>CM065591.1:305435266-306785293 GCA_033119425.1 Bufotes viridis | reverse complement strand
GAATCATCGTCATATCACCCACCACTGGAGAAGGCCACTTTCAGTTATTTCGGACCCAGCACCCAGACAGAGGAGAGAGGTCCACAGCAAGGAATCATGCGTCATATCACCCACCACTGGAGAAGGCCACTTTCAGTTATTTCGGACCCAGCACCCAGACAGAGGAGAGAGGTCCCACAGCAAGGAATCATGCGTCATATCACCCACCACTGGAGAAGGCCACTTTCAGTTATTTCGGACCCAGCACCCAGACAGAGGAGAGAGGTCCCACAGCAAGGAATCATGCGTCATATCACCCACCACTGGAGAAGGCCACTTTCAGTTATTTCGGCCAGCACCCAGACAGAGGAGAGAGGTCCCACAGCAAGGAATCATGCGTCATATCACCCACCACTGGAGAAGGCCACTTTCAGTTATTTCGGCCCAGCACCCAGACAGAGGAGAGAGGTCCCACAGCAAGGAATCATGTCGTCATATCACCCACCACTGGAGAAGGCCACTTTCAGTTATTTCGGCCCAGCACCCAGACAGAGGAGAAGGTCCCACAGCAAGGAATGCGTGCGTCATATCACCCACCACTGGAGAAGGCCACTTTCAGTTATTTCTGGCCTCAGCACCCAGACAGAGGAGAGAGGTCCCACAGCAAGGAATCATGCATCATATCACCCACCACTGGAGAAGGCCACTTTCAGTTATTTCGGCCCAGCACCCAGACAGAGGAGAAGGTCCCACAGCAAGGAATCATGCGTCATCTCACCCACCACTGGAGAAGGCCACTTTCAGTTATTTCGACCCAGCACCCAGACAGAGGAGAGAGGTCCCACAGCAAGGAATCATGCGTCATCTCACCCCACCACTGGAGAAGGCCACTTTCAGTTATTTCGGACCCAGCACCCAGACAGAGGGAGAGGTCCCACAGCAAGGAATCATGCGTCATATCACCCACCACTGGAGAAGGCCACTTTCAGTTATTTGGAACCAGCACCCAGACAGAGAGAGAGGTCCACAGCAAGGAATCATGCGTTATATCACCCACCACTGGAGAAGGCCTCTTTCAGTTATTTCGGCTCCAGCACCCAGACAGAGAGAGAGGTCCCACAGCAAGGAATCACGTCGTCATATCACCCACCACTGGAGAAGGCCACTTTCAGTTATTTCGGCCCAGCACCCAGACAGAGGAGAGAGGTCCCACAGCAAGGAATACGTCGTCATATCACCCACCACTGGAGAAGGCCACTTTCAGTTATTTCGGCACAGCACCCAGACAGAGAGAGAGGTCCCACAGCAAGGAATACGTCGTCATATCACCCACCACTGAGAAGGCCACTTTCAGTTATTTCAGCCCCAGCACCCAGACAGAGGAGAGAGGTCCCACAGCAAGGAATCATGCATCATATCACCCACCACTGGAGAAGGCCACTTTCAGTTATTTCGGCCCAGCACCCAGACAGAGGAGAGGTCCCACAGCAAGGAATACGTCATCATATCACCCACCACTGGAGAAGGCCACTTTCAGTTATTTCGGCCCAGCACCCAGACAGAGGAGAGAGGTCCCACAGCAAGGAATACGTCGTCATATCACCCACCACTGGAGAAGGCCAATTTCAGTTATTTCGGCCCAGCACCCAGACAGAGGAGAGGTCCCACAGCAAGGAATACGTCGTCTTATCACCCACTATTGGAGAAGGCCACTTTCAGTTATTTCGACCCAGCACCCAGACAGAGGAGAGAGGTCCCACAGCAAGGAATACGTCGTCATATCACCCACCACTGGAGAAGGCCACTTTCAGTTATTTCGGCCCCAGCACCCAGACAGAGGAGAGAGGTCCCACAGCAAGGAATCATGCATCATATCACCCACCACTGGAGAAGGCCACTTTCAGTTATTTCGGCCCAGCACCCAGACAGAGGAGAAAGGTCCCACAGCAAGGAATCATGCGTCATCTCACCCACCACTGGAGAAGGCCACTTTCAGTTATTTCGGCCCCAGCACCCAGACAGAGGAGAGAGGTCCCACAGCAAGGAATCATGCGTCATCTCACCCACCACTGGAGAAGGCCACTTTCAGTTATTTCGGACCCAGCACCCAGACAGAGGAGGAGGTCCCACAGCAAGGAATCATGCGTCATATCACCCACCACTGGAGAAGGCCACTTTCAGTTATTTCGGAACCAGCACCCAGACAGAGGAGAGAGGTCCCACAGCAAGGAATCATGCGTTATATCACCCACCACTGGAGAAGGCCTCTTTCAGTTATTTCGGCCTCAGCACCCAGACAGAGGAGAGAGGTCCCACAGCAAGGAATCATGCGTCATATCACCCACCACTGGAGAAGGCCACTTTCAGTTATTTCGGCCCAGCACCCAGACAGAGGAGAGAGGTCCCACAGCAAGGAATACGTCGTCATATCACCCACCACTGGAGAAGGCCACTTTCAGTTATTTCGGCACAGCACCCAGACAGAGGAGAGAGGTCCCACAGCAAGGAATACGTCGTCATATCACCCACCACTGGAGAAGGCCACTTTCAGTTATTTCGGCCCCAGCACCCAGACAGAGGAGAGAGGTCCCACAGCAAGGAATCATGCATCATATCACCCACCACTGGAGAAGGCCACTTTCAGTTATTTCGGCCCAGCACCCAGACAGAGGAGAGAGGTCCCACAGCAAGGAATACGTCATCATATCACCCGCCACTGGAGAAGGCCACTTTCAGTTATTTCGGCCCAGCACCCAGACAGAGGAGAGAGGTCCCACAGCAAGGAATACGTCGTCATATCACCCACCACTGGAGAAGGCCAATTTCAGTTATTTCGGCCCAGCACCCAGACAGAGGAGAGAGGTCCCACAGCAAGGAATACGTCGTCTTATCACCCACTATTGGAGAAGGCCACTTTCAGTTATTTCGGCCCAGCACCCAGACAGAGGAGAGAGGTCCCACAGCAAGGAATACGTCGTCATATCACCCACCACTGGAGAAGGCCACTTTCAGTTATTTCGGCCCAGCACCCAGACAGAGGAGAGAGGTCCCACAGCAAGGAATATGTCGTCATATCACCCACCACTGGAGAAGGCCACTTTCAGTTATTTCGGCCCCAGCACCCAGACAGAGGAGAGAGGTCCCACAGCAAGGAATAATTGAGGAGAGGTTCATTCAACTTTGGGTTGCACTGCGTGATCACCTGTTCTCCTGTGACATTTGGGAATGCTCTCAGGAGCGCCTCTACCAGCTTGCGCTTGTACTCGCGCATCTTCCTATCATGCTCCAGTGCAGGAAGTAAGGTGGGCACATTGTCTTTGTACCGGGGATCCAGCAGGGTGGCAACCCAGTAGTCCGCACACGTTAAAATGTGGGCAACTCTGCTGTCGTTGCGCAGGCACTGCAGCATGTAGTCGCTCATGTGTGCCAGGCTCCCCAGAGGTAAGGACAAGCTGTCCTCTGTGGGAGGCGTATCGTCATTGTCCTCTGTATCCCCCAGCCACGCACCAGTGATGGGCCTGAGCTGTGTCGGGTGCCACCCGCTGTGAACCTGCTTCATCCTCATCCTCCTCCACCTCCTCCTCATCCTCCTCGTCCTCCAGTAGTGGGCCCTGGCTGGCCACATTTGTACCTGGCCTCTGCTGTTGCAAAAAACCTCCCTCTGAGCCACTTCTAACATACTGGCCTGAAAGTGCTAAAAATGACCCCTCATCCTCCTCCTCCTCCTGACCCTCCTCCTCTTCCACCATCGCCCTAATCGTTTTCTCAAAGAGACATAGAAGTGGTATTGTAAAGCTGATAACGGTGTCATCGCCACTGGCCATGTTGGTGGAGTACTCGAAACAGCGCAACAGGGCACACAGGTCTCGCATGGAGGCCCAATCATTGGTGGTGAAGTGGTGCTGTTCCGCAGTGCGACTGACGCATGCGTGCTGCAGCTGAAAATCCACTATGGCCTGCTGTTGCTCGCACAGTCTCTCCAGCATGTGCAAGGTGGAGTTCCACCTGGTGGGCACGTCTCATATGAGGCGGTGAGCGGGAAGGCCGAAGTTCCGCTGTAGCGCAGACAGGCGAGGAGCGGCAGGATGTGAACGCCGGAAGCGCACACAGACGGCCCGCACTTTATGCAGCAGCTCTGACATGTCGGGGTAATTGTGAATGAACTTCTGCACCACCAAATTCAGCACATGCGCCAGGCAAGGGATGTGCGTCAAACCGGCTAGTCTCAGAGCTGCGACGAGATTTCGCCCATTATCGCACACCACCAGGCCGGGCTTGAGGCCCACCAGCAGAAACCACGCGTTGGTCTGTTGTTCAATACCCCGCCACAACTGCGCGGTATGGGGCCTGTCCCCCAAACATATGAGTTTCAGAATGGCCTGCTGACGTTTACCCCGGGCTGTGCTGAAGTTGGTGGTGAAGGTGTGTGGCTGACTGGATGAGCTGGTGGAAGCAGAGGAGGAGGAAGCCGAGTAGGAGGAGGAGGCTACAGGAGGCAAAGAATGATGCCCTGCGATCCTTGGCGGCGGAAGGACGTGCGCCAAGGAACTCTCCACCTGGGGCCCAGCTGCCACTACATTTATTCAGTGTGCAGTTAGGGAGATATAGCGTCCCTGGCCGTGCTTACTGGTCCACGTATCTGTGGTTAGGTGGACCTTGCCACAGATGGCGTTGCACAGTGCACACTTGATTTTATCGGATACTTGGTTGTGCAGGGAAGGCACGGCTGTCTTAGAGAAGTAGTGGCGGCTGGGAAGAACATACTGTGGGACAGCCATGGACATCAGCTGTTTGACGCTGTAAGTGTCCACCAGCCTGAATGACAGCATTTCAAAGGCCAGTAGTTTAAAAATGCTGGCATTCAGGCCCAGGGCTCGAGGGTGGCTAGGTAGGAATTTACGCTTTCTCTCCAAGGTTTGTGAGATGGAGAGCTGAACGCTGCCGTGTGACATGGTGGAGATGCTTGGTGACGCAGGTGGTGTTGTCGGTGGCACATCCTCTGTTTGGTGGGCGGCAGGTGCCAACATTCCTCCCGAGGAAGAGGAATAGGCCGAGACAGCAGCAGAAGAGGGAGCAGGGGAGCCAGAGTGAGTTACTTGCTTTTAAGGTGTTTACTCTACTGCAGTTCATGCTTTGCATGTAGATGCCTGGTCATGCAGGTTGTGCTAAGGTTCAGAACGTTAATGCCTCATTTCAGGCTCTGATGGCACAGCGTGTGGGGCCTGTCAGCACATTGTTTAAAGAAGTGCCATGCCAGGGAACTCCTTGAAGCTGCCTTTGGGGTGCTCGGTCCCTGGTGGCGGTGGCCAGTAGCAGGCGAACTCTCTTGGAGGCGGCTGTTCTGCTTTTGTCCCTGCTCCCTCTTTTCCTACGCTGTTGGCTCGGTCTCACCACTGCCTCTTCCTCTGAACTATGAAAGTCAGTGGCATGACCTTCATACCATGTGGGGTCTAGGACCTCATCGTCCCCTGCATCGTCTTCCACACAGTCTTCCTCAGTCTCCCTGATATGCATGGGGGTGATGTGACAGACTGATGGGCTTTGTTTTCAGGAGCCACCTGTGCGCTTTCTGCAGAGTACTGAGTGGGAGATAATGGTGTGAACATGCTGGATCCACTGTCGGCCACCCAATTGACTAGCGCCTTTACTTGCTCAGGCCTTACCATCCTTAGAATGGCAGTGGGCCCCACCAAATATCGCTGTAAATTCTGGCGGGTACTGAAATCTGAGGTAGTCGGTTCACTTGGACGTGTGGCTGTGGCAGAATGGCCACGTCCTCTCCCAGCACCAGAGGGTCCACTAACACCACCACGACCGCGTCCGAGTCCCTTACTAGATGTTTTCCTCATTCCGTTCTCCAAGCACCACAATAAGAAAAAAATATTTAGCACAATGTATTGATTTCAAATTGAGGCCTTTTTTACATGCACCTAACACTATCTGCCTATTTATTTATGTACCGTATTACACTAATCCAGGCACAGCAGTAACCACTGATTTAGGGAATATCAATTGTAGGCCTAGTATTTAGGCCCTGCATAAAAGGTATCCTTTAAGGACAGATTTACACTTGGAGATGCAAAGAAGCGTACGGAAAAACTATGTAGGATTATGCCTTCAGCAATTGTATTTTAACACTTTGTGTAATATACCCTTTAACGGACAGAAATACACTTGGAGATGCGCGGTAGCATGTGAAGTTATTGAGGATGACCCTCGCAGCACTTGTATATACACCTTGAGTGTAATATACCCTTTCACGGACAGAAATACACTATGAGATGCACAATAGTGCGTGCAGATTTACAGGATTATGCTTTCAGCAGTTGTAATGTAACACTTTTTGTAATATACCCTTTTAAGGAAAGAAATATACTTGGAGATGCACGCTGAGTGTAATATACCCTTTACGGACAGATTAACACTTGGCCTGTAACAGCTGGAACACCAGATTCAGGGCATTGCTATATTGGCAAGAGAATTTTACCCTAGAACAAAATATATCCTTTGACGGATACTATTAAACTTGTCCAGTCACAGCTGGAACACCAGATTTACTGTATTTCTATTTTGGCAACTGAATTCAACCGCAGAAAAGAATAAATCTTTTGACTGACACTGTTAAACTTGGCCAGCCACTTCTGGGACACCAGATTTACTGTATTGCTATTTTGGCAATTGAATTTCACCCCAGAAAAAATATATCCTTTTACGGACAGATTTAAACTAGGCCTGCAACAGATGGAACACCAGATTCAGGGTATTGATATTTTGGCAATTAAATTTCACCCCAAAAAAATATACCCTTTTAGGGATAGATTTAAACTAGATCTGCAACAGCTGGAACACCAGATTCAGGGTATTGCTATTTTGGCAATTAAATTTCACCCCAGAAAAAAATATACCCTTTTACGGACAGATTTAACAAGGTTAAACACAAGGTTTACTGTATTTCTATTTTTGCTACTGACTTTCACCCCAGAAAATAATATATCATTTGACGGACACTATTAAACTTGGCCGACAGCTGAAACCACTGATTTATGGTATTGCTTTTTTGGCAATTGAATTTCACCCCGAAAAAATATATCATTTGCCGCACACTATTAAACTTGTCCAGCCACAGCTGGAACACCATATTTACTGTATTTCTTTTTTGCAACTGTATTTCACCCCACAAAATAATATATCTTTTGACGGACACTAGGAAATTGTCCAGTCACAGCTGGAACACCAGATTCAGGGTATTGCTATTTTGGCAATAACATTTCACCCCAGAAAAAATGTACCCTTTACGGACAGATTTAAACTAGGCCTGCAACAGCTGGAACACCAGATTTATTGTATTTCTATTTTTGATACTGACTTTCACCCCAGAAAATAATATGTCCTTTGACGGACACTAGGGAAATTGTCCAGTCACAGCTGTAATACCAGATTCAGGGTATTGCTATTTTGGCAATTAAATTTCACCCCAGAACAAAATCTATCCTGTGACTAACACTATTAAACTTGGCCAGATACTGCTGAAACCATTTATTTATGGTATTGCCATTTTGGCAATTGAATTTCATCCCAGAAAAAAATATATCCTTTGTCGGACACTATTAAACTTGTCCAGCCACAGTTGGAACACCATATTTACTGTATTTCTATTTTTCCAAATGTATTAGACCCCAGAAAATAATATATCCTCTGACAGACAGTAGGGAAATTATCCAGTCACAGCTGGAACACCAGATTTAGGGTATTGCTATTTTGGCAATTTAATTTCACCCCAGATCAAAATATACCCTTTACCGACAGATTTACAATAGGCCTGAAATAGCTGGAACACCATATTTACTGTATTTCTATTTTTGCTACTGACTTTCACCCCAGAAAATAATATATCCTTTGACGTACACTAGGGAAATTGTCCAGTCACAGCTGAAACACCAGATTGAGGGTATTGTTATTCTGGCAATTAAATTTCACCCCAGAAAAAAACTATGCTCTTTTACAGACATATTTAAACTAGGCATGCAACAGCTGGAACACCAGATTTACGGTATTTCTATTTTTGCAACTGAATTTGACCGTAGAAAATAATTTATCCTGTGACAGAAACTATGAATCTTGTCCAGTCACAGCTGGAACACCAGATTTACGGTATTGCTATTTTGGCAATTGAATTTCACCCCAGAAAATGATCTATCCTTTGCCGGACACTTTTAAACTTGGCCAGCCACTGCTGGGACACCAGATTTACGGTATTGCTATATTGGCTATTGAATTTCACCCCAGATCAAAATATATCGTTTGCCGGACACTATTAAACTTTGCCAGCCACTGCTGGGACACCAGATTTAGGGGATTGCTATTTTGGCAATTGAATTTCACCACAGAAAAAAATATATCCTTTGCCAGACAGCAGACAGTATTACACTTGGCTAGCCACAGCTGGAACACCAGATTTAGGGGATTGCTATTTTGGCAATTGAATTTATCGCCTTAATAAAATATAGAAATTTCTATCCTGAGTTTCTAGGGGTGACAATAAGCACAGCCAAGCCCCTGATGTAGGATATAGCAAAAAAAATCTAGTATGGATTGATGGATTGATGGACTTGGTGGCAGCTTGTGCTGGTGCACCACAAGACACAAAATGGCCGCCGATCAAAGTGACAGAAAAACGCTCTGTGCAGCCTAAAAACCAGTGAGCAATTAACTAGCAGAAGTTGAATGATTCACATCTGTAGATCGATCACTTCATTAGGTGCTAATGCTGACTTTTCCCTGCCTAATCTCGCCCTCACAGAAGCTGCGTCCTCTCCCTACACTAATCAGAGCAGTGTGACGTGCGGCGCTACGTGACTCCAGCTTAAATAGAGGCTGGGTCACATGCTGCACTTGGTTAATCACAACCATGCCATTAGTAGGCATGGCTGTAATGGCTTCTTAGGTCAAGGAGTAAAATGCTAGCTTCAGAAAGCGGGAAGAAATCGCCAAACAACGGACCCGAACCCAAACTTTTTGTTTTGTCCAGGTCCGTGTCCCGAACTACTATCCAGTTCGGGTTCGCTCATCCCTAGTCCACTTTACTTCCCAGTTGGACTGGAGAAGCTGTCCTTCTCCAGCTTCAGGGACAGGCATCCTATAGCTGAGCCACCGTGCACTGCATCCCGGCCATGCATGCTGGGCCCACACTCCCTGGATTTTATGTGGCTGTCTTGGCCCATAACAGGTAAGATTTAGCGTTAGGAGGATTTTATGTGGCTGTCATGGCCCATAACAGGTCAGATTTAGCGTTAGTACCACTCACGGGACAGCCTTGGCGTGACGAGTGGCTTATTACCTTTGATCAAAACGTACACTAATGTCCTCTTATAGCTTCTATCAGAGTGCTGTTGCATTTTTTGTTTGACTGCATCCCGGCCAGTCGCTCCTGAAGCAGCCCCCTCTCCCTGCTTTCAGTCGTTTTCTCATGCTCGGATCGTCTGTTTAATTTTTATTCGTTGTGCATTGGAAGAGTGGTAGTCTTATAGTAGGGGTCATCTTATATGCCCAGTCATCTTATACGCCGGAAAATACGGTATATGAGCAGTCAATGTGTAATAATGATATAGACAAATGAAACAACATCTTACTTGCAGCACAGAATAACCAACTTAACACATGAAGTACCAGAAAAACTGGCTTGGCTTGGAGCGGCAGAGGGCTAGGCAGGTTGGCATCAAGAAGTGCACCAAACTAAATAAGACTTGACTGGGCTTGAAATAGCTGAATAGGAGTAGTGCTGCATCCAAAAAGAGATGAAGCAGAGCTGAAAAACATCTGGAGTAGTTAAAATGTGGCTCGGCTTAGATCTATTCAATGCCACACTGTTATGAAGCAGAACTGAAATACTGGAGTAGTTGTACTGTGGCTTGGCTTGAAACTGTGCAAAGCAGAGCTGTGAAAGTGCTGTGATGAAGTAGAGCAGAAACACATCTGGAACAGGTAAACTGTGGCTTAGCTTGGAGCTGTAAAAAGCAGAGCTGTGAATGTACAGTACTGCAATGAAGCAGAGCCAAAATACACCTCGAATAGATGAACTGTAATAGTGGTGCTTTACAAAACAGTGACTTTGCTTCAGTATGGCAGAAACCAGTCAGTCTTGCATCAGAACTGGGCTTCAACATGAACAGACTTGACTTTTATCAGGACAAATGCAACACGCAGGGGCGTAGCTAGACGTGACTGGGCCCCACAGCAAATTTTTGTATGACTGCTTCCCCTGCTTCCCAGAAGTTACGCCACTGGCAATGCACAGCCAAACTGGCCACACAAACCAAATTAAAAAAGATCAGGGTAGGCCAATGCACAGGTCACCACAAACAGAAAGGACCGTGACACTACAGTACTTTAGCTGATGTGATCAGGAACAAGCATAGCAGACAGCAGGGGCATACATAGAAATCACTGGGCCCCATAGCAAGAATCTGAATTGGGCCCCTAACCCCGCCCACTACCCACCCCTGGCCCATCCCACCTCTTATCCTTCCCCACCACACCCCCATTTGACAAAGAAATCCGTACTCTCATACACCGCTGATATGACAGTGCTGTATGGGAGTAAGGATTTCACTGAGGCTGCAGTGAGCCATATACAGCACACATTACTGCTCCTGCCTGTCTGCTTTGGTAAAGCCGGTCATAGATGGGCTATGTGGGCACAGGACAGTGGACACAGTTCATAATATGTATGTGAGCACAGCTGAACGAGTGCAGGGCAGGAACCTACATACACATCGCTTCTCCTGCCTGTGTCCAGTGTACTAAAGCCTGACATAGCCCTGTGCCATTTTTCAAAATGTAAAAAATGTGATCAAAAAGTCACACACACTGTTTTTTTTTTTTCAAATTCCACCCCATTTGGAATTTTTTGCCCGCTTCCCACTACATTGTATGCTATATCAAAGTACAACTTCTTCAAATAATAAGCTCCCATACATCTATGTGAATGGGAAAATAAAAAATTTACAGCTGAAGTAAGATAGGTAAGAAAAAGAAAATGCAAAAGCGAAAAAACCTCCGTTATTCTAAGGGCTCTTTCACATGAGCGTTTCCCTTGCGGAAATCACACTCCGTGAGAGAGGGATCCTCTGTTCTGGATTACAAAAGTGCCCAGGTTTATCATTATAGATAATGCTAGGGTGCCTCTGCCTGACCTTTATTCTACAGAATCATACTGACAGCTTTATATCGGTACGATTCTGTTACTGAAAGGTCAGGCAGAGGCACCCAGCATTATCAATCATGATAAAGCCGGGCACTTCTGTAATCCAGAACAGAGGATCCCTCTCTCACAGAGCGTGATTCCCGCAAGGGACACGCTTGTGTGAAAGAGCCCTAAGGGTTAAAGGGGCTACCTAACCCCTATTATGCCCCCCAAAATGCCCAGGCACCACATACAGATAATACTTTTGCCCAGTGTGTGAGGGGGGGGGATGCAGCCAATACCAGGCTGCGTCGGAAATTAGCCTCCCTAGCGTCACCCATGATGGTAGGGAGGCTCGTTCCCATTGTGGCCTGTTATTGACTGCCCCCCGTGTAACAGAATGTTTTCATCTGTGTGATGGGAGAGAGGCAGTAGCGGCTGTGCGGGTATCAGGAGCAATGTGGGTGCCAGGAATAAGGTAAGTAAGGAGCCCCGGCATTTTGGGGGCATTATAGGGGTTGGATAACCCCTTTAACTCCTTGTTGCATATGTTGAGTAGTGTGCCCACCAATCATATCCCTCCCCACAAGATGACTGGTGTGCTGGGGTGGGGGCCCCTAGGCTTATAGAGGACTGGAGTACATTGTGCTTTCCCCCACCAGCAAGGTCGTCCAACCCCCAAACAAAACCCCACTGCAAGTCTGCTGCTATCCTATTACTTGTACACCTACAGGAAACAGTCTGTTTATTCTGTGTTGAGTGTTCACGTTCAGGACGGGTCCAGAGCAGTCCTTCAGGAAGGGGAGGGGCTGAACTCACTGGCTGACCAGATGACTTGAGGAGGTAGATAGCCGGAAGCACAGGAGCGTAGAGGATAAGGCAGCCGGGTGCACGCCTCTGTGTGAGCTTTAACCTGTGCTCCTGCTGCCTTCTGGGGAGGGAGAGCCGGAGGGAGAACACAAGTGGCTGCCTTAATGTCCCATTATGAATGAATAAACTAGCTTGTGCAGATGTATGTATGTAGGGCGGGGCCTTCCATGCACTCCGGGCCCCCTGTGCCACGGGCCCCATAGCAACGGCGTGGTCTGCCTATATTGGCGGTACGCCACTGGCAGAACAGGCTGGCTGGCATCAGGAACAAACATAAGCAGGAACCTACGTGGATCAACCAGGCTTTCATCAGGAAAAGAATTTACCAGGAACAAATGTAGCAACCAGGCTGGCTAGCATGAGGAGCAGACTTTACCAGGAGCAGAGGCAGGCTGGCTGGCTGGAATGAGAAGCACACTTTACCCAAGGGCCCTATGCTGCAAAAGCAAGCCCAAAGAGTATTCTGAATGCAAGTTCCAGGTCCAGCATGGAGATTGGTAAAGGAAGATGCTGAAGAGCAAGTGATAATAGAACAATTAGTGTGGGTTATGACAGAATGGGAGCAACTGGTGCTCAGTGAGGATATTGTTTTTATTTTTTCATATCCCACTTTGAGCCTTTTCTAAGGAATCCTCCTACCCCAGGCAACCCCTTAAATTTTAATTCAGCATGAGTGACGCGTCTGTTACAGGACCTGCAGTTTCTGCAATCTGCTCTTTCAGGCAGTGTTTCATTCACTTATTAGAGAGATAATAAATATTATTTCTTCTCTACCTTAAGGCTAGGGTTACACGGTGACAGTTGTCACGCAACCTCTTGTCGCACAAAAGTTGCATGGCGATCTTTACAAAAATAAACACAACCAAAAGAAAAGAAATACCACTAACAGGCCGCACCTCTATAAATAAAATGGTAGTTTATTGAAGCACACAAAGATTAAAAACAACTACAACAATGCATGGACAAACTCCCCAGGTGGGTTAAATATTGTGCAAAATGCAGCCAGTACCACTGCTAGACAATAAATATCAATAGGTATGAAAAAACATACAAATGTGGAATGGCATGCAATAGTATTCTTATCAAGAAAGCAGTGGTGGCACAAGGCAAATAGGGACCCACAAGGGGGGACCCTCACACGTATCGCTAGACCGTGTGCTAGCTTCCTCAGAGGTCTATGTATGTATGCATGTTAGCTTCACAATAATTTATACAAAGTCAAGGTAATCATTAATTCAATACAACTGTGGTCAGATACTCAGGGAAGGGGAGGGGGTCGGAAAGTGGGAAGGAGGGAAGGGAGGACGGGTGGTGATACCTATTATCTTCCCGATGCATGGTCCGTGCGTGTGTGATGGCGCCGGTGGAGACTGGCGTGATGGAATAACACAGGCGCATGCGCGAAGATGGCGTCCGGGCAGCTGTGGACGCCATGATGCGCTCCAAGAGCAGAAGCGCATTGGGCCTCCCAAGCGCCAGCGGGCACATGCGCAGAGATATGCGCAAGATGGCGCCCGAACGGATGTGGATGCCACAATGCTCTCCAAAAGCAGAAGCACATCTAGGCCTCCCAAGTGCCGCTGGGCGCATGCGCACATCCCTGCCCAAAAAGGGTCCAAGCGGAAATAGATGCCGCGATGCGCTCCAAAGCCCGAAAGCACATCCCGGCCATCCAGATCATCGCAGGGCGCATGCGCAAGACAACATCCCTGATTGCACAAGCCAGAGCCAACTAAATGTATGCAGGCTATGGTGGTCCAAACAGGCATCCCCAGAAGAAGGAGTATGGCATATTAAATATAAAATAATATAAATAAAATCGAATCAACATGCAGATAAACACAGTCTCAATATATACTGTTCAAGTAAATTCATGATCTAGTAAAAAAAGAAAAGAGAAATAAAATAAGAAAAATAATAATAGGACATTATAAGTACATAATTAATATAAATAAGTGAATAAATAGATAAATACGTGATAGATGTGCAATATAAAAAAGGTACACTGCATAAATAATTGTGAATAACAATATAAATGAATATATGAATTGATAAGTGAAAATACAATCAAATAAATAATTATGAGTGAATGACCACAAATATCATTAGATGTAGTACATTATTGAATAGATGCAAATGAAAATATACAATAAAGAAGGTACATAAAAATCTCCACAATATGTCCCTATCATCGCATCACCTCACCATTTTATCTAGCAAGATTTATTGTCTCTTTATACCCTTTGCAAAACATTTTATTTTGTTCATTTTATTTTATTTATTTATGTTATTTATTATATTAATAATTATTTATTTAATTATTATTATCATTAAGAATAATAATAATTATTATTACCGTATTTTTCGCCATATAAGACGCACCGGCTGATAAGACGCACCTAGGTTTTTAGGGAGGAAAATAAGAAAAAAATATTTTTGGTGGGTCTGGAACTACTGGTGGTTTGTGGATGGCATTGTTAATGGGGGATCTGTGGATGTCACTGTTAATGGGGTGATCTGTGGATGGCACTGTTAATGGAGGGATCTGTGGATGGCATTGTTAATGGGGGATCTTTAGATGGCACTGTTAATGGGGGCCCCTGTGGATGGCACTGTTAATGGGGGCCCATCTGTGGATGGCACTGTTAATGGGGGCCCATCTGTGGATGGCACTGTTAATGGGGGCCCATCTGTGGATGGCACTGTTAATGGGGGCCCATCTGTGGATGGCACTGTTACAAATGTGTCATCCACAGACCCCCATCCCATAACAGTGCCATCCACAGACCCCCTGCAGCTCCAATGCTGTACCATAAAGCAGGCGCAGGCATGTGACGTCAGAGAGTCACGCTTCCTCCCGCCCGCCCGGCCTGCCCGCATTGTAAAGGAGGTATTGGGGTCTGTGTTACAGTACATTAATAAGGGTGATCTTTAATAAGTTTACTTGCACTTGGAGATATTTTATAATTTTATAGTACAACACTGTGAGCGGCGGGGCCGGACCGTCCCCGCTGCAATTGCCGACCCCAGCTCCTCCTCCCTGTCACTCCCCGCTCATACATCGCAGCCTGCGATGAAAAAAAAGTCAGCATTCGCCGCATAAGGCGTAGGGACATTTTCCCCCATTTTGGGGGAAAAAGTGCGTCTTATACGGCGAAAAATACTGTATATTTAATTATTATTATCATTTAAAACAATATATATTACCTTATATTCTATTATCAATGGGTGAACTATATACCTGTTAGTAATCTTTTAAAAAAATTAACCATATTTGCTTGGTGGGGATGCAAAGAAATGGACCCAAAAAAAATATGCCATGCTCATGACATCTTTAAACAGATAACCAAATGAGGGAATGAAGGACCATGCACCGGGAAAAGGGGGAATGAAGCAGGCCAGAGTGCTGCAGTAGGATAAGGGGAAGAGAAAGAATATTACACAGATAGTAATGTGTAATGCAGATACTTTGTATGAGAGAAGCATAAATAACACATAATGGGATTTGAAGGGTAAAGGCAGTTGTAAATAGAGAACTATAGAAGTGCTAAGTGCCATAAAGTGCAAAATAGTGCAAAGAAAAAATACAAAAAATACAGAAGATGCCACAAGTGCAAACAAGGTACAGAAAGTCCCATCAAATATGTGAATTCTCCATTAGTATATCCAAACTCTTGAACCTTCGTGGTAGTCCAGGAAGTGAGCCGCCACCAATGTTAGCGGTTTCTCCCCTTTACTTCTATCTCGTGCTGCCAAACGAATATTGGATGTGTGTTGCTGTATTCTCTTCCTCAGCTCCTGCATGGTCTGGCCCACATAAATCCTGTTGCAGGCGCATAGTAGAACATAAAGTATATTTCTTTCTTCAGGTGGGTCGGGTGAAAACTGGCATAGTGTAGAAGATTGTTGGTGGCGGTGCTTTTCCGGAAGAGCGATGTCACTATTCGAGAGTCCCTTAATTCGATACGGAGATCCAAGAAATCTACTTCCGTCTCAGAGATCTTGTGTGTTAGAAAGATGTTGAGCAAATTTTCATTAAGATGACCAATGAATTGTTCACAATCCTCCCTGGATCCCAAAAAGGTGTGGTGGGCTGGATCGCCAGTAGTTGAATTAGAGGGAAAAACTTGGTGGCAATCAATCCATCATCATGGGCAATATTGGAGTAAAGTGACTCAACGTCACAAGTGACCATCAAAATGCCAGGTGGTAGTGTAAGGTTCCATTAATTCTTGGATAAGATGCATGTCACGGATAAAAGATCTCAGATCCAATACAAAAGGCTCCAAGATATAGAGTTCTCGTTTCGTGATGATCCTCAAATTGAAGGCCTTTTTCAAGAGCTAATCTAGTTTCTTCTTAAACGTAATGGTCGTGTCTGAAGGGATGGGGGTATAGAAGGTCTTATTACCCAGTTGTCGTTTGGCTTCATTCGTATACATCTTCATATCCCATAATACCACATTCCCACCTTTGTCAGCTTCTTTGATTACAAAGGTTTTGTTTTGTTGTCGGATAATAATGAATTCTGTTTCGGCCATATTCCTACCCCTGATGGTGTTGTTCTGCAGTTTTCAAACCTCTTGTAGGACCAAGCCAGTCTCATTTTCTCTAGGAAGGTCCATCAGGTCCAGAAAGACTAATTGCCTGTAGTGATCCGTCAGTCTGTTGATGTTCCATTCCTAGACCCGCTTCCTGTTGGGTGGTGGGTGACTGTTGCCCTTGCGGTGTTAGGGTGCCCTTTTTCTCCGATTTCGCTGTCTTTGCTGTTTTCAGATAAAAATCCACATCACTATTAATATTGGCAGAGGTATTAGCAAAAGACTTTGTTGTTGTAGTATTAGGGTGGGTGCCCTTTTTGGGTGCCCCTGTATTACCACTGTGTTTCCACCTAAAGGCCTGTTTTCTCTCAAAGTCATTTCTATCCCGATGGAATTTGGATTTTTACCCACCATAATCTCCTTGTCGAATTTCTCTAATGTCTCCTTGAGTTTACCATAGAACAAATCAACCTTTTCCTTATCGTGTTGTGCCATCTTAGTTTCTAATTCCACAAGTCTCAGACTAGTCCGGTGTAGAAGTTCCTTATCGTGTGTAATTAACATGTCAATCAGGATCCTGAAACACTGTAAAGGCCCTGTTCCCATGTATCCTTAAACTCTGCAGTGACCTCCCAGGCTGGGAATTTTTGTACCCTTAGGCCTCATGGGACAATGGAGCATTTAAGGTACTCCTCCAAACTCTTAATATTCCACCAAACACGTGTCTACAATTTGTGCGTATCAGTCATCTCAGAAGTTAATGATCTAAAATCACCACCTGTATCAATATCAACACCCTCATGGAACACCGCAGTGGCCTGCGAGGTCCATAAAGTATTTTGTATTTTTCTTTGCACTATTTTGCACTTTATGGCACTTAGCACTTCTATAGTTCTCTATTTACAACTGCCTTTTACTCTTCAAATCCCATTATGTGTTATTTATGCTTCTCTCATACAAAGTATCTGCATTACACATTACTATCTGTGTAATATTCTTTCTCTTCCCCTTATCCTACTGCAGCACTCTGGCCTGCTTCATTCCCCCTTTTCCGGTGCATGGTCCTTCATTCCCTTATTTGGTTATCTGTTTGAAGATGTCATGAGCATGACATATTTGTTTTCGGTCCATTTCTTTGCATCCCCACAAAGCAAACATGGTTCATTTTTTTAAAAGATTACAAACAGGTATATAGTTCACCCATTGATAATAGAATATAAGGTAATATATATTGTTTTAAATGATAATAATAATTAAATATAATAATTATTATTATTCTTAACCTATAAGGACTCGGGGTTTTTTCATTTTTGCGTTTTGTTTTGCGCTCCCTGCCTTCCGAAAGCCATAACTTTTTATTTTTTGTTCACATGGCCATATTAGGGCTTTTTTTGCGGGACAAGTTGTACTTTCCAACGCCACCATTTAATATTGGATATGATGTAGTGGGAAGCGGGGAAAAAATTCCAAAGGGGGTGAAATTGCAAAAAAAAGCAATTCCACCACAGTTTTACAGGTTTTTAAATTACGACGTTTGATGAGCGATAAAACTGACCATGTAGTTTTATTCTACAGGTCACTACGAATTCGGCGATAATATGTATCATTTTTCTTGCGTTTTTATAGTGAAAAAAATTCAAAAGTGGGAAATTTTTTATTTATTTTTTTGTCGCCATATTTTGACCCCTATAACTTTTTTGTAGTTAAGTGTATGGCATTGTATGGGGGCTTATTTTTTAGCGGGCGATGTGAACTTTTAGTTGATACCATTATGGGGTGTGTAGGACTTTTGATCACTTTTTATTTAATTTTTTGAGGAAATGAAGCGTCCAAAAGCGGTGAATCGGCCATTTAGGCGCTTTTTTGTTTTCTGTTTACCGTATGGGGAATATATTTTTATATTTTTATACTATGGGCGTTGCGACACCATGACGTGTATTTTATTTTTTTAATTATTTTATTTTAATTTTGGGGAAAGGGGTGATTTGAATTTTTAGGTTTTTATTTATTTATTTATTTATTTATTTTTTTCTTTCACTTTTATATAGGTCCCATAGGGACCTATATAAATCAGTCATCTGATTGCTTCCAACATAAACTCCAATACACTTGTATTGGAGTTTATGAGGATTTTACTACTTTCCTATAAAGCCCTATTGCTAACAAGGGCTGCATAGGAAATAGTAAGTAGTAACCTCGAATAATTCATTGAGTTCGATGCTATTACATCCAGTGCTGCGATTCCCCAGATTACCACTAGGGCAGTGTTTCTCAAATAGTGGGGCGCGCCCCCCATGGGGGGCGTGAGGCTCCGTAAAGGGGGGCTCCAGGTGACAGGAGATGAATGCTTCCACTGTGGAAGCGTTCATCTCCATAGTGATCTGTATCGCCGTCCTCTGGACAGCGATACAGATCGCTGTGCGGCAGGGGAGGGAGAGGCGTCTCCCTCCCCTGCTCCTCTGATAGGCTGCGGGCCTTGTGCCGGCAGCCTATCAGAGCGATTCAGGCGGCGCGATGATGTCATCGCGCCGCCTGAGCAGAGTGCAGAGTGGGACACAGGCCGGAAGAGGCCTGCATCCAGCGCTTCCAGGGAGGTAAGTATTGGGTGGGTGGGGGACCCTGGACCATATTGGGGGAGAGTCTGCACATAATTTGGGGGGAGAGAGCCTGCACATGATTTGGGGGAGGGGAAGCCTGGACCCTGCACATGATTTGGGGGAGGGGTTATTGTAGCCTGCAAATGATTGGGGAGGGGGTTAATGGAGCCTGCATATGATTGGGGGGGTTAATGGAGCCTGCACATGATTTGGGGGGTTAATGGAGCCTGCACATGATTTGGGGGGTTAATGGAGCATGCACATAATTTGGGGGAGGAGGGCTAATGGAGCCTGCACATGATTTTGGGGGGGTTAATGGCCCTCACCAGTGGGGAGATTGGTGTACTTATAACAATTTTATAGACAAATGAACAAATGATACTATTTACAGTCGCGCGGGGCGCGAAATGTTTTCTTCTTCATAGGGGGCATGACAGAAAATAATTGAGAAGCACTGCACTAGGGGAGCCGGAGCACTGCCGAAAGTTTTACTTTCTGTTTTAGCGCACGCAGATGCCATGGTCAGGATTGACCACGGCATCTGCGGGGTTGAATGATTGCGATCGGCATTGCTGCTGACCGCGATCATTAGCCGCGGGTCAGCTACAGGAAACAGCCGGACCCACGCAGCGATCGCGCCCGCAGCGGGCAGGAGCGGACGCGATGCTTAGGAACCGGACCCATGACGTACCCATACGTCATGGGTTCATAAAGGGTTAATGATAATAATAATTAAATAAATAAATAAATAATTATTAATATAATAAATAAAATAAATAAATAAAATAAAATGAACAAAATAAAATGTTTTGCAAAAGGTATAAAGAGACAATAAATCTTGCTAGATAAAATGGTGAGGTGATGCGATGATAGGGACTAGTGTTGAGCGAACAGTTCGAGAATCGTTCGGGTCCGTACCGAATTTTGGGGTGTCCGTGACACGGACCCGAACCCGGACATTTTCAAAAAAGTTCGGGTTCGGGTCCGGTGTTCGTCGATTACTTCCCGCTTTCTGAAGGGCTGCACAGCAGCCAATCAGCTAGCGTTTTACTTCTTGCCCTAAGAGCCCATCACAGCCATGCCTACTAATGGCATGGCTGTGATTGACCAAGTGCAGCATGTGACCCAGCCTCTATTTAAGCTGGAGTCACGTGGCGCCCGCACGTCACACTGCTCTGACTAGTGTAGGGAGAGGATGCAGCTTCTGTGAGGGCGAGATAGGCAGGGATAAAGTAAGTGATCTACCTTTCTACACCTGTGCATCAGAACAACTCAGCTGAGCTGTTCACTGAAAGTCACTATTTTGTTGAGACTGGCCAGAGCGATTTTTACTGGCACATGTAACTGGGCTGACCGGCGGTGGCCATTTTGGGACTTGTGGTGCGCCAGCACTTGCTGCCACAGAGTGTAAACCAAAGCTCCAAAGAAGTTAAAAATCTACACCTGTGAATCAGAACAACAGCGATTCAGCTGCTCAGTCAAAGTCAATTTTTTTTTCTGGCTGGGCAGACTGTTTTCTGGCACATGTTACTTGGCTGATAGGCGGCGGCCATTTTGGGACTTGTGGTGCTACAGCAAAAGCTGCCACAACGTCCATTAATCTAATGTAATAGTCGATTTTTCATAGATATAATACATCAGGGGTTTGGCTGTGCTTGTGTCACCCATACTAACTGCAAAGATATTTAATATATCAGTGGTGAAACTGAAAGTAACCCACTTGGATAGCAAATCCCATGAATGTGCTGTTCCAGCTAGGCTAGCCAGTGCCACTACTTTGTCCAATACTGTCAGCCAGAAATATTTTTTTTTTATGTGCCAGAAATATAAATTAGAAAAAGCTTTCACCGTAATAATAAAATTATTCTGGTGTTAGACCAGAAGAAGCACTCCTGTTGTAATTAATACTGTAAAAAGGCTTAGGCAATATTTCTCCCAGTGTGGGAAATTTATCTAGCAAAACTAGCATTTTAACAATTCCGGTGTTCTGAAATACCAGCAGTCCTCTTGTAATTAATACCGCCAAAAGGCATTATATCGTCCAGTGTTGTAATTTTGGTGAAAAAAAGGCCAATTTAATCAATCTGGTGTTTGTTAGACCAGAAAAACTCGGCCTCACATTTTCACTCCTCTAAAAAGGAATTATATTTCCCCGTGTGGGGATCTATGTACCAAAACTAGCATTATAAAAAATCTGGTGTACAATTAGCAGCAGTGTTCTTGTAATTAATACCGCCAAAAGGCATTATTGTCCAGTGTTGTAATTTTGCTGAAAAAAGTCCAATTTAATCAATCTGGTGTTTGTTAGACCAGAAAAACTTGGCCTCACGTTTTTACTCCTCTAAAAAGGAATTATATCTCCCCGTGTGTAATCTAAGTACCAAAACTAGCATTATAAAAAATCTGGTGTCCAATTAGCAGCAGTGTTCTTGTAATTAATACCGCCAAAAGGCATTATTGTCCAGTGTTGTAATTTTGGTGAAAAAAAGGCCAATTTAATCAATCTGGTGTTTGTTATACCAGAAAAACTCGGCCTCACGTTTTCACTCCTCTAAAAAGAAATTATATTTCTCCTTATGGGGATCTATGTACGAAAACTAGCATTATAAAAAATCTGGTGTCCAATTAGCAGCAGTGTTCTTGTAATTAATACCGCCAAAAGGCATTATTGTCCAGTGTTGTAATTTTGCTGAAAAAAGGCCAATTTAATCAATCTGGTGTTTGTTAGACCAGAAAAACTAGGCCTCACGTTTTCACTCCTCTAAAAAGGAATTATATTTCCCGTGTGGGGATCTATGTACCAAAACTAGCATTATAAAAATCTGGTGTCCAATTAGCAGCAGTGTTCTTGTAATTAATACCGCCAAAAGGCATTATTGTCCAGTGTTGTAATTTTGCTGAAAAAAAGGCCAATTTAATCAATCTGGTGTTTGTTAGACCAGAAAAACTAGGCCTCACGTTTTCACTCCTCTAAAAGGAATTATATTTCTCCGTATGGGGATCTATGTACGAAAACTAGCATTATAAAAATCTGGTGTCCAATTAGCAGCAGTGTTCTTGTAATTAATACCGCCAAAAGGCATTATTGTCCAGTGTTGTAATTTTGCTGAAAAAAGGCCAATTTAATCAATCTGGTGTTTGTTAGACCAGAAAAACTGGACCTCACGTTTTCACTCCTCTAAAAGGAATTATATTTCCCCGTGTGGGGATCTATGTACCAAAACTAGCATTATAAAAATCTGGTGTCCAATTAGCAGCAGTGTTCTTGTAATTAATACCGGAAAAAGGAATTATATCTTCCAGTGTGGGAATTTTGGGGCTAAAAAATAATATATTTTATTGTGGTGCGAGTTGAATCGCAACAATGAGGAAACATTCTATTAAGGGACCGAGGACGCGGTCGTGGTGGTGTCCGTGGAGCCTCTGTTGCTGGCAGAGGACGTGGCCGTTCGGCCTCAGGCGCACAAAGTAGTGAAACAACTCCCTCAAGTAGCCGGCAGAATTTACAGCGATATTTGGTGGGGCCCAATGCCGTTATGAGGATGGTAAGGCCTTAGCTGGTACAGGCATTAGTCGATTGGGTGGCCGACAGTGCTTCCAGCACGTTCACCACATTGTCTTCCACCCAGTCTTCTGCGGAAACCGCACAGGTGGCACCTGAAAACCAAGCCCATCAGTCTGTCACATCACCCCCATGCATATCAGGGAAACTGGCTGAGCCTCAAGTTATGCAGCAGTCTCTTCTTCTGTTTGAAGACTCTGCTCCCACGGTTTTCCAGGGCGTCCACCTATCCCTTCTCCAGCGGTGGAAGACATTCCATGCACTGACGCACAACCACTTATGTATCCAGATGATGAGGACATGGGAATACCACCACAGCCGAGTGACCGAGTGTCTGATGATGACGAAACACAGGTGCCCACTGCCGCGTCTTATTGCAGTGTGCAGACTGAACAGGAGGAGGTCAGGGAGGAAGACTGGGTGGAAGACGATGCAGAGGACGATGAGGTCTTAGACCCCACATGGACTGAAGGTCGTGCCGCTGACTTAAATAGTTCAGAGGAAGAGGCAGTGGTGAGACCGAGACAACAGCGAAGCCAAAGAGGGAGCAGGGGGCAAAAGCAGAACAGCCGCCGTCCAGAGAGTTCGCCTGCTATTGGCCAGCGCCAACAGGGACCCAGCACCCCAAAGGCATCTTCAAGGAGTTCCCTGGCATGGCACTTCTTCAAACAATGTGCTGAGGACAAGACCAGAGTGGTTTGCACGCTGTGCCATCAGACCCTGAGGCGAGGCATTAACGTTCTTAACCTGAGCACCACCTGCATGATCAGGCATCTACATGCAAAGCATGAACTGCAGTGGAGTACACACCTTAAAAACAAGGAACCCGCTCAGGCTCCCCTGCTCCCTTTAGCGCTGCTGCCTCGGCTTCCGCCTCGAGAGGAATGTTGCCACCTGCCGAGCAGCAAACAGAGGATGTGCCACCGACACCACCACCACCACCGCCACCGTCACATAGCGTCTCCACTATTTCACACAGCAGCGTTCAGCTCTCCATCTCTCAAACCTTTGAGAGGAAGCGCAAATTCCCACCTAGTCACCCTCGAGCCCTTGGCCTGAATGCCAGCATTTCTAAACTACTGGCCTTTGAAATGCTGTCATTCCGGCTGGTGGACACAGACAGCTTCAAACAGCTGATGGCCATGGCTGTCCCCAGTATGTGGTTCCCAGCCGCCACTACTTCTCCAAGACAGCCGTGCCTTCCCTGCACATGCAAGTGTCCGATAAAATCAAGTGTGCACTGCGCAGCGCCATTTGTGGCAAGGTCCACCTAACCACAGATACGTGGACCAGTAAGCACGGCCAGGGACGCTATATCTCCCTAACTGCACACTGGGTAAATGTAGTGGCGGCTGGGCCCCAGGCGGAGAGTTCCTTGGCGCACGTCCTTCCGCCGCCAAGGATCACAGGGCATCATTCTTTGCCTCCTGTAGCCTCCTCCTCCTACTCGGCTTCCTCCTCCTCCTCCTCTGCTTCCACCAGCTCATCCAGTCAGCCACACACCTTCACCACCAACTTCAGCACAGCCCGGGGTAAACGTCAGCAGGCCATTCTGAAACTCATATGTTTGGGGGACAGGCCCCACACCGCGCAGGAGTTGTGGCGGGGTATTGAACAACAGACCGACCAGTGGTTGCTGCCGGTGGGCCTCAAGCCCGGCCTGGTGGTGTGCGATAATGGGCGAAATCTCGTGGCAACTCTGGGACTAGCCGGTTTGGCGCACATCCCTTGCCTGGCGCATGTGCTAAATTCGGTGGTGCAAAAGTTTATTCACAACTACCCAGACATCTCAGAGCTGCTGCATAAAGTGCGGGCCGTCTGTGCGCGCTTCCGGCGTTCACATCCTGCCGCTGCTCGCCTGTCAGCGCTACAGCGGAACTCGGCCTTCCCGCTCACCGCCTAATATGCGACGTGCCCACCCGGTGGAACTCCACCTTGCACATGCTGGAGAGGCTGTGCGAGCAGCAGCAGGCCATAGTGGAGTTTCAGCTGCAGCACGCACGGGTCAGTCGCACTGCGGAACAGCACCACTTCACCACCAATGATTGGGCCTCCATGCGAGACCTGTGTGCCCTGTTGCGCTGTTTAGAGTACGCCACCAACATGGCCAGTGGCGATGCCACTGTTATCAGCGTGACGATACCAATTCTATGTCTCCTAGAGAAAACGCTTAGGGCGATGATGGAAGAGGAGGTGGGCCAGGGCCAGGAGGAGGAGGAGGAGGATGACGGGTCATTTTTAGCACTTTCAGGCCAGTCTGTTAGAAGTGGCTCAGAGGGAGGTTTTTGCAACAGCAGAGGGCAGGTACAAATGTGGCCAGCCAGGGACCACTACTGGAGGACGAGGAGGATGAGGAGGGGTGGAGGAGGATGAGGATGAAGCAGGTTCACAGCGGGGTGGCACCCAGCACAGCGCAGGCACATCCCTGGTGCGTGGCTGGGGGATACAGAGGATGATGACGATACGCCTCCCACAGAGGACAGCTTGTCCTTACCTCTGGGGAGCCTGGCACACATGAGCGATTACATGCTGCAGTGCCTGCACAACGACAGCAGAGTTGCCCACATTTTATCGTGTGCTGACTACTGGGTGGCCACCCTGCTGGATCCACGGTACAAAGACAATGTGCCCACTTTACTTCCTGCACTGGAGCGTGATAGGAAGATGCGCGAGTACAAGCGCACACTGGTAGACGCGCTCCTGAGAGCATTCCCAACTGTCACAGTGGAACAGGTGGAAGGCCAAGGCCAAGGCAGAGGAGGAGCTAGAGGTCGCCCACGCAGCAGTGTCACGGCCAGCTCCTCTGAGGGCAGGGTTAGCATGGCAGAAATGTGGAAAAGTTTTGTCTCCACGCCACAGCTAACTGCCCCACCACCTGATACGGAACGTGTTAGCAGGAGGAACATTTCACTAACATGGTTGAACAGTACATCTGCACACAACTCCACGTACTGACGGATGGTTCGGCCCCATTCAACTTCTGGGTTTCCAAATTGTCCACGTGGCCAGAATTAGCATGTTATGCCTTGGAGGTGCTGGCCTGCCCGGCGGCCAGCGTTTTATCTGAACGTGTATTCAGCACGGCAGGGCGTCGTTACTGACAAACGCAGCCGCCTGTCCGCAGCCAACGTGGACAAGCTGACGTTTATAAAAATGAACCAGGCATGGATCCCACAAGACCTGACCCTCCCTTGTGCAGAGTAGTCCTTAATAACTGCCTTAAACCATGTTGTCTTGTACTCCTGGCCACTTCTTCATTGAAAAATCAATTTTTGAAATTAAGTAGGATCTTGGGGTGCAACCCAGAGTTGAATGAACCTTCCGTCTGTCTGGGTGCCGGGGCCAAAGTACATGAAAGTGTCCTTCTCCTGTGCTGGGTGATATGAATGTTATACTTGTGCTGTCTGACATGTCTCCTTTGTGTGGGTGCAGGGGGCCAAAGTCACTGAAAGCGGCCTTCTCCTGTGGTGGCTGATATAAATGCCAGATTCACTGCTGTGGGACCTCTCTCCTCTTTCTGGGTGCAGGGGTCAAAGAAACAAAAGGTGGCCTACTCCTGTGGTGTTTGACATGATGCCTGATTCTCTGCTGTGGGACCTCTCTCCTCTTTCTGGGTGCAGGGGTCAAAGTCTCTAAAAGTGCCCTTCTCCTGTGGTGGTTGATTTGAAACTGATGCTTGTGCTATCTGACCTGTCTCCTCTGTGTCGGTGCTAAGGCCTAAGTCACTGAAAGCGGCCTTCTCCTGTGCTGGCTGATATAAATGTCTGAATCTCTGCTGTGGGACCTCTCTCCTCTTTCTGGGTGCAGGGGTCAAAGTCTCTAAAAGTGCCCTTCTCCTGTGGTGGTTGATGTGAAACTGATGCTTGTGCTATCTGACCTGTCACCTCTGTGTCGGTGCTAAGGCCTAAGTCACTGAAGCGGCCTTCTCCTGTGCTGGCTGATATAAATGCCTGAATCTCTGCTGTGGGACCTCTCTCCTCTTTCTGGGTGCAGGGTCAAAGTCTCTAAAAGTGCCCTTCTCCTGTGGTGCTTGATGTGAAACTGATGCTTGTGCTATCTGACCTGTCTCCTCTGTGTCGGTGCTAAGGCCTAAGTCACTGAAAGCGGCCTTCTCCTGTGCTGGCTGATGTAAATGCCTGAATCTCTGCTGTGGGACCTCTCTCCTCTTTCTGGGTGCAGGGTCAAAGTCTCTAAAAGTGCCCTTCTCCTGTGGTGGTTGATGTGAAACTGATGCTTGTGCTATCTGACCTGTCTCCTCTGTGTCGGTGCTAAGGCCTAAGTCACTGAAAGCGGCCTTCTCCTGTGCTGGCTGATATAAATGCCTGAATCTCTGCTGTGGGACCTCTCTCCTCTTTCTGGGTGCAGGGGTCAAAGTCTCTAAAAGTGCCCTTCTCCTGTGGTGGTTGATGTGAAACTGATGCTTGTGCTATCTGACCTGTCTCCTCTGTGTCGGTGCTAAGGCCTAAGTCACTGAAAGCGGCCTTCTCCTGTGCTGGCTGATATAAATGCCTGAATCTCTGCTGTAGGACCTCTCTCCTCTTTCTGGGTGCAGGGGTCAAAGTCTCTAAAAGTGCCCTTCTCCTGTGGTGGTTGATGTGAAACTGATGCTTGTGCTACCTGACCTGTCTCCTCTGTGTCGGTGCTAAGGCCTAAGTCACCGAAGCGGCCTTCTCCTGTGCTGGCTGATATAAATGCCTGACTCTCTGCTGTGGGACCTCTCTCCTCTTTCTGGGTGCAGGGTCAAAGTCTCTAAAAGTGCCATTCTCCTGTGGTGGTTGATGTGAAACTGATGCTTGTGCTATCTGACCTGTCTCCTCTGTGTCGGTGCTAAGGCCTAAGTCACTGAAAGCGGCCTTCTCCTGTGCTGGCTGATATAAATGCCTGAATCTCTGCTGTGGGACCTCTCTCCTCTTTCTGGGTGCAGGGGTCAAAGTCTCTAAAAGTGCCCTTCTCCTGTGGTGGTTGATGTGAAACTGATGCTTGTGCTATCTGACCTGTCTCCTCTGTGTCGGTGCTAAGGCCTAAGTCACTGAAAGCGGCCTTCTCCTGTGCTGGCTGATATAAATGCCTGAATCTCTGCTGTGGGACCTCTCTCCTCTTTCTGGGTGCAGGGGTCAAAGTCTCTAAAAGTGCCCTTCTCCTGTGGTGGTTGATGTGAAACTGATGCTTGTGCTATCTGACCTGTCTCCTCTGTGTCGGTGCTAAGGCCTAAGTCACTGAAAGCGGCCTTCTCCTGTGCTGGCTGATATAAATGCCTGAATCTCTGCTGTGGGACCTCTCTCCTCTTTCTGGGTGCAGGGGTCAAAGTCTCTAAAGTGCCCTTCTCCTGTGGTGGTTGATGTGAAACTGATGCTTGTGCTACCTGACCTGTCTCCTCTGTGTCGGTGCTAAGGCCTAAGTCACCGAAAGCGGCCTTCTCCTGTGCTGGCTGATATAAATGCCTGACTCTCTGCTGTGGGACCTCTCTCCTCTTTCTGGGTGCAGGGGTCAAAGTCTCTAAAAGTGCCATTCTCCTGTGGTGGTTGATGTGAAACTGATGCTTGTGCTATCTGACCTGTCTCCTCTGTGTCGGTGCTAAGGCCTAAGTCACTGAAAGCAGCCTTCTCCTGTGCTGGCTGATATAAATGCCTGAATCTCTGCTGTGGGACCTCTCTCCTCTTTCTGGGTGCAGGGGTCAAAGTCTCTAAAAGTGCCCTTCTCCTGTGGTGGTTGATGTGAAACTGATGCTTGTGCTATCTGAACTGTCTCCTCTGTGTCGGTGCTAAGGCCTAAGTCACTGAAAGCGGCCTTCTCCTGTGCTGGCTGATATAAATGCCTGAATCTCTGCTGTGGGACCTCTCTCCTCTTTCTGGGTGCAGGGGTCAAAGTCTCTAAAAGTGCCCTTCTCCTGTGGTGCTTGATGTGAAACTGATGCTTGTGCTATCTGACCTGTCTCCCTCTGTGTCGGTGCTAAGGCCTAAGTCACTGAAAGCGGCCTTCTCCTGTGCTGGCTGATATAAATGCCTGAATCTCTGCTGTGGGACCTCTCTCCTCTTTCTGGGTGCAGGGGTCAAAGTCTCTAAAAGTGCCCTTCTCCTGTGGTGCTTGATGTGAAACTGATGCTTGTGCTATCTGACCTGTCTCATCTGTGTCGGTGCTAAGGCCTAATTCACTGAAAGCGGCCTTCTCCTGTTCTGGCTGATATAAATGCCTGAATCTCTGCTGTGGGACCTCTCTCCTTCGTCTGGGTGCAGGGGTAAAAGTCTCTCAAAGTGGCCTTCTCTTGTGCTGGGTGATGTGAAGCTGATGTTTGTGCCATCTGACATGGTTGCCAGGGTCCCATTAAATGGTGGCCTACTCCTGTGGTGGGTGATCTAAATGCATGATTCTCTGTTGTGAAAACCTCTCTCCTCCGTCTGGGTGCAGGGGTCAAAGTCTCTCAAAGTGGCCTTCTCTTGTGCTGGGTGATGTGAAGCTGATGTTTGTGCCATCTGACATGGTTGCCGGGGTCCCATTAAATGGTGGCCTACTCCTGTGGTGGGTGATCTAAATGCATGATTCTCTGCTGTGAAAACCTCTCTCCACCGTCTGGGTGCAGGGGTCAAAGTCTCTCAAAGTGGCCTTCTCTTGTACTGGGTGATGTGAAGCTGATGTTTGTGCCATCTGACATGGTTGCCGGGGTCCCATTAAATGGTGGCCTACACCTGTGGTGGGTGATCTAAATGCATGATTCTCTGCTGTGAAAACCTCTCTCCTCCGTCTGGGTGCAGGGGTCAAAGTCTCTCAAAGTGGCCTTCTCTTGTGCTGGGTGATGTGAAGCTGATGTTTGTGCCATCTGACATGGTTGCCGGGGTCCCATTAAATGGTGGCCTACTCCTGTGGTGGGTGATCTAAATGCATGATTCTCTGCTGTGAAAACCTCTCTCCACCGTCTGGGTGCAGGGGTCAAAGTCTCTCAAAGTGGCCTTCTCTTGTGCTGGGTGATGTGAAGCTGATGTTTGTGCCATCTGACATGGTTGCCGGGGTCCCATTAAATGGTGGCCTACTCCTGTGGTGGGTGATCTAAATGCATGATTCTCTGCTGTGAAAACCTCTCTCCACCGTCTGGGTGCAGGGGTCAAAGTCTCTCAAAGTGGCCTTCTCTTGTGCTGGGTGATGTGAAGCTGATGTTTGTGCCATCTGACATGGTTGCCGGGGTCCCATTAAATGGTGGCCTACTCCTGTGGTGGGTGATCTAAATGCATGATTCTCTGCTGTGAAAACCTCTCTCCTCTGTCTGGGTGCTGGTCCAAAATACATGAGAGTGGCCTTCTCCGGTGGTGGTTGATATGACGCATGATTCCTTGCTGTGGGACCTGTATCCTCTGTCTGGGTGCTGGTCCAAAATAAATGAGAGTGGCCTTCTCCGGTGGGGGTTGATATGACGCATGATTCCTTGATGTGGGACCTCTCTCCTCTGTCTGGGTGCTGGTCCAAAATACATGAGAGTGGCCTTCTCCGGTGGTGGTTGATATGACGCATGATTACTTGCTGTGGGACCTGTATCCTCTGTCTGGGTGCTGGGCCGAAATAAATGAGAGTGGCCTTCTCCGTTGGTGGTTGATATGAGGCATGATTCCTTGCTGTGGGACCTCTCTCCTCTGTCTGGGTGCTGGTCCAAAATACATGAGAGTGGCCTTCTCCGGTGGTGGTGATATGACGCATGATTCCTTGCTGTGGGACCTGTATCCTCTGTCTGGGTGCTGGGCTGAAATAAATGAGAGTGGCCTCCTCCGTTGGTGGTTGATATGAGGCATGATTCCTTGCTGTGGGACCTGTATCCTCTGTCTGGGTGCTGGGCCGAAATAAATGAGAGTGGTCTTCTCAGTTGGTGGTTGATATGAGGCATGATTCCTTGCTGTGGGACTTGTATCCTCTGTCTGGGTGCTGTGCCGAAATAAATGAGAGTGGCCTTCTCCGTTGGTGGTTGATATGAGGCATGATTCCTTGCTGTGGGACCTGTATCCTCTGTCTGGGTGCTGGTCCAAAATAAATGAGAGTGGCCTTCTCCTGTGGGGGTTGATATGACGCATGATTCCTTGATGTGGGACCTCTCTCCTCTGTCTGGGTGCTGGTCCAAAATAAATGAGAGTGGCCTTCTCCGGTGGTGGTTGATATGACGCCTTATTCCTTGCTGTGGGACCTGTATCCTCTGTCTGGGTGCTGGTCCAAAATACATGAGAGTGGCCTTCTCCAATGGTGGATGATATGACGCATGATTCCTTGCTGTGGGACCTCTCTCCAATTGATATTGGTTAATTTTTATTTATTTTATTTTATTTTAATTCATTTCCCTATCTACATTTGTTTGCAGGGGATTTACCTACATTTTGCTGCCTTTTGCAGCCCTCTAGCCCTTTCGGGAGTCTTTTACAGGCTTTTTAGTGCTCAAAAGTTCGGGTCCCCATTGACTTCTATGTGGTTCGGGTTCGGGATGAAGTTCGGGTTGAGTTCGGATCACGAACCCGGACATTTTCGGAAGTTCGGCCGAACCTCTCGATCCCGAACATCCAGGTGTTCGCTCATCTCTAATAGGGACAAGAATGTGGAGATTTTTATGTACCTTTTTATTGTATATTTTCATTTGCATCTATTCAATAATGTACTACATGTAATGACATGTGAAAAAATCATATTATTTGTGGTCATTCACTCATAATTATTTATTTGATTGTATTTTCACTTATCAATGAATTTATATTGTTATTCATATTTATTTATGCAGTGTACCTTTTATATTGCACATCTGTCATGTATGTATCTATTTATTCATTTATTTATATTAATTATTTACTTATAATGTCCTATTATTATTTTTCTTATTTTATTTCTCTTTTCTTTTTCACTAGATCATGAATTTACTTGAACAGTATATATTGAGACTGTGTTTATCTGCATGTTGATTCGATTTTATTTATATTATTTTATATTCAATATGCCATGCTCCTTCTTCTGGGGATGCCTGTTTGGACCACCATAGCCTGCATACATTTAGTTGGCTCTGGCTTGTTCAATCAGGGATGTTGTCTTGCGCACACGCCCTGCGGTGATCTGGATGGCCGGGATGCGCTTCCGGGCTTTGGAGGGCATCGCGGCATCTATTTCCGTTTGGACGCTTTTTTGGGCAGGGATGTGCGTATGCGCCCAGCGGCACTTGGGAGGCCTAGATGTGCTTCCGCTTTTGGAGCGCATTGTTGCATCCACATCCGTTCGGGCGCCATCTTGCGCATATCTCTGCGCATGTGCCCGCTGGCGCTTGGGAGGCCCAATGCGCTTCCGCTCTTTGGAGCGCATCATGGCGTCCACAGCTGCCCGGACGCCATCTTTGCACATGCGCCTGTGTTATTCCATCACGCCGGTCTCCACCGGCGCCATCACACACGCACGGACCATGCACCGGGAAGATAATAGGTATCACCACCCGTCCTCCCTTCCCTCCTTCCCACTTTCCGACCCCCTCCCCTTCCCTGAGTATCTGACCACAGTTGTATTGAATTAATGATTACCTTGACTTTGTATAAATTACTGTGAAGCTGACATGCATACATACATGGACCTCTGAGGAAGCTAGCACACGGTCTAGCAATACGCGTGAGGGTTTTTCCGCCCCTTGTGGGTCCCTATTTGCCTTGTGCCACCACTGCTTTCTTGATAAGTATACTATTGCATGCCATTCCACAATTGTATGTTTTTTCATCCCTATTGATATTTATTGTCTAGCGGTGGTACTGGCTGCATTTTGCACATTATTTAACCCACTTGGGGAGTTTGTCCATGCATTGTTGTAGTTGTTTTTAATCTTTGTGTGCTTCAATAAACTACCATTTTATTTATAGAGGTCACAACCTAAATAGATAATACCAGACCGCGTACCATTACAAAAATATCTTTATTAATCCATGTTAAAAATGTGCACATAGCACATACAATTAAAAGTCACATTGAGGGGTGCATAGATGGGCAGCATCCAAGAGGAGAGACAAAGGGAGTTTGCAAACAAATTAATTAAACAAAGTGAAAGTGCATACAATCATAGAATAACATACCCATATTGTGTCTCTCCTCCGGGATGGCGCCAGCTCCATTTGTGGCCCAGTATTGGCTATAACCTTTGGTGATTGATTTATTTATTTATAGAGGTGCGGCCTGTTAGTGGTATTTCTTTTCTTTTGGTTGTGTTCATGCTTATTCTTAATACCAAGGCCGGCACTCTGTTACCATTTATATAGGTGTGCCCCCTGTTGTCTATTTCAATCTTTACAATGATAGTCAATGATTTAACACTGCGACATGCAACATGCAACATGCTCCGACTGTACGCGATAGTCGCAAAAATCCATCCAAGTTGGATTTTTGTGCGACTGTTGTATCGCAGTCTCAGCATGTTGCAGTGCGACACCATTGACTATCATTGCAAAATGCTGCGCCATAACCAAAGTTGCTCCAATTGCCCTGAAAGTTGGTTTATAACTAGAGATGAGCGAACATTAAAAAGTCCGGTGTTCGGCGTTCGGGTTGTGGTAAGTCGCGCATCCCGTTATGGATTCCACTATAGCGGCATATGGAATCCATAAGGGCGGCTGCCACCAACCCGAACTGTTCAACAGCCGAAGGACCTTGGGTGATGTCACTGTCATGTGATCAGTGCAGGGGCGTGGCTCAGCACGGGATCAAATCCTGTGCTGAGCCACGCCCCATGCACTGATCACATGACAGTGATGTCACCCCAGGTCCTTCGGCTGTTCAACAGTTCGGGTTGATGGCAGCCGCCCCTTATGGATTCTATATGCCGCTATAGTGGAATCCATAACGGGATGCGCGACTTACCACAACCCGAACGCCGAACACCGGACTTTTTTTTAATGTTCGCTCATCTCTATTTATAACCTCCTCTTGCGGTCTAGGACTGGGATTTTTTTTTTCCTTTCACCATCCCCCCTCCTCAAGCTCTGGAAAGCAATGACAGCAATAGTAAATGATGACTGAGTGACACTGACATTCATACCGTAGCTATTAGAGATGAATGAAGTTCTCAAACTTCAATTCTGCTGCTTTGCTGAATTTCCCAAATAAATTTGCTTTGTGACGCTTCGAAGCGCATTCCTTTGTTTATAGCAGGTGCAATGACTGGGAACTGCGATTGTTCCGCCCCCTGTCTTTGAACCCCTCATATGCCACATTCATCGCTGATCGTGGTATCTGAGATTACAATTGAGGGCTGTCAGGAGTTTAAAAAAAAATTTGATCGCAAAGACCCTGCTGTTGTCATCTTGCTTGAAGATCCAGCGTAAAATCTTGCTTGGTGTGTGAGGTCATATGTCACAGCACACGAGATTTTGAGTGGGATCTTCAATTAAGATGGCCACAAGGGAATCTTCAAATGGAGATGAGTATGATTTTTTTGTTTTACCGCCATTTTAGGTAAAATGGATTTGTCACTGACGAAGCACGAGGAAATTTTGCTTTACAACATATAGAATTTTCTCCTAAATTTGTTTCGAAGTCCCAACTTTGATTGGCTTAACACTAATAGCTATGGGTGAATGCACACTTGACAGTGTTATCATACCGGCACATCTCATGCTTTTTCTTATTCCAAAGCTTTCAAAAATTGTCCCTGATTGGGAGCAGATGATGTTTAAACACACATGGTGTTATAAGATTTAAATAAACAGTGTCTTTGGTGAAGATGATGGTTGGCAAGTGGCATTAGTGGCATGATGCAGGCTGTATCAGCAGCTGTACAGAATGTGATGGTTGGAAAGAGGCATGATGCATGCTGCCTCATACAACAGCCATACCCGATGTGATGGTAGACAGGCAGACAGACTGTCACGCTCGTGTGTGGGAAGAAAACACCACACCGAGCATAGGAGGGAAAGAGGATACCAGAATATGGACTGGAAACTAGGGAAGGAAGATGGACACCTCCTAGAGAAAACTCTAACTCCAGTCCTGACAGACTACCAGTATAAACAGGCCACAAAGACTAGGCAGGTTCAAACATCATATACCTAGAATCCTATCTCCTATAGGACCCTGGAACTACCTGTTCCTCCAAAGGGAAGGACAAACAGGAGTCTCCCTCAGAAAAACAACAGGGAAAGTAAACACACACACAAATATATATAAACAAAAGGGAAAGGAAACACTTCTCTTCAATGAAGCTTTGGTAGCACCAGGAATTTAGCTGAGAACCAACAGAAGCTATAAACCACATAGCATAGTGGGAGAAACAACAATAAATAGAGAAGGTTAAATGACCACAATAGCCACACCTGGGGAAAGAAGGTGTGGCAAGCACCAGAAACAACACCAACGTCATTTGATCCAAAAGGAAAACATGTCAGATCAAACCACGTGTTGCCAGTCTCACAGATCTCCTGCCATCTGTCGCAGGAACGTCCAGTATGTCTCAGTTTGTCCGTGACACAGACAGACAGCAAGAGTGGCAAAATGGGGCACTGGCAGCAAGGAGAGGTCTATTGATCACATTCAGCTTCATTGGACTGTGATCAAATTTCTGTTTTAATACAGTAATCATGTACATATGCCGCCTCATGAAATTTTATCCCTCCCCCACTAAAAATAAAAATTATAGATTTCAACTGCGTGGAAAATGAGTACACGAAAACTGACCCTCAGGCATTAGTGGCAGTGGCATGATACAGCATGAGGCAGGCTGCAGCAGCAGCCGTACAGAATGTGATAATAGACAGACAGATAGCAGACAGCAACAGTGGCAAGATGGAGAACTGTCAGCAAGGAGTGGTGGGCGAAGTCTATTTTGCCAAAGGAGTGTGAAAATCCTTCTGAATCCAGGCTTGGTTCATTTTGACAAAAGTAATGTTTTTGACACTGGTGAAGGACAACTTGGTCTTTACGGTGTCACCACGCCCCCGTGGTGCTGAAAACCCTGTCTAAGATGACACTGGAGGCAAGGCAAAAAGAACATAGTGTGTTGTGCCAGTTCGGGCCCCTCTACCTGCCCAGAAATCCATGGGGTCAGGGAACTGGGTATGCAACAGAGACTGGCCAAAGCAGGTGTCTGCTTGCCATTAGATTCAGCAAATTGCATACACAGTGTTTCCTGGTAGTAAAGTAATTTGTCCTCCCTTTTGTGAGAGGAAAACATTCCCCCATTTTGCCCTGGTAGCGAGGATCTAAAAGCATGGCTATTCAGTAATCATCAGACTACTTTATGTCAACAATACGCCTGTCACTGCATAAGCAAGCCAGCATACAGGTGGCCATTCTGGCCAGCATTCCTGAGGAGCCACTTCTTTCTGGTCCGCCCCCACTGAGAAAATTAGGTGACTTGGCCAATGCCATCCTCATTAGTGTTGAGTGCCGAATCAAACTTAACGTAGTAGACTTCAATCCGAATTTCAGAAAAATTTGATTTGCCATAAAGCCCAATTACCTTGTGATTCGTGTTAATGAATTAATTTTCCCTGTAATGGTGGTAAAAATGTAAAAAATCTAATTTGTCTTATCCATTTGAGCATGAAGAGGCTGCTGCAGCCATCTTTCTTGAAGATCCTGCGCAAAATCTCTTGCATAGTGACGTATGATGTAATCACGTGCTGAACGATATTTCAAGCTGGATGATCAATCATTATCGCTAGTAATAATAATAAATAAAAGTGCAAGTGCAACAATAATGAATCATGATATGGTTAAAAAGTAGTCAATCTACGCCACAATATCAAATAGAAGTTCACTCAAATAAAGTGCATATATGACGCTGTCGCTCCTTATTCCCGACGTGCGTTTTGCTCAGTATGGCTGCTTCTGGGAGTCTCAGCCACATTTAGTCACCCAGAGACCTGCAGCATTCATAGTAGGAATTACAATTGGGAACTTTATTTTATTTTGCTTGTCCAGCACACAATAAACATCGGAGTCCTCACCCTCCCTTTCGCTTCCATCGGACTGTGGGATACCATGGTGTGTTCTTTAGCCCCCCTCCTCTGCTCTTCCCCTCCTGCCACTATTGCTGCCTCCAACACCAATAGCACATCTACAGGTGCCACTACTACTACCACCACCAACATGACAGCTATGCCTGTAGTCTGCAGCCTCCACCTCCTTCTCATGGCAGTACAAACCCTGACTGCTCTCACACAAAATAATCAACAGGAAGACTCTCTGGGCTATTTGCTGTAGGGCATGGTGGGGTTTTCTTGCCACTTCTTAGGAAAAAGGAAGGCACTCTTCTAGGAAAGGGCAGTGAAGACTGGGTGAACTCCACTGAAAGCCTTTGTTGGGTCTACAAGGATGAGGAGCAGGAGGAACGCTGTGACCCCTGGCTCCACAACAAGAAGTTGGACTCTGAAGTCACCTCCTGTGACTGATGGAAAGAGTGTGCCATCCAATCCACTATCTCATCCTCTTTCTCCTCAACTATAATGTTCTGCCTTTCCAAAGCCAGCAGGTACAACTGCGGCCTACTACTTCTACTAATTCTACTACTTCTACTACTTCTACTACTTCTACTACTTCTACTACTTCTTCTACTACTTCTATTACTACTTCTATTACTACTTCTACTTCTACTACTACTTCTACTACTACTTCTACTACTTCTGGCCGACAGATGGTGCTGCTACTACCCACATTCTAGCTCTGGGTCTTTCATTTAGAACCCTTTTGTAGCCAGGACATTTTTGGGCCTCTCAGATAATGTTGTGCACTACACTGTCTATTGATGTAATAAACATGTATATATGCTGCTAGTTTAAATATAATCAGTAACCCCCCAAAAAAAATTTTGATTGAAAATGTGTGAAATAGGGAAATGGATTTGGTCCTAAATTCGTTATCACTCCCAGATACTTTTGTGAGATACCCTATCAATTGGTTTACATTATATATATATATATATATATATATATATAATAATTCCAGCAGCACTCGCCTTTATGGTTTATCAGGTGCACGCGTCTCATCCTTGACATCAGGCATGTATATCCATGAAAAATCAACGCAGTACTCTTCTTGTGAAAAAAAACGCAGTGTCTTTATTCACACACCTGACACAAAATAAGCAGCACTTGTGTGACGTCACCATCATGTGATCAGTGCAGGGGCCGTGGCTCAGCACTGGATCAAATCCAGTGCTGAGCCAAGCCCCCTGCACTGATCACATGATGGTGACGTCACCCCAGGTCCATCGGCTTTTCCAAAGTTCGGGTTCGTGGAAGCCACCCTTATGGATTCCATATGCCGGGATAGTCCGCGGTAGTGGAATCCATAACGGGATGCGGCGATTACCCCAACCCGAACGCCGAACTCATTTTTGAAGTTCGCTCATCTCTACACAACACACACCATTCTTCTTTGGAATTCTAGACATTCTCCTCACTTTCCTTGTCAATAAGCTTGATTGATTTCTGACTGTCCCTGATTGATTTTTACCTTTCACAACCCAGCACAGAATGGCATTCTGCTTGTTTTGCTAGGGCACCTTCTTGCCAGCTGCGGCACTGATTGGCTCATTCAGGCTGTCTATCAGCCTAAGAGACAATCAGGGCAAGCCCCCTCCCCACACACACACTTAGGCTATTTTCACACTAGCGGCAGGGAGTCAGGCTGTTCGGTGCTTGTACAGCCTGTCGGATCCATCCTGCCGCTAGTTCATGTGTGCCCCGGACTGCTGCTCTGTCCCCATTGACTAAAATGGGGGCGGAGTTATAGCAGCAGCGCACGGCGAGAGGCAGCCGGGCTAAAAGTACTGCATGTCGTACTTTTAGTCTGGCGGCCTCTCACCGTGCGCTGCCGTGCCCCTTATAGTCAATGGGGATGGAGCGGCAGTCTGGGGGCACACGTGAACTAGTGGCAGGGCGTATCCGACTGGCTGTTCATCCACTGGAACAGCTTGACGGACTCCCTGCTGCTAATGTGAAAGTACCCTTACTCTCAGGGTCATGTGAGAACCCTTTTTCTTCCTCCCTAGGGCTTTTTGCGCTGACATGCACTAATATGGCACTACATGCAATTTTAGTGGATTCATCAGAAACTAACACGGAAAGATTTGGGTTTGTCTGCTGCCTGAAAAATAGCAACGTTCGGACCACACTTGGTTCAATCCGAACTGATTTGCTCATCCTTACTTAGGACTATATGGTTTTAACTATATGTTTTTGAATTATCTAATTTATTCATTTTAATTGCTTAAATGCTTGAATTTATCCTGCATTTTAGTAAAACAAATATTAACTATATGATCTACGGTAGTATATGCTCTACTATATAATACTATAAAAATAAAAATACTATAAACAAATGTATCGATTTCTCAATTTAAACATTTTAGATGTGCTTTTTTATTTTATTGATTTTTGCTACAGTATCTCTAGGTGGCAGTGTTAACTGTGCTATATTAAATTAAAAAAAAGGAAAGGCAATCACTTTAAAGCATGGAAATGACTTTTATATCTTAAACACATGATTGACATGAATAACTTTCAAAGTGAATCAGAAAGGTGTTTCCTATAGTGAGTTTGTGCACGATATTATAGTGTTATGTTACTTTCTGTCCAGATCAGATCTAAACGCAGTAGCAATGCACAATGTTTTTGTCAAGCAGAAAGGTTTGAGGTCACTCATCTTCTTAAATGTTCTTTGCCAGTTTCAATTTGATAAAGGTTCTCATCTACCTCATACTCGTATGTCTTGTTGATTGATGGTTTTAGAAGATATTGAAGAGAAAAGCAGGAACATAAAATATAAAGGAAGAAATTTAAAATGTTCAGCTATAAACAGTTAAGGGATCAGTCCTAACTTGAAGAATACATGAATAACAACTTTGTGTCTCTGAGATGTAAAAGGACATTTTTTCTAACTGGAAGACGTCCAAAATAAGATGTTCTAAAGAAGACTCAACTTGCCATTAGAATAACGCATCTGTAACACAGTTTAGTGGAATATAGTATCAGTAGAATATGAATAAACAGTATAGGTTACATTATAATACCACATTACTGAACATAATGTATCAGCGTCGGACTGTGGTGCTGAGGGCCAACCAGTAAAATTCATTTTGTGGGCCCACAATAAAGTTACATACAAACACTACCTGCTCACCCAATGGTGGTAGCAAGATGCTGAAAGATGATTACTTATAGACAACAAGTCCCTGAGGAAAGAAAATACAGGCTTGCCTGTTTCTTTACCCAAAAGTCATCTTTGTTACCCAATTGCATCAATAGTCAATAAATAATTTGTTAAACAATCTCCCCAGTTTTTTTTTTAAGATGAGCATAGGCTTGTTGGGAAGGTATATGCTGCCTATCCATAGGTATTGCAGTCAGACCACTATGCCAAGTGCCACTGTGCAGGTGATAGGGGACTAGGGGCTCACCTTGCTCAGGGGCCCACCAGGGCCAGTTTAAGCCTGTACTGTATAAACATATTTTATATTGAAAGGTTTCTCCAGTAAAAAAAAATAAGGCTACTGTATTTGATTCAGCACTAAATTGGGTTGAGCTGTTAGGAACAATGGGGTGGATTTATCATTATCCTGACTCACTTTTCTGGCAGAAAAAAAGTTGAAAATCCTGTGTTTGTGACTTTTCAAATTCCACTGTGACAACATTTTGTTGCAAGTGGCATTTCTACTCCACCCTTGCCACTTTCCCAAAATGAAGCATTTACATTAGTTTTCTGGCATAAATTAATACAGGGAGTGCAGAATTATTAGGCAAATGAGTATTTTGACCACATCATCCTCTTTATGCATGTTGTCTTACCCCAAACTGTATAGGCTCGAAAGCCTACTACCAATTAAGCATATTAGGTGATGTGCATCTCTGTAATGAGAAGGGGTGTGGTCTAATGACATCAACACCCTATATCAGGTGTGCATAATTATTAGGCAACTTCCTTTCCTTTGGCAAAATGGGTCAAAAGAAGGACTTGACAGGCTCAGAAAAGTCAAAAATAGTGAGATATCTTGCAGAGGGATGCAGCACTCTTAAAATTGCAAAGCTTCTGAAGCATGATCATCGAACAATCAAGCGTTTCATTCAAAATAGTCAACAGGGTCGCAAGAAGTGTGTGGAAAAACCAAGGCGCAAAATAACTGCCCATGAACTGAGAAAAGTCAAGCGTGCAGCTGCCAAGATGCCACTTGCCACCAGTTTGGCCATATTTCAGAGCTGCAACATCACTGGAGTGCCCAAAAGCACAAGGTGTGCAATACTCAGAGACATGGCCAAGGTAAGAAAGGCTGAAAGACGACCACCACTGAACAAGACACACAAGCTGAAACGTCAAGACTGGGCCAAGAAATATCTCAAGACTGATTTTTCTAAGGTTTTATGGACTGATGAAATGAGAGTGAGTCTTGATGGGCCAGATGGATGGGCCCGTGGCTGGATTGGTAAAGGGCAGAGAGCTTCAGTCCGACTCAGACGCCAGCAAGGTGGAGGTGGAGTACTGGTTTGGGCTGGTATCATCAAAGATGAGCTTGTGGGGCCTTTTCGGGTTGAGGATGGAGTCAAGCTCAACTCCCAGTCCTACTGCCAGTTTCTGGAAGACACCTTCTTCAAGCAGTGGTACAGGAAGAAGTCTGCATCCTTCAAGAAAAACATGATTTTCATGCAGGACAATGCTCCATCACACGCGTCCAAGTACTCCACAGCGTGGCTGGCAAGAAAGGGTATAAAAGAAGAAAATCTAATGACATGGCCTCCTTGTTCACCTGATCTGAACCCCATTGAGAACCTGTGGTCCATCATCAAATGTGAGATTTACAAGGAGGAAAACAGTACACCTCTCTGAACAGTGTCTGGGAGGCTGTGGTTGCTGCTGCACGCAATGTTGATGGTGAACAGATCAAAACACTGACAGAATCCATGGATGGCAGGCTTTTGAGTGTCCTTGCAAAGAAAGGTGGCTATATTGGTCACTGATTTGTTTTTGTTTTGTTTTTGAATGTCAGAAATGTATATTTGTGAATGTTGAGATGTTATATTGGTTTCACTGGTAAAAATAAATAATTGAAATGGGTATATATTTGTTTTTGTTAAGTTGCCTAATAATTATGCACAGTAATAGTCACCTGCACACACAGATATCCCCTAAAATAGCTAAAACTAAAAACAAACTAAAAACTACTTCCAAAAATATTCAGCTTTGATATTAATGAGTTTTTGGGTTCATTGAGAACATGGTTGTTGTTCAATAATAAAATGAATCCTCAAAAATACAACTTGCCTAATAATTCTGCACTCCCTGTACAGAAATAAATGGCAGCTCCAAGTCTTTTTATGAATTTTTCTCTGAGGCAAACATAAGGGATCTCTCAAAAACAATGATGGTATATTTTTTTAATGAATATTTTGAGGAACAAAAGTCAGAAATTTTTGCACAATTGGTATGTATTTTTGGCATTTTTCCACCACTTATGCCACTTTAAAACAAGTAGGCAGGGAATAGTGAAAGGGAGCAAAGCCTACATGGCTCAATACATTTATCATAATTTATGATAGAGCACTGGCATAAACTATAACATAGTAACATAGTAACATAGTATATAAGACCGAAAAAGACATTTGTCCATCCAGTTCGGCCTGTTTCCTACAAGTTGATCCAGAGGAAGGCAAAAACCCCTGTGAGGCAGAAGCCAATTTTCCTCACTTAAGGGAAAAAAATTCCTTCCCGACTCCAATCAGGCAATCAGAATAACTCCCTGGATCAACGACCCCTCTCTAGTAGCTATAGCCTGTAATATTATTACACTCCAGAAATAAATCCAGTCCCCTCTTGAATTCCTTTATTGTACTCACCATCACCACCTCCTCAGGCAGAGAGTTCCATAGTCTCACTGCTCTTACAGTGAAGAATCCTTTTCTATGTTTGTGTACAAACCTTCTTTCCTCCAGACGCAGAGGATGTCCCCTTGTCACAGTCACAGTCCTGGGGATAAATAGATGATGGGAGAGATCTCTGTACTGACCCCTGATATATTTATACATAGTTATTAGATCTCCCTCAGTCGTCTTTTTTCTAAAGTGAATAACCCTAATTTTGATAACCTTTCAGGGTACTGTAGATCCCTCAATCTAGTTATTACTTTAGTTGCCCTCCTCTGAACCCTCTCCAGCTCTGCTATGTTTGTCTTGTTCACAGGAGCCCAGAACTGTACACAGTACTCCATGTGTGGTCTAACCAGTGATTTGTAAAGTGGTAGGACTATGTTCTCATCACGGGCGTTTATGCCCCTTTGATGCAACCCATTATCTTATTGGCCTTGGCAGTAGCTGCCTGACACTGGTTTTTGCAGCTTAATTTGCTGTTTATTAAAATTCCTAGATCCTTTTCCATGTCAGTGTTACCGAGTGTTTTACCATTTAATATGTACGGGTGACTTGCATTATTCCTTCCCATGTGCATAACTTTACATTTGTCAGTGTTAAACCTCATCTGCCATTTTTCTGCCCAAGCCTCCAATCTATCCAGATCCCTCTGTAGCAGAAAACTGTCCTCTTCAGTGTTAATTACTTTACACAGTTTAGTGTCATCTGCAAAAATAGATATTTTTACTGTGCAGGCCTTCTACAAGATCATTAATAAATATATTGAAGAGAATAGTGCCCAATACTAAGAGCCCATTCACGTGACTGAGTGGCCACGTTCCCCTGTTGTAGACCACAAATATTCTGCAAAGCACAGGCCGTGTGAACGCCGTGCTGTGGTGCGGACCCATTGACTTGAAAGAGTCTGCGATCAGCAAGATAGGACACATCCTATATTTGCAGTGTGGAGGCACAGACCATAAAACCTACAGAAGGGCTTCTGAGTAGGGATGAGCGAACCTGAACTGTATAGTTCGGGTTCGTACCGAATTTTGGGGTGTTCTTGACACGAACCCGAACATTTAAATCAGTGGTTTCAGCTGTGGCTGGACAAGTTTCATAGTGTCCGCAAAAGTATAGCTTATGTTCTGGGTTGAAATTCAATTACCAAAATAGCAATACTGTAAATCTGGTGTTCCAGCTGTGACTGAACAAGTTTCATAGTGTCCGTCAAAGGATATATTATTTTCTGAGGAGAAATTCAGTTGCAAAAATAGAAATTCAGTAAATCTGGTGTTCTAGCTGTGGCTTGACAAGTAGTTTAATAGTTTCCGTCAAAGGATATATTTTGTTCTGGGCTGAAATTCAATTTCCAAAATAGCAATACCGTGAATCTGTTGTTCCAGCTGTGACTGGACAAGTTTCATAGTGTCCGTCAAAGGATATATTATTTTCTGGGGTGAAATTCAGTTGCAAAAATAGAAATTCAGTAAATCTGGTGTTCTAGCTGTGGTTGGACAAGTAGTTTAATAGTATGCGTCAAAGGATATATTTTGTTCTGGGGTTAAATTCAATTGCCAAAATAGCAATTCCATAAATCTGGTGTTCCAGCTGTGACTGGACAAGTTTTATACTGTCCGTCAAAGGATATATTATTTTCTGGGGTGAAATTCAGTTGCAAAAATAGAAATAAAGTAAATCTGGTGTTCTAGCTGTGGCTGGACAAGTAGTTTAACAGTATCCGTCAAATGATATATTTTGTTCTGGGGTGAAATTCAATTGCCAAAATAGCAATACCCAAAATCTGGTGTTCCAGCTGTCGCAGGCCAAGTGTAAATCTGTCCGTGAAAGGGTATATTACACTCAGCGTGCATCTCCAAGTGTATTTCTTTCCGTAAAAGGGTATATTACACAAAGTGTTAAATTACAATTGCTGAAAGCATAATTCTTTAAATTTGCACGCACTATTTTGCATCTCGTAGTGTATTTCTGTCCATAAAAGGGTATATTACTAGTGATGAGCGGGAGGCGCCATATTAAAATTCGCGATATATCGCGAATATTCGAATGATTATTCGTAATATATTCGCCGAAATCGAATATTCGTCATTATTAAAATTATCGCGATAATGTGCGAATATTTTATTCTCATTTCGCGAATTGAACTTCTTATATAAAGGCATATCTCCTACTGGCTTGCAAACATGAACGAATACTCTAAGTTGGATGCGCAATGCGAAAAATTACCATTATTTTTTCAACAATCAGAATACTTACTTAGTCGTGTTCAACTTCATATTCTGTTCATTGTGGAAAAAAATAGGCAATAGGCAACTTTCCTATTGCAAATGCATTTTTGAATTAGCGAATATAGTGATATATTCGCATTCACCATATTCGCTAATTCGAACAAGCCAATCGTATTCGTAGTTCTGTAGCCGTACAATGCGACTTTAATGCGAATAATTTCCATAGAAACATTCGTGTGCGTACAGATGTTATTGTTCAAGTTAGGCGGCAGTAGCTTAACTTATTCGTATGTGCTCGTGCACGTTTTTGTGCGCGTGTTTGTGCGCGTATTCGTGCGCACGCAGCGCATACAGGCGTGGCTTCTTCCTGGGAGCAGTTCCAACATGTTGTGGTGCATGAGATTTATGCGAATAAAGATGGTGGGCAACAATTTCACCAGAGAGGAGGAAGATACCCTGATCACAGTAAGTTATTGAACATTACATTACAGCTATCAGTAGGTGTGACACGCTTGTAACATTCAAATGTATGTTTATGGAGATAAAACATTCTCAAATGTTTGCAATACATATAAAATCTCATTTCACATAGCTTGCTTACTGCAGTGCTTACATACAAATTATTTGTGGAAACAAGTATTGTTGGCATTCAAAAGCAATACTTATTGCCCCAAATCATTAATATCTACTAATCTCTTATATATTTATAAAAATGAGTTTCTGTCTGTCTGTGATTTATGGCCGACCAAACGACTGGACCGATCTTCACTAAGTTTGGCAGACGGGTACATCAGGTGTCTGGGAGGGTTTTAGACCGGGGCTCAGCTCTATAAGACGTATTATTTCTGAGATATTCCCCAAAATGACCTGCATTAGCAAAATCAAGCCCCAAACTGCCATCCACACGGCCACATGTCCCTTATCAGCCAATAGAAGCTCGCATGTCCCCGGTTGCCATAACAAGTGATCACAGGTTTCAATAGTTTTCAGGTCCTTAAATGTTCATTTATATCATGTATGACAACAAAACTACACTGCTACATGCATGGGGGCAGGGGTCACTATTAAAGGGTGGGCATTGTGGAGTTCACTGTCATTAACTCCTTAACGCAAAACGCTGTGCATGCACGGCGAGATGATCGTGCGGGTGCAGGAGCTGCGCCTGTCCATTCACTGCAGGGGTACGGCAGTCCCTGATAGCCAGGCCCCTGCTGTATCTGCCGGCATCGCTGTTTACAGTGATGCTGGCGGATTAAGTCCTTCTATGTCGCGGTCAGCGCTGACCACGACATAGAAGTGTTTTGCGGTTAGTGAACGAGCGCATCGGTTCCCCCTGCTGTGACGGGGACGCGATGTGTGAGAAGGCAGACTGATGCCATGCAGAGGCTGCCCAATGCCTTGCACGGCATCGGGACCTGCCTTCTACGGGTGCCCATTGGATCCTGATGCCGGAAATCCGTTGCTGATGGCAATCAACAGCAAAAAATGCATACAATGGAAGATGCCAGACAGTCTTTGCTATTGTTAAGTTTCAGATTGTTCTCCACATCCACATAATCGTTACCTTATGTGGGATGGTTATTGTGGTACTTGTAGTCCGTTGCTGGCATCTTCCATTGTATGCATTTTTTGCTGTTGATTGCCATCAGCAACGGACTACAAGTGCAGGATATGCTCCCCATATATATGCACAACCGCATGTGGGTTCGAGCATATCCTGCTTGTTTAACACCACACCATGTTTTCTAATGGTTAAATAAAAACGGATAGCAGATAAATCTATATATGATTCACATTGCACATCTAATCTTCCGCCTCACACAATATACCCACCACTACATACCACTAGACCCCCTCAAATCCACACCACCTCTGACCACCCCCACCCCCAACACACACACACATACACAGTCTATAGCAGGCATTCTCAAACTGCGGCCCTCCAGCTGTTGTAAAACTACAATTCCCATGATGCCCTCTATAGGATGATAGCTGTAGGCTGTCATGGAATGATGTGATTTTTAGTTTAGAAAAAGCTGGAGGGCCGCAGTTTGCTGGAGGGCCGCAGTTTGCTGGAGGGCCGTAGTTTGAGGATGCCTAGTATATAGATTCTAATAAGTGTCCCGTTGGCCAGGAGAAGTAATGTTTGACATTCAGTATTTTCTGGTTCATTTAGCGTTACCCAGGGTGCATCACGGGAGGCGAACCAGCCTTACACCCCTGCACCGTCACTTCACTAGACGGGTACATCTCTCCTCAGATGGCCAATATCCAATATCTCATACTACACACACATACAATTTCAACACAATCCCAAATAAAAAAAAATATAAGATTAGGTGACTTTAACATTAGGGGCAGGGGAGTACGTCTGACTAGTCCTGGAAGATGAACAGTCTGTCGGATCCGTACTGCCACTAGTTCTCCTACACTTCGTCCCTATTGACTATAATGGTGGCGGGGCGGCGGTACAGCAGCAGCAATGCAGCGCATGGCGAGAGACAGTCTAACTGAAAGCTCTGCATGTCGTAGTTTAAGCCCGGGAACCTCTCGCCGTGCTCTGCCTTAGCCATAGTTACCAACATTAATTCATAATCTTAACCACCAAACCAAAAATTATTAGTGTTATAAAGTGAAATATTAGACTTAAAGTTACCGTTATAAAATCTGATTATATGCTTTTTTTTATTATACTGCAGCGCATGTTGGAGAAGGGCTACTACCTGACCCGCTCCCATGCAGAGAAGAACACCATTGTGTGCAGGCTTGGCTATGAGCTGTGGAGGGACTACAACAGCCAGCACAAGCGTCTGGCCATTTTAAAAAATGGTCAGACTTAAAGAGGAGACACGCGGAAAGAATCCGCGAGATACGGGACCAAAAATGCCCAGGTATAATGATTACTGAGTGTTAGAATAAAGATACAAAAGTAATGTAAAGCATATGTACATTTTTGTTTTTAGATTTTTCTGAAAGTAGTAAAATTTGTTATTATAGGTGTTCCTTTGCCTGCTGTCAGACGCAGACCTCCCAGACAGCAGCTGTGGGAGGTATCTGCGTCAGAGGAGGAGGAGGAGACCGGACCCTCAGGGCAACTTCATGCCCCTAGTCCCCCAGAGGAGTCAGTGGAGGGTGGACCTTCACCCCAACCCGCCTCACCCTCTCAAGTGGATGATGGAGGGGGTGATGAGGACGAGGAAGAGGAGGAGCTGATCACCACCCCCACAAGGAGTGTAAGTATGTGCTGTGGCTGTTTTCACTCATTCACTGTTCACACAAACACGTGTCAGTTTAGTCTTCACCATAGACACACTTTTTTGGAGCAAACAATAGGCATGTTAAAGCTTTACTAATAATCTTTCTTGAGCCCACACATATCGGAGAACCTATAGTCCCACACTTACAGTTCGGTACAAGCGGGATATCAAAAAGTACTAGCTCAACACTCTTTACAGTCTTCCAGAGGTCTGGTTCCCCTCTAGGATTGTTCTGCGTTCCGATCGCCTATCCACACTGTATTTTAACAGCCTTTTTAACCACAATGTTATGAAAACCGCAAGATGTAGTACGGGTGTGACCTGTCCCACCCAGTGTCTCTGACAATTAAAACCCAGGCCCAAAATAATTTCCAAAGAAAACCTCCCTGAAACCTATAGTTACAGGTGTACTGATTCACCGAGGCATACATTCCCATTGAGACATACCGAGCAGCCATGATTATTCCCCAAACTCGGACCAGATATTGTTGGTGTCAACCCGAATAAATGGGTATATTTGGGGGAGGGGCACCCAAAGTGGACGGAGATACCATTGGCCAATGAAAATTTAGCAATTTTCTATACGCTACTCCTACCACAGTTTTAGGAGTACAATTACCAAACTTTGCTTGTGCTTTGTTAACCGATCCAACCCTCCAGGCCCCTGGAGCGCCCCCGGAGACCCCATTTTGTCCCATCGACTTTCATAGGAAAACTATTGAGTTTTGTCACTCCTTCAGCTTTCAAGTTAAAGTCACCAAATTTGAGTCACTTTGTCATGGGGTCACCCTGAAAATTTGTGTCAAATTTGGGGGACATTAAAAAGTGGGCAGAGCCACAAACAACCAAACAAATTTTCACTGTTGACTTCAGTGTGAAAACGTTAAAAGCTGTCATTACCACGGTATTTAAGCCAGGGTCCCCAAACTTGGCACTGTGGGTTACTAGGTGACTGGGATTAAAATTTATAAAAAGTGGGCGGAGTCTACACTGCCCAATCAAATTTCAGGCATTTGTTTAAATGGGAAAAATCAAACTGCCGCTGCTCTTAGACTTTTATTGGCACAGTCTTCAAACTTTGCAAAGTTGGTCACTGGAGGACTGGGATTAAAATTTAAAAAAGTGGGTGGAGCCACCAACAGCCAATCAGATTTCAAGCCAACATCATGTGGTTTCTTCAGAAACGACACCGTCTATTTTATTTATTGTTTTTATTTTTTACAGTATTGAAAGAAATGGACCTAAAAATTTGGAAGATGGAGAGGAAGCACCAGACTGGGATGAAGGCATTCCGGGAGCAGCATCTCCGGAAGCTGCGGGAGATCAAGCTCCAGTTCTCGAATGGCATGCGAGAAATGGAGGAGAGGCATGCCAAGGACGTGGGGATCTTAAAAAAATGGTTAAAAATATGAGGGCATTGCCCTATTAAGATTTGTGCAATTGTTTTATTTTAGTTTTTTGTAATTATATTGTTTATTTTAATTTTTTAAATTAAAAACTTTGAAGTTTTCACTATAATGGTTAAACATTTTTTTTAAGTATAGGCCCCTAGAGTTCGTTCCCAAACTAATCAGTATCCTGACATACAGCATCCGTAGGTATATAGAAATAGGGTAGTATGAGGCCTACACATAACTCAAATGGATCACGATAGTAGTAGTCATTGGTAATGGTTGTGAATTAAATATTAAGTACAAAGCAAAGCATTCTAATAGTCCAGAGTTACATTTAAAATACATTTTTTGGTTAATTTTCCTAGTAACTAAATTATTTTATGTAGTAAAATAAATTTCAAATTATCGTAAATAATAAATGTATTTTTTCATCAAACAATTAACTATTAAAATACAAAACTTGAACAGAGTAATAATAACTGCAAAAAATCTTGTTTGATTTATCAAATTAGCAAAATTATAAACTTTTACAAATTCCTAAAATTTTCTTTACAATCAAATCTTGTTATCAGAACTATAAAACAAAAAAAAGGAACAATGTTGGAACAATAAAATGGTAGGGGTAAGAACTAACCAGCATGGATCTTCGATAGCGTCCAATTTTTTAATAATTTGCATGTTGTAGCATTGCTTCCGCCATACAGATAGAAACATATGATTGATTAAATGACTATGATTTTATGAATTTTCTAACCGATGACATGTCTCCAAGAATATCATATAGTACACAGTTTATACTTAAAATCTTAAAGCAGTGGTTATATATAATTAGCATGTGCAAATCCTCATTACATATTGCCAATAAGTAATATAAACAAGAAAAGTACCTATACATATTTACATGTTGCTACATGGCTCCATTCACAAAACCGGATTTCCACACGGATGAGTATAACACCAGTCACACCCAACCATGTAGAGAGGTCAACACGAAAGTCAACCATCCCTCCCAGAATGACAGACAACACCGTGTTGGATCCTAAATCCGTGTGACAACAAAAAAAAATAAAAAAAAAATAAAATATATAAATTTTCGTAGGTTCATCAATCAGTCCTGTACAATGCCAACTGCACAAGACCTTTTGACAAGGGAAGGCCACATGCGGTCCACACCGTGCTACAGCGTGAACCACAACATAGCCGCCCCAAACCACACTTAATTTAAAATAAAAAATTATAAAATAAAGTGAAATCATTTCATTTTGTGAATGAAGCCAAACAACGCTAGATAAAATGTCTTTTTAAAAAGATTATTTAAATAAATATTTTTATATTCTAAATATTGACAATACATAAATAAGCTGAGCAGATGCGAGAATACGAAACATGCAAACCAGGTTCAGAGAATTCATAATTTTATACTTGTTGTTAAAGTGCAAAAGATAAAATCAGGTCCATGATGGTTGTCTACGCATAATCAGGACATACAGCATCTAGAGTTAACAGAGTACTAGAATGCTGACTCATAAGTTTCCATTTGTAACTAGGCAGAATAAAGCCAGGCACTGGCAGGTAAGCACACTTCCAGTTTATAATAAAAATTTAATAACCCAATCGAAATTTTACTTTAAAAAAGTGTGAAGGTCTGGACTCTATGATTATTCCCTGTGCGATCAAATGTAAGTCAAAATTTTCATGACATGCAGCAGCATCAATGACAGGATTTAAGGAGTGGTGTATTATCAGGGCAACATGTAGCATGGCCCGATTCGGCATCACAGGCAGCAGCAGACGTTATGTTAAAATGCTCAAATGTAAGTCAAAATTTTCATGACATGCAGCAGCGTGTGATTAATCGTTCCCCAGTCTTGCTTCTGGTGAGAGTACCCTATCCAGGAAGCAGTCTGAATTCTATTATACTCCCCTGAGGAGCCCGGTAAGGGCGAAACGCTGCCGGGATTTATATGGGAAAACAATAGCTTGTGATGCCACTCCATACCTCTGCTAACCAGGCAAATTGGTACAAGTGGGGTTGGTGTCTTGTATGACTGAATAAGGGTGAGTATAGGATCAATATAGGATAGGTATGGGGACAGGGAAATTCCACCATAAGGGATTGTCCCTGGGCTGAGGCCTAGCTGGGGCGGACTAGGGACAGATTCCCACCCTGCCCCGCTGGATATTCCCTATACTATCTCACACCTGATAGTCACGCTGTCTGCCACTAGCTGGCTATTTTTGTTGGCACAATTATTTATCTCACTATTGGGTTATGTGTTTTTTTAATCATATATATCAAGTAAAAGTTATGTTTTAAGAATAAGGGTCCACTTGATAAATGTTTAGCGACATGCAGCAGCATCAACATCAGGATTTAAGGAGTGGTGTATTATCAGGGCAACATGTAGCTTGGCCCGATTCAGCATCACAGGCAGCAGCAGACGTTATGTTAAAAGGCTCAAATGTAAGTCAAAATTTTCATGACATGCAGCAGCATCAATGACAGGATTTAAGGAGTGGTGTATTATCAGGGCAACATGTAGCATGGCCCGATTCGGCATCACAGGCAGCAGCAGACGTTATGTTAAAATGCTCAAATGTAAGTCAAAATTTTCATGACATGCAGCAGCGTGTGATTAATCGTTCCCCAGTCTTGCTTCTGGTGAGAGTACCCTATCCAGGAAGCAGTATGAATTCTATTATACTCCCCTGAGGAGCCCGGTAAGGGCGAAACGCGTCGGGATTTATATGGGAAAACAATAGCTTGTGATGCCACTCCATACCTCTGCTAACCAGGCAAATTGGTACAAGTGGGGTTGGTGTCTTGTATGACTGAATAAGGGTGAGTATAGGATCAATATAGGATAGGTATGGGGACAGGGAAATTCCACCATAAGGGATTGTCCCTGGGCTGAGGCCTAGCTGGGGCGGACTAGGGACAGATTCCCCACCCTGCCCCGCTGGATATTCCCTATCCTATCTCACACCTGATAGTCACGCTGTCTGCCACTAGCTGGCTATTTTTTGTTGGCACAATTATTTATCTCACTATTGGGTTATGTTTTAAAAGTTATGTTTTAAGAATAAGGGTCCACTTGATAAATTTTTAAGCGACATGCAGCAGCATCAACATCAGGATTTAAGGAGTGGTGTATTATCAGGGCAACATGTAGCTTGGCCCGATTCAGCATCACAGGCAGCAGCAGGCGTTATGTTAAAAGGCTCAAATGTAGGTCAAAATTTTCATGACATGCAGCAGCATCAACGGCAGGATTTAAGGAGTGGTGTATTATCAGGGCAACATGTAGCATGGCCCGATTCGGCATCACAGGCAGCAGGCAGCAGCAGACGTTATGTTAAAAGGCTCAAATGTAAGTCAAAATTTTCATGACATGCAGCAGCATCAACATCAGGATTTATGGAGTGGTGTATTATCAGGGCAACATGTAGCTTGGCCCGATTCTGCATCACAGGCAGCAGCAGACGTTATGTTAAAAGGCTCAAATGTAAGTCAAAATTTTCATGACATGTAGCAGCATCAACGGCAGGATTTAAGGAGTGGTGCATTATCAGGGCAACATGTAGCATGGCCCGATTTGGCATCACAGGCAGCAGCAGACGTTATGTTAAAAGGCTCAAATTTATGCATGTGGCATCTGAGCGCTGTTTGGATATATTGAGCGCACAGATCCAAGCCATCTGGGGATATGTTAAATGTCTATATTTACTGTAATGGTTTGGACATTGTATATTTGAATAGTGATGCCTGTCCTATTTTCCCCACATGTGTATTGGCCATTTCCCTTTGTCCTGAGAGATAATTGAATTACTCCTCTGTTGTCTCCAGGACAGAAGACATTGTTTAAAACTATGTATTCTCCTGCCTGTGATAATTACATCCACCCATTGTGTAAGGTAATTGTATCACAGGCAGCGGGGAGTTTTTAAACTGTTAAGGTGTAAAGGATTGGCTGCTAGGTCATGTTCTCAGTTCCCAACCAGGATTTTAGAAGTGGTCTATTATCATGGCCACATGTAGCTTGGCCAAATTCAGCAGCACAGGCAGCAGCAAACATTATGTTTAAAGGCCCAAATGTAACTCAACATGTTCAAAACAAATTCATAATAAAAAAATTAAATTAATATATACATGATACAAACTTTATAAAAAATATCGATCAAATAAATATCAATAAATAAATAATAAAAGTAATTCATATAAAGTTAAAAACAGAGGGAACAATTAAAAAACAACAGAGTTTGGGAGGGAGAGCAAAGGAGAGGGATGGACAAGGGACCCTTCAGCGCCCTGAACCGACAGCGGGGTCATGAAGTCACTGCCGATCCAGGACTCATTCATCTTAATGAATGTGAGTCTGTCAACGGAGTCTGTGGACAGATCGGTCCGCTTGTCCGTGACCACCCCACCTGCCGCGCTGAATGCCCGCTCAGACAGTACGCTGGAGGGGGGGCAAGATAGTAACTCCAGCGCATACTGGGCGAGCTCACGTCAGGTGTCCAGCCTGGCAACCCAGTACTCCATGGGGTCGTCGGTGGTCATGCTGTCAGAAGCACCTACCGACCCCATGTAGTCTGCCACCATGCGGGCCAGCCGCTGGTGGTGACTGATGCTGCTGCTGCTGGTACTGGGTCGCGCAGACTGGTAGAAGAGCCTCATCTCACCAAGAAGGTCACCTGCTCAGCTGGTGCTGCTGGTGCCAGCTGCCTGCTGGGTGAGATGGGCGGGGAGAACTGGAGCTTGAGGCCGAGGGTTTGCCTCTTCCAGCCGGTGGATAAGACAGGCCCGCAATTTTTCAAGACGGGCCTGCCTCCGGCTGGCTGGGATGAACTGCTCCAGTTTCCCCTTGCAGCGAGGGTCTAAAAGGGTGGCCAACCTAATGTCTTCCTTCTCCTTAAATTTTTTGATTCGGGGGTCCCTCCTGAGGCATCGCAGCATATGGGCAGCCATGGGGAAGAGCACAGCCTGCTGTGACTCTTCACGACTGCCCGGGAACATGACCTCTTGGTCCTTCTGCTGCTGATGCTGCTGCTCCCGGTCGGAGAAGCCCCACCCCCGGACTAACGGTGCCCCCAGCACCAGCTCTCCCTCCTGACCAGGCCCAGACTCCTGGACGTACACTGATTCCTCCTCCTCATCCTGGGCCTGGTCCTGGTGGAGCATGGTTGACTCTTCATGCTCCACCAAGGCACTCTCCCCAGCTTCGAGCAGGCGATCTAGTGTCCTGTCCAGCAGGAACACTAGGGGGAGCACGTCATTCAGACTGACATGCTCCCCGCTGACCATCTTTGTCGCCTGCTCGAATGGGGCCAGCACGTGGCAGACCTGCTGTATCTGCCCCCACTCCGCATTGGTGATGTAGGGGAGTGGGTGTGATGGCCTTAAAGTGCCTAGGTCCAGCAGATATTATCTCACCGCCCGTCGCTGCTCCCACAACCTCTCCAGCATGTGGAGGGTGGAGTTCCACCGCGTCACACTGTCCACAATCAGCCTATGGGGGGCAGGCTGTTGTCCCTCTGTAGTTTGGACAGGGACGTGGCAGCAGTTGGGGAGCATCTGAAGTGGCTGGCAATCCTACGTACCCTCAGCACAATGTCACTCGTGGGGCACGTGGGTCAGACTGCCAGCATGAAGGGCGGCGAGTAGGTTGCTGTCGTTGTCACAGACAACCATATTTGCTTGGAGCCTTCGTGGGTGTCAGCCACTTCTGAACCTGAGCCTGTAGTGCGGAAAGAACAACAGGTCCAGTGTGTCTCCGGTCCCCTAAGCTCACAAGCTGGAGCACGGCCTGGCAGCAGGCGTGCCCCACACTTGCGTAGCAACGGGGACGCTTGCTGGGGGCTCAGCAGCGGTGGAGACAGTGGCTTGCGAAGAGCAGCAGTTCTCCCTGGACACCCGGGCGGCACCACAAAATCAGATGCCGCCAATCCCTCCCAGGCGCCTCAAAGGACACCCAATGGGCTGTGAAGCTTATATAGTGTCCCTGCCCATGCCTGCTGGTTCAGGCATCCATTGTGAGATGCACCTTGTTGCTGACAGCATGATCCAGCGACAGGGATACATTCCGCACAATGTGCTGGTGAAGGGCAGGGACGCCGGTCCTGGCAAAGTAATGGCGGCTGGGGACACGCCATCTGGGTTGGGCCTGCTCCAACATCTGCCTAAATGGATTGCTATCCACCAGATTGTAAGGCAGCAGATGTTGGGTGATAAACCTTGCCAGGAGCCCATTGAGTGAACGCACGCGACGGTCCCCGGGGGCGCAGGGCGCGGTGCTTTAAAAAGCATCTGCAATAGATGGCTGGCGCCGGACGACAGAGGAGTGTGCAGTGGAGGCAGAGGTATTGCTGCCGGTACCCGTACCTCTATTAGAGGGAGCGGGGGAGTGGGAATGAGTTGGTGGAAGGGGTTGGGGTGACTGCAGTACAGTGGCAGAAGCTGCTGTCTCTTGCACACTGCTGGTGGCACTACTGCTTTGACCACCCTACATCTGTTCCCACTCCCACCAGTGGTTGACTCGGATGTGCTGGTTGAGGGCCGTGGTACCCAGCCGAGCCATTGATCTCCCTCTCCTCACCCTGGCATTGCACAGCTTACAAATGCCAACTGTGACATCATCTGCTGCCAGGGTGAAGTAAGCCCAAACAGGCGACTTCCGCACCGACCTCCTGTCAGATGGGGTGGTGCTGGCTTGCGCCTGTTCGGGCTCGGTGCGCACAGGTGGAGCTGGCTGCTGCTGCCTACTCCTGCTGCCATTACCAGTGGAGCCCCTGACACTGGGCTCCCTGGTGACCTGGCGCACCATTTGCCTCGGGTGCCTACCTTCATCGGTGCTCTATTCCGGGTCACCCTCCTCTTCACCCCCTGATATGTCAGACCCAAGGCCAACCTGTAGTGGACTGACGGGAACAGGTGACATGGAGCCCCTGACCGGGCTCCGCTGTCCCCTTGCTGGCGCCTGGGTCTGAATAGGTGCAGGGGTTGTGTGGCTAACACCACCCGCACCAGTTGGAAGGGATTTCATAGGGAGATTTATAGGCCCCTCCTCCTCCTCATCCTCAATCCCTTCCAACAGGTCCTGCCCATCCGCAGGGCTGAACAGAATTTCCGCCTCCTGCATTGCCTCCCCCAAGATGTCCCTCTCAGTCTCAAACTCTTTGAACATAAGAGGGGACAATTCTTGGGAGCTGGGGGTTGGTTCTACAGGAGGCGGTGTGCTGCAGTTGCTGGCAGCCGGGGCAGAGGACTCAGTGGCACTAGAATCGGCTACGAGAGCCAAGACAGCCTCTGCATCCTGTGACGTAATGGGCCGGCTGCCACTTATGAAAAAGTCACGGATCAGGCGGACACCCCTGCCACCTGCGCCTGCCTGTCCATGGCTTGAGGAGCGGCCCCGTGCTGGGAGTGGTCCAGCACGGGAACCAACTCCTCTGTTACCCCGACCACGTCCACAACAGCCTGCACGGCCCGGTACACTCGAACTGGGGATTAGGGGAAAACTTTATTGGGGTGGGGACGATGGGTGTAAAATGAAAGGATGAAAACTGCAACACACGACACTAAACACGTAAAGCTATTAAATTATTTTTTTTAACCTGAGACTAAACTAACAGACACAGAGACTAAAAAACTTTTTTTTTTTTTTTTTAACGGAGGACTGACAAAAGTACACTAAACACAAAACACGTAAAACTTTAAAGCTTTTTTTGTAAGGCACAGTGAATATCTTTTTGCCGGATCGGTTGTCCGGATCCGTGCTGTATACGGATCCGTCGTCCGGAACCGTCGTAACAACGAATTAGCCTGAAAAATTAAGCGGATCAGTTATTTAATCTTATCTTTATCAGAAAATGTATATTTGCACTTTAAAAAACCAATCAGATATGCAAATTTTTTGGGATATAAAGAGTAAAAATTGCAGACTACCCCTCAGACTGAGATTTGCATTGTCGCCAGGATGATGCCTGAACAAGCTTTTGCGTGAAAGCCCTTATATTGGTTTCTAGATGGAGGAAACAAGAGAGAGAAAGACGTCGGCGTCAGCTACGTCGTTATTGGGTGCATCCCATATCTTCTGCACGTATGACCGAAGGTGCATTTGAACTACTTTACCCGGAATTATGTCAATATCCTGAAAAATTTTATAATTATTTTCGGATGACTACGGATACCTTTGATGATCTAATAGAGCGAGTATCACCAAAACTAACTTGAATGGACACGTCTTTCCGCCGGTGTGTCTCACCCACCGAACGACTTATGGTGACCATTCGGTAAGAAACTGACATATAGCTTATATTTTTATATTTTTTTTATATGTGTTGTAAATTATTCATATTTCAATTACAAATTCTCTAGCACCTATAATTAGCCATCAAAAATTTATTAATTTTACTAGACCTTTAAAGTATATTAAAATTGTTTAAAGAAATAGGATACTTATGATAAGTTTACAATTCCATAATATGTAATTGTTATTTATCAAACATTAATTAATACTATTTTTTTTTTTTCTTCAGTTTTCTGGCTACAGGTGATAGCTTCACCTCGTTGCACTATAACTTCCGCTTTGGAATTTCTACAATTTCCACCATTGTCAAGGAAACCTGTAAGGTTTTATGGGACGAACTACACGATGAGTTCATACCGACCCCAAATCGCCAGAGATGACTACAAATCGAAGAAAAATTTCGAGAGGTTTGTCAATTTCCTCATTGTGTTGGTGCAGTGGATGGAAAGCATATCCGCATAATGAAGCCGCCAGGTACAGGATCGGAATTTTTCAACTATAAAAAATATTTTTCTATTGTTCTCATGGCCATAGCTGACGCTGAGTACCGTTTTGTAGCAGTTGATATTGGTGCTTATGGCCGCACCAACGATTTAATGATTTTTAAGAACTCGTTCATGGGACGCAGTGTGTATAATAGGAGTTTCGATTTTCCACCTCCTGAACCAATGCCTGGTACCAACGGTCCACCACTGCCATATGTATTGGTGGGAGATGAGGCTTTCCAAATGGCTGGGAACCTAATCAAACCTTACGCCAGCCGTGGATTGGCTGCCAAAAAACGAAATTTTAATTATCAATTGACAAGGGCACGATGAATGGTTGAGTGCACTTTTGGTATCCTTGTTTCAAAGTGGAGAGTTTTTGCAAAACCGATTCAACTGAAAATAGAAACTGTGGATGAAGAGGTAAAGTGTGGTGTGGTACTTCACAATTTTCTAAGGACAAAAGAACGCACTATAGAGCGCATGCCAGAGGACAGTGATTTGACAAGTATTTCCAGCTTTGGACCACGTGGTAGTGTGGCAGTGTCCGCCATGCGTGATGCCTTTGCCGACTACTTTTGCTCGGATGCAGGACGTTTCCAGTGGCCGGACCGTAATGTATAAAATAGTAAAATTTTCAGCATGCCTATTAGCTCACATGCTGGTGGCAGAAGCATACTGTACAAAGTTGTTTCTTTTATAAAAATTTTAAATTGTTAATAAATTTTTATTAAGAAAAGTCGTTCTATGGTGTTTATTTTTCTTTAATATGCTATACTATTGTATAAAAACTCTTATCACCTCTTTAGTAGCCACAATGATAGTGTCGCTCCCCAAAGGGTGGGAGAGGGTGCCAGGCCTTTATCTAGCACTCCCTCTCCCACCGCCTGGAGAGCAACAAGGTTCCACTGTCGCTCCCCAAGGGGTGGGAGAGGGTGCCAGGCCTTTATCCAGCACTCCCTCTCCCACCGCCTGGAGAGCAACAAGGTTCCACTGTCGCTCCCCAAGGGGTGGGAGAGGGTGCCAGGCCTTTATCCAGCACTCCTCTCCCACCGCCTGTAGGGCAACAAGGTTCCACTGTCGCTCCCCAAGGGGTGGGAGAGGGTGCCAGGCCTTTATCCAGCACTTCCTCTCCCACCGCCTGGAGAGCAACAAGGTTCCACTGTTGCTCCCCTAGGGTGGGTGCCAGGCCTTTATCCAGCACTCCCTCTCCCACCGCCTGGAGAGCAACAAGGTTCCACTGTCGCTTCCGAAGGGGTGGGAGAGGGTGCCAGGCCTTTATCCAGCACTCCCTCTCCCACCGCCTGGAGAGCAACAAGGTTCCACTGTCGCTCCCCAAGGGGTGGGAGAGGGTGCCAGGCCTTTATCCAGCACTCCCTCTCCCACCGCCTGTAGGGCAACAAGGTTCCACTGTCGCTCCCCAAGGGGTGGGAGAGGGTGCCAGGCCTTTATCCAGCACTTCCTCTCCCACCGCCTGGAGAGCAACAAGGTTCCACTGTTGCTCCCCAAGGGTGGGTGCCAGGCCTTTATCCAGCACTCCCTCTCCCACCGCCTGGAGAGCAACAAGGTTCCACTGTCGCTTCCGAAGGGGTGGGAGAGGGTGCCAGGCCTTTATCCAGCACTCCCTCTCCCACCGCCTGGAGAGCAACAAGGTTCCACTGTCGCTCCCCAAGGGGTGGGAGAGGGTGTTTGGTTTGGTTATTTTTTAAGTAAAAAACACCTGCACACCGAAAACTTTATAAATAATTTTACTTCAAACTTAAAATTCCAAAAACTAATTTTTTTTTTCAAGTATAAATATTAAATATAAAATTTACAAACATAATAAAAAAACATCAGAAATCCTCATAATGAGGATTTTGGGGAGGAGGTTGGGGGGTGGCAGGCAGTCCATGGCTTGATCCGTCTCCACCTTGAGATGTTCTGGTGGGGCCTGAATGATGCGATGTGGGAGGAGAGACAGAGGGAGTATTCAGACGGGATGGGGGAAGGGGTGATGGAGTTGCCCGAGCCAGAGAAGAAGGAGTGGTGAAAGTGGTAGATGAAAAATAGTGAGGAGGAGAGGGAGAAGAGAGTTGAAAAGGCTCGGGGGTGTGAGACTGGGGAGGTGGTTGAGGTGGACGGGTTGGAGTTTGTGGAGCTTGGAAGGGGTGAGGAGGTTGGGTGGGGTGAGGAGGTTGGAAGGGGTGAGGAGGTTGGAAGGGGTGAGGAGGTTGGAATGAGTGAGGAGGTTGGAATGGGTGAGGAGGTTGGTAGTGGTGAGGAGGTTATGGTGGGGGATAGGAATGGGACGTGGGATAGGTAGTTGGTTGGGGAAAGGAAGTTGGGCGGTGTCTCAAATCCCACACCGTTTCCTCCACCCTTCGTCTGAACTCCAACACCAGGTCAGGCGTGAAGTCCCCCACCAGCTGATTCACTGACGGCCATTAGGTTTGTAGAGGGCCGGGCTGATAAAATTGCGCCGCCCATTCCCGCAGACTTCGCAGCTCGGCCTCCATGGCTACAATCCTCTGGCTGTAACCACACAAGGTCTCATAAAAGTGAGGTTCTCGTAATCAACCTGGCGACGCATCAATGCTTCAAAAAGAGGAGCCATAACGGCTATTGTTGCATCGCCAGAGGGCACGAGTAGAGGACGGTTAAGATCCTGACCACGTGCTGGGCAAGGTGGAGAGGGATCCGCGGTGGGCAGCTCAGCAGGGACCGCCTCTTGTTCGCTATCACGAGGAGGTTCAGGCGCCCGAGTACTGCTTGTTGTTCTGCAAAAAAAAAAAAATTAGTATTTATATACTATCTAAACATCATGACATTTTTTATGGCATTTTTTAATTACCTTCGCAGCGCTAGGGTTCTACGTAGGAACCCTAGGGCAGCCAAATAGCGGTACGGCTGCCATCGGGTTCCGCCAGACCCACTCGGACGATTGACCTCCTCGTTATAGTCCTTCTTATAGCGGTCCCTTATTGAGCGCCACCGCACCATGACTGTCGTCTCTGTAAAATATAAATATTAAGATTAATCAAAAATTACTGACATTACCAAACTACAGCCAAGCTGTTGCTGAACCAAAACTCCCGACATGCCAGGATAATCTATGCTGGGAGTTTTAATTTTGGAACAGCCGGCCGCAGTTTGAATAGGACTGAAAATAAAAAAATAACAATTCTTTTAGGCTACTTACTGCATTCCTCATGTTGGCCTTCACTGAGGTCGTCCCAATTCGGTATGATTTTGGAGCAGATCTCCATCCACAAGGTCCGGGTCAGGTGATGATCTGCATGTCAGCAGTCGGTAGGGTCCCAGAGTGGGACGCGTTCCTCCACCAGACTGATGAGGAGATCATTGTCAATGTAGAAGCCAGAAAATTCCTCCTCATCAGTTCTGGCAGAGGCCCTTGAACCCTATAAAATGAGAAAAGCATATATTTAAAAAAAAAAACTTGATTTAAAAAATCTAAAAAATCTAACAAGATACAATATGAAGATATACTCACACGTCCCCGACCTCTGCGTGCTCCCCGACGCCTTGTGGATGGTTGCTGACGACCTCTTGAGGCCACAGGAGGAGCTGACTAGAAAAATAAAGGATAACAAACTTATGATAATTACAATTATATAAATACTTTTCAAGTTTTTTTATTTATTTTTATACTTCCTGGGGTCCACCCCCGACTTCCTCCTCCCCCGCAGTAGCTGCACGGCCGGAACCCCTCTCCTCAGTTGACGATTGCAGTAAATGGAAAACTTAACCAATTTAAATTTTGTAAAGGTGTAAAAAAATTACATAAATAAAAACATAACATACCGTATCCAAGCGCACCCGTTGCCTTGGAGGGGAGTCCCTGGCCTCACTTGAAGAGCCTATTGAAAAAATTTTAGAATATTAAAGCATTGACTTTTAAAAATTTCAAATAGTCCTTTGAAAATAATACTTACTGGACATTTTTCAAAGTCCAAGACAATCTTTTTTTTTGCCGAAACACCAAAAAATACAATAAAAAGCCAAAAAACAACAATGAGACAAAAAAATATAATAAAAAAATTAGTAAAGAGTACTAGATTAAAGAGGGGACTACTACCCCCAGCATCCACCGCACAGTCACCCCTGCTGCAGTCCCAAAGCAAAGGCACTTGGGACTGGAGCTGGGGTGACCGCACGGTGGGTGCAGGGGGTAGCATTCCCCAGGGGGACTACTACCCCCAGCATCCACCATGCAGTCACCCCTGCTGCAGTCCCAAGGCAAAGGCACTTGGGACTGGAGCTGGGGCGACCGCACGGTGGGTGAAGGGGGTAGAATTCCCCAGGGGGACTACTACCCCCAGCATCCACCATGCAGTCACCCCTGCTGCAGTCCCAAGGCAAAGGTACTTGGGACTGGAGCTGGGGTGACCGCACGGTGGGTGCTGGGGGTAGCATTCCCCAGGGGGACTACTACCCCCAGCTTCCACCATGCAGTCACCACAGCTGCAGTCCCAAGGCAAAGGCACTTGGGACTGGAGCTGGGGTGACCGCACGGTGGGTGCGGGGGTAGCATTCCCCAGGGGGACTACTACCCCCAGCATCCACCATGCAGTCACCCCTGCTGCAGTCCCAAGGCAAAGGTACTTGGGACTGGAGCTGGGGTGACCGCACGGTGGGTGCTGGGGGTAGCATTCTCCATGTGGACTACTACCCCCAGCATCCACCATGCAGTCACCCCTGCTGCAGTCCCAAAGCAAAGGCACTTGGGACTGGAGCTGGGGTGACCGCACAGTGGGTGCTGAGGGTAGCATTCCCCAGGGGGACTAGTACCCACAGCATCCACCATGCAGTCACCCCTGCTGCAGTCCTAAGGCAAAGGCACTTGGGACTGGAGCTGGCGTAACCGCATGGTGGGTGCTGGGTGTAGCATTCCCCAGGGGGACTACTACCCCCAGCATCCACTGCGCAGTCACCCCAGCTGCAGTCCCAAAGCAAAGGCACTTGGGACTGGAGCTGGGGTGATCACGCACGATGAGTGCAGGGGTAGCATTCCCAAGGGGGACTACTACCCCCAGCATCCACCATGCAGTCACACCTGCTGCAGTCCCAAGGCAAAGGCACTTGGGACTGGAGCTGGGGTGACCGCATGGTGGGTGCTGGGGGTAGCATTCCCCAGGCGGACTACTACCCCCAGCATCCACCATGCAGTCACCCCTGATGCAGACCCAAGGCAAAGGCACTTGGGACTGGAGCTGGGGTGACCGCATGGTGGGTGCTGGTGGTAGCATTCCCCAGGGGGACTACTACCCCCAGCATCCTTTTATGCCTCCTACATACATCAACTATGTCTGGGACATAGTAGATGCATGAAGTTAATATTTTTATATATAGGGACAGACACACGCAATACTTACCTCTTGGAGCCACTTCCACGCCCTGTCTTCTCCCACGCGGGACGTTTACTGGAAGTTTTCGCGCCAGCCAAGCCCATCCTACTTCCTGGCGCAGGCGCAGAAGACACTTCCGGATCCGTCACTGCGTCGTAACAACTGAAGATTAGAAGACGGATCCGGAATAATGCATTTCAATGGGCAATTATTCCGGATCCGTCGTTGCGGCAAGTGTTCCGGATTTTTGGACGGAGCAAAAAGCACAGCATGCTGCGGTATTTGCTGCATCCAAAAAACGTTCCGGTCCTGAACTGAAGACATCCTGATGCATCATGAACGGATTTCTCTCCATTCAGAATGCATGGGGATGATCCTGATCAGGATTTTTCCGGCATAGAGCGCCGAGGACGGAACTCTATGCCGGAAAACAAAGACGCCAGTGTGAAAGGACCCTAAAAGACTTTTTAAAATTAACAAATAATGGAAAAAAAAAAAAAAAACTAATATACTAACTGGACGAACACTAACTGACAGACAAAACAGACAGATAGACCCTACACTATACTATATCACTAACTAACCTAAACTACACCCTGCCTTGAAAAATCTATACTTTACTATTCCCTAACTGTAGCCATAATACCTAACCTAAACTATCAAGCACTATCTATCTATCTATCTATCTATCTATCTATCTATCTATCTATCTATCTATATTATATATTACAGCTACCTACCTAACTCTATGCCCTACACTTAACCCTGCACTGAACCCCATCTGCTACACTAGGCCCTAACACTAACTATGCTTTTCTCCTAACTCTACTAAACTACTAAACTATCTCAAATTATTTCAACCCTATCAGCTAAACTACACTATTCCCTAATCACTACCTGAAACTAACTAACTAGAATATTATAAATTAAATCCAGATGATATAAATCGCACAGCAGACAAAATAACACAGCTCCAAGCTCCAACAAATCCAACACCACAAAATGGCTGCTGGGTGATGTCGTCACTTATATAGTGAAGGGGTAGTCTAGTTTCCTATTGGTTGCTAGGGATGTTGCTAAGTTGTGACAAAGCCTTCTCATTGGCTATTCAAGCTAGGAGAAGGGAGGGAAAATGATAATGATGAGTCACCTCATACACTGTAGAAAAAAAAAATATATAAAATCGCATGGAGAATATATCACTGTATTCTACATATTCGAAAATTCTAACAAACAAAACCTGTATGAAAATAGCTTGATGCCCCTACGCGATTACAAAAATGCAAATATTGTATTCTAAATGATTCTAATTACTGAATACTGATGTATAATTTTCCTCTTTACTGTATTTTATGTCATGCGAAAAATCGGCAATTACATATGCGCGTGAATCGGATCGCATAAGGGCAGTATGCGAAAAATCGGCAATTACATATGCGCGTGAATCGGATCGCATAAGGGCAGTATTGCTTGGTCGAATAGACGAAGATAAAGAAAATAGCGAATATAGTGCTATATTCGCAATATTCGTCTATTCGTGTAAACCAACCAAGACAACCCATTGAATGAACCCAATATCATACTGCCCTTATGCGGTGCGATTCACGCGCATATGTAATTGCCGATTTTTCGCATGACGTAAAATACAGTTTCCTACATAAAGAGGCAAATTATACATCAGTAACAATTCTCATTACTGATTTATAATTGTCCTCTGTATGTAAGATAGTTTGTGTCATGCGAAAAATCGGCAATTACATATGAGCGTTAATAGGATCGCATAAGGGCAGTATACTATTAGGTTGGCTTGCTGGGTCGAATATAGAGAAGATAGCGAATATACTGCTATATTCTCAATATTCGTCTATTCGAATAGACCAAGATAACCCATTGAATGAACACAATATCATACTGCCCTTATGCGGTGCGATTCATGCGCATATGTAATTGCCGATTTTTCGCATGACGTAAAATACAGTTTACTACATAAAGAGGCAAAATTATACATCAGTAACAATTCTCATTACTGATTTATAATTGTCCTCTGTATGTAAGATAGTTTGTGTCGTGCGAAAAATCGGCAATTACATATGCGCGTGAATCGCACTGCATAAGGGCAGTATACTATAAGGTTGGCTTGCTTGGTCGAATATAGAGAAGATAGGGAATATACTGCTATATTCACAATATTCGTCTATTCGAGTAGACCAAGACAACCCATTAAATGAACCTAATAGTATACCTCCCTTATGCGGTGCGATTCAGGCGCATATGTAATTGCTGATTTTTCGCATGACACAAACTATCTTACATAAAGAGGACAATTATAAATCAGTAATGAAAATTGTTACTGTGATGTATAATTTGCCTCTTTATGTAGGAAACTGTATTTTACGTCATGCGAAAAATCGGCAATTACATATGCGCGTGAATCGGATCGCATAATGCCAGTATACTATTAGGTTGGCTTGCTGGGTCGAATAGACGAAGATAAAGAAAATAGCATATATATGCCTATATTCGCAATATTCGTCTATTCGAGTAGACCAACCAAGACAACCCATTGAATGAACCCAATATCATACTGCCCTTATGCGGTGCGATTCACGCGCATATGTAATTGCCGATTTTTCGCATGATGTAAAATACAGTATAATACATAAAGAGGCAGATTATACATAACAGTAACAATTCTCATTACTGATTTACAATTCTCTGTATGTAAGATAGTTTATGTCATGCGAAAAATTGGCAATTACATATGCGCGTGAATCGCACCGCATAAGGGAAGTATATTATTAGGTTCATTTAATGGGTTGTCTTGGTCGACTCGGTCATAAGATAGATAAGAAGCAAGCCAACCATTAGGAACCCAGCTCTAAGTTGAATTCGCATTGCGATTAATATAACCTGTAATACTCGCAGAGCTGGGTTCCTAAAGGTTGGCAATGGCTTGCTAGAATATTACGATTATAAAGAAATCACCAATATAGCACTATATTCACAATCTTCATATATTTCCAGCAAGTAGCAAGTTCAACCAACCTGGGTTCCTAATGGTTGTTGCTAGAAGATGATTGAGAATATAGCGCTATATCCTCAATCTTCGTCAATTATAGCAATGCAACCGTTAGGAGCTCAGCTCAAAGTTTAATTGGTGATGCGAACATATACTCGCATCGCGAATTAAACTTTGAGCTGAGCTCCTAACGGTTGCATTGCTATATTGACGAAGATTGAGGATATAGCGCTATATTCTCAATCATCTTCTAGCAACAACCATTAGGAACCCAGATCTAAGTTTAATTCGCGATGCGAACATATACTCGCATTGAGAATTAACGTCAGAGTTGGGTTGATGGATTCCCATTGAAAATGAAAACATGATTCCTTCCTGCTTAAGTTGCTTGTGGCCCAATGACTCATTGGCCCACAAGAAGGAAGCAGGGACAAGTCATGTTTTCGCCTTTCAGATATTGGAAAAATGGCGAATATTCGAATTAGCGAATATATATCATCATATTCTAAATATTCGCGAATTATCAAAGTTGCGATATTCGCGATAAAGATTCGCAATTCGAATATTCGCACTCAACACTATATATTACACTCAAGGTGTAAATACAAGTACTGATAGGGTCATCCTCAATAACTTCACACGCTACCGTGCATCTCCAAGTGTATTTCTTTCCGTTAAAGGGTATATTACAGTAAGTGTTAAAATACAGCATAATCCTCTACCTTTGCACACACTGTTTTGTATTTCTAAGTGTATTTCTTTCCTGTTAAAGGGTATATTACACAAAGTGTTAAAATACAAATGCTGAAAGCATAATCCTATATATTTTTTCATATGCTACTGTGAATCTCCAAGTGTAAATCAGTCCATAAAAGGATACCTTTCACCCAGGTCCTAAATACTAGGCCTACAATTGATATTCCCCTAAATCTGTGGTTACTGCTGTGCCTGGATTAGTGTAATATGGTACATAAATAGATAGTCAGATAGTGTTAGGTGCCTGTAAAAAAAAGGCCTGAATTTGAATTTAATACATTGGGCCAAATAATTTTTATCTTATTGTGGTGAACGGTAACAATGAGGAAAACATCTAGTAAGGGCCCATCACTGGTGCGTGGTGGGGGGAAATGGAGGACGATGACGATATGCCTCCCACAGAGGACAGCTTGTCCTTACTTCTGGGAAGCCTGGCACACATGAGCGACTACATGCTGCAGTGCCTGCGCAACGACAGCAGAGTTGCCCACATTTTAACGTGTGCGGACTACTGGGTTGCCACCCTGCTTGATCCCTGGTACAAAGACAATGTGCCCACCTTACTTCCTGCACTGGAGCGTGATAGGAAGATGCGCGAGTACAAGCGCACGTTGGTAGACGAGCTACTGAGAGCATTCCCAAATGTTACAGGGGAGCAAGTGGTAGCCTAAGGCGAAGGCAGAGGAGGAGCGAGAGGTCCCAAAGCAGCTGTGTCACGGGCAGCTCCTCTGAGGGCAGGGTTAGCATGGCAGAGATGTGGAAAAGTTTTGACACCACGCCACAGCTAACTGCACCACCACCTGATACGGAACATGTTAGCAGGAGGCAGCATTTCACTAACATGATTGAACAGTACGTCTGCACACCCCTCCACATACTGACTGATGGTTCGGCCCTATTCAACTTCTGGGTCTCCAAATTGTCCACGTGGCCAGAGCTAGCCTTTTATGCCTTGAAGGTGCTGGCCTGCCTTACGGTCAGCATTTTGTCTGAACGTGTATTCAGCACGGCAGGGCACGTCATTACAGACGAACGCAGCCGCCTGTCCACAGCCAATGTGAACAAGCTGACGTTCATAAAAATGAACCAGGCATGGATCACACAGGACCTGTCCATCCCTTGTGCAGATTAGACATTTATAACTACCTCCCCTTAACCATATATTCTTGGACTCTAGGACACTTCTTCATTCAATCCTCTTTTGTTAAGTTTACCATTATATTGCGGGGCAACCCAAAGTTGAATGAACCTCTCCTCCGTCTGGGTGCCAGGGGCCTAAATATCGTAAAGTGGCCTGTTCCAATGGTGGGTGACATAAAGCCTTATTCTCTGCTATGCGACCTCTCTCCTCTGTCTTGGTGCCGGGGCCTAAATATCTGAAAGTGGCCTGTTCCATTGGTGGGTGACATGAAGCCTGATTCTCTGCTATGTGACCTCTCTCCTCTGTCTTGGTGCCGGGGCCTAAATATCTGAAAGTGGCCTGTTCCATTGGTGGGTGACATGAAGCCTGATTCTCTGCTATGCGACCTCTCTCCTCTGTCTTGGTGCTGGGGCCTAAATATCTGAAAGTGGCCTGTTCCATTGGTGGGTGACATGAAGCCTGATTCTCTGCTATGCGACATCTCTTCTCTGTCTTGATGCCGGGGCCTAAATATCTGAAAGTGGCCTGTTCCAGTGGTGGGTGACATGAAGCCTGATTCTCTGCTATGGGACCTCTCTCCTCTGTCTGAGTGCTGGGGCCTAAATAACTGAAAGTGGCCTTTTCCATTGGTGGGTGACATAAAGCCTTATTCTCTGCTATGGAACCTCTCTCCTCTGTCTTGGTGCTGGGGCCTGAATAAGTAAAAGTGGCCTTTCCATTGGTGGGTGACATTAAGCCTGATTCTCTGCTATGCCACCTCTCTCCTCTGTCTGGGTGCTGGGGCCTAAATAACTAAAAGTGGCCTTTTCCATTGGTGGGTGACATGAAGCCTGATTCTCTGCTATGGGACCTCTCTCCTCTGTCTGGGTGCTGGGCCTAACCAAGTATAAGTCGCCTTCTGCATTGGTGGGTGATATGAAGCCTGATTCTCTGCTATGGGACCTCTCTCCAATTGATATTGGTTAATTTTTATTTATTTTATTTTATTTAAATTCATTTCCCTATCCACATTTGTTTGCAGGGGATTTACCTACATTTTGCTGTCTTTTGCACCCATCTAGCACTTTCCTGGGCTATTATACAGCCTTTTTAGTGCCCAAAAGTTCGGGTCCCCATTGACTTTAATGGGGTTCGGGGTGAAGTTCGGGACGAGTTTGGATCCCGAACCCGAACATTTTCGGGAAGTTCGGCCGAACTTATCAAACTCGAACATCCAGGTATTCGCTCAACTCTACTTCTGAGTGTTTCCATGGCTTCGAATCATGTCCTATCCTTTGCTGTATCTTGTGGATCACAGACCTATTAAAGTAAATGGGTCCACACTGCAGCATGGAGTTCACATCACTGGTGCCCGTGCCTTGCGGACTTGCTGTTTGCGGTCCGCAACACATGCAATGCAGCCATTCAGTTGTGTGAATGGGCCCTTTATTAAATTTACTCCAACATTCCAAGATGCAACAAATTAATAAATTCGGCACATTTTACTCCAAATGCCTCATTCACACGTCAGTGTTTTGGTCTGTAATCAATCAGTGATTGTGAGCCAAAACCAGGATAGGAGCCTCCACAGACATAAGATATAACGAAAATATCTGCCCCTGTTGCATAGCTAGGCCTCATGCACTCAGCCGTTGCCCGGCCGTGGCCATATTGTGGTCCGCAAACAGTGGGTCCGCAATGTGCGGCCACTAGCTGTGTGCTCCCCACATTACAGATGCGGACCCATTTACTTGAACGGAGTCACGGAACCCCACAGAAGTACTACAGAGTTCTTCCGTGGTATTTCTGCCTGTGCCTCCGCACCGCAAAAAAATGGAACATGTTCTATTTTTTTGCGGTGCAGACGGACCATGGACCCATTCAAGTTGAATGGGTCTTGATCCATCCCTGCTGCCGCACGTATGTTGCCCATGCATTGGGGACCGCAAATTGCGGTCTTCCAATTAACGGAACGGCCGCACAATGGCTGTGTGCATGAGGCCTTAGAGCAGCACCTGGTTTGGCTCACGATCAATGAGGGAATTCACTGACCAAAACACTTAAAGCCTCGTTCACATTTCTGTTTTTCACTGACGTGTGCTGTCCACATTTTCTGAGGACAGCACACGTACCCATTGATTTAAATGAGTCTGTTCACATTTCAGTATTTTTTTAACGACAGTGGGTCAGTAAAAACAAACACGAGGACATGTACTACTTTGATCCATGATGCGGACCAGCTACGCCAATTGAAGTCTATGGGTCTGTGAAAATCGCTGACGCACATCTGTGTTGTGTCCATGTTGCATCTATTTTTTACTGAAGACTAATAGAATTCAGCTGAGCAACGTCAGTGAATTTCGGATGACACACGGATGGTAAAAACGGACACACGGACCAAGCACGGATCCTTAATGGACAGCTTAATGGATGAAGCACTTATGGCATGGAAATGTGAACTAGGCCTAAGACTGGCTTATAAACACCAGTAAATCCGCCCCTAAATGCTTTGAATGTCGGTTGTAAATAAACTTCACCTTCATACAAAATTTGACTGAGGGAAGCATGGAAAAGTACCCATTTATGATATTTGCCTGAACTTATGTGGGAGGGCAAGCCAGTGCTAACGATAAACAGAGCTCCTACTTCTGGCATACTGCTATCAGCACAGGATGATGCTTTTCATGACGTGTGCATACTGGAATATGTTCAGTGTTTATTCATAGTTTTTATTTGGTGATGTTCATATTGCATTTCTGCATACCAAGCAATGAACATCTAATCACCTGTTAGTCTTTATAAATGAAACATTTTTCTTGATATAATGTCATTTCAAAGATAAGATACTCATTATGTTCTGTTTGCATGTTGTGATAATCCTCCTGCCTAAGTGAGGTTTTATGAGATTAAGGGAATTTCCTAGGCACGAAGACATGAAAAACAGATACTGGATTAGTTACACAATTTTAAAGCTTCAGATAGAAATAACTGCAAACTAGTAGCTATGACAGTTCCTACAGCAACTACATCCTATGAGTTTATCAGAGCTAAGCGGGCCTCACTTTATTAACTATGTGATGACTCTCAATATAAACTATTGGGGTTATTTATCAAATTTATCATTTATAGAACTGGTTTAGTTGTCAATAGCAACCAACCAGATTCTGCCTTTCATTTTTGACAGCTCCTTTGAAAAATTAAAGGTGGAATCTGATTGGTTGCTATGGGCAACTAAGCCAATTCTACTTTACACCAATTTGAAAAATGACCCCATATATGTGTTCATTCTTCATGGAAAAACTATTTTACATATATAGTGAAGTATAGCTCCTGCCTGCGCTGCCGTGTCTACAGTCCATCAAAATCTCCCTGAGAGGGGAGGTCCCACTGCTTGGTATCTTTTCTGGGCCCTGTTGCCGCCCTCGTGCAATATATATTACATGTATTAATCGCTCATTAGCGATATGAGATACTAGCACTGGAGGATGGTACTGGTAGAGAGGCATATACAATCCTTAAATGTATTCCTGTGTCCCCTTTTTAGTAGTTATTAGCGTAACCCTTATGTTACTGTAAATGCCAGAGTTATGATACACTTCAGTGCCATTTGTGTAAGTGTGCGTTGAGTAGCGGTAAGTATGGTAACAGTTAGTTGCCAGTAATTACCTATTTCTATAGTTGGTTACCATGTGGATGTCCGATCACTGCCTGGTGGAATCCATGTAGTTGTTTTCTCTGTGCTGCGCCTGCGGTCCTCTTCGGTTCTCCTTCAACCACTAACACTGCTCCGGCCGGCAGCACGCGCTGTGCGAGGGAACCTGTGAGAGCGTGAAAGCACTGTCCTGGAAACTCCTGTGGGTGATGTCACCACCGCTTGTACTGTAGCCTCCAAAGTCCACAATTCCTTAATTGGGAGTTTCCAAAACAACTACATGGATTCCACCAGGCAGTGATCGGACATCCACATGGTAACCAACTTGAGAAATAGGTAATTACTGGCAACTCACTGTTACCATACTTACTGCTACTCAACGCACACTTACACATTTGGCACTGAAGCGTATCATAACTCCGGCATTTACAGTAACATAAGGGTTATGCTAAAAACTACTAAAAAGGGGACACAGAAATCCATTTAAGGATTGTATATTCCTCTATACCAGTACCATCCTCCAGCGCTAGTATCTCATATCGCTAATGAGCGATTAATACATGTAATATATTTTACATATATATGAATCTACCTCTAGAGGTCCTAGTTATACTGTTGTCTGCTATCTGTGTAGCGTCTCTAATTTTCATTTGCTGCTTTTTTTGTGGTGCCTACTTGCGGAGCTGTAAGCTCAGTGGCTGTTCCTTATGAAGCATGCCTTCTCTTTTCTCAGTACTCTAGACTGTGTGTCTGATCTCTCTGTTAGGCTGGATTCACACGTCCGTTTAACACGAAAGTGAACTGTCTGTGGTAACCTGGGCTGGATTCCTGCTTAGAGCAGGAGCGCACGGCGTTATTGGTTGCTATGACGCCGAGCATGCTCTGCCTCCACTGCAGTACAGTAATACACTCATATAGATCATATCAGTGTATTACTGTACTTCAGCGGTGGCAGAGAGCGTACTGCGTCATAGCAACTAATGACGCCGTGCGCTCCTGCTCTAAGCAGGAATCCAGCCCATGTTACCATAGACAGTTCACATCCGTGTTAAACGAACATGTGTGAATCCAGCCTTACCCTGACATGTACTATATTTATGATAACTGATATACTGTATATGTGACACTGTTATGCATGATATGGATGGACACAGTCACATGTGCTGCTGCAGCCAATGACTGATCTTAGTGGTGACTTGCCAACAAGAGCCACATCACTGCTGGTTCCCATACCACTTGGTGACATGTCACCACCCAGGCAAGTCTTTGGCTGTAGCAGTGCATGTGATCCTATCAATTTAGTAGTTTGTAGAATGGGAACAGAAGACCAATGAAGATGGCAAGGGAGCCAGAATGGACCATTGGGGAGCAGGTGAGTATGATTTTTTTCAACAAGTTCAACAAGTACTATTATTAGTATATCCCAGTTCAGGCCAGCAGGTGACAGCACTGAACTGGGATATAGCGATTTCTGTACACAATAATGGAGTAAATTCCATTAGTCTGTGCAAGTTGCAATCTGATGATTGCAAGTTGTAGTCTACTTGAGGACCTAACAAACAATAAAAAAAAAAAAGTTTTTGAAAAATATATAACAAAATAATTAAAATTAAAATCACCCCCTTACCCCAAAATAAAAATAAACAAACACTTTTAAAAACTAACATTATGGGCATCACCACGTGAGAAAATGCCCATATGTATATTCCCCAATTGCCCATATGTATATGCCCAATATTCAAATATTTGCAAAATTATCCCATATGGTGAATGGCGTAAAGGAAAAAAATGGCAGATTTACAATTTTTTCATCACATCTCACAAAAAATGTAATAAAAAGTGCTCAAAAAGTCATAGACACCCCAAAATCATATTATCAGAAACTACAGATTGTCCCACAAAAAAATTAGCCCCCAGACATCTCCATAGACATAACTATAAAAAAAGTTATGGAGGAAAGGATATGGCGATAAAAAGAAAAAAAATATATTTTTTCAAAAGTTTTGTTTTTTTCAATATTGAAACTGAAAAAATTATACATATTGGTATCACCGGATAGTGAACACCGTAAAAAAAAACTGTAAAATTGTGGCGGAATTACCCCATTTGGATTTTTTTTCCTGCTTTCCACTACAGCCTATGCAATATTAAATAGTGGTATTAGAAAGTACAACTTGCAAAAAATAAGTCCTGTATATGGCTATGTGAACAGAAAATTAAAACAGTTATGGCTCTGGGAAGGCAGGGAGCGAAAAATGAAAACCCAAAAAGAAAAAAAATCAGAGCAGCAGGAAAGGGTTAATTATACATTAGAGGGAAAAAAGGATGCAAAAGCACAATACTCTATGATTTTCCAGCCCGCAAAGTCCAGTAAAAAAAAGGTTTACATTAAGGCCTCTTGCACACGAACGTGTGTGCCCCGTGCCCGTATTGCGGACCGCATTTGCGAATCCGCAATACACGGGCACCATTCCCTGGCCATTCCGCATCACGGATGCGGACCCATTCGTTTCAATGGGTCCGCAAATCCGGAGATGCGGAATGGAATGACGGAACGGAACACTACGGAAGCACTACGGAGTGCTTCCGCGGGGTTCCGTACTTCCGTCCCGCAAAAAGATAGAACATGTCCTATCTTTTTGCGGAACGGGCAGATCGCGGACCCATTCAAGTGAATGGGTCCGCGATCCGCTGCGGCTGCCCCACGGCCGGTGCCCGAGCATTGCCGGCCGCAATTTGCGGCCCGCAGCACGGACACGGGGCGCACACGTTCGTGTGCAAGAGGCCTAACTCTACACCCTGAGTAAGCACAAGGCAAAACACGGGCTGGAGTTGTTTTGAGGCCCCATACTGGGTCTGTATTGGTTGTGTGTGCAGTTTTTTATATAAATTTGGATGTATGTCCTGCTTTACTTTATTATATCTTGCTCTATTAGGCCCCTTTCACTCGAGCGAGTATCGTATGCGGGTGCAATGCGTGATGCGAACGCAGTACGCCCGCACGGAATCCGGACCCATTCATTTCAATTGGTCTGTGTATATGAGCATTGGTTTTCACTGCATTGCGTGAAAATTGCAGCATGTTCTATATTCTGCAATTTTCACACAAAAAAATCGCAGCAGCAGGAAAGGGTTAATTATACATTAGAGGGAAAAACGGATGCAAAAGCACAGTACACTATGATTTTCCAGCCCGCAAAGTCCAGTAAAAAAAAAAGGTTTACATTAACTCTACCCCCTGAGGATGTACAAGGCAAAACACATGTTTGGGTTGAGGCGCCATACTTGGTCTGTATTAGTTGTGTGTGCAGTTTTGTATATCAATTTGGATGTATGTCCTGCTTTACTTTATTATATCTTGCTGCTATTAGGCGCCTTTAACATTAGCGAGTTTTCCGCGCGCGGGCAATCAGTGATGCGATCGCTTTGTGCCCGCACGGAATCCAGACCCATTCATTTCAATGGGTCTGTGTACGTGAGCATTGGTTTTTACGCATCACTTGTGCCTTGCGTGAAAATCACAGCATGTTCTATATTCTGCAATTTTCATGCAACTCTAGCACCATAGAAATGAATAGGGCTGTGTGAAAATCGCATCGCATCCGCAAGCAAGTGCAGATGCGATGTGTTTTTCACGGATTGTTGCTAAGAGATGTTGTTTGTAAACATTCCATTTTTTATCACGCCCGTGCCAAACGCATTAAATCGCTTTTCACCCACGCAATAAAAACTAAACAACTGAAAGCAATCGCAGACAAAACTGAATGAACTTGCTTGCGAAATTGCTCAGTTTTAATTGAACGCATCCACAATGCATCTGGACCTAATCTGCTCACACTCGTCTGCAAGGGGCCTTAGGCCCCTTTCACACGGGCATGATTTCCGCGGGGGTGCAATGCGTGAGGTGGACGCATTGCACCTGCACTGAATCCTGACCCATTCATTTATATGGGGCTATGCACATGAGTGGTGATTTTCACGCATCACTTCTGCGTTGCATAAAAATCACAGCATGCTCTATATTGTGCGTTTTTCACGCAACGCAGGCACCATAGAAGTGAATGGGGCTGCGGGAAAATCGCAAGCATCCGCAATCAAGGGCGGAAGCAGTGCGATTTTTCTGCAAGATTGCTAAGAGACAGGACCCGATCTTTATTATTTTCCCTTATAACATGGTTATAAGGGAAAATAATAGCATTCTCACTACAGAATCCACTAGTTGCCAATCTCTTCTCTCTTCTTCAAGCATTAGCTGCCGTCTAAAGGACCTGTGATGACGTCACATCACATGGTCCAATCACATGGTCCATCACCATGGTGATGGACCATGTGATTGGACCATGTGATAGCTCAGTGACCTCATCACAGGTCCTTTAGCGGACAGCTAATGAATGAAGAAGAGATCGCAAATATGCGATCAAGTGGATATGGTGAGTTATTTTTTTTATTTTTAACCCCTCCATCCACATTTTACTAAGTATTCTGTATTAAGAATTCTATTATTTTCCCTTATAACCATGTTATAAGGGAAAATAAATAACATCTACAGAATACTCAACCCGAAACCGGACTTCAGTGATGAAGTCAAGGTTCATGTATGGGTACCAAACATGCCGATTTTTCCCACGCACGTGCAAAACGCATTAAAGCGCTTTGCACTTGCGCGGAAAAATCGCGCATTTTCCCGCAACGCACCTGTCTCTGATCCGGGCGTCAAAGGTGACGCCCGTATGAAGAAGGCCTTACTCAGTCATCTTTTACCACGTATTTGGTGCCTCATCTGTCATGTGTGTCAATACCTTATATTTGTGTTTTAATCATGTATCATAACAAAGTATCCTAATTTTTCCAATTATATATATAGAGTGTGTTCTTTATCGGTGTTGCTACGTCAACATGGGACCGGCATCCGTTTGAGGCATCCATTTAACATATACATTTTTTTATACTGTACGTTAAACGTAAAACAAAAGAGTGAGGTGAAGCCAGCCTAGGAATTCTGTCAGGATTTGACTAAATTAATTTTAAAATAAATTAAGCATACCTGTGATGGTTCCATTATAAACAGAATGCATAAGGCAAATGTGAACAGAACTTGAAAGCTTTTCTGAGGAAAGCTAGCTACAGATCATGGGGTTCATGTTCATCCAGTTTTGTGGTGTGAAAAAGTCCCAAGTGATGTAAGAGTGCAACATTTGGTTCATGTTTTTGGGACATCTGGTCAAGTTTTGAGACTTAGTGAGCATTTAAAAGTGAACAGTAAGGCTACAAGCACACGACCGTATGTGTTTTGCGGTCCACAAATTGCGGACCAGCAAAAGAAAACAACAGATGGCGTCCGTATGACATAAAAAATTTTTTTACGGATCCATTGTAATAATGCTTATACGTGTCCGCAAAATGGAAAAAAAATAGGACATGCACTATTTGTTTTGCGGGGCTACGGAACGGACATACTTATGCGGACAGCACAAGATATGCTGTCCAAGTTTTTTGCGGACACATTGAAATTAATGGGTTTGCATCCTATGCACAAAAAAAAAAACAGAATGGACACAGTAACAAAATACGTTCATGTGCATGTAGCTTAAGTCAAGATTTCAAGTCTCATTCATAAAGGGTGACTTTTTATAAAGTTGCAGAAATGTTGCATCTCCATGCCAGAAAACTCCCTGGTGTACTTGTACAGACATAGGCGTATACCACATTGCACTTGCGCCAAAAATATTATTACTGCGCGCCATTTCATAAATTTGCCACAACCTCACAAAGCAAAGAAAGACTTAAAACTGACACCAAAACCACTGCAAGTGATAAATCCCCCTACCCCATGTCCTTTCTCATGGGTAATAGCTTTTGGAGTAAGATAGGGATAGATAGATAGATAGATAGATAGATAGATAGATAGATAGATAGATAGATAGATAGAGCTAGATACATAGACATAGTTCACAAGCTTGCATGAAATTTCCTCTTAAGACAGGAAACAATTTTACAATATGATTGCCTCATCTACTGGAGTAGCACTTAAGTAAGTTAGGTCTTGTAGCTGCACAGCCTGTAATGGCTTCTGGCGCAGTTTAGTGCATTTTAATTACATGTATTACTTATGAAGTATACTTTAATGAACTAGAGTATTTTGAGCATCCTTCTTTTTTGTTTTTTATTTTGCTTGACTCATCATTGGCATGAGCCCAATCAAGAAAGCAATTAACATAGTTTTACACTGCCAAGAGGAAAAGTCAGTGATAACACATTTATTAGTACTTTACTGGAATTGATGTCAGACCGTCATGTAGTTTTTTTTTTTTTCTTTCAAGTTTGATAAAATATTGTCAGTGAATGGTCATTTATTAAAAAATTTTATTTTTCATTTGATGTATCCTATGAGTTGTCATATCCAGCTCATTTTTGTGTGTAATGTCAACAAGCTATGAGCATGCTACAACTTATTGCTATTTTTAGAAAATAAACAAAAAATTTGCTTAATTTTGGGGCAATTTTGGCTTTAAAGTGACCTTACTTTTCAATTTGATATCTAATATTAACAGCTTACATGTGAATATTCTTAGATTTTTTAATTTTTTTTATTCCAAAAAATAATGGGATTGTTTTTTGGATATGAGATTTTGAAGTCATTCCATGAATTGTAACTCCTTCCTTTCCTCTGTTCCTGTAAACACCCTCTCTTGACTTTCTCAGTTAGACCATTCACTGGAACCAAAGAACACCCTGTAATGAGGAAATTAGAGTGTTGGGTTGAGTGTTGAATACTCAGAGTGTCTGCCATTAATACAGAAGTTCCTGGATTCAAGACCTGGAAGAAACAATTTAAAAAGTAGAGAACGGATAAAAGTCAATTAGAACATTATACTTATCAAAACAATGGTCAACACAATGGTCAGAACAAAAGAGCTATCATACTGTTATCCAAATTCTACATCTACTATTATCAGGATTACAGGATTAGATGACATCTTGTCTTTACAGCAGCAATAAATTAATAGTGGATCAACTATCTACAGTAAATAAAGGTTTTCATATTTTTAATGTTGACTGCTATAGAAGTACCATATTTACATAGTTCCGCAGGTTGGAAAAAGACACATGTCCATCAAGTTCAACCTATTGCAGATGATATGAATTATACATTAATTGTTAAATTAATCAGACCCCCCCCCCCCCATGCATTTAATATTAGATCAGACTAGCATCTAGCCCTTTTTAAAAGCTGACATAGTATCTGCCAATAATATCTCTTGAAGTAGGACCTTTCATAGTTTGACTATTCTAACTGATACTGTTGCTAGGGGAACGAAGGACACTGACCTGACAGCAGGAACGCAGTCGGGTCCGCTCTGCCCCCTGTTACCTGGAAGACAGGGACGACACGTTTGTCCACGCTCAGGGAGATAGGAGGACGCCGGCGGCACAGCGCAGGAAGATAGCGTCGTCCACGCCCTGTGACAATCATGGTGCCTTCTCAAACAGCTAATTGGTGGGGCTCAGATCCCCACCGATCAGATACTGATAGATAGATCATCAGTTATAAAAAATATTTGAAACCCCCTTTCAGACAAAGCCTCTGTCAGTATAATCAATCCTATTAAACCAGGCATACTGTCAGGTAGGGCTCATCATGCTGATTAAAACAATGCCTTTCCTTTTTCTGTATGCTTAACAACTGCAGAGAGATCTGAGTTGTATTTATATGTAAATGACCAAGTTAGAGTACCAGGTGTGGGGCTGAATCTTTGGGGCATTGCTTTTGCAATTCCTCCTGTACTCTGCACTCTACCCATTCCCTTCATTGACAGGGCTAGACATCAGCATGGTGAGGGCAGAGCTGTGTCCTAGCATGTGCATTGATATGTGCAGCAGGCACATCCCGCACCAAGGGTCTCTTCTAAGGTGTTATGTGAGTTTTTGTCATGACGCCAGTTGCATTTCAGCACCGAGGCACTAAGTTCCCCTATGTAGAAGGTGATGGGGAAACCCAGGTGTAGGAATGCCTATAATGTCCCTCTGGGTGCGGCTGTGCACTTGTCACAGTGCTCTTACCTGGATTTCCTGGGACCCCAAGCATAGTCGTCCGCAGCAGTGCAAATAGGGTGAAGAAGTGAGGGATTGGAAGAATAAATTGAGTGCAGGCTTTGGTTGAAGCTGAAACAGCTTTACTTGAGTAAACGCAACTCAACTTTAGCAGGACTCGTACAGGAGGGACGAGGGCCTGCTCCTTCCCCTTACAGGGTTTAAGCTACTCTGACCTTCACTAATATTGAACTCCTCCCTCTCTAGAGAGGGCTACAATGGAAAGACAAGTTTCATTCTATATAAACTAGCTCTGCCATTTTTGCTTCCATTTGCTGGTGAACCAGGCACTTTACACTTAAACAGTCATTTGCAAGGAAATATACATACACATTATGCAGGATCTAGGATGAATACAAATGATGACACAGGATCAACCATAGGAGATAGTGGAGGGGCACAAAAAGGTTCGTAATGCCACTCTGGGGCGTTACATATGCACTACATACTATAGCGTTACCATAACGAGAAGAATAAATTTCTATGCTTAGAAAGCTAATTTACATATTACTGCTTTATTCAAAAGCACAATATATGAATATAGAGAAATCACTAATATGTACTATTAAAAAAACAAAACAACGTATTCTCTATAGGGTAAGGCTATAGCCTTTAGGTAAGTGGTAAGTATTCTATGCAGACATACTTGTACATGTTTTTTGCTTGTTATTTTCTTCTCATTCATTTAACCCATAATAAATGGCCTTACTATAATGAGAAAAGTGTTTTTTTATGTTTAGAAACCTAAAACATATTAATAGTTTATTCATAGGCATAACATAGGATTATAATTTGAGATGATCGAAGATTTCAAAAAATCAATTAGGTCACTTTTCCAAATACATTTTTCTTTAAGTGCGTTAACTTGTGTCTATCCTGGCCTGTAATTAAACTTTATGGATAATGTATCCTGATGTACAGTGCAACAACATCCACAGCTAGTCCTTTCTGATAGCGAAACAGTTACTGTGCATCTGCCTGAGAGGCAGGTCACATATATGGCCCTGCACATCATTGTGCATGCCACAAACATTCCTAGATAACCCCTAGCTAAACAACAACAAAAAAAATCATACAACATTTTTCAGTAAAACAAACAAACAAACAAACAAAAAAAACGTGCAAACTCTTCCAGGTGTCCCAATGAATATTTAGTGGATCAAAATAAGTACATGCAGGCAGCGCCAAAAAAGTAGTGGAGAAAAAAAACTTTTTTTAATCCATGTTAAAGCAGTGCAAACATATGCATTTGAATCCTATCTGTTAGATGCAGAATGACTGTGCGTCACTATTAGGCTTAGTTCACACTTCACTTATTTTTTTGTAATTGTCAGCCCAAAGCAGGTGCTGGTCAAACCCACATAACAGGTGCAGATCTATTCTTGATACCTTATTTAGAGAGTAGGCTTTACTCCTGAATTTGCCTTGAATAAGTAATGGAAATAGCTGACCAAATAACAGAAGTTGAAACTCTGACTTACAGGTCAGTGTTAGCGTCTGCTCTAATTTATCGGTGTGGACTTAACCGTGTAGTGGCCCTAAATTCAAAGAGTGACCCCATGACAGTGGGGAGGGTGTCAGCAGTAAGGCTGTGTTTACATCACTGTTTGTTTTTCCGTTCTTCTGATCCATCAGAAGAACAGGCCAAATAAAACCAGATCCTTTACTTTGAGCATCCATTGAGCTGAGCGCTCCAATTGGCCAGCACTACACCCTGGGAGAAGGAGACGTCCAGGACAAAAAGGGCAGGCTCCTCCCAGTTGAGCCAAAGAGCTGAAGTTACCGGAGCCTATACCTGGAGAACAGAGTGGCGCCCAAGGATAATAGTAAGTGCAGGGAGATTTTTTAGGGTAATGAAAGGTCCTCTTTAACTCTGTTAATATTTGGTCAGCATTTGATCAGTATAGGTAAAGCAAAAACAGGAGTGAGTCCAAAACAGAGATAACATGTTTTGTAAATATTTGCATGTCTTCTGTGTTTTGGACCCACTCCTGCTTTTGGCTTCCAAATCATGATCAAATCCTGATGCAAAATACTGAACGTGTGATAGAGCCCTGATGCTCATTTTGCGTGAGTTTTGGCCATTTGCCTCTGAAATCGACTTTATTCAGATGGAAAAGAAGTCCTGCATGCAGGACTTTAATAGCCTCTATAACACAGTCAGTATTTGGTTAGATTTTTGGATCAGTATTTGATCAGTATTGGTAAGGCAAAAACAAAAGAGTGTCCAAAACAGACATAACATATGATGGAAATACACTGATGACCGCCACAGTCCTCAGACCTTAACAGAACAGAACACTTGTGGGTAGAGTTTATAAAAAAGCTGCATTCGTACACAAGTAAGTCAACCAGTATGCACCAACATTTGGGAACATGTAGAAGAGACCTGGGAACAGATTTGAGTTGAGACATGCTTGAATCTGATCGAAAACATGCCCAGAAGGATTCAGGCAGTGTTGAAAGCCAAAGGTGGAGTTACAAAATATTAACAAAATAATAAAAATAAAAATTTAGAATTTTTAGGAGAAAAACTGTAATAATGCAGTTATATGACAAGAATCTGCATAACTAATCATATGCTAAATAGTTGCAAGTCCAATTTATGTATGAGGTAGCAAAGATGATAGTCTATAAAATGATGGTAGTATCATGTTCAAAGCTGTAGTGCAGGGTTTCCCAACTCCGGTCCTCGGGACCCAACTACCAGTCATGTTTTTAGGATTTCCCTAGTATTGAGCAGGTGATATAATTAGTGTCCATGCATTAGGACTTACCACAGGTATTCATTCTGTGGGATATTCTCAATTCCTGACTGGTGGGTGGGTCCCGAAGACCGGAGTTGAGAAAACCTTGCTATAGTGGATGGTGAGATATTGAGCCTTATACCTAAAAGTTAAAAATATTGTTAGCCATTTGCTCCTCAGTGTATTTGCATGTCTTCTATTTTGGACCCACTCCTGCTTTTGGCTTCCAAATCATTCTGAAATCCTGAGCACAATACTGATCATGTGATAGAGGCCTTCTGGATGGTGAAACAACAGGAGGCATTTTTTTTTTTCTGTTCTTCTGAACGGAAAAATAAATAGTGATGTCAGCATGGCCAAACAGGGACACTAGTGGCCCCCTAACAGACTGGTGACGGTGGCAACAGCATGAAAAGTCGCAATAGTGGCCCCAGGACAGAGTGGGGAAGAGGGACAACAGCAATGGCAGTAACAGCACAAGATGGTGACAGATCACAGTAGGGGAAGATGACAGTAGAGACACCAAATGTGTGGCATCAGGCAGGTGACAGTATTAGAATAGTGGCAGCAGGAAGTGGGCAGAAGCAACAAGCCATTTGTTACAACATTCTGGTGTGCCACCACACTACAGTCAGATCATTACCGCCAGAATGATCTACTTTGTTGTATGAGGCACCAGTGTCTGGAAATCCTGGTTGATCCAGGCCTGATTCATATTTATAAAGGTTAGTCTCTCAATATTTTGGGTTGAAAGGCAAGTTTTCTTTGGGGCAACTATGTCACCCCATCCACTAAACACTCACTCTAAAGCCACACTACTGGCCAAGCAGGAAAGCTTGCCCAGTTGTGGCCACAATTCAAGTTTGGCTGCCCAGTAGTCCAGGGAATCTTGGATCTGGGGTGACATGTTGCAGACTAGTTATGCCACCTGCTGCTTAAGGTTCTGCTTCATGTCCTGCTGCTGTTGGGTGGTTTCTTCAGTAGGTGGGCTGCTCTCGCCTGTGCAAAAGCTGAGGCTGCAAAAGTAAGGTCTTCTTTTGCTGCACAAGAGATGCAACTAAAGAAAGAGAGAGTATTACTGGAAGAAGAGACAGCATGCCTGCAAGGGTCAAAGGAAAAAGAGTAAGCATTACTGGAAGAAGAGAAAGCATGCCTGCAAGCATCACTGGAAAAACCCACCGCAGAGAAAGAATCAGTAGCCGCAGTGGCCAAAGCAGAGTTCCTAGTAGCCTTGGAGTTTTCCGAATCTGAGAAACACAGCCAAGTACTTGGGCCAGACCTAGATGAACAAAATACACCACAACGCGTCTCAGAATATGTCCACCAGTGTCTATATTTTGAGATATTCCAAATATTTGCAAATTCTCGAGGTGCCGATATTCGCAATTAAAATTCGCAATTCGAATATTCGTGATCAACACTATTGCTCAGGCAGAAGGAGATCTGCTGGGGCTAGCATTCCTGGACACCATCAAGGAATGCGATTGTCCAAAAACTCCCTTATAATCTACAGGAGAAGTGGATCATGCATGGTTCCCATTATAACAGTTTTATAATGTATCATCTCCCCCCCCCCCCCCCTTCGTGGTATTTGTAGACTTTTTTACTCAACAGGCAAGGATCAGAAACAATCCCAGTTTTGACTTTACATTTTCATGTCCCACTACCCCTGGTGTCAAACCTCATAAAAAACCAGTGGCAGTCCACAAAACTAACGTTGCCTCCACAGGTTCTCCTTACAGGCTGTTTAAGTCTTCTCAAGAAGAGAATAAACTCAAAGATCTTACCAAAGAATGCCCCCTGCACGAGAAACCACATCCTCTACTAAAATTCAGAGCCTTTAGGGAGCAGTCTTTAGAGGACCGCAAAGAATTCCTCAAAGAAAACAACATCTGCTTCAGGTGCTGCACTACAACATCACACTTCGCCAGGAACTGTAAGGTAAGTGTGACATGCACAGAATGCGGTAGCACATGACACAACACGGCTTTACACCCTGGACCACCTTCTCAGGTATCATCCCAAGCAGAGGAACATGACGGAAAGCAGATAGACACTGACATAGACACCGCAGTAGTCACTTCTCATTGTAAAGAGATCTATAAAGGATTCACAGGAGGGGAGTCCTGCTCAAAAATCTGCCTTGTCAGAGTTTATCCGGTTGGTCACCAAGATAAGGCGATCAAGGTATATGCAATCTTAGATGATCAAAACAATAAGTGTTTAGCTAAATCCACCTTCTTTGACTCCTTCAATATCATAGGTCCGGTTCTACCTACTCCTTAAGGACATATGCAGGTACCATTGAGATGGCAGAGGGGAAAGCAACTGGGTACAAGGTAGAGTCCGTGGATGGTCAGACCTGCTCGTCACTGACAACCATACTGGAGTGCAATCACATTCCTGACAACCAGTCTGAGATACCTATACCAGAGGTAGCTTCATACCACCCCAACCTGAGGAGTATAGCTCACCTGATACCAGAACTGGACTCAGAAGCCCCGATAGTCTTACTCCTTGGAAGAGACATACTACAAGTTCATAAGGCTAGAAGACAGATTAACGGTTCCCAGAATGCTCCATACGCCCAGAGACTAGACCTAGGATGGGTCATCATCTGTCTAGGAGGAGCTCACAAGCTGACCTCAGTCAACAGTATGGTCATCAACACACTTGAAAATGAATGTCCTTCCTTATTCTAGCCATGTCTGAACAGTTTCATGATAAAAGAATTGCCACACGGCGCTCCTGTGCCTTGTCCTTTCACAGATCCCTCCTGTGAAGATCACACCTGCGATGGTGAGCAAGATCACTTAGGGTCTTCCACAGGACAAGAGAAGACAACAGGGTTGCAATGTCCATAAAAGACAGGCTGTTTTTGGATATCATAGATCAAGGAATAGTAAAAGACAAGTCAAAAAGCTGGGTCGCACCTTAACAGTTTACACTCCGGATACAACGCTGAACCTAACAACAAAGAATTTGTCTACAATCGATTTATGTCCCTCAAACACAAACTTCAGAGGACACCAGAGACGAGAGAACATTTCTCTGAGGAATGTTGATACTTACCCATATTCGGAGTGTATCATCCTAAATAACCAGGGCAGATAAGAGTAGTATTCGACTCGAGCACCAGGTTCGAAGGTGTCTCGCTAAATGATGTCTTGCAGTCTGTTCCAGAACTCAACATCAGACTTCTAGAGGTATTTCTCTGCTTCCACAGAGATTCCATAGCATTTATGGCTGACATACAACAGATGTTTCACTGCTTCCTCGTCCAGGGAGAACATAAAAACTCCTTAAGGTTCTTCTGGTACTGCAACAATGACCCCAATGAAGACATTGTAGACTATCGAATGAGAGTGCACATCTTTGGAAACAGTCCTTCCCCTGCAGTCGCTATCTATGGTCTCAGACATTCAATCCAAGAGGGTGAATCAAAGTATGGGTCAGTTGTCAGATCCTTTGTGGAAAAAGATTTCAACGTGGACGACTGCTTGAAATCCACACCCACGAACGAGAGCGCAATCAGTCTCTTAAAAAGGGCCCAAGCAATACTCGCTCAATTTAATTTAATTTTAAGTTGCACAAAATCACCCCCAACCGCCATGAGTTAATGGAGGCCTCACACCAAGACGATTCAAGTGATCAAAAGGACTTGGATCTTAGCACCGACTCCCTTCCCATGCAGCAGAGCCTCGGTTTGCTCTGGGATTAAAAGGCAGACACATTAACCTTCCAAATCAGCAAGGAAGAAAAGCCCTTCACATGAAGAGGAGGTCTTTCCACATAAACAGCTTATATGATGCGCTGGGATTTGTAGCGCCTGTTACCAGGGCCTATGCAAGGGTTTTTGCCGCCCTAGGCAAAAGAAAAGTTTGCTGCCCCCCCCATGTGACATCACAATGCCCCACCCATATGATCTTCCATATTAAAGGGGTTCTGCAGTTTATTTAAACTGATCGGCAGGGGTCCGAAACCCGGGACCCCCGCCAATCAGCTGTTTGAGAAGGCAGCTGCGCTGGCAGTAGCGCCTCAGCCTTCTCGCAGTGACGTCACGACTTGTATCATTGGCCTGGGTGGGGCTAAGCTCCATTCAAGTAAACAGAGCTTAACCCCGCCAAGGCCAATGATACTAGTCGTGACGTCACTGCACCTGCGGTAAACAGCAAGAAGGCCGAGGCGCTACTGCCATTGCCGCTGCCTTCTCAAACAGCTGATCGGCGGGGGTCCCGGGTGTCGGACCTCTGCCAATCAGATGCTGATGATCTATCCAGAGGATAGATTATCAGTTTAAATAAACTGCAGAACCCCTTTAACTAACACCAGTTCTCTCTCCCCCTTCTTGTCATTCTTCACCCCCCCTTGTCATTCTTCACTCCCCCCCTTGTCATTCTTTCTTCCCCCCCTTGTCATTCTCTCCCCCCTCTTGTCATTCTTTACTCCCCCCTCCTTGTCATTCTTCCTTCCCCCCCTTGTCATTCTCTTTCCCCCTCTTGTCATTCTCTCCCCCTCTTGTCATTCTCTCCCCCCTCTTGTCATTCTTCACCCCCTTGTCATTCTTCACACTCCCCCCTTGTCATTCTCCCCCTTGTCATTCTCTCCCCCTTGTCATTCTCTCCCCCTTTGTCATTCTTCAAACCCCCTTGTCATTGTTCACTCCCCCTTGTCATTCTCTTTCTCCCCCTACCTCTAATGTAGCGTGGCCGAGCTCTTTATAGTCCACGGGTACAGGAGCTTTGGTTTCCTATACCTGAGGGGACTGACATGAAGTGCACACTGTGTGCGCACTTCATGTCAGTCCGGCCGGGTACAGGAGACAGATGCTCCTGTACCTGCGGACCATAAAGAGCTCGGCCACGCTACAATGGAGTGACAGGAGGGAGCGCTAAGCGTTTCCCCTCTGTCAGCTCCTCTCCTCTTGGTGTGCCCGGGTGGTGCGCCCTCATGAACGCGGCAGCCCGGGCAGTGCTGCAGCCGCTAGAGGCTCAATTCAGAGCACTCGGGCGGCTGCAGCATGAGGCGGGCCAGCGCTTATAGCAGCGCCCCTTCCCAAGGGGCACTCTACGCGGCGGCCTATTTCGCGTATAAGACGCGCCGACCCTGCCTGTTACTATCCAATACAAAATGATGTTAAGAGACTTCACCACAGAGATGTCTGATTTGGATGATCCGCTTCCCATGGAGAAAAAAGGCCTGTGGACAGGTTGAAGTCTCTCGAAGCTTTATCCAACCTTCATGTGGCACGACCATATGCTTCCGTGCCATCAACTGAAATTAAGATGCAAAGACTATATATCTTCTGTGATGCTTCAGTCAAGGCGATTGCAGCCATAGCATACCTAAAGACCATAGACGTCAAAGAACAATGCCATATAGGGTTTGTCATGAGCCGGACCAAACAGGCACCACTCTGCAAACACGAGTCCCAGACTGGAGCTCTGTGTTGCTCTGCTTGCAGTGGAGTTGACTGATCTTATAACATCAGGAATAAACCTGGAAATCGAAGAAGTCAAGTTTTATATAAACAGCAAGGTAGTGCTGGGATATATTTGCAACAAAATCAGGCGCTTTTACCTTCTATGTCAGCAATCGCGTGCTAAGGATAAGGAGATCCACTTGTCCTAACAACATTGTTTACTGGTCCTGCATTTTTGTACCGTTCGACGTCTTGCAGTATAGGACATGACACGTTTGAATTGGTAGACCCAGATGCAGATGAAGAAATCCGACCTTAAATATCTGTTCTACGTATAGTGACTTCGGACCACCAACTCAAATCCAATCGTTTTGACAGGTTCTCCACCTGGATGTTGCTCGTTCGTGCTATAGCCGGTTCAAGTCATATAGCTCAGTCTTACACACGTAAATCAACATTACCTGTGTGCCAGAAGCCCCGCAAAGGTTGGCATCACTGCAAACACGCCATTACCGCTGCTAGTCTGGAAAAGTCCAAAAACATAATAATTTGCACTATACAACATAAATGTTACACTAAGGAAATAGATTACCTCAGCAAAGGGTAAAACAGTCTGAAAGGATAGCGCTTTGAAGAAGCTTGATCCTACCATTGACCAAAATGGGTTGCTAAGAAAGAAGGATTCAGTAGCGGCATCTGTTGATGCCAGACAGGGAGTGTTCTGCGAATCAGGGTTAGAAAATTATTCTATTTCATTCTGCCAGGGTCAGGATAATTCTGAAGTGTTTAATACAGTTATAGCACCATCTAGCGATGTTAACTTGCATTACACTTTGTTTTTCCTGTCACAATACTACTACATTGTGGGTGTATTGTGTCCAATGATATTCGGTGTTAGTACATTGTGGGTGGTGCGCTGCATTGTGGGAGGGCAAAGCCTGGGAAAGAGAAGCCTCCAGTCTCAAGGACACATCAGCAGAGCTGTCCTTTTTCTTTCTGTATCTCCTTCTTAAACTTCACCATCATCTATCTTTGTTTCAGGGATATTATGTTATGCAGAGCTGTTCAGCTAGTTGTAATTTTTACTCAGGGAGTTGTTATTACTGTTAGCTAGACATGTAATCCTATGTACAGGAATCCATTTTACCATGTGCTTCAGTGTTAAAGTAATGTTATAGTACATGCTATCTTATGCTTTATACTTATACATGTTATTATTTGTATTCTTGTAGTTTTACCATACATATACAATCTCTCACTCATGCGCACTGCGCAGAGAGTACAAACTGTTGACCAATAAACAAGTTAGACTACAAAGAACAGTCCTCTTATTTGGAATACAGGAATGGTTTATGCTGAATTTCAGACTGGACACTATGTGAACGTATAAGAAGACAGAACACTGGTCAAGAAAAGTACTTACAGTATTAGAGATTCAAGGCTTAAGTTGCTGCCAGCAGTCATGACAGTGAAACGTGAGTTCAGGGAGTCCCCCCCCCCAGTTAGACCTTCGTCAAGATGGACAATGAAGTGTGTAGGCAGCGACCAACCGACAACAAAAGATTTCTCAATAGTAGTTGAGTTTTTCATCCCTCTCAGAACTAGACCCATAGTGAGGTTCTAACATTGTGGAGAGCCAGTAGTCATCCATGCTGAATGGTCATAATGCGGCTGTCACTATTCAAGCAACTCAGCATGCATGCAAAGGGACTCGGATGGGACAGGACGCAAAGGAGTAGAATAAAACCATTCATCCCATTGTCCTGGTGACTAACAAATAAAGTGGCCTCCTTAAAGGGCCTGAGCAAACGGCTGGTGTCACGTATGAGCTGCCACTGTCTAATGTCAAAGTAACACCGGGGAGTAGTCCTGTCTGTCTGCATCATTAAGAATTCGGTCATAGGTTTCCTCTGCTTTTACAGTCAGTCCAACATGTGGAGAGTGGAGTTCCAATGTTTGGAAACATTGCATATGTTGTGATGTAGAGGAACACCATTCTGCCTTTGCAGCTCAAGGACGGCATGTTTTACAATGTAAGAGTGGCTGAAGTGTATGCACAGTTTCCTTGACATTTTCAAGATGTCTTGCAGTTGGATGGAAGACTTCAGGAATCAGCTGACAACCAGATTAAAGACTTGCACCCTGCAGGGAGCATGGGTCAGCCCTCCCTGATGCAGTGCAGATAGAGTGTTCTTCCCGTTATCGGTTATCATGGTTTCTATCTCAAGAGGAGACAGCCAGCATTCTGTTTCCTGGTTGATCATGTGGACCAGTTCCTCCCCAGTGTGACTCTGTTCACCCAGGCTGACCAGGTTCAGAGCCATGTGACAACATTGTGCTTTGCATAGGTGATATCCTGGAACACCATTCTGAACAGTACTTACCGTGGAAGCTGAGGACAATGTGAAGGATGAGGAGGCAGAGGAAGACATTGGCGCAGAAATACCAAGATTACAACAAGGAGGCAGCATTGCCATCACCTGGTGCACATTTAGCTTCTGCGTCATTGGATGACTGCATGCATACTGTTTTCTCTTTGTAATCACCTCAGTTATCGATTGCTGGTGAAACACGTGATGAGGAGTAGGAGGAGTAGCTTCAGGAACAATAGATAAAGGGTAGGAATGACAGCTTCCTTCTGCTGAGGATGAGGAGCCCTGACTGCTGGAGAAGGAGTGCTGGACGCTGGGAGATGCAGCAGTTGCTTAGTCAGGCTATACTACTACATTAGTGAAATGGTTTTTCCAGGCTACTTTGTGGTGATGCTCCACTTGTTGATTCAGGGCCATGGTGTTAAAATTAGCACCCTGACCACGTTTCACTTTCTGCCCATATATCCTGCTCACCACCATGCTAACTTCCTCCAGCGATGTGGTAAAAATTTCCCACACTGCTGAGTACGGCATTTTACACCCACCACTCTGTGCTGACTGCGTTTGTGAACCTGTGTAGGGTTGAGCGAAGCCGAACTGTATAGTTCGGGTTCGTACCGAATTTTGGGGTGTTCGGGACACGGACCCAGACCCAAACATTTTCAAAAAAGTTTGGTTCGGGTCCGTTGTTGGGCAATTTCTTCCCGCTTTCTGATGGTCTGCACAGCAGCCAATTAGCTAGCATTTTACTTCTTGCCATAAGAAGCCATCGCAGCCATGCCTACTAATGGCATGGCTTTGATTGGCCCAGTGCAGCATGTGACCCAGCCTCTATTTAAGCTGGAGTCACGTAGCGCCGGCCATCACTCTGCTCTTAGTGTAGGGATAGGATTCAGCTTCTGTGAGGGTGCGATTAGGCAGGGAAGAGTCAGCAAAACCACTTAATGAAGTGATCGATCTACATTTATCAATCATTAAACTTCTGTTAGTTCATTGCTCACTGGTTTTTAGGATGCCCAGAGCGTTTTTCTGTCACTTTTTTCTGGGGTGATCGGCGGCCATTTTGTGATCTTTTAGTGCACCAGCACATGTTTTCAACTGCCTCCAAGTTCAACATACATTTTTGGGTTCAATAGTAGGCTTTTTTTTTGCAATATGCTACATCAGGGGTTGTGCAGCTGTGCTTACTGTCACACCTTAAAACACAGGATAGAAATTGCTATATTTTATTGAGGGGTGAAATTCAATTGCCAAAATACCAATCCCCTAAATCTGGTAATCCAGCTGTGGCTGGCTAAGTTTAATACTGTCTGTCAAAAGACAGATTTTTTTCTGGGGTGAAATTCAATTGCCAAAATACCAATCCCCTAAATCAGTGGTTTTAGCTGTTGCTGGCCAAGTGTAATATTGTCCGTAAAAGGATAGATGTTATTTCTGGGGTTAAATTCAATTGCCAAAATACCAATCCCCTAAATACGGTGTTCCAGCTGTGGCTAGCAAAGTTCAATACTTTTCGTCAAAGGATAGATTTTTTTCTGGGGTGAAATTCAATTGCCAAAATAACAATCCCCTAAATCTGGGGTTCCAGCTGTGGCTTGCAAAGTTTAATACTTTTTGTCAAAGGATAGATTTTTTTCTGGGTTGAAATTCAACTGCCAAAATACCAATCCCCTAAATCTGGGGTTCCAGCTGTGGCTGGCCTAGTGTAATACTGTCAGTCAAAGGATATATTTTTTTCTGGGGTGAAATTCAATTGCCAAAATACCAATCCCCGAAATCTGGTGTTCCAGCTGTGGCTGTCAAAGGATAGATTTTTTTCTGTGGTTACATAAAATCCACATGAAATTTTTTAGAGGCTGTAAGCGGTCTTGAACCCAGGCCCTCTAGACTCAAGGCAAGGGCAGTACCACTGAGCTATAAGCTTACTTAAGCTTAGTAAGCTTAAAGCTCAGTGGTAATGCCCTTGCCTTGAGTCTAGGGGGCCTGGGTTCAAGACTCTTTCAGCCTCTAAATAAATAAAATCCCTGAAATAGAAATCCTAAACACCTGTGCTTTCCGCTGTTCCTCTACAAGTGTAATTCTGTCCGCAATAGAGTATATTACATTCAGCGTGTCAGCGTCTAAATACAAGGCCTGAAAATAAATCCTCTATATTTGCACATGCTACTGTGCATCTCCAAGTGTATTTCTGTCCGTAAAAGGGTATATTACACTAAGTGTCTAAATACAAGGCCTCAAAGCGTAATCCTCTATATTTGCACACGCTACTGTGCATCTCCAAGTGTAATTATGTCCGTAAAAGGGTACCTTTCAACCAGGGCCTAAATACTAGGCCTAAAATTGATATTCCCCTAAATCTGTGGTTCTGCTGTGCCTGTATTAGTATAATACGGTACATAAATAGATATCTAGATAGTGTTAGGTGCCTGTAAATAAATGCCTTAATTTGAACTCTATACATTGGGCCAAATAAGTTTTTCTTTATTGTGGTGAACAGTAGCAATGAGAAAACATCTAATAAGGGACGCAGACATGGTCGTGGTGGTGTTAGTGGACCCTCTGGTGCTGGGAGAGTATGTGGCCGTTCTGCCACAGCTACACGTCCTAGTGAACCAACTACCTCAGATCCCAGTAGCCGCCAAAATCTACAGCGATATTTGGTTGGGTCTAATGCGTTCTAAGGATGGTAAGGCCTGAACAAGTATAGGCACTAGTCGATTGGGTGGCCGACAGTGGATCCAGCAGGTACACATTATCTCCCACCCAGGCTTCTGCAGAAAGCGCACAGGTGGCGCCTGAAAACCAAGCCCATCAGTCTGTCACGTCAAGTTAAGCAGCAGTCTCTTATGCTGTTTTAAGAATCTGCTGCAGTGGAGTAAGCACCTTCAAAACCAAGAAAGGGCTCAGGCCCCACCTCTTCCCTCTTCTGCTGTTGCCTCGGCCTCTTCCTCCACCTCGGGAGGAACGTTGGCACCTGCCGCACTCCAAACAGAGAATGTTCCACCAACACCACCACCTCCGTCACTAAGCATCTCCACCATGTCACACGGCAGCGTTCAGCTCTCCATCTCACAAACCTTGGAGAGAAAGTGTAAATTCCCACGTAGCCACCCTCGATCCCTGGCCCTGAATGCCAGCATTTCTAAACTACTGGCCTTTAAAATGCTGTCATTCAGGCTGGTGGACACGGAAAGCTTCAAACAGCTAATAGCGGTGGCTGTCCCACAGTATGTCGTTCCCAGCCGCCACTACTTCTCCAAGAGAGCTGCGACATCCCTGCACAACCAAATATCGGATAAAATCAAGTGTGCACTGCGCAACGCCATCTGTGGCAAGGTCCACCTAACTACAGATACGTGGAACAGTAAGCACGACCAGGGATGCTATATCCCCCTAACTGCACACTGGGTAAATGTAGTGGCGGCTGGGCCCCAGGTGGAGAGCTGTTTGGCGCACGTCCTTCCACTGCCAAGGATCGCAGGGCATCATTCTTTGCCTCCTGTTGCCTCCTCCTCCTACTAGGCTTCCTCCTCCTCTTCTTCCACCTGCTCAGACGGTCAGCCACAGACCTTTACCACCAACTTCAGCACAGCCCGGGGTAATCATCAGCAGGCCGTTCTGAAACTCATGTGCTTGGGGGACAGGCCCCACACCGCGCAGGAGTTGTGGCGGGGTATAGAACAACAGAACGACCAGTGGTTGCTGCCGCTGAGCCTCAAGCCCGGCCTGGTGGTGTGCGATAATGGGCGAAATCTCATTGCAGCTCTGGGACTAGCCGGTTTGACGCACATCCCATGCTTGGCGCATGTGCTGAATTTGGTGGTGCAGAGCTGCTGCATAAAGTGCAGGCCGTCTGTGCGTGCTTCCGGAGTTCTCATCCTGCCGCTGCTCGTCTGTCTGTGCTACAGCGGAACTTCGGCCTTCCCGCTCACCGCCTCATATGCGACGTGCCCACCAGGTGGAACTCCACCTTGCACATGCTTTGCGAGCAGCAGCAGGCCATAGTGAAGTTTCAGCTGCAGCACGCACGGGTGAGTCGCACTGCGCAACAGCAACACTTCACCACCGATGACTGAGCATCCATGCGAGACCTGTGTGCCCTGTTGCGCTGTTTCGAGTACTCCACCAACATGGCCAGTGGCGATGACGCCGTTATCAGCGTTACAATACCACTTCTATGACTTCTTGAGAAAACACTTCGGGCGATGATGGAAGAGGATGTGGCCCAGTAGGAGGAGGAGGAGGAAGAGTGGTCATTTCTAACACTTTCAGGTCAGTGTTTTAGAAGTGGCTCAGAGGGAGGTATTTTGCAACAGCATAGGCCAGGTACAAATTTGGCCAGCCAGAGCCCACTACTGGAGGACGAGGAGGAAGGGGATGAGGAGGAGGTGGAGGAGGATGAGGATGAATCATGTTCACAGCGGGGTGGCAGAGGACAGCTTGTCCTTACCTCTGGGAAGCCTGGCACACATGAGCGACTACATGCTGCAGTGCCTGCGCAACAGCAGCGGAGTTGCCCACATTTTAACGTGTGCTGACTACTGGGGGGTCACCCTGCTGGATCCCCGGTACAAAGACAATATGCCCACCTTAATTCCCGCACTGGAGCATGATAGGAAAATGCGCGGGTACAAGCGCAAGTTGGTAGATGCGCTCCTAAGAGCATTCCCAACTGACACGGGGGGACAAGTGGAAGCACAAAGCGGAGGCAGAGGAGGAGCAAGAGGTCGCCAACACAGCTGTGTCACGGCCAGCTCCTCTCAAGGCAGGGTTAGCATGGCCGAGATGTGGAAAAGTTGTGTCACAGCGCCACAGTTAACTGCACCACTAGCTGATAGGGAATGTGTTAGCAAGAGGTAGCATTTCAACAACATGGTGGAACAGTACATGCGCAAACGCCTCCACGTACTGACTGATGGTTCGGCCTCATTCAACTTCTGGATCTCTAAATTTTCTACATGGCCAGAGCAAGCCTTTTATGCCATGGAAGTGCTGGCCTGCCCTGCGGCCAGTGTATTGTCTGAACGTGTATTTAGCATGGCAGGGTGCATCATTACAGACAAACGCAGCCGCCTGTCCACAGCCAACGTGGACAAGCTCACGTTTATAAAAATGAACCAGGCATGGATCCCACAAGACCTGTCCATCCCTTGTGCAGAATCGGGGCAACACCAAGTTGAATGAACCTCTCCTCTGTCTGGGTGCCAGGGGCCTACATTTCAGCTAATCGCCTACTGCTTTGGTGCGTGACATTAACCTCTTTTTGCTGTCAAATGACCTGTCTGGGTGTCAGTGGCCTAAATAACTGAAAGTGGCCTGTTCCATTGGTGGGTAACATGATGCCTGTTTTGCTGCTATGGGACCTCTCTCCTCTGTCTGGGTGCTGTGGCCTAAATGACTGAAAGTGGCCTGTTCCATTGGTGGGTAACATGATGCCTGTTTTGCTGCTATGGGACCTCTCTCCTCTGTCTGGGTGCTGGGGCCTAAATAACTCAAAGTGGCCTGTTCCATTGGTGGGTCACATGATGCCTGTTTTGCTGCTATGGGAACTCTCTCCTCTGTCTGGGTGCTGGGGCTTAGATTACTGAAAGTGGCCTGTTTCAATGGTGGGTAACATGATGCCTCTTTTGCTGCTATGGGACTTTTCTCCTCTGTCTGGATGCCAGGGGCCTACATTTCAGATAATCGCCTGTTGCTTTGGTGGGTGACATTATCCTCTTTTTGTTGTTGAATGACCTCTACTCTGTCTGGGTGTCAGGGGTCTATATTTAGTTTAATTGGTTGCTGTGTTGGTGGGAGATATTTAACTCATTTTACTGTCAAATGACTGCTCCATTGTGGTGGTGTCAGGGGCCTATATGTCTTTTAATCATTTGTAGTCTTGGTGGGAGAGATTAAACTCTTTTTACTGTCAAATTACCGCCCCATTGTGTGGCTGTCAGGGGGCCTATATTTCGTTTACTTGCTTGCTGTCTTGGTGGGAGACATTTAACTCTTTTTACTGTCAAATTACTGCCCAATTGTGTGGGTGTCAGGGGCCTATATGTTGTTTAATCATTTGTTGTCTTGGTGGGAGAGATTAAACTCTTTTTACTGTCAAATTACCACCCCATTGTGTGGGTGTCAGGGGCCTATATGTCGTTTAATCATTTTTTGTCTTGGTGATATTAAACTCTTTTTTACTGTCAAATGGCTGCCCCATTGTGTGGGTGTCAGGGGCCTATATTTTGTTTACTTGCTTTCTGTCTTGGTGGGACACATTTAACTCATTTTACTGTCAAATGACTGCCCCATTGTGTGGGTGTCAGGGGCCTATATGTCGTTTAATCATTTGTTGTCTTGGTGATATTAAACTCTTTTTTACTGTCAAATGGCTGCCCCATTGTGTGGGTGTCAGGGGCCTATATTTCGTTTACTTGCTTGCTGTCTTGGTGGGAGACATTTAACTATTTTTACTGTCAAATGACTGCCCCATTGTGTGGGTGTCAGGGGCCTATATTTCATTTAATCGTTTGTTGCTTTGTTGGGTGACATTTTCCTCTTTATACTGTCAAATAACCTCTACATTGTCTGGTTGTCAGGGGCCTATATTTCGTTTAATCGCTTGCTGCATTGGTGGGAGAGATTAAACTCTTTTACTGTCAAATTACCTCCCCATTGTGTAGGTGTCACGGGCCAATATTTTGTTTAATTGCTTGCTGTCTTGGTGGGAGACATTAAACTCTTTTTACTGTCAAATGACCTCTCCTCTGTCTGGGTGTCAGGGGCCTACATAAATGATAATGGCCTGTTTCATTGCAGGTTGACCTAAGGCCTGTGTTGCTGTTACGGCACCGCTCTCCTCTTTGCGGGTGCCATTGTCCTCCTGAATTAGTAAATTAGGCCTGTGACACTGCTGAGTGAAATCAATACTGATTTGGCATGATTGTAACTCTCCTCTTTGTGGGTGCAATGGTCCTGAATTAGTGAATGAGGCCTGTGGCACTACTGGGTGAAATAAATACTGCCTTGGCGTGATTTTAACTCTCCTCTTTGTGGGTCCAGTGGGCCTGAATGTTTGAATGAGGCCTGTGGCCCTGCAGGCAGACATGATGCCTTCTTGGCTGTGATGACAACTTCAACTCCCATTTATGGTTGCCAGGGCCCTGAGTCTGTGAATGAGGCCTGTGGCACTGCAGGCAGACATGAATCCTTTTTGGCTGTGATGAGAACTTCAACTCAAATAGCATTCCCATCTGACGCCACCCCAACCTCCTATTCCACCTCCTCCTCCAAGTTGCCAATTGATATTGGTTCATTTTTGGTTATTTTATTTTAAGTAATTGCCCTATCTACATTTGTTTGCAGGGGATTTACCTACATGTTGATGTCTTTTGCCTCCCTCTAGCTCTTTCCTGGGCTATTTTACTGCCTTTTTAGTGCCCAAAAGTTTGGGTCCCCTTTGACTTCAATGGGGTTCGGGTTCGGGGTCATGTTCGGGTCGAGTTCTGATCGGCGAACTTCTCGAACCCGAACATCCAGGTGTTCGCTCAACTCTAAACCTGTGCACCACTAGTGGTTTCCTGACAGGTAAGCTACTGAGAAGCAGATGTTTTACTCCAGGCATGTTTGGCTCTAGATCTCCAACTGCTTCACCCTTCTAACTCATTGGCACATTAAAGAGCGAGTTAATCATTCCAGTATGGCTGAATTGTTGGTTAAAACACCACCGCTGGATGACAGTAGCAGCTCTGGCATGTTGTTGCAGCTGCTGCTACCACCACCCATTATACTGCTTCTACTTTTGTTGGCTACAGCATCATTTTTGCCACTCCCCATTCCTTTTGATTGCCTAAGCAACTGTTGACCATAGTATACAGTAACTGAATCAGCAATGTAACAGATTGGCTGGCTGCAAGGCAATATGGATCATATCTCCTTCCCAGGCTTTTTACTTTCACATTATAACTAGAGTTGAACGAACACCTGGATGTTTAGGTTCGAGAAGTTCGGCCGAACTTCACCAAAATGGGGACCCGAACTTTTGGGCACTTAAGTGGCTGTAAAATAGCTCTGGAAAGGGCTAGAGGGCTGCAAAAGGCAGCAAAATGTATGTAAATGCCCTGCAAACATATGTGAATAGGGAAATGAATTAAAATAAAATAAAATACAGAAAAATAATAAATAAACATTCTAAACTTGAGCACAAGTGAGTGACAGTGGCACCTGTCACCCAGCAAACAGAGGATGTGGCAGCAACGCCACCACATCTGTCATTGTCACCAAGCATCTCCACCAAATCCAATGGAAGTGTTCAGCTATCAGCTGTCCATCTCCTAAAAACTGGAGAGAAAAATAAATAGAAAGAGAAAGTACCCCCCTACCCATGGCTCTGAATGCCTTATTTCAAACTTCCTGGTTCTTTGAAATGCTGTCATTCTGTCTGGTGGACACTTTTAAAAACCTTATGGCGGTGGCTATCCCACAGTACGTGTATCCCAGCCGCCACTACTTTTGCAGGCAAGCCATCCCTTCCCTGCACAACCAAATGGCGGACAAAATCAAGTGTGCACTGCGCAACGCTATCTGTGGCAACGTGCAGATAACCAACAACACAGTGGGTAAATGTAGCGGCTTGCCCAAAGGCGGATAGCATTTTTCCTAATGTCCTTCTGCCCCCGAGGATTGCTGGGCATTTCTCTTTGTATCCTGTTACCTCCTCCTCCTACTCGGCTTCCTCCTCCTCTACCTCCTCCTCATTCACTCAGTGTAACACCTTCACCACCCACAGCAGCACAGCCAGGGGAAAACAACAGCAGGTTGTTTTAAAACTTTTGTATTTGTGGGACAAACCCCGCACTGTGCAGGAGCTGTGGACAGGCATGGAACAACAGACCGAACATTGGTTGGTGCCACTGAGCCTCCAGCTCGGCCTGGTGTTGTGCGCTAATGGGTGAAATATACTAGCAGGTCTGGGCCTAGCCGGTTTGACGCACATCCCCTGCCTGCCACATGTGCTGAATTTGGGGTGCAGAAATTCCTAAACACCAGACAGTTAAAATCAATTCAGTTAATCGAACACACACAACACCCCCACCCCCCCTTTCACTCAAACCATTAAAAAACTATTTACAAATTTTCTTAAAAACATATTAAAATAATTAATGCAGCTAAACTTACTAAATAAACAAACAAAACTATATACACGTCTTATCCTTAACTTAAGGCCAGTGACATCCAAGTGCCTCAAAGGGTGGTTCCTGCACCAACATAGTCCCTGGCCTGGAACACAATTGTCCAGCCGGGGCACAGTTCTGGAGGATGAAGAGGATAAGTAGGATGAGGAGGAGTAGGAGGAACCGTGTTCTCAGCAGGGTGGCACCCAAGCCAGCTCACAGGAAGCTGGGTCACCATCAGCACCTCAGAAGGCTGGGTTAGCATTGTCGAAATGTGGGAAAGCTTTGTCATCACGCCACAACAACATGCACCACCAGCATATCTGGAACGTCATACCAGGAGGCAGCATTTCAGCAACATGGTGGAAGAGTACACATACTGATTGATGGGTTTGCCCAGGGGCGTAGCTACAGGGAAGCATGGGAAGCTACTGTTTTGGGTCCCTGACCTAGAAGGGAGGGGCACACTCAACACCCCCCCTCCCCCTTTGACTTAAACCATTAAAAAAACTATTTACAAATTTACTTAAAAACATATTTAAATAACTTTAAGGCAGCTAATCTAACCATATCAAGAAACAAAACTATATACACACCTTATCCTTAACTTAAGGCCAACCAAATACAAGTGGCTAGAGGGTGGGTATCTGCACCAACATAGGCCCTGGCCTGGACCGCAATTGTCCAGCCAGGGCAAAGTTCTGGAGGATGAGGAAGAGGAGTAGGAGGAACTCTGTTGGATACAGAGGACACAGACGATATACCTCCCTCAAGGAGGATAGTTTGTCCTTGCCTCTGGGCAGCCTGGCAGACATGAGCGACTACATGCTGCAGTGCGTGCGCAACGACCTCCAGTTACTGCAACATTCTAACTTTTGCTGATTACTGGGTGGCCACCCTGCTGCATCCCCATTACAAGGACAACGTGCCATCCTTAATTCCCTCACTGGAGTGTAAAAGGAAGATGACCCCGCTAGTAGACACGCTGCTGATGGCATTCACACCTGACACCGGGGACTCAGTGGAAGCACAAAGTGAAGGCAGAGGAGGAGGAGGAAGAATTTGCCAATGCAGCTGGGTCACCAGCAACACCTCAGAAGGCAGGGTTAGCATGGGCAAAATGTATAAAAGCTTTGTCATCACTCCACAACAACCTGCACCACCAGAAGATCTGGAACATCTTAGCAGGAGGCAGCATTTCAGCAACATGGTGAAACAGTACATGTACTGACTGATGGGTCTGCCTAGGGGAATAGCTACAGGGGAAGCAACTGCTTTGGGGCTGTGACCTAGAAAAGGCTCATCCAGGAGAAGGAGGAGGACTAACAGTATTATGCAATGAAATTATATAGAGTGGCAGTATAGACAGTGTAGAAAGCGAATGGAACAGCTGCTGTGCCTGGTCTGAGAGAGCGATATTTAGTAGCCACAGGCATAGCGGCATGAAAGGAAGGGGTTTGCGCAAAAATTACTGGGGGAGAGGGGCCCCATTCAAAAATTTGCTGTGGTGCCCAATCATTTATAGCTACGCTACTGGGTCTGCCACATTCAACTTCTGGGTCATCAAATTGGGCACATGTCCTGAGGTTGCCCTTTACGCCTTGGAGGTGCTGGCGTACCCTGCAGCCACTGAATTGTCTGAACATGTGTTTAGCATGGCTGGTGGCATTATCACAGACAAGCGCAGCCGTCTGTCCGCAGACAATGTGTGCAAGCTTTTGTTTATTAAAAAGAACCAGGCATGGATCCCACAGGACTTGTTTGTACCTTATGCAGAATAGACATGTATACCGGCCTCACCCAAACACTGTTATACTACCGTGCACTTACACTTTGTTTTATTTTTTATATTTTACGAATGTTTTGGGGTCTACACTAATTTATTTAAAAAAATAAAAAATAAAAGAAAAACAGTTATTGGCGACTACCTTTGGCTTCACAACCCAAAATGGCTTTATTTCATGCAAGAATGTAACCGCCAATTGTAAGTTCCCTGTCAGTTATGCAGTGCAGGGGTTTATACCTGGCAAAAATGGTAATATTTCACCCAACAATTTAAAATCTATCATTTGCCGGACACTATTAAACTTGGCCAGCCACTGCTGAAACCACTGATTTATGGAATTGCTATTTTGGCAATTGAATTTCACCCCATAAAAAAATGTATCCTTTGACGGACACTATGAAACTTGTCCAGTCACAGCTGGAACACCAGATTACGGTATTTCTATTTTTGCAACTGAATTTCACCCCAGAAAATAATGTATCCTTTGACGGACACTATGAAACTTTTCCAATCACAGCTGGAACACCAGATTTGCGGTATTTCTATTTTTGCAACTGAATTTCACACCAGAAAGAAAAATATATCCTTTGCCGGACACTATTGAACTTGGTCAGTCACAGCTGGAACAACAGATTTACGGTATTTCTATTTTTGCAACTGAATTTCACCCCAGAAAAAAATATATCCTTTGCCGGACACTATTGAACTTGGCCAGCCACTGCTTGGACACCAGATTTAGGGGGTTGCTATTTTGGCAATTGAATTTCACCCCATAAAATTATCTATCCTTTGCCGGACACTATTAAACTTGGCCAGCCACTGCTGGGACACCAGATTTAGGGGGTTCCTATTTTGGCAATTGAATTTCAGCCCAGAAAATTATCTATTCTTTGCCGGACACTATTAAACTTGCCCAGCCACTGCTGAAAGCACAGATTTTTGGTATTGCTATTTTGGCAATTGAATTTCACTCCAGAAAAAAATCTATCCTTTGCCGGACACTATTAAACTTGGCCAGCCACTGCTGGGACACCAGATTTACGGTATTGCTATTTTGGCAATTGAATTTCACCCCAGAACAAAATATATCCTTTCCCGGACACTATTAAACTTGGCCAGCCACTGCTGGGACACCAGATTTAAGGGATTGCTATTTTGGCAATTGAATTTCACCCCAGAAAATTATATATCCTTTGCCGGACACTATCAAACTTGGCCAGCCACTGCTGGGACACCAGATTTAGGGGATTGCTATTTTGGCAATTGAATTTCACCCCAGAAAATTATATATCCTTTGCCGGACACTATTAAACTTGGCCAGCCACTGCTGGGACTTCAGATTTAGGGGATTGCTATTTTAGCAATTGAATTTCACCACAGAAAAAAAAATCTATCCTTTGCCAGACAGCAGACAGTATTACAATTGGCTAGCCACAGCTGGAACACCAGATTAAAGGGGATTGCTATTTTGGCAATTGATTTTACCCCTCAATAAAATATAGAACTTTCTATCCTGAGTTTCTAGGGGTGACAATAAGCACAGCCAAGCCCCTGAAAAAAAAAACTAGCATTTATGGATTGATGGATGGCAGCTTGTGCTGGTGCACCACAAGACGCAAAATGGCCGCCCATCGCCCCAGAAAAAAGTGACAGAAAAACGCCCTGTGAAGCCTAAAAAAGTTGAATGATTCACAGCTGTAGATCGATCTCTTCATTAGGTGTTTTTGCTGAGTTTTCTCTGCTTAATCTCGCCCTTACAGCAGCTCCGTCCTATCCCTACACTTATCAGAGCAGAGTGACGTGCGGCGCTACGTGACTCCAGCTTAAATAGAGGCTGGGTCACATGCTGCACTTGGCCAATCACAGCCATACCATTAGTAGGCATGACTGTGATGGCTTCTTAGGGCAAGAAGTAAAACGCTAGCTGATTGGCTGCTGTGCAGCCCTTCAGAAAGCAGGAAGAAATCGCCGAACAACTAACCCAAACCCGAAATTTTTTGAAAATGTTCGGGTCCGTGTCCCAAACACCCCAAAATTTGGTATGAACCCGAACTATACAGTTCGGGTTCGCTCATCCCTAGTTATAACCCGTGTAGCCACCATTTTAGAAAAAAATCTATTTGTTACGACAAAACAAGATGAAATTTGTATTCTTTATGAGTCAAAGTTTTCCTGAAATTCAGATCAAATTCAATTTGTTCCTCTTCGATTCGATTTTAACTAATTATAATGAAGCCAACAATATGTTTTAGCTTTCAAAACATAAAAAAAACATTATTCTCAATATGATAAGGCTATAGCCTTTTATTATGGGATAAATTAGGGAATTCTTTTTTTTTTTAAAGTCTGTCCCAAGATTCAAACTTGGGATTTTAATATGCAAAGCTGACCATATTATATTACTCTAGGCTACAGCCTTATCATATTGAAGACTGTGTTTTTTCTATAGTTAGAAAGCTAACACAAATTACTGGTTTCTGTATAATCATATAATGTGTTTATTAATAAAGCAGTAATATGTTTATTCGCTTTCTAAGAATAGAACTCCACTCTTCTAGTTATGACAAGGCTGTAATACGTAGTTTATATGATATATCCATGCTAAGATACAGCTCTTCCGTCACCTTGCTGAAATCTAGCCTTGTCATTTAAAGGGTTATAGGAGTGCGCCAATCACAGGAGGTGTTACAAAAGCAGTGCTCCAAGGATTCATTCCTGCACCCTGGTACTCCTATTTGCATATGAATAAAAACACAGATATCTCTAAAGCTGTTTAACATATAGACAAAAGAAAGTTATTGTTTTAATCAGCATGATAAGCCCTACCAGTCAGTATGCCTGGTTTAATAGGGCTGATCATGCTGACAGAACCTCTGTAAACTATTAAACATAGACACTGCCACTTTATTTCTCGAAGGATGTATCATTATTGCTACAAATTGTACATGTGTATAGCAAATACATGATACTTTTTTAAAATGTTTCCTACATCCTTCCTCTGTAGGATACACAGTATGTATTTCTGCTATTTGTTCATATTCATTGCCCACTGGGATCTTAATAAAATACTTTTAGGCCAGTTTCCCATTTTCTTAGCATCACTTAGCAAGATAAGTCAAGGCACTTTCAGCCAAATCGATGGAGGTATTCTGACCTAAATAATAACATGCATCACTTTAAGGACTAGTTTCCTTTTCTACTGTCTAAAAAACCTTTGTATTTCCAACTTTTAACTGCAAACGTCTGATTTTCCTATATTATAGATCCAGTGCATACCATTCACTGCAAGACTTATTTTACACAAGAATGACAGGATAAACTGTTTATAACACAGCACCTACCTCAGATAATATTATATTTCAAAGGATGATAAAACTGTCTTTTTCCATCTCAACTAGTTTTTCATGAATCAAAACACATAATGATCCTCACATCAGCACCAATCTAAATTTCTATGCGTTATTGTTTGCTGCAATAAGCAAACACAGTGATTCCCTCATGACAAGTTATTTCGTGCAGGCCAATGCTTCTTTTCATCTTGCATAGTCTTGCTATGCAATAAAAGTAGAGATGAGCGAACACCTGGATGTTCGGGGTCGAGAAGTTCGGCTGAACTTCCCGAAAATGTTCCAGTTCAGGATCCGAACTCGACCCGAACTTTATCCCGAACCCAATTGAAGTCAATGGGGACCCAAACTTTTGGGCACTAAAAAGGCTGTAAAATAGTCCAGGAAAGGACTAGAGGGCTGCAAAAGACAGCAAAATGTAGGTAAATGCTCTGCAAACAAATGTGGATAGGGAAATGAATTAAAATAAAATAAATAAAAATGAAACAATATCAATTGGAGAGAGGTCCCATAGCAGAGAATCATACGTCATATCACCCACCACTGGAGAAGGCCACTTTCAGTTATTTTGGCCCGCGCACTCAGACAGAGGAGAGAGGTCCCACAGCAAGGAATCATGCGTCATATCACCCACCACTGGAGAAGGCCACTTTCAGTTATTTCGGCCCCAGCACCCAAACAGAGGAGAGAGGTCCCACAGCAAGGAATCATGCGTCATATCACACACCACTGGAGAAGTCCACTTTCAGTTATTTCGGCCCCAGCACCCAGACAGAGGGGAGAGGTCCCACAACAAGGAATCATGCGTCATATCACCCACCACTGGAGAAGGCCACTTTCAGTTATTTCGGCCCCAGCACCCAGACAGAGGAGAGAGGTCCCACAGCAAGGAATCATGCGTCATATCACTCACCACTGGAGAAGGCCACTTTCAGTTATTTCGGCCCCAGCACCCAGACAGAGGGGAGAGGTCCCACAGCAAGGAATCATGAGTCATATCACCCACCACTGGAGAAGGCCACTTTCAGTTATTTCGGCCCCAGCACCGAAACAGAGGAGAGAGGTCCCACAGCAAGGAATCATGCATCATAACACCCACCACTGGAGAAGGCCACTCAGTTATTTCAGCCCCAGAACCCAGACAGAGGAGAGAGGTCCCACAGCAAGGAATCATGCGTCACATCACCCACCACTGGAGAAGGCCACTTTCAGTTATTTCGGCCCAGCACCCAGACCGAGGATACAGGTCCCACAGTAAGGAATCATGCGTCATATCACCCACCACTGGAGAAGGCCATTTTCAGTTATTTCGGCCCAGCACCCACACCGAGGAGAGAGGACCCACAGCAAGGAATCATGCGTCATTTCACCCACCACTGGAGAAGGCCACTTTCAGTTATTTAGGCCCCAGCACCCAGACAGAGGAGAGAGGTCCCACAGCAAGGAATAAGGCGTCATATCACTCACCACTGGAGAAGGCCACTTTCAGTTATTTCGGCCCCAGCACCCAGACAGAGGAGAGGTTCATTCAACTTTGGGTTGCACCGCAAGATCATGGTAAAGTTAAAAAACATGAGGATTCAATAAAGAAGTGCCCCGGAGAACAAGAATACATGGTTGAGGGGGAGGCAGTTATAAATGTCTATTCTGCACAAGAGAGGCACATGACCTGTGGGATCCATGCCTGGTTCATTTTTATGAACGTCAGCTTGTCCACGTTGGCTGTGGACAGGAGGCTGCGTTTGTCAGTAATGACGCCCCCTGCCGTGCTGAATACACGTTCAGAGAAAACACTGGCCACCGGGCAGGCCAGCACCTCCAAGGCATAAAATGCGAACTCTGGCCACGTGGACAATTTGGAGACCCAGAAATTGAATGGGGCCGAACCATTAGTCAGTACGTGGAGGGGTGTGCAGATGTACTGTTCAACCATGTTAGTGAAATGCTGCCTCCTGCTAACACGTTCTGTATCAGGTGGTGGTGCAGTTAGCTGTGGCGTGGAGACAAAACTTTTCCACATTTCTACCCTGCCCTCAGAGGAGCTGGCCGTGACACTGCTGCATTGGCGACCTCTTGCTCCTCCTCTGCCTTCGCCTTGGGCTTCCACCTGTTCCCCTGTGACATTTGGGAATGCTCTCAGGAGTGGGTCTACCAGCATGTGCTTGTACTCGCGCATCTTCCTATCACGCTCCAGTGCAGGAAGTAAGGTGAGCTCATAGTCTTTGTACCGGGGATCCAGCAGGGTGGCAACACAGTAGTCCGCACACGTTAAAATGTGGGCAACTCTGCTGTCGTTGCGCAGGCACTGCAGCATGTAGTCGCTCATGTGTGCCAGGCTCCCCAGAGGTAAGGACAAGCTGTCCTCTGTGGAAGGCGTATCGTCATCGTCCTCCGTATCCCTGCAGCCACGCACCAGTGATGGGTCTGAGCTGTGTCGGGTGCCACCCCGCTGTGAACCTGCTTCATCCTCATCCTCCTCCACCTCTTCCTGATCCTCCTTGTCTTCCAGTAGTGGGCCCTGGCTACCCACATTTGTACCTGGCCTCTGCTTTTGCAAAAAACCTCCCTCTGAGCCACTTCTAACAGACTGGCCTGAAAGTGCTAAAAATGACCCCTCATCCTCCTCCTCCTCCTCCTGGGCCACCTCCTCTTCCTTCATCGCCCTAAGCATTTTCTCAAGGAGACATAGAAGTGGTATTGTTACGCTGATAACGGTGTCATCGCCACTGGCCATGTTAGTGGAGTACTCGAAACAGCGCAACAAGGCACACAGGTCTCGCATGGAGTCCCAATCATTGGTGGTGAAGTGGTGCTGTTCCGCAGTGCGACAGACGCGTGCGTGCTGCAGCTGAAACTTCACTATGGCATGCTGCTGCTCGCACAGTCTCTCCAGCATGTGCAAGGTGGAGTTCCACCTGGTGGGCACGTCGCATATTAGGCGGTGAGCGGGAAGGCCAAAGTTCCGCTGTAGCTCAGACAGGCGATCAGCGGCAGGATGTGAACGCCGGAAGCGCGTACAGACGGCCCGCACTTTATACAGCAGCTCTGACATTACGGGGTAGTTGTGAATGAACTTCTGCACCACAAAATTTAGCACATGCGCCAGGCAAGGGATGTGCGTCAAACTGGCTAGTCTCAGAGCTACGACGAGATTTCGCCCATTATCGCACACAACCAGGCCGGGCTTGAGGCCCACCGGCAGAAACCACTAGTCGGTCTGTTGTTCAATACCCCGCCACAACTCCTGCGCGGTGTAGGGCCTGTCCCCCAAACATATGAGTTTCAGAATGGCCTTCTGACGTTTACCCCGGGCTGTGCTGAAGTTGGTGGTGAAGGTATGTGGCTGACTGGATGAGCTGGTGGAAGCAGAGGAGGAGGAAGCCGAGTAGGAGGAGGAGGCTACAGGAGGCAAAGAATGATGCCCTGCGATCCTTGGCGGCGGAAGGACGTGCGCCAAGGAACTTTCCGCCCGGGGCCAAGCCGCCACTACATTTACCCAGTGTGCAGTTCGGGCAATATAGCGTCCCTGGCCGTGCTTACTGGTCCACGTATCTGTGGTTAGGTGGACCTTGCCACAGATGGCGTTGCGCAGTGCACACTTGATTTTATCGGATACTTGGTTGTGCAGGGAAGGCATGGCTGTCTTGGAGAAGTAGTGGCAGCTGGGAAGAACATACTGTGGGACAGCCATGGACATCAGCTGTTTGACGCTGTAACTGTCCACCAGCCTGAATGACAGCATTTCAAAGGCCAGTAGTTTAGAAATGCTGGCATTCAGGCTCAGGGCTCTAGGGTGGCTAGGTGGGAATTTACGCTTTCTCTCCAAGGTTTGTGAGATGGAGAGCTGAACGCTGCCGTGTAACATAGTGGAGATGCTTGGTGACGCAGGTGGTGTTGTCGGTGGCACATCCTCTGTTTGGAGTGCGGCAGGTACCAACATTCCTCCCGAAGCGGGAGAAGAGGGAGCAGGGGGAGCCAGAGTGAGTTCCTTGCTTTTAAGGTGTTTACTCCACTCCAGGTCATGCTTTGCATGTAGATGCCTGGTCATGCAGGTTGTGCTAAGGTTCAGAACGTTAATGCCTCGCTTCAGGCTCTGATGGCACAGCGTGCAAACCACTCGGGTCTTGTCATCAGCACATTGCTTAAAGAAGTGCCATGCCAGGGAACTCCTTGAAGCTGCCTTTGGGGTGCTCGGTACCTGGTGGCGGTGGCCAGTAGCAGGCAAACTCTCTTGGAGGCGGCTGTTCTGCTTTTGCCCCCTGCTCCCTCTTTTGCTACTCTGTTGACTCGGTCTCACCATTGCCTCTTCCTCTGAACTATGAAAGTCAGTGGCACGACCTTCATTCCATGTGAGGTCTAGGACCTCATCGTCCCCTGCATCGTCGTCCACACAGTCTTCCTCCCTGACCTCCTGTTCGGTCTGCACACTGCAGAAAGATGCAGGAGTTGGCACCTGTGTTTCGTCATTATCAGAGACGTGAGGACTGCAATGAGATGGTATTCCCATGTCCTCATCATCAGGAAACATCAGTGGTTGTGCATGAGTGCAGTCTATGTCTTCCACCACTGGGGAAGGGCTAGGTGGATTCCCTTGGGAAACCCTGCCAGTAGAGTCTTCAAACAGCATAAGAGACTGCTGCATAACTTGAGGCTCAGACAGTTTCCCTTATATGCATGGGGGAGATGTGACAGACTGATGGGCTTGGTTTTCAGGCGCCACCTGTGCGCTTTCTGCAGAAGACTGGGTGGGAGATAATGTTTTGAACGTGCTGGATCCACTGTCGGCCACCCAATTGACTAGCGCCTGTACCTGCTCAGGCCTTACCATCCTTAGAACGGCATTGGACCCCACGAAATATCGCTGTAAATTCTGGCGGGTACTGGAACCTGAGGTAGTTGGTTCACTAGGACGTGTGGCTGTGGCAGAATGGCCACGTCCTCTCCCAGCACCAGAGGGTACACTAACACCACCAAGACCGCGTCCGCGTCCCTTACTAAATGTTTTCCTCATTGTTACCGTTCACCAAGCACCACAAGAAGAAAAAATATATTTGGCCCAATGTATTGATTTCAAATTCAGGCCTTTTTCTTACAGGCACCTTATGTAGCGTATTACACTAATCCAGGCACAGCAGTAACCACTGATTTAGGGGAATATCTCTTTTAGGGCTAGTATTTTGGCCCCAGATGAAAGGTATCCTTTTATGGACAGATTTAAACTAGGCCTGCAACAGCTGGAACACCAGATTTAGGGTATTGCTATTTTGGCAATTGGATTTCACCCCAGAACAAAATATACCCTGTTACGGACAGATTTAAACTAGGTCTGCAACTGCTGGAACACCAGATTCAGGGTATTGCTATTTTGGCAATTGAATTTCACCCCAGAACAAAATATATGTTTTGGCGGAGACGATTATAGTTTGCCAGCCAGAGCTGAAACCACTGATTTATGGTATTGCTATTTTGGCAATTGAATTTCACCCCAGAACAAAATATATCCTTTTCAGGACACTATGAAACTTGGCCAGCCACAGCTGAAACCACTGATTTATGGTATTGCTATTTTGGCAATTGAATTTCACCCCAGAACAAAATAAATGTTTTGGCGGTCACTATTATAGTTTGCCAGCTAGTGCTGGGACACCAGATTTAGGGGATTGCTATTTTGGCAGTTGAATTTCACCCCAGAACAAAATATATGTTTTGGCGGATACTATTATAGTTTGCCAGCCACAGCGGAAACCACTGATTTATGGTATTGCTATTTTGGCAATTGAATTTCACCCCAAAACAAAATATACCCTGTTACAGACAGATTTAAACTAGGCCTGCAACTGCTGGAACACCAGATTCAGGGTATTGCTATTTTGGCAATTGAATTTCACCCCAGAACAAAATATATGTTTTGGCGGAGACGATTATAGTTTGCCAGCCAGAGCTGAAACCACTGATTTATGGTATTGCTATTTTGGCAATTGAATTTCACCACAGAACAAAATATATCCTTTGCAGGACACTATGAAACTTTGCCAGCCACAGCTGAAACCACTGATTTATGGTATTGCTATTTTGGCAATTGAATTTCACCTCAGAACAAAATAAATGTTTTGGCGGACACTATTATAGTTTGCCAGCTAGTGCTGGGACACCAGATTTAGGGGATTGCTATTTTGGCAGTTGAATTTCACCCCAGAACAAAATATATGTTTTGGCGGACACTATTATAGTTTGCCAGCCACAGCTGAAACCACTGATTTATGGTATTGCTATTTTGGCAATTGAATTTCACCCCAGAACAAAATATACCCTGTTACAGACAGATTTAAACTAGGCCTGCAACTGCTGGAACACCAGATTCAGGGTATTGCTATTTTGGCAGTTGAATTTCACCCCAGAACAAAATATATCCTTTGCAGGACACTATGAATCTTGGCCAGGCACATCTAATACCACTAATTTATGGTATTGCTATTTTGGCAATTGAATTTCACCCCAGAAGAAAATATACCCTGTTATGGACAGATTTAAACTAGGCCTGCAACAGCTGGAACACCAGATTCAGGGTATTGCTATTTTGGCAATTGAATTTCACCCCAGAACAAAATATATGTTTTGGCGGAGACGATTATAGTTTGCCAGCCAGAGCTGAAACCACTGATTTATGGTATTGCTATTTTGGCAATTGAATTTCACCACAGAACAAAATATATCCTTTGCAGGACACTATGAAACTTTGCCAGCCACAGCTGAAACCACTGATTTATGGTATTGCTATTTTGGCAATTGAATTTCACCCCAGAACAAAATATATGTTTTGGAGCACAGTATTATAGTTTGCCAGCCAGTGCTGGGACACCAGATTTAGGGTATTGCTATTTTGGCAATTGAATTTCACCCCAGAACAAAATATACCCTGTTACGGACAGATCTAAACTAGGCATGCAACAGCTGGAACACTAGATTCAGGGTATTGCTATTTTGGCAATTGAATTTCACCCCAGAACAAAATATACCCTGTTACGGACAGATTTAAACTAGGCCTGCAACAGCTGGAACACCAGATTCAGGGTATTGCTATTTTGGCAATCTAATTTTTACTCCAGAACAAAATATATGTTTTGGCGGACACTATTATAGTTTGCTAGCCAGTGCTGGGACACCAGATTTAGGGGATTGCTATTTTGACAATTGAATTTCACCCCAGAAAATGATCTATCCTTTGCCAAACAGCAGTCAGTATTATACTTGGCTAGCCAAAGCTGGAACACCAGATTTAGGGGATTGGTATTTTGGCAATTGTATTTAACCCCTTAATAAAATATAGAAATTGCTATCCTGAGTTTCTAGGGGTGACAATTAGCACAGCCAAGCCCCTGATGTAGGATATAGCAAAAAAAAAAATAGTATTGATGGATTGATCGACTTGGTGGCAGCTTGTTCTGGTGCACCACAAGTCACAAAATGGCCGCCGATCACCCCAGAAAATAAGTGACAGAAAAACGCTCTGTGCAGCCTAAAACCCAGTGAGCAAGTAACTAGCAGAATTTCAATCATTCACAGCTGTAGATCGATCACTTCATTAGGTGCTTTTGCAGACTTTTCCCTGCCTAATTTCGCCCTCATAGCAGCTGCGTCCTCTCCCTACACTAATCAGAGCAGTGTGACGTGCGGCGCTACATGACTCCAGCTTAAATAGAGGCTGGGTCACATGCTGCACTTGTCCAATCACAGCCATGCCATTAGTAGGTATGGTTGTGATGGGCTCTTAGGGCAAGAAGTAAAATGCTAGCTGATTGGCTGCTGTGCAGCCCTTCAGAAAGCAGGAAGAAATCGCCGAACAACAGACCCTAACCCGAAGTTTTTTGAAAATGTGACCTATGCTCGAACTGTTCGCTCAACACTAATAGCAAGTTTTCCTAAGGAGAGTTCTAGGAGACTAGTTTGTGTTATATACCAATTTTAAGGGCAAATTGAGCTAATTTGGCTTGTTCTGAATCGATTCGATTCGATTTTTTTTTTCAAAAATTCAAAGAACCTGAACTGAACCGAATGTCAAGTGGTTTACTCATCTCTACAATCCATGTTGTGTCATTGGCTTTTCACAGACCAATAGACTTGAATCGGCATGTTTGGTATGCACCGAAGAGGGGGAGGGGTCTGCCTTTATGTGAAGTCTTGTCTAAAGCCCACAATTCGAGACGACATCTGTGAGGGACATGAACATGTGGAGTCACTGTGGGTAGAAATACATGGAGGCAAAAACAATAATAAATTACTAATTGGAGTTCATTATAAACCACCTAATATACCAGAGTCCACAGAAAATCTATTACTAAACGATATAGACGAGGCAGCAAATCATAGTGAAGTCGTTATTGTGAGGGATTTCAACTACCCAGCAATACACTGGGAAACTGAAAGCTGTAAATCCCATAAATGAAACAGGTTCTTGGCAATAGCCAAAGACAATTTCCTTTCCCAACTGGTTCAGGACCCAACTAGAGGAATGGCCATACTGGACTTAGTATTAACCAATAGATCTGATAAAACAACAGATGTGCAGGTTGGGGGACACCTAGGAAATAGTGACCATAAAGTAATAACTAGTGTTGATCACTAATTTTCGAATTGCGAATTTTAATCGTGAATATAGGCACTTTGAGAATTCGCAAATATTTAGAATATCACGAAATATATTCGCAATCGTGAATATTTGTTTTTTTTATTGCGAAAATTCGCATATAAAAATTAGCATGCAATTTGCATAACAATTTGCACAAAATTTGCATAAACTGGTATTTAAAAGGTATCTTTTAAATACCAGTTTATGCAAATTTGTATGCAAATTTTTTATATGCAGATTTTCACAATTAAGAAAATAATGTCATTATTTTCTTGATTGTGAAAATTTTCATATAAAAATTTGCATTAAATTTGCATAAGGAGACTATTCAGCCTGCCGGATCCGTCCTGCCGCAAGTGGCCGTGCACTGCCGTGCTGCTGCTCCGTCCCCATTGACTATAATGGGGCGGGGGGTGGAGCTACGGCGCAGCACGGCTGCGCACGGCAAAGATCGCCGGGCTGAAAAGTTGGACATGCAGGACTTTTAGTCCGGCGATCTCCAGCCGCGCACTACCGTGCTGCGCCGTAGCTCCACCCCCCGCCCCATTATAGTCAATGGGGACGGAGCGGCAGCACTGCAGTGCACGGCCACTTGCGGAAGGACGGATCCGGCAGGATGAATAGCCTGCAGGATCCGTCCTGCCGCAAGTGTGAAAGTACCCTAACCTTCTCCTATGTTAGCACCAATCATAAGGAACAACTGTCTGTATAATCATGTCAAATTAATAAGGTACTACATTCCTGATTTTTTTTTTAAATGTCTCTTATGCTAAAGTAGAATTAAACCACGAAAGCTACGATCTGAGTGGCACTGTTTAATACAAGTTGTGATGTCTAAGGGATTCCCTGGTATTCACTCCTTATACAAGGGATTTAGACTTTACTGCAGGAAAGTCCCAAGTCGCAGTCCTCAAAGCAGCTTTGGATTGGTGGTGGTAGAGCAGAATATAATAACATAGTCAGGGACTAGTCAAGAGTATAGATGGATGAACTTATTGAAAGTTAATTCTGTTCAGATTCTAATGAATCGGTCCAAAAATTTGATTCTACTCAAATCAAAAGTGTTCTAATTGGCCTGAACTCAATGTATATGACACTTATTTTATTTTATTTTTCAAAATGCTTTCAAAATCTGATTTGTCATTTCCATCACATTATACACTGCTTATTTCCATGGTTACAGACCACCCTGCACTCCATCAGTGGTGGTCATGCTTGCACAACAAAGGAAAAAAACACTAGCCTAAATGCACTCCTATGGTCCCGGCCACAAGAGAGGCTGACTATTTATCCTATAGTGTGCAAGAACGACCATGGAAAAATGAATTCAGCCAGCAAAAGAAGCAATATGGACAATCACAATACGTTAGTAAGTGGCTTGTATTAATGTTCTGTACATGATAAATGCCACTTACTAAAGTTAAGTGGAATTCTATCCAAATTTCAGAGACTATTCCATTTGTGGTAAAAACATTTTTCTAAAATGGCTGCTGCACGTGTGAGGACATGGAGCAAGAAGATGGGATCACCCATAATGCCATGCATGCAGCTAATCAGCAGCAAGCCAGCCCTTTGATGTCACAGCCCTATTAATACCCTCAGCCATCTTGGATTCTGCCATTTTCAAGTGTACTTAGTTCAGGGAGAGAGACGTCAGTAGAAGCTAGGGACAGTGCTAGAAAAAAACTTCATTGTGCTAAAAAAAACATTTACAAGTGCAGGTAAAGATTATTCAAGGTGTAGGGAAAGGATAGGGAGGAATCATTCTGCAGCATTTATGTTGAACAGGGTTGAGTAGGGAAGGTTACATCCTGGGTAGAGTTGAGAGAACACCTGGATGTTCGGGTTCGACGAGTTCGGCCGAACTTTCGAAAAATGTTCGGGTTCGGGATCCGAACTCGACCCGAACTTCATCCCGAACCCGAACCCCATAGAAGTCAATGGGGACCCGAACTTTTGGGCACTAAAAAGGCTGTAAAACACACCCGGAAAGGGCTAGAGGGCTGCAAAAGGCAGCAAAATGTAGTTAAATCCCCTGCAAACAAATGTAGATAGGGAAATGATGAGTTAACATAAAATAAATAAAAATTAAACAATATTAATTGGAGTGAGGTCCCATAGCACAGAATCAGGCTTCAAGTCACCCACCAATGGAGAAGGTCACTTACTATTATTTTGACCACAGCACCCAGACAAAGGAGAGAGGTCCCACAGCAGAGAACCAGGCATCATATCACCCACCACAGGAGTAGGCCACCATTTAGTTACTTTGACCCCTACACCCAGACGGAGGAGAGAGGTTACACAGCAGAGAATCAGGCATCATATCAACCACCACAGGAGAAGCCACCATTTAGTTACTTTGACCTCTGCACCCAGGAAGAGGAGAGAGGCCCCACAGCACATATTCTGGCATCATATCAGCCACCACAGGAGATGCCACCATTGAGTTACTTTGACCCCTGCACCCAGGAAGAGGAGAGAGGCCCCACAGCACATATTCTGGCATCATGCTAACCACCACAGGAGAAGCCACCATTGAGTTACTTTGACCCCTGCACCCAGGAAGAGAGAGAGGCCCCACAGCACATATTCTGGCATCATATCAGCCACCACAGGAGAAGCCACCATTGAGTTACTTTGACCCCGCACCCAGGAAGAGGAGAGAGGCACCACAGCACATATTCTGGCATCATATCACACACCACAGGAGAAGGCCTCTTTCAGTGATTTAGGCCTTTGGACCCAGACAGAGGAGAGAGGCACCACAGCACATATTCTGGCATCATATCAGCCACCACAGGAGAAGCCACCATTGAGTTACTTTGACCCCTGCACCCAAACAGAGGAGAGAGGTTCCACATCAGAGAATCAGGCATCATATCAACCACCACAGGAGTAGGCCACAATTTAGTTTATTTGACCCCTGCACCCAGGAAGAGGAGAGAGGCCCCACAGCACATATTCTGGCATCATATCACACACCACAGGAGAAGGCCTCTTTCAGTGATTTAGGCCTTTGGACCCAGACAGAGGAGAGAGGCACCACAGCACATATTCTGGCATCATATCAGCCACCACAGGAGAAGCCACCATTGAGTTACTTTGACCCCTGCACCCAGGAAGAGGAGAGAGGCCCACAGCACATATTCTGGCATCATATCACCCACCACAGGAGTAGGCCACCATTTAGTTACTTTGACCCCTACACCCAAACGGAGGAGAGAGGTTACACAGCAGAGAATCAGGCATTTAGATCACCCACCACAGGAGTAGGCCACCATTGAATCAGACCCCGGCAACCATGTCAGATGGCACAAGCATCAGCTTTATATCAATCAGCACAGGAGAAGGCGACTTTGAAAGACTTTGACCCCTACACCCAGATGGAGGAGAGAGGTTTCACAGCAGAGAATCAGGCATCATATCAACCACCACAGGAGAAGCCACCATTTAGTTACTTTGACCCCTGCACCCAGGAAGAGGAGAGAGGCACCACAGCACATATTCTGGCATCATATCAGCCACCACAGGAGAAGCCACCATTGAGTTACTTTGACCCCTGCACCCAGGAAGAGGAGAGAGGCCCCACAGCACATATTCTGGCATCATATCACCCACCACAGGAGTAGGCCACCATTTAGTTACTTTGACCCCTACACCCAGACGGAGGAGAGAGGTTACACAGCAGAGAATCAGGCATTTAGATCACCCACCACAGGAGTAGGCCACCATTGAATCAGACCCCGGCAACCATGTCAGATGGCACAAGCATAAGCTTTATATCAATCAGCACAGGAGAAGGCGACTTTGACAGACTTTGACCCCTACACGACGGAGGAGAGAGGTTTCAAAGCAGAGAATCAGGCATTTAGATCACCCACCACAGGAGTAGGCCCCAATTTAATGGGACCCCGGCAACCATGTCAGATGGCACAACCATCAGCTTCATATCAATCAGCACAGGAGAAGGCGACTTTGAAAGACTTTGACCCCTTCACCCAAACAGAGGAGAGAGGTTCCACATCAGAGAATCAGGCATCATATCAACCACCACAGGAGTAGGCCACAATTTAGTTTATTTGACCCCTGCACCCAGGAAGAGGAGAGAGGCCCCACAGCACATATTCTGGCATCATATCACACACCACAGGAGAAGGCCTCTTTCAGTGATTTAGGCCTTTGGACCCAGACAGAGGAGAGAGGTCAGAGATTAGCTTCATATCCCCCAGCACAGCAGAAGACCGCTTTATTTGACTTAGGCCTCAGCACCCAGACAGAAGACAGAGGTAGCATGGCAGAGGTTATGGCTTCATGTCACCCGTTAGTTTAACCGGCCACTTTCATCTGGTTAGGCCCCGGCGCCTGGACAGAGAAGAGTTTCATTCAACTGTGGGTTTCATAAAATTTGTATCAAATAAAGAAGTGGCCCGTAGCACAACAAGACATGTTTTAGGCAGTTAATAAGGACTACTCTGCACAAGGGAGGGACAGGTCCTGTGGGATCCATGCCTGGTTCATCTTTATGAAGGTCAGCTTGTCCACGTTGGCTGTGGACAGGCGGCTGCGCTTGTCAGTAATGACGCCCCCTGCCGTGCTGAATACGCGTTCAGATAAAACGCTGGCCGCCGGGCAGGAAAGCACCTCCAAGGCTGTGCTGAAGTTGGTGGTGAAGGTGTGTGGCTGACCGGATGAGCTGGTGGAAGCAGTGGAGGAGGAAGCCGAGTAGGAGGAGGAGGCTACAGGAGGCAGAGAATGATGCCCTGCGATCCTAGGGGGCGGAAGGACGTGCGCCAAGGAACTGTCCGCCGGGGGCCCAGCCGCCACTACATTCATCCAGTGTGCAGTTAGTGAGATATAGCGTCCCTGGCCGTGCTTACTGGTCCACGTATCTGTGGTTAGGTGGACCTTGCCACAAATGGCGTTGCGCAGTGCACACTTGATTTTATCGGACACTTGCATGTGCAGGGAAGGCACGGCTGTCTTGGAGAAGTAGTGGCGGCTGGGAACCACATACTGCGGGACAGCCATGGCCATCAGCTGTTTGAAGCTGTCTGTGTCCACCAGCCGGAATGACAGCATTTCAAAGGCCAGCAGTTTAGAAATGCTGGCGTTCAGGCCAAGGGCTCGAGGGTGACTCGGGGAATTTGCGCTTCCTCTCTAAGGTTTGAGATATTGAGAGCTGAACGCTGCTGTGTGATATAGTGGAGACGCTAGTTGACGGTGGCGGTGGTGGTGGTGTCGGTGGCACATCCTCTGTTTGCTGCTCGGCAGGTGGCAACATTCCTCTCGAGGCGGAAGCCGAGGCAGCAGCGGTAGAGGAGCAGGGGAGCCTCAGCGAGTGCCTGGTTTTTAAGGTGTGTACCCCACTGCAGTTCATGCTTTGCATGTAGATGCCTGGTCATGCAGGTTGTGCTGAGGTTCAGAACGTTAATGCCTCGCCTCAGGCTCTGATGGCAGAGCGTGCAAGTCACTCGGGTCTTGTCGGTAGGACATTGTTTAAAGAAGTGCCATGCCAGGGAACTCTTTGAAGCTGCCTTTGTGGGGCTGGGTCCTTGTTGGCGATGTCCAGTAGCAGGCGAACTCTGGGGCGGCGGCTCGTCTGCTTTGGCCCCTGCTCCCTCTTTGGCTTCGCTGTTGTCTCGGTCTCACCACTACCTCTTCCTCTGAACTGTGAAAGTCATCGCCACGACCTTCAGTCCATGTGGGGTCTAAGACCTCATCGTCCTCTGCATCGTCTTCCACCCAGTCTCCCTCCCTGACCTCCTCCTGTTCAGTCTGCACACTGCAAAAGACGCGGCAGTGGGCACCTGTGTTTCGTCATCATCAGAGACGTGCGTGACTCTGCTGTGGTGGTATTCCCATGTCCTCTTCATCTGGAGACATAAGTGGTTGTGCGTCAGTGCATGGTATGTCTTCCTCCACTGGGGAAGGGCTAGGTGGACGCCCTGGGAAACCCTGGAAGCAGAGTCTTCAAACAGAAGAAGAGACTGCTGCATAACTTGTGGCTCAGACCGTTTCCCTGATATGCTTGGGGGTGATGTGACAGACTGATGGGCTTGGTTTTCAGGTGCCACCTGTGCGCTTTCCGCAGAAGACTGGGTGGAAGACCATGTGGTGAACGTGCTGGAAGCACTGTCGGCCACCCAATCGATTAATGCCTGTACCTGCTCAGGCCTTACCATCCTAAGAGCGGCATTGGGCCCCACGAGATATTGCGGTACATTCTGCCGGCTAGTTGAGGGAGTTCGTTCCCTACTGTGTGCGCCTGGGGCCGAACGGCCACGTCCTCTACCAGCAACAGAGGCTCCACGGACACCACCACGACCGCGTCCTCGTCCCTTAATAGTATTTTTCTTCATTGTTGCGATTCAACTCGCACCACAATGAAATATATTATTTTTATAAGCAAAATCCCCTCACTGGAATACTTTCAGTCTTTTGACTGTATGGATTACAGATGGAATGACTGTTATATGTGAGTACCGCTTTCTTTGACAGATTCTAGTATGGGTACATATATGTTTTCCCAACCCCAGCACATTAATTTGCTAATTCCAGATGTATGAAACGCAGGCCTAACTGTATCTAGTATATTGAACGCCAGATAAACTAACTTGGCCTTTTTTAAATAAAAAAAATTCCCTCACTGGAATACTTTCAGTCTTTTGACTGTATGGATTACAGATGGAATGACTGTTATATGTGAGTACCGCTTTCTTTGACAGATTCTAGTATGGGTACATATATGTTTTCCCAACCCCAGCACATTAATTTGCTAATTCCAGATGTATGAAACGCAGGCCTAACTGTATCTAGTATATTGAACGCCAGATAAACTAACTTGGCCTTTTTAAATAAAAAAATTCCCTCACTGGAATACTTTCAGTCTTTTGACTGTATGGATTACAGATGGAATGACTGTTATATGTGAGTACCGCTTTCTTTGACAGATTCTAGTATGGGTACATATATGTTTTCCCAACCCCAGCACATTAATTTGCTAATTCCAGATGTATGAAACGCAGGCCTAACTGTATCTAGTATATTGAACGCCAGATAAACTAACTTGGCCTTTTTAAATAAAAAAATTCCCTCACTGGAATACTTTCAGTCTTTTGACTGTATGGATTACAGATGGAATGACTGTTATATGTGAGTACCGCTTTCTTTGACAGATTCTAGTATGGGTACATATATGTTTTCCCAACCCCAGCACATTAATTTGCTAATTCCAGATGTATGAAACGCAGGCCTAACTGTATCTAGTATATTGAACGCCAGATAAACTAACTTGGCCTTTTTAAATAAAAAAATTCCCTCACTGGAATACTTTCAGTCTTTTGACTGTATGGATTACAGATGGAATGACTGTTATATGTGAGTACCGCTTTCTTTGACAGATTCTAGTATGGGTACATATATGTTTTCCCAACCCCAGCACATTAATTTGCTAATTCCAGATGTATGAAACGCAGGCCTAACTGTATCTAGTATATTGAACGCCAGATAAACTAACTTGGCCTTTTTTAAATAAAAAAATTCCCTCACTGGAATACTTTCAGTCTTTTGACTGTATGGATTACAGATGGAATGACTGTTATATGTGAGTACCGCTTTCTTTGACAGATTCTAGTATGGGTACATATATGTTTTCCCAACCCCAGCACATTAATTTGCTAATTCCAGATGTATGAAACGCAGGCCTAACTGTATCTAGTATATTGAACGCCAGATAAACTAACTTGGCCTTTTTAAATAAAAAAATTCCCTCACTGGAATACTTTCAGTCTTTTGACTGTATGGATTACAGATGGAATGACTGTTATATGTGAGTACCGCTTTCTTTGACAGATTCTAGTATGGGTACATATATGTTTTCCCAACCCCAGCACATTAATTTGCTAATTCCAGATGTAAGAAACGCAGGCCTAACTGTATCTAGTATATTGAACGCCAGATAAACTAACTTGGCCTTTTTAAATAAAAAAATTCCCTCACTGGAATACTTTCAGTCTTTTGACTGTATGGATTACAGATGGAATGACTGTTATATGTGAGTACCGCTTTCTTTGACAGATTCTAGTATGGGTACATATATGTTTTCCCAACCCCAGCACATTAATTTGCTAATTCCAGATGTATGAAACGCAGGCCTAACTGTATCTAGTATATTGAACGCCAGATAAACTAACTTGGCCTTTTTAAATAAAAAAAAATTCCCTCACTGGAATACTTTCAGTCTTTTGACTGTATGGATTACAGATGGAATGACTGTTATATGTGAGTACCGCTTTCTTTGACAGATTCTAGTATGGGTACATATATGTTTTCCCAACCCCAGCACATTAATTTGCTAATTCCAGATGAAAGAAACGCAGGCCTAACTGTATCTAGTATATTGAACGCCAGATAAACTAACTTGGCCTTTTTTAAATAAAAAAAATTCCCTCACTGGAATACTTTCAGTCTTTTGACTGTATGGATTACAGATGGAATGACTGTTATATGTGAGTACCGCTTTCTTTGACAGATTAAAGTATGGGTACATATAAGATTTCCCAACCCCAGCACATTAATTTGCTAATTCCAGATGTATGAAACGCAGGCCTAACTGTATCTAGTATATTGAACGCCAGATAAACTAACTTGGCCTTTTTTAAATAAAAAAATTCCCTCACTGGAATACTTTCAGTCTTTTGACTGTATGGATTACAGATGGAATGACTGTTATATGTGAGTACCGCTTTCTTTGACAGATTCTAGTATGGGTACATATATGTTTTCCCAACCCCAGCACATTAGTTTGCTAATTCCAGATGTATGAAACGCAGGCCTAACTGTATCTAGTATATTGAACGCCAGATAAACTAACTTGGCCTTTTTTAAATAAAAAAAAATCCCTCACTGGAATACTTTCAGTCTTTTGACTGTATGGATTACAGATGGAATGACTGTTATATGTGAGTACCGCTTTCTTTGACGGATTCTAGTATGGGTACATATATGTTTTCCCAACCCCAGCACATTAATTTGCTAATTCCAGATGTATGAAACGCAGGCCTAACTGTATCTAGTATATTGAACGCCAGATAAACTAACTTGGCCTTTTATAAATAAAAAAAATTCCCTCACTGGAATACTTTCAGTCTTTTGACTGTATGGATTACAGATGGAATGACTGTTATATGTGAGTACCGCTTTCTTTGACAGATTCTAGTATGGGTACATATATGTTTTCCCAACCCCAGCACATTAGTTTGCTAATTCCAGATGTATGAAACGCAGGCCTAACTGTATCTAGTATATTGAACGCCAGATAAACTAACTTGGCCTTTTTTAAATAAAAAATTCCCTCACTGGAATACTTTCAGTCTTTTGACTGTATGGATTACAGATGGAATGACTGTTATATGTGAGTACCGCTTTCTTTGACAGATTCTAGTATGGGTACATATATGTTTTGCCAACCCCAGCACATTAGTTTGCTAATTCCAGATGTATGAAACGCAGGCCTAACTGTATCTAGTATATTGAACGCCAGATAAACTAACTTGGCCTTTTTTAAATAAAAAAAATTCCCTCACTGGAATACTTTCAGTCTTTTGACTGTATGGATTACAGATGGAATGACTGTTATATGTGAGTACCGCTTTCTTTGACAGATTCTAGTATGGGTACATATATGTTTTCCCAACGCCAGCACATTAATTTACTAATTCCAGATGAAAGAAACGCAGGCCTAACTGTATCTAGTATATTGAACGCCAGATAAACTAACTTGGCCTTTTTAAATAAAAAAATTCCCTCACTGGAATACTTTCAGTCTTTTGACTGTATGGATTACAGATGGAATGACTGTTATATGTGAGTACCGCTTTCTTTGACAGATTCTAGTATGGGTACATATATGTTTTCCCAACCCCAGCACATTAATTTGCTAATTCCAGATGTATGAAACGCAGGCCTAACTGTATCTAGTATATTGAACGCCAGATAAACTAACTTGGCCTTTTTAAATAAAAAAATTCCCTCACTGGAATACTTTCAGTCTTTTGACTGTATGGGATTACAGATGGAATGACTGTTATATGTGAGTACCGCTTTCTTTGACAGATTCTAGTATGGGTACATATATGTTTTCCCAACCCCAGCACATTAATTTGCTAATTCCAGATGTATGAAACGCAGGCCTAACTGTATCTAGTATATTGAACGCCAGATAAACTAACTTGGCCTTTTTAAATAAAAAAATTCCCTCACTGGAATACTTTCAGTCTTTTGACTGTATGGATTACAGATGGAATGACTGTTATATGTGAGTACCGCTTTCTTTGACAGATTCTAGTATGGGTACATATATGTTTTCCCAACCCCAGCACATTAGTTTGCTAATTCCAGATGTATGAAACGCAGGCCTAACTGTATCTAGTATATTGAACGCCAGATAAACTAACTTGGCCTTTTTAAATAAAAAAATTCCCTCACTGGAATACTTTCAGTCTTTTGACTGTATGGATTACAGATGGAATGACTGTTATATGTGAGTACCGCTTTCTTTGACAGATTCTAGTATGGGTACATATATGTTTTCCCAACCCCAGCACATTAATTTGCTAATTCCAGATGTATGAAACGCAGGCCTAACTGTATCTAGTATATTGAACGCCAGATAAACTAACTTGGCCTTTTTAAATAAAAAAATTCCCTCACTGGAATACTTTCAGTCTTTTGACTGTATGGATTACAGATGGAATGACTGTTATATGTGAGTACCGCTTTCTTTGACAGATTCTAGTATGGGTACATATATGTTTTCCCAACCCCAGCACATTAGTTTGCTAATTCCAGATGTATGAAACGCAGGCCTAACTGTATCTAGTATATTGAACGCCAGATAAACTAACTTGGCCTTTTTAAATAAAAAAATTCCCTCACTGGAATACTTTCAGTCTTTTGACTGTATGGATTACAGATGGAATGACTGTTATATGTGAGTACCGCTTTCTTTGACAGATTCTAGTATGGGTACATATATGTTTTCCCAACCCCAGCACATTAATTTGCTAATTCCAGATGTATGAAACGCAGGCCTAACTGTATCTAGTATATTGAACGCCAGATAAACTAACTTGGCCTTTTTAAATAAAAAAATTCCCTCACTGGAATACTTTCAGTCTTTTGACTGTATGGATTACAGATGGAATGACTGTTATATGTGAGTACCGCTTTCTTTGACAGATTCTAGTATGGGTACATATATGTTTTCCCAACCCCAGCACATTAGTTTGCTAATTCCAGATGTATGAAACGCAGGCCTAACTGTATCTAGTATATTGAACGCCAGATAAACTAACTTGGCCTTTTAAATAAAAAATTCCCTCACTGGAATACTTTCAGTCTTTTGACTGTATGGATTACAGATGGAATGACTGTTATATGTGAGTACCGCTTTCTTTGACAGATTCTAGTATGGGTACATATATAGTTTTCCCAACCCCAGCACATTAATTTGCTAATTCCAGATGTATGAAACGCAGGGCCTAACTGTATCTAGTATATTGAACGCCAGATAAACTAACTTGGCCTTTTTAAATAAAAAAATTCCTCACTGGAATACTTTCAGTCTTTTGACTGTATGGATTACAGATGGAATGACTGTTATATGTGAGTACCGCTTTCTTTGACAGATTCTAGTATGGGTACATATATGTTTTCCCAACCCCAGCACATTAATTTGCTAATTCCAGATGTACGAAACGCAGGCCTAACTGTATCTAGTATATTGAACGCCAGATAAACTAACTTGGCCTTTTTAAATAAAAAAAATTCCCTCACTGGAATACTTTCAGTCTTTTGACTGTATGGATTACAGATGGAATGACTGTTATATGTGAGTACCGCTTTCTTTGACAGATTCTAGTATGGGTACATATATGTTTTCCCAACCCCAGCACATTAGTTTGCTAATTCCAGATGTATGAAACGCAGGCCTAACTGTATCTAGTATATTGAACGCTCAGATAAACTAACTTGGCCTTTTTTAAATAAAAAAATTCCCTCACTGGAATACTTTCAGTCTTTTTGACTGTATGGATTACAGATGGAATGACTGTTATATGTGAGTACCGCTTTCTTTGACAGATTCTAGTATGGGTACATATATGTTTTCCCAACCCCAGCACATTAATTTGCTAATTCCAGATGTATGAAACGCAGGCCTAACTGTATCTAGTATATTGAACGCCAGATAAACTAACTTGGCCTTTTTAAATAAAAAAATTCCCTCACTGGAATACTTTTCAGTCTTTTGACTGTATGGATTACAGATGGAATGACTGTTATATGTGAGTACCGCTTTCTTTGACAGATTCTAGTATGGGTACATATATGTTTTCCCAACCCCAGCACATTAGTTTGCTAATTCCAGATGTATGAAACGCAGGCCTAACTGTAGTCTAGTATATTGAACGCCAGATAAACTAACTTGGCCTTTTAAATAAAAAATTCCTCACTGGAATACTTTCAGTCTTTTGACTGTATGGGATTACAGATGGAATGACTGTTATATGTGAGTACCGCTTTCTTTGACAGATTCTAGTATGGGTACATATATGTTTTCCCAACCCCAGCACATTAGTTTGCTAATTCCAGATGTATGAAACGCAGGCCTAACTGTATCTAGTATATTGAACGCCAGATAAACTAACTCTGGCCTTTTTTAAATAAAAATTCCCTCACTGGAATACTTTCAGTCTTTTTGACTGCATGGATTACAGATGGAATGACTGTTATATGTGAGTACCGCTTTTGACAGATTCTAGTATGGGTACATATATGTTTTCCCAACCCCAGCACATTAGTTTGCTAATTCCAGAGTGTATGAAACGCAGGCCTAACTGTATCTAGTATATTGAACGCCAGATAAACTAACTTGGCCTTTTTTAAATAAAAAAATTCCCTCACTGGAATACCTTTCAGTCTTTTGACTGTATGGATTACAGATGGAATGACTGTTATATGTGAGTACCGCTTTCTTTGACAGATTCTAGTATGGGTACATATATGTTTTCCAACCCCAGCACATTAGTTTGCTAATTCCAGATGTATGAAACGCAGGCCTAACTGTATCTAGTATATTGAACGCCAGATAAACTAACTCTGGCCTTTTTTAAATAAAAAATTCCCTCACTGGAATACTTTCAGTCTTTTTGACTGTATGGATTACAGATGGAATGACTGTTATATGTGAGTACCGCTTTCTTGACAGATTCTAGTATGGGTACATATATGTTTTCCCTAACCCCAGCACATTAGTTTGCTAATTCCAGATGTATGAAACGCAGGCCTAACTGTATCTAGTATATTGAACGCTCAGATAAACTAATCCTGGCCTTTTTAAATAAAAAATCCCTCACTGAATCACTTTCTAGTCTTTTGACTGTATGGATTACAGATGGAATGACTGTTATATGTGAGTACCGCTTTCGTTGACAGATTCTAGTATGGGTACATATATGTTTTCCCAACCCCAGCACATTAGTTTGCTAATTCCAGATGTATGAAACGCAGGCCTAACTGTATCTAGTATATTGAACGCCAGATAAACTAACTTGGCCTTTTTTAAATAAAAAATTCCCTCACTGGAATACTTTCAGTCTTTTGACTGTATGGATTACAGATGGAATGACTGTTATATGTGAGTACCGCTTTGACAGATTCTAGTATGGGTACATATATGTTTTCCCAACCCCAGCTACATTAATTTGCTAATTCCAGATGTATGAAACGCAGGCCTAACTGTATCTAGTATATTGAACGCTCAGATAAACTAACTTGGCCTTTTTAAATAAAAAATTCCCTCACTGGAATACTTTCAGTCTCTTTGACTGTATGGATTACAGATGGAATGACTGTTATATGTGAGTACCGCTTTCTTTGACAGATTCTAGTATGGGTACATATATGTTTTCCCAACCCCAGCACATTAATTTGCTAATTCCAGATGTATGAAACGCAGGCCTAACTGTATCTAGTATATTGAACGCCAGATAAACTAACTTGGCCTTTTTAAATAAAAAAAATTCCTCACTGGAATACTTTCAGTCTTTTGACTGTATGGATTACAGATGGAATGACTGTTATATGTGAGTACCGCTTTCTTTGACAGATTCTAGTATGGGTACATATATGTTTTCCCAACCCCAGCACATTAATTTGCTAATTCCAGATGTATGAAACGCAGGCCTAACTGTATCTAGTATATTGAACGCCAGATAAAACTAACTTGGCCTTTTTTAAATAAAAAAATTCCTCACTGGAATACTTTCAGTCTTTGACTGTATGGATTACAGATGGAATGACTGTTATATGTGAGTACCGCTTTCTTTGACAGATTCTAGTATGGGTACATATATTTTTTCCCAACCCCAGCACATTAATTTGCTAATTCCAGATGTATGAAACGCAGGCCTAACTGTATCTAGTATATTGAACGCCAGATAAACTAACTTGGCCTTTTTAAATAAAAAAATTCCTCACTGGAATACTTTCAGTCTTTTGACTGTATGGATTACAGATGGAATGACTGTTATATGTTAGTACCGCTTTCTTTGACAGATTCTAGTATGGGTACATATATGTTTTCCCAACCCCAGCACATTAATTTGCTAATTCCAGATGTATGAAACGCAGGCCTAACTGTATCTAGTATATTGAACGTCAGATAAACTAAATTGGCCTTTTTAAATAAAAAAATTCCCTCACTGGAATACTTTCAGTCTTTTGACTGTATGGATTACAGATGGAATGACTGTTATATGTGAGTACCGCTTCCTTTGACAGATTCTAGTATGGGTACATATATGTTTTCCCAACCCCAGCACATTAGTTTGCTAATTCCAGATGTATGAAACGCAGGCCTAACTGTATCTAGTATATTGAACGCCAGATAAACTAACTTGGCCTTTTTAAATAAAAAAATTCCTCACTGGAATACTTTCAGTCTTTTGACTGTATGGATTACAGATGGAATGACTGTTATATGTGAGTACCGCTTTCTTTGACTGATTCTAGTATGGGTACATATATGTTTTCCCAACCCCAGCACATTAGTTTGCTAATTCCAGATGTATGAAACGCAGGCCTAACTGTATCTAGTATATTGAACGCCAGATAAACTAACTTGGCCTTTTTAAATAAAAAAATTCCCTCACTGGAATACTTTCAGTCTTTTGACTGTATGGATTACAGATGGAATGACTGTTATATGTGAGTACCGCTTTCTTTGACGGATTCTAGTATGGGTACATATATGTTTTCCCAACCCCAGCACATTAATTTGCTAATTCCAGATGAAAGAAACGCAGGCCTAACTGTATCTAGTATATTGAACGCCAGATAAACTAACTTGGCCTTTTTAAATAAAAAATTCCCTCACTGGAATACTTTCAGTCTTTTGACTGTATGGATTACAGATGGAATGACTGTTATATGTGAGTACCGCTTTCTTTGACAGATTCTAGTATGGGTACATATATGTTTTCCCAACCCCAGCACATTAATTTGCTAATTCCAGATGTATGAAACGCAGGCCTAACTGTATCTAGTATATTGAACGCCAGATAAACTAACTTGGCCTTTTTTAAATAAAAAATTCCCTCACTGGAATACTTTCAGTCTTTTGACTGTATGGATTACAGATGGAATGACTGTTATATGTGAGTACCGCTTTCTTTGACAGATTCTAGTATGGGTACATATATGTTTTCCCAACCCCAGCACATTAATTTGCTAATTCCAGATGTATGAAACGCAGGCCTAACTGTATCTAGTATATTGAACGCCAGATAAACTAACTTGGCCTTTTTTAAATAAAAAAAATTCCCTCACTGGAATACTTTCAGTCTTTTGACTGTATGGATTACAGATGGAATGACTGTTATATGTGAGTACCGCTTTCTTTGACAGATTCTAGTATGGGTACATATATGTTTTCCCAACCCCAGCACATTAATTTGCTAATTCCAGATGTATGAAACGCAGGCCTAACTGTATCTAGTATATTGAACGCCAGATAAACTAACTTGGCCTTTTTAAATAAAAAAATTCCCTCACTGGAATACTTTCAGTCTTTTGACTGTATGGATTACAGATGGAATGACTGTTATATGTGAGTACCGCTTTCTTTGACAGATTCTAGTATGGGTACATATATGTTTTCCCAACCCCAGCACATTAATTTGCTAATTCCAGATGTATGAAACGCAGGCCTAACTGTATCTAGTATATTGAACGCCAGATAAACTAACTTGGCCTTTTTAAATAAAAAAAAATTCCCTCACTGGAATACTTTCAGTCTTTTGACTGTATGGATTACAGATGGAATGACTGTTATATGTGAGTACCGCTTTCTTTGACAGATTCTAGTATGGGTACATATATGTTTTCCCAACCCCAGCACATTAGTTTGCTAATTCCAGATGTATGAAACGCAGGCCTAACTGTATCTAGTATATTGAACGCCAGATAAACTAACTTGGCCTTTTTAAATAAAAAAATTCCCTCACTGGAATACTTTCAGTCTTTTGACTGTATGGATTACAGATGGAATGACTGTTATATGTGAGTACCGCTTTCTTTGACAGATTCTAGTATGGGTACATATATGTTTTCCCAACCCCAGCACATTAGTTTGCTAATTCCAGATGTATGAAACGCAGGCCTAACTGTATCTAGTATATTGAACGCCAGATAAACTAACTTGGCCTTTTTTAAATAAAAAAATTCCCTCACTGGAATACTTTCAGTCTTTTGACTGTATGGATTACAGATGGAATGACTGTTATATGTGAGTACCGCTTTCTTTGACAGATTCTAGTATGGGTACATATATGTTTTCCCAACCCCAGCACATTAGTTTGCTAATTCCAGATGTATGAAACGCAGGCCTAACTGTATCTAGTATATTGAACGCCAGATAAACTAACTTGGCCTTTTTAAATAAAAAAATCCCTCACTGGAATACTTTCAGTCTTTTGACTGTATGGATAACAGATGGAATGACTGTTATATGTGAGTACCGCTTTCTTTGACAGATTCTAGTATGGGTACATATATGTTTTCCCAACCCCAGCACATTAATTTGCTAATTCCAGATGTATGAAACGCAGGCCTAACTGTATCTAGTATATTGAACGCCAGATAAACTAACTTGGCCTTTTTAAATAAAAAAAATTCCCTCACTGGAATACTTTCAGTCTTTTGACTGTATGGATTACAGATGGAATGACTGTTATATGTGAGTACCGCTTTCTTTGACAGATTCTAGTATGGGTACATATATGTTTTCCCAACCCCAGCACATTAATTTGCTAATTCCAGATGTATGAAACGCAGGCCTAACTGTATCTAGTATATTGAACGCCAGATAAACTAACTTGGCCTTTTTAAATAAAAAATTCCCTCACTGGAATACTTTCAGTCTTTTGACTGTATGGATTACAGATGGAATGACTGTTATATGTGAGTACCGCTTTCTTTGACAGATTCTAGTATGGGTACATATATGTTTTCCCAACCCCAGCACATTAGTTTGCTAATTCCAGATGTATGAAACGCAGGCCTAACTGTATCTAGTATATTGAACGCCAGATAAACTAACTTGGCCTTTTTAAATAAAAAAATCCCTCACTGGAATACTTTCAGTCTTTTGACTGTATGGATTACAGATGGAATGACTGTTATATGTGAGTACCGCTTTCTTTGACAGATTCTAGTATGGGTACATATATGTTTTCCCAACCCCAGCACATTAATTTGCTAATTCCAGATGTATGAAACGCAGGCCTAACTGTATCTAGTATATTGAACGCCAGATAAACTAACTTGGCCTTTTTAAATAAAAAAAATTCCCTTACTGGAATACTTTCAGTCTTTTGACTGTATGGATTACAGATGGAATGACTGTTATATGTGAGTACCGCTTTCTTTGACAGATTCTAGTATGGGTACATATATGTTTTCCCAACCCCAGCACATTAATTTGCTAATTCCAGATGTATGAAACGCAGGCCTAACTGTATCTAGTATATTGAACGCCAGATAAACTAACTTGGCCTTTTTAAATAAAAAAATTCCCTCACTGGAATACTTTCAGTCTTTTGACTGTATGGATTACAGATGGAATGTCTGTTATATGTGAGTACCGCTTTCTTTGACAGATTCTAGTATGGGTACATATATGTTTTCCCAACCCCAGCACATTAGTTTGCTAATTCCAGATGTATGAAACGCAGGCCTAACTGTATCTAGTATATTGAACGCCAGATAAACTAACTTGGCCTTTTTAAATAAAAAATTCCCTCACTGGAATACTTTCAGTCTTTTGACTGTATGGATTACAGATGGAATGACTGTTATATGTGAGTACCGCTTTCTTTGACAGATTCTAGTATGTGTACATATATGTTTTCCCAACCCCAGCACATTAGTTTGCTAATTCCAGATGTATGAAACGCAGGCCTAACTGTATCTAGTATATTGAACGCCAGATAAACTAACTTGGCCTTTTTAAATAAAAAATTCCCTCACTGGAATACTTTCAGTCTTTTGACTGTATGGATTACAGATGGAATGACTGTTATATGTGAGTACCGCTTTCTTTGACAGATTCTAGTATGGGTACATATATGTTTTCCCAACCCCAGCACATTAGTTTGCTAATTCCAGATGTATGAAACGCAGGCCTAACTGTATCTAGTATATTGAACGCCAGATAAACTAACTTGGCCTTTTTTAAATAAAAAAAAATCCCTCACTGGAATACTTTCAGTCTTTTGACTGTATGGATAACAGATGGAATGACTGTTATATGTGAGTACCGCTTTCTTTGACAGATTCTAGTATGGGTACATATATGTTTTCCCAACCCCAGCACATTAATTTGCTAATTCCAGATGTAAGAAACGCAGGCCTAACTGTATCTAGTATATTGAACGCCAGATAAACTAACTTGGCCTTTTTTAAATAAAAAAAATTCCCTCACTGGAATACTTTCAGTCTTTTGACTGTATGGATTACAGATGGAATGACTGTTATATGTGAGTACCGCTTTCTTTGACAGATTCTAGTATGGGTACATATATGTTTTCCCAACCCCAGCACATTAATTTGCTAATTCCAGATGTATGAAACGCAGGCCTAACTGTATCTAGTATATTGAACGCCAGATAAACTAACTTGGCCTTTTTTAAATAAAAAAATTCCCTCACTGGAATACTTTCAGTCTTTTGACTGTATGGATTACAGGTGGACTGGTATTAGTAGGGGTGACACAAGCACACCCAAGTCCCTGATGTAGGATTTCTATGGCACAGACCACTATTACAAGTGATTAATGGACGTTGGGAGAGATTGTGCTGCAGCACTAGTCCCAAGATGGCCGCCACCTATCAGCCCAGTAACATGTGCCACAAAATGGTCTGCACAACCTTTAAAAAAATAGCCTTGGACTGTGCTGCTAAATCGCTATTGGTCTGAATCCCAGGTGTAGATGTCTGACTTGTTTGGAGCTTTGGAATGCACACTGTGGCAGCTTCTGCTGCAGCACTACAAGTCGCAAAATGGCGGCCGGCGGTCAGCCCAGGTACATGTGGATGGAAAAATCACTCTGGCCACTCTAAAAATAGCCAATCCCTATCAAAAAAGCAGCTCAGCTGCAGTTGTTCAGATGAATCACAGGTGGAGGAGAGAAATTTGCTTCCAGTTATTCAATTATCCCTGCCTATTCTCGCCCTAGCATCAGCTGCGTCTATCCCTGTTCTATTAACATCGGGAGTGAGCACGTCCCGACGTGCGCACAAGCTTATAAAGAGGCTGAGTCACATGCTGCACTCGGCCAATCACAGCCTCGAACCCGAACCCGAACTTTTTTGAAAATGTCCAGGTTCGGGTCCGGGTCCCGGACACCCCAAAATTCGGTACGAACCCGAACGATGCTCGAACTGTTCGCTCAACACTAATCCTGGGTAATAGGAACAATGATATTCCACCTTGCTGCACTGACTGAGGACCCAAATTGCTATTATACAGCTCTGTAATTCCAGCAAACCGTTCTTGTTATTGGAGTGCAGATGCTGTTTGATATAGCCATTAATAGGGTTTATTACGATAAAATATTTCTATGTCTTATTTGCCCTTGTGCGGTGCGGTTATAAGTTCTAAAGCATTTTTTGGCTTGTATTAGTGGGAAAAAAGGGCTTATCAGCCGTTGTGTGGTGAAATGCAAAAATGACAGCCCTTTTTGTTGTGATGGTTGTGCTTGCACAACATAGGAAAAAAACACTAGCCTAAATGCGCTCCTATGGTCCCGGCCACCAGAGAGACTGACATCTTATCCTATAGAGTGCAAGAACAACCACCAGTGATGGATTGCAGGGTGGTCTGTAACCACGGAATCGAGCAGTGTATAATGTGATGGAAAAATGAATCCAGCCAGCAAAAGAAGCAATATGGACAATCAAAATATGTTAGTAAGTGGCTTGTATTAACGTTCTCTACATGATAAATGACACTTACTAAAGTTAAGTGGAATTCGATCTAAATTTCAGAAATGATCTGATTTGTGGTAACAACATTTTTCTAAAATGGCTGCTGCACGTGTGAGGACATGGAGCAAGGAACTCTGAGAAGACGGGATCACTCATAATCCCATGCATGCAGCCAATCAGCTGTTTGATATAGCCATTAATAGGGTTTATTACAATGAAATATATCTATGTCTTATTTGCCCTTGTGCGGAGCGGTTATATGTTCTAAAGTATTTTTTGGCTTGTATTCGTGGGAAAAAAGGGATTATTGGACGTTGTGTGGTGAAGTGCAAAATTACAGCCCTTTTTGTTGAGTATTAGTCACAAAAGTAAAATATATTTGCCGTTCAGCGGTGCAGTTATATGTTCTAAAGACTTTTGTGGTTTGTATTAGCAGAATAAGAAAAATATATGTGCCGGTAAGCAGTGCAGTTAAAGGTTCTAAAGCCTTTTGTGGCGTGTATTAGTGGCAAAAGAAAGATCTATTTGCTGTTCAGAGGGGCAGTTATATGTTTTAAAGCCTTTTGTGGAGTGTATTAGTGGCAAAAGAAAAAAATATTTGCCATTCAGTGGTGCAGTTATATGTTATACATTTTCTGTGTGTATTAGTGGGGAAAAAAGGGCTTATTAGACATTGTGTGGTGAAGGGAGAAAATTGCTGACTTTTTTGGGGTGTTTTAATTTCCTTTTTATTTATTTGATCTAAAAGTATGTCAGACAGAGAAGTTCCAGGCCCCGCACAGGGGAGTGTCAGAGGCCTAAATGTTTCTGGAGCATGTAGAGGTCGCAGCAGAGTAAAGGGGCGTGACAGCAGGGGTCACTTCAAGAGGCCTGAGTGTCCAGTGTCTTGACCAGCAACCCAGCAGTTCCTTAATGGTTGACTCAATTTCGCAAGTGACATCAGACACCCCCTTCCAAAAGTCGGTGGGTTCGTCACACACAACTCTTAGTTAGCATGGCCTGGGAGCAGGCCCTGTGCCCTCACCTGTCCTCAACCTGCCTCTGTCCTTTTCTGTTCCCTCAGCCAGAGAAGTATTGTATGCTGTGGGCTCAGCTCCTCTATACAGTGAGGACGAGCTACTAGAAGAGAATCAGTAGCTACTGGCAAGCCAAGATGAGGAGGAGACAGCCGCAACTTCCTCCACTAGTGGGGCAAGTGGTGATAAGGAGAGTGGCGTGTAAGCTGGTGATGCAAGAGGTCAGGCTCCTGACCGAGATACAGTTGAGGAGAACATCAATCACATGCAGACAGTACTCGATGATGATGTAGCTAATCGTACTTGGGAGCTGGGTGATGAAGGGGCGTCATCATCATCGGGAGAAGAGGGTGGCATCTTGCTCGTGAGGCAGTGGTGGAGCCAGCAAGTCGCTAGAGTGGCCAGGAGTCCGAAGGGTGGCAGCAGTGGGCAGTCGGAAGCCAAACATGCCTGGGAAAGACCACCCACTTTGTAGGAGCCTACCTCTCTGGGAAGTAGCAGTGCACGGATTCACGGAGACAGTGGCAGTAGTAGTCAGTCAGTGTATAGTGTTGGGGGTAAAATCACCTACTCGACAGTGTGGCAACTGTTTGTTAAACCACCGGAGGAGGTGAACATGGCCATATATAGAATCTGTGTGCAGCAAGTGAAGCATGGCCAGAGTGCCAATGTTGGAACCAGAGCCCTGCGTCAACATATGCAGCATCACCATAAAGTGGCCTGGGGGAATCCGTGGCTCCGATGTGGTGGTCCAGCCTGCCATAGCAAACACTGCATCACCTAATGGCATGCAGCCAATTTCAGGCAGTCAAGGCTCCACCACCTCAGCTAAAGGGAGCTGTCTGTCGTTCCCATCATCTGCTGGTTCTGATGTTCCTGCTCCATCGCCCTCCTACTCCTAGTCAGTCATTCCGTCAGCAATCGATCACCAAAGCGATTGCCAAGAGACAACAGTGCGTGCACTAATCCAATGGCGCAAAAGCTGAAGTGCTCCTGTCCAAGTTGCTGGTGCTTCAGTCCCTCCCTTTTCAAGTGGTCGACAATGCACCTTTCAGAGATCTAATGGCTTGTGCCGAGCCAAGGTAGAAAGTCCCAAGACGTCATTTCTTTGCCAAAAAGGCAGTACGAGCCCTGCGCAGTTATGTAGAACAGAAGTTGGGCCACTCCTTGAGCCTGTCGGTGTTTGCCAAAATGCATGGCAGGGACGACATGTGGAGCTGTAACTATGGTCAAGGACAATATATGTCATTTATGGCCCACTGGGTAACTGTGGTTCCTGCCCAGCCAAACTAGCTACTTGGCCAGGTGACGTTGCTTCCTCCTCCACGTTCTCACGCCGTTGGTCCTGCGACAATGTCCGCCTCTGCCTCCTCATTCTCCACCATGTCCCCTGCCTCCACTACAGGGACAATTCACAGTGCCCCTCCAGCATATCACATGTGCACGGCGGTGTCACACTGTTCTGCACCTGGTTTGCCTTGGCGAATGGAGTCACACAGGGGAGGAAGTGCTCCATGAGATTCATCAAGAAATCGAATCCTGGCTTTCTCTGAGAGAACGGAAAATCGGAACTATGGTGACCGACAACGGGAAGAACATGTTGTCAGCATTACATCATGGAAGGCTGAGCCTTGAGCACTGCATGGCACACATGTTTAATCTGGTTGTCAAGCGGTTCCTGAAGTCTTCCACCCATCTGCAAGACATCCTAAAAATGGCCAAGAAACTTTGCATGCACTTCAGCCACTCATACACTGCAAAGCACACATTCCTTGAGCTGCAGTGGCAGAATGGCATTCCCCCAACATAGGCTGATATGCGACTTTTACACCCGTTGGAATTCCACCCTCCATATGTTGGACCGACTATACGAACAGAGAAAGGCCATCAACGATTTCTTGATGATGCAAGCGGAAGCAGCTTTAGCAGCTGTGTAGCAGCTGTAAGGTCTGTATGGTCCCATTAGAATTGGCTTATGATTAGGTAGCCAAAAGCAGGAGTGGGTACAAAACACAGAAGACATGCAAATATTCCATTCATGTGTCATCGCTGTGTTAGATCCACTCCTGTTTTTTTTTTTTGGCATTAACAATGCTGATAGATTATTGAGCAAATGCTCAATGAAGGCTGATGGTCCACAGACAGGATCCATTTTTTGTGGGTTATTGTTCTGATAGATCAGAGGAAGGGCAAATTAATCAGTAACACCAACACAAACTTACTGCTGACACCCTCTCCACTCTGTCAGGGGGGCTCTACTTGTATAAGCGTTTAATAGAACAGGTTCTGTAGACATCTATGTTGAATTAGCTGACGAGGGTGTAAAAGGACTGGACTTCTTCTTTAAGCTAACATCGACCTGTAAGGCTGAGTTGATACTTCAGTTATTTGGTCAGTTTTGGCCCTGTGACTGCCCAAATAAGTGAAGTATGCAGTGATTCTAAGAGTAACCCCTGTCATCTGCATGTCATACTGATTTTCAGTATTATTTCACTACCACAGCAGACTCCCTATGCATGTTACTGCAAGGCACAGTGTTCTACACCACTATAAAGGCTCCTTGCAGCCAGGAAATAGCCGCAAATAAATTTGGATCAAACCAAATTTTTTTCCTTAAAAGTCGACGAACCGGAAAATTGATTTTTAAAAAAATTTGCTCATCTCTATCACTTGCGACAAAGTCAAACATTGAGTCAATCATTCAAGAACCGCTGGGTTGCAGGTCACGACACGACCTCTAGCTGACACTGGGAGCTCAGGCCTCTCGAAGTGACCCTTGCTGCCACGGCCCCTTCCTCTGCTATGACATCTGCCTGCGCCAGAAACATTTAGGCCTCTGCAACTCCACTGTGCAGGGCCTGGCACTTCTCTGTCCGACATACTGTTAGATCAAATAAATAAATAAAAAGGAAATTAAAACACCCCGCCAAAAAAAGTCTGTAATTTTCCCACTTTACCACACAATGGCTAATAAGCCTTTTTCCCCCCACTAATATACACAATAAAGGGCTTTAGAACATATAGCTGCACCGCTGAAAGGCAAATATATATTTTTTTTGCCACTAATACACACCACAAAATGCTTTAGAAAATATTACAGCACCACTGATCGGCACATATATTTTTCTTTTGCCACTAATACACTCCACAAAAGGCTTTAAAACATATAACTGCACCGCTGATCGGCAAATATATTTTTTCTTTTTCCACTAATACACTCCACAAAATGCTTTAGAACATATAACTGCACCGCTGATCGACAAATGTACTTTTTCTTTTTCCACTAATACATGCCGCAAAAGGCTTTAGATCATATAACTGCACCGCTGATCGGCAAATATATATATATATATTTTCCACTAATACAAGCCCCAAAAGGCTTTAGATCATATAACTGCCCCGCTGATCGGCAGATATATTTTTTCTTTTTCCACTAATACACACCACAAAAGGCTTAAAGAACACATAACTGCACCGCTGATCGGGAAATATATTTTACTCTTGCCACAAATGCACCAAAAACCACATACACCACACAACGGCTAATAAGCCTTTTTTACCCACTAATACAAGGCAAAAAATGCTTTAGAACATATAACTGCACCGTACAAGGGCAAATAAGACATAGAAATATTTCTTTGTAATTAACCCTGTTAATGCCTGTTTCAAACAGCACATGCACCCTAATAAGAACAGTTTGCTGGAATTACAGAGCTGTATAAGGGCAATTTGGATCCTCAGTCAGTGCAGCAAGGTGTAATATGATTGTTCCTATTACCCAGGCTGTAACTTCCCCTACTGAACCCTGTTCAACATAAATGTTGTGGAATGATTCCTCCCTTTCCTTTCCCTACACCTTGAATAATCTTTCCCTGCAGAAAAGATTTTTTAGCATAATGTGTTTTTTTCTAAGGGTACTTTCACACTGCGTTGAAGGATTCTGTCAGGTAGTTCCTTCAACGGAACTGCCCGACGGATCCGTTAAAACGTTTGAAAACGGATTTCATTTGCAAACGAATCCGTTTGCAGATCTGTTTGACAATTGTATTGAAATAACGGATTCGTCTTTCCGTTGTCATCCGTAAAAACTGATCCGTTATTTATTATTTTAACATTTTTAAAGGTCTGCGCATGCGCAGAGTGAAAGAAAGGATCCATTAATGCATCAATTTTCAATGTCGGATCCGCCCTTAATGGAAATTAATGGCGGATCTGTCATTCCGTCAAGTGTTTCCGCATTTTTGGACGTAGATAAAAATACAACATGCTGCGCTTTTATCTGCGTCTAAAAAACTTGAAAGGACTGAACTGAAGACAAATTGATGCAAACTGAACGGATTGCTTTCCATTCAGAATGCATTAGGATATAACTAATCAGTTTTTTTCCGTTATTGAGCCCCGAGGATGGAACTTAATGACGGAAAACTTTGACGCTAGTGTGAAAGTACCCTAACACTGTCCCTAGTGCCTGCTGACGTCTCTCCCTGCACTACACTGGTTAATGGCAGAATCCAAGATGGCTGAGGCTGTTTATAGGGCTGTGACATCACAGGGCTGGCTGGCTGCTGATTGGCTGCATGCATGGCATTATAGGTGATCCCGCCTTCCCAGAGTCCCTTGCTCCATGTCCTCACACATGAAGCAGCCATTTTAAGAAAACATGCGTTCAGTTACCACGAATTGTGAGGAAATTCGGTTTCAGTGCGAATCAAATTTTTCCTGAAATTCTGATCGATTTTCACTTCATCAGCTTCGACTTAGCTTCGATTCAGCTTCGATTCGGTCATCTTTAGCCATGATCAGTGATGACATGAAGCCGCACGATCACTGTTCCACATCATTGCACTTGCTACATACAAAGAAATGTGCTTCATGACGAGTTAATTCATTAGGAAACAAATTTCTTTGTGAAATTCGGCAAAGGAACCAAATTGAATTTTCCATAACTTCACTCATCTCTAGTCATTGTCCTCTCGCTTGCCCACCTTCAACTCCTCCTCCTTTTCCTCTTGCAGTGGCAGCTCGTCCTCCTCCATGGCAGATTCCCTTTATGTGTCCCCAGCATCTAAAGGGTGGACAGGAAGATGCGTTAGGTGTTCTTCTTCTGCCGCCATCCCCTGCTTCATTATCATCAGTGAAATAAATATGAGGGGGATGACATGATTCATGCCACAGTTGTTCCTGCTAACAAACTTTGTAGGCCCTTTGAGAGGCTTCAGCACCCAACACGCATCTCGGATGAGCTGCCACTGCCTGACCTCGGTCCTCGAAGCAACATATGCTCCCGACAGTTGAGGCAGTCTGACACATGACAAAATCGTTCGTGGCTTTACACTGCTTGTACCAGCACTGAAGCATGTGCAATTGTGAATTCCAGCGAGCTGGCACAATGCAGATTAAGCTGTGTAGAGGCAGGCTGTTCTGTAGCTGCAAGTCCAGGAGAGTGTTCCTTGCCATGAAAGAATGGCTGAAATTCTTTGACAGTCTCCTGGACATTGCCAGCACCATGCACAAGCCAGTTTACTTATCTAGAAAGTGTTGTATAACTATTTCTGGTCACTAATAGATTGAAAATATATAGAAAATATCGATTTATTGAAATATAAAATTATAAAAAGGGTACCCTGAATAGTTCAAGGGATATAGTGTAGGATAAAATGAAATAAAATATCAAACTAAAAAATCTAACTGAAAAAATAAATAAGTCATGGATGCCATGACATCCCAACTTGAAAAAAGTAAATTATACAATAGAACAGATCAACTTTTTGGCTGATGGAGTTAAATGCATCTTAAATCATAACTATTTCTATTTTGATACAGATTTTTACCTACAAACTAGGGGTACTGCCATGGGTACCAGGTTCACCCCCTGAGGACGGACCTAGTCCTATGGCAGAGATATATAGACAATGTCATCTTCATCTGGCAAAACTATGAAATAAAACTTGAATCCTTCTTAGATCAGATCAATACAAATACAATCAATCTCACAAATAGACACACAAATAGAATTTTTCAATTTATTGATTATAATTCACGAAAATAAAATGATCTGTAGCACATACCAGAAACCTACAGCACGAAACAGTTACATTTTGTTCTCTAGCTGTCATCTACCAAGGTAGCTATTAAACATACCCGCAGGACAGTTTTGACGTCTAAAACATAATTGTACACAGGAATATCAGTTTGAAAACGAGGCCACTAAATTGAAAGAAAAAATTATTATAAAACAGTACCCAGAAGTAGAAATTGAAAAGTTCCTTGAGAAAATCAGAATGTTAGACAGATCAGACTTCTTCTCTGAAGAAAGAAAAACTCCAAAAAATGACTTGACGACAAATAACTCCTTACGCATAACACTCCCATACAGCATACAACATAAACAAGTGGAGCGTATTATAAACAAATATTGGCACTTCGTTCTACAGGACAAAATAATAGGACCACTGATTCCAACCCGCCCGTTAATAACATACAGCAAAGCCCAGAACTTAGGTTTAAAAATAGCACCGACAATTAAACCACGGAAACACAAATGTAACGAACATCCTATCAGTAAGTGGTGCACCCTAAAGGGTTTCTTCAGATGTAATAAGTGCAATAACTGCAAATTGACGTCCTTCCCGAAAAAAAAACCCAGAGAAAATAGTTTCGACTACTAACAATCTTTCACACGTAATTTAAAATTTTCTTACCTGTACTAGCACTAATGGTATCTATAATGCCCGTGCAAGAAGCAATATGTTGGGAGGACCAAAAGAACATTGAAGATTAGGATAGCTGAACACATTAGCAACATTAGAACGGGTTATGAGAAAAATTCCCTGTGACACCATTTTGCTACACACCACAACAAAGACCCAAGTGGGATGTTTTTTGCAGCTACTGAAAAGATAGAAAGGAACTGGAGAGGCGGAGATCACATCTCACAAATGTCCCGTATTGAATCAAAATATTTTTTTGAGCTGAATACATTGATACTGGAGGGTCTGAATGCAGAACTTGTTTGGATTCTTATAAGATGATACTGAATTTTTATCTTTTTTATTGAGTGTGTATGGGTTGGGTGCCCTGCACCGACGTGAGGTCGAAGTCAGGCTGCTTATCAGCACTCCAAACTCCCTCTGGTTCAGGGCCCCCATCCCCTTACTTCAATCAAGCCTCCTCTCCACTTCTTTTGGCATTGTCAGATATTTGATATTTTCTAACCAGCTCTTGATATTTAAACCATTTTTATAAATTTTTATATTTCTGGCATCTCTAACTACTATGTGGATATACCGTTTTTCATTTTATTTCATCAATTATTTCTTATTAATATTTTCTTATTCATATTTCCTTATCAATATTTTCAATATTATCCTACATATACAAATATTTACCTATATATATTTTTTTTTCACTGTAAATTTTTATATATTTTTATATATTTTTTATCACATTCATTATATTTTTTATATTTTATTTATTTTTTATTTGTTACGTTCATGATATGTATATCACAGTTCACATATATTCATTGGCACATGCCATCTTCACAGGACCTAATATCTAAATTTCTCTTTGAAATGACTGGTAGCCTTATGGATATTTCTTTGACATATTTTTATCCAAGCACCATTCTCTTTCACTACCTAATCCTGATTTTCAATATCTCTAAATACAAACTTACACTCTTTATATATATGTGGGAATACTTCTATTTATATGCTTATCTCTATTATTGTTTTCTTCAAACTGTATATATCTATATATCATAAAAGGAACACAAGGAACATTGGCGAGCAACCACTGAGGAAGGGGTAGGATTTAACCCCAAAACGCATCTGGTGACTCATTTGCCTGTCAACCAAAAAATCCCAGGGAAGCGTTTCCCTTACAAGACTTTCTGTGCCTCTATTATTTGGCTGTGCCTGGCGAATTACTTGCTATTTAGCCAGCAATAAGGATCGATGCATACGGACCGTCTGACACCCTGATACCACGTGGGACGCCGAGCCGTCACAGCAGCCGCGCCTTCAACATCACGTGGCTTCCGGCATCCCCGCCCAGCAGAGACGCCGCTCGCAATACACACGGACGCCGAAACAGCTGCCGCACAGGAGCATCGCTCCACCACGCAGACACTGTGGTAACTACTGATAAGGTAAACCGAGGCTGCGTTTGCCCTCCTATGGGACGCCACAGTTGAGAAACGCAAGCCTAATACAGTTTACTAAGCGATCTAACTTTCTTTAATTACATCAGCCTCCACCTATTAATACTGTGCAGCACGCGAGAGAACGCTCTGCTACTGAGACTGTGTATATCATATTGGAATCATATTGGAGTCTATATTCCCCATCTATATTGATGCTCATTCATTCCTAACAAGGGACATTTACTCTATCAAAGTGCAGGACTCATAAGTTTTATTTCAGTATGACCTTTCATTGTAAGTTTTATTTCAGTGTGACCTTTCAGTGTGGTTTTTTTTTAGTTTGATTTTTTTTGTTTGATATTTTATTTCATTTTATCCTACACTATATCCCTTGAACTATTCAGGGTACCCTTTTTATAATTTTATATTTCAATAAATCTATATTTTCTATATATTTTCAATCTATGTGTGACCAGATATAGAGTGCCAATCTATATATTATTAATCTTCCACTTTATTTTGCTGCTGACTGGGTGAGTCAGAATAGATCATTGAGCACCACACATGATAAATTATAAGGTGAGCACCTATATATACATCTTTTGAATCCTGTTGTATAACTAGATTGATTAAGTGCACCATACAGGGAGCATATGTTATTTTCCCCAGGTTCAAGGCAGCCAGGAAGTTGTACCCATCATGAATTACCACCTTGCCCAGTTGGAGTCGGCAGCCAGCGGAATGTTTGCTGCTTAATGTACAGTACAGTACTTTAGCAAATGCTTATTGGTGTCCCTACTCTCACCCATGCCAATCATGCCCTCCTGCTGTTGGGGACGGGTGAGTGCCTGGTGTGGGATCCAGGTTGACACAGCTGTGGGGGGATCAAAAGGACCTGGCCTCGTTGCCCGGGTGCTGCCTCGCCAGTGCCTCAAAAACATTGCCTAAGTGGGTTATGAAAGACATGTACTGTCCCTGACTATAAGAGCTGCTCCAGGTGTCCACCATAATGTGATCCTTGCCACACAGAGAGAATTGCAGCCACATTAGAGCACAAAGCAGGGATGGCTTTTTTTGAAAAATAATTCCAGCTAGTTATCTTCCATTATGATTGAGCGCACTCCATCAGCTCCCTAATGGATCCAGACAAGACTAAACGGTACGGCAGCAACTACACTGCCATCAACTTGGCCAGGTGGGAATTAAGCATGTGCACCAGGATTGTAGAGTTGTCTACTGGCCACACATTCAGTTATTGATGGCTGACGATGGAGCAGAGAAGGAGGAGTCTGAGAGGGATGATGATGATAAGAAAGACATTGTACTGCCCGTGGATGCAGCCTGGTTGAAGAGCAGGAGAAGGAGGGAACTCCTTTTGTGGTAGCTAGCTACCACCTTTGCTTGCCCACAGGATGGGGCGATGCCACTTCATGTAGTTTATTAAAGCTGTGGAGTCTTATGTTTGTGTTTGCCTACCCACAACGTATTTTGTTCTGGCACTGCTTACACAGGGCAATGCTTCTGTATTCTAGCAGTGGGGATAAAAAAAGCCAGATGGGAGACACTCGTGCCGGGGCTAGAAGCAACCAAGCTCAGCTTAGCTTTTGTACCAAACCCATTCACAGTGTCATTGGCATCAACAGATCTCAAAGCACACATGGCCCTTGCTGTTCTTTGGGAGGTAGGACAACTCAGTTTTTTTTTTTTTTTTTTTGCTGCTTGCTCCTTTGCTGTTGATTCCTCCTCAGCACCACTATCCAGATCCCAGTTCTATTGTTTGTATGTGAAATGTTGTGCTGCCATACCTGTTTTTGTTTGCTTTGAGGGTAGCTGCCTCTTTTAGATTGACCACTCCCCACCCATCTGCCTGGGGCTTCTGAGCAGAGTATATATGTAGCTGGTTTCTACACTTCCCTGAATATTGTAGGCTTAGTCAAGCCCGGGAGAGGCAGTTATGTTAGTGTTAGGGACCCATCTGCAGAAGCCACCTTGATGCCTGGTAGATGGGCCCGACACACGTTTGATCAAAAATGTGCGCAAAGAGCTTCTATTTCTTTTCATTTATAGTAGGTATAATACCACTTTAATTTAGAATAATGCCTATTTCCCAGTTTTATTGTTTGTATATGAGATGTTGTGCTGCCATACCTGTTTTTATTTGCTTCCTGCATGCTAGCTTTATGGCAGTGCACCTGCGACTATGAATGTGCTTGTCTAAATTATCTTGTAGTCACATATATGCAGGTTTGAATATATTCAACAACCCCCCCCAAAAAAATTGGCACCGCGTTGAAATAGAAATAAAAGGAAATGGATTTAGGGCTAAATTTGTTATCACTCACAAATAATGTTGTGCACTACACTGTGTATTAGTGCTCTAATTATGTATATTCTGGTTTGAATATACTCAATAGTGTTGAGTGAAAATGTTGATTCTAAATGAATCGGAATTTCCTCACACTTTGTGGTAACTAATCAGTTTTCATAAAATGGTGGCTGCATGTGCTAGAAAGTGAAAGTAAGTATAACTGAGACAGACGACGCAAGATCACCCATAATGCCGAGTAGCCAGCCAATCCACAGGTAGCCATCCCCCTCTGATGTCACAGCTAGGCAGAGCCTTATATAGCCCTGATCCTGTGCGGTCGCCGCCTCTCTGTCAAAAGCCCACGATTATCAATGTTACTGCTGCTGTCATCCTCCTCACTCTGTCATGGGGCCACTATTATCACTGTTACTGCCACTGCTGCCACCCTCCCCACTCTGTCACAGGGCCACTATTATCACTGTTACTGACACTGCTGCCACCTTCCCCACTCTGTCACAGGGCCACTATTCACACTGTTACTGCTACTGCTGCTGCCACCCTCCCCATTCTGTCATGGGGCCACTACTTTTTACTACTTTTTATGACATTTATTAGACACTTGGCTAGCACACTGGGATTGGGCCCCCAGGTTGGAAGAATGTGCCTTAGGGTGGGTTCACACCAGCATTTTGTTTGTTTTCAGCCTTCCTTAAGATGGATCTGCCTGCCAGTTCTTTAAAACAGAAACAAACATTTCCGTTTTATTTAACCTACACTGCAATAAAGGACAGATGTCATTGTTAGTGTTGAATTTTTGGTAGCCGGTACCATTTCTGTAAAAGTTTGGGTTCAAGTTCGTTGTTCGGCTGTTTAAAAAAGCTTAAGCGTTTAAGATGTGTGCCCTTAGAAGCCATCACAGCCATGCCTTCTAATGGCAAGGCTATGATTGACTATATAGGCTGGAGTCACGTAGCACCACACGTCACGTCACCTCTTACTAGTGTAGGAATAGGATGTTGCTGCTGTGAGGGAAGGATTGGGAAAGAATCTGATATCAGAGCTTGGTGTTAAGTCTGCGATCTACAGCGATTTTTTTTGTGGGTCCAATGCAACATTTTTGTACCCTGCCCTGAGCACAGTGACACAGAAAAATAAGTTTTAATCCGTCTGTTAGTTAGGTGGGCATCAGCGGCCATTTTGTGCAAGTGACAATATTGCCAGGGACAATAATTTGCCAAGGACAATAATTTAATCCTGTTCTTGCAGTTCATATACCCATTTTTAAGTGCACCTGAACTTCATATGTGCCAGGGGAAGGGAAAATAATATAGTTAATTCGTCTGTGAGTTCAGGGACCCGGGGTTGACATATTCACATTTTTTTCTGTAAAGTACCCCTGTGCTGCGTATGTGACAGTGTAATTAATTCAGTAAATTCATCTGTTAGATCCCGGTGTGGACAAATTAAATTTTTTTTTGCTAAAAAGTACGTGTGCGGCCTGCACTGTATTTCTGAGAGTGAAATATAACCAGTAAATAGAACTGTGACATTGTTGGTGAAAAAAAATCACTCATTGTTTGCCATAAAGTACATTTGCGGCCTGCACTGCATTTCTGAGAGTGAAATATAACCAGTAAATACAACTGTGACATTGTGGGTGAAAAACATTACTTATTTTTTTGCCATAATATAAATTTGCTGCCTGTACTGCATTTCTGAGAGTGAAATTTAATCAGTAAATCCAGCTCTTCGATTGTGGACATTTCCATGGTTATCAGACCAGTCATTCACAAGTGGCTTGGAGGGTGTGTTCCTGCTGCAATGCATACCTGACAGGGAAATATATTCTGAAAATTCGGCGGCATTTAGATTGTTGGATGATCTGTACCCCTTTTTTCTTTCCTACTACCCCTGCCCTGCATACCTGACTGGGAAATATATTCTGTAAATTCAGTGACGTTTAAATTGTTGGATGATCTGTACCAATTTTTTCTTTACCACTACCCCTGTACTGCATACCTGACTGGGAAATATGTTCTATAAAGTCGGCGGAGTTTACATTGTTGTAACATTGTAGTTATAGGCTGTAAAATCTCCATGAAATAAAAAAGAAGTAATATATCACCAATCCACAAACAGAAGCGCTGCGAGTCCGAGGAGTGTTGTGGGTTCGATCACACTTTTACAATTTTAGAGACAGGATTCATTTAGAATAGATGATCCCAAAGCAGTTTTCCTCTCCCTTCAGAATATACCGAGGGCTGCAGATATCCTATTGTCAGATATCCTGCAACTTATTAAAAGACAACCAATAGTGACATTCCGTAAGACTGTATCACCCTTTTCTGCACAGATTTTTCTCACAGAAAACTAATTGATTGCAGGCGCATCAAACCGTCCTCCGCAACTCTGTTCTCTCCTGAAATAGAGGTTCTCACTACCGCACTGGCAGGAAGAGGTCAGCCACGGACTTAATAACACATCAACACCGAGGGGAGCTTCTTTTGCCTCAAAAACTTCTTATCACTCGAAATATTCTGTGGATAAGAACCGCTCCCAGCATAGTGAAGTTCCGATAGCTTTATAAAAACTTTTATTTAGTATGTACTCACAGACAGATTCTTTAAAATCACAATAAAAATCCCAGCGTCTCTCCTCTCGCCCGACCCGGATTCCGCTCCCAGAGCTTCGTAAGGGGCACACGTCATCATCACCCTCCCCCTTTCTTTTTTAGCCGGATAACACTCATCACACACCTGTTGTATTCATTAATCAAATTCTTCTCCTCTTTTCAAATTAATTCTTACTAACAGAATAAACCAACCTTCAATTCATATCTGTCGCATCAGTAACAAAAACCGCAGGGCTGCAAGACCTCATTCACATGAAAATTCCCATACTCCCAACCAATAAAACTAGTTTAAAACTACTCTAAAAGGCCATTGGAGAGGAGGAAATTTCTTGGAAAAAATAAATAAAAAAGAAAGTACCGTATTTTTCACCGTATAAGACGCACTTTTTCTTTCCCAAAACTGGGGGGGGGGGAAGTTGGTGCGTCTTATACGACAAATACACATTTTTTACATGCATTAAAATTGCCCCTAACTTTGTGTGGCGCTTGCTCGCTGGATTTGCGGCATGTACTGCGGGCTGTGGAGACTTCTGTGACTCTCTCCAGGCTGTGTGTGCAGGGACGCCAGGCTTCCCTCTTCCTCCCATAGCGCGCCTTGTCTCCCCCCCCCTCCCGACAGTCTAACCACGTGCTGCCCGGGCACCATGTCAGCGCTCTGCTGAGCTTACCGTGCCTCCATCAGTACGGGCTGTCCCTCCTCATGTCACCGCGGGCAGTCTCGCTCCTTGCAGGGCAGTGTGGGCACGATCTTCTTCTGTGCATTTCTCCCGGGCACTGTATGCTATGCTGCCCAGAAATGTCTGCACATCCGCCCCTTCTGCTCCATATGTTCCGCCTCCTCAGGCCAAGCTTGGGTTGTGTGTGCTGTCCGTGCTCTGATCCGCCCCACTCCTACATGATTTGATGCCCGTGATTGATGGGCAGAAGAATTGAACTGCCAAAGCTCCCCCCATCCCCCGAATCCCAGGGAGAAGACAGCGTCCTCCCTCCCTAATCTTTTTTTTCTTGATTTTGCTCCTTTAAAATTGGGTGCGTCTTATATGCCGGTGCGTCTTATATGGCGAAAAATACAGTAAGTTGATTTATGAACTCAAAACGTTGCAACCATGGGATTTAAATGTAGATTTTGATTTACAAGTAGTTTTTTATTGCGATTTTAAAGAATCTGTCTGTGAGTACATACTAAATAAAAGTTTTTATAAAGATATCAGAACTTCACTATGGTGGGAGCGGTTCTTATCCAGAGAATATTTCGAGTGATAAGAAGTTTTTGAGGCAAAAGAAGCTCCCCTCGGTGTTGATGTGTTATTAAGTCCGTGGCTGATTCCTTCCTGCCAGTGCGGTAGTGAGAACCTCTATTTCAGGAGAGAACAGAGTTGCAGGGGACGTTTGATGCGCCTGCAATCAATTAGTTTTCTGTGAGTATAATCTGTGCAGAAAAGGGTGATACAGTCTTACGGAATTTCACTATTGGTTGTCTTTTAATAAGTTGCAGGATATCTGACAATAGGATATCTGCAGACCTCGGTATATTCTGAAGGGAGAGGAAAACTGCTTTAGGATCATCTATTCTATCGAGCGGTCTGAATCCTGTCTCTAAAATTGTTAAATCTCCATGATGTCTCCATGATAAATCTGCAGTGTGGGGGCCCCGTGTGGCTTCTACACACTTTCAATATAATCCTTCAGCGGGGCGAATAGATGCCGGATGACGGGGACGCTCCATAACCCCTTTTTTCTTTCAAACTACCCCTGCCCTGCATACCTGACTAGGAAATATATTCAGTTAATTTGGCGGCGTTTAGATTGTTGGGTGCTCTGTACCCATTTTTTCTTTCACACTACCCCTGCCCTGCATACCTGACTGGGAAATATATTCTGTAAATTTGGCGTCGTTTGGATTGTTGGGTGATCTGTACCCCACTACCTCTGCACTGCATATCTGACTGGGAAATATATTCTGCACGCTGGTAGACACGCTGCTGATGGAATTCCCACCTAACACCGGGGCATCAGGGGAAGCACAAGGCGAAGGCAGAGGAGGAGGAGCAAATGGTCGCCAACGCAGCTGTGTCACGACCAGCCTCTCAGAAGGCAGGGTTAGCATGGCCGACATCTGGAAAAGTTTTGTCACCGCGCCACAGCAACCTGCACCACCAGCTGATACGGAACGTCTTAGCAGGAGGCAGCATTTGAACAACATGGTGGAACAGTATGTCTGCACACGCCTCCACGTACTGACTGATGGTTCTGCCCCATTCAAATTCTGGGTCTCCAAATTGTCCACATGGCCTGGCTTGCCCTTTACGCCTTGGAGGTTCTGGCCTGCCTGGAAGCCAGTGTATTGTCTGAACGTGTGTTTAGCATTGCAGGGGGCGTTATCACAGACAAGCGCAGCCGCCTATACACAGCCAATGTAGACAAGCTCACGTTCAATAAAATGAACCAGGCATGGATCCCACAGGACTTGTCCGTACCTTATGCAGAATAGACATTTATACTGGCCTCACCAGCCTTTGTTATACTCCAGCGCACTTTCTCTTTGTTTTCTTTTCTATACATCTGAATGTTTTGGGGTCCACCCAAATTTAAAACAAACAAACAAAAAGTTAAGAACAAAAAACAGTGTTGTTGGCGACTACCTTCTCCACCTACACGTCGCGTCCATCGCCTCCTCAACCTGCTACTCCATATGAAACTCCTCCTCCTAGTTCAAGATTATTATTTTTAATTTTTTTGTATTTTATGTTATTTTAAGTCATTAAACTATCCACATTTGTTTGCATGGCAATTGTCCAGCCCCCATTTTACTTCCTTTTGCAGCCCTCTAGCCATTTCCATTACTTTTTCAGAGCCATTTTAGTGCCCCAAAGTTCGGGACCCCATTGACTTCAATGGGGTTCGGGTTCAGGATCAAGTTCGGGTTAAGTCCTAAGTGATAAATCCTTATCACTCAAAGATAATGTTGTGCGCTACCTTGTGCATTGGTTTATTGATGACGTATATGCTGGTTTTATTAAATTGAAAAACCCCAAAAAATTGCAACTGTGTTGAGACAGAAATAAAGAAAAACGGATGAATGAGGCCGGATGCATAATTATCACGTTATCATTTAAAGATAATTTTGTGTGCCACTCTGTGAATTTATGTACTGATCACGTATGTGCTGGTTCTAATAAATTAAACAACACCAAAATAAAATTGTGAACTGTGTGAACATAGAAATAAATGAAAACTGATGATTAAGGCCTGACACCTAATATCACATTATCACTCACAGATAATTTTGTGCACTACCCTGTTCATTGGTGTAGTGATCACATATGTGCTGGTCTTATTGAATTGATTAGCCACCCCCCTCCCCCCCCCACCCAAAAAAAAATAAAAAATCATGCGGAGAGAGAAATAAATAGAAACAGATGATTGATGCCTGATGCTTAATATCACGTTATCGCTCACTGATAATTGAGTTCGCTACTTTTTGTATTGGTTTACTGATCATATATATGCTGGTTTGATTAAATTGGTTGCTTCTTGGTTGCTTTTCCAATTTTTGCTCTCCTTGCCTGGGTTGTCAGTTTGGATAGACGGCCATATATTGGTAGGTTTGCAGTTGTGCCATACTCCTTTCATTATTGTATGAAGAATTGAACAGTGCTCCTTGATATGTTCAGAGCTTGGGATTTTTTCTATAACCTAACCCTGCTTTACACTTCTCCACAACTTTATCCTGTCTAGTGTGTTCCTTGGCGTCCCTGATGCTGTTTAATCACTAATATTCTCTAATAAACTTCTGAGACCTTCACCGAATGACTGTAGTTATACTGAGAATAAATTACACACAGGTGGACTCTATTTACTACCTAGTTGACTTCTGAAGGCAATTGGTCACAATGGATTTTATCTAGGGGTATCAGAGTACAATGGGCTTAATACAAATGTGCGCCACTCTTTTTAGATTTTTATTTACACGTATTAAAATTTTAAAAAAACCATGTATCTTTTCACTTCATACATACTTGCTACTTTGTGTTAGTCTTTCACATATGCTAATGAGCTGATTTGAGTCCAGTAGTTGATTTGAGTCCAGCATTTTTTCTAGTCAGAGCTGTAGCCACTCCCCTATTCACTTCTTCAGATGTAAAAGGGGCGTGGTTTATTACATCATTCATTTATTTTAATAATTGTTTATCAAACATGTGTTTATACCCCATGAACAAATTAGCCCTTTTTATAATTACTAACTTCAATAGCATATTCCTCCCTCTTTTTTTTACCTTAGTAATATAATACCTTAGCATTCCCTGTAATTCATTTTCCCGCCAATTATTAAACTGAATGAATGATGAAATAAACCACACCCCTTTTACATCTGAAGAAGTGAATAGGGGAGTGGCTACAGCTCTGACTAGAAAAAATGCTGGACTCAAATCAGCTCATTAGCATATGGATTTAAAGTACTTTTTGTCCACAATAGAGCAACAGATCACCAAGTGAAAGGTATCATTATATTCAGCAGAGTGAGGTCTACAAGGCAGCGTGCCTGGTTTATCAGTGAATTTCCTTCTGACAGGTTCCCTTTAAGTAGAGATGAGTGAATTTCTCAAAAATTCGATTTGGTCGGTTCGGCGAATTTTCCGAAAATATTCTATTTGATCTCAATTTATTTGTGGTGAATCACGTTATAAAACAGCTATTTCCTGGCTGCTGAGAGACTGTATAGTGTTGTAGAACCAGGGCTGTGGAGTCGGAGTCGGAGTCGAGGAGTCGGAGTCGGAGGCAATTTTGGGTACCTGGAGTCGGAGTCGGAGTCGGCAAAAAATGGACCGACTCCGACTCCGACTCCTACTAGATTTAAATTGGAATTAAAAAAAATTGGAATAAAAAAAAAGCAAGTTTAAATGTCCCAATTCAGATAAAGTTATAATTAATTACTTCTCTACTGTAAGAATAAAGGCCAATGCATGCAGTGCGTCACGTTACCACTAAAGAAAGACGTTAAGTGACCGTGAAGAAGCATGCTTTTTATATGCTTTACTATGCAGTTAAAGGGACACTGACAGGCTGATTTACCGGCTAAAGATATATCTGCTGGTATTCATCAGAGGATTAGGAATACAACTAGACGACTGTTACCCCCAGTTGAGGTGTACTTGTGCTTAAAAACGTTTTAATCAATATGCAAATTCTCTACCTTTGTGCCCAAGGGGGCAGGCGCACATGTAGAGTACTGGCCGCACTAGACAGGACTAGGTAGTGAGGAGGAAGAGAGAAAGCTGGCACAGCCTCAGCATAGCCAGACGAGGCTGCTGCCAGCACTCTACACGTGCGCCTGCGCAGGAATCCAGCGTTCGGCTAGCCTGAAAAAAAAGGCCAGTGCAGTGAATAATAACGAGGGGAACAGCGCTGGGAAGCTGTACTTTGGGCGCGGCTGGGCACAAAGCCGCAGGAGACGCTGCCCCATTGGGCACAAAGATAGTGAATTTGCATACAGATTAAAATGTTTTTTAAACACAAGTACAGCTTAACTGGGGGTAACATTAGTATAGTTTTATTCCTAATTCTCTGATAAATACCAGTATATATATATATATATACATGTATAAAACATGTAAACTCAGATTGTTAGCTTAAATTTTAAACATGACTATGGGATTCTACTAGGAAAATCATGTTTTAAAAAAAATGCCCCTTCCCCTGCCCCTTCCTGGATCCTCCCACTGCTCTATCTTCAGCAGAAGATCAGCACACAAAGGAGAAGGCAGCAGCTTCTGCTCAACTACCTCTCTGTGCTAGAGAAGATTGGAAGAACTTGGTGGAACAGCTTCGTATTTGCATATTAAATACAGAGGAGTCGGAGTCGAGGAGTCGGAGTCGGAGTCGGAAGTTTCAAAATCTGAGGAGTCGGAGTCGGACAATTTATCTACCGACTCCACAGCCCTGGTGTTAAGACTGTATTACACAGCCCGATGTGGCAGACAATTTTGTTGGGAGAGAAGCGTTCCCTCCTAGGAATCGCCTGCTCACTAGCAAAGAAGACCACTGCTATTACATGCAGTGATCTACTCCGCAGCATGGGGAGGAGCGATCACTATACCATCGCTCATCTACATGCTGTATAGTGGTTTCCTGTTGGCAGACTATGATTAGGAACCACGATCTGCTGCCTGCAAACGATAATTTTTAACATGTCAAAACATTTGGATTGCCTGATGAACGAGCATTTGTCATTCATTGGGCAATCAGCAACTGTATTAAACTGCAAGATGATCGCTAACGAGTGTTCATAAGAACGATCATCTGCCAAAAAAACAACAGGTGTAATATAGGCTTTAGAGTCAGAAAAAAACTCAATATTTATTTTTCTATTGAATTCTTCTTTTACAATAATATCATTCTGATTATTGGGTGACATACATTAAACATTTCATAGCCTGGAAGGCCACTTTTGTCATTTGGTTGATCATTTTAAAGTTAAATTCATTAAACTGCCAAAGCAAATCATTATATGTGTGATCGGTTTAAGAACAGAAAGCAGAGTAAAGCGGAATTGAATCTGGAAGCAATTTCAGCTCAAATTGTTTTGTGGCTTTTATCTATCAGCAGCATCTTATGACAGATTAAAGGAGCAATTAGTCTCAAGATAGACAAAACGCAGGACTATCAATTACTATCCTGACAGCTTATATGCCCATCTTGTCAATTTTTTTTTAGGTCACATAAAGAATTACACCTAACAGTTTATATCCATCATGTCAAATATTATATTTATAACAAATCTTTAAAATCAGATACCAGTGAAGTCTATCCATGCGGAAAATCCACAGTGTTGCTGATTTATAGACCCAATGTTAACTGGTATTGTGATAGCTTCTATGATTAACTGTTGAATTTTTCCCCAGTTCTGTTTATAGATTTCCTGGGAATACTGTACTAAAAACACCACAATGACAGAGAAAATATATTGCTTTTCCTTATACAAAACAATTCCCAAAGCACACAAGACAATGTTTATGACCAACTGGCAAAAGTTATGCTAATATTGAAAGCAATTATTTTCACTAAATCATTTAAAGCAAAACACAACATTTATCTAACCTGAGCTGGATGTTCAATGTCAACAAGTACAACTATTTAACCAAACTATAGGAAATAAGATTCAAGTTTAACTGCTAGCAAGAAGTTATATTGTTTTCAAACAAGCAAATATACGGTGTGTATAAATATATATATATATATATATATATATATATATATATATATATTATAAAATAGTAATAACAAGGACATTAAAGAGTTTATTTTGTGCCAGAATATTGTGCCTGCACCATTTTTACTTTGCACTAAATTTAAAATTTGAATTGTTAAATTTATAGATCTGAAAAGTCTATTTGTCTCACAATGCATCAAAGGGCTTTAGCATGTTACAGCACTTTTTATACCACCTTGGATTAATATAGTTTTGACCAAAACTGTCTAAAACTGCACGAAAACAAGCACTGGGACAAAAAGTCTCAAAAAACACTAATATCAAAAACACTAATGTCTAACATGTTGTTTATGAAGCAAAACTGTGGCACACAAACTTCATGGATTTGGCATAGCAAGTGTACACCATAATTTCAAGACACTTTCCAGGACCAGTGACACTAATATATTTCCCCCATTGTCTCAGTATGACAATCTATTTACATAAGCCCTAATAAGGCATATGGCCATCATATAAGGAGCCCTATGAACCAAAGTCAAGACCATAATACAGCTGTTTATTTGCAACTTTAAAATTAATTGCCACCATTTAACACCATGTAATTTTCAGATCCAAGTATATTTGCTTATTTTATAATTATCTTTTTTATAGGTGATATATAGATGTAATTCACTTGCTGTCCTCAAAAAGCTAAAAAGTTTAAAAAGAACATATAAACCTCTCCTAATGTGTGTTTTAGTACCTAGTTGCATGACCCATGGTATAGAGATGAGGAACTTTCTTGAAATTAATTTTGTGTCTAATTCACCAAATAAAATAAAAAAAATCAACTTGAGTCAAAATGTTTTCTACACAAATCAGAGAGAGAGAGGGTGAGAGAGAATGCATAAAATTTTTAGTAGCTACTGTAGCTAAAACAATTTTATCTGCTCTAATAAAGAATAATCCCCCAGAAAGAACTGCATGCAGATGACATGCTTATTTGGCTATAATTCAAGTTATGTTTTAAAGCCTGTTTTAAAGGCTGAGCATTGACTTTGGATTGTTACATTACACTTTTAATTGTGAGACACTCATTTTTTCTTTACATTTGGAAGAAAAAAAATTATTTGCATATCTCTTCCCCAGGGCAATCTATCTCTCTCTCTCTTTCTCTGTCTGTTCAGGTTCATTAGACATTCACACTTTTGGAAGAGTTCAGGGAGGATGAATAAAGAATTGATCGACTCACCCATCTCTACCATGTAATAACAATTCTTGAGCATTTATTCTTATGATTCTGTGTTATATTACATTATTATTCCTGCTTTTAGTTTTGAATGAAATATTAGCATTTAACAATTAAAGTCCTGGTGGGTTTTACCAGTTGGGATGTGTCTCTACACACTCTGACACTGGCAACACTGAATGGATAATTTCAAGGACATACCTCCAACCAGGGGCAAATTGGGAACTCAAAGTGGTCCTGGAAAAAAAAACATAATGGTGGCCCCATGTTATAGGTGGTAGAAGGTGTGAACAAGCCAAGTAGGCTTGACATTTTGACTGCACTGTGTCATGGAGAGCTGACCCATGTGTCCTGCATGGCACACGTCTTCAATCTGCTTTTCACCAGATTCCTGAAGTCTTCCACCCAACTGCAAGATGTCTTGAAAATTTCAAGGAAAATGTGCAAAACAAGCCCTCCTTGAACTGCAAAGACAGAATGGTGTTCACCTACATAACCTCATATGTGACATTTTCACATGTTGGAACTCCACATTCTATATGTTAGACTGACTGTAGGAGCAGAGGAAACCCACAACTGATTTCTTGAAGATATAGACAGACAGGATAACTCCCAAGTTTGACGTTAGGCGGTGGCAGCTCGTGCATGACAACTGCCGTTTGCTCAGGTCCTTTGAAGAGGCTTATAAATCTGACTAGCTAGGGGACAGAAAACTTGTTAAAAACCTACAACAACCTCATACTATCAAGCACTGCCCATAGATCAAAACAACAACAACATTCTAAGCAAAAAAAGATCAAGTGGGACTATAGCTTCTAAAAATATATAATATTCTTTATTAATCAAAATTCATTACTCAAAATTAATTACTACAAATCAGATAATAGGAAAGAAACGCACAATGGAAGTAGATGCAGAAAAAATTTACATGAGGCACATACATCAGATAAAGCACTCCAATTCAAAAGTATTGTAGCAAGGTATAGCCCTAAGGGATAATTATATCTATCAAAAAGAGAACCCCCAATATTGATATACCAAAATTCATAAATAGATAATATAGGAGGCCCTAATTACTACAATCTAACAGGGTAGTGATTATATCATGAATCTGTGTGCTGTATTGCACCTATAATTGGTCACCATAAATAAAAATATACACAGTTATAAATTGTAACAAACAGCACACGTGTAAATCATCATTACAATTTAGACCAGCAAGAAATCATACATATCTGGGAAGAATAGCCAAAATAAGGCTACAAAAACTTACCCACAGACATAGTGTGCAATATACTGAGATGCCGACCCATGCAGTACTAGGAAACACCTCGACACTTGTTTCACCTCACAGGCTTCGTCAGGAGGTGATTACTTTTGTAAAATAGGGGTATATATAGGGAAAAGAGAGTTTGTAATGAGCTACAAGGAGAATCACCTGAGAAACACCATCCATAGTGCGACACCGTCATGATGGCTGAAGCTATCATTCAGCGCGTCCCCACGCCACCACCGGGCATGCGCAGTGCGCCAGGTGATGTGTGATGGAGATCATCCAGATGAAGTCAGACAGCGCATGTACAGGGCCACATCTTGGTGTAAACATGTGATTACAAAGCCATGTGATCCCGTAAAGACATGTGACCTATTTAAGACAAAACCCATGTGATACAGCTCTTGTATGTAGCATAGGTATAATGGGTGACATCCCAGTTGTAAAACATCATGATTGAAACGAAATTACACCATTCAAAATAGAAGAATATTGGAAAATCATGATAATTCAATATAAATTTACACACATGATCATGCAATAAGATACATATAATAATCATGTAATCATATCAATAATTATCAATCACAAAAATATATAACAAAAATATAAAAAAAAATTATACTTATTTATTCAATTCATAATATGATTGACACCATGACCAGAAGACTCAATATATATACTCCATAATTAATAATACAGTGATAAAATATATATATTAAGGCTCAAGAAAAAGAGCAATGTGACACAATTCAGAATATAATATGCATAATAAATTTATGTGACATCACATTAAGTGAGAAATATATATACATGTGTGTGTGTATATATATATATATATATATATATATATATATATATATATACAGTGCTGCCCATAATTATTCATACAACTGTCAAATTTTGACTTAAAGTTACTTTTATTTAACCGACAAGTAATTTTTTGACGGGAAATGACATAGGTGTCTCCCAAAAGATAGTAAGACAATGTACAAGAGGCATTATTGTGGAAAAAAAACATTTCTCAGCTTTTATTTACATTTGAGCAAAAAGTGTCCAGTCCAAAATTATTCATACCCTTCACAAACTGTCACAGTCTGTGGGAAAATGCAAAGTTGTATACCATTCCAAATAGTCGAAGCTGTTCTGAAGCTCCTAATTACCCTGATTAATTGGGAACAGCTGTTTTAATCAACTCAACAGGTGAAAAACAGCAGCTCTCTGCAGCTGTTTTGTGGACAGTCATGGCTAAGGCAAAGGAGCTCAGTAAGGACCTGCGGCTGCGCATTGTGACTGCTCACAAGTCGGGAAAGGGCTACAAGGCCATTTCTAAATGTTTTTAAGTTCCAGTGGCTACAGTGCAAAGTATTATTAAAAATTCAAGATGTTCTGCACAGTGGAAAATCTCAGAGGACGTGGTCAGAAGCCAAAAGTGACACCTGTGCTGGCCAGAAGCATAGTTAGAGAGGTGAAAAGGAATCCAAGGATCACCACTAAGGCCATCCTGGTGAATCTTGGCTCTGTTGGTAGCAATGTCTCAAGGCAGACAATCCAACGGACACTGCACACTGCTGGGTTCCACGGATGCAGACCAGGAGGACGCCACTTCTCCAGATAAGGCACACAAAAGCTTACTTGGCCTTTGCAAAAGCTCATCTGGACAAAGAAGAAGACTTCAAACGAAAATTGAATTGTTTGGTCACAATGATGTTTCCTTCATTTGGCGTAAAAAAGGAGAAGTCCTCAACCCAAAGAGCACCATGCCCACTGTTAAACATGGTGGTGGGAGCCTAATGCTTGGGGTGTTTTTCAGCCAATGGACCAGGGAACCTAATCACAGTAAACGGCACCATGAAAAAAGAGCAATACATGAGGATTCTCAACAACAACATCAGGCAGTCTGCAGAGAAACTTGGGCAACAGTGGACATTTCAGCATGACAATGACCCAAAACACACAGCAAAAGTGGTGAAGAAATGGTTAGTAGATAACAACATTAACGTTTAGGAGTGGCCCAGCCAGAGTCCAGACTTAAATCCAATTGAGAATCTGTGGAGGGAGCTAAATATCAGGGTGATTGCAAGAAGACCATCCAACCTGAAAGATTTGGAGCTCATTGCTAAAGATGAATGGGCAAAAATACCTGTGGAGACATGCAAAAAGCTGGTCTGCAATTATAGGAAGCGTTTGATAGCAGTAATAGAAAATAAAGGATTTTCTATCGACTATTGAGAAGGGTATGAATAATTTAGGACTGGACACTTTTTGCTCAAGTGTAAATAAAGGTGAGAAATGTTTTTTTTCCACAATAATGCCTCTTGTACATCATCTTATTATCTTTTGGGAGACACCTATGTCATTTCCCGTCAAAAAATTACTATCTGGTTGAATAAAAGAAACTTTAAGTCAAAATTTGTAAGGGGTATGAATAATTATGAAAAATTGTATTAAAAGTATGAAAAATTATATTAATTCATAAAAAGTCTAAATATAAAGTATTCCTATGAGATAGAGTAGACCCATCAGAAATTGAGACCTCAAAATCTGATGGGTGAAGTATCTCATATAATACGTATGTTAAAGTGCCAAGTACAAAGTGTAAAACACAAAAAAATATATAAAACATATAAAAATATACGGGAGTTAAATATGCAGGAGCAGAAAAAATGGGAACCAATGGGGGAAGACAGTCCCACACATCTATAATACACACATTAAAGTGCCAAATGTGAAGAGCAACTATCACAACTAGAGTTGAGCGAACTTGTGTTTTAAGTTCGGCATCCAAAGTTGGGGGTTCGGGTTATCCAAGCATTCCGTTATGGATTCCGCTACCACGGACCATAACGGCATTTGGAACATGGGGTGAAGGACCTGGGGTGATGTCACCGTCATGTGATCAGTGCAGGGGGCGTGGCTCAGTACTGGATTGGATAAGAGGTCGTAGGCTACCACCCCTTATCTAATCCAGTACTGAGCCACTCCCCCTGATCTTATGACGGTGATGTCACCCCAGGTCCTTCGTGTAGTCCAAGGTTCGGGTTCATTGAAGAATCCCCTTATGGATTCCAAATGCCGTTATGGTCCGTGGTAGCCAGAATCCATAACGGGATGCTTGGATAACCCAAACCCGAACTTCGGTTGCCAAACTTAAAACACAAGTTCGCTCAACTCTAATCACAACACATCAAAATGATAAACCCAAAAATTTAAAATAAAACAGGCATGTGGGAGTGAAATCCACCCATCGGAAGCCGGAAAACAGAAACCGATGGGTGAAGTATAGAGATGAGCGAACACCTGGATGTTCGGGTTCGAGAGGTTCGGCCGAACTTCCGGAAAATGTCCGGGTTCGTGATCCGAACTCAACCCGAACTTCATCCCGAACCCCATAGAAGTCAATGGGGACTCGAACTTTTGGGCACTAAAAAGCCTGTAAAAGACTCCCGGAAAGGGCTAGAGGGCTGCAAAAGGCAGCAAAATGTAGGTAAATCCTCTGCAAACAAATGTAGATAGGGAAATGAATTAAAATAAAATAAAATAAATAAAAATTAACCAATATCAATTGGAGAGAGGTCCCACAGCAAGGAATCATGCTTCATATCAACCACCACCGGAGAAGGCCACTCTCATGTATTTTGGACCAGCACCCAGACAGAGGATACAGGTCCCACAGCAAGGAATAAGGCGTCATATCAACCACCACCGGAGAAGACCACTCTCATTTAGTTCGGACCAGCACCCAGACAGAGGATACAGGTCCCACAGCAAGGAATCATGCGTCATATCAACCACCAACAGAGAAGGCCACTCTCATTTATTTTGGACCAGCACCCAGACAGAGGAGAGAGGTCCCACAGCAAGGAATCATGCGTCATATCAACCCCCACCGGAGAAGGCCACTCTCATTTATTTTGGACCAGCACCCAGACAGAGGATACAGGTCCCACAGCAAGGAATCATGCCTCATATCAACCACCAACGGAGAAGGCCACTCTCATTTATTTCGGCCCAGCACCCAGACAGAGGATACAGGTCCCACAGCAAGGAATCATGCGTCATATTAACCCCCACCGGAGAAGGCCACTCTCATGTATTTTGGACCAGCACCCAGACAGAGGAGAGAGGTTTTCACAGCAGAGAATCATGCATTTAGATCACCCACCACAGGAGTAGGCCACCATTTAATGGGACCCCGGCAACCATGTCAGATGGCACAAACATCAGCTTCACATCACCCAGCACAAGCGAAGACCACTTTGAGAGACTTTGACCCCTGCACCCAGACGGAGGAGAGAGGTTTTCACAGCAGAGAATCAGGCATTTAGATCACCCACCACAGGAGTAGGCCACCATTTAATGGGACCCCGGCAACCATGTCAGATGGCACAAACATCAGCTTCACATCACCCAGCACAAGAGAAGGCCACTTTGAGAGACTTTGACCCCTGCACCCAGACGGAGGAGAGAGGTTTTCACAGCAGAAAATCATGCATTTAGATCACCCACCACAGGAGTAGGCCACCATTTAATGGGACCGCGGCAACCATGTCAGATGGCACAAACATCAGCTTCACATCACCCAGCACAAGCGAAGGCCACTTTGAGAGACTTTGACCCCTGCACCCAGACGGAGGAGAGAGGTTTTCACAGCAGAGAATCAGGCATTTAGATCACCCACCACAGGAGTAGGCCACCATTTAATGGGACCTTGGCAACCATGTCAGATGGCACAAACATCAGCTTCACATCACCCAGCACAAGAGAAGGCCACTTTGAGAGACTTTGACCCCTGCACCCAGACGGAGGAGAGAGGTTTTCACAGCAGAGAATCATGCATTTAGATCACCCACCACAGGAGGAGGCCACCATTTAATGGGACCCCGGCAACCATGTCAGATGGCACAAACATCAGCTTCACATCACCCAGCACAAGCGAAGGCCACTTTGAGAGACTTTGACCCCTGCACCCAGACGGAGGAGAGAGGTTTTCACAGCAGAGAATCATGCATTTAGATCACCCACCACAGGAGTAGGCCACCATTTAATGGGACCCCGGCAACCATGTCAGATGGCACAAACATCAGCTTCACATCACCCAGCACAAGAGAAGGCCACTTTGAGAGACTTTGACCCCTGCAACCAGACGAAGGAGAGAGGTCCCACAGCAGAGATTCAGGCATTTATATCAGCCAGCACAGGAGAAGGCCGCTTTCAGTGACTTAGGCCTTAGCACCGACACAGAGGAGACAGGTCAGATAGCACAAGCATCAGTTTCACATCAACCACCACAGGAGAAGGGCACTTTTAGAGACTTTGACCCCTGCAGCCAGAAAGAGGAGAGAGGTCCCACAGCAGAGAATCAGGCATCATGTCAACCACCACAGGAGTAGGCCACTTTTTGTTTCTTTGACCCCTGCACCCAGAAAGAGGAGAGAGGTCCCACAGCAGAGATTCAGGCATTTATATCAGCCAGCACAGGAGAAGGCCACTTTCAGTGACTTAAGCCTTAGCACCGACACAGAGGAGACAGGTCAGATAGCACAAGCATCAGATTTACATCAACCACCACAGGAGAATGGCACTTTTAGAGACTTTGACCCCTGCAGCCAGAAAGAGGAGAGAGGTCCCACAGCAGAGATTCAGGCATTTATATCAGCCAGCACAGGAGAAGGCCGCTTTCAGTGACTTAGGCCTTAGCACCGACACAGAGGAGACAGGTCAGATAGCACAAGCATAAGTTTCACATCAACCACCACAGGAGAAGGGCACTTTTAGAGACCTTGACCCCTGCAGCCACACGGAGGAGAGAGGTCCCACAGCAGAGAATCAGGCATCATGTCAAACACCACAGGAGTAGGCCACCTTTTGTTTCTTTGACCCCTGCACCCAGAAAGAGGAGAGAGGTCCCACAGCAGAGAATCAGGCATTTCGATCACCCACCACAGGAGAAGGCCGCTTTCAGTGACTTTGGCCCCCTGCACCCACACAAAGGAGACATGTCAGACAGCACAAGTATAACATTTATATCACCCAGCACAGGAGAAGGACACTTTCATGTACTTTGGCCCGGCACCCAGACAGAGGGAAGGTTCATTCAACTCTGGGTTGCACCCCAAGATCCTACTTAATTTCAAAAATTGATTTTTCAATGAAGAAGTGGCCAGGAGTACAAGACAACGTTTAAGGCAGTTATTAAGGACTACTCTGCACAAGGGAGGGTCAGGTCTTGTGGGATCCATGCCTGGTTCATTTTTATAAACGTCAGCTTGTCCACGTTGGCTGCGGACAGGCGGCTGCGTTTGTCAGTAATGACGCCCCCTGCCGTGCTGAATACACGTTCAGATAAAACGCTGGCAGCCGGGCAGGCCAGCACCTCCAAGGCATAACATGCTAATTCTGGCCACGTGGACAATTTAGAAACCCAGAAGTTGAATGGGGCCGAACCATCCGTCAGTACGTGGAGTTGTGTGCAGATGTACTGTTCAACTATGTTAGTGAAATGTTGCCTCCTGCTAACACGTTCCGTATCAGGTGGTGGGGCAGTTAGCTGTGGCGTGGAGACAAAACTTTTCCACATTTCTGCCATGCTAACCCTGCCCTCAGAGGAGCTGGCCGTGACACTGCTGCGTGGGCGACCTCTAGCTCCTCCTCTGCCTTGGCCTTGGCCTTCCACCTGTTCCCCTGTGACAGTTGGGAATGCTCTCAGGAGCTCGTCTACCAGTGTGCGCTTGTACTCGCGCATCTTCCTATCACGCTCCAGTGCAGGAAGTAAAGTGGGCACATTGTCTTTGTACCGTGGATCCAGCAGGGTGGCCACCCAGTAGTCAGCACACGTTAAAATGTGGGCAACTCTGCTGTCGTTGCGCAGGCACTGCAGCATGTAATCGCTCATGTGTGCCAGGCTCCCCAGAGGTAAGGACAAGCTGTCCTCTGTGGGAGGCGTATCGTCATCATCCTCTGTATCCCCCAGCCACGCACCAGGGATGTGCCTGCACTGTGCTGGGTGCCACCCCGCTGTGAACCTGTTTCATCCTCATCCTCCTCCACCTCCTCCTCATCCTCCTCGTCCTCCAGTAGTGGTCCCTGGCTGGCCACATTTGTACCTGCCCTCTGCTGTTGCAAAAAACCTCCCTCTGAGCCACTTCTAACAGACTGGCCTGAAAGTGCTAAAAACGACCCGTCATCCTCCTCCTCCTCCTCCTGGCCCTGGCCCACCTCCTCTTCCATCATCGCCCTAAGCGTTTTCTCTAGGAGACATAGAATTGGTATTGTCACGCTGACTGGCCATGTTGGTATCGCCACTGGCCATGTTGGTGGCGTACTCTAAACAGCGCAACAGGGCACACAGGTCTCGCATGGAGGCCCAATCATTGGTGGTGAAGTGGTGCTGTTCCACAGTGCGACTGACCCGTGCGTGCTGCAGCTGAAACTCCACTATGGCCTGCTGCCGCTCGCACAGTCTCTCCAGCATGTGCAAGGTGGAGTTCCACCGGGTGGGCACGTCACATATTAGGCGGTGAGCGGGAAGGCCGAAGTTCCGCTGTAGCGCTGACAGGCGAGCAGCGGCAGGAAGTGAACGCCGGAAGCGCGCACAGACGGCCCGCACTTTATGCAGCAGCTCTGACATGTCTGGGTAGTTGTGAATGAACTTTTGCACCACCAAATTCAGCACATGCACCAGGCAAGGGATGTGCGTCAAACTGGCTAGTCCCAGAGGCGCCACGAGATTTCGCCCATTATCGCACACCACCAGGCCGGGCTTGAGGCCCACCGGCAGAAACCACTCGTCGGTCTGTTGTTCAATACCCCGCCACAACTCCTGCGCGGTGTGGGGCCTGTCCCCCAAACATATGAGTTTCAGAATGGCCTGCTGACGTTTACCCCGGGCTGTGCTGAAGTTGGTGGTGAAGGTGTGTGGCTGACTGGATGAGCTGGTGGAAGCAGAGGAGGAGGAGGAGGAAGCCGAGTAGGAGGAGGAGGCTACAGGAGGCAAAGAATGATGCCCAGTGATCCTTGGCGGCGGAAGGACGTGCGCCAAGGAACTCTCCGCCTGGGGCCCAGCCGCCACTACATTTACCCAGTGTGCAGTTAGGGAGATATAGCGTCCCTGGCCGTGCTTACTGGTCCACGTATCTGTGGTTAGGTGGACCTTGCCACAAATGGCGTTGCGCAGTGCACACTTGATTTTATCGGACACTTGCATGTGCAGGAAAGGCGCAGCTGTCTTGGAGAAGTAGTGGCGGCTGGGAACCACATACTGGAGTACAGCCATGGCCATCAGGTGTTTGAAGCTGTCTGTGTCCACCAGCCGGAATGACAGCATTTCAAAGGCCAGTAGTTTAGAAATGCTGGCATTTAGGCCAAGGGCTCGAGGGTGACTAGGTGGGAATTTGCGCTTCCTCTCAAAGGTTTGAGAAATGGAGAGCTGAACGCTGCTGTGTGAAATAGTGGAGACGCTAGGTGACGGTGGCGGTGGTGGTGGTGGTGTCGGTGGCACATCCTCTGTTTGCTGCTCGGCAGGTGGCAACATTCCTCTCGAGGCGGAAGCCGAGGCAGCAGCGCTAGAGGGAGCAGGGGGAGCCTAAGCGGGTTCCTTGTTTTTAAGGTGTGTACTCCAATGCAGTTCATGCTTTGCATGTAGATGCCTGATCATGCAGGTGGTGCTCAGGTTAAGAACGTTAATGCCTCGCCTCAGGGTCTGATGGCACAGCGTGCAAACCACTCTGGTCTTGTCCTCAGCACATTGTTTGAAGAAGTGCCATGCCAGGGAACTCCTTGAAGATGCCTTTGGGGTGCTGGGTCCCTGTTGGCGCTGGCCAATAGCAGGCGAACTCTCTGGACGGCGGCTGTTCTGCTTTTGCCCCTGCTCCCTCTTTGGCTTCGCTGTTGTCTCGGTCTCACCACTGCCTCTTCCTCTGAACTATTTAAGTCAGCGGCACGACCTTCAGTCCATGTGGGGTCTAAGACCTCATCGTCCTCTGCATCGTCTTCCACCCAGTCTTCCTCCCTGACCTCCTCCTGTTCAGTCTGCACACTGCAATAAAACGCGGCAGTGGGCACCTGTGTTTCGTCATCATCAGACACTCGGTCACTCTGCTGTGGTCGTATTCCCATGTCCTCATCATCTGGATACATAAGTGGTTGTGCGTCAGTGCATGGAATGTCTTCCACCGCTGGGGAAGGGATAGGTGGACGCCCCTGGAAAACCGTGGGAGCAGAGTCTTCAAACAGAAGAAGAGACTGCTGCATAACTTGAGGCTCAGCCAGTTTCCCTGATATGCATGGGGGTGATGTGACAGACTGATGGGCTTGGTTTTCAGGTGCCACCTGTGCGCTTTCCGCAGAAGACTGGGCGGAAGACAATGTGGTGAACGTGCTGGAATCGACTAATGCCAGTACCTGCTCAGGCCTTACCATCCTCATAACGGCATTGGGCCCCACCAAATATCGCTGTAAATTCTGCCGGCTACTTGAGGGAGTTGTTTCACTACTTTGTGCGCCTGAGGCCGAACGGCCACGTCCTCTGCCAGCAACAGAGGCTCCACGGACACCACCACGACCGCGTCCTCGTCTCTTAATAGAATGTTTCCTCATTGTTGTGATTCAACTCGCACCACAATAAAATATATTATTTTTTAGCCCCAAAATTCCCACACTGGAAGATATAATTCCTTTTGGCGGTATTAATTACAAGAACACTGCTGCTAATTGGACACCAGATTTTTTATAATGCTAGTTTTGGTACATAGATCCCCACACGGGGAAATATAATTCCTTTTTAGAGGAGTGAAAACGTGAGGCCGAGTTTTTCTGGTCTAACAAACACCAGAATGATTAAATTGGCCTTTTTTTCAGCAAAATTACAACACTGGACAATAATGCCTTTTGGCGGTATTAATTACAAGAACACTGCTGCTAATTGGACACCAGATTTTTTATAATGCTAGTTTTGATACATAGATCCCCACACGAAGAAATATAATTCCTTTTTAGAGGAGTGAAAACGTGAGGCCGAGTTTTTCTGGTCTAACAAACACCAGATTGATTAAATTGGCCTTTTTTCAGCAAAATTACAACACTGGACAATAATGCCTTTTGGCGGTATTAATTACAAGAACACTGCTGCTAATTGGACACCAGATTTTTTATAATGCTAGTTTTGGTACATAGATCCCCACACGGGGAAATATAATTCCTTTTAGAGGAGTGAAAACGTGAGGCCTAGTTTTTCTGGTCTAACAAACACCAGATTGATTAAATTGGCCTTTTTTCAGCAAAATTACAACACTGGACAATAATGCCTTTTGGCGGTATTAATTACAAGAACACTGCTGCTAATTGGACACCAGATTTTTTATAATGCTAGTTTTGGTACATAGATCCCCACACGGGAAAAATAATTCCTTTTAGAGGAGTGAAAACGTGAGGCCGAAGTTTTTCTGGTCTAACAAACACCAGATTGATTAAATTGGCCTTTTTTTCAGCAAAATTACAACACTGGACAATAATGCCTTTGGCGGTATTAATTACAAGAACACTGCTGCTAATTGGACACCAGATTTTTTATAATGCTAGTTTTGGTACATAGATCCCCACACGGGAAAATATAATTCCTTTTAGAGGAGTGAAAACGTGAGGCCGAGTTTTTCTGGTCTAACAAACACCAGATTGATTAAATTGGCCTTTTTTTCAGCAAAATTACAACACTGGACAATAATGCCTTTGGCGGTATTAATTACAAGAACACTGCTGCTAATTGGACACCAGATGTTTTATAATGCCAGTTTTGGTACATAGATTCCCACACGGGGAGATATAATTCCTTTTACAGGAGTGAAAGCGTGAGGCCGAGTTTTTCTGGTCTAACAAACACCAGATTGATTAAATTGGCCTTTTTTCAGCAAAATTACAACACTGGACAATAATGCCTTTTGGCGGTATTAATTACAAAGAACACTGCTGCTAATTGGACACCAGATTTTTATAATGCTAGTTTTGGTACATAGATCCCCACACGGGGAAATATAATTCCTTTTAGAGGAGTGAAAACGTGAGGCCGAGTTTTTCTGGTCTAACAAACACCAGATTGATTAAATTGGCCTTTTTTCAGCAAAATTACAACACTGGACAATAATGCCTTTTGGCGGTATTAATTACAAGAACACTGCTGCTAATTGGACACCAGATTTTTTATAATGCCAGTTTTGGTACATAGATTCCACATGGGGAAATATAATTCCTTTTACAGGAGTGAAAACGTGAGGCCGAGTTTTTCTGGTCTAACAAACACCAGATTGATTAAATTGGCCTTTTTTCAGCAAAATTACAACACTGGACAATAATGCCTTTTGGCGGTATTAATTACAAGAACACTGCTGCTAATTGGACACCAGATTTTTTATAATGCCAGTTTTGGTACATAGATTCCACACGGGAGATATAATTCCTTTTAGAGGAGTAAAACGTGAGGCCGAGTTTTTCTGGTCTAACAAACACCAGATTGATTAAATTGGCCTTTTTTTCAGCAAAATTACAACACTGGACAATAATGCCTTTTGGCGTTATTAATTACAAGAACACTGCTGCTAATTGGACACCAGATTTTTTATAATGCTAGTTTTGGTACATAGATCCCCACACGGGGAAATATAATTCCTTTTAGAGGAGTGAAAACGTGAGGCCGAGCTTTTCTGGTCTAACAAACACCAGATTGATTAAATTGGCCTTTTTTTCAACAAAATTACAACACTGGACAATAATGCCTTTTGGCGGTATTAATTACAAGAACACTGCTGTTAGTTGGACACCAGATTTTTATAATGCTAGTTTTGGTACATAGATTCCACACGGGAGATATAATTCCCTTTACAGGAGTGAAAATGTGAGGCCTAGTTTTTCTGGTCTAACAAACACCAGATTGATTAAATTGGCCTTTTTTTCAGCAAAATTACAACACTGGACAATAATGCCTTTTGGCGGTATTAATTACAAGAACACTGCTGCTAATTGGACACCAGATTTTTTATAATGCTAGTTTCTGTACATAGATCCCCACACGGGGAAATATAATTCCTTTTTAGAGGAGTGAAAACGTGAGGCCTAGTTTTTCTGGTCTAACAAACACCAGATTGATTAAATTGGCCTTTTTTTCACCAAAATTACAACACTGGACAATAATGACTTTTGGCGGAATTAATTACAAGAACACTGCTGCTAATTGGACACCAGATTTCTTATAATGCTAGTTTTGGTACATAGATTCCACACGGGGAGATATAATTCCTTTTTACAGGAGTAAAAGCGTGAGGCCGAGTTTTTCTGGTCTAACAAACACCAGATTGATTAAATTGGCCTTTTTTTCAGCAAAATTACAACACTGGACAATAATGCCTTTTGGCGTTATTAATTACAAAAACACTGCTGCTAATTGGACACCAGATTTTTTATAATGCTAGTTTTGGTACATAGATTCCACACGGGAAAATATAATTCCTTTTTAGAGGAGTGAAAACGTGAGGCCGAGTTTTTCTGGTCTAACAAACACCAGATTGATTAAATTGGCCTTTTTTTCAGCAAAATTACAACACTGGACAATAATGCCTTTTGGCGGTATTAATTACAAGAACACTGCTGCTAATTGGACACCAGATGTTTTATAATGCCAGTTTTGGTACATAGATTCCACACGGGGAGATATAATTCCTTTTTAAAGGAGTAAAAGCGTGAGGCCGAGTTTTTCTGGTCTAACAAACACCAGATTGATTAAATTGGCCTTTTTTTCAGCAAAATTACAACACTGGACAATAATGCCTTTTGGCGTTATTAATTACAAAAAACACTGCTGCTAATTGGACACCAGATTTTTTATAATGCTAGTTTTGGTACATAGATCCCCACACGGAGAAATATAATTCCTTTTTAGAGGAGTGAAAACGTGAGGCCGAGTTTTTCTGGTCTAACAAACACCAGATTGATTAAATTGGCCTTTTTTTCAGCAAAATTACAACACTGGACAATAATGCCTTTTGGCGGTATTAATTACAAGAACACTGCTGCTAATTGGACACCAGATTTTTTATAATGCCAGGTTTGGTACATAGATCTCCACACGGGAAAATATAATTCCTTTTTAGAGGAGTGAAAACGTGAGGCCGAGTTTTTCTGGTCTAACAAACACCAGATTGATTAAATTGGCCTTTTTTTCAGCAAAATTACAACACTGGACAATAATGCCTTTTGGCGGTATTAATTACAAGAACACTGCTGCAAATTGGACGCCAGATTTTTTATAATGCTAGTTTTGGTACATAGATCCCCACACGGAGAAATATAATTCCTTTTTAGAGGAGTGAAAACGTGAGACCGAGTTTTTCTGGTCTAACAAACACCAGATTGATTAAATTGGCCTTTTTTTCAGCAAAATTACAACACTGGACAATAATGCCTTTTGGCGGTATTAATTACAAGAACACTGCTGCTAATTGGACACCAGATTTTTTATAATGCAAGTTTTGGTACATAGATCTCCACACGGGAAAATATAATTCCTTTTTAGAGGAGTGAAAACGTGAGGCCGAGTTTTTCTGGTCTAACAAACACCAGATTGATTAAATTGGCCTTTTTTTCAGCAAAATTACAACACTGGACAATAATGCCTTTTGGCGGTATTAATTACAAGAACACTGCTGCTAATTGGACACCAGATTTTTTATAATGCTAGTTTTGGTACATAGATCCCCACACGGGGAATTATAATTCCTTTTTAGAGGAGTGAAAACGTGAGGCCGAGTTTTTCTGGTCTAACAAACACCAGATTGATTAAATTGGCCTTTTTTCAGCAAAATTACAACACTGGACAATAATGCCTTTTGGCGGTATTAATTACAAGAACACTGCTGCTAATTGGACACCAGATTTTTTATAATGCTAGTTTTGGTACATAGATCCCCACACGGGGAAATATAATTCCTTTTTAGAGGAGTGAAAACGTGAGGCCGAGTTTTTCTGTTCTAACAAACACCAGATTGATTAAATTGGCCTTTTTTTCAGCAAAATTACAACACTGGACAATAATGCCTTTTGGCGGAATTAATTACAAGAACACTGCTGCTAATTGGACACCAGATTTTTTATAATGCTAGTTTTGGTACATAGATTCCACATGGGGAGATATAATTCCTTTTTATAGGAGTAAAAACGTGAGGCCGAGTTTTTCTGGTCTAACAAACACCAGATTGATTAAATTGGCCTTTTTTTCAGCAAAATTACAACACTGGACAATAATGCCTTTTGGCGTTATTAATTACAAGAACACTGCTGCTAATTGGACACCAGATTTTTTATAATGCTAGTTTTGGTACATAGATCCCCACACGGGGAAATATAATTCCTTTTTAGAGGAGTGAAAACGTGAGGCCGAGTTTTTCTGGTATAACAAACACCAGATTGATTAAATTGGCCTTTTTTTCAACAAAATTACAACACTGGACAATAATGCCTTTTGGCGGTATTAATTACAAGAACACTGCTGCTAGTTGGACACCAGATTTTTTATAATGCTAGTTTTGGTACATCGATTCCACACGGGGAGATATAATTCCCTTTTACAGGAGTAAAAATGTGAGGCCTAGTTTTTCTGGTCTAACAAACACCAGATTGATTAAATTGGCCTTTTTTTCAGCAAAATTACAACACTGGACAATAATGCCTTTTGGCGGTATTAATTACAAGAACACTGCTGCTAATTGGACACCAGATTTTTTATAATGCTAGTTTTGGTACATAGATCCCCACACGGGGAAATATAATTCCTTTTTAGAGGAGTGAAAACGTGAGGCCTAGTTTTTCTGGTCTAACCAATACCAGATTGATTAAATTGGCCTTTTTTTCACCAAAATTACAACACTGGACGATATAATGCCTTTTGGCGGTATTAATTACAAGAGGACTGCTGGTATTTCAGAACACCGGAATTGTTAAAATGCTAGTTTTGCTAGATAAATTTCCCACACTGGGAGAAATATTGCCTAAGCCTTTTTACAGTATTAATTACAACACGAGTGCTTCTTCTGGTCTAACACCAGAATAATTTTATTATTACGTTGAAAGCTTTTTCTAATTTATATTTCTGGCACATAAAAAAAAAAAATATTTCTGTCTGACAGTATTGGACAAAGTAGTGGCACTGGCTAGCCTAGCTGGAACAGCACATTCATGGGATTTGCTATCCAAGTGGGTTACTTTCACTTTCACCACTGATATATTAAATATCTTTGCAGTTAGTATGGGTGACACAAGCACAGCCAAACCCCTGATGTAGTATATCTTTGAAAAAATTGACTATTACATTAGATTAATGGACGTTGTGGCAGCTTTTGCTGTAGCACCACAAGTCCCAAAATGGCCGCCGCCTATCAGCCCAGTAACATGTGCCAGAAAACAGTCTGCCCAGCCAGAAAAAAAATTGACTTTGACTGAGCAGCTGAATCGCTGTTGTTCTGATTCACAGGTGTAGATTTTTAACTTCTTTGGAGCTTTGGTTTACACTCTGTGGCAGCAAGTTCTGGCGCACCACAAGTCCGAAAATGGCCACCGCCGGTCAGCCCAGTTACATGTGCCAGTAAAAATCGCTCTGGCCAGTCTCAACAAAATAGTGACTTTCAGTGAACAGCTCAGCTGAGTTGTTCTGATGCACAGGTTTAGAAAGGTAGATCATTCAATCGCTTCTTTATCCCTGCCTATCTCGCCCTCACAGAAGCTGCATCCTCTCCCTACACTAGTCAGAGCAGTGTGACGTGCGGCGCTACGTGACTCCAGCTTAAATAGAGGCTGGGTCACATGCTGCACTTGGCCAATCACAGCCATGCCATTAGTAGGCATGGCTGTGATGGGCTCTTAGGGCAAGAAGTAAAACGTTAGCTGATTGGCTGCTGTGCAGCCCTTCAGAAAGCGGGAAGTAATCGACGAACACCGGACCCGAACCCGAACTTTTTTGAAAATGTCCGGGTTCGGGTCCGTGTCACGGACAACCCAAAATTCGGTATGGACCCGAATGATTTTCGAACTGTTCGCTCAACACTAGTGAAGTACAGTCCCACATGGCTAATAAAGTGCAAGCCCATGGAGATTATATCTATCATAATAGGAACAAATAGAGGATTTATTAAAAATAGTCAACCCTATACTTGTCTATTGGTATCATATGCTATGTTATCATCACAATTTCCATCTCTTTGTTTTTAGTTCTCCTTTTTGCTTCTATGCTTCTTAAACTTCAGGTTTGTAATTTAATGCTCCTTGGAACTGTAATAACTCATCCACCATATATATGTTCAGAAAAGACAAAAAAGTAAAAAAAAAATGCACAAAATATAACAATAAGTAAAAACACAAAATATATACCCCATATATTAAAATTAAAAGATTTGAAGCTATTAGATTCGTTGAGACCCCTTTGGGGTTATCACATCTAGCAATACCATCCACTTAGTCTCGTTATGTAACAAGGCTCATGATATAATCACTACCCTGGTAGATTGTAGTAATTAGGGCCTCCCATATTATCTATTTATGAATTTGGTATATCTATATTGGGGGTTCTCTTTTTGATAGATATAATTATCTCCTACGACCATACCTTGCTGCAATACTTTTGAATTGGAGTGCTGTCATGCCCTGCTCTGGTTATGTGCGGAGGTCTGTTAGGTTGGCAGCACGTGTCTAGTTTTTTGTTTGTTTTGAACTTGGAGTTGAGCTGTATCCGCCTCCCTTCAGGTGCACTGAGTGGGGTCGTTTGTGTGAGTTTAAATCACGCCCCTTCCCAGTGTCCTGTGCGGGTTGTAGCTTCTATCTTGCTCTGTGGAAAAGTGGATTTGCTGTTTCTGCTCTGCTACAAGATAAGTTGGTTTTGGTTTCCTTTTTGTGTACTGTCTGGGCTGTAAGAGAGACACCTGCCTCCTCCAGGACTAGAGGAGGCAGGCTGCCTCTTCCCCCCTATTCCACTATCTCAGAGACTTTAGGAAATCTTCAGTCTTAGGCACGGGGGCACGTTGATTCCCACCTTTAGAGTCTGAACATGGGCACAGTAGTCTAGGATGAGTTGGTAGGATATTGTCAGGAGGTGACCTTTACACCCAGCTTCTGGCCTAGACGCTTGTTTTGAGGTTGTCTGTGTGTTTATTGTATGTGATATCTTTCCCGCCGTGACATTATAACCCGCCAATACCTAGACTGCCATTTCTCTGCTGCTTTGAGATGGAGTCATTTGATGCGTCAGTGGATTGCATGCAGGGATTATTTCTGGAGCTTGCTGATCTGGCTAATTCAGTCGCACGTTGTCAGAATGCTCTGGCATCAGGTGCTATTGGAGGAAGTCAAATTTATGGGAAGCCTAGAGTCGCTCTTCCTGATAGATTTTCAGGGGGTGTGGATGACTTTATCCGCTTTAGGGAGTCATGCAGTCTGTACTTTCGGTTGCGGCCGTCTTCATCTGGAGACGAGAGTCAGAGAGTAGGGACAATCATTTCCCTGCCTAAAGGGGACACACAGTCCTGGGCCTTTTCTCTGCCAACCGGTTCTCTGGCACTTTGGTCGGTGGATTAATTTTTTAAAGCCTTGGGATTAATTTATGATGACCCAGATCGGGTCCCGATGGCCGAATCTATGTTGCGTAATTTGTTACAAGTAGAGCATACTGCAGAGGCATACTGCTCTGAGTTTAGGAGATGGGCTACGGAGTCTAAGTGGAATGACCCCGCACTGCGTATTCAGTTTTTTCAGAGGTTGTCGGAGAGATTGAAAGATGCACTTGCTTTTCATGAGTATCCGTATATGTTGGAAAATGCTATGTATCTGGCAGTATGCTTGGAAAGACGCATTATAGAGAGATGTAAGGCCCCTTCAGCGCGAGGGATTCGTTCTGGTAGTGGTTTTGTCTCACCGATTCCCCAGGTTAATGTGACATGTAATTCTGGGATAGGGGAGGAGCCCATAAAGGTGTCTTTCCGTTCTGGTAATAGGAACTTTAGGAGGTTGCATAAGTTATGCTTTTACTGTAGAGCAAGTGGTCATTCTGTTTATGCTTGTCCTTTGGTTAAACCGCAAGTTGATGATAAAGAACCACAAAGAGGTTTACATAAAGAAAAAAAAACATCCCTGACTCTTTGTAGTGTTAATGGCATGCCGGAGAAAGCAGGTATGCAATCTCCCTACAATACCCGTTTTCTCCTTCCAGCTATGGTGGCGCTAGACTCAGGGAAATTTAATTTTGAAGTAATTATTGACTGTGGTGTTGGGGTAAACCTTATTGATTTTCTTTTTCTTCAAAATCTGAACTTAAGTACATGCACTTTAGAGAGAGAGATTCCGGTGTTCACAATTGATTCTTCTCCTCTTTCTCAGAGGAGTCTCACTTAGATTGCTCCTGGTATTTAGTTATGGGTGCGTGATTCGCATGTTGAAATCATTTCTTGTTTTGTCATGGAGGATTTGCCCGATCCTATTGTCTTAGGTTTTCCGTGGTTGATTAAACATAACCCTACTATTGATTGGCAGGCAAGACAGATCATTGGTTGGAGTGAATTTTGTTCTGACAATTGTCTTAGTGCATCTATCTCAGGGGTGTCTACTACGGTTTTACCTCAGTATCTCTCAGATTTTGCTGATGTCTTTTCGGAGGGTGGGGCTCAGAAGTTGCCTCCTCATCGTGAATATGATTGTCCAGTTAATCTCATCCCAGGGGCTAAGTTGCCAAAGTCTCGTCTGTACAATCTTTCTCAACCCGAAAGAGAGGTCATGCGGCAGTACATTGCAGAGAGTTTGGCAAAGGGTCATATCAGGCCATCTAAATCTCCGGTCGCAGTGGGTCTATTCTTTGTAAAGAAAAAGGATAGATCACTTATGTAGCGGACTGGACCCTGTACCAGAGTCTGCCCCAGTTTCTTGGAGGGGACTGCTTGCTCGCCTCCTGCCCTGCGACTATGGCCCCATGTATGCTTGTCCTGTTTGAGCGGTGATACCCCAGATAGCTCTGCTATGGAGCCCATTCGTATAATGAAAGACTATGGGAAAGACTTTAGCTCCAAGGCAATTGAACTGGATGTGTGTGGTCTGAGCGCCATTCAATAATGTGCGCTCAGACCTAAGCTATCTGGGGATATGTTGCATGTATATGTTTTATGTAGTAATTGTACATTGTGTAATCTTATGTCCTTGGGCTGTAATGTGTTTGGGAATTGGGAATAAAAGAGGCTGTATGGGCCAGTAAAGGAGAGTTCCTGTTTAACCCTCAAAGTGAAGTGTCGTCTCATTATTGGGGGAGGATTTATTGCATTCTGGTAAATCCAGTTTGACTGCTAGGAGTGCAAACCTATTTGTATGGTTCCTATTCAACTGTCTACAGCATTCAGAGGCTTGAGAGGATTCATATGCTTCTCAGGTTCGGTGATTGAGGTGTCTGCTAGAGTGCTTGGAGTCCTCAGGAAACGCTAGGAGCATCCTTTAACGGAGGTACCCAGTCGGGGTGCCAGGCGATCCGTTACAACTTAGACCTTGCTTGGATATCCGGGAACTAAACCTCATTATGGTCTGTGACCCATATCCCCTTCCTTTGATTTCTGACCTTTTTGATCAAATTGTGGGAGCCAAGGTATTCTCCAAGTTAGATTTAAGAGGGGCCTACAATCTGATCAGGGTCATTTCAAAAATCTGGTTATGCCTTTTGGGTTTACGAACGCGCCAGGGTGTTTCAGCAATTTGTCAATGACATTTTCGATCATTTGGTGGGAAGGTTCATTGTAATTTACTTCGATGACATACTAATTTACTCTCCTGATCTAAAGACCCATCAGGATCACACGTGAGGCAGGTTTTGTCTTTCCTTCAGGAGAAAAAATGATATGCTAAGTTGCAGAAATCTTTGTTTTCTGTTCAGGAGTTTCCGTTTTTGGGATATCTGCTTTCTGACTGGTTTTCGTATGTACCCCGAAAAGGTCAGGGCGGTTTTGGAATGGGACCAACCGGAGAATCAGAAAGATTTGATGCTTTCTTGGGGGTTTACTAATTATTATAGAAAATGTATTTTGAACTACTCTACTATTGTAAAACCATTGACCGGGGAGAGGAATGGAAGGAGGGACTAGAAAAGTTCAGAATGAAAGGTGTAGGGCAAGAAATATGCATAAACCTCTCAAATGTATGTATACTAATGCTAGAAGCCTGACTAATAAAACTGGGGAACTGGAATTAGTGATGTGTGAGGAGGATTATGACATAGTGGGAATAACTGAGACATGGCTGGATGATAGCTATGACTGGGCAGTTAATGTACAAGGTTACAATCTGTTCAGAAAGGATCATCAAAACCGGAGAGGGGGAGGGGTCTGCCTTTACATAAAGTTCTGTCTAAAGCCCACACTCCGGGAAGACATCTGTGAGGGACACGAAAATGTGGAGTCATTGTGGGTGGAGATAAATGGAGCCAAAAACAATAATAAATTACTAATAGGAGTTTGCTATAAACCACCTAATATACCAGAGTCCGCAGAAAATCTATTACTAAGGCGGCAAACCATAATGAGGTGGTTATTATGGGGGACTTCAACTACCCAGATATAGACTGGGAAACTGAAACCTGTACATCCCATAAAGGAAACAGGTTCTTAGCAATAGCCAAAGACAATTACCTTTCCCAAATGGTTCAGGACCCAACTAGAGGGACGGCCATACTGGACTTAGTATTAACCAATAGACCTGATAGAACAAAACACGTGCAGGTCGGGGGACACCTGGGAAATAGTGACCATAAAGTAATAACCTTCCAATTATCCTTCAAACGAGAGTTTCTACAGGGAGGAACAAGAATACCGGACTTCAAAAAAGCAAAATGTAGCCAACTAAGAGAGGCCATAGGCCAAATTAACTGGGACAAAGTCCTCAAAAATAAAAATGCAACCACAAAATGGGAGATTTTTAAAAGCATCGTAACATCTAATTGTGATCGATGCATACCTTATAGAAATAAAAGGCTAAGAAATAAGAAGAAACCAATGTGGATAAATGGAACCGTAAAAAAAAGCAATAAATGACAAAAAGAAAGCATATAAATCACTAAAACAGGAGGGGAGCCAGGAAGCTCTGATAAACTATAAGGAAAAAAATAGAATATGTAAAAAACTAATAAAAACTGCCAAACTAGAGACCGAGAGATTAATTGCCAAAGAGAGCAAAACTAACCCTAAAATGTTTTTCAATTATATAAATGGTAAAAAATATAAATCTGAAGGAGTCGGCCCTCTACATAGCAATGAGGGGGGAGTTGCAGAAAGCGACGAGGATAAAGCTAAGCTATTAAAATATTTTCTTCTCCACTGTTTTCACTGAGGAGAATAAACTGTCAGATGAAATGCAAAATGTAAAAGTAAATTCCCCTTTAAAAGTGCCCTGTCTGACCCAGGAAGAAGTACAGCAGTGACTTAAAAAGATTAAAATAGACAAATCGCCAGGACCGGATGGCATACACCCCCGTATCCTAAGGGAATTAAGTGATGTCCTAGCCAGACCCTTATTTTTGATATTCACGGACTCCATACTGACAGGGAATGTTCCACCAGACTGGCGTATAGCAAATGTGGTGCCAATATTCAAAAAGGGTCCAAAAACAGAGCCTGGAAATTATAGGCCGGTAAGTTTAACATCTGTTGTGGGTAAACTGTTTGAAGGTTTTGTAAGAGATGCTATCTTGGAGTATCTCAATGAAAATAAGCAAATTACAACATATCAGCATGGCTTCATGGGGGATCGATCATGTCAAACTAATTTAATCAGTTTCTATGAGGAGGTAAGTTCTAGACTTGACCGGGGTGAATCAGTGGATGTCATATATCTGGACTTCTCAAAAGCATTTGACACTATACCACACAAAAGGTTAGTATATAAAATGAGAACACTTGGACTAGGAGAAAATATCTGTATATGGGTAAGTAACTGGCTCAGTAATAGAAAAAAGAGAGTGGTTATTAACGGTACACACTCAGATTGGGTGACTGTCACTAGTGGGGTACCTCAGGGGTCATTATTGGGCCCTATTCTCATCAATATATTTATTAATGATCTTGTAGAAGGCTTGCACAGTTAAATATCAATTTTTGCAGATGACACTAAACTGTGTAAAGTAATTAACACTGAAGAGGACAGTTTTCTGCTACAGAGGGATCTGGATAGATTGGGGGCTTGGGCAGAGAAATGGCAGATGAGGTTTAACACTGACAAATGTGAAGTTATGCACATGGGAAGGAATAATGCAAGTCACCCGTACATACTAAATGGTAAAACACTCAGTAACACTGACATGGAAAAGGATCTAGGAATTTTAATAAATAACAAACTTAGCTGTAAAGGACAATAAGATAATGGGTTGCATCAAAGGGGGCATAGATGCCCGTGATGAAAATATAGTCTTACCACTTTATAAATCACTAGTCAGACCACACATGGAGTACTGTGTACAGTTCTGGGCTCCTGTGAACAAGGTAGACATAGCAGAGCTAGAGAGGGTTCAGAGGAGGGCAACTAAAGTAATAACTGGAGTGGGGCAACCACAGTACCCTGAAAGGGTATCAAAATTAGGGTTATTCATTTTAGAAAAAAGACGACTGAGGGGAGATCTAATAACTATGTATAAATATATCAGGGGTCAGTACAGAGATCTCTCCCATCATCTATTTATCCCCAGGACTGTGACTGTGACGAGGGGACATCTTCTGCGTCTAGAGGAAAGAAGGTTTGTACACAAACATAGAAAAGGGTTCTTCACGGTAAGGGCAGTGAGACTATGGAACTCTCTGCCTGAGCAGGTGGTGATGGTGAGTACAATAAAGGAATTCAAGAGGGGCCTGGATGTATTTCTGGAGCGTAATAATTTTTCAGGCTATAGCTACTAGAGATAGGTCGTTGATCCAGGGAGTTGTTCTGACTGCCTGATTGGAGTCGGGAAGGAATTTTTTCCCCTTAAGTGGGGAAAATTGGCTCTACCTCACAGGGGTTTTTTGCCTTTCTCTGGATCAACTTGCAGGAAACAGGTCGAACTGGATGGACAAATGTCTTTTTTCGGCCTAATATACTATGTTACTATGTTACTATGACCGACATGACTAGGAAGGGTGTCGACTTTTCTTTCTGGTTGGAGGAGGCATTGCAGGCCTTTTCGGCTATTAAGGAATGTTTTGCGTCTGCTCCCATTCTGATGCAGCCTGATGTGTCTCAACCATTCGTGGTGGACGTCAATGCATCAGAGGTGGGGGTTGGAGCAGTGCTGTTGCAGGGTTCATCTCCTGGCAAGTGGCGTCCATGTGCCTTCTTTTCCAAGAAGCTCTCGGTCGCCAAGAGGAATTATGATGTAAGAGACCCGGAATTGCTGGCCTTCAAATTGCCATTTGAGGAATGGCGTCACTGGTTGGAGGGGGCGTCTCATCCCGTTACGGTATATACTGATCATAAGAATTTGGCTAACTTGCAATCCGCCAAGGGCCTAAATCCTAGACAGGCTAGATGGTCACTGTTCTTTACTAGGTTCAATTTTGTGGTTACTTTCTGCCCGGGGGTTGAAAACGTCAAGGCAGATGCTTTGTCTCGTAGTTTTCCTGGGGGAAGTGATTCAGAGGATCCTGCTCCGCTTTTTTTTTTTGCTGATGTGGTGGTTATCTCTGCTCTGTACCCCGAGTTTGAGATGGAGGTGATTCTTGTCCCCCAGGGAAGTTGTTTGTCCCTGCTGGACTGCGATACAAGGTATTCAAGAAACATCACAATACTGTCCTTGCTGGACACCCTGGTGGCAAGTCCACCTTTGATCTTGATTTCTCTGAGGTTCTGGTGGCCCGGGTTACATAAGAGTGTTGAGGATTACGTAGCAGCTTGTGAGACCTGTGCACGGTCAAAGGTTGCTCACACTCGACCTTCTGGTTCACTTCTTCCTTTGTCTATTCCATCTCGTCCATGGACGCATTTGTCTATGGATTTTATTACTGATCTGCCGAGTTACTCCGGGAAAACTGTGATTTTGGTGGTTGTGGACCGTTTTAGTAAAATGGCTCACTTTGTATCGTTAGCTAGTCTGCCCAATGCTAAGACTCTTACTCAGGTTTTTGTAGATAACATTGTGAAATTACATGGTATTCCCTTGGATGTGGTTTCTGATAGGGGAACACGTAGTTTGTTTATGGATTTTGGAGGACGTTCTGCTCTCGTCTTGATGTTAAACTTTCGTTCTCTTCGGCTTTTCATCCGCAGTCGAATGGGCAGACAGAGCGTACTAACCAAAACCTGGGGACCTACTTGAGGTGTTTTGTGGCTGAGAACCAGGAGGACTGGTCCTCATTCTTATCTTTGAATAACCGTAGGCAGGAGTCCACGGGTAAGTCGCCATTTCTTGGCGCATACGGTTTTCATCCTCAGTTTGGTACCTTTTCGGGGACTGGTTCCTCTGGGATGCCGGAGGAGGAGAGATTTTTTTCTGCCTTGTCTTCTATCTGGCGGGGGATCCAAGTCAATTTGGAGAAGATGGGTGAGAGGTATAAGCGAATGGCTGACAGGAGACGTGTGACTGGTCCGGACCTGTGTGTGGGTGATCTGGTGTGGTTATCTACTAAAAATATTAAACTGAGAGTACCATCTTGGAAACTGGGTCCAAGATTTATTGGACCTTACAAAATATCTGCGGTTGTCAATCCTGTGGCGTTTCGTCTGGATCTTCCACAGATCTGGAGGATCCATGATGTGTTCCATAGGTCCGGTGGAACCATCGCCATTGCCTCCTCCCCCTGTTCTGGTTGATGGCAACTTAGAGTTTGAGATCTCTAGGGTTCTTGACTCGCGTGTTCTCCAGGGTTCCCTTTAGTACCTGGTACACTGGAAGTGATACAGCCCCGAGGAGAGGATGTGGGTTCCTGCTGTAGATGTTAGTGCCAGCCGACTGGTGAGGGCCTTTCACAGGTCCAACCCGGATAAAGTTGGGCCTGGGTGTCAGGAGATCACCCGTAGAAGGGGGGGGTACTGTCATGCCCTGCTCTGGTTATGTGCAGAGGTCTGTTAGGTTGGCAGCGCATGTGAAGTTTTTTGTTTGTTTTGAACTTGGAGTTGAGCTGTATCCACCTCCCTTCAGGTGCACTGGGTGGGGTCGTTAGTGTGAGTTTAAATCACGCCCCTTCCCAGTGTCCTGTGCGGGTTATAGCTTCTATCTTGCTCTGTGGAATGGTGGATTCGCTGTTTCTGCTCTGCTACAAGATAAGTTGGTTTTGGTTTCCTTTTTGTGTACTGTCTGGGCTGTTAAAGAGACACCTGCCTCCTCTAGGACTAGAGGAGGCAGGCTGCCTCTTTCCCCCTTTTCCACTATCTCAGGGACTTTAGGGAATCTTCAGTCTTAGGCACGGGAGCACGTTGATTCCCACCTTTTGGGTCTGAACGTGGGCACAGTAATCTAGTGTGAGTTGGTAGGATATTGTCAGGAGGTGACCTTTATCCCCAGCTTCTGGCCTAGACGCTTGTTTTGAGGTTTTCTGTGTGTTCATTGTATCTGGTATCCTTTCCGTCGTGACAAGTGCTTTATCTGATGTATGTGCCTCATTCAAATTTGCATCTACTTTGCTGTTATCTGATTTGTAGTAATAAATTTTGAGTAATAAATTTTGAGTAATAAAGATTATATATTTTTCGAAGATATAGTCCCACTTGATTTTTTTTTGCTTAGGACAGAAAAATTGTTGTCTACATCTCATCTTAAAATAAGAAAAACTATTAAAAAAATTGTTATCGCTGTAATCATACTGACCCTCATAATGAAATTAACAGAGTTGGAATAAAGAGAGGAAAAACGTCACTGAGCAATTAGCTGGGTAATTAAGGAGTCAATAAGCACTTGAAGAGGCTCTGTCACCAAGATCAACCCTATTGAACCCATACTTGCTGTTGGGGCATATCATGCTGACTAAATATGTACCTTTCTTTTGTCTGTATGTTAAACAGCTACAGAGAAATCTGTGTTTTTATCATATAGTAGATACAATAGCGCTCCTAATTCCCTCTGTACAACAAATAATAACAGCGGACCGCACCACCTGCTGTGCAAGTAATAGATAAAATCAAAGTAAGTATTACCACACCTACCTATAATCTATGTGATCCCTATGATAGGCTGTGGCACTAAATATTCTAGGGAGCATAGATATACACACTAAATTCGGTAACTGTACCTTGTCAAGTGTATCTGTTCTTTCAAAGTTCGCTCCTTGTTGCTCTTTCTTCCAGCGCTTGCTATGGCGGGTCTCGGTCTTGCAGTCCGCAGCTTGCGCCCCGGCTGGTGGTGCAATGATCCGGATGGTAAAGGGTTTGATATTCGCGCACTACAGGAGTAGGCTAGTGATGTCACTACTGCAGCTACAAGACGCTGCAGTTGCCAAAATACCCACCAACGCGTTTCGGACAGTAACGCTGCCTTTTGTCAGGGAGTCTTGCAGGGCTGGTATTCTCCTCCTGATTTATACGCTAAGGCTGTGTGCTGCTGTTAATCCTTTCACTCCTACACAGCTCAGGTGCTGCCTGGCCATTTTCTACCTGTGCTATAAGCGCTGGTTCTTCTTATTCAAAAGCATGGAGCTCAATCTCTGAATTTAACCCATAAGGTATTAATGTATTAAGGGTGAATATCCATTTTGTTTCCATCTTGAACATAATGAAATCTCCACCCCTTTTATCTCTCTTCACAATCTCTATCCCACAGAAGCTTGAACCTGCAAAGATGCCATTATTTTTATCCCTATAATGTCTTGAGAGCGGGTGTCCCTCATATTTTCTACGTATATTATATACGTGCTCTCCAATCCTTTTCTTCAGTTGCTTTTTGTTCTCCCTACAGAAATATTTTCGCAGGGGCAGATTATTATATTTGTGGTCGGATCGGCTATCAGAAAGGTGTACCTAACCTATCTAACCCTATCTACAACAAGCAGTAGAATTGTGCCATAACTGCTGCGGTAGGGCAGCCTAAAGGGGGCCAACCTAATATGAAGTGACTGTAAGATGGTGTGGGTGGGTGAAATCAACTGAATCGGCGTCAGCCTGGGCCCACAGGTGCCTATAAATAGCCTAGTAACCAGCCAGCCTGGGCCCACAGGTGCATATAACTAGCCTTGTAATCAGCCTCCCCTCCCACAAATACAACAAAGGTCTTTGCTTAATACAAATAACTGCACTACTATTACAAGTTATAGTATGTCTTATATTATGTGACGAAGGCACCAAAAAACATAATATAAGACAAACTATAACTTGTAAGACTCCCTGACAAAGGACAGCGTTACTGTCCGAAACGTGTTGGTGGTATTTTGGCAACTTCAGCGTGTTGTAGCTGCAGTAGTGACATCACTAGCCTACTCCTGTATTGCGCGAAGATCAAACCCTTTACCATCAGCAGCATTGCGCCACCGGCCGGGGCGCAAGCTACGGACTGCAAGACCGAGACCCGCCTTAGCAAGCACTGGAAGAAAAAGCACCGAGGAGCGAACTTTGAAAGAACAGATACACTTGACAAGGTACAGTTACCGAATTTAGTGTGTATATCTATGCTCCCTAGAATATTTTGTGCCACAGCCTATTATAGGGATCACATACAGGCAGGCGCGGCAATACTTACTTTGATTAAATCTGTGTTTTTATTCACATGCATAAGCCTCTTGGCACTGCATGTGGCTCCCCTGATCCTCACTGGGGGGAGCCAGAGCACACCGAGAAGCATGCTACTGCGTTTTTGCTTTTACAGATACCATGGTCACGTTTGACCATGGCATCTAATGGGTTAAGAGTTCGCAATCGGCATTACTGCCAGTCCTCAAGATTATTCCCTGTTGCCAGCTGTTTACAACTCAAGGTACCTGCCATCTTTAACCACTTGCCGCCACGCTAACGCCGATGGGCGTCAGCGCGGCGGCTCTCTCAGGTCTCAGTCACGCCTATCGGCGTCATCTCGTGAGACCTGAGATTTCACATGAAGGCGCGCGCGTCGTGCGCGTGCGTTCATGTGATCGGAGCAGGGACAACTGAAACTACAGCCTGCCAGCGCTGATCATGCGCTGGCAGGCTGTAGATGCGGAAAAAAACGCATTTAAATCGCATATCAGACGCTGTTTTTTAAACAGCGTCTGATATGCCTGCTGTCTGCTCGTCTGGTGGTCCCTTTGTTTGGGACCACCAGAGGAAACATAGGAAAAGTGCACCAATCACTACACACCCCCCACCCCCATCACTGATTAACCCCTGATCACCCATGTCACCCCCTGATCACCCCCTGTCACCCCCTGTCACTAATCACCCCCTACAGGCTCATTCAGACATCCGTATGTGTTTTGCGGATCCATGGATCTGCGGATCCATGGATCTACAGATCCGCAAAATACGGACACCGGCAATGTGCTTTCCGCATTTTGCAGATCCGCACAGAACTATATAGAAAATGCTTTTTCTTGTCCGCAATTGCGGACAAGAATAGGACATGTTCTATATTTTTGTGGAACGGAAGTGCAGACCCGAAGCGCGGATCCGTAATTCCGGATCCGAGCGGGACAAAGTCTGTCCCCATAGAAATGAATGGGTCCGCAATTCCGTTCCGCAAACAGAATTTCGGACGTGTGAATGGGGCATAAGGGTCCCTTATCACCGCCAGTTAGTTAGCTACTTGTTAGGTAGCTAGCGCCCAGCCCACCGCCCCGCAGTCACTGATTTTGGCAGAGATTTTTTCATCCACATTGATCGATGCGAATGAAAAAATCTGTGCCGTTCATTTTATTTTTTTTTTTCAGCGCAGAGGCTGAACGGAAAAAAAAAATCTCATTACCCGTATGGTCAATATAAGCAGAATCGCAGATACTCCTAATGCTGGCCATACGTGTAATGATTGCGGAGACCCTCAAATGCCAGAGCAGTACAAACACCTCACATGTGACCCCATTTTAGAAAGAAGACACCGCAAGGTATTCCGTGAGGGGTATGGCGAGTTCATGCAAAATTTTATTTTTTGTCGCAAGTTAGTGGAATATGAGACTGTAAAAAAAAACAAAACAATTTTCGCTAACTTGTGCCAAATTTTTTTTTTCTGTGAACTCGCCATACCCCTCACAGAATACCTTGGGGTGTCTTCTTTCCACAATGGGGTCACTTGTGGGGTATTTATACTGCCCTGGCATTTTAGGAGTCCCTAAAGCGTGAGAATCCAAATGCGTAAAAATGGCCTGTGAAATCCTAAAGGTACTCATTGGTTTTAGGGCCCCTTTGTGCATCTTGGCTGCAAAAAATGTCACTCATGTGGTATCGCCGTACTCAGGAGAAGTAGGGCAATGTGTTTTGGGGTGTATTTTTATATATACCCATACTTTGTGTGAGAAATATCACTGTAAACGACAACTTTTTAAATTTTTTATACAAAGTTGTCAATTTACAGAGATATTTCTCTCACCTAACATGGGTATATGTAAAAATACACCCCAAAACACATTTCCTACTTGTCCTGAGTACGGCGATACCACATGAGTGACATTTTTGCAGCCTGGGTCGCAAAGGGGCCCAAATTCAACGAGTACCTTTAGCTTTACATGGCTGCTCACAATTAGCCCCCCAAAATGCCAGAACAGTACAAACACCCCACAAATGACCCCATTTTGAAAGAAGACACCCCAAGGTATTCACTGAGGGGTGTGGTGAGTCCATGAAAAATTGAACTTTTTGTCAAAAGTTAGCGGAAAGGGAGACTTTGTGAGAAAAAACAATACAAAATCAATTTCCGCTAACTTGTGCCAAAAAAAAATCTTCTGTGAACTCGCCATGCCCCTCACGGAATACCTTGGTGTGTCTTCTTTCCAAAATGGGGTCACATGTGGGGTATTTATACTGCCCTGGCATTTTAGGGGCACTAAAGTGTGAGAAGAAAAATGCGTAAAAATGCCCTCCTAAAAGGTACTCATTGGTTTTAGGGCCCCTTTGCGCATCTTGGCTGCAAAAAAGTGTCACTCATGTGGTATCACCGTACTCAGGAGAAGAAGGGCAATGTGTTTTGGGGTGTATTTTTACATATACCCATGTTGGGTGAGAGAAATATCTCTGTAAATTGACAACTTTGTATATTTTTTTTTTAAAAGTTGTCATTTACAGAGATATTTCTCACACAAAGTATGGGTATATATAAAAATACACCCCAAAACACGTTGCCCTACTTCTCCTGAGTACGGCAATACCACATGTGTGACACTTTTTTGCAGCCTGGGTGCGCAAAGGGGCCCTAAAACCAATGAGTACCTTTAGGATTTCACAGGGCATTTTTACGCATTTGGATTCTCACGCTTTACAGCCCCTAAAATGCCAGGTGAGTATAAATACCCCACAAGTGACCCCATTTTGGAAAGAAGACACCCCAAGGTATTCCGTGAGGGTCATGGCGAGTTCACAGAATGTTTTTTTTTTTTTGGCACAAGTTAGCGGAAATTGATATTTTTATTTATTTTTTATTTTTTTACAAAGTCTCATATTCCACTAACTTGTGACAAAAAATAAAATTTTACATGAACTCACCATACCCCTCACGGAATACCTTGGGGTGTCTTCTATCCAAAATGGGGTCACTTGTGGGGTATTTATACTGTCCTGGCATTTTAGGGGTCTCTAAAGCCTGAGAAGAAGTCTGGAATCCAAATGCATAAAAATGTCCTGTGAAATCCTAAAGGTACTCATTGGTTTTAGGGCCCCTTTGTGCACCCAGGCTGCAAAAAAGTGTCACTCATGTGGTATCGCCGTACTCAGGAGAAGAAGGGCAATGTGTTTTGGGGTGTATTTTTATATATACCCATGCTGGGTGTGAGAAATATCTCTGTAAACTACAACTTTTTACATTTTTTTATACAAAGTTGACAATTTACAGAGATATTTCTCTCACCCAGCATGGGTATATGTAAAAATACACCCTAAAACATATTGCCCTACTTCTCCTGAGTACGGCGATACTACGTGTGTGACACTTTTTTGCTGCCTGGGTGCGCAAAGGGGCCCAAATTCCAACGAGTACCTTTAGGTTTTACATGGCGGCTCACAATTTAGCCCCGCCCAAAATGCCAGAGCAGTAAACACACCCCACAAATGACCACATTTCGGAAAGTAGACACCCCAAGGTATTCACTGAGGGGCATAGTGAGTCCGTCTGAGATTTTATATTTTTTTGCCAGAAGTTAGCAGAAATGGAAACTTTATTATTTTTTTTTTTCCTCAGAAAGTGTCATTTTCCGCTAACTTGTGAAAAAAAATGAAATGATACATGAACTCACCATGCCCCTCTGTGAATACTTTGGGGTGTCTTCTATCTAAAATGGTGTCATTTGGGGGGTAGTTATACTTTCCTGGCATTCTAGCACCTGAAGAAACATGACAGGTGCTCAGAAAGTCAGAGCTGCTTCAAAATGCCGAAATTCACTTTTTTGCACCATAGTTTGTAAACGCTATGACTTTTACCCAAACCAATAAATATACACTTATTGGATTTTTTTTTATCAAAGACTTGTAGAACAATAAATTTTGTGAAAAATTTATATAGAAATGTAGTTTTTTTAAAAGAATTTACAACAGAAAGTGAAAAATGTCTTTTTTGCAAAAATTTTGTTACAGTTTTATTAATAGCAAAAAAAGTAAAAATGTCAGCAAGAATGAAATACCACCAAATGAAAGCTCTATTAGTGAGAAGAAAAGGAGGTAAAATTCATTTGGGTGGTAAGTTGTATGACCGAGCAATAAACGGTGAAAGTAGTGTAGTGCGGATTTGTAAAAAAGGGCCTGGTCACTAGGGGGGTATAAACCTGTGGTCTTCAAGTGGTTAAAGTCCTGGCCAACGCCGTATATGTATGGCGCTAGTTAGCTAGGGGTTAATATATATATCAATATATACTGTAGGATATCGTTGCTCCTTGATTATCTATTTTGGGGAATATTTTAAAAGGTCACAATTAGGGATGAACGAATTGCCTTCGGAAGAAACATCCGAAGTCAATTGGCATAAAACTTTGTTTCAATACTTTACGGAGCGAGCGCGCACAGCATCATGTGGGAACGATCAATGCCGCATCGAGACATATGGCCCGCTCACGGACCATATGTCTCGGAGGGCATACGGTGGTGTGCAAGAGGTATGATATGCAGAGCTCTGGGTGCGCCTTTCTGATGCTGCCATATAGTGTGCAGGGTCTGGAGGTTGCAAAGTTTGATAACAGTGTGATAACATCAAAGCACACTGACAGCCCTGACAAGGGCTCTGCTGTTCTTATTTCATTTATCTAACTGCCAAGCAGAACTTTAGAGGCTGCTGAACACTCTCCAGACCCGTCCTAGTTAAGTAGATGCAGAGGTGGCCGGGAGCTGCTGCACAGGTTCATACCAGGTGCGCTCCTGAGAATCCAGCCAGGTTTATCATTAATGTGCAAGCTCGGCCATCACTGCAGGATGGCACAGGTGGCTGTATCCCATGGAAACCAACTATAAACAAACCAGGGAACAAAGGAGGAAAATAAGGAAAATGGTGCAAAAAGAACACTAAAGGTATTTGCCGATTTCATCAACTTTACATAAGGGACAACGTGAGATATGATTGTTAAGATGGGAATACCCCTTTAAGGCTAGGGCTACACTGTGACTTTTTGTAGCACGACTGATTGATTTTAACTATTGAATGACAGCTGCAGTCCAAAGAAATGCATTAAACTGAATATATTCATTTGGACTGCCGCTGTAGTTCAATAATTAAAATCAATCAGTTACGCTACAAAAAGTCGCAGTGTAGATAACTATTATGGTCTATGGGATTCTGACGCTTTGCCTGCTGAGCCATGCCTCGTGCATAGCTTTGGAGACAGATTACGATGACAGGCCTGAGATTCTCCAGCAGGCCCCTGGCTATCATGGTGACAGATCTAAGCCCCATGATTTCACTCTAGGTGCTCTAATCAGAGGGTAGGAGGAGCGCCCTCCCTCTGCCTAACTCAGGGATTACTGCAGCTCTACAGCTGTTGTAAAACTACAATTCCCACCATGCCCTTTTGTAGGCTGATAGCTGTAAGCAGTCTTTGCATGCTGGGAGTTGTAGTTTTGCAACAGCTGGAGAGCCGCAGTTTGCCCATCCCTGGCCTAACTTAATAGATGTTGCAATCACTATTGACCACAGCATTGCGGTCTGGTGCCTGCTATATTACACAGCCAGCACCTTCCATGTATGGAGCGGGCTCAGTGTAGCAATTCGCTTTAACCACCTCAGCCCCCCTAGCTTAAACACCCATAATGACCAGGCCACTTTTTACAATTCTACACTGCGCTACTTTCACCGTTTATTGCTCCGCCATACAACTTACCACCCAAATTAATTTTACCTCCTTTTCTGCTCACTAATAGAGCTTTCATTTGGTGCTATTTGATTCTTGCTGACATTTTTACTTTTTTTGATATTTTGCTTTTTTTGACGAAATTTTTGCAAAAAATTGACATTTTTCACTTTCTGTTTGAAAATTTGTCAAATAAAACTACATTACTCTATAAATTTTTCTCTAAATTTATTGTTCTACATGTCTTTGACAAAAAAAAATGCAATAAGTGTATATTTATTGGTTTGGGTAAAAGTTATAGCTTTTACAAACTATGGTGCAAAAAAGTGAATTTCCGTACTTTGACTTTCTGAGCACCTGTCCTGTTTTCTGACGTACTACAATGCCCAGACAGTGGAAACTCCCCATAAATGACCCCATTTCGGAAAGTAGACACCCTAAGGTATTCACTGAGGGGCATAGTGAGTTCATAGAAGTTTTTATTTTTTGTCACAAGTTAGTGGAAATGGATTTTTATTTTATTTTTTCCAAAAATTTCAATTTCCGCTAACTTGTGACAAAAAATAAAAACTTCCATGAACTCACTATGCCCATCAGCAAATACCTTAGGGTGTCTACTTTCGGAATGAGGTCATTGTGGGTATTTTACTGCCCTGGCATTTAGGGACCCTAAAGCGTGAGAATACAAATGTGTAAAAATGCCCTGTGAAATCCTAAAGATACTCATTGGATTTAGGGCCCCTTTGCAGCCAAGATGCGCAAAGGGGCCCTAAATCCAATGAGTATCTTTAGGATTTCACAGGGCATTTTTACCCATTTGTATTCTCACGCTTTAGGGGCCCCTAAAATGCCGGGACAGTAAAAATACCACAAAAGTGACCCCATTCTGGAAAGTAGACACCCCAAGGTATTCCGTGAGGGGTATGGTGAGTTCATGGAAGTTTTTATTTTTTGTCACAAGTTAGCGGAAATGGACTTTTTTTTTTTTTGTCTTACAAAGTCTCATATTCCACTAACTTGTGACAAAAAATAAAATTTTACATGAACTCACCATACCCCTCACGGAATACCTTGGGGTGTCTGATTTCTAAAATGGGGTCACTTGTGTGGTATTTTTACTGCCCTGGCATTTTAGGGGCCTCTAAAGCGTGAGAAGAAGTCTGGAATCCAAATGCGTAAAAATGTCCTGTGAAATCCTAAAGGTACTCATTGGTTTTAGGGCCTCTTTGCGCATCTTGGCTGCAAAAAAGTGCCACACATGTGGTATCACCGTACTCAGGAGAAGTAGGGCAATGTGTTTTGGGTGTATTTTTATATATACCCATACTTTGTGTGAGAAATATCGCTGTAAATGACAACTTTTTAAATTTTTTTACAAAAAGTTGTCAATTTACAGAGATATTTCTCTCACCCAGCATGGGTATATGTAAAAATACACCCCAAAACACATTGCCCTACTTCTCCTGAGTACGGCGATACCACATGTGTGCCACTTTTTTGCAGCCAAGATGCGCAAAGGGGCCCAAATTCCAACGAGTACCTTTAGGATTTTACAGGACATTTTTACGCATTTGGATTCTTAACTTCTTCTCACGCTTTAGGGGCCCCTAAAATGCCAGGACAGTATAAATACCCCATAAGTGACCCCAATTTGGAAAGTAGACACCCTAAGGTATTCGCTGATGGGCATAGTGAGTTCATTTAAGTTTTTATTTTTTGTCACAAGTTAGTGGAAATAGAATTTTTTTTGTTTTTTCTTACAAAGTCTCATATTCTACTAACTTGTGACAAAAAATAAAATTTTACATGAACTCACCATACCCCTCACAGAATACCTTGGGGTGTCTGCTTTCTAAAATGGGGTCACTTTTGTGGTATTTTTACTGCCCTGGCATTTTAGGGGCCCCTAAAGCGTGAGAAGGAGTTTGGAATCCAAATGCGTAAAATTGTCCAGTGAAATCCTAAAGGTACTCATTGGTTTTAGGGCCCCTTTGCGCATCTTGGCTGCAAAAAAGTGGCACACATGTGGTATTTCCGTACTCAAGAGAAGTAGGGCAATGTGTTTTGGGGTGTATTTTTACATATACCCATGCTGGGTGTGAAAAATATCTCTGTAAATGTCAACTTTTTAAATTTTTTTTATACAAAGTTGTCAATTTACAGAGATATTTTTCACACCCAGCATGGGTATATGTAAAAATACACCCCAAAACACATTGCCCTACTTCTCCCGAGTATGGTGATACCACATGTGTGCCCCTTTTTGCAGCCATGATGCGCAAAGGGGCCCCAATTCCAATGAGTACCTTTTAGGAGGGCATTTTTACGCATTTTTCTTCTCACGCTTTAGTGCCCCTAAAATGCCAGGGCAGTATAAATACCCCAAATGTGACCCCATTTTAGAAAGAAGACACCCCAAGGTATACTGTGAGGGGCATGGCGAGTTCATAATTATTATTTTTTTTTTTGGCACAAGTTAGCGAAATTTGATTTTTTTTGTTTTTTCTCACAAAGTCTCCCTTTCCGCTAACTTGTGACAAAAAGTTCAATATTTCATGGACTTAATATGCCCCTCAGCAAATACCTTGGGGTGTCTTCTTTCCAAAATGGGGTCACATGTGAGGTTTTTGTACTGCCCTGGCATTTGAGGGTCTCCGCAATCATTACATGTATGGCCAGCATTAGGAGTTTCTGCTCTCCTTATATGGAGCATACAGGTAATGAGATTTTTTTTCCGTTCAGCCTCTGGGCTGAAAGAAAAAATGAACGGCACAGATTTCCTCATTCGCATCAATCGATCGCCAAAAAATATGCAAGAAAAAAAAGAGGGGCCTGGCGATTGCCAGGACATAGGGGCTCCGCCCAAACATCCATACCCACTTCAGCTCCTATGTCCTGGCAAACGGGATTTCTCCATTCACATCGATCAATCCATCGGTGTGGAGGAAGACATCTTTGCCAGATTTTTGATACAAAATGTTTGCCAAAGCATATGAACTCCAACACCTCTCCTCAGCTCATATGCCTGGACAAACGTACCTGTCCTGCAGAGGAGAAATCTCGTCTTGCAGCGCCGCATACACCGACTTCACGTGTCCTCTGACAGCAGCGCAATGCTTCTCTCAGAATTCACATCAGTGCTGCGGCGTTTTCGTCGGTTGGTCAGTTGGTCTACCTGGAAAATAAAGGGTGGTTAGGGGGAAAAAAAAAAAAAGAAGAAAAAACAGGCAGCAGGCACATAAACTTGAACGTTACAAACTTTATCAAACCTGAACATCAAAACTTTTAAAACCTGAACTAACTCAAGTATTTTTTTCGTGCTACCTGTTTAATTTTTATTTATTTTTTTTAACCATTTCACGCTTTATTTTCCTAGCAGAAACCTCTCCTTTCCCATGGGACAATGTGTAAAGTGTAAATCGCACAGAGATGGTGCGAAGTACATTATGCACTTTATCCCAAGTGAAAGAAGAAGTTTCTACCGTTTCACACTTCTGCAGTAGCACACCAGCACCGTTCCCTATGTGTTAGGGTCTCTCAAAACCTAGTATCTTGAGAGACCCTAGAGCCTGAGTGGATAAACTACCTGTGTTGTGCTGGCCCTATGTCCCTAAGTGTACCTGAGTGTGGTACTTCCGGAAACACTCCCCTAGGCATAGGGCAGGGTGGTCAGGACAGTCAGGACAGAAATAGCGGGTGTCACGCCTTATTCCACTCCTGCTACAGACACGACATCTTTTTCGGGGTGACGGTTGGATTGAGGTACCAGCAACGACATTGGGGAAATGTCGCTCGTGTAGACGGCTCACTTCACTGGTGGTTGGGGCCACGGAACCTCCTGGATACAGGAGGTTCTCGATGATCTCTTCCTGAAATTTGAGGAAGGATCCTGTTCTCCCAGCCTTACTGTAGAGAACAAAACTGTTATATATAGCCAATTGAATCAAATATACAGACACCTTCTTATACCAGCATCTGGTCCTGCGGGAAAACAAATACGGGGCCAACATCTGGTCATTGAAGTCCACCCCTCCCATGTGGAGGTTATAGTCATGGAGGGAGAGGGGCTTTTCAACGACACTGGTTGCCCGTTCAATTTGGACTGTCGTGTCTGCGTGAATGGAGGAGAGCATGTAAACGTCACGCTTGTCTCTCCATTTCACTGCGAGCAGTTCTTGGTTACACAATGCAGCCCTCTCCCCCCTTGCGAGACGGGTGGTAAGGAGCCGTTGGGGGAAGCCCCGGCGACTAGGTCGCGCGGTGCCACAGCAGCCAATCTGTTCTAGGAACAAATGCCCGAAGAGGGCCACACTTGTGTAGAAATTGTCCACATAAAGATGGTACCCCTTGCCGAATAAGGGTGACACCAAGTCCCAGACTATCTTCCCACTGCTCCCCAGGTAGTTAGGGAAACCGACCGGCTCCAGGGTCTGATCTTTTCCCTCATAGATCCGAAATTTGTGCGTATAGCCTGTGGCCCTTTCACAGAGCTTATACAATTTGACCCCATACCGGGCGCGCTTGCTTGGGATGTACTGTTTGAAGCCAAGGCGTCTGGTAAAATGTACAAGGGACTCGTCTACGCAGATGTTTTGTGCAGGGGTATACAAATCTGCAAATTTCTGGTTGAAATGGTCTATGAAGGGCCGAATTTTGTGGAGCCGGTCAAAAGCTGGGTGGCCTCTGGGACGGGAGGTGCTGTTGTCTCTAAAGTGCAGGAAACGCAGGATGGTCTCAAATCGTGTCCTGGGCATGGCAGCAGAGAATATGGGCATGTGATGAATTGGGTTCGTGGACCAATATGACCGCAATTCATGCTTTTTGGTTAGGCCCATGTTGAGGAGAAGGCCCAGAAAAGTTCAAAATTCAGAAACTTGGACTGGTTTCCACCGGAAAGGCTGGGCATAAGAGCTTCCCGGGTTGGCGGTTATAAATTGAGTGGCATACCGGTTTGTTTCTGCCACGACTAAGTCATAGAGCTCCGCAGTGAAGAACAGCTCAAAAAACCCCAGCGCCGATCCTATCTGAGCTGTCTCCACCTGAACTCCTGACTGGGCAGTGAAAGGGGGAACTACTGGTGCGGCTGAAGTTGGAGGCTGCCAATCAGGATTTGCCAGCACCTCAGGGACTCTAGGGGCTCTACGGGCCTGTCTGCGCAGTGGCTGCGACGGGGGAATTACTGCACGTGCCACCGTACCAGCTTCAACTGCCCTTCTGGTGCTCGCCACTTCACCATGTTGTACGGCAGTGCTGGTAGGAGGTCCAGGACGGGCTGCGCTGCTGGTGTATGCCTCACCACGTAATCCGGCAGCGCCAGCCCCACTCTGCTGCCCTTGAAACTGATCCTGCGCTACCTGCGGTCTAGCGACACGGGGCCAGGTACGCCTGGTGCTATCAGGGACCTCAACCTCCTCGTCCGAACTTTGGGTCAGACTGCCACTGCTTTCTACAGGTTCCTTTTCTGACCCGCTAGATTCGTCAGATGAGGGTTCCCATTCCTCATCCGACTGGGTCAGAATCCTGTAGGCCTCTTCAGAGGAATGCCCCTTGTTTGACATTTGGGCGACTAAATTTAGGGGGTATTCCCTGAGACTACACAAGAAACAGAGCAAGCCTGTCTTACAAATGGGAGTGTAGCGAAGTACAGAAGCCGCTGCGATTGATAAAAAAGATCAAAACTGTTTTTTTTTTTATCGCCGCAGCGCTTGTGAAGTGATTGTGCAGTGATAAAAAAAAAAATACAAAATTTTTGTCACTGCGGCGGGGCAGGCGTGGGTGAATGCAGGTGTGGGCTACCAATCAGGTCTGATCGGGCAAACACTGCGTTTGGGGTGGAGGGCGAACTAAAGTGACAGTAATACTATTATAGATCTGACCGTGATCAGTTCTGATCACTTACAGATACTATAAAAGTACAAACGCTGATTAGCGCTATGCTAATCAGCGAATTGGTGACTGCGGTGAGGTGGGCTGGGCGCTAACGCTAACTACCTACCAAAGGGACCTAAACTAACCTAAACCTAGCAGTCAATACTAGTGAAAAAAAAAGTGACAGTTTACACTGATCACTTTTTTCCCTTTCACTAGTGATTGACAGGTGATGAAAGGGGTGATCAAGGGGTTAATTTGGGTGATGTGGGGCTGATCAGGGGCTAGTGTGTGGTGCTTGGGTGTACTCACTGTAGATGTGTGCTCTCTCCTGGGTCCAACCGACGAAAAGGACCCAGGAGAGGGCACAGAAGCCATTTAACACATTATATTTATAAATATAATGTGTTAAATGGCCTGCGATTCATTTTTTTAAAAAATCATCAGCCTGCCAGCGATGATCATTGGCTGGCAGGCTGATGAACTATAGTTGAACTTGTTCCCTAACTTTTCCCCGCCGCGCAGTGCGCATGCGCGGCGGCATCGGCACGAAATCTCGCATCTAGCGAGATGACGCGCCAATGCGTCGTATCAGAACTACAGGACCGCCCGCAGGACGCATCCCTGCGTTAGGCGGTCCTGTAGTGGTTAAGCATTCCTCCCTTTAATTGTCATCTAGTTGGCTTCTTGCGTATAATCATTCACAGCTGATTGTATTATAGTAACATAGTCTTCCCAGACAGTGTAGGGAGTATTATTGGAAGATTTTTATTAGAAAAACTTTTCAGAGACCCAAAAGACCTTTTAAGGACTATTGTGTGTGACAGCAGCAATATATATTTTAAGCGCATCCTGCGCTAAATAGCGTCTAATAGGCCACTGCGGACAATTAAATCATCCGCGCCACATCTCCTGTGTAGTGTTGAACACAAATATTCAAATAGCTAATTTTTTTAGTGAATATCGCCACTTCACTAATTTGCGAATATTTCGAATATAGCGCTATAAATTCGCTATTTCGAATATTCGATTTTTTTTATTGTTTATTGTTATTTTTTCCTTTCCCACTTCCCAAAAGTAGTTCTTACCTGTCCTGAGGATTTCTGGCTTCCTGGCTACTCCAGTCAGTGCCCGTTGCTGCTTCTGCCAACTTCCATGCTCATGGAGCACCTCCATACTAGAATGCACTGTCGGATGTGAGAATTAAGTTGAAATCGCAATGCGATTAATATTACTTGAAGTAGTCTCATTGCGATTTCAACTTAGAGCTGGATTTCTAATTGGTCAGCTTGCTAGAATTAACAAAATTAACAAATATGGAATATTGCAGTGCTAAGTTGAAATCGCAATGCGATTACTTCGAGTTTTATTAATCGCATTGCGATTTCAACTTAGCACTGCTATATTCCATATTCGTTAACTTCGGTAATTCTAGCAAGCTGACCCATTAGAAACACAGTTCTAAGTTGAAATCGCAATGTGATTAATATAACATGAAGTAATCACATTGCGATTTCAACTTAGACCTGGTTTACTATGGTTGGCTAGGTAGAATTAACGAAGATGATGAAAATGACAACTGTATTCGTCATATTCCTCAAAACAAAGATAACGAAGTATTCGTCAACTTCGCTAATTCTAGCAATCAAATAGGAAAGTTGACTATAGAGACAGCTGTGTTTAATTCGCTATGCGATTATATCACTTTGCTTTTTTTTTTAAATAAATTGAATAGTCAACTTTACTATTTGATTACTCGAATTAGCGAAGGTGACGAATATGGAGCTAAAATGAAGATGGAGAATATTTTGTTATCTTCATTTTGAGGAATATGACGAATACATTCGTCATATTCGTCATCTTCACTAATTCTAGATATCAAACCAATAGGAAAATTGCCTTAAGTTGAAATCGCAGTACGCGATTATTTAAATCGCATATTAATTGTGATAACTAGAATAATGACGAATATTCGATTTCAACGAATATGAGATAAATATTATAGTGAATATAAGTGAATTTCATCGAAATCGAATATGGCACCTCCCGCTCATCACTACTCCTGTGTAAAGTGTGTGCATCCCTAAAATATCAGTGATATCCAGTGTACTTTTTCCATAGACGGCGTCCGCTGTGGGCAGTTACGGTACATTTTCCACACAACATTTCCTGTTTAAAGTGTGTGCATCCCTAAAATATTAATGACATCCAATGTACTTTTTCTGTAGATGGTGTACGCTGCGGACAGTTAAATTATCCGTGGCACATCTCCTGTGTAAAGTGTGCGCATCCCAAAAATATCTGTGACATCCAGTGAACTTTTTCCATAGACGGTGTCCGCTGTGGACAGTGACATTAGTTGTGCAACATATGCAGTGTAACGTGTGCGTTGAAAAAATGTATCTGTGACATACAGTGTACTTTTTCAATTGATGGTTTCCGCTGCGGACAGTGACATTAGCAGTGCAGTGTAATGTGTGCGCTGAAAAAATATATCTGAGACATACAGTGTACTTTTTCAATAGACGTTGTCCGCTGCAGACAGGTACATTAGCTGCGCCACATCTGCAGTGTAACGTGTTTGTTTAAAAAATCTATCAGTGACATACAGTGTACTTTTTCAATAGACGGTATCCGCTTCTGACAGTGACATTACCAGGGGTATATCTCCAGTGTAACGTGTGCATTTAAAAAATTTATCAGTGACATACAGTGTACTTTTTCAATAGACGTGTCCCCTTCTGACATTGCAACGGACAACATTATGGTAAGAAGCATTTTAATATGGGGATTGTTATGTACAAAATGGTGTTAATGTTATATAATGGACATTTGTGGTGAAAGATTCCATTTAATATGTCACCAACACGTGTCTTCACTCCAGTGTCACAGGTTGTCACCTGTGATGTGATACGGATATAAATAGAGAGGTCACTGTGTACATACAGTATGTGTATATCTGTATATATCATGTGTACTGGGCTCCGGTAGACTCACGGTTTATATTGATGGGGTTTTCAGAGGCATCGCCCAAAGAAGACTTCCTGCACTAATTACCCTAATAGAATTAACCCCAGTTACATGGATCGTAAGAGGCATCCCAACACTACCACACACAGCCCCTTGTGGCTGCCACTACACAGTATATGGTCTCCTTGTGGCCCCCGTACAGTATAACGTATCCTTGTGGCCCCCACACGGTATAAGGTCTCCTTGTGGCCCCCATACAGTATAACGTTTCCTTGTGGTCGCCCCAATACAGTATAACGTCTCGTTGTGGCACCCCATACATTCTAAGTTGCTATCAATAAAGACCTTATTTAAATATGGTTTTGATTTAAAATTATTTTTTGTATCAGGACAAGTAGATTGTCACGAGGGACAAGTAGATTGAGCCCCCACTTTAGTCCTTCGACAAGTATTTTTATTTTTTTATTTTCACACCCCTGTTTATACTTGGGTGCTCGGTAGAGCACCCAAGCATCCCAATGTGATCCCAATGTGCTCAATCAACACTAGTAACATGGTTTATAAGGCCGAAAAAAGACATCTGTCCATCCAGTTCAGCCTATTATCGTGCAAGTTGATCCAGAGGAAGGCAAAAAAAAAAAACTGTGAGGTAGAAGCCAATTTTCCCCACTTAAGGGGGAAAAAAAATTCCTTCCTGACTCTAATCAGAATAACTACCTGGATCAACGACCCATCTCTAGTAGCTATAGACTGTAATATTATTACACTTCAGAAATATATCCAGGCCCCTCTTAAACTCTTTTAGTGAACTCACCATCACCACCTCCTTAGGCAGAGAGTTCCATAGTCTCAATGCTCTTACCATAAATAATCCTCTTTTAAGTTTGTGTACAAACCTTCTTTTATCCAGACACAGAGGATGTCCCCTCGTCACTGTCCTGGGGATAAATAAATGATGGGAGAGATCTCACTGACCCTTGATATATTTATACATAGTTATTAGATTTCCCCTCAGTGAATAACCCTAAATTTGATAATCTTTCAGGATATTGTAGTCCATCCATTCGAGTTATTAAGTTAGTTGCCCTCCTCTGAACCCTCTCCAGTCTGCTATGTCTGCTTTGTTCACTGGAGCCCAGAACTGTACACAGTACTCCATGTGTGGTCTGACTAGTGATTTGTAAAGTGGTAGGACTATGTTCTCATCACGGGCATCTATGCCCCTTTTGATGCAACCTATTATCTTATTGGCCTTGGCAGCAGATGCCTGACACTGGTTTCTATAGCTTAGTTTGCTGTTTACTAAAATTCCTAAGTCCTTTTCCATGTCAGTGTTTTCAAATTTAGTATGTACGGGTGACTTGCAGTTTCCCTTTCCATTTGAATAACTTTACATTTGTCAGTGTTAAACCTCATCTGCCACTTCTTTGCCCAAGCCTCCAATCTAGCCAGATCCATCTGTAGCAGTATACTGTCCTCTTCAGTGTCAATGACTTTACACAGTCTAGTGTCAGTTACAAAAATTTATATTTTACTGTGTAAGCCTTCTACAAGATCATTATCATTAATAAATATATTGAAGAGAATAGGGCCCAATACTCACAACTGAGATACTCCACTAGTGACAGTGACCCAATCTGTGTGTGTACGGTTAATAACCACCCTCTGTTTTCTATCACTGAGCCAGTTACTTACCCGCATAGAGACATTTTTTCCCAGTCCAAGCATTCTCATTTAATATACTAACCTTTTATGTGGTCTAGTTTCAAATGCTTTGGAGAAGTCCACACATATGACATCCATTGATTTGCCGCTGTCAAGTCAAGAACTTACGTCCTCATAGAAACTGATTAAATTTGTTTCACATGACCAATCTCTCATTAAGACATGCTGGTATGGCGTTATTTGCTTATTTTCATTGAGGTACTGCAATATAGCATGTCTTAGAAAACCTTCAAACAATTTACCCACGACAGATGTTAAACTTACCAGCCTATAGTTTCTGGGCTCTGTTTTTGGACCCTGTTTGAATATTAGCACCACATTTGCTATGCGCCAGTCCTGTGGAACACTCCCTGCCAGTATAGAGTCCTTAAATATCAGAAATAAGGGTCTGGCTATTATATTACTTAATTCTCTTAGGATACTGGGATGTATGCCACCTGGTCCTTGCGATTTGTCAATTTTAATCTTTTTAAGACGACTCTGTACTTCTTCCTGGGTTTGACAGTTTATTTTCCTTAGTGAATACAGTGGATAAAAAAAATATTTAATAGCTTTGCTTTCTCCTCATCGCTCTCTTTATCTGCCCCCTCATTAATGGGCCGACACCTTCAGATTTATACTTTTTACCATTTATATAATTGAAGAACATTTTCTTCAAGTTTGGCTGCTTTTATTTGTTTTTTACATATTACATTTTTTTCCTTATAGTTTTTCAATGTTTCTCTCTAACCTCCTGTTTTAGTGATTTAAATGCTTTCTTTTTGTCATTTATTGCTTTCGTTACAGTTCTGTTTATCCACATTGTTTATTTATTGTTCCTTAACCTTTTATTCCCATAAGATATGCACATCTCACAATTAGATTTTAGGATGTATTTAAAAATATCAAATTTTCTGGCTGTATTTTTATTTTTAAGGACTTTGTCCCAGTTAGTTACGCCTCTGGCCTCTCTTAGTTGGCTAAATTTTGCTTTTTTGAAGTGTTGTATTTTTGTTCCTCCCTGAAGAATGACAATTGGAAGGTTATTACTTTATGGTAACTATTTTCCAGGTGTCCCCGATCCTGCACATCTGTTGTTCTGTCAAGTCTATTGGTTAATACTAAGTACAGTATGGCTTTCCCTTTAGTCGGGTCTTGAACCAGTTGAGAAAGGTAATTGTCTTTGGTTATTGCCAAGAACCTGTTTACTTTATGAGATATACAGGCTTCAGTTTCCCAGTCTATATCTGGGTAGTTCAGTGATGGGCAACGTGCGGCTCTCCAGCTGTTGCAGAACTACAATTCCCAGCATGCAAAGCCTGTCTATAGCTATCAGCCTACTGCAGGGCATGGTGGGAGTTGTAGTTTAGCAACAGCTGGAGAGCCGCACGTTGCCCATCACTGGGGTAGTTGAAGTCCCCCATAATAATGACCTCGTCTATGTCATTTATTAGGAGATTTTCTGTGGACTCTGGTATTTTAGGTGGTTTATAATAAACTCCTATTAGTATTTTATTATTGTTTTTTCCTCCATGTATTTCTACCCACAGTGTCTCCATATGTTTATGTCCCTCACTTATATCATCTTGGACTATGGGCTTTAGACAGGACTTTACATAAAGGCAGACCCCTCCCCCTCTCCGGTTTTTGCAATCCTTTCTAAACAGACTGTAACCCTGTACATTAACTGCCCACTCATAGCTATCATCCAGCCATGTCTCAGTTATTCCCACTATATAATAGTCCTCCTCACACATCACTAATTCCAGTTCACCCATTTTATTAGTTAGGCTTCTGGCATTAGTATACATACAATTAAGAGGTTTATCTAAATTTTTTACCCTACACTGTTCTAGTCCCTCCTTCCATTCCTCCCCCAGTGTCATTACCTTGCCCCCGGTCTCTATGTGCACTATCTTCCCATTCTATAATGTAAATACCCCAGTCCAAAGGTTTAAACACTCCTCCAACCTTCTAGCAATCTTCTCCCCAACACAGCTACCCCTTCCCCATTGAGGTGCAGCCCATCCCTACGATATAGCCTGTAGCCAATAGAGAAGTCGGCCCAGTTCTCCAGGAACCCAAACCTCTCCTTCCTACACCAGTTCTTGAGCCACTTGTTAACCTCCCTAATTTCCTGCTGCCTTTCTTGTGTGGCTGGTGGTACAGGTAGTATTTTGGAAAACACTACCTTTGAGGTCCTTGCCATAAGCTTTTGACCTAAATCCCTAAAATCATTTTTAAGGACGTTCCACCTACCCCTAACTTTGTCATTGGTTCCGATATGGACCATGACCGCTGGATCTTCACCAGCCCCTCCCAGTAATCTGCCAACCTGATCCACGATGTGTCGAGCGCCAGGAAGACAACACACCGTTCGACGATCCCAGTCTTTGTGACAGATCGCCCTATCTGTACCCCTAATAATTGAGTCTCCCACTACCAATACCTGTCTGGCCTGCCCTGCTCTCCTGGTCCCCTGCTCCTGGAGCCGACATTCCCCTGACTGGCAGTGGAAGTGTCTGGCTGCAGCAGTGCTCCCTGTGAACTGACGTCCCCTTCATCTGCCACCCTTGCAAACTTGTTGGGGTGTATCAGATCAGGGCTAGCCTGCCTGGTACTTTTCCCTTTACTCTGCTTTCTAACTGTTATCCAGCTAGCTACCTCACTTTTCTGAGCCTCCTCGCTACCACCCTTCCCCCCATGTACCCCAAAGAGTGCTTGCTCAGTGAGCAGCAAACTCTTTTTCAAATTGTCACCACTTCTCAGTGTTGAAATTCGCCCGGTTAGATAATCGATATGCGATTACAAACAGGCAATTTTCTCACATTCTGAAAAAAAATGCACCCTCAAACGGCTGTTCCAGGAATGCATACAACAAGATGTGCACTAGACTGCGTTGTCAATAATGGAACAGATTACGCAAGGAAAGAGAAAATAATACAATATAGTGCAGTGATAAAAATCTAACTTACTGTAGTCCCCTCCTAAAGTCACTGAATCTGAAGTCACGTAATCTAAAGTCACACACTTAATACAAATACACACTTGAACTCAAACACGCAAACGCTCACAAACTCGCTTTGTTTGTCTGCTTGTATAAGTGCAGTTCTCAAACCAGACTGCTTTTTTTTCCTCTGGATTCAAAGGGATTAGTATTACTGACAAATTCTCTAACAAAAAATATATGATATTTTGTGATATAAATGATGATGTCATGCTACATGTTATGCAATCCATGTTTTATGAAGGACTGTGTGTATCTTGAATAGACATCTTCCATGCTTGCACTTTTAATGAAATCACTAAAACAATTATTAGATATAATTTAGTTTTATTTTTAGTTGTATTAATGTTGTTTATGTATTAGATTACCATCTGTCTGTAGATTGCTGTCTTGTAAAACCTTGCCGCTTGATATTACACTGCACTCAATATGATTTAAAAATAGAGTTTGTTATGTTCTTTGGATACAAATCTGTGATTCGCTGGTAGAAACCATGTGGAGTTAGTGACATGAACATTGTGGCCACAGCAGCTCTTCAAGCAACATAAAGCTTACAAGCTGAGAATTAGGAAATTACGCATTTTATATTCCACTGTTATCCATTTTTAGCAATGCATACATAATAAGAAGGGTAAAAAATAGTTTGTATTACAATAGCCTTTAATAGATAATGCCTAGCAGCATATGGAGGACTTAATATGCTGCAAGGTCATAATTTGTGTTATATTTGTGGGCTCATGCAGCTTTATTACAAAGGCATGTATAGTTTTCATCACAAATAAAGCAACAGATTATTATTGTTATGTGCGCTACATTCACTGGACTCTAAGCAATCTTAAGGGCTCATGCAAATGACCATGGTTCTGGTCCACATCCAATCCCCATTGTGGATTCATTCATCTCAATGGGGCCTCAAAAGATGTGGAAAGCACACCTGCGTTTTTTCAGCATCTGTAATTCTTTTCCGTAGCCCCTTAAAATAGAACATGTCGTATTCTTGTCTATTTTGTAGACAAGGATAGGACATTTCTGGAGGAATGCCTTCACACATGGCAGATTTTGTGGCAGAAAATTCAGCGACTGAAAATAAGTTCAATTCAGTTGAATTGGGCAGCAAAAACATGGATTTCTGCAAGCTCCATTAAGGTGAATCGAACAGTTTTTCAGTTGCATAATGTTCGTTCACAAAATCTGCCATGTGTGAAGTGCACCCTGAGGTCCCTTTTGTGCACCCTCAGGTCCCTTTTACACGAGGGAGTTTTACACGCGGGTGCAATGCGTGACATAAATGCATTGCACCTGCACTGAATCCGGACCAATTCATTTAAAATGGGTCTGTGTACATGAGCGTTTTTTAGCGCATCAGTTCTGCTTTGCGTGAAAACACGGCATGTTCTATATTCAGCATTTTGCACACAGCCCTGGCCCCATAGAAGTGAATCAAGTCCGGATGCAATGCATTTTTTACTGATGGTTGCTAAGAGATGTTGTTTGTAAACCTTCAGTTTTTTATCATCTGCGTGAAAAACGCATCAAAACGCATGGCACCAGCGTGGATAAAACTGAATGCAATCGCAGACAAAACTGACTGAACTTGCTTGCAAAATAGTGCAAGTTTCACTGAACGCACCCTTAACGCATCCCGAGCCAATCTGTATCATTTGTGTGAAAGAGGACTGTCCACTAGACTTGATATAGCTTAACCCAGGGATCAGCAACCTCTGGCACTCCATCTGTGAGGAAATGATGACTCCCAGCAAGCACAATTGCTTGTATGTTCTCAGATCTCCCATACAAGTGAATGGAGCATGATCCCTACAGGACAGGGCCATTTTCTGTCTTTTACTCACAGTCTTCCCAGAGCCATAACTTTTTTATTTTTCCATTCACATAGCCATACCAGTGATCACTACTGTTAATGTTCTTCCTCATACTGACGATTTTTTGATTGCTTGGCATTAGACTTTGGCACTTTTCTTTTTTATTTTTTTTAGGCCATTCACCTGAGGGCATAGATCGTGTCATATTAGGTATCACTGCATCTGTAACGACCTGCTCTATAAAAATATATATCTATTTTTCTGATATTTATAATTTTATATGACTTTATTATTTTTTACTTGAAACCTAGGTATGCTACAAGTTAATACTAAAAAAAACCCTTTTTTTAGCAATGTTTACACAAATTTTTGTAGCATGCAATCATTATTGTGATATAACATTACAGCATGTTGTAGGAAAACTACAACTCCCAGCAGGTCCTGAAGATTTGCATCTCACAGGGCATGCTAGGAGTTGTAATTACCAGAGGGGAATGCAGTAAAATGTGAAATTATACCTATATTTTATACTGTCTTGCGGGACGAGCGTAGGCTGTGATGTCCTCTAGAGATGAGCGATTTTTTTAAAAAAATTCGATTTGCCGGTTCGCTGAATTTTTCAGGAGAAATTCAATTCGATCTGAATATATTCAGGGTGAATGACATTAAAAAATGGCTATTTCCTGGCTGCTCAGAGCCCTTATAGTGGTGTAGTACACCGTGTATTGCGGTAAAACACATAGGGAATCTGCTTTGGTAGTGAAATAATATTGTGAGTCCGTATGACATGCAGATGACAGGCGTCGCTCTTAGCATTACTGCATACTTCACTTATTTGGGCGGTCACTGGGCCAAACTGACCAAGTAAATCAAGTTTCAACTCAGCCTTACAGGTTGATGTTAGAGGCAAGAAGAAGTGCACTCCTTTTACACCATTGTCAGCTGATTCCACATAGATGTCTACAGAACCTGTTTTATTAAACACTTATACAAGTAGAGCCCCCCGACAGAGTGGAGAGGGTGTCAGCAGTAACTTGTGTTGATGTCACTGATTAATTTTCCCAATTCTCTGATCCGTCAGAACAATTACCCAGAAAAAACAGATACTGTCTGTGGAGCATACGCCTTCACTCGGTTAGCATTTGCTCAAGACAATAATCCATCAGTACTGCTAAAGGCTAGTAATTAGCGAGCATGCTCGGCTGAATATTTGTTCGGCTTGCGCATCGCTATGCTCGGCACCTGGCGGTACTCGACAGAGTACCCCATGTGCTCGAGCGCAATGCTCAAGTCTCCGCCCCGCAAGTCCAACGGGTTTTAAGCAGCTAATAATGGTGCAGGTAAGTACTGTCCTCACTGTAATGCCAGTAGCCATGTTGACATTACAGTGATTGGCTGGCCGGAACATGTCATCGGGTGCAATATAGCACCCGATGATGCATGTTCGGCTCAGACCAACACAGGGAGAGCAGAGCGTAGGAAGGGAAAGAGAGTGTAGGGAGCGATTTTCAGTTTTTATTCTCCTTCTCCTCCAGATTGCATATATTCCTTCCACCACAATTTTTAATGAGGGTCAGCCACCAGCAGACCCTCAACCATATTGTTTTACAGGGTCAGCTCACCAACAGGCCCTCAACCATAATGTTTTATAGGGTCAGCTCACCAGCAGGCCCTCAACCATAATGTTTTACCGGGTCAGCTTACCAGCAGGCCCTCAACCATAATGTTTTACAGGGTCAGCTCACCAGCAGGTCCTCAGCCATAGTGTTTTATAGGGTCAGCTCACCTGCAGGCCCTCAACCATAATGTTTTACAGTGTCAGCTCACCAGCAGGCCCTCAACCATAATGTTTTACAGGGTCAGCTCACCAGCAGGCCCTCAACTATAATGTTTTACAGGGTCAGCTCACCAGTAGGCCCTCAACCATAATGTTTTATAGGGTCAGCTCAGCAGCAGGCCCTTGCCCATAATGTTTTAGAGTGTCACCAGCAGGCCCTTGCTCCAAATGTTTTTGAGGATCACCAGCAGGCCACCAATCATAATTTTTCAAGGGTGTGTATGATGCCCTCCTTTGTGTGTAATAGAGGGTGTATTGTAATGCCGGTTCCTCGTACTTTTTTGCAGCCCTTTCACTTACTGCATAGGCTTTATGAGTGTTGGAGTCCCACTACCTGAATAATTGTACCACAATGTGAACGGGGCCCTCCTTTATGTGATATACAGGCTGTTTCAGAGTGCCTCTTGCTTGTAATTTTTGGCAGCACATGCACTTTATATACAATTAAATATACAGGAAACAATGTTTCCTAGCAATTTTTCCTGATAAAGGCCTGCAAAAATGTAATACCCAGAGCATGTTACAATTTAAAAAAAACATAAGGGACAAAATTCACCAAGAAACTATCATAAAATGCTCCTCCCTGCCTCATGGGATTTCTGACACATTTTTTTTATTAAAAAAAATGTTTCATTAAAAAGATAATAAAATTTTTTTTTGCTCTGTCTCATTCACCTTATTCGATGTCTATGTCAGAGAAGGGGGAACACATGCTTTATTAATATGGCACTCATTCTGAACACCATATTTCCTCAAAGATTTCACAATCGAAAATTATCTGAAATATTCAGAACTTGAGGGTATGTCACACTTCAAAAACAGATTTTTAGGACGTGGACATAGTATATCTCTTTACACTGCTGAAAACTTTATCAAGGGCACATATTGATGTTCAGCTATTCGGGAATTGTCTTGTAGCTATCATCAAAATTAGCATTGCACTGTGACGTCATCCCTGGAACTGAATCCTATATCTCATATATCACAATCTATATTTAATTTTATATTTACATATATAATATTTTTCAGACATTTCATGTAGCACTTGATGTCTATGTATGCAATATGTTTAGAAGATGTCATGTAGCAGATTTTCATATGTTTAGATTCCACATTAACAAGTGGCATCTTTAAAAAATTATACTAAATGAAATCATTACTGATTTGTATTGACGATTAGAGCACTGAACTGTTTTATTACAACAGATAAATCTCTCCTCCCATACAGCTCTAAATCCTCTACTTCCATTCACATACTATACCATAAAACTGGCTGCCTGAAGACACCGCTAGTGCATAGGAATTATATAGTTAACCGAAGTGGTGAAATACAGTATGTATGCACTAAGCTCCCCATAGTGGTGGCTGCCAGAAAATGCAGTGGTTTTATGTTGGTGAAAAAAGGAGTCATGTGCTTTGCCTCCATAGTACGTACGCCACTGGTAGTAGTATTATTGCTATTATTACTATTAATAGAGTGTGACTTTCACTTATTCTGTTTCATGATCATGGGAGTCATTTATCATTTGAGGTTGTTCTTGTGCTATTATTTTTTTTTTTTTTGTCTTTGCTTTGTGTGCCTGCACCAAATTTATGAACTCGTGCACCTTAGTCCTCATGCACAGCGGACGCTGGCCGTGTGCTCCCCGCATCACAGATGCGGACCCATTCACTTGAACGGGTCATATCTGATTTAATAAATGAGCCACATTGAGTTTAAAATAAGAAATAGCCTAGTTGGTTCTCTAGTTTTTTTTTATAAATAGCTGGCTATTTATAAAATAGCCTGCATTCTACCAGATCTTCTCTCTATCTTATTGTTTTTCCCATTTTGCTGTAATAATCCCATTACAACTAAATTCTATCCTGCTACCTATCTGCATACCTACAGCTATAATGTCATAGTGTTAGTCTGTTTTGATATATACTCAGTATACTCAATAAAAGTGATTGAACTATGAAATAAAACACAACATTAAAACAAAGCATTTAAGATGCACAAATAAGACTGTTACCATTTTTACAAAAATGTAAAAGTACTCTCTGTGTAAAAATAACAAAACAAATCCATTTCACTCACAATTTTATGTTTTCTTCCTTGCATAATATATGTACTTGTGAAGGCATAGTAAAGGTTTAACATTAAATGAGACAGATCAGCCATAAAATTCAAGAAAGGCTTGAAGGAACATGCCCAAATAAATCATTAAGAAAAAAGATAAGACAGTGACACTGTGAAGGACACAGGATAATTAGCCAGACTAAGTAAGAAAGTTGGGAAAACTAAGACATAAGTCTTTTTCGAGAGGTGTGCTCTGTATAGGCTGCATGAGTATGCTCCTTAAGGCCCCTTGCAGACGAGCGTGCTAGATTCAGTCCGGATGCGTGACCTTCTTCCATTGCTCCTTTATGGACAGTGGTCAGCAGGGTGTATTCTGATTGCATTTTATCATATATAGTGCTTTTTTTTTTCCAGCAATTTGTAGTACAGTTGCATTTCTGTGGAATCAGCCTTAATGGACTAATTCATTCACCACACTCCTCAATGAGCGCTGTGCAATAAGTCAGTCTTCTTTTCCTTCTTGCACATTATTGCTTAGTTAACAGTTAGTATAGTCATTTTCAGTCAGAATATATGTTACTGCAGCTTGATGAGTGCAGCATGTACATTCCATGCAGTAAACTTTGAGGTTTAATTTTGATTTCCAAAAGATGCATAAACATATTTTTGGGATTCAAAATTAATTTTTACTGAGTATAGATGAGCAAATGTCTTGAATTTCTTTTCGTATTCTGATTCAAGGAGTTTTTGCAAAAATGACATTCATGTTTAAATCGATTCTACACTAATCATAGTTTATCCATAGTTGCTTGGTATATAACACCCTCTAGTCTCCTATAACTCAAATTTTTACAAGAAGATGTCATCTCATTTTGTAAATTTGTAATAAAATATTGCTCTTTCTCCCCCAACCTCTTAAAAGCAATGATAGCAATAGCAAGTAATGTGAAGGTGAGACTGACATATATAGCTATGGGTAAATGCATGTTTGATAGAGTTAACAAACAGCGTGTTTAATAACATCCTGTGCCATTTCATATTAGAAAGTTTCCACAAATTGTCTATTAACGGGGCAGATGGTGTTTAAAAACACAAGATTTTATGGTGGAAAAACATTGGCTTGCTGATACTAAGCATCCACGAATACTATCTGAAAAGAGGGAGAAAAAATTCTCCCTTTTAATTTGGAGCAGCAACAGTACAGTGTAGATGTGAAATTGGTGGGGTAAGGTTTGCATGTGGCCACGATAGTAGCGGCAGCACTACCAACACAGCATGGAACAGAAAAGGGAACGTGTGTGTGACTGTTTAGGGGCAGTAGTAGTAGTAGTAGTAACGACTGTGTAATTGTAGTGGCAGTTGGAGTAATGGAAGTTGTGGTGGTGGAAACTGCAGCCATATGGTACGGAACATGATGGTAGGCAAGCAGATAGCAGCAGTGGCACAATGGTGGCAGCAACAGCATCCATACGTACAAAACATAATGAAAAGCAGACAGTGGAAGTGGCATGTTGGTGGCAGCAGCAGCCATATGGTACAGAACATGATGGTAGGCAGGCAGACAGCGGCATGATGGGGCACTGCCAGAAAAGGCAGATCTATTCATTGGCCTAACCTGGAGTAGTGTAAAAATCCTCATGGGTCCATGCCTCTGTCGTTTTGACAAAACTGATTGGCCTTTCTTTGTTGCACACTGTGCTCCCTGACCCTATGGACTGAGTCCAGGTAGGTGTTAACTGGGTGTTGAGGTGGCACATCACAATTTAGTGATTTGCCTCAGCCTAAAATGGCACATGAAAACATTTCTCAATCAGGTTGATAACACTGAACTGGCTGCTATGACTTCTGCTGCTTGTGGTAGCAGGGGTGGAGCAAATTGTGTGACTCTGCGGGAGCCGGAGAGGGGGCCCAGATAAGCAGATGTCCTCTTGTCTGACCCTTTTTGTCAGATGCTCGACAAAAGCTGCAGAAGGATGCCTACACAGTGTTCTAGAAAATATTTCCCCATTTTGCTTTGTTAGGGTCTAAAAGCATCCAGTTATCATAAGATTGCTCCATATGAATGATACGCCTGTTGTACAACTAGGTTTATGACATGCATCATGCAGGTAGCATGTGTTATTTCCCCCAAATGCAGCATGGCAACAATGTCGCAGACATTGTCACTGACCATCTTTCTCAGTTGGAGTTGGCAGGGAGACCGCTTGTGGCATGTTTGCTGCTCGATGTATTTTAGCAAGTGATCGGCTGGTTGGCTTCTCTCACTCAGGCCGATCAGCTCTCCTACCACATTGCAATGCTTCACTTTACACATGTGATAGGAGGGAGGGGGAATGGGAGCAATGTTCTGCCCAGCTTCTGTTCTGTTGAGGATAGGAGGACATCCGTGGAGAAGGCAGATAGAAAACTACAAATGGAGACCCTACAATCTCCTTTGCAACTGGATGTCAGCAGCTCTGCAGAAGAGTGCATCTGCTAGCGCCAGTTGTAACACATTGCCTCTGTTCTTTATTGCTGCCACCTTCCTCTTCTGATGTTACCTCCTTCTCAGCACTCCGATCCAACTCCTAAGTCCTGTCTAACCCACAATCATCATCAGAGTTCTTACCCTCCCCATCTCTTTTCTCAGACTGTGATATGTCTTTGTGAGCTCCTTGAGCCCCACCCAATTCTCTACTCTGCATTAGCCCTGAATGCCACTGTTGATACCACTGCCTCTGTTACCATCACTGTGGCCGCCACTAGTATCACCACTAGAGATAAGCAAAGCTATGCAAAATTTGATTCAGCTGCTTTGCCAAATTTAACAAAGAAATTCACTTGGTGATGATGAATTACTTCATCTCCGATCGCAGCATCTGATATTAACATTGAGAGCTTTCAGGGGTTAGTCCGGTAAAACAAAATACCTTATCTATTGTATCGCATAGAGGCCATTATGATTGAAGACGGTGCGGTATGTTCAATCAAGATGGCTGCAACGGCCTCTTTACGTTCAAATGGATGAGGTTAATATATATTTTATGTTTTATTTTCATGAAAAATTGATTCCATACCACGTAGCGAGAGGAAATTAGGCTTCTCAGCTACTCAAATGTTTCCTTAAATTTAGATAGAGGTCCACTTCTGATACTTCAAATCGCTTACCACTAATCACCACCAACACAGCTATACATGGGATCCCATGATTCCCTCATTTTGAACATCATCCTGCTGACTGTTCTCACACAACTCATGAACAGGGGGACTTTCTACATCATCTCCAATAGTGTGTGGCTTTTTTTGCCTCTTGTTAGGAAAAAAGAAGGTGCCCCTCCACTAGGCGAGGGCAGTGATGACAGAGGATGCAACTGAAAGACTTTTCTTGGGTTGCTAGGAGGAAAAGCAGGAAAAATGTTGTGAACTCTTGCTCCAAGGCATTGTGTCTAGAGATCAGTGAATCGAAGCTGACAAAGTGGAATTCAGGAAAAATTTGATTTGCAGGATCACCCATAATGACATGCATGCAGTCAATCAGCAGACAGCCAGCCCTGTGATGTCACAGCCCTATAAATACAGCGGCCATCTTAGATTTTGCCATTCACCAGCGTGCTTAGTGCAGGGAGAGACGTGTCAGCAGGCGCTAGGGACAGTGATAAGAAAGACTTTATTGTGGTGAAAAAAAATGATTTACAAGAGCAGGGAAAAATTACTCAAGGTGAAGGGAAAGGATAGCGAGTAGAGATGAGCGAACTTTAAAAAAAAGTCCGGTGTTCGGCGTTCGGGTTGTGGTAAGTCGCGCATCCCGTTATGGATTCCACTATAGCGGCATATGGAATCCATAAGGGGCGGCTGCCACCAACCCGAACTGTTGAACAGCCGAAGGACCTGGGGTGACGTCACTGTCATGTGATCAGTGCAGGGGGCGTGGCTCAGCACGGGATCAAATCAAGTGCTCAGCCACGCCCCCTGCACTGATCACATGACAGTGACATCACCCCAGGTCCTTCGGCTGTTCAACAGTTCGGGTTGGTGGCAGCCGCCCCTTATGGATTCCATATGCCGCTATAGTGGAATCCATAACGGGATGCGCGACTTACCACAACCCGAACGCCGAACACTGGACTTTTTTTTAAAGTTCGCTCATCTCTAATAGGGAGGAATCATTCCTCCAGCATTTGAGTTGAACAGGGTTCAGTCGGGGAGATGACAGCCTGGGTAATAGGAACAATCCGATTACACCTTGCTGCACTGACTGGAGATCTAAATTGCCATTATACAGCTCAGTAATTCCAGCAAACCTGTCTTATTAGGCCCCATTCACACGTCCGCAATTCTGTTCCGCATTTTGCGGAATGGAATTGCGGACCTATTCATTCCTATGGGGACAGACCATTTGCCGCCCGGGTCCGCAATTGCGGATCCGCACTTCCGGGTCCGCAATCGCGTTCCCGAAAAAAAAAAAACATGTCCTATTCTTGTCTATATAGTGCCGGAGACGTGCGGTCCGCAAATTGCGGAATGCACATCGCCAATGTCAGTGTTTCGCGGATCTATATAGTGCCGGCGACGTGCGGTCCGCAAATTGCGGAATGCACATAGCCGATGTCAGTGTTTCGCGGATCCGTGGATCCGCAAAACACTTGCGGACATGTGAATGGAGCCTTAGGGTGCAAGTGCTGTTTGATACAGGCATTAACAGGGTTTGTTACAAGGAAATATTTCTTCTTTTTAGTTGCCCTTGTGCGGTGCAGTTATATATTCTAAAGCATTTTTTGGCTTGTATTAGTGGGGAAAAAGGGCTTATTAGCTGTTGTGTGGTGAAGAGCGAAAATTACAGCCCTTTTTGTTGTGTATTAGTGGCAAAAGTAAAATATATTTGCTGCTCAGTGGTACAGTTATCGGTTTTAAAGGCCTTTTTTCTGTGTATTAGTGGAAAAAGAAAAAAAAATATTTGCCGCTCAGCTGTGCAGTTATTTGTTTTAGAGCCCTTTTTATGTGTATTAGTGGAAAAAGGAAAAATATATTTGCCGCTCTGCGGTGCAGTTATGTATTTTAAAGCCCTTTTCTCCTTGTATTAGTTGAAAAAGGAAAATTATCTTTGCCGCTCAGAGGTGCAGCCATCTATTTTAAAGTCCTTTTTTGCATGTATTAGGGTACTTTTACACTTGCGGCAGGACGGATCCGGCAGGCTGTTCAGCCTGCCAGATCCGTCCTGCCGCAAGTGCCCGAGCACTGCTGTGCTGCCGCTCCTTCCCCATTGACTATAATGGGGCGGGGGGCGGAGCTACAGCGCAGCACGGCACTGCACGGCAAAGATCGCCGGACTGAAAAGTCGGACATGCAGGACATTTAGTGCGGCGATCTTTGGCCAAGCAGTGCCGTGCTGCGCCGTAGCTCCGCCCCCCGCCCCATTATTGTCAATGGGGACGGAGCGGCAGCACGGCAGTGCACGGGCACTTGTGGCAGGACGGATGCGGCAGGCTGAATTGCCTGCCGGATCCGTCCTGCCGCAAGTGTAAAAGTACCCTTAATAGAAAAAAAAAACATATCTTTGCCGCTCAGTGGTGCAGAGATATATTCGGAAGCCCTGTATGCCGTGTATTAGTGGCGAAAATAAAAAATATATTCACCTTCCAGTATTGCATATATCTGTTAAAAAGCCTGTTGTGTAAAAGTAGAAAAAAATTTGGGCCTAATTGATGTTCTGCGGTGCAGTGATATATTGAGAAGCTCAGTTTGCCGTGTATTAGTGGCGAAATAAAAATATAGTCGCTATCCAGTGTTGCATATATCTGTCAAAGCCTGTTGTGTAAAAGTAGAAAAAAATTGGGGCCTAATCGAAGTTCTGCAGTGCAGTAATATATTGGGAAGCCCTGTTTGCCGTGTATTAGTGGCGAAATAAAAATATATTCGCCGTCCAGCATTGTACTTCTCTGTCGAAAAGCCTGTTGTGTAAAAGTAAAACAAAATTTGGGTCTAATTGACGTTCTGAGGTGCAGTGATATATTCTGAAGCCCTGTTTGCTATGTATTAGTGGTGAAATAAAAATATATTCGCCGTCCAGCGTTGCATATATCTGTTGAAAAGCCTGTTGTGTAAAAGTAGAAAAAAAATTGTGCCTAATTGACGTTCTGCTGTGCAGTGATATATTCTGAACCAAGTTTGCCGTGTATTAATGGCGAAATAAAAAATATTTCTTCTAACATTGGATTATTTGATCTAACAGTATGTCATACAGAGAAGTGTCAGGCCCTGCACAGGGGAGTAGCAGAGGCGTAAATGTTTCTGGCGCAGGCAGAGATCGCAACAGAGTAAACGGGCATGGCAGCAGGGGTTGCAGCGAGAGGCCTGAGCTCCCGCTGTCATCTAACGGTCATGTCTTGACCAACAACCCAGCTGTTCTTGAATGGTTGACTCTGTCATCCACTTTGTCCCAAGTGACATCAAACTCCCCCAACCAAGAGTCGGTAGGTTCCTCTGACACAACAATTAGTTGGCATGGCCCGGGAGCAGGCCCTGTGCCTTTACCTGTCCTCAACCTGCAATTATCTTTTTCTGTTCCATTAGCCAGAGAAGTATTATATGCTGTGGGCTCGGCTCCACTTTTCAGCGAGGAACAGCTAATAGAGGACAGTCAGCAGCTACTGCCCAGCCAAGATCTGGAGGAGACATCCGCCGCTTCTGCCACTAGGCGGGCAAGTACTGATGAGGAGAGTGGCGTGGGAGCTGGTGTTGCGAGCGGTCAGGCTCCTGACCCAGAGACGGTTGAGAAGGACGTCAGTGACGTGCAGACAGTACTCGATGATGATAATGTAGCTGATTGCACATGAGAGCCGGGTGACGAAGGGGCTTCATCATTATCAGGAGAAGAGGGTGGCAGCTTCACCGTGAGCAAGCGACGGAACCTGTAAGTCGCTAGTGTGGCCGGGAGTCAGCAGGGTGGCAGCAGTGGGAGGTCGGGAGAGAAACATGCCTGGGGTAGACCACCCATTTGGGAGGAGCTTATGTGTCCAGGAAGTAGTGGTGCACGGGTTCACGGAGGCAGCGGCGGTAGCAGTGTTGGGGGTAAAATCATCTACTCGGCGATGTGGCAGTTTTTTGTTAACCCGTCGGAGGAGGTGAACGTGACCATATGTAGAATATGTGGGCAGAAGGTGAAGCATGGCCTGGGTGCCAATGTTGGCACCACGGCCCTGCGTCAACATATGCAACGTCACCATAAAGTGGCCTGGGATAACCGTGGCTCCGATGTGGTGGTCCAGCCTGCCGCAGCAACTGCTGCATAACCCAGTGGCTAGACACCCGGTTTCAGGCAGTCAAGACTCCACCACCTCAGCTGCAGGGAGCTGTCTGTCCTTCCCTTCATCTGTTGGTCCTGATGCTCCTGCTCCTCCTACTTCTCGTCAGTCATTCCATCAGCAATCAATCACTGGAAAGATTGCCAAGAGACAACAATATGCTTGCACGCATCCAACGGTGCAGAAGCTGAATGTGCTCCTGTCCAAGTTGCTGGTGCTTCAGTCCCTCCCTTTCCAAGTGATGGATTCTGCACCTTTCAGAGAACTGATGGCTTGTGCCGAGCCGAGGTGGTGAGTCCCAAGCCATCATTTCTTTGCCAAAAAGGCAGTACCAGCCTGGCACACACATTTAGAATAGAAGGTGGGCCAGTCCTTGAGCTAGTCAGCGTCTGCCAAAGTGCACAGCAGTGCTGAAGTGTGGAGCTGTAACTTCAGGCAGGGACAATCAGGGCCAGTGCAAGGATTTTTGCCGCCCTAGGCAAAAGAAAAGTTTAACGCCCCCCCTCCCCCATGAGACATCACAATGCCCAATGTCCTCTGGATAGATCATCAGCATCTGATCGGCATTGGTCTGACACCCGGGACCCCCACAATCAGCTGTTTGAGAAGGCAGTTGCGCTGGCAGTAGCGCCTCATTTTTCTCTCTGTTTACCGCAGGCCCAGTGACGTTACGACTTGTATCACTGGACTGGGTGGGGCTAAGCTTGTGATACTAGTCCTGACGTCACTGCGCCTGCGGTAAACAGCGAGAGGGCCGAGGCACTACTGCCAGTGCTGCTGCCTTCTCAAACAGCTGATCTGCTGGTGTCAGACCCCCGCCGATCAGATGCTGATGATCTAAAATCATCAGTTTAAATAAACTGCAAAACCCCTTTAACTAACGCCAGTTCTCTCTCTCCCCCCCTTGTCGTTCTCTTTCCCCCCTTGTCGTTCTCTTTCCCCCCTTGTTATTCTCTTTCCCTTTGTGTCACTCTTCCCCCCCCTGTCATTCTCTTTACTTTTTGTGTCATTCTCCCCCCCCTCCCCCCTTGTCATTCTCTTTGTCCCCCTTGTCATTCTTGTCCCCTTGTCATTGTCATTCTCTTCCCCCCCCCCTACCTCTGGTATAGCGTGGCCGAGCGCTTTATGGTCCACAGATACAGGAGCTTTAGTTTCCTGTACCCGGGCGGACTGACAGGAAGTGCACTGTGTGCACACTTCCTGTCAGTCCGGCCGGGTACAGGAGACAGATGCTCCCTGTACCCGTGGACCATACAGGGCTCGGCCACGCTACAATGTGGGACTGACAGGAGGGAGCGCTGAGTGCTTCCCTCCTGTCAGTCCCTCTCTTCATGCTGCGCCCGGGCAGTGCTCGGGCAGCTGCAGCATGAGGGGGGGCCGGCGCTCCTAGCAGCGCCCCTTCCCAAGCGGTGCTCTACGCAGCTGCATAGTCAGCCTATAGGATGCGCCGGCCCTGGGGACAATACATTTCCTTTACGGCCCACTGGGTGAATGTGTTTTCTGCACAGCCACACCAGCAACTTGGCCAGGTGACGCCACTTCCACCTCCACCTCCACGTTGCCATGCCGTTGGTCCTGTGACAATGTTCGCCTCTGCCCCCTCATCCTCTACCGTGTCCTCAGCTTCCACTGCAGGGACAATTCACAGGGGACCTCCAGCATACCACATGTGCAGGGCACAGCAGTGTCACGCGTTCTGCACCTCGTTTACCTGGGCAAACAGAGTTACAAGGAAGAAATCAAATCCTGGCTTTCTCCGCGACCACTGAAAATCGGAACCATGGTGCCTGACAATGGGAAGAACATTGTGTGGGCGCTGCATCAAGGAGGGCTGAGCCATGCGCCCTGCATGGCACACGTATTCAATCTGGTTGTCAAGCGGTTCCTCAAGTCTTCCACACATCTGCAAAACATCCTAAAAATGGCCAGGAAGCTTTGCATGCACCAAATGCTGACCAAGTGAAGTCGGATGCTCCACAGAAAGGATCCCTTTTTGGGGGGGGTTATTGTTCTGTTGGATCAGAGGAAGGGCAAAATAATCAGTGACGTCAACACAAACTTGCTGCTGACACATTCTCCACTGTCGGGGGGGCTCTACTTTTTTAGGTGTTTAATAGAACAGGTTCTGTTTACATCTATGTGGAATCAGCTGACGACGGTTTAAAAGGAGTGCGCTTCTTCTTGACAATAACATTGACCTGTAAGGCTTGAGTTATTTGGTCAGTTTTGGCCCCGTGGCTGCCCATATAAGTGAAGTGTGCAGTTATTCTATGACACCTGTCATCTGCATGTCATATGGATTCACAGTATTATTTCACTACCAAAACAAACTCCCTTTGTATGCTACTGCAAGGCACAGTGTTCTACACCACTATAAAGGCTCTCAGCAGACAGGAAGTAGCCGTTTTTTAACCTAATTCGCCACAAATATATTCGGGTCAATTGGGCGAACTGGCAAATTGAATTTTTGAAAAATTTGCTTATCTCACTCTAATTGTGTCAGATTGAGCCACATCATTCTGCTGTGACTGAGAAGATAAGTAAGCCATCCAATCCGCAAGATCGTCCTCTTTGTCCTAAATACTAATGTTGCACCTTTTGGGAGCCAGGGAGAACTGTGGCTTACTACTAATGCTACTACTGCATGTCTGCCTGATGAGGATACTCACATTCTGATTCTGGGAGGACAAGGTCTTTTTTTCCATTCTTCCATTTGTCAGACATTTTATTATGAGGTCTATGAAAAAAAGTTATGGGGTTTAGATTATTAAACAGTACTAGCAAAATTGTATATTAAACACAAAGGTGCAATTACATGTCTTGAATCTATCCCCTTCCACAACCACACTGTGCAAATTTACACTGGTATAAATACAATTTTTGCAGTTTAACATGCTTTAACTATATACTCTGATGTATTAATACTGGGCCTCCACTAACACTTTTTTAGGCAGTGATGCAGTATGCGTTCACTAACAATGGTGTAACTAGAACTAAGATGGTCCCACATTTTTGAACAGGCCCTTCCAGAAACCCAGTCCTCCCATGCAACCCTTACTCCTGCGGCTAGTCAAGATAGCGGTATCATGCCAAACCCGACAGCAGCTCCGACTGTTTCCAACACTTATTGTATGTCCTACTACTGTTTATACTGTCACTGTATATAATGTAATTGTATAATACCGTGGAGGGTCCCTGACAATAAAATATTTTAGTCCTTGTCCTCTGTGGGTCCCTTCTGAGTTCAAGCCCTGTAGCAGATGAATCCCCTGCTTCCACTATAGCTATGCCCTTGTTCACTATCACAGCGTTACAGGTGGGAAATGCGTTACAATTATTGACCACTTTTTTCACTAAAACTTGCAATATTTTTTCAGGAATAATAAACAACTAGATGCTGTGATACAGGATGCCTTCACTTGTCTGCAATTTGTGTTACGGATGTGAAATGCCATAAAATTATTGAATGCTTTTTTCACAGAACTTGTGCAATATTTTTTACAGATATGATGCATGACACGCAGATTCTGCTGCAGATTTGCCATGGATTTCACCTACTGCATTGCAAAGGGTAGACTCCTCAGCATGTGTTTTTCTGCACTGTGTGGATGAGATTTGTTAAAAAAATTATCCACTTTGCCGCTGTTGCAAAATGCTGCAAATTTTCAGTACAGGGATCCATTCCAGGAAATCTATCACATTTGCAGCACACCAACTTTGTTTTATCCTATTTTACATCTCATATTTCCTCTAAATCTGAGAAGTAAATAAAGAAAATTTCTCTGTGACTCTATCAGCCATGTTAACTTCTCCTTACTTATAATGTGCTGTTTTGGCCCTTTTGTCAAAAGTACCAGTAGTAGATGTCAAATTAGATAGCTTTCAAATTAGATTATTTTAAATTTATGTTCAACTGTTTTAGAAGTATGATGTATGAATAGCAAAGTTTCCATTTTTCCATCAGATGTTTAGAAAGAAATTGAAAGTGACAAGTAATGTCTCAAATATGGCAGCCGCATCTGAATAGAAAAACAACAATAACTGAAGGAGAGGGGACGTGGCTTCAACTTCTGATTTATTAATAAGTAGCGTTGGACGCGAATATTCGAATCGCGAATTTTAATTGCGAATATCTTCCAACTTTGAGAACTCGCAAATATTTAGAATATAGTGATATATATTCGTATTTTCGAAAATTCTACATTTTTTTTTTTCATCAGTAATCTCCCTTTTTGCCAGTGGGCCAATGCGAAGGCTGTCATGTCTTTGTCTCAGCTTAGCAACATCCCTAGCAACCAATAGGAAAGTTGCCTACCCCTTTAGTATATAAGAACCTCCCCACAGGCATTTTCTGCAGTTTATTACAGTTCTGAGAGAGACAGTCATTGCTGTGCTCTCTGCTTTCCTGTGTCCTTACATAAGGGCTCATTCAGACGGTCATATGTGTTTTGCGGTCTGCAAATTGTGGATCCGCAAAACACGGATACTGACCGTGTGCATTCCACATGGCTGTCTCTCTCATAGAAAATGCCTATTCTTGTCCGCAATTGTGGATTGTCCGCAAAAATTGTCCGCAAAAAGTTCACAACAATAGTGCACCAATCACTAATATGTCAGACCTAATAAAATGTGAAGTTGCATGTATTGCCCACAAAATATGTGCATCCTTTCGCAAAAGCGAATATAAGAGCACTCTATCTGCATATAAAGCTATTGTAATGTTCTGCTGTGCCAACCATTTTCTCCAGTCTCAGGAAACTTCTAGCAGCTTGAAAAATGTAGCTATAGTGACCCACGCCTGTATTGTGTGTGCATTACGCGCATATTACATTGCCGATTTTCGCAATCAAGAAAATAATTGGGATTTACGAATTTATGATAAATATTCGACCAAATATTTGTGAAATATCGCAAATACGAATATTGCCCCTGCCACTCATCACTACTTATAACGTCCAATAATGAGTTTAATCTCAAATCTAGAGTAAGTGCAGTAAACCAGCACCCAAAATGCTACTTGTTCAACTTGGTTAAAATACAACCATACTATTGAGTGTGCAAGATACTTGGTATAGTCATGGCATGTCGGCCACACAAGATGTCCCTCACTCACCTGTCATGTTCTGCAATAATCCTTAGTCAGGGGGATGACATACCATAAAGTGGTCATCATTTTATTCCTGATGTTGTGGGTAGGAAAGCTTAGTGCTGTTATGTCAATTTTTGGTAGACTCGAGCCAGGACATGATGTGTATTTACCACAGCACCAGAGTTGATGAAGTATGTCCACTGGCTGGCTGGCGTAGACATTCGGGGAGTAAAACGCGTGTATGTGCATACATGCAACCCAGTGTCTCCTGACAAAGAGCTCAAGAGGAGCATGGTAGAGATGTCCCAAACTATTCGCCGGCGAACAGCTCCGGGCGAACATCGCATGTTCGCGTTCACCGCAGTGGGTGAACATATGTGATGTTCGGTCCGGCCCCTATACATCATCATTGAGCAAACTTTGACACTGTACTTCACAGTCAGCAGACACATTCTAGCCAATCAGCATACCCTCCCTCCCAGACCCTCCTACCTCTAATCAAAAAGCAAGGACAGAATCCATCTTAGATTCATTCTGAAGCTGCAGTGTAAGGCCCCATTCACACATCCGTAGTGTGTTGCAGATCTGCAAATTGCGGATCCGCAACACACCTTGCCGCCAGCCCCATAGAGCTGCCTATACTTGACTGCAATTGCAGGCAAGAGTAGGACATGCTCTATGTCATTGCGGAGCCGCCGGCCGGAATATCGGCGGCGTGCTCCGCAAATGCTTATGCGGAGAGCACAGTGTGTGCTCTCTGCATCCATCACGTCCCCATTCAAAATGAATGGGTCCATACCCGTTCCGCAGATTTGCGGAACGGGTGCAGACGAACATTGCGGATGTGTGAATGGGGCCTTAGTCAGAGCAGGGAGAATGCTGCTGCTGCTGCTGCTGAATTAATAGGGAAAGCGTTAGCTAGGCCATTGTTCTGTGTCCACTCCAGTCCTCAAAGACTCATCTGCTGTAAGGAGTGGACAGCGTCCTGACAGCACCCCGAAAAGCCCTTTTTAGGGCTGGTACATCAGTTTGCTTTTATTTATTTTTTCTATACATATATCACAGTTGCCTGCCCGTGTGTGAGAGGCCGCAGGCCCACAGACTGTACTGTGTGCACACCACTCATATAGGGTGGCACAGTACCTTGCAGATAAAAAAGTCATTTAATTTTTACACTTTAATATAATTGCAGTTGCCTGCCAGTGTGTGTCAGGCCAACAGACTTTACTGTGCCCACTGCCCACCACTGTTATAGGGTGGCACAGTGCCTTGCAGATAAAAAGTCATTACATTTTTACCCTTTAATATAATTGCAGTTGCCTGCCAGTGTGTGTCAGGCCCACAGACTGCACTGTGTCCACTGCCCACCACTCATATAGGGTGTCACAGTACATTGCACGGCGCACGCGCAGTGTCCTAAAGTTCAAATGAAGCAGACAGAGCATGGGTCTCTCGGTTCCAAAAATCTATTCACTACACCGGCCCTGGCCCTGATAAGGGACAAAACAGAGATTAAACTGATAGTAATAGTACTTAGTTAACACTAGTTGTATTGGTGGAAAATTCCATTGCAAGTGCCTAAAATTAGAAGGAGGCGGACAGAGCAAGCTTTTTTCTCTATCTCCCCATGCAAGGATTCAATTCAATACACGTCCCCTGATAGGGGACTTAACAAAGATTAAAATGGTAAGAATAGTAGTTCACACTATTTGTATTGGTGGCCCAGTACATTGCACGGCACACGCGCAGTGCCCCAAATTGGAAGGAAGAGGACCGACCAATCATCTTTTTCCATCTCCCGGTTCCTAAAATCTATTCTATACACCCGCCCCTGATAGGGGACAAAACAGAGATTAAACTGGTAAGAACAGATTTTTTTTATTTAAAAAAAGAGGACAGCCTCTGCGGAGCTGGGTATTTTTTGGCCTATTTTTAGTTTCTGAACGCTCATGCACAATGGCTGTAGGCTCATGCGACCTTTTGCGGAGGTGACAAACCTGGTCAGTCAAACCCAAGGCAACATAATCGACCTCATCCCATATGCGTTTTTTCTGGAGCGTGCCCTGCGAAGAGTGCTGGATCAGGCTGTAGATGAGCATGAAGAGGAAGAGTTGTGGTCACCATCACCACCAGAAGCAGCCTTGTCGTCGTCGATTGCTGGACCTGCGGCAACGCAGAGAGAGGAGTCTGAAGAAGAGGAGTCAGAGGAGGATGGTGGCTTTGAGGAGGTGGAAGACCAACCAGTGCAGGCGTCCCAGGGGGCTTGTTGTCACCTTTCGGGGACCCTTGGTGTTGTACGTGGCTGGGTGGAGGAAGAGACCTTCAATGACGTCAGTGAGGACAAGGAACGGGACATGGCTAGCTTGGTATCCAACCTTGTGCAAATGGGGAGTTTGCGGTTGTGCAAATGGACTGTTTGCGGTTGTTTGCGGTGCTTCAAAAGGGGAGTTTGGTCTGTCAGATTTTGGTCTGTCACTGTGAAGCGGGCGTAACCCTTACACTACCTGATCGATACAACATCATACCTGATCGTATACACACACTGGATGTTTTTAAAGCACATTATTCTAAACAATTTAGGAATGTTAGGTGATTTATGCCCTTTATGGATTAAATCCCGACTCTACGTCAACTACGTAATTTTCCATGGGAGTTTTGCCATGGATCCCCCTCCGGCATGCCACAGTCCAGGCGTTAGTCCCCTTGAAACAACTTTTCCATCACTATTGTGGCCAGAAAGAGTCCCTGTGGGTTTTAAAATTCGCCTGCCTATTGAAGTCTATGGTGGTTTGCCCAGTTCCTGAACATTTGCGGAAGTTCGCGTTCGCCGCACGCGAAAGCAAAATTTTATGTTCGCGACATCTCTAGGGCCTGGATGTATTTCTGGAGTGTAATAATTTTACAGGTTATAGTTACTAGAGATAGATCGAGGGAGCAATTCTGACTGCCTGATCGGGAAGGAATTTTTTCCCCTAAAGTGCGGAAAATTGGCTTCTACTTCACAGTTTTTTTTGCCTTCCTCTGGACCAACTTGCAGGATAACAGGCTGAACCAGATAAACAGATGTCTTTTTTCAGCCTTATAAACTATGTTACTAACTAGGGATGAGCGAATCGACTTTGGCTGCTTCATCTGAAGTTGATTCGCATAAAACTTTGTTGTAATACTGTACGGAGCTCCGATGAGCTGAAGTTATTACTTTGCAAAGTCTCACCAGACTTTGTGAATTAATTATTACTGTAAAAAACCTTGATACCGAACTCGCGTTCGGTTCCAAGTGGTACCTTGGAACCGAACCTGAGTTCGGTATCAAGGTTTTTTACAGTAATAATTAATTCACCAAGTTATTGCAAAAAGTCTTGCGAGACTTCGCAAAGTAATAACTTAGACGCATCAAAGCCAATACCGTATTACATACAGTATTACAATTCGCTCATCCCTTTTACTAACAGTAGTACCTGAGCTGAGCTGCTGATCAAACATATACTATTCATGCAGATCATGTGATCAAAGTCACATGATCGGCATAAACAAAGCATTTAAGAACCAACTTAACCCCTTCTACCCTAGGCCAGTTTCACCCTCCTGCCAGGCCATTTTTTGCAAATCTGACATGTGTCACTTTATTTGATAATAACTTTGGAACACTTTTATTTATCCAAGCCATTCTGAGATTGTTTTATCATGACACATTGTACTTCATGACAGTCATAAATCTGAGTCAATATATGTCACCTTTATGTATGAAAAAATTCCAAATTTACCAAAAATTCTGAAAAATTAGCAAAATTTGCAAAATTTCTATTTCTTTTAAAACAGAAAGTGATACCTCATAAAATATTTATAACTTAACATTCCCCATATGTCTACTTTATGTTGGCATCATTTTGTATATGTCATTTAATTTTTTTAGGACGTTAGAACTGAAGGCTTAGAATTTTAGAAGCAATTCTTAAAATTTTTAAGAAAGTTTACAAAACCCACTTTTCAGGTCTGAAGTCACTTTGTGGGGCTTATAAACCCCCCATAAATGATCCCATTGTAGAAACTACATACCTCAAGTTATTCAAAACTGATTTTACAAACTTTGTTAACCCTTTAGGTATTCCACAAGAATTAACCTCTTACGGACACAGGGCGTACATGTATGCCCTGATGTCCGAGTCATTAAGGACACAAGGTGTACATGTACGCCCAGTGTATTTCAGATCACCGCTGCGCGGCAGGGGTTTATTGGAACCGCGTGCCTGCTGAGATCATTCAGCAGGCACCCTGTGACAATGCCAAGTGGGGTCGTATAACCGTCCCCCTGTATCGGTGATCGCTGCAAACCGCAGGTCAATTCAGACCTGCGGTTTGCAGTGTTTCCATGTCATTCGGGTCTCCGGTGACCTGATTACCCAGAATAGAAGGGTGATTGGTTGTGTAATATACACCACCAATCACCCTCTGTGGATCCTGTGAGGTGGCGGTCACAGGAGCGCCTGTGATTGGCTAGACGGACAGTCCGGGAGCTATGCTCTCCCTGCCCACAGACTTCAGTGTGAGCGAGGAGAGAGGAGCCCCATGTCGGTCCCTTTGCCACCCACCCGATCCGCCACCATCCGTGGCCCCTGAGCCACCATAAAGCGCCATTTAAACATAACAGTGCACATAAACATTTAGGGAGAGCTTTAGTTAGGCAGGGAGAGTAAAAAAAATAAGTTTTTTTTTGTGTGTGCAGCTTCCAGATCTGAGGTTGTCTGGGGTCCACAGCATCCTCAGCTCTGTGACCCTCGACCCCCCCAGGGGTGCTGTAGCTTGCCCCCCCACACACACACACACACACATTTTTTGGGGCGCAAGTGTTTTTTTTTTTTTTTGTAGGTGCGCTGAATGTGGCTGGCACTCTTAGCCATAAAAGAGTGTCCGGCCACTGTTAGCGCATCGCCCACCCCACCTCTGATCAGCTTGGTACCGCTGATCAGCGAGTTTTTGGTGTGTGAGCAATTTTCGGGGTTAGGGTAGGGTATACATAAAAACACACCGTCTCCCCCTCCCCACACACACACATATGGCCCGCCGGATGTTCTCGGCCGAGGAGGCCTACACACAACTGGTCGAGCCCCAGTGAGGACGAGGATGGCCCCACTTTTCTGTTGTCATCCTCATTCTCCTCATCATCTAGTGATGATGATGAGCCCCCAAGGCAGCGGAGATGCTGCCAGGCGGAACCAGGAGCCCCCATGCCAGGGACCCTGTGGCCCACACTAGAATTAGCAGCTCTGGGGCTTAAACTAGTTTTCCGGCCAACCAGGCACGTCCACCTGAGCCCCCTACCGGTGAACTTGCCTGGAGTACCCCAGAGGATTTTGAGCCCATGATACCTGACTTTGTTGGCCAACCAGGAATCCAGATTCGCACAGTGGGCTTCACTGAATATTACTTTTTTAGTTTTTTTTTCAGTGACCACTTTGTGAATCTGATGGTGGAGCAAACGAACTTGTTCGCCTAACAGTTTATTGCTCAACACCTGGGCTCCTTTTTGGCTAGGTCCGGTGGCTGGACTCCGGTCAGTGCAGCTGAGATGAGGAAGTTTTGGGGCCTCGTGCTGCGCATGGGCCTAGTCAAAAAGCTAAACTTTATAGTGTACTCAATCCACAATATTCAGATGCACCTTTTTCACCGCAAAAAAAAAGGGTATATGTTTGAATCTTGTTTTCTCATCTGCCTTCTCCTCCGCCTCCTCTTCCATACAGAATATATATGCCCTCACTACAATGTTTTGCAGGGTTAGCTCGGCTTCAGGCCCTCACCTCCAGTGCTTTATACAGTCTGCTCACCTGTAGGCCATTAATGCAACGTTTTATGGGGTTCGCACGGCTTCAGGCCTTCACCTCTAATGTTTTATATGGTCTGCTCACCTGTAGGCCTTTACTGAAATGTATTATGGGGTTCGCTTGGCTTCAGGCCCTCACCTCTCATGTTTTATATGGTCTACTCACCTTTAGGCCATCACTGCAATGTTTAATGGGGTTTACTCACCTTCAGTCCCTTACCTCCAATGCTTTATATGGTCTGCTCACCTGTAGGCCATTACTGCAATGTTTTATGGGGTTCGCTCGGCTTCATGCCCTCACCTCAAATGTTTTATATGGTCTGCTCACCTTTAGGCCATCACTACAATGTTTAATGGGGTTCGCTCACCTTCAGTCCCTTACCTCCAATGCTTTATACGGTCAGCTAACCTGTAGGCCATTATTGCAATGTTTAATGGGGTTCACTCGACTTCAGGCCCTCACCTCTAATGTTTTATATGGTCTGCTCACAATTAGGCCATCACTGCAATGTTTTATGGTGTTCGCTCGGCTTGAGGCCCTCACCTTCAATGCTTTATACGGTCTGCTGACCTGTAGGCCATTACTGCAATGTTTTATGGGGTTCGCTCACCTTCAGGCGCTCACCATGTTTTTATATGGTCTGCTCACCTGTAGGCCATCCCTGCAATGTTTTATGGGGTTCACTCAGCTTCAGGCCCTCACCTCTAATTTTTTATGTGGTCTGCTCACCTGTAGGCCATCACTGCAATATTTATGGGGTTCGCCCACCGTCACTACAATTTTTTATAGAGTCCGCTCACCTTCAGGCCCTCAACTATAATGTATTAGAGGGTAGCCAGCAGGCCCAAGGGTGTGTATGGTGCCCTCCTTTATGTGTAATAAAGGGTGTATTGGAGTGCCGGTTCCTTGTAATTTTTGCTAACCCTTTCACTTGAACAATTGGACAATTGTAGCACCATGTGAATGAGGCCCTCCTTTATGTGATATGCAGGCTGTAGTGGAGTGTTTCTTCCTTGTAATTTTTGCCAGCATTTGCACTGTATATAAAATTGAATATACGGGAAAGAATGTCTCCTAACAATTTTACCTCTAAAAATGTCTTTTTTTTTTGGGGGGGGGGGATTTTGGGCAGGATTTTGTCGCTATGTAAAAGTGGCGGACAACTGGGACAATATGGTTCCGAGCAACGACATTGGAGTCCAAGATGCATCCAAAAAATCTTGTACCAGTTTAATCTCTGTTTTGTCCCCTATCAGGGGCGGGTGTATAGAATAGATTTTAGGAACCGGGAGATGGAAAAAGATTATTGGTCGGTCCTCTTACTTACAATTTGGGGCACTGCGCGTGCGCCGTGCAATGTACTGGGCAACAAGCGTAGCAAAAAAACAAGCGTAGCATAAGATATAAGCACCATGGACGATACCTGTCTTGGTATTAGTAGCAATCACCAACCGCCCAGTTTATTAACAATGTAAGAATATTCCAAAAACACATAGGGCAATTTAGAGCAAAGAAGGTACTTATCTTAAGGAATGGCAGTCAGTGGACATGTTCTAAAGACACTCCCTCTAACGGGCAGGTGGTTGTCCTCCTGGGTCCCATATTTGAGGACACAAAAGTTCTTCTTTAGACTGTGTGCTCTCAGCAGCTGTAACTCTGGCAGAAACTTCTTCTAGTGCATGCGAGTCAATCGCGCCGTCTTGATTTCAGCGGTAAGCTGGGACCTTATTTCGACATGTAACACTGGAGTGCGGCATCCGCTGCTGATGGCTGCGGTGAGAGGTAACTCAACTGGTGCCCTGTCTCCTCCAGACCTTTCGGCATTGTGGGCAGTGATAGTAATTGGCGCTAAGGAACTCTGACCTAAAGCGCTGGGCGGCTAAGATGGGGCCATGGAAGTAGAATGCAACTCACAACTTTTACTGAGTCTTGGTTCTGTTGCAGAATGTACATCCAGATATAACACAGTCTTTAGGCATTTAGAGGATTTTTCTGTAGATCCACTGCTAATAGGCTGTAATTAGGTCCTGACTCAGGCTGTGGTTCAGTAGTACTCTTTTCGGGTATGCTTAGTCCTGTAATCTATATTTTCCCAAACTCTTCAACAGGTAGCTAATCTGTCTTCTATAAATATCGGTGGGACTGCTTCTAGCTAGCTTGTCTTCCACCATATGCAAAGGTGCCAAGTAAGCCTTGAGAAACAGCTTTTATCATCTATGTCTCTACTTGCTTGGATTTCTTCCAGGGATAAGAATCTGTCCTCTGGTTGCAGGATAGGACTAAGAGGACCACAGGAGGAAAACGCTCTCCTGCACCTCACACCTTGGTACTACATCTTCCTTACTCCTTCTCACTATACAAGTCTGTTCTGACTAAACTCTTTGAACTTGTGACTTCCTGACTCTGAACTACCCACACTAGGCCTGACTAAGGAATATATATAAAGTAAGTGCTATCCCCATCTAGTGGTGGGATGTATTAAGCACACCTAACCAGCCTATGAACAGGGACACCACAGGCAATGCAAAGACAGAATGACATACAATACAGCATAACAGTTTGTAATGATTTTGCAGTTCCCACGTGTACTGAGTGGGATGCTGCACGACCACACTGTGTCGGAACTATACCTGAAGGGAGGCTGTCAAGTGAGGGGCAGGCAAGAGATATTTCGGCCCCGCCCACCTATCCCACAGGTAAAAAGAGCCCTGCGAAGGTACTGGATGTCAGACCATGCAGGGATAAAGCAGTGAACTTTGTGCAGGGGCTAAACTAAAGGGCAAAGCACCCCACACCAGTAGACTAAGATATATCCATACATGGGGGCAATTGTTCAACACCTAATAGTGTAAGAACAGCTGCCCAGAGTATTCAAACGCCAGTGGAAGGTTCATAGGTGATGAGCTGCAATAATTAACATCAAACCCCACCTAGGAGTGGGGTCCTAACAGAGGCACTCACTATTCAAAATACAAAATGTCAGCAGCAAAAAGATATAATGGAATAGTCTAATCGGACACGGGAAGGATTTTTTGGTCCCAGTCTCCCCCCCTGATGGGGGTGGGACTAATTCAATGCCCATAAACCGGATCTGTGAATAGTCCCCCCCATGGGCCGAAGTAACATGGCGTGCCAAGGGGGTATCTTTTTCTTGGCGTAAATCTCCCAGGTGTTCCCCTATCCTCCTGCGCAGCTCCTGTCTCGATTTGCCAACATATTCCAGGCCACAACCGCATTGTGCCCGGTATATTACCCTTCTTGTACGGCAATTCAAAAAATGTTTGTCATGTTTTGTGGGTCACATAGCTCCTAAAGGTATGGGCCTGCCTGATATACGGGCATGCAATGCAGCCACTACACCGATACGAGCCACTGGGTGGTCTCAACCAAATTGTTGATGCTTTAGTTGTCCCGGAAAGAGGCGAAAGATCAATGTCTCGTATCTAGGTACAAATTTGAATTCCTGGAATGTTGGCATTCTACAGTAGCAACTTTCTACTCATTACCAAAAATCCACAAGTTGATGACTCTGCTCAAAGGACGGCCGATCGTTTCAGGGATCAATAGCCTCAGCCAAAATTTGGGTATCTACATCGACCAAATATTGGCCCCCTTTGTCAAGGCATTACCCTCATACACGAGGGATACCAGTGACCTGTTGGCAAGATTGGAGGGATTAACTTTGGAGGATGACTGTCTGCTGGCATCCATAGACGTGAAAGCATTATATTCTTCCATCCCGCACTATTTGGGCCTTAGTGCAGTTGAGTATTTTTTGTCCACCAGGGGTTGCCAGTTTGCCAATCATAATACGTTCATCCTGAAGTTGTTGAATTTTGCTTTGACATGTAATTATTTTGTCTTTGATGGGTCCTACTACTAAGAGCTCAGGGGCACCGCAATGGGGAGTCCCTGTGCCCCATCGTATGCCAACTTGTTCCTGGGCTGGTGGGAGAAAGAGGTGGTGTTCTCTGACCCCACTAGCCCACTCACTACACCAGTGGTGATGTGGGCCAGATATATTGATGACATCTTTATTATCTGGCAGGGGTCAGTGGACACCTTTGTACAACTAGTGGAAACCCTCAACGTAAACAACTTGGGCCGGCGGTTCACATATGAGACATCTGTACAATCCCTGCCGTTTCTGAATATCCGTATTGACAGAGGATCCAATGGGGAAATCTGTACGGAAACGTTAAGAAAACCGACGGCCACCAACTCCCTCCTGGTCTGGGGGAGTCACCATCTGGAGCCACTAAAACGGGGGATCCCCACGGGACAATACCTCAGTATGAGGAGGAACTGTTCCACCATGCGGCAGTTTAGGGAACAGGCAGGGGACCTCCGCCAGAGGTTCTTTGCGAAAGGTTACCCAGACTGTGCACTGAGAAAAGCGTACCAAAGAGCACTCACTTTGGATCGTACGGGCTTATTACATCCAAATAGACCCCCCAGTGAGAAGAATCTGATAGGCCTGATTGGTACATATGATACAGGGGCGGAGGGGGTTAAATAGACCTTGATGAAACATTGGGGAACCCTTTTGCTGGACCCTGATATAGCCAAAGTGGTGACCCCTAATCCTCAAGTTACTTTCCGCAGAGGATGCAATATACGGGATCATGTTGTACACAGCCATTACTCCGGGACAACTACACCATCAACAATTTGGTGAAGACCACCCAGTGGCTCGTATCGGTGTAGTTGCTGCATTGCATGCCCGTATATCAGGCAGGGCCATACCTTTAGGAGCTATGTGACCCACAAAACATATGACATCAAACACTTTGTGAATTGCCGTACAAGAAGGGTAATATACCGGGCACAATGCGGTTGTGGCCTGGAATATGTTGGCAAAACGAGACGGGAGCTGCGCAGGAAGATAGGGGAACACCTGGGTGATTTACGCCAAGAAAAAGATACCCCCTTGGCACATCATGTTACATCGCCCCATGGGGGGGACTATTCACAGATCCGGTTTATGGGCATTTAATTAGTCCCAAAACACTGGGACCAAAACATTCTTCAAAGAGAAATCTGGTGGATTTTTAATAAAAAAAGTTATCATTTAGCTGTTTCATCTGAAACAATATCACTCTCCCAGGTTCCCACACACACAAAGTTCAAAGCTAACATCCAGTACCTTCGCAGGGCTCTTTTTGCCTGTGGGATAGGTGGGCGGGCCGGAATACCTCTTGCCCGCCCCTCACTTGACAGCCTCCCTTCAGCTATAGTTCCGACACAGTGTGGTCACAGGACCTGCGATCACATGGCACCCCATGTGACTATGACGTATGTGGTCACGTGATGGGTCATGTAACCGGAACTACCAGTGGCTTTTGACCGGCGTGACTGGCTTTAAATAGCACTGCTGTGCCGGCTATTAGAGCGGTACTGCCGCATGCGGAGTCCAGCTGCCGTGTCAGCGGGAAACACATCGCTAGGCCTGCAATCTTGGGAGCATGTCCACTGACTGCCATCCCTTAAGATAATAACTTTCTTTGCTCTAAATTGCCTTATGTGTTTTTGGAATATTCTTACATTGTTAATACACTGGGCGGTTGGTGATTGCTCGTAATACCAAGACAGGTGTCGTCTGTGGTGCTTATGTTTTATGCTACGCTTGTTTTGACCCCCTTCTTGGGGTAATTGGTATCCTCTTGTTGTTAACACCAGTGTGTCAAGGCCCCTGATGAACTGGTGAGACCAGAAAAACGCGTCGGGCTGTTTTATGGTGTATATGTGCAGCATCAAATGTGATTGTTGGGCTGCTTTTTGGTGTGTAAATTCCAGCATCAACTGATATATTTGTATATTGGTGTCTACATGACTTGTAGCGTCTGAGCCTTCGGACATGCAGGACGCACCATTGATCCTAACTCTATATCAAGCGTTGTAGTTTTGTCATACATTAGAGTGATTGTGCCCCAGGGACCTGGGTATACAGCACTTTTCTTAGGTTGATTCCCTTTATAGGGTCTCCTATCCCCCTTTCCCCTTTCCCCTCAGGACGAAGCTGGGCAGTCATTGCACGATTCAGGGAAGGTAATAGGGATGGTGAAGGAGTTTAGCTGTGGACAGGATAGGGGCATGATGACCTAGGGTGCATACTAGGGGTAGAGATCCAGCACATCCTTTTCCCTGTCTCTTCTACCTCCCTAGACCAAAGCAAATGCACCTATTTGGGTAATTTTTACCCTTTTTTTTCTAATTACATTTGCACTTTTCTATCTATGGGCGTTTTTAATGTAATAAATAAAAGTTATGTTTTAAAGGTAACCCAATTTTTCCCTGTAGTTTTTTTGATGTATTAATAAGGGTACCTGGAATTAGATACCAAGGGACATTACAAATTGCAGTTTTATCTTCCGTAGGGACTAACAATTAGTCGATTAGCCATTCAATGGTGAAATTTGTTTGTGATACAGCACTTTTTGAGAAAATCGGTCGGTGAATGTAGACTTTCTTCTGTAGGGACTGAGTAATTGCGTATATTAGCCATACGGTGGTGAAATTTGTTTGTGATACAGCCTTTTTTGTGAAAATTGATTGGTAGCTTTAACTATGGCCAAGGAAAATACATGTCCTTTACAGCCCACTGGGTAAATGTGGTTCCTGCTGAGCCACACCAGCAACTTGGCTAGGTGACACGACTTCCGCCTCTACGTTCTCACGCTGTTGGTCCTGCGACAATGTCTACCTCTGCCTCCTCATCCTCCACCTTGTCCTCAGTCTCCACTGCAGGGACAATTTACAGTACTCCTCTAGCATACCACATATGCAGGGCACGGCAGAGTCACGCTGTTCAACACCTTGTTTGCCTCTGAGAACAGAGTCACACAGTGGAGGAACTGCTCTGTGCCCCATATCAAGAAATCAAATCTTGGCTTTCTCCGCAACAACTCAAAATCTGAAGCATGGTGACTGACAATGGGAAGAACTTGGTATCAGCGCTGCATTAAGGAGGGCTGATCAATGTGCCCTGCACTGCACACGTGTTCAATCTGGTTGTCAAGTGGTTCCTGAAGTCTTCCATCCATCTGCAAGACATCCTAAAAATGGCCAAGAAATTTTGGATGCACTTCAGCCACTTGTACATAGCAAAGCACACCTTCCTTGAGCTGCAGCGGCAGAATGACATCCCCCAAAATAGGCTGATATGCTACATTTCCACCCAATGGAATTTCACCCTCCATATGTTGGACCGACTATACGAACAGAGAAAGGCCATAAACGATTTATTGATCATCCAAGTGGACAGGATTATTCCCTTGTGTAATTCGATGTCAGCCAGTGGCAGCTCAAGCGTGACACCTGCCATTTGCTCAGGCCCTTTGAGGAGGCCACGTTATTTGTCAGTCGCTAGGACTACCGGATGAACAACGTAATTCCACTGCTTCATGTCCTGGAACAGATGCTGGTAAATCTAGCTGGTCAGAGGACTAGAGACATGGCACCTACATCTCACGGCCACATGAGCCCTATGGGGGCTTAACTGGAAGAGGAGGAGGACATTGGAGCACAAGCAATGTGTAGCGAAATGGGTGGTTTTTATACCCTGGTGACAGGAGAGGAGGAGCAGGAGCAGCCATAGGAGCTACAAGGCATAGGACCCAGACACACCGTGGCAATATGCAGTGGAGATGGAGGCAGGGAGTCTCTCCGAGTCACTTACACAGATGGCCCGATGCATGCTCACTTGCTTGCGTAGTGACAGACAAATTGTCAGCATTCGGCAGAGGGATGACTTCTGGCTCTCCACCTTGTTGGACCCCAACTTGTTAGACCCTCACTACCGGTCCAAAATGGGCGCCTTTTTTACACCCTCTGAGAGGGAGGACAAACTGAACTACTTTAGAGACATCCTATGAAGTCAGTTGGGTGCTTCCTATCTGCGCCATCGTCCATCCACTCGCAGCTCTGACCGGGGGCCCTATGTGCTCACGTTCCACTGCCATGGCTGATGTGGCATGGTGGGGGGTAGGAGCAGTTCCATCTCCATCAGCAGAAACTTGAGTCTAGAGTCGCTGATGAGCAGCTTTTTTCACCCGCCTGGTAAAGAAACTACTCACCAGCAGCTAGACATACTGTAGAGAAGAACCTGAACCAGCAGGTGGTGGCATACTTGGAGTGCACCCTGTCAGCCGTCATTGAAGATCCGCTGAATTACTGGGAAGCCAAACTGGATTTGTGGCAGCAACCGGCAGAGTTTGCCCAGGAAAAGCTATCCTGCCTGTCCAGTGGTGTGGCATCAGAGCGGGTGTTTAGTGCGGTGGGGGCCATAGTTACCCCAAGAAGAACTCGCCTGTCCACTCAAAATGTGGAGAGACTGTCCCTTGTCAAGATGAATCAGGCGTTGATCAGCCGCCAGGATTTCCACCCACCAATGCCTGATGCATCAGACTAGATCATCCATGGTGCCACACCAACACTTTGACAAAAGAGACCGGTTTCTTCTTGCTACCTGCCTCAGCTACTATTCTGATCCTGCCACCCGCCTGATGCCACACATCTAATGCCAAGTGCTCCTTCTTTCACCCAACATCTTCAGCTGGTACAGTCGTATTGCCACCCACCTCCCCACTTTGTTATGATTTGGTAGCCAAAAGCAGGAGTGGGTACAAAACACAGAAGACATGCAAATATTCTATTCATATGTCATCTCTGTTTTGGATAGACTCCTGTTTTTGTTTTTTTGGCTTTAGCAATACTGATGGATTACTGACCAAATGCTTGCCAAGTGAATGTGAATGCTCCACAGACAGGATCGATTTTTGGGGGGTTATTGTTCTGACGGATCTGAGGAAGGGCAAAATAATCAGTGACGTCAACACAAACTTACTGCTGACACCAACTTCACTCTGTTGGGGGGGCTCTACTGGTATAAGCGTTTATTATAACAGGTTCTGTAGAAATCTATGTGGAATCAGTGAATTGGTGAAAAAAGATTGCGCTTTTTCACGCTATAGTAGAATCTCTGCATGGCTCTTTATACCTGGCGCTAACATTGACCTTTAAGGCTGAGTTCACACTTCAGTTAATTGGTCAGTTTTGGCCTCGTAACTGCACAAATAAGTGAAGTGTGCAGTGATTCTAAGAGCGACGCCTGTCATCTACATGTCATACTGTCACGGTGGGGAGTGGGGGAAAACTCCCCACCGTATACTGTCCACTGCTACTAGGCCAGGATGCAGGGAACAGGGAGCTGGTCACCTCCTATTGTGTCCCTATAGCTGCCCCTAGACTCCTGACTGTATGAGCCGCCTTCTATGGTAAGGAGGCCCATACCCTTGAACCTGGATCCCTGGCATCCCTGCATTGCCCTACACCACAGATGAAAAGGTGTCTCCAGAGGCCCAGCAGCTGACCAAAAACTAGACAGGGTCTACACCCGAATGGCAGGTAAGTATAACACAGCAACAAACACCTAAAGTTACCAACACTTACCTGCCGCCTTCGAGATGGACAGGAGACGCCAAGATCTACCCGGACCTCCACCCACACACCAGATGGACGGAGGCTCCGGGCAGGAAACACACTGTCTAGTATTTGCTTAAACCCTGCCGGGAAAGCAACCCCCTTCCGGAGGAGACAACCACGCGTGTGAACATAAATGTTCCATGCAGGAAAGAGCACACCTACACGGAACAACCACCATGCATACCCCCACCCAAACCCACACCAGAACCAACACACAAGGTGGGGGAAGGGAATAAGGAAGAACACACCAAGGCACCACGCAAGACATGCCTAAGGACCTCGATGCCAACCAAGGGTGGCGCACACAGACAGGTTAACACACAGCCAAGGAGCAGAGCTCCTACACCTAGCTGAATAACATACTAACTGACCTCAGGCTCAACCACACCAGAATATAAAGAGCCCTGAGGCCACACCAAGCTCACCTAGCACACACCATTGCAAACAAAAATGGGGAACCACAAAATTAAAGGGAAAGTGTCTCGCATGCAAAACCATGTTGCCAGCGGCAACCGCATGTGAGGCTACCATGTCACAGCCCACACATGCAGCAACCATGAAACCTTGCCGCTGGCAACAGCATGCAAAGCAACCGAGTTACGAACTCCCCAAGGGTCGTGACACGCAGGCTCGGACAGGGGTACAGGGGAATCCCCCAGTGGGCCCCTAAGCAAGGTGGGCCCCTAGTCTCCCACCCCCTGCACAAGTGGCACATAACACATTAAACTTACTGCACTACATACATTTATTCAATGTACAGCACCCCAACTAGCCTATGTTTATATAAAAAACTTGTTAAATTATTTATTATATTTGAATGTATCCATACGGTGGGCCCCCAAAATAAATTTTACTGGTGGGCCCTAGGTACCCCAGTCCGACACTGGTGACACATACTGACTCACAGTATTGTTTCACTACCAAAGCAGACTTCCTATGAGTGTAACTGCAAGGCACAGTGTTCTACACCACTATAAAGGCTCTCTGAAGCCAGGAAATAGCCTTTTTTAAAACGATTCGCCACAAATAAATTCGGATCGAACCACGTTTTTTATGAAAATTCAGCTAACTGGCCAAATCGAATTTTTGAGAAATTTGCTCATCTCTAATGTCTATGTATTTAGCATATACCTCTTTGGCTAGGCCATCTGTGCCCAGGGAGTTCCCATTGTTAAGGCTTGATATGGCTTGTATTACCGCATCCAGAGAGATTAGTGCATCCAAGTCTAGAATAGGAAATGATAAGTCTGCCAAATATGCAATAACATCTGCTTCAGACCTGTCAGTACTAGATAGATATAACTTTTTATAAACGTGTTTAAAGTCTGTAGGATACCTGGCTTAGTAGCTAGCACCTGACCCGATAAAGAGTGGATTGACAATATAGTGGAGTATGGGGCCAACCGTCAAACCAAATGGGCTAATAACTTTCCTGACTGGTTGATTAGTTCAAATGTAGACAGTTTTAAGAAAAATTGTTTTATTTCTATCTGTTCTTTGAATACAGTTAAATATGACCTACCAGCCATTAACCAAGCAGATCTATTGGAATCATTTGGTTGTGCATTATATTGATGCTCTTTATCAATACAGGTCTTTTCAAGGACAGACTCCCTCTTACCCGATTCCTTTTTTATGTATGAGATATTTGATTGCAGTCTACTCTTCAGATAGGATTTACGAGTATACCACTTTAAGAGAATATATGATTTATTTCATCTGAGTGGGTCTACAAAAATGTATTCAATTAGTCTGGTGTGTTATCTGTGCTATTAAAAAGAGTGAGCCAGAATGGGTGTATATTACATTTATATCTTACTGATGGACCAAAGCGTTCAAACTTTCCCAACATTGGGAAATGGTCTGACACTCATCTAAGTATATGTATGTAAGTAAGTTTATGGATTTAAGACAAAGGAGTAGATCCTTGTGCCGATCATATAGTTTGTGCGGGACAGTGAATTGTGACTATTGCTATAAAATGTGAATTCTTTAGTGGTAGGATTAATATTCCTCCAATAATCAATCCAGTAAAACTCTTTAAGGAAAAGACTTAAAGGGGTAGTAGAATTAAAGTATGTTTCAGTACCCATGACATCTAGTTTATCTAACGAGGGGTTATGAATCATATTAAAATCTTCCATGCAGAGTGCATGGTAATGTGGGGCAACAAATAGTGCAGCCTGATATAGAATAAAAGGAGACCCTGAGGGAGGAGGGGGGTTGTATAACCCAATGATGTTATAAGATATTATAAGATATATAAAAAAATATCTGCCTTCCATATCAATAATTTGAACTTTTACCTCCCACCAAATATTTTTGTGAACTAAAGTCACAACTGCACGATGGAGTGAAGATGGAGAGTGATAAGAATGACACATCCACTGCACCCACACTTTCTTAAATCTAGTATTTGTGGAAATAATTTGGGTTTCCTGTAAACACACTATATGTGGTCCTGAAGAAAAGAAAATATCATAGACCGTTTTCTAGCTTCCCCCATTTCCCCTGACATTCCAAGACAATACGTTTAATTTTGCCAAGACATGGAAGTCAAATATTAACTCACTCCCAGCCAGCCAGTAGCGTTAAACAGAACCATAGCAAACAAAACAAACTTTAAAGAAAAAATTAACATTTTTTAAGTTTCTTCTAACAGTTGGCCTGGAATCACCATTTCCAGACCAAGTATTGGGCCAATAATACCGAGACGCCTCCGCTGAATTTGGAAACAACAAATACATGTATTAAACTGACAAGAACCAAACCTAGCTGTGGCATATCTATAGAAGAAAAATAATAGTTAGACAAAGTCCAAAGTGGAACAGAGGACTGTATGTCTGTCAAAATGATATATCCTCAGGACCAGTGGAAATTCATCTTCTTGGAGACTGCCTTTTAAGTGATAGCCATTCAGTCACTTGTTTGGGAGTCATGAGAAACACCACTTTTCAACTGCACAAATGCCTGGCTGGGTATGACATAGAATATGGAATATTTGCTTCTCTTACTGGTCTTTTTACATCCAGCAATGTGACTCTTTTGTTTCTGAAGCTCCACAGAGAAGTCTGGAATATGGACACCCGTGCCTATTCAACCTTTATCTCTTGTTTTTTCATTGCAAACAAGAGAATTATATCTCGGTGTTTGCAGTTCAGGAATCTGGCAAACAAGGTATTTGGCGGGGCTCCCAGAGATGGAGGTTTCGCAGGGACTCTTGCGCCCCCTCTACAACATAGACCATAGAAAAAGTAGCATCAGGGTAAGGTCCTTTTATCTAGCTCTCCATGAATTCATCTGCAGATCTGCCCAGATAGGGAGTGTTCCACAGGATTGGCGTATAGCAAATGTAATGCTGATATTCAAAAAGTAGTCAAAGAGACTAATGCCATATTAGCATGGCTTTATGAGGGATCGGTCATGCCAAACTAATTAAATCAGTTTCTATGAGGAGGTAAGTTCTAGACTGGACCGCGGTAAGTCAATAGATGTCATAGATCTTGACTTCTCCAAAGCATTTGATACTGTGCCACAAAAATGTTAGTATATAAAATGAAAATGTTCAGACTGGAAAAAAATATGTGTACAATAAAGGAATTCAAGAGGGGCCTGGATGTATTTCTGGAGCATAATAATATTTCAGGCTATAGCTACTAAAGATGGGTCGTTGATCCAGGGAGTTATTCTGACTGCCTGATTGGAGTCGGGAAGGAATTTTTTCCCCTTAAGTGGGGAAAATTGGCTCTACCTCACAGGGGTTTTTTGCCTTCCTCTGGATCAACTTGCAGGAAACAGGTCGAACTGGATGGACAAATGTCTTTTTTCGGCCTTATATACTATGTTACTATGTTACTATGTGGGTATGTAACTGGCTCAGTGATAGAAAACAGTTTGTGCTTATTAACACTCAGATTGGATCACTTTCACTAATGGGACATCACAGGGGTCAGTATTGGGCCCTATTATCTTCAATACATTTATTAATAATCTTGTAGAAAAGCCTTCTACACAGTAAAATATCAATTTTTGAAGATGACACTAAACTGTGTAAAGAAACACGGATGAGGACAGTATACTGCTACAGATGGATACAGAGGTCAGTACAGAGATCTCTCCCATCATCTATTTATACCCAGAACTGTAACAAGAGGAAAGAAGGTTTCTACACAAACATAGAAGAAGATTATTTACTGTAAGAGCAGTGAGACTATGGAACTCTCTGACTGAGGAGGCGGTGATGGTAAATTCACCAAAAGAATTTAAGAGGGGACTGGATGTATTTCTAGAGTGTAATAATATTACAGGTTATAGTTACTATATTTGTGAAGAGGTCGTTGATCCAGGGAGTTATTCTGATTGCCTGATTGTAGTTGTGAAGGAATTTCTTCTACCTCATAGGGTTTTTTGCTTTCCTCTGGATTAACTTGCAGGATAACAGGCTGAACTAGATAGACAGATGTCTTTTTTTCAACCTTACAAACTATGGGGGAGATTTATCAAACTGGTGTAAAATAGAACTGGCTTAGTTGTGCTGTGTGAGGAAAAACTTGAAATGGCAACCCCCCTTCCCATGCCAAATTCTTGATCTAACCCCTTCCCTCCAGTCAGAGGTGTAACTTAACCAGCATGCACTTTCTAAAATACCGGTGTCTTCTTATGTGGTACAAGGATCTTTGGGCCCCCTAAGGCTCCTGGACCCAGTAGCCACTGCTACCTCTGCACTCCCTATAGTTACGCCCCTGTCCTTAATGAAAAATAGATATCAAAATAAATTCATAAGCATATGGTTTCTCATAATAACATTGCAGTAAATTACTTGGAGGCAAAGTATTGTACAGACTGTTTTCGGTTCGAATTTAGTTTATTTCTGCTGTATTTTCTTTATATTATTTTAAGTAAAGGAAAAAAAATCACAGCTTGAACACCAAATACAAATTTGCCTTGTTAGATTGTAAACCAGTAAGAAAGATCCTGTCTCCCAATGTGCATAATGAGTCATTTCAATCACATAGAGTGAATTACAGAATGTTAACATAGTGTTTCATTTATTTTCTACAGCCTAATAATTTGTTTCACTGTTTGACAAAAAAACTATAAAGTGAAAAAGGATATAATACAATTTATACAGTGTCTACAGACTAAATGAATAATGTGCTGAAAATGTATAAATGACTTTGATGTATAGCAAGTCGTTTGGAGTACAGTGTACAGTGTACTATTTCCTATGGCATGCTTTATGTTACATTTACCTGTAGATTAATTGCTTTAGTTTGGGTCTGTTAAGCCTCAAAACAAGTAAAAAAAAGAGTTGTTGCATATTTTACATTCTTTATTTAGAACAAGATTTTCAATTTACAACAACAAAGCATAAATGTGAAGAAAAGGTTGAGAGTGAAAAGCAATGGAAAAGTCAAGGAGGAAACTGTAAAACTATTGGAGAAAAGAAAGCCTTGAAAACATTTTCCCATTAGTAAATTCAAACCACAATCAAAAACATGTACATGCAATCAATGTTATGCTTTTCTTTCATATATTGATTCTGTAGAGGTATGTGGAAAATTTCAGAAAAAGGAAAAATCTTGACAAATCCAATGTCAATTTTACATTTCAATTTAATTTTCAGAAAATATAAAATGTGACTAATACAATCAAGCACATACAGATGTATCCTTGCCTGAAAGAGGACCTTTCACTGGTCCTAACATTACAATATTATTAACTGGCAGTGTAGGGCTGTATTAGGAGATACACTCAAAAATGATCTACTCTCTGTTATTAAATATAACCATTGCGAGTACTCAAAACACAAATTCAAATCCAAGAAAAACAAATGAGTAACGTTATATCCCTTTAAAAAAATACCTCTTTTTTTCAATGAAAACACATCAAATGACTGTTGACTAAATACTACATGTCCTGCGATATCTAACTTATTCATGAACATATGACTGCTTTATCCTATATTATGGCCAATGCACATATAGACTATATATTCTGGTGCTAACTGCGTCATCTTATATAATATAAATGCTAGGTCCTCTGAATAATAAGGGCATTAGTCCATGACATACATAAATGACATTAATGGCAGAACATTAGACAAAAAATAAAACTAAACTGATATTACCTCTTATGGTTAAAATAAATAAAAGTCTCGCCTTCCCCTTTACACGCTTTCGCGTACCAGCTTCTTCAGGAGGAGAGGCTTTTCTGGGTAAGGGGGAGTGTTTTAAAGGTGAGCCTAGCCAATCCAGGAGCGATCCCGCGCTTATGTGACCTGAATGAATAAGCCACCCCATCTGTGGTACATGACCAGTATCCGCCGGACATCCAAACATAACTTCCGCCCATCCCCCGAGAGTTACGCTGAGAAGGGCAATCCAGCGTACAAAACGTGACGCAGATTGACATTCACGGTCTCCCTTCTCCTTGGAGACAGGGCGGAAGTACCATGACCGCAGCACCCGTCATGCACTCATGGCAGCACATCATATAAACCCTGAAGATGGGAACATATATACATGAAGCCTTTTTAAGGGCTGTTCTCAACACCGCATCAGGGTAGCTCCATTGTAGAAAGCGGTCCCGTAGGTCATCAGCTTGCTCTTTAAAGTCTTTGAAAGTCTTTGAATATCCATGTTATCCAAAAATGGTACCTCATTTTCCCTGAAATCAAATGTGAACTTCATTCCTATATCTTTATGGTTCAGTTCATGTACGAACTTGACAAACCCACTTCTCTCCCCTTTCCACATCACAAAAATATTGTCTATGAATCTGCCCCAGGTCACCACCTGATTGATGTGTGTACCCCAGGCATCCCCAAAGATGAGGGTCCTCTCCCACCAGCCCAGGAACAAGTTAGCATATGATGGGGCACAGGGACTCCCCATCGCCGTGCCCCTGAGCTGGTGGTAGAAGACGCCCCCAAACAGGAAGTTATTGGAGGTCAGAATAAATTCAAGTAGTTGCAGTATGACCCTGTTGTGGGCCCAAAACTGGCAATCCCTCATGTTTAGGAAGGTTTCCACTGCCTTGATACCTAAGTTGTGTGGTATCGATGAAAATAGAGACTCAACATCAATTGAGGTGAGCATCATCCCCTCCTCAATCAATTGGCCATCCAGGCGTCCTAACAGATCACTGGTATCTCTAATATATGAGGGTAAAGACCTCACAAATGGAGCTAAGATCCGATCAATGTAAATGCCAACATTTTGACAGAGGCTTTTAGCCCCTCATACAGTTGGGCGGCCGTTAAGGGGAGACACCCCTTTGTGAATTTGAGGCAGACTATAAAATGTTGCAATGGTGGGGTGTTTCACATAGAGAAACTCATACTCTTGATCTGAGATAAGGCCAGTGTTTTTGGTAAGACATTGTTGGGTCAGAACTAGTGTTGAGCGAACAGTTCGAGCATCGTTCGGGTTCGTACCGAATTTTGGCGTGTCCGGGACACGGACCCGAACTCGGACATTTTCAAAAAAGTTCGGGTTCGGGTTCGTTGTTCGTCGATTACTTCCCGCTTTCTGAAGGGCTGCACAGCAGCCAATCAGCTAGCGTTTTACTTCTTGCCCTAAGAGCCCATCACAGCCATGCCTACTAATGGCATGGCTGTGATTGGCCAAGTGCAGCATGTGACCCAGCCTCTATTTAAGCTGGAGTCACGTAGCGCCGCACGTCACACTGCTCTGATTAGTGTAGGAATAGGACGCAGCTTCTGTCAGGGCGAGATTAGGCAAGGTAAAGTCAGCAACAATACCTAATGAACGGATCGATCTACAGCTGTGAATGATTGAACTTCTGCTCGTTACTTGCTCACTGGTTTTTAGGCTGCACAGAGCGTTTTTCTGTCACTTATTTTCTGGGTTGATTGGCGGCCATTTTGTGACTTGTGGTGCACCAGAAGAAGCTGCCACCAAGTCCATCAATCCATCAATACTAGTTTTTTTTTGCTATATCCTACATCAGGGGCTTGGCTGTGCTAATTGTCACCCCTAGAAACTCAGGATAGCAATTTCTATATTTTATTAAAGGGTTAAAAACAATTGCCCAAATACCAATCCCCTTAATCTGGTGTTCCAGCTTTGGCTAGACAAGTATAATACTGTCTGCTATCTGGCAAAGGATAGATTATTTTCTGGGGTGAAATTCAATTGCCAAAATAGCAATACCATAAATCAGTGGTTTCAGCTGTGGCTGGCAAAATATAATAGTGTCCGCCAAAACATATATTTTGTTCTGTGGTGAAATTCAATTACCAAAATAGCAATACCATAAATCAGTGGTTTCAGCTGTGGCTGGCAAAATATAATAGTGTCCGCCAAAACATATATTTTGTTCTGGGGTGTAATTCACTTGCCAAAATAGCAATACTCTGAATCTGGTGTCCCAGCTGTTGCAGGCCAGGTTTCATAGTGTCTGCAAAAACATATATTTTGTTCTGGGGTGAAATTCAATTGCCAAAATAGCAATACCATAAATCAGTGGTTTCAGCTGTGGCTGGTAAAATATAATAGTGTCCGCCAAAACATATATTTTGTTCTGGGGTGTAATTCACTTGCCAAAATAACAATACCCTGAATCTGGTGTCCCAGCTGTTGCAGGCCACGTTTCATAGTGTCCGCCAAAACATATATTTTGTTCTGGGGTGAAATTAATCTGTCAAAATAGCAATACCCTGAATCTGGTGTCCCAGCTGTTGCAGGCCAGGTTTCATAGTGTCCGCCAAAACATATATTTTGTTCTAGGGTGAAATTCACTTGCCAAAATAGCAATACCATAAATCAGTGGTTTCAGCTGTGGCTGGCAAAATATAATAGTGTTAGCCATAACATATATTTTGTTCTGGGGTGAAATTCAATTGCCAAAATAGCAATACCATAAATCAGTGGTTTCAGCTGAGGCTGGCAAAATATAATAGTGTCCGCCAAAACATATATTTTGTCCTGGGGTGTAACTCACTTGCCAAAATAGCAATACTCTGAATCTGGTGTCCCAGCTGTTGCAGGCCAGGTTTCATAGTGTCCGCCAAAACATATATTTTGTTCTGGGGTGAAGTTGATTTGCCAAAATAGCAATACCCTGAAACTGGTGTCCCAGCTGTTGCAGGCCAGGTTTCATAGTGTCCGCCAAAACATATATTTTGTTCTGGGGTGAAGTTAATTTGCCAAAATAGCAATACCCTGAATCTGGTGTCCCAGCTGTTGCAGGCCACGTTTCATAGTGTCCGCCAAAACATATATTTTGTTCTGGGGTGAAATTAATTTGCCAAAATAGCAATACCCTGAATCTGGTGTCCCAGCTGTTGCAGGCCACGTTTCATAGTGTCCGCCAAAACATATATTTTGTTCTGGGGTGAAATTAATTTGCCAAAATAGCAATACCCTGAATCTGGTGTCCCAGCTGTTGCAGGCCAGGTTTCATAGTGTCCGCCAAAACATATATTTTGTTCTGGGGTGAAATTCAATTGCCAAAATAGGAATACCATAAATCAGTGGTTTCAGCTGTGGCTGGCAAAATATAATAGTGTCCGCCAAAACATATATTTTGTTCTGGGGTGAAATTCAATTGCCAAAATAGCAATACCATAAATCAGTGGTCTCAGCTGTGGCTGGCAAAATATAATAGTGTCCGCCAAAACATATATTTTGTTCTGGGGTGTAATTCACTTGCCAAAATAGCAATACCTTGAATCTGGTGTCCCAGCTGTTGCAGGCCAGGTTTCATAGTGTCCACCAAAACATATATTTTGTTCTGGGGTGAAATTAATTTGCCAAAATAGCAATACCCTGAATCTGGTGTCCCAGCTGTTGCAGGCCAATTGTAAATCTGTCCATAAAAGGATACCTTTCATCCACGGCCTAAATACTAGCCCTTAAAGAGATATTCCCCTAAATCAGTGGTTACTGCTGTGCCTGGATTAGTGTAATACGCTACATAAACAAATAGGCAGATAGTGTTAGTTGCCTGTAAAAAAAGGCCTGAATTTGAAATCAATACATTGGGCCAAATAATTTTTCCTTACTGTGGTGCTTGGTGAACGGTAGCAATGAGGAAAACATCTAGTATGGGACGCAGACGCGGTCGTGGTGGTGTTAGTGTACCCTCTGGTGCTGGGAGAGGACGTGGCCATTCTGCCACAGCCACACGTCCTAGTGAACCAACTACCTCAGGTTCCAGTACCCGCCAGAATTTACAGCGATATTTGGTGGGGCCCAATGCCGTTCTAAGGATGGTAAGGCCTGAGCAGGTACAGGCACTAGTCAATTGGGTGGCCGACAGTGGATCCAGCATGTTCACAACATTATCTCCCACCCAGTCTTCTGCTGAAAGTGCACAGGTGGCACCTGAAAACCAAGCCCATCAGTCTGTCACATCACCCCCATGCATATCAGGGAAACTGTCAGAGACTCAAGCTATGCAGCAGTCTCTCTTGCAGTTTGAAGACTCTGCTTGCAGGGCTTCCCAAGGAAATCCACCTAGCCCTTCTCCAGTGGTGGAAGACATAGAATGCACTGATGTACAACCACTGATGTTTCCTGATGATGATCACATGGGAATACCACCTCATCGGAGTCCGCACGTCTCTGATGAAGACGAAACACAGGTGCCAACTGCTGCGTCTTTCTGCAGTGTGCAGACCGAACAGGAGGTCAGAGAGGAAGACTGTGTGGAAGACGATGCAGGGGACAATGAGGTCCTAGACCCCACATGGAATGAAGGTCGTGCCACTGACTTTCATAGTTCAGAGGAAGAGGCAGTGGTGAGACCGAGCCAACAGCGTAGCAAAAGAGGGAGCAGGGGGCAAAAGCAGACCAGCCGCCGCCAAGAGAGTTCGCCTGCTACTGGCCACCGCCACCAGGGACCGAGCACCCCAAATGCAGCTTCAAGGAGTTCCCTGGCATGGCACTTCTTTAAACAATGTGCTGACGACAAGACCCGAGTGGTTTGCACGCTGTGCCATCAGATCCTGAAGCGAGGCATTAACGTTCTGAACCTTACCACAACCTGCATGACCAGGAATCTGCATGCAAAGCATGAACTGCAGTGGAGTAAACACCTTAAAAGCAAGGAACTCACTCTGGCTCCCCCTGCTCCCTCTTCTGCTGCTGCCTCGGTCTCTTCCTACGCCTCGGGAGGAATGTTGGCACCTGCCGCCCACCAAATAGAGGATGTGCCACCGACACCACCACCTGCGTCACCAAGGATCTCCACCATGTCACACGGCAGCGTTCAGCTCTCCATCTCAAAAACCTTGGAGAGAAAGCGTAAATTCCCACCTAGCCACCCTCGAGCCCTGGGCCTGAATGCCAGCATTTCTAAACTACTGGCCTTTGATATGCTGTCATTCAGGCTGGTGGACACAGACAGCTTCAAACAGCTGATGTCCATGGCTGTCCCACAGTATGTTGTTCCCAGCCGCCACTACTTCTCCAAGACAGCCGTGCCTTCCCTGCACAACCAAGTATCCGATAAAATCAAGTGTGCACTGCGCAACGCCATCTGTGGCAAGGTCCACCTAACCACAGATACGTAGACCAGTAAGCACGGCCAGGGACGCTATATCTCCCTAACTGCACACTGGGTAAATGTAGTGGCGGCTGGGCCGCAAGCGGAGAGTTCCTTGGCGCACGTCCTTCCGCCGCCAAGGATCACAGGGCATCATTCTTTGCCTCCTGTAGCCTCCTCCTCCTACTCGGCTTCCTCCTCTACTGCTTCCACCAGCTCATCCAGTCAGCCACACACCTTCACCACCAACTTCAGCACAGCCCGGTTTAAACGTCAGCAGTCCATTCTGAAACAGGCCATTCAGAAACTCATATGCAGGAGTTGTGGCGGGGTATTGAACAACAGACCGATGAGTGGTTTCTGCCGGTGGGCCTCAAGCCCGGCCTGGTGGTGTGCGATAATGGGCGAAATCTCGTGGCAGCTCTGGGACTAGCCGGTTTGACGCACATCCCTTGCCTGGCGCATGTGCTGAATTTGGTGGTGCAGAAGTTCATTCACAACTACCCCGACATGTCAGAGCTGCTGCATAAAGTGAGGGCTCTCTGTGCGCGCTTCCGGCGTTCACATCCTGCCGCTGCTCGCCTGTCTGCGCCACAGCGGAACTTCGGCCTTCCCGCTCACCGCCTCATATGCGACATGCCCACCAGGTGGAACTCCACCTTGCACATGCTGGAGAGACTGTGCGAGCAGCAGAAGGCCATAGTGGAGTTTCAGCTGCAGCACGCTTGCATCAGTCGCACTGCGGAACAGCACCACTTCACCACCAATGATTGGGCCTCCATGCGAGACCTGTGTGCCCTGTTGCGCTGTTTCGAGTACTCCACCAACATGGCCAGTAGCGATGACACCGTTATCAGCGTTACAATACCACTTCTATGTCTCCTTGACAAAACGCTTAGGGAGATGATGGAAGAGAAGGTGGCCCAGGAGGAGGAGGAGGAGGATGAGGGGTCATTTTTAGCACTTTCAGTCCAGTCTGTTGGAAGTGGCTCAGAGGGAGTTTTTTTGCAACAGCAGAGGCCAGGTACAAATGTGGCCAGCCAGGGCCCACTACTGGAGGACGAGAAGGATGAGGAGGAGGTAGAGGAGGATGAGGATGAAGCAGGTTCACAGCGGGGTGGCACCTGACACAGCTCAGGCCCATCACTGGTGTGTGGCTGAGGGGATACGGAGGACGATGACGATACGCCTCCCACAGAGGACACCTTGTCCTTACCTCTGGGGAGCCTGGCACACATGAGCGACTACATGCTGCAGTGCCTGCGCAACGACAGCAGAGTTGCCCACATTTTAACGTGTGCGGACTACTGAGTTGCCACCCTGCTGGATCCCCGGTACAAAGACAATGTGCCCACCTTACTTCCTGCACTGGAGCGTGATAGGAAGATGCACGAGTACAAGCGCACGCTGGTAGAGGCGTTCCTGAGAGTATTCCCAAATGTCACAGGGGAACAGGTGGAAGCCCAAGGCGAAGGCAGAGGAGGAGCAAGAGGTCGCCAACGCAGCAATGTCACGGCCAGCTCCTCTGAGGGCAGGGTTAGCATGGCAGAAATGTGGAAAAGTTTTGTCTCCACGCCACAGTTAACTGCACCACCACCTGATACGGAACGTGTTAGCAGGAGGCAGCATTTCACTAACATGGTTGAACAGTACGTCTGCACACCCCTCCACGTACTGACTGATGGTTCAGCCCCATTTAACTTCTGGGTCTTCAAATTGTCCACGTGGCCAGAGTTAGCATTTTATGCCTTATAGGTGCTGGCCTGCCCGGCGGCCAGCGCTTTGTCTGAACGTGTATTCAGCACGGCAGGGGGCGTCATTACTGACAAACGCAGCCGCCTGTCAATAGCCAACGTGGACAAGCTGACGTTCATAAAAATGAACCAGGCATGGATCCCACGGGACCTGTCCCTCCCTTGTGCAGAATAGACATTTATAACTGCCTCCCCCTCAACCATGTATTCTTGTACTCCGGGGCACTTCTTTATTGAATCCTAATTTTTTTAACTTTACCATGATCTTGCGGTGCAACCCAAAGTTGAATGAACCTCTCCTCTGTCCGGGTGGTGGGGCCGAAATAACTGAAAGTGGCCTTCTCCGGTGGTCGTTGATATGACGCATGATTCCTTGCTGTGGGACCTCTCTCCTCAGTCTGGGTGCTGGCCGAAATAACTGAAAGTGGCCCTCTCCAGTGGTGGGTGATTTGACGCATGATTCCTTGCTGTGGAACCTGTATCCTCGGTCTGGGTGCTGGGCCGAAATAACTGAGAGTGGCCTTCTCCGGTGGTGGTTGATATGACGCATGATTCCTTGCTGTGGGACCTCTCTCCTCTGACTGGGTGCTGGGGCCTAAATAACTGAAAATGGCCTTCTCCAGTCGTGGGTGATATGACGCATGATTCCTTGCTGTGGGACCTGTATCCTCGGTCTGGGTGCTGGGCCGAAATAACTGAAAGTGGCCTTCTCCAGTGGTGGGTGATATGAGGCCTTATTCCTTGCTGTGGGACCCCTCTCCTCTGTCTGGGTGCTGGGCCAAAATAACTGAGAGTGGCCTTCTCCGGTGGTGGTTGATATGACGCATGATTCCTTGCTGTGGGACCTCTCTCCTCTGACTGGGTGCTGGGGCCTAAATAACTGAAAATGGCCTTCTCCAGTCGTGGGTGATATGACGCATGATTCCTTGCTGTGGGACCTGTATCCTCGGTCTGGGTGCTGGGCCGAAATAACTGAAAGTGGCCTTCTCGAGTGGTGGGTGATATGACGCCTTATTCCTTGCTGTGGGACCCCTCTCCTCTGTCTGGGTGCTGGGCCAAAATAACTGAGAGTGGCCTTCTCCGGTGGTGGTTGATATGACGCATGATTCCTTGCCGTGGGACCTCTCTCCTCTGTCTGGATGCTGGGGCCAAAATAACTGAAAGTGGCCTTCTCCAGTGGTGGGTGATATGACGCATGATTCCATGCTGTGGGACCTCTCTCCTCTGTCTGTCTGGGTTCTGGGGCCGAAATAACTGAAAGTGGCCTTCTCCAGTGTTAAATGATATGACGCATGATTCCTTGCAGTGGGACCTCTCTCCAATTGATATTGGTTAAATTTTATTTATTTTATTTTATTTTAATTCATTTCCCTATCCAGATTTGTTTGCAGGGGATTTACCTACATTTTGCTGCCTTTGGCAGCCCTCTAGCCCGTTCCTGGACTATTTTACAGCCTTTTTAGCGCCTAAAAGTTTGGGTTCCCATTGACTTCAATGGGGTTCGTGTTCGGGATAAAGTTCGGGTCGAGTTCGGATCCCGAACACGAACATTTTCAGGAAGTTCAGCCGAACTTCTCGAACCCGAACATCCAGGTGTTCGCTCATCTCTAGTCAGAACTCAATTTCTCATACACAGCCCTATCATTCAACAAAGTGAGACACATTTGTTTGTAGTGTGTTGTCTCCAAAAGTACAACATTGCGCCCCTTGTCAGAGAGCTTTATTGTAAGTGCATGATCATGTTCAAATGAGGATAGGGCTTGAAATTCCTGTCTGGTGCAATTGAAAAACGGTTTCTTCAGTGTCAGTGTTTCCAATTCCTTGGAAACCTGGGATACAAAAGCGTCTATTCAACTTGGATCACCAGTGGGTGGCATATTAAAACTTTTGTTTTTTTAAGTCAGTAATGGGTCCCTTACCTTCTGACGGTACACTATCACTAAGGTTGTATAGTAGTTGGACATCACGCAGAATTTCCGGCGCAATGGCCAGCTCTCGACTCTCACGTTTCGTTTGAAGCATAAAATGTTTATGCCACCTCAGTTTCCTCGCAAAAAGGTTTATGTCCTTGATCCAATTAAACAGATTGAAGCAAGATGTCGGTACAAAGAAAAGTCCTTTACTCAGTAGGGTCATTTCAGTAGTTGTCAGAGTCTTGCTAGATAGATTAACTATCTGTCCGTGTTGTTCATGGAGGGGGGTGATCTCTGATAGCTGCAATTGTGCAGTTGATATGGTGCACATAAAACTCTGCATAATAAGGAACAGGATTCTGAAGTTGCATCCAGTGACACTGAAACCTCTGTACTAGAAAGGGAAACTGGTCAGAAATTTAGAGGAAGGGGTAGGAAGCGCCAGATAGGGAGAGGGACTAGGGGAGGACATGAAGGGAGCAATTTTTTAGAAGCAGGTGCCCCATATCAACTGCACAATCGCTCCTATCAGAGATCACCCCCCTCCATGAACAACACTCACACCCAAAACAACACGGACAAGTGATAGCACCTGGTTAACCGCTTACCGACTGCCTAACGCAGGATTGCGTCCTGCAGGCGGTCGGTCTATTCCTCTTTGACGCGCGGGCGCGTCATCTCGCGAGAGGCGAGATTTCCTGTGAACGCGCGCGCGCGTGCGCGCGTTCACAGGATCACGTCGGGGACAAGGTAAACTACAGCCTGCCAGCCAGGGCCGGTGCAAGGATTTTTGCCGCCCTAGGCAAAAGAAAAGTTTGCCGCCCCCCCCCCCTTATCATTCTTCACCCCCCCCTCCTTTGTCATTCTCCCCCCCCCGTCAATCTTCACCCCTCCTCCTTTGTCATTCCCCCCCCCCTGTCATTCTTCCTCCCCTCTTGTCATTCTTCTCCCCCCCTCTTGTCATGCTTCCTCCCCTCTTGTCATTCTTCTCCCCCTCTTGTCATGCTTCCTCCCTCTTGTCATTCTTCTCCCCCTCTTGTCATTCTTCTCCCCCCTCTTGTCATTCTTCCCCCCTCTTGTCATTCTTCTCCCCCTCTTGTCATTCTTCTCCCCCTCTCTCCCTCACCTGTAATGTAGCGTGGCCGAGCGCTTTATGGTCCACGGGTACAGGAGCTCCTGTACCCGCGGCCATAAAGAGCTCGGCCGCGCATGATGGACTGACAGGAGGGAGCGCTGAGCGCTTCCCTCCTGTCAGCTCCTTTCCTCTTGCTGTGCCCGGGCGGTGCGCCCTCATGGACGCACCAGCCCGGGCAGTGCTGCAGCCGCCTGAGGCTCTATACAGAGCGCTCGGGCGGCTGCAGCATGAGGCAGGGCCGGCGCTCCTAGCAGCGCCCCTTGCCAAGGGGCGCTCTACGCGGCGGCCTAGTCCGCTTATAGGACGCGCCGGCCCTGCTGCCAGCGCTGATCGTGCGCTGGCAGGCTGTAGAAGTTAAAAAAATGGCATATCAGACGCTGTTTTGTTAACAGCATCTGATATGCTTGCTGATCGTTCCTTTGTTGGTCCCTTTTGCTTGGGACCACCAAAGGAAACTTTTATAAGTGCACCAAATCACCACACAGACCCCCCCCCCGCCCATCCCCCCACCCCCGTCACTGATTAACCCCTGATTAACCTATGATTAACCCCTGATTAACCCCCGATCACCCCATGTCACCCCCCTGTCACCCCCCTGACACTAATTACCCCCCTGTAAGGCTCATTCAGACGTCCGTATGTGTTTTGCGGATCCATGGATCCGTGGATCCGCAGAACACGGACACCAGCAATGTGCTTTCCGCATTTTGCGGATCCGCACATTGCCAGAACTATATAGAAAATGCCTTTTCTTGTCCGCAATTGCGGACAAGAATAGGACATGCTCTATCTTTTGCGGAGCTGCGGCCGGATGTTTGGGGGCCGAAACCCGGAAGTTTGCGGCCGCAGCTCCGCAAATGCTGATGCGGCGAGCGCATAGTGTGCTCTCCGCATCACCGCCAGCCCCATTCACACTGAATAAGTCCGCATCTATTCCGCAAAATTGCGGAATAGATGCGGACATTTTTGCGGAAGTGTGAATGGGGCCTTACTACTTTTTTTGCACATTTTTGGCAGAGATTTATTCATCCACATTGATCGATGCGAATGAGGAAATCTGTGCCGTTTTTTTTTTTTGCACATTTTTGGGCAGAGATTTTTCATCCACATTGATCGATGCGAATGAAGAAATCAGTGCCGTTCATTTTTCTTTTCAGCCCAGAGGCTGAACGGGAAAAAATCTCATTACCCGTATGCTCAATATAAGGAGAATCGCAGAAACTCCTAATGCTGGCCATACGTGTAATGATTGCGGAGACCCTAAAATGCCAGAGCAGTACAAAAACCTCACATGTGACCCCATTTTAGAAAGAAGACACCCCAAGGTATTCCGTGAGGGGTATGGTGAGTTCATGTAAAATATTATTTTTGTCACAAGTTAGTGGAATATGAGACTGTAAAAAAAAAAAAAATCAATTTCGCTAACTTGTGCCAATTTTTTTTTTTCTGTGAACTTGCCATACCCCTCACAGAATACCTTGGGGTGTCTTCTTTCCACAATGGGGTCACTTGTGGGGTATTTATACTGCCCTGGCATTTTAGGGGTCCTAAAGCGTGAGAATCCAAATGCGTAAAAATGGCCTGTGAAATCCTAAAGGTACTCATTGGTTTTAGGGCCCCTTTGCGCATCTTGGCTGCAAAAAGTGTCACTCATGTGGTATCGCCGAACTCAGGAGAAGTAGGGCAATGTGTTTTGGGGTGTATTTTTACATATACCCATACTGTGTGTGAGAAATATCACTGTAAACGACAACTTTTTAAAATTTTTATTCAAAGTTGTCAATTTACAGAAATATTTCTCACACAAAGTATGGGTATATGTAAAAATACACCCCAAACACATTGCCCTACTTCTCATGAGTACTGGCGATACCACATGAGTGACACTTTTTGCAGCCTGAGTGCACAAAGGGGCCCAAATTCCAACGAGTACCTTTAGGTTTTATATGGCTGCTCACAATTTAGCCCCACCCAAAATGCCAGAACAGTAACGCACCCCACAAATGACCCCATTTTGGAAAGAAGACACCCCAAGGTATTCACTGAGGGGCATAGTGAGTCCATGAAAAATTTAACTTTTTGTCAAAAGTTAGCAGAAAGGGAGACTTTATGAGAAAAAACAATAAAAAATCAATTTCCGCTAACTTGTGCCAAAAAAAATCTTCTATGAACTCGCCATGCCCCTCACAGAATACCTTGGGGTGTCTTCTTTCCAAAATGGGGTCACATGTGGGGTATTTATACTGCCCTGGCAATTTAGGGGCCCTAAAGCGTGAGAAGAAAATTGCGTAAAAATGCCCTCCTAAAAGGTACTCATTGGTTTTAGGGCCCTTTGCGCATCTTGGCTGCAAAAAGTGTCACTCATGTGGTATCGCCGTACTCAGGAGAAGTGGGGCAATGTGTTTTGGGGTGTATTTTTACATATACCCATGTTGGGTGAAAGAAATATCTCTGTAAATTGACAACTTTGAATAAAAAAATGTAAAAAGTTGTCGTTTACAGCGATATTTCTCACACGCAACATGGGTATATGTAAAATACACCACAAACACATTGCCCTACTTCTCCTGAGTACGGCGATACCACATGGTGACACTTTTGCAGCCAAGGTAGCAAGGGGCCTAAAACCAATGAGTACCTTTAGGATTTCACAGGCCATTTTTACGCATTTGGATTCTCACGCTTTAGAGGCCCTAAAATGCCAGGTCAGTATAAATACCCCACATGTGAACCCATTTTGGAAAGAAGACACCCCAAGGTATTCCGTGAGGGGCATGGCGAGTTCACAGAATTTTATTTTTGGCACAAGTTAGCGGAAATTGATATATATATTTTTTTAATTTTGTTTTTACAAAGTCTCATATTCCACTAACTTGTGACAAAAATAAAATTTTACATGAACTCACCATACCCCTCACGGAATACCTTGGGGTGTCTTCTTTCCAAAATGGGGTCACATGTGGGGTATTTATACTGTCCTGGCATTTTAGGGGCCCCTAAAGCGTGAGAAGAAGTCTGGAATCCAAATGCGTAAAAATGCCCTGTGAAATCCTAAAGGTACTCATTGGTTTTAGGGCCTTTGTGCACCCAGGCTGCAAAAAAGTGGCACACATGTGGTATCGCCGTACTCAGGAGAAGTAGGGCAATGTGTTTTGGAGTGTATTTTTATATATACCTATACTGTGTGTGAAAAATATCTCTGTAAGCGACAACTTTTAAAAATTTTATACAAAGTTGACAATTTACAGAGATATTTCTCTCACTAACATGGGTATATGTAAAATACACCCCAAACACATTGCCCTACTTCTCCTGATACGACGATACCACATAAGTGACACTTTTGCAGCCTGAGTGCACAAAGGCCCAAATCAACAGTACCTTTAGGTTTTATGGCGGCTCTCAATTTAGCCCGCCCAAAATGCCAGAACAGTAAACACACCCCACAAATTACCCCATTTCGGAAAGTAGACACCCCGAGGTATTCACTGAGGGGCATAGTGAGTCCGTCTGAGATTTCTTTTTTTTTTTGCCAGAAGTTAGCAAAAATTGAAACTTTTTTTTTTTTTCAGAAAGTGTCATTTTCCGCTAACTTGTGAAAAAAAATGAAATGATACATGAACTCACCATGCCCCTCCGCGAATACTTTGGGGTGTCTTCTTTCTAAAATGGTGTCATTTGGGGGGTATTTATACTTTCCTTGCATTCTAGCACCTGAAGAAACATGACAGGTGCTCAGAAAGTCAGAGCTGCTTCAAAATGTCAAAATTCACTTTTTTGCACCATAGTTTGTAAACGCTATAACTTTTACCGAAACCAATAAATATACACTTATTGGACTTTTTTTTTATCAAAGACATGTAGAACAATAAATTTAGAGAAAAATTTATATAGAAATGTAGTTTTTTAAAAAAAAATTTACAACAGAAAGTGAAAAATGTCATTTTTTTGCAAAAATTTCGGTCATTTTTGATTAATAGCAAAAAAAGTAAAAATGTCAGCAGCAATGAAATACCACCAAATGAAAGCTCTATTAGTGAGAAGAAAAGGAGGTAAAATTCATTTGGGTGGTAAGTTGCATGACGGAGCAATAAACGGTGAAAGTAGTGTAGTGCGGAATTGTAAAAAGTGGCCTGGTCATTAAGGGTGTTTAAGCTAGGGGGGCTGAAGTGGTTAAAACCACCATTGGGGTGCTATCATTGTAATGGTTCAATAGCCTGTACTGTTTTCACCCAGGGATGCTCCTTTGTAAGTGGCGTTACCCGCAAATCGTATCTCATCAGGGACTTCATTAGTTGCCGCACAAGAGGTGTCCTTTACAAGGCCACATGTGAATGTGGCCTTGAATATATTGGGAAGACCTTTAGAGAACTGCAGAGACATGTAGGTGAACATCTCAGCGATATCTGCTACAAAAAAGATACCCCTTAGCAAAACATATTGAGCTGAAGCATGGAGGTGATTTCTCCAAACTCCGCTTTATGGGTATTGAAAAGTAGTGATGTCACGAACATAAAATTTTCTGTTCGCGAACAGCGAACGCGAACTTCCGCAAATGTTCACGAACTGGCGAACCGGGCGAACCGCCATAGACTTCAATTGGCAGGCGAATTTTAAAACCCACAGGGACTCTTTCTGGCCACAATAGTGATGGGAAAGTTGTTTCAAGGGTTCTAACACCTGGACTGTGGCATGCCAGGGGGGGATCTATGGCAAAACTCCCATGGAAAATTACGTAGTGGACGCAGAGTCGGGTTTTAATCCATAAAGGGCATAAATCAACTAACATTCCTAAATTGTTTGGAATAACATGCTTTAAAACATCCAGTGTGTGTATACGATCAGGTATGATGTTGTATCAATCAGGTAGTGTAAGGGTTACGCCCACTTTACAGACATTGACAGACCAAACTCCCCTTTTAATGCACCGCAAACAGTTCATTTGCACTACCGCAAACTCCCCATTTGCACAAGGTTGGATACCAAGCTAGCCACGTCCCGGTGATGTCATTGAAGGTTTCTTCCTCCCCCCAGCCACGTACAACACCAAGGGTCCCCAAAAGGTGAATTGAATAGATTTTTCGAACGGGGAGATGGTTAAAAAAAACTCTGGCTCCCTCCCCTTTGTTTTTATCCACGGTCACTGCGTCTGCAATTTACTGTCACACCCGATATGAGTGGTATTTTCTGTAGTACTATTCTCATCAGTTTAATACCTCTAAAGTTCCCCAATCTGGGGGCCATTTATTGAATAGGTTTTTCGAACGGGGAGATGGTTAAAAAAACGCTGGCTCCCTCCACTCTGTTTTAAACCATGGTGACTGCGTCTGCGCCGTGCAATTTACTGTCACACCCGATATGAGTGGTATTTTCTGTAGTACTATTCTCATCAGTTTAATCCCTCTAATGTCCCCAATCTGGGGGCCATTTATTGAATAGATTTTTCGAACGGGGAGATGGTTAAAAAAACGCTGGATCCCTCCACCCTGTTTTAAACCACGGTGACTGCGTCTGCGCCATGCAATTTACTGTCACACCCGATATGAGTGGTATTTTCTGTAGTACTATTCTCATCAGTTTATTCCCTCTAACGTCCCCGACTCCCCAATCTGGGGGCCATTTCTTGAATAGATTTTTTGAACGGGGAGATGGTTAAAAAAACGCTGGTTCCCTCCACTCTGTTTTAAACCACGGTGACTGCGTCTGCGCCGTGCAATTTACTGTCACACCCGATATGAGTGGCATTTTCTGTAGTACTATTCTCATCAGTTTAATCCCTCTAACGTCCCCAATCTGGGGGCCATTTATTGAATAGATTTTTCGAACGGGGAGATGGTTAAAAAAACGCTGGCTCCCTCCACTCTGTTTTAAACCACGGTGACTGCGTCTGCGCCGTGCAATTTACTGTCACACCCGATATGAGTGGTATTTTCTGTAGTACTATTCTCATCAGTTTAATCCCTCTAACGTCCCCAATCTGGGGGCCATTTATTGAATAGATTTTTCGAACGGGGAGATGGTTAAAAAAACGCTGGCTCCCTCCACTCTGTTTTAAACCAAGGTGACTGTGTCTGCGCCGTGCAATTTACTGTCACACCCGATATGAGTGGTATTTTCTGTAGTACTATTCTCATCAGCTTAATCCCTCTAACGTCCCCAATCTGGGGGCCATTTATTGAATAGATTTGGTTGGTCCAGGGACAGCTTGGTCGGTCCTCTTACTCCCAAATTGGGGCACTGCGCGTGCACAGAGCAATGTGCTGTGACACCCTATATGAATGGTGTCTTAACTAGTACTATTCCTATCAGTTTAATCCCTGTTACGGACCCTATCCGGTAGAATTGATTAACCATTGTCGAATTAGCGAACCATTACGACATCATGAAATAATTAAGTTCTGAGCTCTGTACTTGCTTTGTATTGGAATTGATGGGGATTTTTTTAATTGTCTGCATCATTTCTAATAAACTATTAAGAGACTATTATGATTTTTTATTTTATGTATTAAAAACCCATACAACATATTAAAAAAAAGGTAAATTAATGTTTTTTCTATGAAATATTATCCAGCCGTCCGATCGCTTTTGGTCTGACCATAATGAAGCAACGGCCTTATCATCTGGGGTGTGGCAACATTGCCAACACACTTATAGAGGTGATGATTGCTTCATTGTGATACGCAAACCCCTTCACCACAACAAGGTAACGATCACGAAGGGGAATTGACACTTGTATGTGCCTATTTTTTTTTGGTTTGTTTTTGCAGCCACAGTGCTGCACCATAGGACAGAAAAATTAGGCATGTACACATGCCTGAAAAATAATGGCATTGTTGCAGCCGCTATTGTAGCAGCGGGCGGAAAAATTGATGTTTTCCAGGCAGAAAAGTGACTAAAACATTGCGGCTTGAACCCTAGTTGGTGGTGGAGAATTCACGAAAGTCATCCGATATGCAGACATTAAATACAGCAGCGTGGGGACCATTTTGAGGCCAAGGCATGTCATCAGGACTTTTGTTAGTCAAACGTATCCCCCACTGTCAGTCCCTTCGGGATCCATGCCTCATTCATCTTTATGAAGGTGAGGTAATCAACACTTTTTTGACCGAGGCGACTTCTCTTGTCAGTGGCAATGCCTCCTGCTGCACTGAAGGTCCTTTCTGACAGGACACTTGAAGCAGGGCAGGCTCAGAGTGTCGATATCTGCTGTTAAGGCGAGGTAGTCTGCTACCTGTCGGTCGAGTCGTTCTCTAAGGCTGGATCCCGAAGGGCTGTGGAGATGAGTAGGACTGAAAAAGCTCCGCATGTCCTCCATCAACAACACATCTGTAAATCGTCCAGTCCTTGCCGCCGTGGTAGGAGGAGGATTACACTCACACCTTCCCCTGTTACATTCCTGTTGTGCTGTGACATCCCCCTTATAAGCTGTGTAAAGCATATTTTTTAGTTTGGTTTTGAACTGCTGCATCCTTTCCGACTTTCGGTAATTTGGTAACATTTCTGCCACTTTCTGCTTATACCGGGGGTCTAGTAGCGTGGCCACCCAGTACAGATCGTTCTCCTTCATCCTTTTTATACGTGGGTCCCTCAACAGACATGACAGCATGAAAGACCCCATTTGAACAAGGTTGGATGCAGAACTACTCATTTCCCGTTCCTCGTCCTCACTGATGTCATTGACGGTTTGTTCTTCCCCCCAGCCACGTACAACACCATGGGTCCCAGATAGGTGACAACAATGAGCACCCTGGGGTGCCTGCTGTGGTTGGTCTTCCTCCTCCTCAAAGCCGCCACATTCCTTCTCTGACTCCTCTTCCTCATACTCCTCTTCCATCGTTGCTGCAGGTCCGGCAAGCGATGATGACAAGGCTGTTTCTGGTGGTGATGGTGACCACAACTCATCCTCTTCCTCTTCACGCTCATCTACAGCCTGATCCAGAACTCTTCGCATGGCACGCTCCAGGAAAAAAACAAATGGGATGAGGTCGCTGATGGTGCCTTCGGTGCGACTGACAAGGTTTGTCACCTCCTCAAATGGACGCATGAGCCTACAGGCATTGCGCATGAGTGTCCAGTAACGTGGCAAAAAGATTCCCAGCTCCGCAGAGGCTGTCCTAGCACCCCGGTCATACAAAACCTCATTGACGGCTTTTTCTTGTTGGAGCAGGCGGTCGAACATTAGGAGTGTATTGAATTCCGTGTCGGGCTGTCGCATATCAAGCGCCTCACTGGCATGTTGTTTTGCCGCTGAATATCGGAAAAGTGCGCCATGGCCGTGTAGGAACGCCTGAAATGGCCACACACCTTCCTGGCCTGCTTGAGGACGTCCTGTAAGCCTGGGTACTTAGACACAAAACGTTGTACGATAAGATTCAACACATGTGCCATGCACGGCACATGTGACAACTTGCCCAAATTTAATGCTGCCAACAGATTGCTTCCATTGTCACACACCACTTTGCCGATCTCCAGTTGGTGCGGGGTCAGCCACTGATCCACCTGTGCGTTCAGGGCGGACAGGAGTGCTGGTCCTGTGCGGCTCTCTGCTTTCAGGCAAGTCAACCCCAAGACAGCGTGACACTGTCGTATCCGGGATGTGGAATAACCCCTGGGGAGCTGAGGGGATTCAGTTGATGTGCAGCCAGACGCCGCAGCAGAAGAGGACTCAGCCGAAGAGGATATCGAAGAGGATGGAGTAGGAGTAGAGGAGGTGGCAGTAGGTCTGCCTGCAAGTCGTGGTGGTGTCACCAACTCCGCTGCGGAGCCACGCATTCCATGCTTGTCAGCCGTCAGCAGGTTGACCCAATGCGCAGTATACGTGATATACCTGCCCTGACCGTGCTTTGCAGACCAGGTATCAGTGGTCAGATGGACCCTTGCCCCAACACTGTATGCCAGAGATGCCATGACTTCCTTTTCAATGGCATGGTAGAGGTTTGGGATTGCCTTTTTTGAAAATAAATTTCGTCCGGGTACCTTCCCCTGTGGTGTCCCAATAGCGACAATTTTTTTGAAGGCCTCAGACTCTACCAGCTGGTATGGTAAAAGCTGGCGGGCTAAGAGTTCCGTCAAGCCAGCTGTCAGTCGCCGGGCAAGGGGGTGACTTTGTGATATTGGCTTCTTATGCTCAAACATGTCCTTGACAGACACCTGACTGTGGGCAGATGAGCAGGAACTGCTGAAGGTGAGAGATGGAGTGGCGGGTGGTTGAGAGGGGGCAGGGAGGACAGCAGTGGTTGACGTGGCTGAAGATGCTGGACCAGGAGGAGCATGGTGGCTTTGAGTTTGTGTGCTGCTTGTACTCATGTGTTGATCCCATAGGCGTTTGTGATGTGAGATCATGTGCCTTCGCAAAGCAGTTGTACCAAGGTGGGTGTTGGACTTCCCACGACTCAGTTTCTTTTGTCACAGGTTGCAAACGGCATTGCTGTTATCAGAGGCAGACACACACAAAAAATGACACACTGCTGAGCTTTGCAATGACAGCATTCTGTTGGTGGCAACAGCATGCGTTGACTGGCGTGCTGTCTGGCTGACCCCAGGTGCCGATACATGCTGTCTGACTGTGCCACTAACTCATTGCGACGACCTCTCCCTGCTTCCAACTCGTCTCCTCATTCTCTCTGTCTCCCCTTCTGAACTTTCCCCCTCTTCTTCTCTTCGAGCAGGCACCCACGTGGCATCCGTGGACACATCGTCATCATCAACCGCTTCACTTGTATCTGACACCTCAGCAAAGGAAGCAGCAGCGGGAACAACATCATCATCGTCATCATCACACTGTACGTCCATGTGTGTAATCCTGCCTGACTGAGACATATCCCCGTAATCTACATCATCTGGCAATAATGGTTGCGCATAACTAATTGCATCCAACTGATGTGTAAATAACTCCTCTGACCGATCAAGTGAAGCGGCTGTGGTGGCTGTGGTAGTAGTGGTGGTGGTGGTGGCGGGCGGGTGCGTGGTAACTTGAGAGCAGGTGACCGAAGCTGAGCTGGAGGAGGATGGTGCGTCAAGGTTCTTAGCGGAAGATGTTGAAGATTGGGTGTCCTGTCTAAGCCAGTCAACTACGTCCTCAGAATTTTTCGGGTTCAGAGTACGTGGCCTCTAAACACTGGGCATTATTCCAGGGACAGTGGAAATCACAGCACCACGACAGCCCCTGCGGGGTGGCCTGCCTCTGCCTGTCATTTTTTTTTAGATAAGTGGTACTACGCGTGCTAGGTACTGTGCCACCCGGTATCAGTGGTGGGCACTGGCAGTGGGCACACTACAGTCAGTGGAAGTGGGCCTGACACACACTGGCAAGCAACTGAATTTAGACTACTGTCTAAAAATTAAATGCCTTATTTATCGGCAAGCTACTGTGCCACCCGGTATGAGTGGTTGGCACTGGCAGTGGGCACACTACAGTCAGTGGAAGTGGGCCTGACACACACTGGCAAGCAACTGAATTTAGACAACTGTCTAAAAATTAAATGCCTTATTTATCGGCAAGCTACTGTGCCACCCGGTATCAGTGGTTGGCACTGGCAGTGGGCACACTACAGTCTGTGGAAGTGGGCCTGACACACACTGGCAGCAGTCAAGCAACTGAATTTAGACTACTGTCTAAAAATTAAATGCCTTATTTATCGGCAAGCTACTGTGCCACCCGGTATCAGTGGTTGGCACTGGCAGTGGGCACACTACAGTCTGTGGAAGTGGGCCTGACACACACTGGCAGCAGGCAAGCAACTGAATTTAAACTACTGTCTAAAAATTAAATGCCTTATTTATCGGCAAGCTACTGTGCCACCCGGTATTAGTGGTTGGCACTGGCAGTGGGCACACTACAGTCAGTGGAAGCAGGCCTGACACACACTGGCAGCAGGCAAGCAACTGAATTTAAACTACTGTCTAAAAATTAAATGCCTTATTTATCGGCAAGCTACTGTGCCACCCGGTATTAGTGGTTGGCACTGGCAGTGGGCACACTACAGTCAGTGGAAGTCGGCCTGACACACACTAGCAGCAGGCAAGAAACTGAAATTACACTAAAGTGTAAAAATTAAATGCCTTTTTTTGATGCAAAGTCCTGTGCCACACAGGATGACAGGGGTGGACACTGGCAGTGGGCACACTACAGTCAGTTGAAGTCGGCCTGACACACACTAGCAGCAGGCAAGCAACTGAAATTACACTAAAGTGTAAAAATTAAATGCCTTTTTTATGCAAAGTCCTGTGCCAGCCGGTATGAGTGGTGGGCACTGGCAGTGGGCACACTACAGTCAGTGGAAGTCAGCCTGACACACACTGGCAGGCAACTAACCTTAGATTAAAGTGTAAAAATTAAATGCCTTTTTTTGATGCAAAGTCCTGTGCCACACGGGATGACAGGGGTGGGCACTGGCGGTGGGCACACTACAGTCTGTGGGCCTGCAGCTGCTCACACACAGGCAGGCCAGGCAACTGCAATATGTATATAAAGGGAAAAAAAAGCAGACTAATGTTGCAATTGACAGCGTGACATATACCGTGGGAGTGTTGGCTGAGTGGGAGAGATGTTTGCATCATGTTCCTCCTACGTCATCTATCCGCTCAGGTGACTGGTCATGTGATATGGAGGGGCGGTACCTCGCCTAAACTGGCGCGTCAGTATGAGCCGCTTACGTCACTTACCTGCCCACATGATCAGCCACGTGATGTGGAGGGCCAGGACCTCGCCCATATCGGCGCACTATTTAAGGTGTAGCCTGTCTGATCCCAGTTGCTGCTGCCATATGCAGAAAGCCTGGGGAATGGACCGCCATATGCTGGATCCTACTGAAGCCACCTAGCTGACTCCCTGATGAAACAACCGGACAGCTAAGTAGCACTTTTTCCTTTGTGTCTAATCACTGCCCCGGTAATCACCGGACTTGATCATTCATAGGTGGATATTGTACATATTGGTCCCCTGATGATTTGGCGTGAGCCGAGGAAACGCGTCGGGACAGTTTCCATTGCACACTAGATGTATGGTATGCAACTGCACCTGCATCTACTCCCTATTTGTTTCCCTTTTCTTTTTATCTTGATGAAGCTGGGCAATCACTGTTCTGTCTGTAAGGGTTTCATTAGGGAAAGTTTTCAAGGTGTCTTTTGGATGGGTAGTCAGTGAGTGACAGGGTAAGAGACGCGGTATACCTGTCTCTCCTATCTGTTCTATCCTCTGACACACCTTGTTGGTTTTACTTATTTGTGGCACAGAATATCAGTTTATGTGCCAAGGACATTGACCGTATCACTGGTTCACTGTTGCTATTTTGTATTTTTGCTTTATTTTCGTTGGGCATTTATCTTAAACCGTAATAAAATAAACGTTAAGTTTTAGTTGGTCACCCAGGTATTATTTTGTGTTACTTTCACACTTGCGGCATGACTATCCGGTGGGTGAACAGCCCACCATAACCGCCATGCCGCAAGTACCCATGTGCTGCCGTGCTGCCGCTCCGTCCCCATTGACTATAATAGGGGTGGGGGCAGAGCTACGGAGCAGCACGGCAGTGCACGGCAGTGATCGCCGGACTAAAAAGTCGGACATGCAGTACTTTTAGTCCGGCGATCTCCGGCGGTGCACTGCCGTCCACTGCATAGTCAATGGGGAGGGAGGGAGCGGCAGTACGGCAGCGCACGGGTACTTGCGGCATGGCGGATCCAGCAGGCTGTTCACCCACCGAAACAGCCTTCCGGATAGCCATGCCGCAAGTGTGAAAGTACCTTTAGGCTACTTTCACACTAGCATTTTTTGCAGATCCCTCATGGATCTGCAAAAAAGCTTCCGTTACAATAATAGAACTGCATGCCTCCATCATGAACGGATCCGGTTGTATTATGTCTTCTATGAACACCACTGAAAGTCAATGGGGGATAGATCCATTTTCTATTGTGCCAGTTTGTGTCAGAAAAAACTGATCCGTCCCCATTGACTTACATTGTGTGCCAGGATGGATCTGTTTGGCTCTGCTTCATCAGGTGGACAGCAAAACGCTGCAGGCAGCGTTTTGGTGTCCGCCTCTGCAGTGGAATGGTGACTGAACGGAGGCAAACTGATGCATTCTGAGAGGATCCTTTTCCATTCAGAATACATTAGGGCAAAACTGATCCATTTTGGACCGCTTCTGAGAACCCTGAACGGATCTCACTCATAATGGAAAGCCAAAACGCTAGCGTGAAAGTAGCCTAACAGTCTGCATGAATTTCCAGCATGCTGTAAGACGGCGAAGGCACATACTTATTAAAACAGACATAGCCTCTTTTGGCAAACCCCCGAACAGGTGGCCGGACCGTTAAAGGGAAGATTACTTACCTGCTTGCTGTTGCTGGCTCCCTGCTCCTTCACCTCTAGGCCTCAAATACTCCATTGATCTCCTTCACAGTAAATATCCGCAGCCAATCACAGGGCTCAGTGGTGATTTGCTCCTCTTGTGTCATGACATATCGGATGATAATTATAGGATGATAACAGATCACAAAGGCAGATATTGTAAAGAAACAAATATTACTTCATAAGGACTCATTTATATATGCATTGGAAGCACCTCTAGTAGACTCCACCACAGATTCAAAAATGTCAGACAACAGTGCAGTTTCCTCCACTATTTTGTCCAGGAAAATGACATACACCATGCTAGAAATCAGATGGACTCCATCATAGCCAATGGTACGTATCTGTCAGGCACCATTGTATGTTATATGACTGATCTGACACGGGGTTTTCCATTTTTCTTTAATAAAAATTCTTCCTCTAACCTGTAGAAGAAAAATCATTAGGTTAACACTTACCTGTCCCTCGCACCGCCAATGTCCCTGCTGCACTCACACAGGCTGTGGGTTCTTCATCCCCGGTCCTGACCAGATGTGTCCACTTCTTTTCCTAGTAAGCTGAATAAGTGTAAATACAGCTGCAGATGAAAAGAGGTGTACACATCCAGTTGGGATCTGGGTGGAACAGTCCACAGCCTGTGAGTGCAGTGGGGACAGCGGTGCTGGTGGATCAAAGGATGCATATGAATCCATTACCTGCCTGTTCTTTCTTGTGGGCCAATATGAGAAGGCTGCAATATCTAGTGAATTAGAATATTCTTCTTTATTTAATATAGTTTATGTTATGCGAAAAATCTTTAATTAAATATGTGTATTAATCGAATCGTGTAAGGGCGTTAAGCAACTTTCCTATTGGGTTGGCTTGGTAGAATTGTCGAATATGTAGAATAGAGACCTATATTCGTAAACTACGAATATAGCGCTATATTCTACATCAGGGATGCCCAACCTGTGTCCCTCCAGCTGTTACAAAACTACAACTCCCAGCAAGCCTGAATAGCCTACATCTATTAAGGCATGCTGGGAGTTGTAGTTTTGCAACAGCTGGAGGGCTGCAGGTTGAGCATGCTTGTTCTACATATTCGACAATTCAATCATCTTTCATATTTAGTTGAAGATTTTTCCCATAACATAAACTATATTAACCGCTTCAGCCCCTCTAGCTTAAACACCCTTAATGACCAGGCCACTTTTTAAAATTCCGCACTACGCTACTTTCACCGTTTATTGCTCCGTCATACAACTTACCACCCAAATGAATTTTACCTCCTTTTCTTCTCACTAATAGAGCTTTCATTTGGTGGTATTTCATTGCTGCTGACATTTTTACTTTTTTTGCTATTAATCAAAAATTACCGAATTTTTTGCAAAAAAATGACATTTTTCACTTTCTGTTGTAAAATTTTTCAAAAAAAACTACATTTCTATATAAATTTTTCTCTAAATTTATTGTTCTACATGTCTTTGATAAAAAAATCCAATAAGTGTATATTTATTGGTTTGGGTAAAAGTTATAGCGTTTACAAACTATGGTGCAAAAAGTGAATTTCGGCATTTTGAAGCAGCTCTGACTTTCTGAGCACCTGTCATGTTTCTTCAGGTGCTAGAATGCCAGGATAGTATAAATATCCCCAAATTACACCATTTTAGAAAGAAGACACCCCAAAGTATTCGCGGAGGGGCTTGGTGAGTTCATGTATCATTTCATTTTTTCACAAGTTAGCGGAAAATGACACTTTCTGAGAAAAAAAAAAAAAAAGTTTCAATTTCTGATAACTTCTGGCAAAAAAAATAAAAATCTCAGACGGACTCACTATGCCCCTCAGTGAATACCTTGGGGTGTCTACTTTCCGAAATGGAGTCATTTGTGGGGTGTGTTTACTGTTCTGGCATTTTGGGCGGAGCTAAATTGTGAGCCGCCATGTAAAACCTAAAGGTACTCGTTGGAATTTGGGCCCTTTTGCGCACCCAGGCTGCAAAGCGGCACTATGTGGTATCGCCAGTACTCAGGAGAAGTAGGGCAATGTGTTTTGGGGTGTATTTTTACATATACCCATGTTGGGTGAGAGAAATATCTCTGTAAATTGTCAACTTTGTATAAAATTTTTTAAAAGTTGTCGTTTACAGAGATATTTTTCACACAAAGTATGGGTATATAAAAATACACCCCAAAACACATTGCCCTACTTCTCCTGAGTACGGCGATACCACATGTGTGCCACTTTTTGCAGCCTGGGTGCGCAAGGGCCCTAAAACCAAAGAGTACCTTTAGGATTTCACAGGGCATTTTTACGCATTTGGATTCCAGACTTCTTCTCACCCTTTAGGGGCCCCTAAAATGCCAGGACAGTATAAATACCCCACATGTGACCCCATTTTGGAAAGAAGACACCCTAAGGTATTCTGTGAGGGGTATGGTGAGTTCATGTAAAATTTTATTTTTGTCACAAGTTAGTGGAATATGAGACTTTGTAAAAAACAAAATTAAAAAAAAAAAAAAAAAAAAAAATTTCCGCTGACTTGTGCCAAAAAATAAAAATTCTGTGGACTCACCATGCCCCTCCTGGAATACCTTGGGGTGTCTTCTTTCCAAAATGGGGTCACATGTGGGGTATTTATACTCACCTGGCATTTTAGGGGCCCCTAAAGTGTGAGAATCCAAAACATAAAAATGGCCTGTGAAATCCTAAAGGTACTCATTGGTTTTAGGGCCCCTTTGCGCATCTTGGCTGCAAAAAAGTGTCACTCATGTGGTATCGCCGAACTCAGGAGAAGTAGGGCAATGTGTTTTGGGGTGTATTTTTACATATTCCCATGCTGGGTGTGAGAAATATCGCTGTAAACGACAACTTTTTACATTTTTTTATTCAAAGTTGTCAATATACAGAGATATTTCTCTCACCCAGCATGGGTATATGTAAAAATACACCCTAAAACACATCGTCCTACTTCTCCTGAGTACGGCGATACCACATGTGTGACACTTTTGCAGGCAAGATGCGCAAAGGGCCCAAATTCCAATGAGTACCTTTTAGGAGGGCATTTTTACGCATTTTCTTCTCACGCTTTAGGGCCCCTAAAATGCCAGGGCAGTAGAAATACCTCACTTGTGACCCCATTTTGAAAGAAGACACCCTAAGGTATTCCATGAGGGGCATGGCGAGTTCATAGAGTATTTTTTTTTTGGCACAAGTTAGTGGAAATTGATTTTTATTGTTTTTCTCACAAAGTCTCCCTTTCCGCTAACTTTTGACAAAAAGTTAAATTTTCATGAACTCATTATGCCCCTCAGCGAATACCTTGGGGTGTCTTCTTTCCAAAATGGGGTCACATGTGAGGTATTTATACTGCCCTGGCATTTTAGGGCCCTAAAGCGTGAGAAGAAAAATGCGTAAAAATACCCTCCTAAAAGGTACTCGTTGAATTTGGGCCCTTTGCGCATCTTGGCTGCAAAAGTGTCACACATGTGGCATTGCAGTACTCAGGAGAAGTAGGGCGATGTGTTTTGGGTGTATTTTACATATACCCATGCTGGGTGAGAGAAATATCTCTGTATATTGACAACTTTGAATAAAAAATGTAAAAGTTGTCGTTTTCAGCGATATTTCTCACACCCAGTATGGGTATATGTAAAAATACACCCCAAACACATTGCCCTACTTCTCCTGAGTACGGCGATACCACATGAGTGACACTTTTTGCAGCCAAGATGCGCAAAGGGCCCTAAAACCAATGAGTACCTTTAGGATTTCACAGGCCATTTTTACGCATTTGGATTCTCACGCTTTAGGACTCCTAAAATGCCAGGGCAGTATAAATACCCACATGTCTCCCCATTGTGGAAAGAAGACACCCCAAGGTATTCTGTGAGGGGTATGGCGAGTTCACAGAAAAAAAAATTTGGCACAAGTTAGCGGAAATTGTTTTTTTTTTTTTTTTTTTACAGTCTCATATTCCACTAACTTGTGACAAAAATAAAATTTTCCATGAACTCGCCATACCCCTCACGGAATACCTTGGGGTGTCTTCTTTCTAAAATGGGGTCACATGTGGGGTTTTTGTACTGCCCTGGCATTTGAGGGTCTCCCGCAGTCATTACGCGTATGGCCAGCATTAGGAGTTTCTGCGATTCTCCTTATATTGAGCATACGGGTAATGAGATTTTTTTCCGTTCAGCCTCTGCGCTGAAAAAAAAAAATGAACGGCACAGATTTTTTCATTCGCATCGATCAATGTGGATGAAAAATCTCTGCCAAAATCAGTGACTGCGGTGCGGTGGACTGGGCGCTAGCTACCTAACAAGTAGCTAACTAACTGGCGGTGATAAGGGACCCTTATGCCCCATTCACACGTCCGCAATTCTGTTTGCGGAACGGAATTGCGGACCCATTCATTTCTATGGGGACAGACTTTGTCCCGCTCGGATCCGGAATTACGGATCCGCGCTCGGGTCTGCACTTCCGTTCCGCAAAAATATAGAACATGTCCTATTCTTGTCCGCAATTGCGGACAAGAAAAGCATTTTCTATATAGTTCTGGCAATGTGCGGATCTGCAAAATGCAGAAAGCACATTGCCGGTGTCCGTGTTTTGAGGATCCGCGGATCGGATCCGCGGATCGGATCTGCGGATCCGTGAATCCACGGATCCGTGAATCCACGGATCCGCAAAACACATATGGACGTCTGAATGGAGCCTTACAAGGGTGTGATCAATGACAGGGGGTGATCAGGGGTCTAGATGGGGTGATCAAGGGGTTAATAGGTGAGGGGGTGGGTTAGTGTAGTGTTTGGTGCAACTTTTACTGTAGTTACCTGGTCCTCTGGTGGTCGATCCCAGAAAATGGGACCACCAGAGGACCAGGTAGCAGCTATATCAGACGCTGTTCATAAAACAGCGTCTGATATAGCTGTTTGATGCGATTTATATCGCATCTACAGCCTGCCAGCGATTGATCATCGCTGGCAAGCTGTAGACCAACTTTCGAGACGCGCTTCACTGTGAACGCGCGCGTTCACAGGAACTCTCGCGTTTTGCGAGATGACGCCCCGGCGCGTCCAAACAGAAGATCCCGGCCGCCCGCAGGACGTAATCCTGCGTACGGCGGTCGGGGACTGGTTAAATAATGAAGAAAATTCAAAATCAGTAATGACTCATAACTGATTTAGAATATTCTTCATTATTTAATATAGTTTCTGTTATGCGAAAAATTGGTAATTAAATATGCGCAATAATCGAATCTTGTAAGGGCGTTAGGCAACTTTCCTATTGGGTTGGCTTGGTAATTTACGAATACAGCGCTATATTCTAAATATTCGACAATTCGACCAAGCCAAGCCAACCCAAAAGGAAAGCTGCTTAATGCTCTTACGTGATTCAATTAATGCGTATATTTAATTACCGCGTTTTGCATAACATAAACTACTGTATATTAAATAATGAAGAATATTCAAAATCAGTAATGAGTCATTACTGACTTGTGGGTCAATTTAATTTAAGAAAATTCATCATTTTTTTTCCATCTGAAGTCATGATTCCTCCCTGCTTAAGTTGCTTTTGGGCCAATGACTGTTCACATAAAATTGGAAAAAATTACGAATATTCTAAAATTGCAAATTCGAATATTGCTCCGGCCGCTCATCACTAATATTGAAATAATGGAGGACATTTACTAATCATGTTGCACCAGAATAATGGCATAAAATGCACCATAAATAATGGTGTTTTAATTTGAGCCAAATTTATCAACTCTTTCTCATTAATTTTCGCCAGATGAATGCTACACGCCAGAAAAGTGTTTTGGACAGTATGTCAAAGTATCAGCTAGTACCAAAGCCGTCAGTTTCCGGTTTAAAATGTTTTTAAAGTCGTAGAATCGGAGGCCAATGTTATTCAACAAAGTCTCACGCGACTTCGTTCTTAACAAATTTTGCCTCCATAAAGCGCATGAATTTTAATGCTATATGGAGACAGGTCTCTGTACAACATTAAAACTAAGTTTTGCAATGAATCAACTTCGGATCTTGGATCAGAAGCTCAATTTGCTCACTCCTAAGTGGCCTGTTTTGAGATGTGAAGTGAAACAAATCACCACTTTTGATTTGTGATGTATTTTTCTAGTGAAAAATACACTAATATTTATAAATGTCCCCCAATGTCTTTCTTCTACAGGTCATAAAAAAGAACAGTTTTTGTTAAAAGCCTGGAGAGCTCCTTTAATTTTTGTTGAGTAGAACATGGATTTAAACAACACATGTAAAATAAAATGATTAAACAACACATATAAAATAAAATGATTATAATTATTTTTAATGTTTTGCGTAACCCTGCCATATTTCATAGGACCCTGCAATATTTCACTATAAGGACCAGGCCATTTTTTTTAAATCTGACATGTGTCACTTTATGTGGTAATAACTTTAAAACGCTTTTACTTATCCAAGCCATTCTGAGACTGTTTTCTCGTCATATATTGTACTTCAGGACAGTGGTAAATTTGAGTCAAAATATTTCATTTTTATTTATGAAAAAATACCAAATTTCTCTACTTTTATAATAGATAGTAATACCTCCAAAAATAGTTATTACTTTACATTCCCCATATGTCTATTTCATGTTTGGATCATTTTGTGAATGCCATTTTATTTTTTGGGGATGTTAGAAGGCTTAGAATTTTAGAAGCAAATCTTGAAAATTTTCAAAACCCACTTTTTAAGGATCAGTTCAGGACCGAAGTCCCTTTGCGAGGCTTACATAATAGAAAACACCCAAAAATGACCCCATTTTAGAAACTACACCCCTCAAGGTATTCAAAACTGATTTTACAAACTTTCTTAACCCTTTCGGTGTTCCACAAGAATTAATGGAAAATGGATATGAAATTTCAGAATTTTACTTTTTTGGCAGATTTTCCATTTTAATAAATTTTCTTTCCAGTAACAAAGCAAGGGTTAACAGCCAAACAAAACTCAATATTTATTGCCCTGATTTTGTAGTTTACAGAAAAGCCCCATATGTGGTCGTAAACTACTGTACGGGTACACGGCAGGGAGCAGAAGGAAAGGAATGCCATATGGTTTTCGGAAGGCAGATTTTGCTGGACTGGTTTTTTGACACCATGTCCCATTTGAAGCCCCCCTGATGCATCTCTATAGTAGAAACTCCTAAAAAGTAATCCCAAGGTGGCAGTTTTTTTGGTACTATATTAGGGTACATATGATTTTTGGTCATTATATCAGACGACCTAAAGGTGGGCAGACAATGTCATAGAGCAGCAGGTAATGCCAGCAGAATGCTTGGGTGTATAGGGAGAAGCATTAACAGTAGAAAGAGGGAGGTGCTCGTGCCGCTCTACAGAGCACTAGTGAGACCTCATTTGGAGTATTGTGTGCAGTACTGGAGACCATATCTGCAGAAGGATATTGAAACTTTGGAGAGAGTTCAGAGAAGAGCTACTAAACTAGTACATGGATTGCAGGACAAAACTTACCAGGAAAGGTTAAAGGACCTTAACATGTATAGCTTGGAAGCAAGAAGAGACAGAGGGGATATGATAGAAACTTTTAAATACATAAAGGGAATCATCACGGTAAAAGAGGAGAGAATATTTAAAAGAAGAAAAACTGCTACAAGAGGACATAGTTTTAAATTAGAGGGGCAAAGGTTTAAAAGTAACATCAGGAAGAATTACTTTACTGAGAGAGTAGTGGACGCATGGAATAGCCTTCCTGCAGAAGTGGTAGCTGCAAATACAGTGAAGGAGTTTAAGCATGCATGGGATAGGCATAAGGCCATCCTTCATATAAGATAGGGCCTGGGGCTATTCATAGTATTCAGCATATTGGGCAGACTAGATGGGCCAAATGGTTCTTATCTGCCGACACATTCTATGTTTCTATGTTTCTATGCTCTATATTACACTTTTTGTGACAAGGTAACAAAAAATAAATGTTTTGGCACCGTTTTTATTTTTCGTTATTTACAACGTTTATCTGACAGGTTAGATCATGTGCTATTTTTATAGAGCAAGTTGTTACGGATGCAACAATGCCAAATATGACTACTTTATTTGGTTGTTTGTTTCAGTTTTACATAATAAAGCATTTTTGAAAAAAAAATTTTTAGTTTCTCCACATTCTGAAATCTGTATTTTTTTTATTTTTTGGGCGACTGTCTTATGTAGAGGCTCATTTTTTTCAGCATGAGATGACAGTTTGATTGGTATCATTTTAGGGTGCATATGACTTTTTAATTGCTTGGTATTACACTTTTTGTGTTGTAAGGTGACAAAGAGTGGCTTTTTTTTACACCATTTTTTTTAAGGTGTTCATCTGAGGGTTAAGGTTATGTGATATTTTTATACAGCATGTTCTTAACGACACGGCGATACCTAATATTTAGTTATTTAAGTTTTTTACAATAATATCATTTAAAAAAAAAATAAAAAAATTTTTTAGTGTCTCCATAGTCTGAGAGCCATAGTTTATTTTTTATTTTTTGGCGATTGTCTTATTTAATGTATAATTTTTTGGCGGGATAAGATGACAGTGTTATTGGCACTACTTTGGGGTGCGTATGACTTTTTGATCGCTTGCTATTAGACTTTTTGTGATGTAAGGTGACAAAAAATTGCTTTTTTGACACCGTTTTTATTTTTTTACGGTGTTCAGCTTACTTAAGTTTTACACAATAACAGCATTTATGAAACCAAAAAAATTATGTTTTAGTGTTTCCATATTTTGAGGTAGGGGCTCATTTTTGGCGGGATGAGGTGACGGTTAGATTGTACTATTTTGGGGGGAAATACGCCTTTTTGATCGCTTGGTGTTGCACTTTCAGTGATGTAAGGTGACAAAAATGTTGTTCATCTGAGGGGTTAGGTCTTGTGATATTTTAATATAACAGGTCATTATGGAAGTTGCAATACCTAATATGTGTACTTTTTTATTTATTTAAGTTTTACACAATGATTTCATTTTTGAAACAAAAAAAATTATGATTTAGTGTCTCCATATTCTAAAAGCTATAGTTTTTTTATGTTTTGGGTGATTGTCTTAGATAGGGATGAGGTAACGGTTAGATTGGTACTATTTTGGGGTCCATATGACTTTTTGATCGCTTGCTATTGCACTTTTTGTGATGTAAGGTAACAAAAATGGCTTTTTGACACTGTTCTTAATTTACATTTTTTACCGTGTTCACCTGAGGGGTTAGGTCGTGTGGTATTTTGATAGAGCAGGTTTTTACGGATGAGGCGATTCCTAATAAGTCTCCTTTATTTTTTTTAAATTGACACAATAAAAGCATTTTTGAAAACGAAAAAAAATCATGTTTTACTGACAGCCATAGTTTTTGGGCGATTGTCTTAGGTAGGGCTCATTTTTTGTGGACTGAGGTGACTGTTAGATTTGTACTATTTTGGGGGGCATACACATTTTTGATGGCTTGGTGTTGCACTTTTAGTGATGTAAGGTGAGAAAAAAAATGTTTTTTTTAGAACAATTTTATTTTACTTTTTTACTGTGTTCACCTGAGGGGTTAGGTCATGGGATATTTTTATAAAGCCGGTCGTTACGGACACAGTGATATCTAATATGTCTACTTTTCTATTTTTCCATATTTTTTACAATTTTTTTTTCTTTATTTTGGGAAAAGGACCCTTTTTTAACTTGAAACTTTTAATTTTTTTGTAAAACTTTATTTTTTAACTTTTTTCACTTTCTTTTTTGTTCCACTCTGGGGTCTGATCCCCTTTACAATGCATCACAATACTTCTGTATTGTGATGCATTGGCTATAAGTGTATTACTCAATGCAATACACTTACATCCTGCTTCCTGTGAGATCCAGGGGGCTGTATCTCACAGGCTCTCCCGGAAGGCAGCCACAATGCCTAAGGAAGGCGTCCGGCTGCTTTCCCTGCCATCGGGTACCTGTCACAGCAAAACGGGCACCCCATGGACACCGGCACCCATTAACGCACGTGCCGCGGCCGTGCAAGGGTTAATGCCCCGGCATCGGTGATTTCACCGATGCCAGCGCATGCAGCAGGGGTTCGGCTATCAATGACTGCTGGATCCCTGCCATGGATCGGGCAGGCGCGTCTTCTGCACCCACCCGGTCACAGAGCTGTACATGTACTGCGCTGGTCCTTAAGTCACGGACATCCTCTACAGGTTAAAGCACAATTTCACAGATCTATAAAAGAGTTTACAAAAAATTTCAAAGTGAACATGCATTTACAGCTAGAGGGTGAGTCCAAAGGCACTGTAGTCCAACAATGATAATCAGATCGGACTCGTCTACTAGAAGTCAAAAGAATCCTTTGGTGATCCCAGGCTTAAGAAATGCATATGTACTTGTTTTAGTAGGTAGAGCCTAAAATATTTTGGGCGGCTACAAGGCATCCCAGCCCAACACTAACAATCCATCATGCTTCTATATGCTTAGATACTATAGTCTCCCTAAATAAATGTATAATAGTTTACCAAATAAAAGGACTAATGATGCATGCTTATTACTATTGTAACTAAAATGTGAATAGAGTTGAGCGAACTTCTGTTTTAAGTTCGTTTTCCAAAGTTCGGGTTTGGGTTATCCAAGCATCCCGTTATGGATTCCGCTACCACGGACCATAACGGCATTTGGAATCCATAAGGGGATTCTTCAATGAACCCCAACCTTGGACAACACAGAGGACCTGGGGTGACGTCACCGTCATGTGATCAGTGCAGGGGGCGTGGCTCAGTACTGGATTAGATAAGAGGTGGTAGCCTACGACCTCTTATCCAATCCAGTACTGAGCCACGCCCCCTGCACTGATCACATGACGGTGACATCACCCCAGGTCCTTCACCCCGTTTTCCAAATGCCGTTATGGTCCGTGGTAGCGGAATCCATAACGGGATGCTTGGATAACCCGAACTTTGGAAAACGAACTTAAAACAGAAGTTTGCTCAACTCTAAATGTGAACAAGCCAAGCTACAGACTGTAGCTGCAAATTATAAATATGACATTATAAAGACTACTTTAACTGTGCATTTATGGTAAATATTCAGCTTTTGCATTGCTTGTTGTATATGTGTAGCAATTGCCATTTTAATTATCATTGTTTTATTGTATTCTGACCCCTGCTTTAAGAAGTCTATTCACTTTCTATTATGCTGCTTATACGTACTTTCTGACTTTCTGTTGTTTTGAGTTGCAACTTTTACTTGGGCTTAAATTGTACAAATTACCTCAACATGCACCAGGCTTTTAAAATCAATGGCATCAGTATTGTGCATGTTCGCAGTTGTACAGTAGTTGACAGATGACCGCTATTAGACTGAATCAACTGTACTAGCAGACAGGCAACAGCCCATGCTAACTTGGCACTAAGAAAAACTATGACTAACACAACACACAAACTATATTCAATACTTTAGCTGCCTTAGAAGAACACAATAAATGCAAAATATGACATTTCTTAGCAGATATTTTATTTTTAAAAATTTTGACTTTCTGATGGAAACAATTTTTTTACATTTATGCTCTTTATAGATCTGTTGTTTTCTTATAGATCATTGATTTTAAGTTTGACATAACACAGGACTCACATGATTAAAAACATTTAAAAGAAATACTGAACTGGTGATGTAGGGAGAGCGCACAAGCGAATATAAGTAGTTAAAGTGCAAGTGCAGACTGTTCAAATAAATTATGACATAAGGGTTAGCAGGCCTAGTACCTGGATTTTTCAAAAAAGCATTGCAGAGGAAACTGTGCGATTGAAAGACCCGGCATCCAATACTACAAGCTATAAGAAGAATTACAACATGATTAATCACAAAGGTGCGTACTAACCACACAGAGAATGCGCCTACCGATATACCACCAGTACAGGCCCCTGACGCGCGTTTCGTGTTAGCTTTCTCAAAGGGGTGATACAATTATACAGCACATGTGGTCATTTATAGTGCTTAACAAGCTGGGATTGGTAGATGGGATACAAAAGTACCGCCCACAATCATTGTATTTGCTCATATCAGGTGCCAGGAAGCCCGTGACATCCCTCACCTGTAAATGTATGTGGAGAGCAGTTCACTATATGGCGCGCAGGATCCGCCATGACGCATGGACGTGGGCGGCAACCACCGTCGGTCCGAGCGAGATCGGCCACATGATAGTCACATGACAGGTATCGTCACGGAGCAAGGAGGTGCGGCCGACGCCAGGCGCATGCGCGGTACCTGCGCGCTCCACTGCGGCCATATTCAGTGAGGGCAAAATAGAATGGCAAAATTAATCTATAATAATAAAAGGCATAGATGCCGTCCGTGCGTGTGTGCCGAATTCTCCTGTGCGCATGCGCGGCGCACAGGAGAATTCGGCACACACTGACCGGGACAAAAAGCAGATAGGACGCAGCAGCAGGAGGTAAGCGGCTGCGTCCTGTCTGCTTCCTCACACCAAAAGGACAGGGGACAGGGCACAGCATTCATATGGGACGCGGCCGCTGCACAGTGGAAGTGCAGGAGGCAAGCGGCCGCGTCCACAGTAAGGGGAGAGGGCTGCCATGAAGCAGGATATCGCCGCGGGAGAAGCAGCTTAGCTGATTTCCATATCCTCAGCTCTGTGTCTCCCGCGGCAGTAGTAAGTGAAAAGGACCGCCTATTAAATTGTCAGCCAATGAAAAGGCAGAGGAAAGGTAGGGAACGCCCCCAGCCCTAAGTCGTCTTTTCAGGCTGCGTAGTTGGAGCCCTGCACCGCCATTTTAGGAGAGGAGAGCAGAGCCTACATGTGCTTAAAACTCTAGCTGTGCCAGTCACCAGTCACTGTTCCAGCAGTCAGTGCCACATGTGTCAGTCACCAGTGAAAGTGCCAGCAGTCTGTGTCAGCCACCAGTCAGTGTCCACCATCTCAGGTCAGCAGTAAAAGTGCCCGTCGTCTTAGTGTCAGCCACCAGTGATAATGTCCACTGTCTGAGTGCCAGCAGTCACGTGTCAGTGCCAGCAGTCCGTGTCAGCCACCAGTGACAGTATCCGTCGTCTCAGTGCCAGAATTGAGTTTGAGTCGTGTCAGCCACCAGTCAAAGTACCCGCCGTCTCAGTGTCAGTGACCAGTGACAGTGTCCGCCGTCTCAATGTAAGCAGTCAGTGTCAGTCACCAATAACCGTGCCTGCCTTCTCAGTGCCAGCAGTCCGTGTCAGCCACCAGTGACAGTATCCGTCGTCTCAGTGCCAGAATTCAGTTTGAGTCGTGTCAGCCACCAGTCAAAGTACCCGCCGTCTCAGTGTCAGTGACAGTGTCCGCCGTCTCAATGTAAGCAGTCAGTGTCAGTCACCAATAACCGTGCCTGCCATCTCAGTGCCAGCAGTCCGTGTCAGCCACCAGTGACAGTATCCGTCGTCTCAGTGCCAGAATTGAGTTTGAGTCGTGTCAGCCACCAGTCAAAGTACCCGCCGTCTCAGTGTCAGTGACCAGTGACAGTGTCCGCCGTCTCAATGTAAGCAGTCAGTGTCAGTCACCAATAACCGTGCCTGCCATCTCAGTGCCAGCAGTCCGTGTCAGCCACCAGTGACAGTATCCGTCGTCTCAGTGCCCGAATTCAGTTTGAGTCGTGTCAGCCACCAGTCAAAGTACTCGCCGTCTCAGTGTCAGTGACAGTGTCCGCCGTCTCAATGTAAGCAGTCAGTGTCAGTCACCAATAACCGTGCCTGCCATCTCAGTGCCAGCAGTCCGTGTCAGCCACAAGTGACAGTATCCGTCGTCTCAGTGCCAGAATTCAGTTTGAGTCGTGTCAGCCACCAGTCAAAGTACCCGCCGTCTCAGTGTCAGTGACCAGTGACAGTGTCCGCCGTCTCAATGTAAGCAGTCAGTCACCAATAACCGTGCCTGCCATCTCAGTGCCAGCAGTCCGTGTCAGCCACCAGTGACAGTATCCGTCGTCTCAGTGCCAGAATTGAGTTTGAGTCGTGTCAGCCACCAGTCAAAGTACCCGCAGTCTCAGTGTCAGTGACCAGTGACAGTGTCCGCCGTCTCAATGTAAGCAGTCAGTGTCAGTCACCAATAACCGTGCCTGCCATCTCAGTGCCAGCAGTCCGTGTCAGCCACCAGTGACAGTATCCGTCGTCTCAGTGCCAGAATTCAGTTTGAGTCGTGTCAGCCACCAGTCAAAGTACCCGCCGTCTCAGTGTCAGTGACAGTGTCCGCCGTCTCAATGTAAGCAGTCAGTGTCAGTCACCAATAACCGTGCCTGCCATCTCAGTGCCAGCAGTCTGTGTCAGCCACCAGTGACAGTATCCGTCGCCTCAGTGCCAGAATTCAGTTTGAGTCGTGTCAGCCACCAGTCAAAGTACCCGCCGTCTCAGTGTCAGTGACCAGTGACAGTGTCCGCCGTCTCAATGTAAGCAGTCAGTCACCAATAACCGTGCCTGCCATCTCAGTGCCAGCAGTCCGTGTCAGCCACCAGTGACAGTATCCGTCTGCCTCAGTGCCAGAATTCAGTTTGAGTCGTGTCAGCCACCAGTCAAAGTACCCGCCGTCTCAGTGTCAGTGACCAGTGACAGTGTCCGCCGTCTCAATGTAAGCAGTCAGTGTCAGTCACCAATAACCGTGCCTGCCATCTCAGTGCCAGCAGTCCGTGTCAGCCACCAGTGACAGTATCCGTCGTCTCAGTGCCAGAATTCAGTTTCAGTCGTGTTAGCCACCAAATTACCCGCCGTCTCAGTGTCAGCCGTGAGTGCCAGCAGTATCTGCCAGCAGTGACAGTGTTCGCCATCTCAGTGTAAGCAGTGACAGCCACCAATCACTGTGCCCGCTGTCTCAGTGCCAGAATTCAGTTTCAGTCATGTTAGCCACCAAAGTACCCACTGTCTCAGTGTCAGCAGTGAGTGCCAGCTTTGTCAGCCACCAATAATAAGTAGTCAGTGTCAGCCACCAATCAATGTGCCCGCCGTCTCAGTGCCAGCATTCAGTTTCAGTCGTATTAGCCACCAAAGTACTCGCTGTCTCAGTGTCAGCAGTGAGTGCCAGCTGTATCCGCCAGCAGTGACAGTGTCCGCCGTCTCAGTGCCAGAATTCAGTTTCAGTCGTGTCAGCCACCAGTCAAAGTACCTGCCGTCTCAGTGTCAGTCACCAGTGACAGTGTCCACCATCTCAATATTAGCAGTCAGTGTCAGCCACCAGTAATAGTGTCCGCCGCCTCAATGTAAGTAATCAGTGTCAGCCACCCATCAACATGCCTGCCGTCTCAGAGTCAGCATTCAGTTTCAGTCGTATTAGCCACCAAAGTACTCGCCGTCTCAGTGTCAGCAGTGAGTGCCAGCTGTATCCGCCAGCAGTGACAGTGTCCGCCGTCTCAGTGCCAGCTGTGTCAGCCACCAGTGACAGTGTTCGCCATCTCAGTGTCAGAATTCAGTTTCAGTCGTATTAGCCACCAGTCAAAGTACCGGCCATCTCAGTGTCAGTCGTCAGTTACAGTGTCTGCCGCCTCAATGTAAGTAGTCAGTGTCAGCCAGTAAGTAGTGATTGCCAGCAGTATCAGGCAGCAGTGACAGTGTCCGCCGTCTCATTGCCAGAATTCAGTTTCAGTCGTGTTAGCCACCAAAGTACTCGCCGTCTCAGTGTCAGCCGTGAGTGCCAGCTGTATCCGCCATCAGTGACAGTATTCGCCGTCTCAGTGTAAGCAGTGACAGCCACAAATCACAGTGCCCGCCGTCTCAGTGCCAGCATTCAGTTTCAGTCGTGTCAGCCACCAGTCAAAGTACCTGCCGTCTCAGTGTCAGTCACCAGTGACAGTGTCCGCCGTCTCAATATTAGCAGTCAGTGTCAGCCACCAGTAATAGTGTCCGACGCCTCAATGTATGTAATCAGTGTCAACCAGTAAGTAGTGAGTGCCAGCAGTATCCGCCAGCAGTGACAGTGTCCGCCGTCTCAGTGCCAGAATTCAGTTTCAGTCATGTTAGCCACCAAAGTACCCGCTGTCTCAGTGTCAGCAGTGAGTGCCAGCTTTGTCAGCCACCAGTAATAGTGTCCACCGCCTCAATGTAAATAGTCAGTGTCAGACACCAATCAACGTGCCCGCCGTCTCAGTGCCAGCATTCAGTTTCAGTCGTATTACCCACCAAAGTACTCGCTGTCTCAGTGTCAGCAGTGAGTGCCAGCTGTATCCGCCAGCAGTGACAGTGTCACAATAACAAGTCTCAACTACTAAGAAAGACCCCCCCATAACTGTGTCAGCCACAGACCCCCCATAACTGTGTCAGCCACAGACCCCCCATAACTGTGTCAGCCACAGACCCCCCATAACTGTGTCAGCCACAGACCCCCCATAACAGTTTCAGCCACAGTCCCTCCATAACAGTGTCAGCCACAGATACCCCATAACAGTGTCAGCCACAGATCCCCCATAACAGTGTCACCAACAGATCCCCCATAACAGTGTCAGCCACAGATCTTCAATAACAGTGCCATCCACAGATCCATCCCATAACAGTGTCAGCCACAGACCACCATAACAGTGCATCATCCACAGATCCCCCATAACAGTGTCATCCACAGATCCCCCATAACAGTGCCATCCACAGATCCCCCACCCATAACAGTGCCATCCACAGATCCCCCATAACAGTGTCATCCACAGATCCACCATAACACTGTCAGAACTAATGTTCTAGCGCCCGTTATTGTAACGGGCCTAATGTCTAGTTATACATAATTCCATAGTATAGAGCATACAAATCGATAAGAAAGTATATCTATTATTAAAATGGCAGATCCAGTCATAAGAGGAGCTGAAAATCGCATGTAGTATATAGTCACATAAGGTAGTATATAGTCACATAAGGTAAAGTAGCAAAGACCAATATCAAATGAATAATATTTCTGTGAAGTGTCACACAACTGAAAATCAAATGAAGATAATACGTGAGAGTGATGAGACAGAAAAAAAGGATGTAGGTAGTGAGCGTGAGCGAAAATTACCTAAACACAGAAAGAATGTGCAAAGAATGTGAAAAAATAGGCAAATAGTGATGAGAAAAAAAAATCATCTGTGAAAAAATATATTCAAAAAGTTTTATCAATAAGCTTTTCATGAGTACGAGTAAAAAAGTGCCTAGTGAGCGTGAGCGAAAATTACCTAAACACAGAAATGGTGCAAAGAATGTGAAAAAATAGGCAAATAGTGATGAGAAAAAAAAAATTCAGGGGTACCAAAGGGCGAAAAGCACCACTAGGCAGTCCTTGCTCATACCTAAATATCGTGACACATCTAAAACCACCTCAGCGGTTCGTATGATCACTAATTATAATCCTCAATGGAAAAACATGAGAAAGATATTCTCAAAATTTTGGCCCATACTGCAGTCTGATCATGTCTTGGAGCGTAACATTACACCTACTCCGGCCTTTGTTGCCAAGTGCAGTAAAAATTTGGCTGATATTCTAGTTTATAGTCATTATATTCCATCTAAACCCAGTAACTTTTTGTGTATGTCCAAAGGACCCAGATGGGATTCCATTCCTTGTGGTCATTGCAGTGCATGTAAAGTGTTGATTTGAACTAACACCTTTGTTGACTCCTCTGGTCATCAGGAATATAAGATAGTACATTTCATCAATTGCAGCACTTCAGGCATTATGTGGACAGATTTACATTGGAATGACCACACGTGAATTCCGCATCCGGATACATGAGCATCAAAGTGATATTCGAGCAGCAGCTAAGATTGATGCTCTTGATCGAGAAAAAATCAGGAAACTAAACCGGTTGCAAGACATTTTCGACAAAAGCATGATAACAAATGGCAGGACTTGAAATTTCATGGCATAGATTGGGTAACTCTGGGCTCAAGAGGTGGCGATCTATTTTAGAGATTAGAGCAAGTGGAAAGTAAATGGATTGTCAAACTTCATACACAAATACCCTATGGTCTGAATGACAAAATTCCTTTTGCACTATTTCTGTAATGCCAACCGTATGTGCTCTTGGTGCCTCCTTTTCCTCTTAGTTATTTTGATTTTAATATTTGTGGCATATGTGGTCTATGTGCATCAATTTATGGCAATGTAAATTATTGCCATTGTTTCTTTTAGTGCTGGGATTCCAATTACTATAAATATACTGGCTGCGCTTTTTGGTCAAATTTAGGTGTGGCTGAATGTTTGTATATTTGTACCATGTTTGAGCATGCAAGTAGTGTACTGACTATGAATATCAACTGTGATGAATGGGCTGACAATCCAGTATGGATTACTGCAAAGTAATGTGCATAACCTAAAAAATATTTTATACAGGCACTTTTTCACTCGTACTCATGAAAAGCTTATTGATAAAACTTTTTGAATATATTTTTTCACAGATGATTTTTTTTTTCTCATCACTATTTGCCTATTTTTTCACATTCTTTGCACATTCTTTCTGTGTTTAGGTAATTTTCGCTCACGCTCACTACCTACATCCTTTTTTTCTTTCTCATCACTCTCACGTATTATCTTCATTTGATTTTCAGTTGTGTGACACTTCACAGAAATATTATTCATTTGATATTGGTCTTTGCTACTTTACCTTATGTGACTATATACTACCCTAAGGCCTCTTTCAGACGGGCGTTGCGGGTGCACTCCGTCAAACAGTGCGGGTGCGTTGCGGGAATCGCCGCGATTTTTCCCTGCGAGTGCAAAGCGCTGTCATGCGTTTTGCACGCGCGGGAGAAAAATCGGCACTTTTGGTACCCAGACCCGAACCTGCACTTCTTCACAGAAGTGCATGTTTGGGTCAGAAATTGTCCCGCTGGTATTATTTCACATTATAACATAGTTATAATGTAAAATAATACCCTTGGCCATCTCCCTAATGTTGAACCCGGTGCAGAATGGGTTAAAAATAATAAACTAATAATTACTTACCTGTTCCATTTGATCGCGAAGCCCGGCCTCCTCTCCGTTAGCTTGAAAGATGTAAGGACCTGTGATGATGTCACAGCATCACATGGCCCAATCACCTGCTCCATCACTATGGTGATGGAGCATGTGATTGGTCCATGTGACCACGTGACATCATCCAAGGTCCTTAAGCACTATCCACAGCCTGAGAATAGTGATTAGGACCTTGGATGATGTCACATGGTCACATGGACCAATCACATGCTCCATCACCATAGTGATGAAGCAGGTGATTGGGCCATGTGATGTGACGTCATCACAGGTCCTTTAGATCATCGATGCTGCAGGGAAAGAGAGGACAGATCGCGACTACGCGATCAAGTGGCTAAGGTAAGTTAACTTTTATTATTTTTAACCCCTTCCTCATCATTTAATAATGCATTCTTTATTAAGAATGCTATTATTTCCCCTTATAACCATGTTATAAGGGGAAATAATAGAGATTGGGTCCCGTTGCTAAGCAACAATGCGGGAAAATTGCAACGCATCCGCACTTGGTTGCGGATGCTTGCGATTTTCCCACATCCCCATTCACTTCTATGGGGCCTGCGTTGCGTGAAAAACGCAGAATATAGAACATGCTGCGATTTTCACGCAACGCAGAAGTGATGCGTGAAAATCACCGCTCATGTGCACAGCCCCATAGAAATGAATGGGTCCGGATTCAGTGCGGGTGCAATGCGTCCTCCTCACGCATTGCACCCGCGCGGAAAACTCGCCCGTGTGAAAGGGGCCTAAGTGACTATATACTACATGCGATTTTCAGCTCCTCTTATGACTGGATCTGCCATTTTAATAATAGATATACTTTCTTATCGATTTGTATGCTCTATACTATGGAATTATGTATAATTAATTTTGCCATTCTATTTTGCCCTCACTGAATATGGCAGCAGTGGAGCGTGCAGGTACCGCACATGCGCCTGGCGTCGGCCGTACCCCCTTACTCCGTGACGATACCTGTCATGTGACTATCATGTGGCCGATCTCGCTCGGACCGACGGTGGTTGCCGCCCACGTCCATGGCGTTCATGGCGGATCCTGCGCGCCATATAGTGAACTGCGCTCCAAATACATTTACAGGTGAGGGATGTCACGGGCTTCCTGGCACCTGATATGAGCAAATACAATGATTGTAGGGCTGTACTTTTGTCTCCCATCTACCAATCCCAGCTTGTTAAGCACTATAAATGACCACATGTGCTTTATACTTGTATCACCCCTTTGAGAAAACTAACACAAAACGCGCGTCAGGGGCCTGTACTGGTGGTGTATCGGTAGGCGCATTCTCTGTGTGGTTAGTACGCACCTTTGTGATTAATCATGTTGTAATTCTTCTTATAGCTTGTAGTATTGGATGCCGGGTCTCTCAATGGCACGTTTTCCTCTGCAATGCTTTTTTGAAAAATCCAGGTACTAGGCCTGCTAACCCTTATGTCATATTATATTTGAACAGTCTGCACTTGCACTTTAACTACTTATATTCACTTGTGCGCTCTCCCTACTTTACCAGTTCAGTATTTCTTTTAAATGTTTTTAATCATGTGAGTCCTGTGTTATGTCAATCATGTGTCCTATGCAATTTAACAAAGCCTTTGGTACTATCACAGATAACCCTTGTTTAGAGTTATTGTTATGATACGACCCATACAACTCTATTGGTTTTGTTTGTATTTGCATGTGTGGGTTGCTTGAGCTATTGGGACATTATATTGGTTTCTGATTTTAAGTTTAGTTGGTTTGGTTTGAAGTATTATTCTACTTTAGTATACTGTCGTAATCATAAAAGATAGTGCAGTAGTGCACAAGCCAGTATCACCCAACAGCTCAATAACAAGAGATAAGGTTACACGCAATGATGTGATGACATCATCACGCTGGCCTGGTGCGGTGATATCATCACTGATAACGTCACCGTTCCCAGCTAGTGCAAAATACGTCACCCTGCACGAGATTTTGCTCTGTATCTTCAATAAAGATGATTGCAACTACCTCTCCATGATTGATTTTTATCTCTTTGTATTTTTACTTTTAATTAGAGAGGAGCGAATCGAAGCTGACGAAGTGGAATTTGATCTGAATTTCAAGAATTATGTGATTCTCACCGAATCCGAATTTTCTCGCGATGCGTGGAAACGAATCACATTTTTTCTTAAAATGGCTGCTGCACATGTAAGGTCATCGAAAAAGAAACTCTGGGAAGGTGGGATCACCCATAATGCCATGCAGGGTCCCCCTGCTGTTAGATATCTAAGTATTCTACCCCCCCCCCCCATCTCACCAGAGCTCAGTGATAGGCCAACCTCAGGATGTTTTGTGTGGGTGGAGGAAACATAGTCCCACCCCCCAGTCTTTGCCTGCAATTGCTCTAGGGTGCAATGCCTAAAAATTTGACTGGGTGATTGGGCCTTCTGCTGCATCTAACCCACAGGCTCTGACCTCAGCTGCCAGATTGCTAGAGCACCCAGGAAATTCCTATTAAAGCACCTGGTAAGTCCATCTAGTAAGAAGCATGCAGCAGTGTCTGTGGAGGAGGGGGTGCAGGGCTGCTTGGGTCACACTCTCATTGTAGCAGCCCTGCACGGCCCTCAAGTACTGATGGTCACTGACCTGTGAGTTCCTTCTGTCAGCTCTGTGTTTTCCCTGTGCCCACTGCACATCTGTTTGAGCTCCTTGTGTCCTGTGGGCTCCCTGTGACTGCAGGGCACAACAAAATGACATGTTTGTATGGTACTTGTGACGTGACCGTGCTGTGTTCAATTACCACATGGCTGTCTGGGCCATAGAGGGCTCTAGTTAAACAAATAAAGACAACATTGTTTAGGTGGTCTGCATTGTTAATGAGGGGGAGGCCTTTACTTGTATGAGCGTTTAATAGAACAGGTTCCGTAGACATCTATGTGGAATCAGCTGACAACGGTGTAAAAGGAGTGTGCTTCTTCTTGACGCTAACATCGACCTGTAATGCTGAGTTGATACTTGAGTTATTTGAACAGTTTTGGCCCTGTGACTGCCCAAATAAGTGAAGTGAGCAGTGAATCTAACAGCCTGTCATCTGCATCTCAAACTGACTTACAATATTATTTCACTACCAAAGCACACTCCCTATGCGTGTTACTGCAAGGCACAGTGTTCTACACCCCTACAAAGGCTCTCTGCAGCCCGGAAATAGCAGTTTTTAAATTCGGATCAAATCGATTTTTTGGGGAAAATTTGGCGAACCAGCCAAATCGAATTTTTGAGAAATTCGCTTATCTCTACTTTTAATAGTAGAGGCTACTAAGTTGCCTTAATTCACAGCTTTTTTGTATATTAATCTGGGTTTTTCATGTACATGTATACCAATAACTTTATCCTCCCATAATATATCCCACTTCTTTACCATGTTACTTAAAATACCACCTGGGCTATTTTATTGAGAGATAACGGCTGGGATTGTAATGATCTCAATACTATTATTCTTTTTGTGTGTATCTATATTTTTCAATAACTCTTGCCTATCTATTTGCCCCACTTATTTCCTCTCTCTAGTCAACAGTTTCTTATCATACTGTCATAGGTTTTGGGGAAGGGGAAAGGGGAAGGGGAAAATACAAAATACAAACAACAACTAATAGACAACAGTCTAGGCCTCAAAAGCTAAAGAAGAGGGACGGTGACCTCTAGTAATCCCTAGGCCTTTCCCTAACTCCTGCCAGTATGAGCAGATCCTAATGGTGGAAATGCTCATACGCCGGATACCTTATGCCCTGCTAAAACTGAAGATCCCTAGGATAAGTAGCAGGGGAAGAGACAGCTAGTTCTTTCCCTAATGAAGGAACCGGCGTCTCCCTGAGGCCTAGAAACAACACACACCAGAGAATGACAAACAACAGAGGCACAAGTTCTTAGCTTAGAGATGTATGGAGAAGCAGAAGAACCAAGACAACAAAGCTCTAGCAACTGCAAGCAGAAACTATCAACCTCATGCTCAGCAGTGTGAGGTGGATGGTCAGCAGTGTGAGGCGGACCTAAATAGAGCCTCATTACTGATAACCAGAGGCACCTGAGGAGAGGTGAGATCCTGCCCAACGACAACAAACATAGAGGAAAGCATAGAGATCTGTCAGATAGTCTCACGTGCAGCAAGTCTATCCGATCTTCTCACCTCTCTCACAATAGGGACCATGACATATACCCCTTTAAGTTGTAAATATACTGCTTCCTCCTCATAATCTGTTATCTTACTACAATTTCTTCTTATTGTAGTACATTGGCTCTTGAGAATGTTTATAAACCACTGTGGTAAGTGACAATTAGTCATATTGATAAAGCAATTTATTTCTGTAGGTTAATTGTAGGTCTTGATTAGAGATGAGCGAACTTTTCAAAAATTTTCCAAAAAGATTTGATTCAATGTGAATTTACTCGTGACGAAACATGTTAAAATAAAAAGCTATTTCCTGGCTGCAGAGATCTTGTATATTGGTGTAGAACACTGTGCATTGCAGAAACATGCATATGTAGTCTACTGTGGTAGCGAAATAGTTACTTTTCATCTGTATGACAAGCTATTGACGTGCCACTCTTATAATCGCTTCATACTTCACTTATTTAGTCAGTTACAGGGACAAAACTGACCAAATAAGTGTGAACTCAGTCTTACAGGTCAATGTTAGCGACAGGCATAAAGAACCATGAAGTGGCCCAAGATTCTACTATTGAGTGAAAGAGCTCTCTCCGTTTACACCGTCGTCAACTGATGAAAAAGTAATAAGCCACTCGCCACACCGAGGCCGCTACTTATAGAGGCGGCCTTGGCGTGGCGAGTGGCTTATTACTTTTTGGTATTGTAAACTAACTACCTCTGATAGCTTCTAGCATAGAGGCAGGGCAGAGTGCTGATTGCAGAGTGCTGTTGCACTTCTGTGTTTATATGTATATTTTGCCATGGTTACGTGCACCTGCATACAGGGACGTGCAGACTGAGGCCCCCCCCCCCCCCCTTGTGTTTCAGAGTGGAGAGGGTGTCAGCAGTAAGTTTGTGTTGACGTCACTGTTTATTTTGCCCTTTTTCTGATCCATCATAAGAATAACCCCCAAAACAACGGATCCTGTCTTTTGGGCATCCGCCTTCACACTGTTAGCATTTGCTCAGTAATCCATCAGTATTGCTAAGGCCAAAAAAAAAAGAGTGGATACAAAACAGAGATGACACATGCTTGGAAAGTTTGCCCATTTTCTGTGTTTTGTACCCACTACTGCTTTTGGCTTCAAAATAATGAGCATTTCCTTATGAAAAATAGGGACTGTGTGATAGAAGCCTTACAGATGCTCTGAAGTCAGGAATCATTGTGTTTCTCATTTTTCGGTCCTTCTGACAGATCAGAAGAGGTAAAAATAAATAGTGATGTTAACAATGCCAAACAGGGACAATAGTGGCCCCATCATAGAGCGGAGAGGGTGGCTACCACATAAGGAGTCAACACAGTGGCCCAGTTATATTATGGCGAGGATGGCAACCGCATGAGGAGTCAATACAATGGCCTAGTAACAGAGTGGTGAGGTGGCAACCGCATGAGGAGTCAACATAGTGGTCAGTCACAGAGTGTTGAGGGTGGCAAACGCAGAAGGAGGCAAAACAATGGCCCAGTCACAAAGTGGTGAGGTGGCAAACACATGAGGAGTCAACACAGTGGCCCAGTCAAAGAGTGGTGAGGGTGGCAAACGCATAAGGAGTCAACAAAGTGCTCAGTCACAGAGTGGTTAAGGTGGCAAACGCATGAGGAGTCAACACAGTGGCCCAGTCACAGGGTGGGGGCAACAGCAGTGGCAGTAATAGCACAAGATGGTGAGTGCCAGTAAAAGAACATCGCAGCAGAGGCAGTAGGTGTTTGGCATAAGGCGGGTGGCAGCATAAGAATAGTGGTTGAAGCAGGTGGCCAGAAGAAACAGGTCTCTTTTCACAAAGTTTGGGTGTGGCAACCAGAATAGGGTGTTTCATTTTGTAATGCAAAAAATTAAATGTTAAAATTTTTGCAGACTTTGCTTATGCCCCTAGTCTCACTGATTGATTTAAAAGATATATATGCCAAATTACAAGAAGATTGGATATTATTTAGGGGTTGAACTCTGTTCTGTCCTCCTTATGTGTGAAGGTACATAGCTTGACAGACAGCTAAACCTTTCCCGGCAATGAATTGACAATGGAGTAACGTCCAACTTCGTCTTTATTGCAAGGATATACATATGGTGAAACTGGGGAACAGAAAAACAATGCACTTACTAAAGGGGTCTGAAAAATAGCAATGCATATCATACATTTAAGCATGAGCATGCTATGCTATTTAACTGCACAGATACGGTCCCTAACTATTAACTGCAGCTGCTATAAAGGAGCAGAAAAAAAGACATGCAAATACAGATGCAAACAGGCAATAATGTGGCTATGTGACATACCAGCGATGCTACCGCGAGCTTAGATGTGGAGGATGACTCCTGAGGCTTCCAGACATGTGCTAACTAGAGATGAGCGAACATTTAAAAAAAGTCCGTTGTTCGGGGTTCGGGTGGTGGTTAATTGCGCATCCCGTTATGGATTCCACAATAGCGCATATGGAATCCATAAGGGGCGGCTGCCACCAACCCGAACTGTAGAACAGCTGAAGGACCTGGCGTGACGTCACTGTCATGTGATCAGTGCAGGGGGCGTGGCTCAGCACCCCCTGCACTGATCACATGACAGTGACGTCACGCCAGGTCCTTCAGCTGTTCTACAGTTCGGGTTGGTGGCAGCCGCCCCTTATGGATTCCATATGCGCTATTGTGGAATCCATAACGGGATGCGCAATTAACCACCACCCGAACCCCGAACAACGGACTTTTTTTAAATGTTCGCTCATCTCTAGTGCTAACCTCTGGAAAGATGGCTGTAAATGAGGAAGATGGCTGCTATGTGCAGGGCTGATGATGTCGCTGAGGTATGTCGGCTGAAGTAGACCAAACTTCTAATATGAATAGCTGAAATTGTATGTAAAACGGCCACTAGAGGTTGCTGTTACACAATCAACAGAGAATTATACATAAAGCAAATCGACTATGCATGAAAACTATGAATAAATTAACAATAAACTTGCTGAGGGCATGACATACACATTGATCACTTTTATCCATTAGTACATTATAGTTATTATTAGTTATTAGTATTAAAACTAGGATTTTACCCTCTTATTCTTTCATTTCCTTCTTTTTTTCAGGTTTAGTTTCTAAATTTTTAGTCATATTTTCTTTAACAGCCTGAGTAATATAGCACGTTCGACCAAAAATGCCAATACTACGTTGGTTTTTGACAGATACCAAAGGTGTCTCTTAGCACCTGTGAGAGCACTTTTTTGGACGTCTGCATCAGGGTAAGTGCATATATTGCCTTTGCCACCCACCTTGCTTGATGCAGAGCCCCATGGATCCTGAAACTGAAGTCGTTTTTAGACCAACCCCCTAGGTACAGGAGTGAGAGTTGTAATAACTATAATGTACTAATGGATAAAAGTGATCAATGTGTGCAACCCCTAAATATTATCCAATCTTCTTGAAATTTTGTATATATATCTTTTACATCACTGAGACTTGGGGCGTAAGCAAAGTCATATGAAAATCACATCTTTGGAAAAATGAAACATCCTAACCCAGAATGATCTAGTCTAATGCATCAGGCACTGGCATGTGGAAATTCTGGCTGATCCACGCCTGATTCATCTTCAAAAAGGTCAGTCTCTTCACATTTTCAGTGGAAAGGTGAGTTCTCCTTGCCCCCAGCCACACTAAACACCTGCTCTTTTTTTTTTTTATATAAATTTTATTTTTCCAATAAGGAATAAGAAAAACATACATATATTCAGCACTTTACATTTTGTGGTGCACTTCAGCTTTATCCACAATAAGATAAATTCATATTTCATCCACAATATGATACATCATACCATTCAAATCAAAAGAAAACCCTTCCCGCAAATCCCCCCCCCCACACCACCCCGCCACCGACATTGCACTGTTACAATCTTCAACTTCACTTTTCTCAAAAGTTTCTGCCCTTTTATTTCCAATGATGCCATATGCTACTCCAATTAATTTTTTGTTTCTCGCTATTAGCTACAATCTTTTCATATTCTTTGACTTTCTCAACAAGAATAGACCATTCACTTACATTAGGAGTTGTCTATGTACCCCATGCCCGTACAACTATCACCTTTGCCAATAATAATAGTTTTAACCAAAACTGTTTTAGGTACTTATGCGGTTTTAATTCCATAGAGATATTCCCTAAGATTACAAAAGCAGGATCCCAATCAAGTTCTATTGGGGACTTACGCATTGATACCTCCTTAACTTGAGACCAAACATTTTTTATATGTGGGCAGGCCCAAAACATATGAATGAAATCTGCTTTCTTCTCCCCACATTTCCAGCATCCAGTAACGCGATCTTTATAATACTTAGACAGGGCCAATAGGGTATAATAAATTTGGTGGAGAATCCTAAATTGTACAAGCCTATGGCCACTAGAGATGGAGGCCTCTTTTATATTTCCATATATTTCCTGCCACTCAAAGGTTTTTCCACATCTTATATCCCTCTCCCATTTTACCTCTCATGTACGTTCTGTATCTTATATTTTCTATGATTTTCTTATACATCTGTGAGACAGTAGTTTTTTTACCATATGCATTAGACAAAAATCTACAAAACAGTGTGAGATAACCCGTAATTGAGTCTTGTCCTCTGTGTGAAAAAAAGCGTGCCTTAATTGTGCATATCTATATTTTTCCATATACCCAATTTTGTTTCCCATCAATTCTTCTAAAGTCCTTAGTTCACCCTTGTATACAATTTGCGATAGCCTATTTATTCTTCGTTTTTCCCAGTATCCTGAATCATCTATTTTACAAAACTTAGTGAGATATATATAATGCCATAATGGTGTGCATGCCAAAGGGCGTGTTATACCCATAAGTGATTTCAATTTATCCCACATTTTTCTTAATTCCGTTTCTAAGTGCGCATTTATTCCCCAATTTAGAAAAAAAGCCAGACTCCAACACTGTAAAAATATCTTTTTTTTCCCCTTTAAAGCCGCAGGTGTATAAATTTAATTCAGTTTCCTCCATCTCCATCCACCATTTTAGTTGAGCAGCTAAGTAATAACCCTGAATATAGGGGAATGACAAGCCTCCATCTTCACTAAATACACACAGCCATTTTTGTTTTAATCTGACTCTTTTTGTCCCCATATTAAGTCATTTAAAATACGTTCTATTAACCTAAAGAACTCATCAGTGATCACCTATCCATATGGGGCACGCTGTGATCTTATAAAGAATTTTAGGTAACAGCACCATTTTGAATATAGCCATTCTGTCTGTCTGCGACCCCAGTATCTTTTGCCATATTTGTGTTTTCTCCTTAATTGTTTTTATAAGTGGTACTATATTTAACTTACAATAATCTTGTACATTAGGGCTTATCTTTACCACTAGATAATCAATAGAGTCTTCTAACGTGAGGATCTTAATTGGAGCCTGCATATTAACAATATTTTTATTTAATGGCAACATAGCTGTCTTTCCCCAATTAATCCTAAAACCTGAGATTGAGCCATAGCCATCTATTACCGACATCACGTATCGCAATATGTCATATCCATTTTGTAAATATAACAAGATGTCGTCCGCATAAAGGCTCATTTTACTTCTTTTGCTCTCAATACCAAATCCCTGGATCCACTTTTCAGCTCTTATTCTGCATGCGAGTGGCTCAAGGAAGATAGCGAAAAGCATGGGGGAGAGAGGGCAGCCTTGCCATGTACCTCGCTGCAGGGATATAGATTGCATATTTCTGCCATTTATATTTATTTTTGCTGTTGAGTTGTTGTACAACAATTTAACCCAATTTATATATATATATATATATATATATATATATATATATATATATCACCTAAATTCACTTTTGCCATTGTCTGCCATAGAAAACACCACTCCAGCCTGTCAAATGCCTGCGCGGCATCCAGTGAAAGGATGGAGCGGTCCTCTCCCTCGCCCGCATGAATGCCCGCCAGCATCCTGAAAATACCCATCTGCGCATACCTTTTTGGTACAAATCCTGTTTGATCTGGGTGTACTATTTTACCTATTATCCGTTTTAATCGGTTTGCAAAAATCTTGTAGTCCGTATTTAAGAAAGATATCGGACGATATGCACTTTATCTTTTTTTTAATATGAGGATAATATTAGCTTCGGACATTGAAGGAGGCATACAGCCTTCCTCCCAGGCATTCGACAACACCTGCATAAGACATGGGAGGAGAACATCACCGAGCCGTCTATACAACTCAAATGGCAATCCGTCCGATCCAGGGGCGGAATTACCTGTAATAGTCCGCAGCGCATCCCACAGCTCAGAGAGTTGTATAGGAGAATTTAGCGAGGCTCTCTCCCCATCACTACAGGCATTTCAACATCAGCAAGATATTCCCTCACCTCCTTATCTATAATGCCCATTTCTGACTTATATAGTAAAGTATATTACTCTGAAAATATCTGCGCAATTTTCTCCTCATCTGAACTCACAATCTCTTTCTGCTTTATTGCAGAGATTCGTGCCGTCATTTTTGAATTTTGTACAAGAGACGCGAGGAGGCGCCCAGGCTTACCTCCCTGTAAAAGTACCTTTGCCCATTAAAAACTCTTCTGTTGAGCCTCATTTTAACCACTTGAAGACCACAGGTTTATACCCCCCTAGTGACCAGGCCCTTTTTTACAAATCCGCACTACACTACTTTCACCGTTTATTGCTCGGTCATACAACTTACCACCCAAATGAATTTTACCTCCTTTTCTTCTCACTAATAGAGCTTTCATTTGGTGGTATTTCATTCTTGCTGACATTTTTACTTTTTTTGCTATTAATAAAAATGTAACGACATTTTTGCAAAAAAATGACATTTTTCACTTTCTGTTGTATTTTTTTTTTTAAAAAACTACATTTCTATATAAATTTTTCACAAAATTTATTGTTCTACATGTCTTTGATAAAAAAAAATCCAATAAGTGTATATTTATTAGTTTGGGTAAAAGTTATAGCGTTTACAAACTATGGTGCAAAAAAGTGAATTTCGGCATTTTGAAGCAGCTCTGACTTTCTGAGAACCTGTCATGTTTCTTCAGGTGCTAGAATGCCAGGATAGTATGAATACCCCCCAAATGACACCATTTTAGATAGAAGACACCCCAAAGTATTCACGGAGGGGCATGGTGAGTTCATGTATCATTTCATTTTTTTTCACAAGTTAGCGGAAAATGACACTTTCTGAGGAAAAAAATAATAATAAAGTTTCCATTTCTGCTAACTTCTGGCAAAAAAAATATAAAATCTCAGACGGACTCACTATGCCCCTCAGTGAATACCTTGGGGTGTCTACTTTCCGAAAAGGGGTCATTTGTGGGGTGTGTTTACTGTTCTGGCATTTTGGGCGGGGCTAAATTGTGAGCAGCCCTGTAAATCCAAAGGTACTCATTGGAATTTGGGCACTTTGTGCACTCAGGCAGCAAAAAGTGTCACACACGTGGTATTGCCGTACTCAGGAGAAGTAGAGGCAATATGGTTTGGGGTGTATTTTTACATATACCCATGCTGGGTGAGAGAAATATCTCTGTAAATTGTCAACTTTGTATAAAATTTTTTAAAAGTTGTCGCTTACAGAGATATTTCTCACACCCAGCATGGGTATATATAAAAATACACCCCAAAACTCATTGCCCTACTTCTCCTGAGTACGGCGATACCACATGAGTGACACTTTTTTGCAGCCTGGGTGCGCAAAGGGGCCCTAAAACCAATGAGTACCTTTAGGATTTCACAGGACATTTTTACGCATTTGGATTCCAGACTTCTTCTCAGGTTTTAGAGACCCCTAAAATGCCAGGGCAGTATAAATACCCCACAAGTGACCCCATTTTGGAAAGAAGACACCCCAAGGTATTCTGTGAGGGGCATGGCGAGTTCACATAAAAAAAAAAATTTTGACACAAGTTAGCAGAAATTGATATATATATATATATTTTTTTTTACAAAGTCTTATATTCCACTAACTTGTGACAAAAAATAAAATTTTACATGAACTCCCCATACCCCTCACGGAATACCTTGGGGTGTCTTCTTTCTAAAATGGGGTCACATGTGAGGTTTTTGTACTGCCCTGGCATTTGAGGGTCTCCGCAATCATTACACGTATGGCCAGCATTAGGAGTTTCTGCGATTCTCCTTATATTGACCATACGGGTAATGAGATATTTTTTTTTCCGTTCAGCCTCTGCGCTGAAAAAAAAAAATAAAATGAACGGCACAGATTTTTTTCATTCGCATCGATCAATGTGGATGAAAAAATCTCTGCCAAAATCAGTGACTGCGGTGCAGTGGGCGCTAACTACCCAACAAGTAGCTAACTAACTGGCGGTGATAAGGGACCCTTATGCCCCATTCACACGTCCGAAATTCTGTTTGCGGAACGGAATTGCGGACCCATTCATTTCTATGGGGACAGACTTTGTCCCGCTCCGATCCGGAATTACGGATCCGCGCTTCCGGGTCTGCACTTCCGTTCCGCAAAAATATAGAACATGTCCTATTCTTGTCCGCAATTGCGGACAAGAAAAAGCATTTTCTATATAGTTCTGTGCGGATCTGCAAAATGCGGAAAGCACATTGCCGGTGTCCGTATTTTGCGGATCTGTAAATCCATGGATCCGCAGATCCATGGATCCGCAAAACACATACGGATGTCTGAATGAGCCTGTAGGGGGGTGATTAGTGACAGGGGGGGTGACAGGGGGTGATCAGGGGGGGGTGACATGGATGATCAGGGGTTAATCAGTGATGGGGGGTGGGGGGGTGTGTGTGTGTAGTGATTGGTGCACTTTTTCTATGTTTCCTCTGGTGGTCCCAAACAAAGGGACCACCAGACGAGCAGACAGCAGGCATATCAGACGCTGTTTAAAAAATCAGCGCTGGCAGGCTCAGCATGATCAGCGCTGGCAGGCTGTAGTTTCAGTTGTCCCGGCTCCGATCACATGAAATCTTCATGTGAAATCTCAGGTCTCACGAGATGACGCCGATAGGCGTGACTGAGACCTGAGAGAGCCGCCGCGCTGACGCCCATCGGCATTAGCGTGGCGGCAAGAGGTTAAAGATATTTATTGTATTCTTTAATAGTTTCTTTAAGTTCCTGTTGAATTACTGACATTATTTTTTCTCTTGCCCACTTGTAGTTTTTGAATCTTGCTCTCTAACTGCTTTCCTTTTTCTCTATAAGTAATTTTAATTTTATATATCTTAGCAAACAGTGAACCTCGTATATATGCTTTTAGAGAGTCCCAGATGTAATTTATTTGCGTAGAATCTTTATTTACCACCCAGAATTCCCTAATTTCCTCACAAATATTTCCATAATCCTGCAATATATTAAACCAATGGGCGTTTATCTTTATTATACCCACTTTTCTTGTTTTTACCATATTTTTTTATCCTAATAAAATTGGAGTATGGTCTGAAATACTCTGTGCCTCATAACGCATGTATACTATTTTTCCTATTATATCAGGTGATGCCAAGACCAGATCTATTCTTGAGCGGCACATATATGAGCGCGAGAAGCATGAGTACGCTACCTTATTTCAATATAAGTATCTCCATACATCCACAAGGCCTAATTCTGTATAGATCCTGGACAGACTTGTTTCCCCTCTTTCATTAATATTTGCTTTTTGACTTGGGGAACTTCTATCCCTTTCGAGGTTAATTACCATATTAAAGTCACCTAATACTAGCACAGGGCATTTCTCTTTCCCACACATGTATTCTGCCAGTCTGACCAACACCTGAAGTGCAAAAGGGGGGGGACGGGGGACGGGACATACACGAATGCCAGCAGGCACGTTAAAATAGCAAATAGCAATACCCTGATTCTGGTGTCCCAGCAGTTGCAGGCCAGATTTCATAGTGTCTGCCAAAACACATATTTTGTTCTGGGGTGAAATTAATCTGTCAAAATAGCAATACCCTGATTCTGGTGTCCCAGCAGTTGCAGGCCAGATTTTATAGTGACCACTAAAACACAAATTTTGTTCTGGGGTGAAATTAATCTGGCAAAATAGCAATACCTTGATTCTGGTGTCCCAGCAGTTGCAGGCCAGATTTCATAGTGACCGCTAAAACACATATTTTGTTTTGGGGTGAAATTAATCTGGTAAAATAGCAATACCTTGATTCTGGTGTCCCAGCAGTTGCAGGCCAGATTTCATAGTGACCGCTAAAACACATATTTTGTTTTGGGGTGAAATTAATCTGGTAAAATAGCAATACCCTGATTCTGGTGTCCCAGCAGTTGCAGGCCAGATTTCATAGTGACCGCTAAAACACATATTTTGTTCTGGGGTGAAATTAATCTGGCAAAATAGCAATACCCTGATTCTGGTGTCCCAGCAGTTGCAGGCCAGATTTCATAGTGTCTGCCAAAACACATATTTTGCTCTGGGATGAAATTAATCTGGCAAAATAGCAATACCCTGATTCTGGTGTCCCAGCAGTTGCAGGCCAGATTTCATAGTGTCTGCCAAAACACATATTTTGTTCTGGGGTGAAATTAATCTGGCAAAATAGCAATACCCTGATTCTGGTGTCCCAGCAGTTGCAGGCCAGATTTCATAGTGTCTGCCAAAACACATATTTTGTTCTGGGGTGAAATTAATTTTGCAAAATAGCAATACCCTGAATCTGGTGTCCCAGCAGTTGCAGGCCAGATTTCATAGTGTCCACTAAAACATATATTTTGTTCTGGGGTGAAGTTAATCTGGCAAAATAGCAATACCCTGAATCTGGTGTCCCAGCAGTTGCAGGCCAGATTTCATAGTGTCCACTAAAACATATATTTTGTTCTGGGGTGAAATTAATCTGGCAAAATAGCAATACCCTGAATCTGGTGTCCCAGCTGTTGCAGGCCAGGATTCATAGTGTCCGCTAAAACACGTATTTTGTTCTGGGGTGAAATTAATCTGGCAAAATAGCAATACCCTGATTCTGGTGTCCCAGCAGTTGCAGGCCAGATTTCATAGTGTCTGCCAAAACACATATTTTGTTCTGGGGTGAAATTAATTTTGCAAAATAGCAATACCCTGAATCTGGTGTCCCAGCAGTTGCAGGCCAGATTTCATAGTGTCCGCTAAAACATATATTTTGTTCTGGGGTGAAATTAATCTGACAAAATAGCAATACCCTGATTCTGGTGTCCCAGCAGTTGCAGGCCAGATTTTATAGTGTCTGCCAAAACACATATTTTGTTCTGGGGTGAAATTAATCTGGCAAAATAGCAATACCCTGAATCTGGTGTCCCAGCTGTTGCAGGCCAGGATTCATAGTGTCCGCAAAAACATATATTTTGTTCTGGCCTGGGGTGACATTCAATTGCCAAAATAGCAATACCATAAATCAGTGGTTTCAGCTGTGGCTGGCAAAATGTAATAGTGACCGCCAAAACATATATTTTGTTCTGGGGTGACATTCAATTGCCAAAATAGCAATACCCTGAATCTTTTGTCCCAGCTGTTGCAAGCCAAGTGTAAATCTGTCCATAAAAGGATACCTTTCATCCAGGGCCTAAATACTAGCCCTAAAAGAGATATTCCCCTAAATCAGTGGTTACTGCTGTGCCTGGATTAGTGTAATACGCTACATAAACAAATAGGCAGATAGTGTTAGGTGCCTGTAAAAAAAGGCCTAAATTTGAAATCAATACATTGGGCCAAATATTTTTTTCCTTATTGTGGTGCTTGGTGAACGGTAACAATGAGGAAAACATCTAGTAAGGGACGCGGACGCGGTCGTGGTGGTGTTAGTGTACCCTCTGGTGCTGGGAGAGGACGTGGCCATTCTGCCACAGCCACACGTCCTAGTGAACCAACTACCTCAGGTCCCAGTACCCGCCAGAATTTACAGCAATATTTGGTGGGGCCCAATGCCGTTCTAAGGATGGTAAGGCCTGAGCAGGTACAGGCGCTAGTCAATTGGGTGGCCGACAGTGGATCCAGCATGTTCACAACATTATCTCCCACCCAGTCTTCTGCTGAAAGTGCACAGGTGGCACCTGAAAACCAAGCCCATCAGTCTGTCACATCACCCCCATGCATATCAGGGAAACTGTCAGAGACTCAAGTTATGCAGCAGTCTCTCTTGCTGTTTGAAGACTCTGCTTGCAGGGCTTCCCAAGGAAATCCACCTAGCCCTTCCCCAGTGGGGGAAGACATAGAATGCACTGATACACAACCACTGATGTTTCCTGATGATGAGGACATGGGAATACCACCTCATCGGAGTCCGCACGTCTCTGATGATGACGAAACACAGGTGCCAACTGCTGCGTCTTTCTGCAGTGTGCAGACCGAACAGGAGGTCAGGGAGGAAGACTGTGTGGAAGACGATGCAGGGGACGATGAGGTCCTAGACCCCACATGGAATGAAGGTCGTGCCACTGACTTTCATAGTTCAGAGGAAGAGGCAGTGGTGAGACCGAGCCAACAGCGTAGCAAAAGAGGGAGCAGGGGGCAAAAGCAGACCAGCCGCCGCCAAGAGAGTTCGCCTGCTACTGGCCACCACCACCAGGGACCGAGCACCACAAAGGCAGCTTCAAGGAGTTCCCTGGCATGGCACTTCTTTAAACAATGTGCTGACGACAAGACCCGAGTGGTTTGCACGCTGTGCCATCAGATCCTGAAGCGAGGCATTAATGTTCTGAACCTTAGCACAACCTGCATGACCAGGCATCTACATGCAAAGCATGAACTGCAGTGGAGTAAACACCTTAAAAGCAAGGAACTCACTCTGGCTCCCCTGCTCCCTCTTCTGCTGCTGCCTCGGCCTCTTCCTCCGCCTCGGGAGGAATGTTGGCACCTGCCGCCCACCAAACAGAGGATGTGCCACCGACAACACCACCTGCGTCACCAAGCATCTCCACCATGTCACACGGCAGCGTTCAGCTCTCCATCTCACAAACCTTGGAGAGAAAGCATAACTTCCCACCTAGCCACCCTCGAGCCCTGGGCCTGAATGCCAGCATTCTAAACTACTGGCCTTTGAAATGCTGTCATTCAGGCTGGTGGACACAGACAGCTTCAAACAGCTGATGTCCATGGCTGTCCCACAGTATGTTGTTCCCAGCCGCCACTACTTCTCCAAGACAGCCGTGCCTTCCCTGCACAACCAAGTATCCGATAAAATCAAGTGTGCACTGCGCAACGCCATCTGTGGCAAGGTCCACCTAACCACAGATACGTGGACCAGTAGGCACGGCCAGGGATGCTATATCTCCTTAACTGCACACTGGGTAAATCTAGTGGAGGCAGGGCCGCAGGCGGAGAGTTCCTTGGCGCACGTCCTTCCGCCGCCATGGATCGCAGGGCATTATTCTTTGCCTCCTGTAGCCTTCTCCTCCTACTCAGCTTCCTCCTCCTCTGCTTCCACCAGCTCATCCAGTCAGCCACACACCTTCACCACCAACTTCAGCACAGCACGGGGTAAACGTCAGCAGGCCATTCTGAAACTCATATGTTTGGGGGACAGGCCCCACACCGCGCAGGAGTTGTGGCGGGGTATTGAACAACAGACCGACGAGTGGTTTCTGCCGGTGGGCCTCAAGCCCGGCCTGGTGGTGTGCGATATTGGACGAAATCTTGTCGCAGCTCTGGGACTAGCCGGTTTGACGCACATCCCTTGCCTGGCGCATGTGTTGAATTTGGTGGTGCAGAAGTTCATTCACAACTACCCCGACATGTCAGAGCTGCTGCATAAAGTGAGGGCCGTCTGTGCGCGCTTCCGGCGTTCACATCCTGCCGCTGCTCGCCTGTCTGCGCTACAGCGGAACTTCGGCCTTCCCGCTCACCGCCTCATATGCGACGTGCCCACCAGGTGGAACTCCACCTTGCACATGCTGGAGAGACTGTGCGAGCAGCAGAAGGCCATAGTGGAGTTTCAGCTGCAGCACGCACGTGTCAGTCGCACTGCGGAACAGCACCACTTCACCACCAATGATTGGGACTCCATGCGAGACCTGTGTGCCCTGTTGCGCTGTTTCGAGTACTCCACCAACATGGCCAGTGGCGATGACACCGTTATCAGCGTTACAATACCACTTCTATGTCTCCTTGAGAAAACGCTTAGGGCGATGATGGAAGAGGAGGTGGCCCAGGAGGAGGAGGATGAGGGGTCATTTTTAGCACTTTCAGGCCAGTCTGTTAGAAGTGGCTCAGAGGGAGGTTTTTTGCAACAGCAGAGGCCAGGTACAAATGTGGCCAGCCAGGGCCCACTACTGGTGGACGAGGAGGATGAGGAGGAGGTGGAGGAGGATGAGGATGAATCAGGTTCACAGCGGGGTGGCACCCGACACAGCTCAGGCCCATCACTGGTGCATGGCTGGGGGGATACAGAGGACGATGACGATACGCCTCCCACAGAGGACAGCTTGTCCTTACCTCTGGGGAGCCTGGTACACATGAGCGACTACATGCTGCGCAACGACAGCAGAGTTGCCCACATTTTAACGTGTGTGGACTACTGGGTTGCCACCCTGCTGGATCCCCGGTACAAAGACAATGTGCCCACCTTACTTCCTGCACTGGAGCGTGATAGGAAGATGCGCGAGTACAAGCGCACGCTGGTAGAGGCGCTCCCGAGAGCATTCCCAAATGTCACAAGGGAACAGGTGGAAGCCCAAAGCGAAGGCAGAGGAGGAGCAAGAGGTCGCCAACGCAGCTGTGTCATGGCCAGCTCCTCTGAGGGCAGGGTTAGCATGGCAGAAATGTGGAAAAGTTTTGTCTCCACGCCACAGCTAACTGCACCACCACCTGATACAGAACATGTTAGCAGGAGGCAGCATTTCACTAACATGGTTGAACAGTATGTCTGCACACCGCTCCACGTACTGACTGATGGTTCGGCCCCATTCAACTTCTGGGTCTCCAAATTGGCCACGTGGCAAGAGTTTTATGCCTTGGAGGTGCTGGCCTGCCCAGCGGCCAGCGTTTTGCCTGAACGTGTATTCAGCACGGCAGGGGGTGTCATTACTGACAAACGCAGCCACCTGTCCACAGCCAACGTGGACAAGCTGACGTTCATAAAAATGAACCAGGCATGGATCCCACAGGACCCGTCCCTCCCTTGTGCAGAATAGACATTTATAACTGCCTCCCCCTCAACCATGTATTCTTGTACTCCGGGGAACTTCTTTATTGAATCCTCATTTTTTTAACTTTACCATGTTGCGGTGCAACCCAAAGTTGAATGGACCTCTCCTCTGTCTGGGTGGTGGGGCCGAAATAACTGAGAGTGGCCTTCTCCGGTGGTGGTTGATATGACGCATGATTCCTTGCTGTGGGACCTCTCTCCTCTGTCTGGGTGCTGGGCCGAAATAACTAAGAGTGGCCTTCTCCGGTGGTGGTTGATATGACGCATGATTCCTTGCTGTGGGACCTCTCTCCTCTGTCTGGGTGCTGGGTTGAAATAACTGAGAGTGCCTTTCTCCGGTGGTGGTTGATATGATGCATGATTCCTTGCTGTGGGTCCTCTCTCCTCTGACTGGGTGCTGGGGCCTAAATAACTGAAAATGGCTTTCTCCAGTGGTGGTTGATATGACGCATGATTCCTTGCTGTGAAACCTCTCTCCTCTGTCTGGGTGCTGGGCCGAAATAACTGAAAGTGGCCTTCTCCGGTGGTGGGTGAAATGACGCATGATTCCTTGCTGTGGGACTTGTATCCTCTGACTGGGTGCTGGGGCCTAAATAACTGAGAGTGGCCTTCTCCGGTGGTGGTTGATATGACGCATGATTCCTTGCTGTGGGACCTCTCTCCTCTGACTGGGTGCTGGGGCCTAAATAACTGAAAATGGCCTTCTCCGGTGGTGGTTGATATGATGCATGATTCCTTGCTGTGGGACCTCTCTCCTCTGTCTGGGTGCTGGGGCCGAAATAACTGAAAGTGGCCTTCTCCGGTGGTGGTTGATATGACGCATGATTCCTTGCAGTGAGACCTGTCTCCAATTGATATTGGTTAAATTTTATTTATTTTATTTTAATTCATTTCCCTATCCACATTTGTTTGCAGGGGATTTACCTAAATTTTGCTGCCTTTGGCAGCCCTCTAGCCCGTTCCTGGACTATTTTACAGCCTTTTTAGTGCCTAAAAGTTCGGGTCCCCATTGACTTCAATGGGGTTCAGGTTCTGGATAAAGTTCGGGTCGAGTTTGGATCCCGAACCCGAACATTTTCGGGAAGTTCGGCCGAACTTCTCGAACCCGAACATCCAGGTGTTCGCTCATCTCTAGTTTCAACCAGACAGACTATAATGTGTAGGTGTCTGATAATATCATTAATAAGAATCCTTTTTGTCTTATTCGCCATACCCTGCACGTTCCAGACCATTATTCTATAAACTGTCCCGTCAACACCCATTTAAACAAAACAGACAAAAAAGCAACATGAGAGAGGGGAGTAAAAAAAAACGAAATTTACCTACATCTTCCTTTACCCAGGTCCGGTATATTCGTGTCATAACAGTGCATTGTCTGATTACCTCCCCCCCCCCCCCCCCACTCCCAAACCCACTCCACCAACCCCCACTTGACCCTTCAGGTAACCGTACAGGTCTCTTCTTAACCACACCCTCCCACCACCTCACCTAACTCCTCCATTTTAAGTCTTATAAACCCTGCTCTTCCATCCACCTTGCAAGTTCCTCAGGGGAATTATAAAAATACATTTTGTCTTTAAAGACAATGCGCATCTTCGCCGGGCACAGCATTAAATATAATATTTTCACTGTTATTAATCTTTTCTTTAACTCTAGGTATTCTCTCTTTTTTGTTTGTGTCTCTTTTGAGAAATAAGAATATATCTGTATTTTTACAACATTATAGTACACATCCTGAGCCTCTCTTCTCCATCTTGTTACTCTATCTTGATCTCTTTGTGAGGAGAACCTCGCCAGAATTGCCCGCAGCGTCCCTTCAGGAGGGTGTCGTCCACTGGGGATACGATGCACTCGTTCAATCTCAAAAAAAGAAGAGAAACATTTATCCCCACAGTTGGAGATTAGCCATTTTTGTATAAACTCTGTAGCATTGTTTTCTTCCACTCCCTCTGGGAAACCTATAAATCGAAGATTCGACCATCGTGAGCGGTCCTCTAATTCAGTTATCTTACCCCTAAGGACTTTATTTCAATCTCTGCCCCATCAATTTTCTTAACCGTATCCGACAGTTCTACTTTAGTTTGAGTTGCAATCTCTTGTAGATCTTTAAACACTTCAGCCCCCCTAGCTTAAACACCCTTAATGACCAGGCCACTTTTTACAATTCCGCACTACCCTACTTTCACCGTTTATTGCTCCGTCATACAACTTACCACCCAAATGAATTTTACCTCCTTTTCTTCTCACTAATAGAGCTTTCATTTGGTGGTATTTCATTGCTGCTGACATTTTTACTTTTTTTGCTATTAATCAAAAATTACCGAAATTTTTGCAAAAAAATGACATTTTTCACTTTCTGTTGTAAAATTTTTCAAAAAAAACTACATTTCTATATAAATTTTTCTCTAAATTTATTGTTCTACATGTCTTTGATAAAAAAAAATCCAATAAGTGTATATTTATTGGTTTGGGTAAAAGTTATAGCGTTTACAAACTATGGTGCAAAAAAGTGAATTTCGGCATTTTGAAGCAGCTCTGACTTTCTGAGCACCTGTCATGTTTCTTCAGGTACTAGAATGCCAGGATAGTATAAATATCCCCCAAATTACACCATTTTAGAAAGAAGACACCCCAAAGTATTCGCGGAGGGGCTTGGTGAGTTCATGTATCATTTCATTTTTTTCCACAAGTTAGCGGAAAATGACACTTTCTGAGAAAAAAAAAAAAAAAGTTTCAATTTCTGATAACTTCTGGCAAAAAAAAAAAATCTCAGACGGACTCACTATGCCCCTCAGTGAATACCTTGGGGTGTCTACTTTCCGAAATGGAGTCATTTGTGGGGTGTGTTTACTGTTCTGGCATTTTGGGCGGGGCTAAATTGTGAGCAGCCCTGTAAAACCCAAAGGTACTCATTGTAATTTGGGCCCCTTTGCGCACCCAGGCAGCAAAAAAGTGTCACACACGTGGTATTGCCGTAGTCAGGAGAAGTAGGGCAATATGGTTTGGGGTGTATTTTTACATATACCCATGCTGGGTGAGAGAAATATCTCTGTAAATTGTCAACTTTGTATAATTTTTTTTAAAAAGTTGTCGTTTACAGAGATATTTCTCACACCCAGCATCGGTATATATAAAAATACACCCCAAAACACATTGCCCTACTTCTCCTGAGTACGGCGATACCACATGAGTGACTACTTTGCAGCCTGGATGCGCAAAGGCCCTAAAACCAATGAGTACCTTTAGGATTCACAGGGCATTTTTACGCATTTGGATTCCAGACTTCTTCTCACCCTTTAGGGGCTCCTAAAATGCCAGGACAGTATAAATACCCCACATGTGACCCCATTTTGGAAGAAGACACCCAAGGTATTCTGTGAGGGGTATGGTGAGTTCATGTAAAATTTTATTTTTGTCACAAGTTAGTGGAATATGAGACTTTGTAAAAAACAAAATAAAAAAAAAAAAAAAACAATTTCCGCTGACTTGTGCCAAAAAATAAAAATTCTGTGGACTCACCATGCCCCTCACAGAATACCTTGGGGTGTCTTCTTTCCAAAATGGGGTCACATGTGGGGTATTTATACTCACCTGGCATTTTAGGGGCCCCTAAAGTGTGAGAATCCAAATGCATAAAAATGGCCTGTGAAATCCTAAGGCCCCTTTCACACGAGCGAGTTTTCCGCGCGGGTGCAATGCGTGATGTGAACGCATTGCACCCGCACTAAATCCTGACCCATTTATTTCAATGGGTCTGTGTACATGAGCGTTTTTTTTCACGCATCACTTGTGCGTTGCGTGAAAATCGCAGCATGTTCTATATTCTGCGTTTTTCACGCATCCCTAGCCCCATAGAAGTGAATGGGGCTGCGTGAAAAATGCATTGCATCCGCAAGCAAGTGCGGTGCTGCTATGCGTTTTCACTGATGGTTGCTAGGAGATGTTGTTTGTAAACCTTCAGTTTTTTATCACGCTACGTGAAAAACGCTGTCAAAACGCATTGCACCGCGCGGAAAAACTGAACAACTGAACGCAATCGCAGGCAAAACTGAATGGCTTTGCCTGTGAAATCGCACAGTTTTCACTGAACGCATCCGCAACGCATCCGGACCCAATCCGACACGCCGTGTGAAAGGGCTTAAAGGTACTCATTGGTTTTAGGGCCTTTGCGCATCTTGGCTGCAAAAGTGTCACTCATGTGGTATCACCGAACTCAGGAGAAGTAGGGCAATGTGTTTTGGGTGTATTTTACATATACCCATGCTGCGTGTGAGAAATATCGCTGTAAACGACAACTTTTTACATTTTTTTATTCAAAGTTGTCAATATACAGAGATATTTCTCTCACCCAGCATGGGTATATGTAAAAATACACCCCAAAACACATCGCCCTACTTCTCCTGAGTACGGAGATACCACATGTGTGACACTTTTTTGCAGGCAAGATGCGCAAAGGGGCCCAAATTCCAATGAGTACCTTTTAGGAGGGCATTTTTACGCATTTTTCTTCTCACGCTTTAGGGCCCCTATAATGCCAGGGCAGTAGAAATACACCACGTTTGACCCCATTTTTGAAAGAAGACACCCCAAGGTATTCCATGAGGGGCATGGCGAGTTCATAGAATATTTTTTTTTTTGGCACAAGTTAGTGGAAATTGATTTTTTATTGTTTTTTCTCACAAAGTCTCCCTTTCCGCTAACTTTTGACAAAAAGTTTAATTTTTCATGAACTCATTATGCCCCTCAGCGAATACCCATGCTGGGTGAGAGAAATATCTCTGTATATTGACAACTTTGAATAAAAAAATGTAAAAAGTTGTTGTTTACAGCGATATTTCTCACACCCAGTATGGGTATATGTAAAAATACACCCCAAAACACATTGCCCTACTTCTCCTGAGTACGGCGATACCACATGAGTGACACTTTTTTGCAGCCAAGATGCGCAAAGGGGCCCTAAAACCAATGAGTACCTTTAGGATTTCACAGGCCATTTTTACGCATTTGGATTCTCACGCTTTAGGACCTCTAAAATGCCAGGGCAGTATAATATCCCACATGTGACCCCATTGTGGAAAGAAGACACCCTAAGGTATTCTGTGAGGGGCATGGCGAGTTCACAGAAAAAAAAAAATTGGCACAAGTTAGCGGAAATTGTTTTTTTTTTTTTTTTTTTTTACAGTCTCATATTCCACTAACTTGTGACAAAAAATAAAATTTTCCACGAACTCGCCATACCCCTCACGGAATACCTTGGGGTGTCTTCTTTCTAAAATGGGGTCACATGTGAGGTTTTTGTACTGCCCTGGCATTTGAGGGTCTCCGCAGTCATTACACGTATTGCCAGCATTAGGAGTTTCTGCGATTCTCCTTATATTGAGCATACGGGTAATGAGATTTTTTTTTTCCGTTCAGCCTCTGCGCTGAAAAAAAAAAAAAAAAATGAACGGCACAGATTTTTTCATTCGCATCGATCAATGTGGATGAAAAAATCTCTGCCAAAATCAGTGACTGCGGTGCGGTGGGCTGGGCGCTAGCTACCTAACAAGTAGCTAACTAACTGGCGGTGATAAGGGACCCTTATGCCCCATTCACACGTCCGCAATTCTGTTTGCGGAACGGAATTGCGGACCCATTCATTTCTATGGGGACAGTCTTTGTCCCGCTCGGATCCGGAATTACGGATCCACGCTTCCGGGTCTGCACTTCCGTTCCGCAAAAATATAGAACATGTCCTATTCTTGTCCGCAATCGCAAAATGCGGAAAGCACATTGCCGGTGTCCGTGTTTTGAGGATCCGCGGATCGGATCCGCGGATCCGTGAATCCACGGATCCGTGAATCCACGGATCCGCAAAACACATATGGACGTCTGAATGGAGCCTTACAATGGGTGTGATCAATGACAGGGGGGTGATCAGGGGGTCTAGATGGGGTGATCAAGGGGTTAATAGGTGAGGGGGTGGGGGTTAGTGTAGTGTTTGGTGCAACTTTTACTGTGTTACCTGGTCCTCTGGTGGTCGATCCCAGAAAATGGGACCACCAGAGGACCAGGTAGCAGCTATATCAGACGCTGTTCATAAAACAGCGTCTGATATAGCTGTTTGATGCGATTTATATCGCATCTACAGCCTGCCAGCGATTGATTATCGCTGGCAGTCTGTAGTCCAACTCTCGAGACGCGCTTCACTGTGAACGCGCGCACGCGCGCGCGTTCACAGGAACTCTCGCGTCTCGCGAGATGACGCCCCGGCGCGTCCAAACAGAAGATCCCGGCCGCCCGCAGGACGCAATCCTGCGTACGGCGGTCGGGGACTGGTTAACTTTATCCCGTATTTTATTTAAGTCTTCCCAAATCATCATTATATCCAATTGAACCACCGCAATTTTTGTAGCTAGATCTCCTAGTGATTGATTAGAGTGATGTACGCCATTTAGTATGTCTTCAAGTTTACCATCTATTAACTAAATTTTTTTCTCCATACCTACATCAACAGATTCTCCCACCTCGTTATGCTGGGGGCATTCTTTCTCTAAGTTTTTATTTTCTACCAACCCCTGATTCTTATGGGTTTTTGGGGATTTCAAGAACAGATCCATTTTTGTAATGGGGCTATTAGACCCACCCCCTTTTAGGGAAGATGGACCAACAGACTTAAGGTGTTGGTTCTTAGGAGGCATTTTACCCTACCCCTTCTAATATCAGTATTACCTTCACACAGAACACACAGAGCGGGCAACTTTAACAGGCGGCACCTTAAAGAGGCTATAAAAAAGGTGTACAGGAGCAGAGGCTCACTATCTCCAGCACCCCTGGCTAAACTTTTCCTTGAGACTTGCGCAAAAATGTACAATTAACCTGTGTGCAAATTCGCAAGAAGGAGAAAGAATAAATTAGTATAAATAATGTCAATTCATATATCTATAACCCAAAATTCATTATGCACAATAGAAAAAATGTCTCTTAAATTCATAAGCAGAGTAAGCCAATGTTACGCCAGGCCTCTCAAGCCTCTTAAGTCCCACGTTTGCAGCTCTAATATTCCTTTGATAATTTTCCGCCCAGCAGGCCGCCTACTTTTCACCTCACGGCACCAAGAGGCAGTCACAATTTTCATAAAGCTGACAATAAAGCTGTAAGAGGGTAAGCTGAATGACCCTCAATGGGCGAGTGCAAAGTCATAAAGTGCTGATACAGTAATAGACAGTCTACATTTCATATAAGAATTCATAAAGTGCAAGTGCATGTGCAGATATGCCTGTGCGGCCGATAGGCTTAATAAAGTTAATAATTAATGGCCTCCATGCAACTCACAAGTCTTCAACCACTAAACACCTGCTCTGATGCCACACTACTGGCTGGCCAGGAAAACTTGTCCAGCACAGACTCGGTTAGTTGCGGCCAAAAATCAAGTTTGGCTGCCCAGTAGTCCAGGGGATCTTCCATGTGGGATTGCAGGGTGCAGTCCAAGTATGCCACCACTTGCTGGTTCAGGTTCTGCTCCGTGTCTTGCTGCTGCTGATGGGTGGTTTCTTTACTACGCGATGAAACAAAACTGCTCATTAGAGACCCCAGACTTAATTTTCTGCTGATGAAGTTGGTGCTGATCCTTATATATAAATAAAGTGGCCTCCTAAAAGGACCTGAGCAAACAGCAGGTGTCACGCATGAGCTGCCACTGGCTAACGTCGAAGTTACACAGGGGAGTGCTCCTGTCCACCTGCATCATCAAAAAGTATTTTATGGCCTTCCTCTGCTCATATAGTCTGTTCAAGATGTGGAGAGTGGAGTTCCAATGGGTGGAAATGTCGCATATCAGCTGATATTGGGTAACGCTATTGTGCTTTTGCAGCTCAAAGAGGGCATGCTTTGCAGTGTAAGAGTGGCAAAGTGCATGCACAGTTTCCTGGCCATTTTCAGAATGTTTTACAGATGAGTGGAAGACTTAAGGAACCACCTTACAACCAAAAATAAAGGTGTGCACCATGCTGGGCTCTTGGTTCAGTTCTCCTTGACGCAGCGCCGACACTATGTTCTTCCCGTTGTCAGTAACCATGGTTCCGATTCTAAGTTGGTGAGGAGACAGCCAAGATTTGATTTCTTGATGAAGGACGAGGAACAGTTCCTCCCCTGTGTGACTTTGTTCGCCCAGGCAAACCAGGTGCAGAACAGTGTAACACCAAGGTGCCCTGCACAGATGGTATGCTGGAGAGCGCTCCCAATTGTGCCTGCAGTGGAGGCTGAGGGCGAGGTGGAGGATGAGGAGGACATTGTCGCAGGACTCACAGCTTGAGAACGTGGAGGTGGCAGTGCTGTCACCGGGCCAAGTTGCTGCTGTGGCTGGGCAAGAACTGCACTTACCCAGTGGGCCGTAAAAGACATATATTGTCTTTGACCGTAGTTACAGCTCCATACGTTGGCACTGCCGTGAGCTTTAGCGGACACCAGCAGGCTCAAGGACTGGCCCACCTTCTGTTCAACATACGTTTGCAGGGCTGGTACTGCCATTTTGGAGAAATAATGACGGCCAAGCCATCAGTTCTATGTGGCAGCGTCTACCACATAAAAAGGGAGGGACTGTAGTACCAGGAACTTGGCCAGGAGCATCTTTAGTTCTGTGCCGTTTGATGAGCGTACGCTTACTGTTGTTTTTTTGCAATCTCCTTGGTGATTGATTGCTGACAAAATGAGTGACGAGGAGTAGAAGGAGGATGAGGAACACCAGCTCCCAAGCAACTCTGATCATCGCTACTTGCTTGCCTACCAGAGGAAGCAGCGGATATCTCCTCCACATCTTGACTGAGCAGTGGCTGCTGACTGTCCTCAAGTAGCTTGTCCTCACTTAAAAGGGATTCAGGTTTTGAAAAAATGCAGTCCACTCCATTTGAGGTACCCCAGTCTCCAGAAGCCATTCCGTAATGATGCAACCTCGATGAACTAGCGCTTTGTCATCCATGAAGATGAAATTAGGCCTGTGTTGTTGAAGCAGAGGCACAATGACTGGATTCATGATGTTATTCAAGTAGTGTGGGCTTGTCACTGTATCATTAACAAAGTGTAGGGCAGTTCTGTATTGACATGATACACCTGCCCACACTGTAAGTCCTCAACCACCATAGTCTTATCTGGTGACAACAGTGGCTGATGCATAGCAATGTCCTTGATGTCTTCAACATCGTTTCTGCACCGCGTGAATTGACTTTCATCAGTGAACAGTACTGAGGCCCACTAGTCCCTCGTCCAGCGTAGATGTTCCCTGGCCCATGCAAGACAATGATGCCTATGCAATGGGGAGGTATTGTTAATCAATTGTTTGCTCTCTTCCCTATAGTGTGGATAATGCCTCCCTATTATATCCCTACACTATGAATAATCTCTCCCTGAACTGCTCAATAGTAATTTTTGGTGACTGAAGTCTTTCCTAAACACCGTCCCTAGTGCCTGTAACGTCTCTCCCTTCACTAAGTTTATTGTAAAATGATGGAGTGTTGACATCACAGGGACTGGCTAGCTGCTGATTGGCTGTCTGCATGGCATTATGGGTGCTCCCTTGTTCCCAGGCTTCTTAATTCCTCTTTCTAACATGTGCAGCAGCCATTTTAGAAAAATATGATTCGTCAACACGAAGCACGAGGAAATTCGACTTCAGGACACATCACATTTTTCCTGAAATTCCGATTAAATTCCACTTTGTCAACTTCGATTTGCTTATCTCTAATCAGCAATAAACTGCATCCGCATTTCTAATGCCTTATTCATTAATAGTTAGCCCACCTTTTTTAGGTATGATTACATAAATATATTTTCCTAAGCATTTTAAAGAATGAAATTTTTTTCATTGAAGCACGCTTAAAAATCATCTTGAAAATGTTGAAAATGAACTGCAACTTGACAATCTCATGCTATTCAAATTCTTGTGTAATCTTCCAGTACTCCAAGTTAAATTATCTCTCAATATATAGTAAGATCATCACAATATGCAAGATCTCCACTTAATTTAAGAGCTCTACGAAATCTCAGGAAATGTAAAAGCTTGCATCAGCTCTATTTGTATCTTTGTAATTAATAGAACCAAAAAGTCAGATAAGAGGTATGCATTAACACAGAGTTAATTGGCAATTCTTCATGTTATATGCTCAAATGTTAGCTTTATTGGGGAAAAAAGTATTTCTTTTGCCAAGGAAATGTGAAATGTGTACCTTAATGTATATGCAATAAAAGAGATATATTGTGCAAGATGCTCATCTAAATTTGATTGGTCTTAGTATATTAATATTAAAAAAATAGCTTATAAAAATTATAAATGCATTCAACATGGAAATAAATAATAAAATTAACAACACTGAGCTCTGTGATAGATTAACTGGAAGTAAATTAAGTTTTGAATTTTTTTTATTGATTATTCTATGGTTATCCTAAGTTGTCATCACAACCTTTGATATCTATCTCCAAGGTGTCTACTGTGAGTCTAATATTTTATATTTACATATTTAGGCATTTGTCTAGATGATATTTTTGAGGATATTATTCTTATGTCTAAGCTATAATAATTTGACACTGAAAAACTATTTTAATCAGTAAATAACATTTAAGGCTCATTCATACGACTGTATGAATGGGTCCGCATCCATTCCGCAACTATGTCTCTACCTAAAAACCTTAGGTAAAACCTGTTTTTCAACATGTATGTATATTTGCTGATTGGCAGAGTTTAAAAAAGGTAACCCCTGCAACAACACTGCAGCCCAAGTGCTATGCACGAACATCAATTTAGCCAATGCAAGTGAAATAATAATTCCTCTTGAGCAGAAAGTATAAAATAAAATGAAAACATTTAAATATGTATCTTGTGTGTTTTTATTAGGTTACCTCTCTTCCTGCTTCACTGCCTGAAAATAGGTACGCTAAAAACCTTTTTATCAAATAAATTCTTAAAATCTCCGTTCACTAGCAGGCTGGTGTAGTGAGTAGGGACAAATCAGACTGAAGAAATCCAGCAATCGATGACGACAAGGCTTCTTCTGGTGGTGATGGTGACCACAACTCTTCCTCTTCGTGCTCATCTATGGCCTGATCCAGCACTCTTCACAGGGCATGCTCCAGAAAAAACGCATATGGGATGAGGTCAATGATGTTGCCATGGGTTTGACTGACCAGGTTTGTCCCCTCCGCAAAAGGACGCATGAGCCTACAGCCATTGTGTTGAGTAACGCGGCCAAAAAATACCCAGCTCCGCAGAGGCTGTACTCTTTTTTTTTTTTTTAATTAAAAAAATCTGTTCATACCAGTTTAATCTCTGTTTTGTCCCCTATCAGGGGCCAGTGTATGGAATAGATTCTAGGAACCGCGAGATGGAAAAAGATTGTTGGTCGGTCCTCTTCCTTCCAATTTGGGGCACTGCGCGTGCGCCGTGCAATATACTGTGCCACCCTATATGAGTGGTGTGTTAAGTAATACTATTCCTATCAGTTTAATCCCTGTTACGTCCCCTATCAGGGGACGTGTATCGAATAGATTTTAGGAACCGGGAGATGGAAAAAGACCCATGCTCGGTCCGCTTCGTTTGAATTTTAGGTCATTACGCGTGTGCAGTGCAATGTACTGTGCCACCCTATATGAGTGGTGGGAAGTGGGCACAGTACAGTCTGTGGGCCTGACACACACTGGCAGACAACTGCAATTATATTAAAGGGTAAAAATGAAATAACTTTTTTTATCTGCAAGGTACTGTGCCACCCGATATGAGTGGTGGGCATGGCAGTGGGCACAGTACAGTCTGTGGGCCTGACACTCACTGGCAGGCAACTGCAATTATATTAAAGGGTAAAAATTAAATGACTCTTTTATCTACAAGGTACTGTGCCACCCTATATGAGTGGTGGGCAGTGGGCACAGTACAGTATGTGGGCCTGAGACACACTGGCAGGCAAATGCAATTATATTAAAGGGTAAAAATGTAATGACTTTTTTATCTGCAAGGTACTGTGCCACCCTATATGAGTGGTGTGCACACAGTACAGTCTGTAGGCCTGCGCCTCTCACAAACGGGCAGGCAACTGCAAGATATATAGAGAGAAAAAATAAATAAAAGCAGAATTATGTACAAGCCCTAAAAAGGGCTTTTTTGGGTGCTTTCAGGACGCTGTCCTTACAGCAGATGGCCCCTTTCACACGAGCGAGTTTTCCACGCGGGTGTAATGTGTGACGTGAAAGCATAGCATCCGCACTGAATCCTAACCCATTCATTTTAATTTGTCTGTGTACATGATCGTTTTTTTTCACGCATCACTTGTGCATTGCGTGAAAATCGCAGCATGTTCTATATTCTGCGTTTTTCACGCAGGGAATGGGGCTGCGTGAAAAACGCATTGCGTCCTCAAGCAAGTGCGGGTGCGTTGCGTTTTTCACTGATGGTTGCTAGAAGATGTTGTTTATAAACCTTCAGTTTTTTATTACATGCGTGAAAAACGCATCAAAACGTATTGCGCTTTTCCTATTAATTCAGCAGCAGCAGCACTCTCCCTGCTCTAACTAACACTGCAGCTTCAGAATGAATCTAAGATGGATGCTGTCCTTGCTTTTTGATAGGAGGTGGGAGGGTCTGGAAGGGATGGTATGCTGATTGGCTGGAATGTGTCTGTTGACTGTGAGGTACAGGGTCAAAGTTTGCTCAATGATGATGTATAGGGGGAGAATCAAACATCGCATATGTTTGCCCGCCGTGGCGAATGCGAACATGCGATGTTCGCCGGGAACTGTTTGCCGGCGAATAGTTTGGGACATCTCTACACATTGGTAGGTTTTTATAGTTTAGCGAGTGGTAGACACAGACACATTTTAAGAATTTATTTAATAAAAAGGTTTGTAGCGTACCTATTTTCAGGCAGTGAATCAGTTACAGTACATTGTGGTAGTTCCACACTTTGATCACACGGAAGTTAACCTACCTCTCTTCCTGCATATTAATGCTCTATTTTTTAAAGTTTAATGTGTTATTTTTATATGTATATTGATATTTATTCATTTTAAAGCACTACGTTTGTTGGAGATTTGAGAATAAAGCTAATTAACTTGTCAAGCATACGGAAACATTTCTTTATGATTGCAACAGTTTATTTATACCATCTTAAGATTTACTATTCACATGACAACTGACTATTAAGTGCAAAACAGATGAGAAGATGTCATAGAAGAACAGTATGTTAGTGACAGTTAAGTTTGCCTTCAGTAACAGTGTGCTTTATTCATCTGCTAAGGACCACCACTAGAGATGAGCGAATTTTTTAAAAGCTGATTCGCCGGTTCGCAAACTTTTTGGGGAAAATTTTGAATTGATTTGAATATATTCGTTCCGAATTACGTAAAAGATGGCTATTTCCTGGCTACTAAAAGCCTTTATAGTGGCGTAGAACACTGTGCCTAGAAGTAACACGCATAGGGAGTCTGCTTTGGTAGTGAAATAATACTGTGAGTTCGTATGACATGCAGATGACAGTCGTTGCTCTTAGAATCACTGCATACTTCACTTATTTGGGCGGTCACGGGGCCAAAACTGACCAAATAATATCAACTCAGCCTTACAGGTAGATGTTACTGTCAAGAAGAAGCGCACTTCTTTTACACCCTCGTCAGCTGATTCCACATAGATGTCTACAGAATCTGTTCTATTAAACGCTTATACAAGTAGAGCCCCCCTGACACAGTGGAGGGGGTGTCAGCAGTAAGTTTGTGTTGACTACACTGATTATTTTGGCCTTCCTCTAAACCGTCAGAACAATAACCCACAAAAAACGGATCCTGTCTGTGGAGCATATGCTTTCACTCAGTCAGTATTTGCTCAATAATCCATCAGTATTGCTAAAGGCAAAAAAGATGGAGTGGATCTAGAACAGAGATGACACATTAATGGAATATTTGCATGTCTACTGTGTTTTGTACCCACTCCTTCTTTTGGCTACCAAATCATGTCATTTCTGATGGGACCATACAGGCCTTAAAGCTGCTACACAGACAGAATCTGTTGTGCGTCTCGTTTTTCCTTCCTTCTGACAGATCTGAAGAAGTGTCAAATAAATGATGATAGTCTGTAGGTGGCGGCAGTATTAGGAGGCCACTGAGTTGCACAATGACAAGGTCTGCAGGTGGCGGCAGCATAAGGAGACCACAGAGCAGCACAATGACAGAGTCTTGAGGTAGCAGCCGCATGAGGATACCAGAGTGTGGAGTTGGCATCAGCATGAGTAGGCCACAGAGTGGCACAATGACAGAGTCTGGAGGTGTCGGCAGCAGCAGCATCAGGAGGAGTCCACAGAGTTGCACAATGACAGAATGTGGATGTGTTGGCAGCAGCAGCATCAGGAAGGGTCCACAGAGTGGCACAATGACAAAGTCTGGAGGTGGCAGCACCATGAGTAGGCCACAGAGTGGCATAATGACAGAGTGTGGAGGTGGCAGCAGCATGAGTAGGCCAGGGAGTGGCACAATGACAGAGTCTGGAAGTGGCAGCAGCAGCAGAATAAGGAGAAAGCAACTGAGTGGCACAATGACAGAGTCAGTAGGTGGCGGCAGTGTGAGAAGGCCACCGAGTGGAACAATGACCGAGTTTGTAGGTGATGGAAGCATGAGGAGACCAGAGAGCGGCACAATGACAGAGTCTTGCGGTGGCAGCAGCCTGACGATACCACAGAGCAGCACAGTGACAGAGTGTGGAGGTAGCAGCAGCATGAGTAGGCCAGAGAGTGGAACAATCACAGAGTATGGAGGTGGCAGCAGCATGAGAAGGCCACAGAGTGGCACAATGACAGAGTCTGGAGGTGGCAGCAGCATGAGTAGGCCACAGAGTGGCACAATGACAGATTCTGGAGTTGGTAGCAGCATGACTCGGCCACAGAGTGGCACAATGACCGGAGGTGGCAGCAGCATGAGTAGGCCACAGCGTGACACGATGACAGTGTGTGGAGGTGGCAGCAGCAGTAGTAGGACACAGTGTAGCACAATGACAGAGTGTGGAGGTGGAAGCAGCATGAGTAAACCACAGAGTGGCTCAATGACCGAATGTGTAGGTGGCAGTAGCATGATTAGGCCAGAGAGTGGCACAATGACAGAGTTTGGAGGTGGCGGCAGCAGCAGCAGCAATAGAAGAAGGCCACCGAGTGGCACAATGACAGAGTCCGGAGGTGGCAGCAGCATGAGTAGGCCACAGAGTGGAACAATGACAAAGTGTGAAGGTGGCAGCAGCATGAGTAGGCCACAGAGTTTCAAAATGACATAGTGTGGATCTGGCAGCAGCATAAGTAGGCTACAGAGTGGTACAATGACAGAGTGTGGAGGTGGCTGCAGCATGACTAGTGCTGAATCCATCTTCGGTGCACACTCTAAATAGGCTGTGCGTAGGGTTCCACCCCTTTGTATGCATATATATTGAACGACAACAGCCAAGGTTGTGGATGCTTCAGTGTAGTTTTATTTATGATTGCGGCAAACTTTGTACATGTATTACATTTCGGCACAATTAGCCTTCATCAGATACTATAAGTGAAATAAACAGAATCATACAGTTAATATTGTCCTGGTACTACGGTACGTCAGAACAGTGAACTGACATATGTACAAGTAAATATGCAGTATACAGCTAGTATCATCACAATCACTTGCACTATAGCGGCGACATAGAGAATGCACAAGATATAACAATAGGTTGCATGATAACGGTGACAAGGAGCATGTCCAAACTTTGGCAATAGCTTGCATAATAGTAGTGACATAGAAAATGCCAAGGTTTTGACTGTAGATCTTCTGAGATAGTCTCATGGATTTGTAAATGTGTTGGTTAAACTACAGAGGATCCCACCTGAGGTGGACATATATTATATGCGTTATGAAAACAAGTGTATAGGAAGTCATTACAATCAACAGCACACATGTAAATACATCATGTCCTAATGTCTAATTCAGATATACTGTACAGAATATATACCTTAAAGGTACACAGGCAAAGGGGTAAGCTATATCTAGAGCTGGAAGTATATGGTATCATTAAATAGGGTTAAAGGCCCCATATTTATATTGTCAGCACGCCATATGTGCCGGGCGTGTGACGCTGGCCAGGTAATCCAGCGTGGAGCGCATCTCAGTTCCGGTCATGGGAAGGGAGGGGAAGTGTATCTTGCGTTCCACGTTGGAGCGCATCAGCAGATCTGTCCAGGGGGCATGTCCACCTTACGATCCCCAGCGTGGTGAGAGCACAGGAGAGAGAAGCTGTCTGGTAGATATCTGCATAAGGGGGAGGGCTGGACTGGAGAAAGGAGGCGCCATAAAATGAATTAAATGAAATAAATTAAGAGAAAATGAACTGAAATAGAATATGTGAAGCTGGAAGACAAGAATAAAGGGAGAGGATAGGGTAGATGGGAGAAGGACAGACAGTATAGTCAGAGTATTTACCCTCAGGATAAAGTAAAGGATACCCCAATGCGGCATAAGAGTAGTTAAGGGGCCTACAATGAAAGAGAACATGATTAGTCAATTTGCACAACACAGCATTATAGACAGTTATATGTCACATGAGGACATCACCCACAAGTGCCTGGTGACAGGAGGGCACCTCCTGTCACCGGGCACTTGTGGGTGATGCCCTCCTGTCACCAGGCACTTGTGGGTGATGCCCTCCTGTCACGGGGCACTTGTAGGTGATGCGCTCCTGCCACCGGGCACTTGTGGGTGATGCCCTCCTTTCACCGGGCACTTGTGGTTGATGCCCTCCTGTCACCGGGCATTTGTGGGTGATGGCCCTCCTGTCACCGGGCACTTGTGGGTGATGGCCCTCCTGTCACCGGGCACTTGTGGGTGATGGCCCTCCTGTCACCGGGCACTTGTGGGTGATGCCCCTCCCGTCAAATTGCAACTTTCTAATACAAACCGGATTCCAAAAAAGTTGGGACACTACAAATTGTGAATAAAAACTGAATGCAATGATGTGGAGATGCCAACTTCTAATATTTTATTCACAATAGAACATAAATCACGGAACAAAAGTTTAAACTGAGAAAATGTACCATTTTAAGGGACAAATATGTTGATTCAGAATTTCATGGTGTCAACAAATCCCCAAAAAGTTGGGACAAGGCCATTTTCACCACTGTGTGGCATCTCCCCTTCTTCTTACAACACTCAACAGACGTCTGGGGACCGAGGAGACCAGTTTCTCAAGTTTAGAAATAGGAATGCTCTCCCATTCTTGTCAAATACAGGCCTCTAACTGTTCAATCGTCTTAGGCCTTCTTTGTTGCACCTTCCTCTTTATGATGTGCCAAATGTTCTCTATTGGTGAAGGATCTGGACTGCAGACTGGCCATTTCAGTACCCGGATCCTTCTCCTACGCAGCCATGATGTTGTGATTGATGCAGAATGTGGTCTGGCATTATCTTGTTGAAAAATGCAGGGTCTTCCCTGAAAGATATGACGTCTGGATGGGAGCATATGTTGTTCTAGAACCTGAATATATTTTTCTGCATTGATGGTGCCTTTCCAGACATGCAAGCTGCTCATGCCACATGCACTCATGCAACCCCATACCATCAGAGATGCAGGCTTCTGAACTGAGCGTTGATAACAACTTGGGTTGTCCTTGTCCTCTTTAGTCCGGATGACATGGCGTCCCAGATTTCCAAAAAAAACTTCGAATCGTGACTCGTCTGACCACAGAACAGTCTTCCATTTTGCCACACTCCATTTTAAATGATGCCTGGCCCAGTGAAAACGCCTGAGCTCGTGGATCTTGCTTAGAAATGGCTTCTTCTTTGCACTGTAGAGTTTCAGCTGGCAACGGCGGATGGCACGGTGGATTATGTTCACTGACAATGGTTTCTGGAAGTATTCCTGAGCCCATTCTGTGATTTCCTTTACAGTAGCATTCCTGTTTGTGATGCAGTGTCGTTTAAGGGCCCGGAGATCACGGGCATCCAGTATGGTTTTACGGCCTTGAACCTTACACAAAGAGATTGTTCCAGATTCTCTGAATCTTCGGATGATGTTATGCACAGTTGATGATGATAGATGCAAAGTGTTTGCAATCTTTCGCTGGGTAACACCTATCTTATATTGCTCACTATCTTTCTGCGCAACATTGTGGGAATTGGTGATCCTCTACCCATCTTGGCTTCTGAGAGACACTGCCACTCTGAGAAGCTCTTTTTATACCCAGTCATGTTGCCAATTGACCTAATTTGTGTTAATTGGTCTTCCAGCTCTTCGTTATGCTCAAATTTACTTTTTCCAGCCTCTTGCTACTTGTCCCAACTTTTTTGGGATTTGTTGACAATGTGAAATTTTGAATCAACATATTTTTCCTTTAAAATGATAAATTTTCTCGTCCACAGACGCACCCCCCATTAGTGCCATCCACAGATGCGCCCCCCCAAAGCTGGGTAATAGGTCAGTGATAATATCAGAGACAGGGAAAGCTGGGTAATAAGTCAGTGATAATATCTGAGACCGGGAAAGCTGGGTAATAAGTCTGTGATAATATCAGACACCAGGAAAGCTGAGTAATAAGTCTGTGATAATATCAGACATCGGGAAAGCTGGGTAATAAGTAATTGATAATATCAGACACTGGGAAAGCTGGGTAATAAGTCTGTGATAATATCAGACACCGGGAAAGCTGGGAAAATGTCCGGGTTCGTGATCCGAACTCAACCCGAACTTCATCCCGGACCCGAACCCCATAGAAGTCAATGGGGACCCGAACTTTTGGGCACTAAAAAGCCTGTAAAAGACTCCCGGAAAGGGCTAGAGGGCTGCAAAAGGCAGCAAAATGTAGGTAAATCCCCTGCAAACAAATGTAGATAGGGAAATGAATTAAAATAAAATAAAATAAATAAAAATTAACCAATATCAATTGGAGAGAGGTCCCACAGCAAGGAATCATGCGTCATATCATCCACCACTGGAGAAGGCCACTCTCATTTATTTGGGACCAGCACCCAGACAGAGGATACAGGTCCCACAGCAAGGAATCATGCTTCATATCAACCACCACCGGAGAAGGCCACTCTCATGTATTTTGGACCAGCACCCAGACAGAGGATACAGGTCCCACAGCAAGGAATAAGGCGTCATATCAACCACCACCGGAGAAGGCCACTCTCATGTATTTTGGACCAGCACCCAGACAGAGGAGAGAGGTCCCACAGCAAGGAATCATGCGTCATATCAACCACCACCGGAGAAGGCCACTCTCATTTATTTTGGACCAGCACCCAGACAGAGGAGAGAGGTCCCACATCAAGGAATCATGCGTCATATCAACCCCCACCGGAGAAGGCCACTCTCATTTATTTTGGACCAGCACCCAGACAGAGGATGCAGGTCCCACAGCAAGGAATCATGCCTCATATCAACCACCAACGGAGAAGGCCACTCTCATTTATTTTGGCTCAGCACCCAGACATAGGATACAGGTCCAACAGCAAGGAATCATGCGTCATATCAACCACCACCGGAGAAGGCCACTCTCATGTATTTTGGACCAGCACCCAGACAGAGGAGAGAGATCCCACATCAAGGAATAAGGCCTCATATCAACCCCCACCGGAGAAGGCCACTCTCATTTATTTTGGACCAGCACCCAGACAGAGGAGATAGGTCCCACAGCAAGGAATCATGCCTCATATCAACCACCAACGGAGAAGGCCACTCTCATTTATTTTGGCCCAGCACCCAGACAGAGGATACAGGTCCCACAGCAAGGAATCATGCGTCATATCAACCACCACCGGATAAGGCCACTCTCATGTATTTTGGACCAGCACCCAGAAAGAGGAGAGAGGTCCCACATCAAGGAATCATGCGTCATATCAACCCCCACCGGAGAAGGCCACTCTCATTTATTTTGGACCAGCACCCAGACAGAGGATACAGGTCCCACAGCAAGGAATCATGCGTCATATCATCCACCACTGGAGAAGGCCACTCTCATTTATTTGGGACCAGCACCCAGACAGAGGAGAGAGGTCCCACAGCAAGGAATCCTGCTTCATATCAACCACCACCGGAGAAGGCCACTCTCATGTATTTTGGACCAGCACCCAGACAGAGGAGAGAGGTCCCACATCAAGGAGTCATGCGTCATATTAACCCCCACCGGAGAAGGCCACTCTCATTTATTTTGGACCAGCACCCAGACAGAGGATACAGATCCCAGAGCAAGGAATCATGCGTCATATCAACCACCAACGGAGAAGGCCACTCTCATTTATTTCAGACCAGCACACAGACAGAGGATACAGGTCCCACAGCAAGGAATCATGCTTCATATCAACCACCACCGGAGAAGGCCACTCTCATGTATTTTGGACCAGCACCCAGACAGAGGAGAGAAGTTTTCACAGCAGAGAATCATGCATTTAGATCACCCACCACAGGAGTAGGCCACCATTTAATGGGACCCCGGCAACCATGTCAGATGGCACAAACATCAGCTTCACATCACCCAGCACAAGAGAAGGCCACTTTGAGAGACTTTGACCCCTGCACCCAGGCGGAGGAGAGGGTTTTCACAGCAGAGAATCAGGCATTTAGATCACCCACCACAGGAGTAGGCCACCATTTAATGGGACCCCGGCAACCATGTCAGATGGCACAAACATCAGCTTCACATCACCCAGCACAAGAGAAGGCCACTTTGAGAGACTTTGACCCCTGCACCCAGACGGAGGAGAGGGGTTTTCACAGCAGAGAATCATGCATTTAGATCACCCACCACAGGAGTAGGCCACCATTTAATGGGACCCCGGCAACCATGTCAGATGGCACAAACATCAGCTTCACATCACCCAGCACAAGAGAAGGCCACTTTGAGAGACTTTGACCCCTGCACCCAGGCGGAGGAGAGGGGTTTTCACAGCAGAGAATCATGCATTTAGATCACCCACCACAGGAGTAGGCCACCATTTAATGGGACCCCGGCAACCATGTCAGATGGCACAAACATCAGCTTCACATCACCCAGCACAAGAGAAGGCCCCTTTGAGAGACTTTGACCCCTGCACCCAGGCGGAGGAGAGGGGTTTTCACAGCAGAGAATCAGGCATTTAGATCACCCACCACAGGAGTAGGCCACCATTTAATGGGACCCCGGCAACCATGTCAGATGGCACAAACATCAGCTTCACATCACCCAGCACAAGAGAAGGCCACTTTGAGAGACTTTGACCCCTGCACCCAGGCGGAGGAGAGGGGTTTTCACAGCAGAGAATCAGGCATTTAGATCACCCACCACAGGATTAGGCCACCATTTAATGGGACCCCGGCAACCATGTCAGATGGCACAAACATCAGCTTCACATCACCCAGCACAAGAGAAGGCCACTTTGAGAGACTTTGACCCCTGCACCCAGAAAGAGGAGAGAGGTCCCACAGCAGAGATTCAGGCATTTATATCAGACAGAACAGGAGAAGGCCGCTTTCAGTGACTTAGGCCTTAGCACCGACACAGAGGAGACAGGTCAGATAGCACAAGCATCAGTTTCACATCAACCACCACAGGAGAAGGGCACTTTTAGAGACTTTGACCCCTGCACCCAGAAAGAGGAGAGAGGTCCCACAGCAGAGATTCAGGCATTTATATCAGCCAGAACAGGAGAAGGCCACTTTCAGTGACTTAGACCTTAGCACCGACACAGAGGAGACACGTCAGATAGCACAAGCATCAGTTTCACATCAACCACCACAGGAGAAGGGCACTTTTAGAGACTTTGACCCCTGCACCCAGAAAGAGGAGAGAGGTCCCACAGCAGAGATTCAGGCATTTATATCAGCCAGAACAGGAGAAGGCCGCTTTCAGTGACTTAGGCCTTACCACCGACACAGAGGAGACAGGTCAGATAGCACAAGCATCAGTTTCACATCAACCACCACAGGAGAATGGCACTTTTAGAGACTTTGACCCCTGCAGCCACATGGAGGAGAGAGGTCCCACAGCAAAGATTCAGGCATTTATATCAGCCACCACAGGAGAAGGCCGCTTTCAGTGACTTTGGCCCCCTGCACCCACACAAAGGAGACATGTCAGACAGCACAAGTATAACATTCATATCACCCAGCACAGGAGAAGGACACTTTCATGTACTTTGGCCCCGGCACCCAGACAGACGGAAGGTTCATTCAACTCTGGGTTGCACCCCAAGATCCTACTTAATTTAAAAAATTGATTTTTCAATGAAGAAGTGGCCAGGAGTACAAGGCAACATGGTTTAAGGCAGTTATTAAGGACTACTCTGCACAAGGGAGGGTCAGGTCTTGTGGGATCCATGCCTGGTTCATTTTTATAAACGTCAGCTTGTCCACGTTGGCTGCGGACAGGCGGCTGCGTTTGTCAGTAATGACGCCCCCTGCCGTGCTGAATACATGTTCAGATAAAACGCTGGCCGCCGGGCAGGCCAGCACCTCCAAGGCATAACATGCTAATTCTGGCCACGTGGACAATTTGGAAACCCAGAAGTTGAATGGGGCCGAACCATCCGTCAGTACGTGGAGTTGTGTGCAGATGTACTGTTCAACCATGTTAGTGAAATGTTGCCTCCTGCTAACACGTTCCGTATCAGGTGGTGGGGCAGTTAGCTGTGGCGTGGAGACAAAACTTTTCCACATTTCTGCCATGCTAACCCTGCCCTCAGAGGAGCTGGCCGTGACACTGCTGCGTGGGCGACCTCTAGCTCCTCCTCTGCCTTGGCCTTCCACCTGTTCCCCTGTGACAGTTGGGAATGCTCTCAGGAGCGCGTCTACCAGTGTGCGCTTGTACTCGCGCATCTTCCTATCACGCTCCAGTGCAGGAAGTAAAGTGGGCACATTGTCTTTGTACCGTGGATCCAGCAGGGTGGCCACCCAGTAGTCAGCACACGTTAAAATGTGGGCAACTCTGCTGTCGTTACGCAGGCACTGCAGCATGTAATCGCTCATGTGGGCCAGGCTCCCCAGAGGTAAGGACAAGCTGTCCTCTGTGGGAGGCGTATCGTCATCATCCTCTGTATCCCCCCAGCCACGCACCTAGGAATGTTCCTGCGCTGTGCTGGGTGCCACCCCGCTGTGAATCTGCTTCATCCTCATCCTCCTCCACCTCCTCCTCATCCTCCTCGTCCTCCAGTAGTGGTCCCTGGCTGGCCACATTTGTACCTGCCCTCTGCTGTTGCAAAAAACCTCCCTCTGAGCCACTTCTAACAGACTGGCCTGAAAGTGCTAAAAATGACCCAATCATTGGTGGTGAAGTGGTGCTGTTCCGCAGTGCGACTGACCCATGCGTGCTGCAGCTGTAACTCCACTATGGCCTGCTGCTGCTCGCACAGTCTCTCCAGCATGTGCAAGGTGGAGTTCCACCGGGTGGGCACGTCGCATATTAGGCGGTGAGCGGGAAGGCCGAAGTTCCGCTGTAGCGCTGACAGACGCCGGAAGCGCGCACAGACGGCCCGCACTTTATGCAGAAGCTCTGACATGTCTGGGTAGTTGTGAATAAACTTTTGCACCACCAAATTCAGCACATGCGCCAGTCAAGGGCTGTGCGTCAAACCGGCTAGTCCCAGAGCTGCCACGAGATTTCGCCCATTATCGCACACCACCAGGCCGGGCTTGAGGCCCACCGGCAGCAACCACTCGTCGGTCTGTTGTTCAATACCCCGCCACAACTCCTGCGCGGTGTGGGGCCTGTCCCCCAAACATATGAGTTTCAGAATGGCCTGCTGACGTTTACCCCGGGCTGTGCTGAAGTTGGTGGTGAAGGTGTATGGCTGACTGGATGAGCTGGTGGAAGCAGAGGAGGAGGAGGAGGAAGCCGAGTAGGAGGAGGAGGCTACAGGAGGCAAAGAATGATGCCCTGTGATCCTTGGCGGCGGAAGGACGTGCGCCAAGGAACTCTCCCCCTGGGACCCAGCCGCCACTACATTTACCCAGTGTGCAGTTAGGGAGATATAGCGTCCCTGGCCGTGCTTACTGGTCCACGTATCTGTGGTTAGGTGGACCTTGCCACAAATGGCGTTGCGCAGTGCACACTTGATTTTATCGGACACTTGCATGTGCAGGGAAGGCACGGCTGTCTTGGAGAAGTAGTGGCGGCTGGGAACCACATACTGGGGACAGCCATGGCCATCAGCTGTTTGAAGCTGTCTGTGTCCACCAGCCGGAATGACAGCATTTCAAAGGCCAGTAGTTTAGAAATGCTGGCATTCAGGCCCAGGGCTCGAGGGTGACTAGGTGGGAATTTGCGCTTCCTCTCAAAGGTTTGAGAGATGGAGAGCTGAACGCTGCTGTGTGAAATAGTGGAGACGCTAGGTGGCGGTGGCGGTGGCGGTGGTGGTGTCGGTGGCACATCCTCTGTTTGCTGCTCGGCAGGTGGCAACATTCCTCTCGAGGCGGAAGCCGAGGCAGCAGCGGTAGAGGGAGCAGGGGGAGCCTAAGCGGGTTCCTTGTTTTTAAGGTGTGTACTCCACTGCTGTTCATGCTTTGCATGTAGATGCCTGATCATGCAGGTGGTGCTCAGGTTAAGAACGTTAATACCTCGCCTCAGGGTCTGATGGCACAGCGTGCAAACCACTCTGGTCTTGTCCTCAGCACATTGTTTGAAGAAGTGCCATGCCAGGGAACTCCTTGAAGATGCCTTTGGGGTGCTGGGTCCCTTTTGGCGCTGGCCAATAGCAGGCAAACTCTCTGGACGGCGGCTGTTCTGCTTTTGCCCCCTGCTCCCTCTTTGGCTTCGCTGTTGTCTCGGTCTCACCACTGCCTCTTCCTCTGAACTATTTAAGTCAGCGGCACGACCTTCAGTCCATGTGGGGTCTAAGACCTCATCGTCCTCTGCATCGTCTTCTACCCAGTCTTCCTCCCTGACCTCCTCCTGTTCAGTCTGCACACTGCAATAAGACGCGGCAGTGGGCACCTGTGTTTCGTCATCATCAGACACTCGGTCACTCTGCTGTGGTGGTATTCCCATGTACTCATCAACTGGATACATAAGTGGTTGTGCGTCAGTGCATGGAATGTCTTCCACCGCTGGGGAAGGGATAGGTGGACACCCCTGGAAAACCGTGGGAGCAGAGTCTTCAAACAGAAGAAGAGACTGCTGCATAACTTGAGGCTCAGCCAGTTTCCCTGATATGCATGGGGGTGATGTGACAGACTGATGGGCTTGGTTTTCAGGTGCCACCTGTGCGCTTTCCGCAGAAGACTGGGCGGAAGACAATGTGGTGAACGTGCTGGAAGCACTGTCGGCCACCCAATCGACTAATGCCTGTACCTGCTCAGGCCTTACCATCCTCATAACGGCATTGGGCCCCACCAAATATCGCTGTAAATTCTGCCGGCTACTTGAGGGAGTTGTTTCACTACTTTGTGCGCCTGAGGCCGAACGGCCACGTCCTCTGCCAGCAACAGAGGCTCCACGGACACCACCACGACCGCGTCCTAGTCCCTTAATAGAATGTTTCCTCATTGTTGCGTTTCAACTCGCACCACAATAAAATATATTATTTTTAGCCCCAAAATTCCCACACTGGAAGATATAATTCCTTTTTCCGGTATTAATTACAAGAACACTGCTGCTAATTGGACACCAGATTTTTTATAATGCTAGTTTTGGTACATAGATTCCCACACGGGGAAATATAATTCCTTTTTAGAGGAGTGAAAACGTGAGGCCTAGTTTTTCTGGTCTAACAAACACCAGATTGATTAAATTGGCCTTTTTTCACCAAAATTACAACACTGGACAATAATGCCTTTTGGCGGTATTAATTACAAGAACACTGCTGCTAATTGGACACCAGATTTTTTATAATGCTAGTTTTGGTACATAGATCCCACACGGGAAATATAATTCCTTTTAGAGGAGTGAAAACGTGAGGCCTAGTTTTTCTGGTCTAACAAACACCAGATTGATTAAATTGGCCTTTTTTTCACCAAAATTAAAACACTGGACAATAATGCCTTTTGGCGGTATTAATTACAAGAACACTGCTGCTAATTGGACACCAGATTTTTATAATGCTAGTTTTGGTACATAGATTCCCACACGGGAAATATAATTCCTTTTAGAGGAGTGAAAACGTGAGGCCTAGTTTTTCTGGTCTAACAAACACCAGATTGATTAAATTGGCCTTTTTTCACCAAAATTACAACACTGAACAATAATGCCTTTTGGCGGTATTAATTACAAGAACACTGCTGCTAATTGGACACCAGATTTTTTATAATGCTAGTTTTGGTACATAGATCCCCACACGGGAAATATAATTCCTTTTAGAGGAGTGAAAACGTGAGGCCTAGTTTTTCTGGTCTAACAAACACCAGATTGATTAAATTGGCCTTTTTTCACCAAAATTACAACACTGGACAATAATGCCTTTTGGCGGTATTAATTACAAGAACACTGCTGCTAATTGGACACCAGATTTTTTATAATGCTAGTTTTGGTACATAGATTCCCACACGGGAAATATAATTCCTTTTTAGAGGAGTGAAAACGTGAGGCCTAGTTTTTCTGGTCTAACAAACACCAGATTGATTAAATTGGCCTTTTTTTCACCAAAATTACAACAGCGGACGATATAATGCCTTTTGGCGGTATTAATTACAAGAGGACTGCTGGTATTTCAGAACACCGGAATTGTTAAAATGCTAGTTTTGCTAGATAAATTTCCCACACTGTGAGAAATATTGCCTAAGCCTTTTTACAGTATTAATTACAACAGGAGTGCTTCTTCTGGTCTAACACCAGAATAATTTTATTATTACGGTGAAAGCTTTTTCTAATTTATATTTCTGGCACATAAAAAAAAAAAATATTTCTGGCTGACAGTATTGGACAAAGTAGTGGCACTGGCTAGCCTAGTTGGCTGGAACAGCACATTCATGGGATTTGCTATCCAAGTGGGTTACTTTCAGTTTCACCACTGATATATTAAATATCTTTGCAGTTAGTATGGGTGAAACAAGCACAGCCAAACCCCTGATGTAGTATATCTATGAAAAAATCGACTATTACATTAGATTAATGGACGTTGTGGCAGCTTTTGCTGTAGTACCACAAGTCCCAAAATGGCCGCCGCCTATCAGCCCAGTAACATGTGCCAGAAAACAGTCTGCTCAGCCAGAAAAAAAATTGACTTTGACTGAGCAGCTGAATCGCTGTTGTTCTGATTCACAGGTGTAGATTTTTAACTTCTTTGGAGCTTTGATTTACACTCTGTGGCAGCAAGTGCTGGCGCACCACAAGTCCCAAAATGGCCACCGCCGGTCAGCCCAGTAACATGTGCCAGTAAAAATCGCTCTGGCCAGTCTCAACAAAATAGTGACTTTCAGTGAACAGCTCAGCTGAATTGTTCTGATGCACAGGTGTAGAAAGGTAGATCATTCAATCACTTCTTTATCCCTGCCTATCTCGCCCTCACAGAAGCTGCATCCTCTCCCTATACTAGTCAGAGCAGTGTGACGTGCGGCGCTACGTGACTCCAGCTTAAATAGAGGCTGGGTCACATGCTGCACTTGGCCAATCACAGCCATGCCATTAGTAGGCATGGCTGTGATGGGCTCTTAGGGCAAGAAGTAAAACGCTAGCTGATTGGCTGCTGTGCAGCCCTTCAGAAAGCGGGAAGTAATCGACGAACACCGGACCCGAACCCGAACTTTTTTGAAAATGTCCGGGTTCGGGTCCGTGTCACGGACACCCCAAAATTCGGTACGGACCCGAACGATTTTCGAACTGTTCGCTCAACACTAGTTGCGAATTGAATTTTTCCTGAAATGTAAACAAATTCCACTTTGCCATCTTCGATTCACTCATCTCTAACCACCACACCATGACATCTTTTTTCTTACTTTAACTTGAGAACCCCATATTTTTTTCCACTCATTTCAGATTTGGAGCTGTTGGAAAAGTCTATAATTAACCTATTTTCACTGATCCAATGTTTACTTCAATGTCTGATCCGATGGCCTAAGCAAGTCCTTTTTACAATTCTGCACTACACTACTTTCACCGTTTATTGCTCCGTCATACAACTTACCACCCAAATGAATTTTACCTCCTTTTCTCCTCACTAATAGAGCTTTCATTTGGTGCTATTTCTTTCTTGCTGACATTTTTACTTTTTTTGATATTTTACTTTTTTTGATGAAATTTTTGCAAAAAATTATATTTTTCACTTTATGTTGGAAAATTTATCAAATTAAACTACATTTCTCTATAATTTTTTCTCTAAATTTATTGTTCTACATGTCTTTGATAAAAAAAATGCAATAAGTGTATATTTATTGGTTTGTGTAAAAGTTATAGCGTTTACAAACTATGGTGAAAAGAAGTGAATTTCCGCACTTTGACTTTCTGAGCACCTGTCATGTTTCCTGAGGTACTACAATGCCCAGACAGTAGAAACATCCCATAAATGACCCCATTTCCGAAAGTAGACACCTTAAGGTATTCACTGAGGGGCATAGTGAGTTCATGGAAGTTTTTATTTTTTGTCACAAGTTAGGGGAATTTGATTTTTTTTTTTTTTTTTACAAAGTCTCATATTCCACTAACTTGTGCCAAAAAATACAATTTTACATGAACTCACCATACCCCTCACAGAATACCTTGGGGTGTCTTCTTTCTAATATGGGGTCACTTGTGTGGTATTTTTACTGCCCTGGCATTTTAGGGGCCCCTAAACGTCAGAAGCAGTTTGGAATCTAAATGCGTAAAAAATGTTCTGTGAAATCCTAAAGGTACTCATTGGATTTAGGGCCCCTTTGCGCATCTTGGCTGCAAAAAAGTGGCACACATGGGGTATCGCCGTACTCGGGAGAAGTAGAGCAATGTGTTTTGGGGTGTATTTTTACCTATACCCCTACTGGGTGTGAAAAATATCCCTGTAAAAGACAACTTTGTATAATTTTTTTTTAAAAAAGTTGTCATTTACAGAGATATTTTTCACACCCAGTATGGGTATATGTAAAAGTACACCCCAAAACACATTGCCCTACTTCTCCTGAGTACAGTGATACCACATGTGTGCCACTTTTTTGCAGTCAAGTTGCGCAAATCGGCCCTAAATCCAATGAGTACCTTTTAGGACCGTATTTTTACGCATTTTTCTTCTCATGCTTCAGGGCCCCTAAAATGCCAGGGCAGTATAAATGCTCCACATGTGACCCCATTTTAGAAAGAAGACACCCCAAGGTATTCTCTGAGGGGCATGGTGAGTTCATAGAAGATTTTTTTTTTTTTTGCACAAGTTAGCAGAATTAGATTTTTTTTGTTTTTTTTCACAAAGTCTCCATTTCCGCTAACTTGTGACAAAAAGTTCAATCTTTCATGGACTCATTATGCCCCTCAGCAAATACCTTGGGGTGTCTTCTTTCCAAAATGGGGTCACATGTGGGGTTTTTGTACTGCCATGGCATTTGAGGGTCACTGCAATCATTACATGTATGGCCAGCATTAGGAGTTTCTGCTATTCTCCTTATATGGAGCATACGGGTAATGAGATTTTTTTTCCGTTTAGCCTCTGGGCTGAAAGAAAAAACGAATGGCACAGATTACCTCATTCGCATCGATCGATGTGGATGAAAAAATCTCTGCCAAAAAATATGCAAGAAAAAAAAGAGGGGCCTGGCGATTGCCAGGACATAGGGGCTCCGCCCAAACATCCATACCCACTCAGCTCCTATGTCCTGGCAAACGTGATTTCTCCATTCACATCGATCAATCGATCGGTGTGGAGGAAGACATCTTTGCCAGATTTTTTGATACAAAGTGTTTGCCAAAGCATATGAACTCCAACACCTCTCCTCAGCTCATATGCCAGGGCAAACGTACCTGTCCTGCAGAGGAGAAATCTCGTCTTGCAGCGCCGCATACACCGACTTCACGTGTCTTCTGACAGCAGCGCAATGCTTCTCTCAGAATTCACATCAGTGCTGCGGCATTTTCGTCGGTTGGTCCATTGGTCTACCTGGAAAATAAAGGGTGGTTATGGGGAAAAAAAGAAAAAAAAAGAAGAGAAAACAGGCAGCAGGCACATAACTTGAACGTTGCAAACTTTATAAAACCAGAACATTGTAAAACATGAACATAAAAACCTGAACTAACTCAAGATTTTTTTTTCTTGCTACCTGTTTAATTTTTTTTTTTTTTTACCATCTCACTCTTTATTTTCCTAGCAGAAACCTCTCCTTTCCCATGGGACAATGTGTAAAGTGTAAATCACACAGAGATGGTGCGAAGTACATTATACACGTTATCCCAAGTGAAAGGAGAGGTTTCTACCGCTTCAAACTTCTGCTGTAGCACACCAGCACCGTTCCCTATGTGTTAGGGTCTCTCAAAACCTAGTATTCTGAGAGACCCTAGAGCCTGAGTGGAAAAAAACTACCTGTGTAGTGCTGTCCCTACGTCCCTAAGTGTACCTGGGTGTGGTACTTCCGGAAACACTCTCCAAGGCATAGGGCAGGGTGGTCAGGACAGTCAGGACAGAAATAACGGGTGTCACGCCTTATTCCCCTCTGCTACAGACACGACATCTTTTTCGGGGTGGCGGTTGGGTTGAGGTACCAGGCACAACGCTGGGGAAGTGCCACTCGTGTAGACGGCTAACTACACTGGTGGTTGGGGCCACGGAACCTCCTGGATACAGGAGGTTCTCGATGATCTCTTCCTGGAATTTGAGGAAGGATCCCGTTCTCCCAGCCTTACTGTAGAGAACGTAACTGTTATATAGAGCCAATTGAAATAAATATACAGACACCTTTTTATACCAGCGTCTGGTCTTTCGGGAAATCAAATAAGGGGCCAACATCTGGTCGTTGAAGTCCACCCCTCCCATGTGGAAGTTATAGTCGTGGACTGAGAGGGGCTTTTCAACGACACTGGTTGCCCGTTCAATTTGGACTGTCGTGTCTGCGTGAATGGAGGAGAGCATGTAAACGTCACTCTTGTCTCTCCATTTCACCGCGAGCAGTTCTTCTTTACACAATACAGCCCTCTGCCTCCTTGCAAGTCTGGTGGTAATGAGCCATTGGGGGAAGCCCCGGCGACTAGGTCGCACGGTGCCGCAGCAGCCAATCTGTTATAGGAACAAATGCTTGAAGAGGGCCACACCTGTGTAAAAGTTGTCCACATAAAGATGGTACCCCTTGCCGAATAAGGGTGACACCAAGTCCCAGACTATCTTCCCACTGCTCCCCAGGTAGTCAGGGCAACCGACCGGCTCCAGGGTCTGATCTTTTCCCTCATAGATCCGAAATTTGTGCGTATAGCCTGTGGCCCTTTCACAGAGCTTATACAATTTGACCCCATACCGGGCGCGCTTCCTTGGGATGTACTGCTTGAAGCCAAGGCGCCCGGTAAAATGTATTAGGGACTCGTCTACGCAGATGTTTTGTGCGGGGGTATACAAATCTGTAAATTTCTGGTTAAAATGGTCTATGAGGGGCCGAATTTTATGGAGCCGGTCAAAAGCTGCGTGGCCTCTGGGACGGGAGGTGCTGTTGTCACTAAAGTGCAGGAAATGCAGGATGGTCTCAAAACGTGTCCTGGACATGGCAGCAGAGTACATGGGCATGTGATGAATTGGGTTCGTGGACCAATATGACCGCAATTCATGTTTTTTTGTAATGCCCATGCTGAGGAGAAGGCCCAGAAAAGTTCTAAATTCGGAAACTTGGACTGGTTTCCACCGGAAAGGCTGGGCATAAGAGCTTCCCGGGTTGTCGGCGATAAATTAAGTGGCATACCGATTTGATTCTGCCACGACTAGGTCATAGAGCTCCGCAGTGAAAAACAGCTCAAAAAACCCCAGCGCCGATCCTATCTGAGCTGTCTCCACCCGAACTCCTGACTGGACGGTGAAAGGGGGAACTACTGGTGCGGCTGAAGTTGGGGGCTGCCAATCAGGATTTGCCAGCACCTCAGGGACTCTAGGGGCTCTACGGGGCTGTCTTTGCGGTGGCTGTGACGGGGAAACTACTGCACGTGCCACAGGACCAGCTTCTACTGCCCTTCTGGTGCTCGCCACTTCACCATGTTGTACGGCAGTGCTGGTACTAGGTCCAGGATGGGCTGCGCTGCTGGTGTATGCCTCACCACGTAATCCGGCAGCGCCAGCCCCACTCTGCTGCCCTTGAAGCGGATCCTGCGCAACCTGCGGTCTAGCAACACGGGGCCAGGTACGCCTGGTTCTATCAGGGACCTCAACCTCCTCGTCAGAACTTTGGGTCAGACTGCCACTGCTCTCTACAGGTTCGTATTCTGACCCGCTAGATTCGTCAGATGAGGGTTCCCATTCCTCATCCGACTGGGTCAGAATCCTGTAGGCCTCTTCAGAGGAATACCCCTTGTTTAACATTTGGGCGTCTAAATTTAGGGGGTATTCCCTGAGACTACCCAAGATGAAAAGCAAGCCTGTCTTACAATTGAGAGGGTAGCGAAGTACAGAGCCGCTGCGATTGATAAAAAAGATCAAAACTGATTTTTTTTATCGCCGCAGCGCTTGTGAAGGGATTGTGCAGTGATTACAAAAAAAAAAAATTTTTTGTTACTGCGGCGGGGTGGGCGTGGGTGAACGCAGGTGTAGGCGACCGATCAGGCCTGATCGGGCAAACACTGCGTTTTGGGTGGAGGGCAAACTAAGGTGACACTAGTACTATTATATATCTGATCACTTACAGATACTATTAAAGTACAAACGCTGATTAGCGCTACGCTAATCAGCGAACCAGTGACTGCAGTGCGGTGGGCTGGGCGCTAACGCTAACTACCTACCAAAGGGGCCTAAACTAAGCTAAACCTAACAGTCAATCCTAGTGAAAAAAAAAGTGACAGTTTACACTGATCACTTTTTTCCCTTTCACTAGATGATTGACAGGTGATGAAAGGGGTTATCAAGGGGTTAATTTGGGTGATGGGGGGCTGATCAGGGGGCTAATGTGTGGTGATTGTGTGTACTCACAGTAACGTGTGCTCTCTCCTGGGTCCAACCGACGAAAAGGACCCAGGAGAGGGCACAGAAGCCATTTAACACATCATATTTACAAATATGATGGGTTAAATGGCTTCTCATTCGTTTTTTTAAAAGTCATCAGCCCGCCAGCGCTGCCGATTGGCTGGCAGGCTGATGACCAACTAGCCCTGCGCCTTTTGCCGTGCGCGATCTGCGCATGCGCGGGCGCATATACGTGAAATCTCGCGTCTCGCGAGATCATGCGTAGATGCGTCCGAACAGAAGATCCCTGCCGCCCGCATGACGCGATCCTGCGTGCGGCGGTCCGGGAGCAGTTAATAAAATTTTAAATTTTAAAATTTTTGTTCAATCTTATTAAGTTGAGATGTTTTATGGACCTCTATAACAAGAAAGATAAGTTACTACTAAATAGGGATATCAAATCCATGGACAACTCCAGTCAGCCAGAACGAGAGATATTACTACAGAGGGGCTCGCTGTTTAGGATTACCGAAGGGTTCTCAAACACATTTTATGAGCTACAGTAAATATTTTAACTTTCAAAGTAATTATCTATGTACTATTAACCCCTCCCCGCCCGATGACCTAGCTGTACATCATCGGAGCGGTGTTTAAATATAGCGCCCGCCATAGCGCCATCTAGGGTGGCCATCTGCTTCTTGTTGCAGACACCCGCGGCTAATTTCCGCGACCTGCAGTAATGCCGATCGCTGACATTTAACCCCTCAGATGCCATGGTCAATCCTGACACGGCATCTGCGCGCGATCCAAACCAAAGTAAAACTTTCGGTGGTGCTCCCATTCCCCTGTGTGGTGATCGGAGGAGCCAGAGTGTGTATGCAGCAGCCTCACTCTTTATGAATGAAACCGGGCTGCTGCAAGTGTATTGGAGTCTATGATAATAGCAATCAGATGGCTGATTGTTATAGTTCCCTATGGCAACTATATAAAAGTGTAAACAAAAAAACTAATTTAAAAATAAATAAATAAATAAATAATAAGATCGAAAAATTAAAATCACCCCCTTTTTCCCAAATTAAAATTAAATGACTAAAAAATAAAATAAAATACACAGCCTGGGTAATATGGCCACATCATGGGTCAATATATGGCCAAGAAAAACTATACATATTAGGTATCGCCGGATTCATAATGACCAGTAGAATAAAAATAAAACTGGTCAGTTTTATCGGATGTCTTAATTTAAAAACCTGTAAAACTGTTGTGGCATTGCTTTTATTTAGCAATTTTACCTCATTTGGAATTTTTTCCGCTTCCTACTACATATATACAATATTTAATGGTGGTGTTGGAAAGTACAACTTGTCCTGCAATATGGCTATGTGAACCAACAAATAAAAAAAGTTATGGCTCTCAGAAGGCAGGGAGCGCAAAACGAAAACGAAAAAAAAAACAACCTCCGGGCCTGAAAGGGTTAGCATTGTAATATGATCACAATTACGGCAAAACATTCTCTAACTATAAATTTGAAAAGCATAATTTCTAATAATTTAATTAACATCATGAAAGGGGCTGTCACTACTGTTATTTTTGTCACTGGTCTTTGCTTCTCCCAAATACTTCTGTTTTCTCTTTGACACATGATTGCGTCCTCCATTAATAGTAAACTTTTGGACAATATGGCCGCATGACATAATGTCAGATACACAAAGCATCACAGAGTCCAAAGCAATCTCTGGAAGCAATACTGTAGATACCAGAAACATGAATAAGAGTTCGAACCGAGGGCAGCAGCAGTCAGTGAGGAGAAGACGGGGTGTTGCTAAAGCATAAAATGGGCCACTTTAAAGCTATTTCTCTAATAGAAATGAACAATTTCAGTTATTAACGTATATTATAAAAATTGTCAGTATTGTTGCCCCTGCACATTACATAAAAAAATGAATGACAGTTACACTTTAAGTTAGCTAGTGCTACACATGTGACTAAATCACACAGGTGAACACATAATGAATTTCGAAATGCATGACACATTTGGCATCCCTGCCAATCAACTGTTTGAAGAGACCGCAGCGCTCGTGCAAGCACTGCATCCTCTTTTATTTTTACCTAATTGCTGTCAAGATTGTAATCACACTTCCTCTCCCATTCACTACACCACAGCTACAAGATTGATGTCATCCAGGTAAACACTGAAGAACATGAAGTGCTCACATGAACACCACTGTCTCTTTGAATAGCTGATCTGATATTGATGACCCATATTGAGGCTAGGTCATCAATATCTGTAGCTCAGACAACTCCTTTAAGCCAGAAATAGGCAGGGCACAATAGAAACATAACTATGGCAGGCCTGTGAGCCAAAGCTGCCATAAATACTGTACGCCTCCCACAATCTAGTCACAGGGGGGATTTCAGTCACGGGAGCAATCGACTCCTGTTAGGCTACTTTCACACTTGCTGCAGAGTGATCCGGCAAGCAGTTCCATCGCTGGAACTGCCTGCCAGATCCGTCAAAACGCATGTAACCGTACATGTTTTCATCCACTGGATCCGTTATTCCGTCGCCGAAAAGAAATACCGGATCCGGCAAACCATATGTAAGCAGAGATAGTTTTTGCTGGATCCGTCAAAATAGCCGATACGTCTCATCTGTTATCATCCGTATTCAAAAGAAAGGACGGATCCGGTATTCAATTTTTAAAGATAAAAAAAAAAGCTATTACATATGAAAATAGTACAGTGGCTATAGAAGACAACCGAAGGTCACTTACCCCTTAGATGCTCATTCTGAAGATTGCAAAGATGATGCCGGACCACATTTGTTTCAGATTGCAGGCTCTAATCCATGTTTCACTCTGGAGAAGACGTCTTACATCCAGACAGCGTCATCGGCGTCGCTATTGGTTGCATCCAATAACTTCTGCAAGAATAAGAAGGGGAGCTTTTGAAACTCTGTTTCCTGAATTGCGGAGTTATCCAGAAAAGTTTTGCAATTACTTACGGATGAATGTGGAAAGTTTTGATGATCTAAGACAATGGGTGTCACCTCACATCCAAAGACAGGACACCACCTTCCAGCGCAGTGTTTCCCCAGCAGAACGCCTAATGCTGACCATAAGGTAAATTATATTTTTAATTGTAATATATTGTTAATTTATTTTGGATAATGTTTAAAAGTTGATTTTCATGGTTCAACACCAGAAATTTTTCCGAACCCCATGTTAAAAAAACTTCATTTTTTTTTCTGCATTTTACTGATTGCAGAATTGCGCATTCTAAGGAGGCTCTGCATTAGTATTGTTCACAGTGACTTGAACATCTTGTATGGTCATGATATTACCCATATATCGGCCATTACAGACTTTGAAAGCACTGTTAACAATTGTAGTCATAAGAATACGCCTATTGTTCGCCATGGAGACCCCGTTCTATCATTGCATTTTCACAAAAATTACTTTGGCCGTTAAAAATTCCAACAGAACAAATACTTGTCCAGTTCAAGGTCTCAAAGAATTGCATACAATTGATGTAGCTTGCATTGTATTTTTTTTTTTAAGTATACATCTATTTACCCATATATATATATATTTTTTTTAAGATTTCTGGCATCTGGAGAAAGTTTCACTTCACTCCATTTTCAATTTTGGCTTGGGATATCAACAGTTTCCATTATTGTGAAGGAGACAGGACATGTTTTGTGGGAACAAGTGCATGATGAATTTATTCCACATCCAATTCGCAAAAAGTGGACTGAAATTGCAGAAAAATTTATGGAGCTCTGTCAGTTTCATAACTGTATTGGTGCGGTAGATGGGAAACATATCAGGATTATCAAGCGCCAAGGCACCGGATCCGAGTTTTTCAACTACAAAAAATGTTTTTCTATCACCCTAATGGCCATCGCTGATGCCCAATATCATTTTATTGCTGTCGATGTTAGGGCATATGGACGCACAAACGATTCAATGGTTTTTAAAAATTCTTATATAAAAATTCTTATATATAATAGACAATTTGATTTTCCTCCGCCTTAACCACTGCCAGGTACAGATGCCCCACCCATGCCGTTTGTTTTGGTTGCTGATGAGGTCTTCCAAATGTATTGAAATCTTCTGAAACCATATTCCAGCCGTGGAATAAATTTTAAAAAATGCACGTTCAACTATCCCTTGACCAGGGCGCGAAGGATGGTGGAATGCACATTCGGCTTTTGTTTGCCAAATGGAGGGTTTTCACTAAACCCATTCATATGAAAGTTGAAATGGTCGATGAGGTGGTTACAGTAAGTCTGCTGTTGTGTTACATAACTACCTCCTTATAAAAGAACCCCTAAATGTGGAGCAGATACTGGAGGACAGCAAGATAGCCATCATTCACAATTGGTCAAGTGTAGCGGTTGCAAGGATGAGAGACTGTTTTGCAGATTATTTCTGCTCTGATGCCGGAAGGGTGGACTGGCAGGATCGATTTGTCTAAAAAAATTTAGATTATTTTTTCATGAAAAATTAATATTATTATGTTTGTTTGCCTGGGTATGTGGGTGGGTACAGTGGGGTGTATTGTTGTAGAATAGTTGTATATTAAGTTTTTGGTCCATTAAATTCTGTTGACCACCATACATTGAGTCTTGTTTCATATATTTATGCCCCCATGCTGGAGAAGCGACACATACTTGTGCTGCTCCACCGGCACAAGGAGATTATGTCAGGCCTCTCCTACTCAATATGTGTCAACCTAATCTCCTCACGCTGGAGGAGCAATTTATACTTGTGTCACTCTACCAGCGCAGGGAGATTATGTCTGGCCTCTCCTACACACTTTGTGTCAACCTAATCTCCCCACGCTGGTGGAGCAACTCATACTTGTGTCGGTCCACCTGCGCAGGAGAGATTATGTCGGGCCTCTCCTACACACTATGTTTCAACCTAATCTCCCCACACTGGAGGAGCGACACATACTTGTGTCGCTCCACCGGCACAGGGAGATTATGTCAGGCCTCTTCTACACACTATGTGTTAACTTAATCTCACCACGCTGGAGGAGCGACTCATACTTGTGTCACTCCACCGGCGCAGGGAGATTATGTCCGACCTCTCTTACACACTATGTGTCAACCTAATCTCCCCACACTGGAGGAGCGACACATACTTGTGTCGCTACACCAGCACAGGGAGATTATGTCCAGCCTCTCGTACACACTATGTGTCAACCTAATCTCCCCGCGCTGGAGGAGAGTTTGGGAGTGGGAAGGGGGATTGAAGGAGGATGGGGAGGCTGGAATGGGGGATAAGGAGGTTGGGATTGGTTATGAGGAGGTTGGGATGGGGGAAAGGTAGTTTGGGAAGGGGATATGGAGGTTGGGATGGGGAAAGGTAGTTTGGGATGAGGGATAGGGGTGATATGGGGGACAGGTAGTTGGTAATGGGGGATAGGTGTGGGATGGGGGATAGGTCTGGGGAGGGGGAATAGATGTGGGGCAGTCATGGAATTGCCACAAGACGCTGTCCACTTGTCTTCTGGCCTCAAGCAGCTGGTCGGGCATAAACCTTTCCATCACGGGGAGCAACAATGACCAATAGTGATGCACTGCACCCATCTGTGACGTCAGCACCGCCCCCTCCTGCAGACTTCACACAGTGTCCTCCAAAGCGGCAACTCTATTGGTGAATCCCTTTAAGGACTCGTAAATGAACCTTGTAAGATCCTCGTAGTCCGCCTGACGGCTCCTACCGGTCCTCTGGCGATGCACGAGGGCCTCAAAAAGTGGTACCCATCGTTGCGTCACCAGAGGGCACATGTAGGGGAACATTGAGGTCCTGACCAGCTGCTTTAGCAGGACGAGAGGGACCCTCGGTGGGCAGCTCTTCAGGGACCGCCTCTGGAGCGACCTTCTCCAGTTGCACTTCACGAGGAGCCTCGGGCGCCCGAGTACTGCTCATTGTGCTTTAAATCAAAAAGAAAAAAAGAAAAATTTAGTAATTAAAGAACCTCTGGATGGAGGCGAGCAAAGGGACTTGGGATGCTATATGTAAAGTTGCATATAAAAAAAAAAACATACTGTACAAAGATAAAGCCCATACATTCTAGTTGTGTACAGAGTGTCTATGTACAGTATTTTTATTTTTTTACAGCAACTTCATCTGAAGCACGCTTTGCTCATCTCTACTCCACCAAACTATGTGGATGTCCGGGACAGAGTGCCAAATGGCATTCTGCCAGGGCCACACACATACATTTGAGATCATAATTGATAATTTGTATTAACAATATATCTTACCATCGCAGCTGTAGGGTTCGTCTTAGGAATCCCAATGCGGCCGCATAACTATACTGCGCTTAACCTCCTCGTTGAAGTAATTTTAGTAGCGATCCCTTATTGACCGCCACTGCACCATGATTTTCGTCCCTGGCCAAAATAAAAAAAATAAATAAACAATTTGTCTTTAAAATACATGATTTTTAACCTCAAAAATTGTTTACTATTTGATTGAACAACAAAACAAAAAAAAATGTTGTTAACTATCGGTGGCAGACTGCAGTGACACACTTCAACCAGACAGAAATAACAGTTTTGACAAAAAAGCAGACATATATGCAGTGTACAAATTAAATACGATATACTTACGGTACTCATCCCGTTGACTTTCATTGAGATCTTCCCAAATGGGCAAAAGTGCTATGCAAATCTCGAGCCAGAGGAGCCGGTTTGCGTAATGGTCTGCGTGGCGGCGGTCCGTCTGGTCACACAATGCGGTTCGTTTCTTCACCATCTGGATGAGGAGGTCGTTGTCTATCAAAAAACCGAGGAAGTCCTCCTGATCCGTTCTGGTGGAGGCGCGGAAACCCTAAAAAAAGAACAATCAAATTAACATAATGTTTTAAACATTTTGACCTAAAAAGACTTTGTTTTAAACTACTCGCACGACCACGAGCGCTGCGTGCTCCCCGACTACCTCTGGCTAAAGCTGGACTAACTCTCTGTGAGTCAACGGGACGAGCTGACTGTAATAAAACACACAAAAAAAAACATTAATTTACAAAAATAAACAAAATATCTATCAGAGAAAATAAAAAATTACCACTTGTTGTCCTCCATCCCCGACTTCCTCCTCTCCTGCCGTCGCTTGGCCGGGAAGCATCTCCTCCACAGACGATGCCTGAGAAATAAAAAAAAAATGTATACAAGACTGTCACAATATTACAATGGGGAATGATTCCCAACTAGACATACCGTATCATGTCTCCGACATCATGGAGGAGGAGAGCTCCTGGCCTCATTTGAAGATGATGAGCCTGCAGAAATGTTTTTTTTTTTTTTTTTATTAGGTTTGAACTTTGCTTAATACAACAGACCCACGAAAATTATACTTACTTGACATTTTTTGGAAAAAATATATATATCTGGCAGGCACGCAGGCGGGCTGGCTGGCAGGTGGGTTTTCTTGCAGGTGAATGGGGCGGGCTTGATGTTTTTGATTTGTAATTTTGTTTTTTTCTTTTCTACAAAACTAAAAAAGGAGTGGTAGTCAGAATCTTATACGTAAGACTACTACTCTGGGCATGCACTGTGTACTTATACCACCTGCATTCCCTATGTACTATTGCATAGGGACTGCAGGTTGTACAAGTGCACAGTGGGTGCTAGGAGTAGTAGTCCAGGGTACTTCTACTCCTAACATCCACTATGTACTTGTGCCACCCGCAGTCCCAATGAACTATTACATAGGGACTGCAGTTGGTACAAGTACATAGTGGATACTAGGAGTGGTAGTACCTAGGACTACTACTCCTAGCATCCACTATGTACTTGTATCTCCTGCATTCCCTATGCAATAGTACATAGGTATTGCAGGTGGTACAAGTACATAGTGCATGCTAGGAGTAGCAGTACCCTGGACTACTACTCCTAGCACTCACTGTGCAGGACTACCTAGGACTACCACTCCTAGTATCCACTATGTACTTTTACTACCTGCAGTCCCTATACAAAAGTACATAGGGACTGCAGGTAGTAGAAGTACATAGAGGATGCTAAGAGTAGTAGTGCTAGGTATTACCACTCCTAGCATCACCTATGGACTTATAACATACAGCTCCTATGCTTAAGTACATAGGAGCTGCATATATTTCTATTTTCTGAAAGTTGCGCAACAAAAACAACAAACTTTATACTCACCTTCAATGGCGTCCTCCCTTCTCCCTCGCAGGCTGGAACTAAGAGAGACAGTAATCTGCCTGTGCCACCCACTCCTCCTATTTCCATACGCAGGCGCAGACAGAAAATCCAGATCCGCTGATGCAGCAAACGACGGAACTCTTTGTAACGTATCCGGCATTTATACATTTCAATGTAAATTAATGCCGGATCCGTATTTCCGGCAAGTCGTCCGGCACTTTTGCTGGAGAAAAATCCGCAGCATGCTGCGGTATTTCCTCCGGCGAATACGCCATACAGAGACTGAACTGAAGACATCGTGATGCATCCTGAATAGATTACTCACCATTCAGAATGCATGGGGATAAAACTGATCAGTTCTTTTCCAGTATTGAGCCCCTATGACAGAAATCTATGCCGGAAAAGAAAAACGCTAGTGTGAAGGTACTTTTAAACGGCCACTCAAATGCTACGGCCACAACTTACAGCAGATGAGCAGATAAAAGCCATCTGAGTTGTCTCTGATCACAGATTCTGCATACAGTTCTCTGCTATGTAAAACAGCATGGACCTGCTGACTATGATGCCCACTTAGAGTAACTCCTTGGTGGAAACCATCTTTAAAAACCTGACATTCACCATACAGTACATGTACAGCAGATGATGGGAAGGGGTTAAAATATTTTGTTCATCTAAGTATAGAATAGAGAAACTTGATATTAAACAGCTCTCACCTGTTTGATTTCCACAAAGTTGGTGCACGGACACGGATCATGGACCAATCGATCCCAGTACAAATTGAAAAACAAAGTCCAGCTCCTTCTTGCGGATAAAAAATCTTCAATCTTTATTTCATATCTCCAGTATAAAAACTTGACATAGAGGTATTCACATTCGTCTACGCGTTTCGGACCATATCACATCAGGGTCCTTACTCATGACAAACTTTTAAAAAACTGGACAGACATTTATGGGGAAAGAGGGAAACACCTCTTCCTTACCCATAATCCCTTGCATTGTGAATCTGTATGCACCAGTTTAATTACAACACCTGTTACTCAAACACACCCAAAGTGCTAAAAAATACATATTAGTTGGACTAAAATAATATATATATATTGTGACACAGTGAGAGGTTTGGTGGTAAAAAACAGGTATTTTCCTCTCAGCCTGTGCTGCTGGGTTGATTGCAGCCAGGTGAGGGCAAATACTGGACCGGATTGTAGGTGCCGGTCCGGGTTTTTTGGGGTTAATACCTAGCTGCCTTTAAAAGACAGCTGGGTTGATGCAAAGCTGTCTCTCTGTGTGTGGGATCTGAGCCCTGTGCTGGGCTGAAAAGCTGCGACCTGTGTGTCAGGAGAGCAGGCCATGTAAAGACGGTCAGTGGACTTTTTGTGTTGCCGAGCATTCAGCCAGGTGTGAACTGACACCTAGGATTTGAGGTGATTTAACCTGGAAACTGCTGGTGTTCCGTGGAGCTCTCAGGGCTGGAAGCAAGAGCTTACAAAGAGGCGTGCAGTCTGCCTGGAAGCCTGAGGTTGGACTTTCCTGCGGCTGGGCTGACAGCCGGGTGTGAACACGCACCTAAACCACACAGGTGAATTTGATTCAGTCTTGGACTTTTGTTTTGCCTCAAGTTTTGCTATGTGTGTGAAGTAACACTAAGTGACTGTTTTGAGTTTCGTTTGGGCAAGTGTGAAATAAAACACTGTTTGCTGCACTACCTGGACTCTCTTTGCCTCTATACTGCACCCGCACCGCTGTCTACCAGAGCAACTCCCCACATTTGGTGGAGGATGCGGGCAATTGCAGTGAGGCTGGCGGGAAGCCAAAACTTTTTGTAGCATACCTATAATATATATGATACATAATTGCAGACTTGACATTTCAAGGTTATTAACTCAATAAATAGTACATATATGAGTTAGTATTGTAGGATTAAATACTGTCTGATATTTAAACCTGCTGGTTGCCTTGTCTCTAGTTGGAAAATCCAAAAAGCTTCTCTATTGAGCAACTTGCGTCTTCGATCACCACCACGTGGGGGCAGCACCACTCGTTCTATGGCCTGCACACGCAAACATGAGGGATCACCAGCATGAACTAGCGCACAGTGCAGACTAACCGCCGACACATTGCGTTTTCTATAGTGCGGTATGTCAGATAAGTGTTTGCGGATGCGGACCTTAATTGAGTTTGTGGTGCAGCCCACATATTGTACTCTACAAATCTCACATGTGAAAAGATAGATCGCATATTTTGTGTTGCAGTTCACATACAAGTACACTTTATAAACTTTATTATTTACAGCAGATGTAAAAGTTCTTGACTGTGTCATATACGTACAACAAATACATCTGCTGTGTCCGCACCGATAACTTCCCGGATTGTTGAGCCACGTATGTTGTGTATTTTTATTACTTTGAAAAAGACTGGGGCTAAGGACATTTCCCACCGTGCATGCGCAGCGAGCTACGCATCTGACACCCTGAGACACAATGGGAGACCATTCACTATCCATATGCAGGACTGGCAGGTATTTATTGACAATCTTGCAGATCTCATGATATTCCATGCTATACCGCGTAGAGAACATTAAAGACCCCGGATTTTTTGATTTTTTGATCCTCTTTACTGATGATATAAGATCATTTCTTTCCATAGAAGATACTAATCTCTTGGACCTAACAATGTTTTCCACGCGGTATTTACGTTGAACCAGTCTTTTCTCTATATTTTCAGCTTCTTTTAAGAACAAGCTTTGGTCAGAACAGTTTCTCCTTGCCCTGATTAATTCCCCTTTCGGGATATTAGCCACTACATGAGGAGGGTGACATGAATTTGCCAATAGGATGGTATTACCCGCTATTTCTTTTCTGTAGGTTTTGGTAACCACTCGCTCTTTTCTATGTCTGCCATCAAGCATAGATCTAGAAAATTAATGGTCGATTTGTCAAAGTGGACCTGAAATTGGATGGACTGCATACATGAATTTATGTATGTCACAAAGGGTGGTATGGTCGCCACATCCCCAGACCAAACTAACAGCAGGTCATCTATGTAACGACCATACCACCCGATATTGTGCACACATATGGGCGTGTCGATGAGGAGAAAGTGTCTCTCCCACCATGCCATAAATATATTGGCTATGGAGGGGGAGAACTTGGCCCCCATCGACACGCCCGACACCTGCAAGTATTACTCCCCATCAAAAAGAAAAAAGTTATGCTTAAGTAAAAATACCAAAACTACTTCCATAAACTCCTGTAATAGTGGCGTATACGTGCTATATATGTTCAAAAACCACCTGAGAGATCTTGCAGCAAAGTCATGTGGAATGCTGGTATACAGCGATGAAACATCTGCTGTTAACCATATAAATTCCGGTTTCCACACAAATTTAGAGAAGGCTTGTAATACCGATCTTGAATCTTGTAAAAAACCTGGGATCATAGGGACCAACGGTTGCAGTAATGAATCAAGCCATTCTGACAATTTTTCAGAATATGAGCCAATCCCTGCTACAATTGGGCGTAATGGTGGTGGAAAAACACCCTTATGTATTTTGGGTAAGGCATGAAAAATAGACAGGACAGGCTCATCTACATAGATAAAATCTACTTCCTTCTGTGAAAAAATATTTTTATCCAAACCCAAGGATAATATATCCCTAAGTTTGGCTTGGAAAAAGGGGAGAGGGTTGGCACTGAGGCGAGCATACACCTGGATATCCTCCAGCATGAGCATTATCTGTTTTTTATATATGCCCACATCCAGGACAACAACCACTCCCCCCTTATCTGCATTTTTGATCACCAAGTCCTGTCTATCCTGCAAATTTTGCAAAGCCTCAGTTTCATTTCTAGACATATTTGCATGGCCGGGGGGTTGTTCCATTTTGCATTTTTTATGTAGTGAACAAAGATCCTTCTCCACTAGTTCCTGGAATCGATCCAGGGCAGGTGATCTGGATTGCAGCGGGTAAAAATCCCTATTTGACACTTTAAAATATTTTGACTTATTTTGCAATTCCATATCACTATGTCCTGATCGAAGTTTATAAAGTGTACTCGTATGTGAACTGCAACACAAAATATGCGATCTATCTTTTCACATGTGAGATTTGTAGAGTACAATATGTGGGCTGCACCACAAACTCAATTAAGGTCCGCATCCGCAAACACTTATCTGACATACCGCACTATAGAAAACGCAATGTGTCGGCGGTTAGTCTGCACTGTGCGCTAGTTCATGCTGGTGATCCCTCATGTTTGCGTGTGCAGGCCATAGAACGAGTGGTGCTGCCCCCACGTGGTGGTGATCGAAGACGCAAGTTGCTCAATAGAGAAGCTTTTTGGATTTTCCAACTAGAGACAAGGCAACCAGCAGGTTTAAATATCAGACAGTATTTAATCCTACAATACTAACTCATATATGTACTATTTATTGAGTTAATAACCTTGAAATGTCAAGTCTGCAATTATGTATCATATATATTATAGGTATATAGTAACTATATATATATATATATATATATATATATATATATATATATTCTTTTAGTGCAACTAATATGTATTTTTTAGCACTTTGGGTGTGTTTGAGTAACAGGTGTTGTAATTAAACTGGTGCATACAGATTCACAATGCAAGGAATTGTGGGTAAGGAAGAGGTGTTTCCCTCTTTCCCCATAAATGTCTGTCCAGTGTTTTAAAAGTTTGTCATGAGTAAGGACCCTGATGTGATATGGTCCGAAACGCGTAGACGAATGTGAATACCTCTATGTCATGTTTTTATACTGGAGATATGAAATAAAGATTGAAGATTTTTTATCTGCAAGAAGGAGCTGGACTTTGTTTTTCAATTTGTACTGGGATCGGTTGGTCCATGATCCGTGTCCGTGCACCAACTTTGTGGAAATCAAACAGGGGAGAGCTGCTTAATATCAAGTTTCTCTATTGCCGCAGTGGACAAGCGTGCACTCCCTGTGTGAATATAAACTATATCCAGAGAATATTAAACTTGCGAACTTTGGATAGAAGTTCAACTTCTGAATTGATCCACCAATATTGCATTACATTCGGTGGAGGAAGTTAATGAACGCATTATCAAAATGAATGTTATATTTGAGATGTCGAACCCAAATGTTCAGGAGGATTTTAATATAAACGCTACAATGTCTGCGCTTGAACAACTGCTCATAAAAGAATTGCGGACTTGGTGGGACGCAACTTCCCTGACAAAATATATTGACAAATCAATGATTCCAAGAGGTCTCCGCATTAAAAAGAGACCAACGATTGTCTATTCAGAGGAATTTGTTACCCAGTGGGATGAAATCTTGTCGGCATGTTCCACAAAACTAATGCAACTTATAGTCCGGTGTGAACAGGACTCTCTAAAAACTCTGAGAGAGGAAATCAAAGTCCTACAGCAAACACTTCTAGTGTAAAGATCTTGATGAAAAATTACGTGATAACATCACGAAAATGGAGGAAGATCTAATGAAGCTTAAACAAACTAAATATAACCGTGACCTGATGGATTATAACAAGGGAGAAATATATACAGTGGAGGAAATAATTATTTGACCCCTCACTGATTTTGTAAGTTTGTCCAATGACAAAGAAATGAAAAGTCTCAGAACAGTATCATTTCAATGGTAGGTTTATTGTAACAGTGGCAGATAGCACATCAAAAGGAAAATCGAAAAAATAACTTTAAATAAAAGATAGCAACTGATTTGCATTTCATTGAGTGAAATAAGTATTTGAACCCTCTAACAAAAAAAGACTTAATACTTGGTGGAAAAACCCTTGTTTGCAAGCACAGAGGTCAAACGTTTCTTGTAATTGATGACCAAGTTTGCGCACATTTTAGGAGGAATGTTGGTCCACTCCTCTTTGCAGATCATCTCTAAATCCCTAAGGTTTCGAGGCTGTCTCTGTGCAACTCTGAGCTTGAGCTCCCTCCATAGGTTTTCGATTGGATTAAGGTCCGGAGACTGACTAGGCCACTCCATGACCTTAATGTGCTTCTTCTTGAGCCACTCCTTTGTTGCCTTTGCTGTATGTTTTGGGTCATTGTCGTGCTGGAACACCCATCCACGACCCATTTTCAGTTTCCTGGCAGAGGGAAGGAGGTTGTCGCTCAGGATTTCACGATACATGGCTCCGTCCATTTTCCCGTTAATGCGAATAAGTTGTCCTGTGCCCTTAGCAGAAAAACACCCCCAAAGCAAAATGTTTCCACCCCCATGCTTGACGGTGGGGACGGTGTTTTGGGAGTCATAGGCAGCATTTTTCTTCCTCCAAACACAGCGAGTTGAGTTAATGCCAAAGAGCTCTATTTTGGTCTCATCAGACCACAGCACCTTCTCCCAGTCACTCTCTGAATCATTCAGGTGTTCATTGGCAAACTTCAGACGGGCCTGCACATGTGCCTTCCTGAGCAGGGGGACCTTGCGAGCCCTGCAGGATTTTAATCCATTGCGGTGTAATGTGTTTCCAATGGTTTTCTTGGTGACTGTGGTCCCTGCTAATTTGAGGTCATTAACTAACTCCTCCCGTGTAGTTCTAGGATGCTTTTTCACCTTTCTCAGAACCATTGACACCCCACGAGGTGAGATCTTGCGTGGAGCCCCAGAGCGAGGTCGATTGATGGTCATTTTGTGCTCCTTCCATTTTCGAACAATCGCACCAACAGTTGTCACCTTCTCTCCCAGCTTCTTGCTAATGGTTTTGTAGCCCATTCCAGCCTTGTGCAGGTCTACAATTTTGTCTCTGACATCCTTGGACAGCTCTTTGGTCTTTCCCATGTTGGAGAGTTTGGAGTCTGCTTGATTGATTGATTCTGTGGACAGGTGTCTTTTATACAGGTGACTAGTTAAGACAGGTGTCCTTAATGAGGGTGACTAATTGAGTAGAAGTGTCTAACCACTCTGTGGGAGCCAGAACTCTTAATGGTTGGTAGGGGTTCAAATACTTATTTCACTCAATGAAATGCAAATCAGTTGCTATCTTTTATTTAAAGTTATTTTTTCGATTTTCCTTTTGATGTGCTATCTGCCAATGTTACAATAAACCTACCATTGAAATGATACTGTTCTGAGACTTTTCATTTCTTTGTCATTGGACAAACTTACAAAATCAGTGAGGGGTCAAATAATTATTTCCTCCACTGTACGTGGGCCGAGAAAAGAGGTAACACATTACGATCTATTTTAAGAAGAAAGCATACACGGCTACGGAATACACAGCCCCATACCAGAGAAATATGGGGGAATGCCCCAGCAATCCTGCAATGTCTTCACATCACAAGGCAGTGGCAAAAAACGACGGGCGGGCAGGCGACACAGAAAGAACCAACCAGAAGGTACCCTGCTCGAAGCAGGAAAATGTAGAAGATATACAAGTTATCAACCTCTCTGCCAGCATTCTCTCTGAGGAACAGATTAACATCCTTAAAAGAGGTTTGACCTTTTCTCCCACAAGTCATTTTGATTTATATAAAACCATTCTGGGCGTTAACAAACTAGCTCGACTTATGACATTGCGTCGACATTTTTGGGAAGACAAAGATGATAATGTTGATGTAAACGAGCAGGTGGAGAATATGAATGGAAGGGAGTCTGAATTAAGGCAGGAGGCTGATAGCATGTCTTTTTTGGAATTGGTACATGTGTGTAGTCTACAGGAACTTCGATCAGGACATAGTGATATGGAATTGCAAAATAAGTCTAAATATTTTAAAGTGTCAAATAGGGATTTTTACCCGCTGCAATCCAGATCACCTGCCCTGGATCGATTCCAGGAACTAGTGGAGAAGGATCTTTGTTCACTACATAAAAAATGCAAAATGGAACAACCCCCCGGACATGCAAATATGTCTAGAAATGAAACTGAGGCTTTGCAAAATTTGCAGGATAGACAGGACTTGGTGATCAAAAATGCAGATAAGGGGGGAGCGGTTGTTGTCCTGGATGTGGGCATATATAAAAAACAGATAATGCTCATGCTGGAGGATATCCAGGTGTATGCTCGCCTCAGTGCCAACCCTCTCCCCTTTTTCCAAGCCAAACTTAGGGATATATTATCCTTGGGTTTGGATAAAAATATTTTTTCACAGAAGGAAGTAGATTTTATCTATGTAGATGAGCCTGTCCTGTCTATTTTTCATGCCTTACCCAAAATACATAAGGGTGTTTTCCACCACCATTACGCCCAATTGTAGCAGGGATTGGCTCATATTCTGAAAAATTGTCAGAATGGCTTGATTCATTACTGCAACCGTTGGTCCCTATGATCCCAGGTTTTTACAAGATTCAAGATCGGTATTACAAGCCTTCTCTAAATTTGTGTGGAAACCGAATTTATATGGTTAACAGCAGATGTTTCATCGCTGTATACCAGCATTCCACATGACTTTGCTGCAAGATCTCTCAGGTGGTTTTTGAACATATATAGCACGTATACGCCACTATTACAGGAGTTTATGGAAGTAGTTTTGGTATTTTTACTTAAGCATAACTTTTTTCTTTTTGATGGGGAGTAATACTTGCAGGTGTCGGGCGTGTCGATGGGGGCCAAGTTCTCCCCCTCCATAGCCAATATATTTATGGCATGGTGGGAGAGACACTTTCTCCTCATCGACACGCCCATATGTGTGCACAATATCGGGTGGTATGGTCGTTACATAGATGACCTGCTGTTAGTTTGGTCTGGGGATGTGGCGACCATACCACCCTTTGTGACATACATAAATTCATGTATGCAGTCCATCCAATTTCAGGTCCACTTTGACAAATCGACCATTAATTTTCTAGATCTATGCTTGATGGCAGACATAGAAAAAGAGCGAGTGGTTACCAAAACCTACAGAAAAGAAATAGCGGGTAATACCATCCTATTGGCAAATTCATGTCACCCTCCTCATGTAGTGGCTAATATCCCGAAAGGGGAATTAATCAGGGCAAGGAGAAACTGTTCTGACCAAAGCTTGTTCTTAAAAGAAGCTGAAAATATAGAGAAAAGACTGGTTCAACGTAAATACCGCGTGGAAAACATTGTTAGGTCCAAGAGATTAGTATCTTCTATGGAAAGAAATGATCTTATATCATCAGTAAAGAGGATCAAAAAATCAAAAAATCCGGGGTCTTTAATGTTCTCTACGCGGTATAGCATGGAATATCATGAGATCTGCAAGATTGTCAATAAATACCTGCCAGTCTTGCATATGGATAGTGAATGGTCTCCCATTGTGTCTCAGGGTGTCAGATGTGTAGCTCGCCGCGCATGCACGGTGGGAAATGTCCTTAGCCCCAGTCTTTTTCAAAGTAATAAAAATACACAACATACGTGGCTCAACAATCCGGGAAGTTATCGGTGCGGACACAGCAGATGTATTTGTTGTACGTATATGACACAGTCAAGAACTTTTACATCTGCTGTAAATAATAAAGTTTATAAAGTGTACTCGTATGTGAACTGCAACACAAAATATGCGATCTATCTTTTCACATGTGAGATTTGTAGAGTACAATATGTGGGCTGCACCACAAACTCAATTAAGGTCCGCATCCGCAAACACTTATCTGACATACCGCACTATAGAAAACGCAATGTGTCGGCGGTTAGTCTGCACTGTGCGCTAGTTCATGCTGGTGATCCCTCATGTTTGCGTGTGCAGGCCATAGATCGAGTGGTGCTGCCCCCACGTGGTGGTGATCGAAGACGCAAGTTGCTCAATAGAGAAGCTTTTTGGATTTTCCAACTAGAGACAAGGCAACCAGCAGGTTTAAATATCAGACAGTATTTAATCCTACAATACTAACTCATATATGTACTATTTATTGAGTTAATAACCTTGAAATGTCAAGTCTGCAATTATGTATCATATATATTATAGGTATATAGTAACTATATATATATATATATATATTCTTTTAGTGCAACTAATATGTATTTTTTAGCACTTTGGGTGTGTTTGAGTAACAGGTGTTGTAATTAAACTGGTGCATACAGATTCACAATGCAAGGAATTGTGGGTAAGGAAGAGGTGTTTCCCTCTTTCCCCATAAATGTCTGTCCAGTGTTTTAAAAGTTTGTCATGAGTAAGGACCCTGATGTGATATGGTCCGAAACGCGTAGACGAATGTGAATACCTCTATGTCAAGTTTTTATACTGGAGATATTGAAATAAAGATTGAAGATTTTTTATCCGCAAGAAGGAGCTGGACTTTGTTTTTCAATTTTCTAAGTATAGAATGTATTATTTATTTCAAAATGTTTCTTACTCATCCATTAGAAAGCTAAACAGCTACAATTCTATGTAGCTATAATCTCATCTTGTAAAGGTCAACTTTGACATATTGTTTAGGAAAGCTAAAATTGTGTAAACACAGACAGCTAATTTTCAATGCCTACATGATTACAAAAATGGTTGGCTTAAAAATAGAGCAACAGAAAACTGAAAAATTAATGAAAATAAATCCTTACTAATTATTAAGTGTTAGACAAGATTATGTTTTCATCCACATGTCATTTTCAACAAGAAATGAACATAATTAAAAATAAACCTGTCGGATTATGTTAACCTGTATGGTAAGCATTATGTATTTATCTGACTTGAAATATTCAGCTTGTGATGTAAATCTAACACTAAGAAATTGAACTTCATCTTGAGTTCAATGGGGGAATTATGAATTTGCCCTTGCTTGCATTATATTTGTTATTAGAAATGAGCGAATCTTCTAAGATTCGGCTTGTTTCGAATTCGTCAATTTTTTCAAAAAGTTTGGTTTGGGTGTGAATCTATTAGTTTGAACCAAAGGTGCTCCAATTACCTCTAGTCCTCTAAAACACAGATTTTTTTTTAAAAATGAAAAACTCCTATATCGTTTCCTTAATTTTTTTACAAATATTTCATTATCCTTCACTTGTACCCTTGGTCTGATACAGCGTCAGGTGTAACTGCATCTACTTTTATCGTTACTACCCCAAACTGTGGTCATTGCTCGGCCGCAAATGAATGCAATTAATTGCAAGTTTTACAAGATTAGTTCAAAACGAACCAGAAAAGATTTGATTTGGTGCCTAAAAAAATCTGAGACTTCAAGCAAATCTCCGAATTTGCAAATAGATTCGCTCATCTCTAATTGTTAGTGTTGAGCGAACAGTTCGAAAATCGTTCGGGTCCGTACCGAATTTTGGGGTGTCCGTGACACGGACCCGAACCCGGACATTTTCAAAAAAGTTCGGGTTCGGGTCCGGTGTTCGTCGATTACTTCCCGCTTTCTGAAGGGCTGCACAGCAGCCAATCAGCTAGCGTTTTACTTCTTGCCCTAAGAGCCCATCACAGCCATGCCTACTAATGGCATGACTGTGATTGGCCAAGTGCAGCATGTGACCCAGCCTCTATTTAAGCTGGAGTCACGTAGCGCCGCACGTCACACTGCTCTGACTAGTGTAGGGAGAGGATGCAGCTTCTGTGAGTGCGAGATAGGCAGGGATAAAGAAGTGATTGAATGATCTACCTTTCTACACCTGTGCATCAGAAAAACTCAGCTGAGCTGTTCACTGAAAGTCACTATTTTGTTGAGACTGGCCAGAGCGATTTTTACTGGCACATGTAACTGGGCTGACCGGCGGTGGCCATTTTGGGACTTGTGGAGCGCCAGCACTTGCTGCCACAGAGTGTAAACCAAAGCTCCAAAGAAGTTAAAAATCTACACGTGTGAATCAGAACAACAGCGATTCAGCTGCTCAGTCAAAGTCAATTTTTTTTCTGGCTGGGCAGACTGTTTTCTGGCACATGTTACTGGGCTGATAGGCGGCGGCCATTTTGGGACTTGTGGTGCTACAGAAAAAGCTGCCACAACGTCCATTAATCTAATGTAATAGTCGATTTTTTCATAGATATACTACATCAGGGGTTTGGCTGTGCTTGTGTCACCCATACTAACTGCAAAGATATTTAATATATCAGTGGTGAAACTGAAAGTAACCCACTTGGATAGCAAATCCCATGAATGTGCTGTTCCAGCTAGGCTAGCCAGTGCCACTACTTTGTCCAATACTGTCAGCCAGAAATATTTTTTTTTTTATGTGCCAGAAATATAAATTAGAAAAAGCTTTCACCATAATAATAAAATTATTCTGGTGTTAGACCAGAAGAAGCACTCCTGTTGTAATTAATACTGTAAAAAGGCTTAGGCAATATTTCTCCCAGTGTGGGAAATTTATCTAGCAAAACTAGCATTTTAACAATTCCGGTGTTCTGAAATACCAGCAGTCCTCTTGTAATTAATACCGCCAAAAGGTATTATATCGTCCAGTGTTGTAATTTTGGTGAAAAAAAGGCCAATTTAATCAATCTGGTGTTTGTTAGACCAGAAAAACTAGGCCTCACGTTTTCACTCCTCTAAAAAGGAATTATATTTCCCGTGTGGGAATCTATGTACCAAAACTAGCATTATAAAAATCTGGTATCCAATTAGCAGCAGTGTTCTTGTAATTAATACCGCCAAAAGGCATTATTGTCCAGTGTTGTAATTTTGGTGAAAAAAAGGCCAATTTAATCAATCTGGTGTTTGTTAGACCAGAAAAACTAGGCCTCACGTTTTCACTCCTCTAAAAGGAATTATATTTCCCGTGTGGGAATCTATGTACCAAAACTAGCATTATAAAAAATCTGGTGTCCAATTAGCAGCAGTGTTCTTGTAATTAATACCGCCAAAAGGCATTATTGTCCAGTGTTGTAATTTTGGTGAAAAAAAGGCCAATTTAATCAATCTGGTGTTTGTTAGACCAGAAAAACTAGGCCTCACGTTTTCACTCCTCTAAAAAGGAATTATATTTCCACGTGAGGGAATCTATGTACCAAAACTAGCATTATAAAAAATCTGGTGTCCAATTAGCAGCAGTGTTCTTGTAATTAATACCGCCAAAAGGCATTATATCTTCCAGTGTGGGAATTTTGGGGCTAAAAAATAATATATTTTATTGTGGTGCGAGTTGAATCGCAACAATGAGGAAACATTCTATTAAGGGACGAGGACGTGGTCGTGGTGGTGTCCGTGGAGTCTCTGTTGCTGGCAGAGGACGTGGCCGTTCGGCCTCAGGCGCACAAAGTAGTGAAACAACTCCCTTAAGTAGCCGGCAGAATTTACAGCGATATTTGGTGGGGCCCAATGCCGTTATGAGGATGGTAAGGCCTGAGCAGGTACAGGCATTAGTTGATTGGGTGGCCGACAGTGCTTCCAGCACGTTCACCACATTGTCTTCCGCCCAGTCTTCTGCGGAAAGCGCACAGGTGGCACCTGAAAACCAAGCCCATCAGTCTGTCACATCACCCCCATACATATCAGGGAAACTGGCTGAGCCTCAAGTTATGCAGCAGTCTCTTCTTCTGTTTGAAGACTCTGCTCCCACGGTTTTCCAGGGGCGTCCACCTTTCCCTTCCCCAGCGGTGGAAGACATTCCATGCACTGACGCACAACCACTTATGTATCCAGATGATGAGGACATGGGAATACCACCACAGCAGAGTGACCGAGTGTCTGATGATGACAAACACATGTGCCCACTGCCGCGTCTTATTGCAGTGTGCAGACGGAACAGGAGGAGGTCAGGGAGGAAGACTGGGTGGAAGACGATGCAGAGGACGATGAGGTCTTAGACCCCACATGGACTGAAGGTCGTGCCGCTGACTTAAATAGTTCAGAGGAAGAGGCAGTGGTGAGACCGAGACAACAGCGAAGCCAAAGAGGGAGCAGGGGGCAAAAGCAGAACAGCCGCCGTCCAGAGAGTTCGCCTGCTATTGGCCAGCGCCAACAGGGACCCAGCACCCCAAAGGCATCTTCAAGGAGTTCCCTGGCATGGCACTTCTTCAAACAATGTGCCATCAGACCCTGAGGCGAGGCATTAACGTTCTTAACCTGAGCACCACCTGCATGATCAGGCATCTACATGCAAAGCATGAACTGCAGTGGAGTACACACCTTAAAAACAAGGAACCCGCTCAGGCTCCCCTGCTCCCTCTACCGCTGCTGCCTCGGCTTCCGCCTCGAGAGGAATGTTGCCACCTGCCGAGCAGCAAACAGAGGATGTGCCACCGAACCCACCACCACCACCGCCACCTAGCGTCTCCACTATTTCACACAGCAGCGTTCAGCTCTCCATCTCTCAAACCTTTGAGAGGAAGCGCAAATTCCCACCTAGTCACCCTCGAGGCCCTTGGCCTGAATGCCAGCATTTCTAAACTACTGGCCTTTGAAATGCTGTCATTCCGGCTGGTGGACACAGAACACCTTCAAACAGCTGATGGCCATGGCTGTCCCCCAGTATGTGGTTCCCAGCCGCCACTACTTCTCCAAGACAGCCGTGCCTTCCCTGCACATGCAAGTGTCCGATAAAATCAAGTGTGCACTGCGCAGCGCCATTTGTGGCAAGGTCCACCTAACCACAGATACGTGGACCAGTAAGCACAGCCAGGGACGCTATATCTCCCTAACTGCACACTGGGTAAATGTAGTGGTGGCTGGGCCCCAGGCGGAGAGTTCCTTGGCGCACGTCCTTCCGCCGCCAAGGATCACAGGGCATCATTCTTTGCCTCCTGTAGCCTCCTCCTCCTACTCGGCTTCCTCCTCCTCCTCCTCTGCTTCCACCAGCTCATCCAGTCAGCCACACACCTTCACCACCAACTTCAGCACAGCCCGGGGTAAACGTCAGCAGGCCATTCTGAAACTCATATGTTTGGGGGACAGGCCCCACACCGCGCAGGAGTTGTGGCGGGGTATTGAACAACAGACCGACGAGTGGTTGCTGCCGGTGGGCCTCAAGCCCGGCCTGGTGGTGTGCGATAATGGGCGAAATCTCGTGGCAGCTCTGGGACTAGCCGGTTTGACGCACATCCCTTGCCTGGCGCATGTGCTGAATTTGGTGATGCAAAAGTTTATTCACAACTACCCAGACATGTCAGAGCTGCTGCATAAAGTGAGGGCCATCTGTGCGCGCTTCCGGCGTTCACATCCTGCCGCTGCTCGCATGTCAGCGCTACAGCGGAACTTCGGCCTTCCCGCTCACCGCCTAATATGCGACGTGCCCACCCGGTGGAACTCCACCTTGCACATGCTGCAGAGACTATGCAAGCAGCAGGCCATAGTGGAGTTTCAGCTGCAGCACGCACGGGTCAGTCGCACTGCGGAACAGCACCACTTCACCACCTAAGATTGGGCCTCCATGCGAGACTTGTGTGCCCTGTTGCGCTGTTTAGAGTACGCCACCAACATGGCCAGTGGCGATGCCACTGTTATCAGCGTGACAATACCAATTCTATGTCTCCTAGAGAAAACGCTTAGGGCGATGATGGAAGAGGAGGTGGGCCAGGTCCAGGAGGAGGAGGAGGAGGAGGATGACGGGTCGTTTTTAGCACTTTCAGGCCAGTCTGTTAGAAGTGGCTCAGAGGGAGGTTTTTTGCAACAGCAGAGGGCAGGTACAAATGTGGCCAGCCAGGGACCACTACTGGAGGACGAGGAGGATGAGGAGAAGGTGGAGGAGGATGAGGATGAAGCAGGTTCACAGCGGGGTGGCACCCAGCACAGCGCAGGAACATTCCTAGGTGCGTGGCTGGGGGGATACAGAGGATGATGACGATACGCCTCCCACAGAGGACAGCTTGTCCTTACCTCTGGGGAGCCTGGCACACATGAGCGATTACATGCTGCAGTGCCTGCGCAACGACAGCAGAGTTGCCCACATTTTAACGTGTGCTGACTACTGGGTGGCCACCCTGCTGGATCCATGGTACAAAGACAATGTGCCCACTTTACTTCCTGCACTGGAGCGTGATAGGAAGATGCGCGAGTACAAGCGCACACTGGTAGATGCGCTCCTGAGAGCATTCCCAACTGTCACAGGGGAACAGGTGGAAGGCCAAGGCCAAGGCAGAGGAGGAGCTAGAGGTCGCCCACGCAGCAGTGTCACGGCCAGCTCCTCTGAGGGCAGGGTTAGCATGGCAGAAATGTGGAAAAGTTTTGTCTCCACGCCACAGCTAACTGCCCCACCACCTGATACGGAACGTGTTAGCAGGAGGCAACATTTCACTAACATGGTTGAACAGTACATCTGCACACAACTCCACGTACTGACGGAGAGTTCGGCCCCATTCAACTTCTGGGTTTCCAAATTGTCCACGTGGCCAGAATTAGCATGTTATGCCTTGGAGGTGCTGGCCTGCCCGGCGGCCAGCGTTTTATCTGAACGTGTATTCAGCACGGCAGGGGGCGTCATTACTGACAAACGCAGCCGTCTGTCCGCAGCCAACGTGGACAAGCTGACGTTTATAAAAATGAACCAGGCATGGATCCCACAAGACCTGATCCTCCCTTGTGCAGAGTAGTCCTTAATAACTGCCTTAAACCATGTTATCTTGTACTCCTGGGCACTTCTTCATTGAAAAATCAATTTTTGAAATTAAGTAGGATCTTGGGGTGCAACCCAGAGTTGAATGAACCTTCCGTCTGTCTGGGTGCCGGGGCCAAAGTACATGAAAGTGTCCTTCTCCTGTGCTGGGTGATATGAATGTTATACTTGTGCTGTCTGACATGTCTCCTTTGTGTGGTGCAGGGGGCCAAAGTCACTGAAAGCGGCCTTCTCCTGTGGTGGCTGATATAAATGCCTGAATTTCTGCTGTGGGACCTCTCTCCTCCGTGTGGCTGCAGGGGTCAAAGTCTCTAAAAGTGCCATTCTCCTGTGGTGGTTGATGTGAAACTGATGCTTGTGCTATCTGACCTGTCTCCTCTGTGTCGGTGCTAAGGCCTAAGTCACTGAAAGCGGCCTTCTTCTGTTCTGGCTGATATAAATGCCTGAATCTCTGCTGTGGGACCCCTCTCCTCTTTCTGGGTGCAGGGGTCAAAGTCTCTAAAAGTGCCCTTCTCCTGTGGTGGTTGATGTGAAACTGATGCTTGTGCTATATGACCTGTCTCCTCTGTGTCGGTGCTAAGGCCTAAGTCACTGAAAGCGGCCTTCTCCTGTTCTGGCTGATATAAATGCCTGAATCTCTGCTGTGGGACCTCTCTCCTCTTTCTGGGTGCAGGGGTCAAAGTATCTAAAAGTGCCCTTCTCCTGTGGTGGTTGATGTGAAACTGACGCTTGTGCTATCTGACCTGTCTCCTCTGTGTCGGTTCTAAGGCCTAAGTCACTGAAAGCGGCCTTCTCCTGTTCTGGCTGATATAAATGCCTGAATCTCTGCTGTGGGACCTCTCTCCTCTTTCTGGGTGCAGGGGTCAAAGTCTCTAAAAGTGCCCTTCTCCTGTGGTGGTTGATGTGAAACTGATGCTTGTGCTATCTGACCTGTCTCCTCTGTGTCGGTGCTAAGGCCTAAGTCACTGAAAGCGGCCTTCTGCTGTGCTGGCTGATATAAATGCCTGAATCTCTGCTGTGGGACCTCTCTCCTCCGTCTGGGTGCAGGGGTAAAAATCTCTCAAAGTGGCCTTCTCTTGTGCTGGGTGATGTGAAGCTGATGTTTGTGCCATCTGACATGGTTGCCGGGGTCCCATTAAATGGTGGCCTACTCCTGTGGTGGGTGATCTAAATGCCTGATTCTCTGCTGTGAAAACCCCTCTCCTCCGCCTGGGTGCAGGGGTCAAAGTCTCTCAAAGTGGCCTTCTCTTGTGCTGGGTGATGTGAAGCTGATGTTTGTGCCATCTGACATGGTTTCCGGGGTCCCATTAAATGGTGGCCTACTCCTGTGGTGGGTGATCTAAATGCATGATTCTCTGCTGTGAAAACCTCTCTCCTCCGTCTGGGTGCAGGGGTCAAAGTCTCTCAAAGTGGCCTTCTCTTGTGCTGGGTGATGTGAAGCTGATGTTTGTGCCATCTGACATGGTTGCCCTTCCCATTAAATGGTGGCCTACTCCTGTGGTGGGTGATCTAAATGCATGATTCTCTGCTGTGAAAACTTCTCTCCTCTGTCTGGGTGCTGGTCCAAAATACATGAGAGTGGCCTTCTCCGGTGGTGGTTAATATGAAGCATGATTCCTTGCTGTGGGACCTGTATCCTCTGTCTGGGTGCTGGTCTGAAATAAATGAGAGTGGCCTTCTCCGGTGGGGGTTTATATGACGCATGATTCCTTGATGTGGGACCTCTCTCCTCTGTCTGGGTGCTGGTCCAAAATACATGAGAGTGGCCTTCTCCGGTGGTGGTTGATATGAAGCATGATTCCTTGCTGTGGGACCTGTATCCTCTGTCTGTGTGCTGGGCCGAAATAAATGAGAGTGGCCTTCTCCGTTGGTGGTTGATATGAGGCATGATTCCTTGCTGTGTGACCTGTATCCTCTGTCTGGGTGCTGGTCCAAAATAAATGAGAGTGGCCTTCTCCGGTGGGGGTTGATATGACGCCTTATTCCTTGCTGTGAGACCTCTCTCCTCTGTCTGGGTGCTGGTCCAAAATACATGAGAGTGGCCTTCTCCGGTGGTTGTTGATATGACGCATGATTCCTTGCTGTGGGACCTGTATCCTCTGTCTGGGTGTTGGTCCAAAATAAATGAGAGTGGCCTTCTCCGGTGGTGGTTGATATGACGCATGATTCCTTGCTGTGGGACCTCTCTCCTCTGTCTGGGTGCTGGTCCAAAATACATGAGAGTGGCCTTCTCCGGTGGTGGTTGATATGACGCCTTATTCCTTGTTGTGGGACCTGTATCCTCTGTCTGGGTGCTGGTCCAAAATACATGAGAGTGGCCTTCTCCGGTGGTGGTTGATATGAAGCATGATTCCTTGCTGTGGGACCTGTATCCTCTGTCTGGGTGCTGGTCCCAAATAAATGAGAGTGGCCTTCTCCAGTGGTGGATGATATGACGCATGATTCCTTGCTGTGGGACCTCTCTCCAATTGATATTGGTTAATTTTTATTTATTTTAATTCATTTCCCTATCTACATTTGTTTGCAGGGGATTTACCTACATTTTACTGCCTTTTGCAGCCCTCTAGCCCTTTCCGGGAGTCTTTTACAGGCTTTTTAGTGCCCAAAAGTTCGGGTCCCCATTGACTTCTATGGGGTTCGGGTTCGGGATGAAGTTCGGGTTGAGTTCGGATCACGAACCCGGACATTTTCCGGAAGTTCGGCCGAACCTCTCGAACCCGAACATCCAGGTGTTCGCTCATCTCTACTAATTGTTATTAGAGACTTTGCTATGTGCCATGTTTACTTATATTTTCTATTATAGTATATGTTCAGTATGTGAAATTACGGTATGTATTGAAGACAGCCAAGAATCATAATTAATTTAATATATAAATCAAACAAAAAAGGGAGTTGGCATTTCTTATCTTAGTGTATATTTCTTGACATTGCAATTAAAAATCATCATACTCCCAACAATTATTGAGCTGTGTACAAGATTTAAAGGGGCTATCCAAAGCTGTAAACGCCTCCTTCCCCAATGCCCAGGCCCTTCATATAGACAATACTTACCTGGTCCCCATGACTCTGTCCTCCCAGATATCTTCATGGCCATCACGGCATCTCCCGGGCATATCACAACATCTAGCGATGGAGGGTGCAGCCAATAAAATTTTGACATTAGAAGTCCCTCGGCCCCATAGCAAAAATCTAAATTGGGCCCCCATGCCCCATTTAAAGCCCCTCCCACTACTCGTTCCTGGCCAGCAGTGTACTGATATGTGAGGTATGAGGTATAAACTACAGTTTGTACCTCACATCAGTGCATTGCTGTTTATACTATATATCTGTACACATGGCACCTATTATACCTCATATATCAGTACACTGCTGGGTATACTACATACCATATAATAGATGCAGTGTCATATATATATATATATATATTGTGGGGAGTCGCTCTGGTAGACAGCGGTGCGGGTGCAGTTTAGAGGCAAAACAAGGAGTCCAGATTGTGCAACAAACAGTGTTTTATTCACACTTGCACACAAAATGAAAAACAGTCTCTTGGTGACAATTCACACACAACGGAAATAACGTAGCCAAACAAAAACAGTCCAACACAGGTTCAGTCACCTGGGAGGTGTAGGTGCAGGTTCGCACCACGCTGTCGGCCCAGCCGCAGGAGAATCCAGCTTCAGGTAGCCAGGAACAAAATACCTCCTTGCTGAGCTCTTTCCTCCTGGACAGAGAACTCCCAGCCCTGTCAGCAGCTCCAGGATAATCACACTCCTCAGACACAGCTGCTGGCTGCGTTTATATCCAGCCCAAAACATGGACTGGACCGTGGGGAGCAGCCACCCACCCTACTCTTTAGCTGCTCCCAGTAAGAGCCGGCCCGGATCGGCTTTGCAGCCATGCTATTTAACAAAGTCAAACAGCACTAGCTGCTGCAGACAAAAACCCGGCTCTCACCTCACCGAGGCCAGCAACCTCGGTGACACGTACCTGCCATCACATATGACACCTTGCACCTTACCACATACCCCCTTTGTTCAACCCTGAGGGGTGAACACACGTGAGGCAGTGGACGCGGGACAGGGCATCTGCGTTGCCCTGCAAGCGGCCTGCCCTGTGTTCCACGGAAAACTTGAAATTTTGAAGAGATAGGAACCACCTGGTGACCCGAGCATTCCTCTCCTTGGCCTGACTCATCCATTTGAGGGGGAATGGTCGGTCACCAGACGGAACCTCCTCCCTAACAGGTAGTAGCGGAGAGATTCGAGTGCCCACTTGATAGCCAGGCACTCCCTCTCCACTATACTATACCTGGACTCGGCGGGACTGAGCTTACGGCTCAGGAAGACAACGGGATGTTCTTCCCCGTTGACCTCCTGCGACAGTACCGCACCGAGGCCTACCTCCGAGGCGTCGGTCTGTACGACAAACTCCTTGTTGAAGTCGGGTGTCACCAAAACCGGGGACCCACACAGGGCCGACTTCAACGCGGAGAAAGCCTCCTCCGCCTTCTCACTCCAGCTAACCCTCCCAGACTTTCGCCCCTTCAACAGGTCTGTCAATGGCGCTGCTATTGTGGCAAAGTGGGGCACAAACCTCATGTAGTAACCTACAATCCCCAGGAACGACTTTACCTGCCTGGTGGTGACCGGTCGGGGCCAGTTACGAATGGCCTCTACCTTAGTTACCTGAGGTTTGATGACTCCCGCCCAATTACATATCCCAGATATTTTGTCTCCTCTAACCCTATGGAGCACTTCTTTGGGTTAGCGGTCAGTCCGGCTTTCCTCAGGGCATCCACTACCGCCTGCACCTTGGGTAAATGGCTTTCCCAGTCGGTGCTGTGGATGACTACATCATCCAAGTAGGCCGAGGCGTACCGACGATGTGGTCGCAGCACTATGTCCATTAACCTTTGGAAAGTGGCGGGGCGCCATGCAGGCCAAGGGTAACACCTTGTAGTGATACAGGCCCTGCGGGTAACAAATGCGGTTTTTCCTTAGCCGACTCCGTTAAGGGTACCTGCCAGTACCCTTTAGTGAGGTCCAGCACAGAAAAATAACGGGCTTGTCCTAAACTTTCAACCAGCTCGTCTACTCGGGGCATGGGATACGCGTCAAACTTGGATACTTCATTTAACTTGCGAAAGTCGTTGCAGAACCGCAGCGTCCCATCCGGCTTAGGTATTAGGACTATGGGACTGGCCCACTCACTTTCGACTCCTCAATGACCTCGAGCTTCAACATTAACTGTACTTCCTCCGCGATGGCCCGTCGCCGAGCCTCGGGTACCCGGTATGGTTTTAACCGGATCTTGGCCTGAGGCTCAGTGACGATGTCATGTTGGATGAGAGACGTGCGGCCAGGGAGGTCCGAGAACACATCCGTGTTCCGACTGATGAACTCCCTGACTTCCTGAACTTGTTTGGAAGACAGGCTGTCTGCAATTTTACCGTGGTTACTGCTTCACAGGCCTCGAACTGTGGGGCTGGACCCTTTTCACCTAGAAGCCCTGGCCGGGGGCTGTGGTCGTCGGCTGTGTCCCTATCTTTCCACGGCTTAAGTAAATTCACGTGGTACACCTGCTCCGGCTTGCGCCGCCTGGCTGGTGTACTTTGTAATTACTTCCCCTACCTTCTCGATCACCTCATAGGGGCCCTGCCACCTAGCTAGGAATTTGCTGTCAGGGTGGGTACCAGAACCAAAACCCGATCTCCCGGATTGAAGTCCCGTACCCGAGCCTGACGATTGTACACCCTACTCTGGGCTTGTTGCGCTGCCTCCATATGCTCCCGGACCAAGGGCAACACCCTTTCCATCCGGTCCTGCATTTGGGCGACATACTCAATGACACTTTTGTGGGGACAGGCTGTTGTTCCCACGCTTCCTTGGCGATATCCAACAGGCCCCGAGGGTGTCTGCCATAAAGCAGTTCGAAGGGCGAGAACCCAGTAGAGGCCTGGGGCACCTCTCGCACTGCGAACATGAGATAGGGCAGAAGCAGATCCCAGTCCTTCCCATCTCTAGACACCACCCTCTTTAACATATTTTTAGAGTTTGGTTAAACCTCTCCCACAAGACCGTCTGTTTGCGGATGGTAAACGGACGTCCGTAACTGCTTTATACGCAACAATTTACACAGTTCCCTCATTACTTTGGACATAAAGGGGTCCCTTGGTCTGTCAGAACCTCTTTTGGCAGGCCCACACGGAAAACATCTCCATTAACTCTTTGGCAATGAGCTTAGCTGAGGTATGTCGCAGAGGCACCGCCTCCGGATACCGAGTGGCATAGTCGAGAACTACCAGAATGTGTTGGTGGCCCCTGGCAGACTTTGGTACAGGCCCAATTAAATCCATCGCGATTCGCTCAAGCGGTACTTCAATAATTGGCAGAGGTACCAGGGGACTACGGAAATGTGGCTGGGGGCTAGTTATCTGACAGGTCGGACAGGACTTACAATAATTCTCTACCTCCTTGAACACACTGGGCCAATAAAATCGCTGCAGTATGCGGTCCTGGGTTTTCTGCCACCCCAGGTGTCCCCCAAGAACATGTTGGTGGGCAAGCTCCATGACAAGCTTGCGATACGCTGTGGGCACCACCAACTGTTCAACAGGTTCGCCTCGGATTTGGTTCACCCGATACAACATATCCTGCAGAACAATAAACCGTGGGAACATTAATTCAGCCCCTGGTTTCTGGGGTTTCCCATCAATTTCAGCACATTCTCCCAGGCCCTGGTTAGGGTTTGGTCCCGGTGTTGTGCGGTCCCAAAATTTTCCCGGAGACATTGAGGTCTGCCAACTCAGGTCCCGGTGGCAAGTCCTCCGTGTCTCCCACCATTACACTCAGTGGGGTTGTCTCCCCCTCTACCGCTGGAGCAGTGGTCACCCCTACCGCCGGCCCTTCAGACTCGGGCTCCCAGGGTTCTGGCCTTCCAGCGGTATCAGGCCACTCTACTAGGGTCACCCCTGTCTCGGGTCCCTCAGATACCTTTATTGCCGGCCACAGCGCCGGAAAACCGGGAAGTCCCTCCCAAGTATTAGTTCGTGTGGGAGTTTAGTAGCGACAGCCACCTCGTGGGTCCACCTACCAGCCGCTGTGGACAAAGTCACTAGTGCAGTGGGATAGTCTTTCAGGTCTCCGTGGATGCACAGGACCCCGACTTTACGGCCAGTATACTCCGCAGGCCGTACAAGTGCAGCCCTTACCAGGGAGACTAAACTCCCGGAGTCCAGCAGAGCCACCGCCAGAGAGTCTCCCACCTCTACCTGACACAGGTGGTTATGGTCCTGCACCTCACGGGTGCCAGTTGCGCACAGCTTCCGTGCATACAGGGAGTGAGCGACCCCCGTAGTTCATATCCATCGGCTCATCCCGATGCGGACAGTCGGCCCTGATGTGGCCTGGCTCCTGACACCTCCAGCATACCACGGGAGGCGGACTCGCAGGGGTATATTCCGGGCAGGCCGCTCTGTCGCCGGACGTCGGAACTGGGGCAGAGGCCTCCGGGGTTTGACTGACCCCTTCCCGCAAGAGTCCCCTGCAGGTTTCTGGTGGCCTCGTAGCGCTCCACCAGGTCGACCATCTCCAGGGCATTGGTGGGCGATGCCTGGCCGATCCAGTGCTGGAGGGGATAAGGCAGGGCCCTCCAAAAGATGTCCGCCAACAGTCGATCCAGCATGGCAGTGGGACTTAGTAGATCGGGCTGCAGCCACTTTTGCAGCCTGTGCAGCAGATCGTAGAACTGCGGCCTAGCGGGTTCAGTCGTTTTAAAGTCCCACTGGTGGACTCTTTGGGCGCGGACCAGCACGTTCACGCCCAGTCTGGCTAGGACCTCTCCTTTCACAGTGTCATAATCTGCCGCTTGGTCATCCGACAAGTCGAAAAACACCTGCTGGGGTCCGGAAGCCAGGAACGGAGCGACCACCTCAGCCCACTGGTCACGGGGTAACTTTTCCCTCACGGCGACCTTCTCAAAAACCGCCAGGTACGTCTCAACGTCGTCTGCGGGGGTCATTTTGGGATCGCCGCACGGACCGCTTTCGGGCATCTTGGACGTGGTGGGACGCTCCTGCCGCCTGTAACGCCATCACATGTTGTAGCAGTAGTTGGTTGGTCTCCCGCTGCTGCACGTTAGCCTCTATGAGAGCCTTCACAGCAGCCTCCATGTTGCCAGAAACTCCTGCTTGCAGCTTTGCTGGCTTAATATATTCCATACACTTTAGAAAAACAAAACTTCGGCGTTCACGCCAGCCTCACTGCGCATGCCCGCATCCGACACCAAATGTGGGGAGTCGCTCTGGTAGACAGCGGTGCGGGTGCAGTTTAGAGGCAAAACAAGGAGTCCAGATTGTGCAACAAACAGTGTTTTATTCACACTTGCACACAAAATGAAAAACAGTCTCTTGGTGACAGTTCACACACAACGGAAATAACGTAGCCAAACAAAAACAGTCCAACACAGGTTCAGTCACCTGGGAGGTGTAGGTGCAGGTTCGCACCACGCTGTCGGCCCAGCCGCAGGAGAATCCAGCTTCAGGTAGCCAGGAACAAAATACCTCCTTGCTGAGCTCTTTCCTCCTGGACAGAGAACTCCCAGCCCTGTTAGCAGCTCCAGGATAATCACACTCCTCAGACACAGCTGCTGGCTGCGTTTTATATCCAGCCCAAAACATGGACTGGACCGTGGGGAGCAGCCACCCACCCTACTCTTTAGCTGCTCCCAGTAAGAGCCGGCCCGGATCGGCTTTGCAGCCATGCTATTTAACAAAGTCAAACAGCACTAGCTGCTGCAGACAAAAACCCGGCTCTCACCTCACCGAGGCCAGCAACCTCGGTGACACGTACCTGCCATCACATATGACACCTTGCACCTTACCACAATATATATATATATATTATATTGCAACAACACGGGGTCATTTAGCTCTTCCAGATCGCCATCTTAACGCCTTAGACGGTTGGCACACATCAAGAAGCCACTCCACCACTGTATATTCGGGTGAAAACTGGCCATGACCAGCTTTATTGTCACAACAGCAGTACAAATAAATCATAAAAATAAATCCTCGGCCGTCTGGCCACTGACTAAACAGTCTTTCACTCTCTATCAGGATCTGGGTCTACCACCCAGTTCCCCAAGACACATCACCAGTGCTTACCCCACACACAGGGTTAGAGGGTCCCGGCTCCCACAGGCCTTGACACAGCCTGCTCCTTTCCCAGACTGGGAGCCCTGATTGAGGAGCTCAGCCCAGATTTATCCAAGCTCCTCAGCTGGCTGATAATTATCCCCATTACCAGCCTGACTGCTGCAGACAGTGGGAAAAAACTAATTTTCCCAACCTTTCTTGTTCTCACCCAGCTTGCTCTGGGTGAGATATGCCACTTCAATGGCCTTCCTATCGCCTTCTAACGGCTCCACTGCCACTATATATATATATATAAGAGAGCGCAAGGGTCCGTCATTGACGGAAGGTACGTGTCACCGAGGTTCCTGGCCTCGGTGAGATAAGAGCCTGGTTTGTATGTCAGCAGCAGATAGTGCTGTTGGACATTTTGATATTTTAGCATGGCTGCAAAGCCGATCCGGGCCAACTCTTACTGAGAGCAACTAAAGTGTTGGGTGGGTGGTTGCTCCCCACGTTCTAGGCCGGGTTTTGAAGGCTTGTATAAAGCCTAGCCAAGCACTGTCAGCTGTGTGGATTATGCTCTGTCTGCCAGTGGCGATGTGGAAGCTCTGACCCTAAGTACACACCTAAGCGTTTTACAGCGCGTTCAAACGAGCTGTAAAACGCACAACATGTGGAAAGCCATGCTTCCCTATGGGCATGGTTCACATTTGGGCGTTTTACAGCGCGTTTGAACGCGCTGAAAAACGCCAAACGCTGTCGCTTCAGCATGAGCTTCTTTGGTGCGTTTTAACGCGCCTATGGGCCATGCTAAAATAGGGGTGAATCACTGAATAGCGCGTATGATGCGCGTTTCTTAGTTGCAAAAACGCGCACCCAAAACGCGCGTAAAACGCGCGTCATACGCGCGATTCAGAAACGCCTAGGTGTGTTCCCAGCCTGAGTGCTGGGAGTGAGAATCCGCAAGCAGGCGTGCAGTAGAGGATAATGAAGGATGCACGCGAGATATACTGTACACTAAAGTATGAATTTATGTGAGATTTTGCACTAATGTATAGTGTTGAGCGAACAGTTCGAGCATAGTTGGGGTTCGTACCGAATTTTGGGGTGTTCGGGACACGGACTCAAACCCGAACATTTTCAAAAAAGTTCGGGTTCGGGTCCGTTGTTCGGCGATTTCTTCTCGCTTTCTGAAGGACTGCACAGCAGCCAATAAGCTAGCATTTTACTTCTTGCCCTAAGAGCCCATCACAGCCATGCCTACTAATGGCATGGCTGTGATTGGCCAAGTGCAGCCTCTATTTAAGCTGGAGTCACGTAGCGCCGCACGTCACACTGCTCTGATTAGTGTAGGAAGAGGACGCAGCTTCTGTGAGGTCGAGATTAGGGAGGGAAAAGTCAGCATTAGCACCTAATGAAGTGATCGATCTACAGCTGTGAATGATTCAACTTCTGCTAGTTAATTGCTCACTGGTTTTTAGGCTGCACAGAGCGTTTTTATGTCACTTTTTTTCTGGGGTGATCGGCGGACATTTTGTGACTTGTGGTGCATCAGAACAAGCTGCCACCAAGTCCATCAATCCATCAATCCTATTTTATTTTTTTTGCTATATCCTACATCAGAGGCTTGGCTGTGCTTATTGTCACCCCTAGAAACTCAGGATAGCAATTTCTATATTTTATTAATGGGTTAAATACAATTGCCAAAATACCAATCCCCTAAATCTGGTGTTTCAGCTTTGGATAGCCAAGTATCATACTGTCTGCTGTCTGGCAAAGGATAGATTATTTTCTGTGGTGAAATTCAATTGCCAAAATAGCAATCCCATAAATCTGGTTTCCCAGCACTAGCTGGCAAAGTATAATAGTGTCTGCCAAAACACAATTTGTTCTGGGGTGAAATTCAATTGCTAAAATAGCAATACCCTGAATCTGGTGTCCCAGCTGTTGCAGGCCAAGTGTTAATCTGTCCGTAAAAGGGTATATTTTGTTCTGGGGTGAAATTCAATTGCCAAAATAGCAATACCATAAATCAGTGGTTTCAGCTGTGGCTGGCAAATAATAATAGTGTCCGCCAAAACATATATTTTGTTCTGGGGTGAAATTCAATTGCCAAAATAGCAATACCCTGAATCTGGTGTCCCAGCTGTTGCAGGCCAAGTGTTAATCTGTCCGTAAATGGGTATATTTTGTTCTGGGGTGAAATTTAATTGCCAAAATTGCAATACCCTGAATCTGGTGTCCCAGCACTGGCTGGCAAAGTATAATAGTGTCTGCCAAAACATATATTTTGTTCTGGGGTGAAATTCAATTGCCAAAATAGCAATACCCTGAATCTAGTGTCCCAGCTGTTGCAGGCCAAGTGTTAATCTGTCCGTAAATGGGTATATTTTGTTCAGGGGTGAAATTTAATTGCCAAAATAGCAATACCCTGAATCTGGTGTTCCAGTAGTGTCTGGCAAAGTATAATAGTGTCCGCCGAAACATATATTTTGTTCTGGGGTGAAATTCAATTGTCAAAATAGCAATAACATAAATCAGTGGTTTCAGCTGTGGCTGGCAAAGTATAATAGTGTCCGCCAAAACATATATTTTGTTCTGAGGTGAAATTTAATTGCCAAAATAGCAATACCCTGAATCTGGTGTCCCAGCTGTTGCAGGCCAAGTGTTAATCTGTTCGTAAAAGGGTATATTTTGTTCTAGGGTGAAATTCAATTGCCAAAATAGCAATACCATAAATCTAGTGGTTTCAGCTGTGGCTGGCAAATTATAATAGTGTCCATAAAACATATATTTTGTTCTGGGGTGAAATTCAATTGCCAAAATAGCAATACCCTGAATCTGGTGTCCCAGCTGTTGCAGGCCAGAGTGTTAATACTGTCCGTAAAAGATATATTTTGTTCTGGGGTAATATTCAATTGCCAAAATAGCAATACCCTGAATCTGATGTCACAGCTGTTGCAGGCCAAGTGTTAATCTGTCCGTAAAAGGTTATATTTTGTTCTGGGGTGAAATTCAATTGCCAAAATAGCAATACCTTGAATCTGGTGTTCCAGTAGGGTCTGGCAAAGTATAATAGTGTCCGCCAAAACATATATTTTATTCTGGGGTGAAATTCAATTGCCAAAATAGCAATACCATAAATCTTGTGTCACAGCCGTGGCTGACAAAGTGTCAATAGTGTTCGCCAAAACATATATTTTGTCCTCGGGTCAAATTCAATTGCCAAAATAGCAATACCCTGAATCTGGTGTTCCAGCTGTTGCAGGCAAAGTGTTAATCTGTCCGTAAAAGGGTATATTACACTCAAGGTGTATATACAAGTACTGAGAGGGTCATCCTCATTAACTTCACACGCTACCGTGCATCTCGCATTGTATTTCTGTCCGTTAAAGGGTATATTACACAAAGTGTTAAAATACAATTGCTGAAGGCATAATCCTACATATTTTTTCTCACGCTACTCTGCATCTCCAAGTGTGAATCTGTCCATATAGGGAAATCTTTCATCCAGGGCCTAAATACTAGCCCTAAAAGAGATATTCCCCTAAATCAGTGGTTACTGCTTTGCCTGGATTAGTGTAATACGCTACATAAACAAATAAGCAGATAGTGTTAGGTGCCTGTAAAAATATGCCTGAATTTGAAATCAATACATTGGGCCAAATATTTTTTTTCTTATTGTGGTGCTTGGTGAACGGTAACAATGAGGAAAACATCTAGTAAGGGACGCGGACGCGGTCGTGGTGGTGTAAGTGTACCCTCTGGTGCTGGGAGAGGATGTGGCCATTCTGCCACAGCCACACGTCCTAGTGAACCAACTACCTCAGGTTCCAGTACCCGCCAGAATTTACAGCGATATTTGGTGGGGCCCAATGCCGTTCTAAGGATGGTAAGGTCTGAGCAGGTACAGGCGCTAGTCAATTGGGTGGCCGACAGTGGATCCAGCACGTTCACAACATTATCTCCCACCCAGTCTTCTGCAGAAAGCGCACAGGTGGCACCTGAAAACCAAGCCCATCAGTCTGTCACATCACCCCCATGCATATCAGGGAAACTGTCTGAGCCTCAAGCTATGCAGCAGTCTCTTATGCTGTTTGAAGACTCTGCTGGCAGGGTTTCCCAAGGGAATCCACCTAGCCCTTCCCCAGTGGTGGAAGACATAGAATGCACTGATGCACAACCACTGATGTTTCCTGATGATGAGGACATGGGAATACCACCTCATCGGAGTCCGCACGTCTCTGATGATGACGAAACACAGGTGCCAACTGCTGCGTCTTTCTGCAGTGTGCAGACCGAACAGGAGGTCAGGGAGGAAGACTGTGTGGAAGACGATGCAGGGGACGATGAGGTCCTAGACCCCACATGGAATGAAGGTCGTGCCACTGACTTTCATAGTTCAGAGGAAGAGGCAGTGGTGAGACCGAGCCAACAGCGTAGCAAAGAGGAGCAGGGGCAAAAGCAGACCAGCCGCCGCCAAGAGAGTTCGCCTGCTACTGGCCACCGCCACCAGGGACCGAGCACCCCAAAGGCAGCTTCAAGGAGTTCCCTGGCATGGCACTTCTTTAAACAATGTGCTGACGACAAGACCCGAGTGGTTTGCACGCTGTGCCATCAGAGCCTGAAGCGAGGCATTAACGTTCTGAACCTTAGCACAACCTGCATGACCAGGCATCTACATGCAAAGCATGAACTGCAGTGGAGTAAACACCTTAAAAGCAAGGAACTCACTCTGGCTCCCCTGCTCCCTCTTCTGCTGCTGCCTCGGCCTCTTCCTCCGCCTCGGGAGGAATGTTGGCACCTGCCGCCCACCAAACAGAGGATGTGCCACCGACAACACCACCTGCGTCACCAAGCATCTCCACCATGTCACACGGCAGCGTTCAGCTCTCCATCTCACAAACCTTGGAGAGAAAGCGTAAATTCCCACCTAGCCACCCTCGAGCCCTGGGCCTGAATGCCAGCATTTCTAAACTACTGGCCTTTGAAATGCTGTCATTCAGGCTGGTGGACACTAGACAGCTTCAAACAGCTGATGTCCATGGCTGTCCCACAGTATGTTGTTCCCAGCCGCCACTACTTCTCCAAGACAGCCGTGCCTTCCCTGCACAACCAAGTATCCGATAAAATCAAGTGTGCACTGCGCAACGCCATCTGTGGCAAGGTCCACCTAACCACAGATACGTGGACCAGTAAGCACGGCCAGGGACGCTATATCTCCCTAACTTCACACTGGGTAAATGTAGTGGCGGCTTGGCCCCAGGCGGAGAGTTCCTTGGCGCACGTCCTTCCGCCAAGGATCGCAGGGCATCATTCTTTGCCTCCTGTAGCCTCCTCCTCCTACTCGTCTTCCTCCTCCTCCTCTGCTTCCACCAGCTCATCCAGTCAGCCACACACCTTCACCACCAACTTCAGCACAGCCCGGGGTAAACGTCAGCAGGCCATTCTGAAACTCATATGTTTGGGGGACAGGCCCCACACCACGCAGGAGTTGTGGCGGGGAATTGAACAACAGACCGACGAGTAGTTTCTGCCAGTGGGCCTCAAGCCCAGCCTTGTGGTGTGCGATAATGGGTGAAATCTCTTAGACTAGCCGGTTTGACACACATCCCTTGCCTGGTGCATGTGCTGAATTTGGTGGTGCAGAAGTTCATTCAAAACTACTCCGACATGTCAGAGCTGATTGGGCCTCCATGTGAGACCTGTGTGCCCTGTTTCGAGTACTCCACCAACTTGGCCACTGGCGATGACACCATTATCAGCGTTACAATACCACTTCTATGTCTCCTTGAGTAAACGCTTAGGGCGATGATGGAAGAGGAGGTGGCCCAGGAGGAGGAGGATGAGGGGTCATTTTTAGCACTTTCAGGCCAGTCTGTTAGAAGTGGCTCAGAGGGAGGTTTTTTGCAATAGCAGAGGCCAGGTACAAATGTGGCCAGCCAGAGCCCACTACTGGAGGACGAGGATGATGATGAGGAGGGGGAGGAGGAAGAGGATGAAGCAGGTTCACAGCGGGGTGGCACCCGACACAGCTCAGGCCTATCACTGGTGCGTGGCTGGGGGGATATGGAGGACGATGGCGATACGCCTCCCATAGAGGACAGCTTGTCCTTACCTCTGGGGAGCCTGGCACACATGAGCGACTACATGCTGCAGTGCCTGCGCAACGACAGCAGAGTTGCCCACATTTTAACGTGTGCGGACTACTGGGTTGCCACCCTGCTGGATCCCGGTACAAAGACAATGTGCCCACCTTACTTCCTGCACTGGAGCGTGATAGGAAGATGCGCGAGTACAAGCGCACGCTGGTAGAGCGCTCCTGAGGCATTCCCAAATGTCACAGGGGAACAGGTGGAAGCCCAAGGCGAAGGCAGAGGAGGAGCAAGAGGTCGCCAACGCAGCTGTGTCACGGCCAGCTCCTCTGAGGGCAGGGTTAGCATGGCAGAAATGTGGAAAAGTTTTGTCTCCACGCCACAGCTAACTGCACCACCACCTGATACGGAGCGTGTTAGCAGGAGGCAGCATTTCACTAACATGGTTGAACAGTACGTCTGCACACCCCTCCACGTACTGACTGATGGTTCGGCCCCATTCAACTTCTGGGTCTCCAAATTGTCCACGTGGCCAGAGTTAGCATTTTATGCCTTGGAGGTGCTGGCCTGCCCGTCGGCCAGCGTTTTGTCTGAACATGTATTCAGCATGGCAGGGGCGTCATTACTGACAAACGCGGCCGCCTGTCCACAGCCAACGTGGACAAGCTGGCGTTCATAAAAATGAACCAGGCATGGATCCCACAGGACCTGTCCCTCCCTTGTGCAGAATAGACATTTATAACTGCCTCCCCCTCAACCATGTATTCTTGTACTCCGGGGCACTTCTTTATTGAATCCTCATTTTTAACTTTACCATGATCTTGCGGTGCAACCCAAAGTTGAATGAACCTCTCCTCAATCTGGAGTGCTGGGGCCGAAATAACTGAAAGTGGCCTTCTCCAGTGGTGGGTGATATGACGCCTGATTCCTTGCTGTGGGACCTCTCTCCTCTGTCTGGGTGCTGGGGCCTGAAATAACTGAAAGTGGCCTTCTCCAGTGGTGGGTGATATGACGCCTTATTCCTTGCTGTGGGACCTCTCTCCTCTGTCTGGGTGCTGGGGCCGAAATAACTGAAAGTGGCCTTCTCCAGTGGTGGGTGATATGACGTCTTATTCCTTGCTGTGGGACCTCTCTCCTCTGTCTGGTTGCTGGGCCCGAAATAACTGAAAGTGGCCTTCTCCAGTGGTGGGTTATATGACGCATGATTCTCTGCTATGGGACCTCTCTCCAATTGATATTGGTTAATTTTTATTTATTTTATTTTAATTCATTTCCCTATCCACATTTGTTTTCAGGGGATTTACCTACATTTTGCTGCCTTTTGCTGCCCTCTAGCCCTTTCCTGGACTATTTTACAGCCTTTTTAGTGCCTAAAAGTTCGGGTCCCCATTGACTTCAATGGGGTTCGGGTTCGGGATAAAGTTCGGGTCGAGTTCGGATCCCGAACCCGAACATTTTCTGAACTTCTCGAACCCGAACATCCAGGTGTTCGCTCATCTCTACTAATGTATAATCTATTTAAGAGAGAGTCTCATCTTAGACACTTATGTCATATCCACAAGCTCCCACCAAAAAAGTCACCAGACATGGCAGAAATATCATCAAATAGAAATTGCCAATGTTTACTTTTGTTGCATTCTGTGCTTATTATTTCTGTGTTTTGCATGTGACTCAACCATACAAAAGATTTAGAGAAATTGTCACCAGAGATATGGCATATATGAAATGTCTTTGTCATTAATGTTTACGCTTCCCAAGTGATGTGCTAATAAGCAAGAGTGTAATGATTACTGAACAACAAGATTTTAAAAAGAGAATGATAAAAATCTGTGAACATCAATAGGCTTGTGAAGAAGCACAAACTGAAGCAGAAAATAAGAGGTGCGTACAGCTGATCTTTTCTTCTTTGCTTCTATTTACCCATTTGAAAAACTATGGGAGCAATTTATCATTTATCATTTTAAAAATACACCTTAATTAGGCGTACTCCACGCGCATATTGCAGCACAACAGCTAGTTGCGCGACAATCTGCGACTTCACCCCGCTCACACCAGGTCTAAATAATTGGGCGTGACATAGGCGGCCCATCTTATTTAAAATTTTCTACGCATGTTTTAGATGTAGAAAATGGTCTAAATGTAAAACAGCTAGGAAGCTTAGGAGTTTATAAAGACCGCCTTCTAAGACCTACTACTACCTACTATGACCTTCAGATCAATGTGAGTTGAGGAAAATTGAGTGAGTTGAAGAAACAAATGGCAAAGGATTAATATATAATTTCAGGGTGATTATTAGTAAAATGTTTCTTCCTGATCTGGACCCAGTGTAAGGGTGCCCAATAATCAAACAAAAAACATTAAACCATTGTTGGTCATTCATCACATCCTTTACACAGGCATTCAAATTATCATTTGTTGGCAGTACATCCCCTGTTAAATGGAGGATGTGCCAATGGAGTTAATGTAACTGTATGAGAGGAGGGGGGGAACTAATGTTTGCACAAACAGTAATTTATTGAAACCCCTATAATAACCCTGATAATTACCACATGAAAACAAAAGTAAATTAGTGCAGATCACGTTCTGCTGTCACCACTGAATATGGGTAGTTTATCTGCCCCTCTAAAAGAACCCTTTGGCGTAATTCACATGTCAGCATTTTGGTCAGTGATTTCAATCAGTGATTATGAGCCAAAACCGAGGTGTGAAGCCTACACAGATATAAGGTATAATGGAAAGATTTGCCTAGGTTCTGTATTTTTTACCTGCACCTAGTTTCGGCTCACAATCACTTACCAAAAACTGAACAAAACACTGATGTGTGAACAAGGCCTTAGTGGTATTTGCAAATCTTTTTTGTGCAACTGTCATACATTTAATATGGTTAGGCTTATAATAGTAATAATAATCTTTGGTTATGTATACGCCAACAAATTCCACAGCTCTTTACAATCAAAAGTTTAAAGTACAAACACAGTCGTAAATAACATAGCAGCAAACAGGTCAACAATTAAAAGAAGAGGAATCAGGGCCCTGCTTGCAAGAGCTTAAAATCTATGATGAGATAGGCGTGACACAGAAGGTAACAAGTACTTGTTTTGTACAATGGTCCGGCCATCTTAAGACAATAGGGGAGTGGATAGAATAGGGCTGCCTAAACCAGTCACTAGCCAATATCTGTAGTGATTCTAAGTGCATGGGGTGTGGTGGATACTGATGAATCAGGTTCGGAAGAATGATTCTAAGACTGGGGGGCGGGGGGTTGGGGTGAATGGAGAAGAGTTAGATCAGGGAATGTGTTAGACTAACCTAAAAAAGATGTGTTTTTAGGGAGCACCTAAAACTGTACATGTTGTGAGTTAACCTAATTGTTTGGTGTAGAGCATTCCTTAGAACTGGTGCAGCTCAAGATACGTTTTGGACACAGGAGTGAGAGGTTCAGATTATGGAAGATGTTAGTCACACGTCATTAGCTGAATGGAGAGCACTGGTAGGATGGCAGACAGAAATGAGAGAGGAGATGGAGGGGGTGCAACACTGTAAATAGCTTTGTGGGTGAGAATTAGCAGTTTAAATTGGATCCTGTACTGTATGGGTAACCAGTGCAATGACTGGCGCAGGGTGGAGGAATCAGAGTATCACTTTGACAGATAAATGAGCCTGGCTGCTGTGTTCAGGATAGATTGGAGAGGGGAGAGTCTGGTGAGGGGGAGACCAATTAGTAATGAGTTACAGTTATCAAAATGGATCAGGGCAATAATGACTTTTTTTTGGTTTCCACAGTAAGAATGGGGTGAATTCTAGAGATGTTTTTGAGGTGTAGGCAGCATAAACTGGCAAAAGATTGAATATATGGGGTGAAGAAAAGATCAGTGTCAAACAAAACACTAAGCTAAACAAAATCCAGTCAGCATTCAACTCCATGTCTTATTATATACTGAATGATAATGAAATAAAAGAATATACCTTGAAGCAAGACACGGTTGCTGGGATTTTTTCAAACAAAACACTGAGACAGTGGGTATGCTGCCTAGGTGTGATGATAGTGTTACACACTGAGATGGAGATAGGTTAGTAGATGGAAAAAAAAAAACTGTAATTCTGATTTTTAAAAGATTCAGTTTCAGATAGAGAGAGGACATGATATTAGAGACAGCGGACAGACAGCCACTGATTTTCTGTAACACAGCAGGGGTGATATCACAGAAAGGAGTATAAAGTTGAGTGTTGTCAGCATAGAGATGGTACTGAAAACAAAATCTGCTGATAATCTGTTCAATAGAGGCTGTGTAGAGAGAAAAGAGGAGAGGACCAAGGACTGAACCCTGAGGAACCTCAACAGGAAGAGGGAAAGGAGGGGAGATAGAGCCAGTGAATGATAAACTGAAAGAGCAGAGCGATAGGAAGAAAAGCATGAGAGTACAGAGTCCCTAAGACCAATAGATTGAGCATGGTGAGAAGTAGATGGTTGTCTACAGTGTCGAATGCTGCAGAGAGCTCGAGGAGAATTAGTAAAGAGTAGTCACTGTTGCATTTAGCTGTCAAGAGGTCATTAGTCACTTTGGTGAGGATAGTTTCTGTAGAATGTTGGTTGCGAAAACCAGATTGTAATGGATTGAGGAGAAACTTAATGGAGAGATAGCAGATGAGTTGAGAGTAGACAAGACAAATCAGGAGTTTAGAGATGAAGAGGAAATTAGAGACAGGTCTGTAGTTAGCTACACAGGACGGGTCAAGAGAAGGTTCCTTCAATAATGGGGTTATGACAGAATGTTTGAAAGAAGAGAGCGCGATACCAGAAGAGAGAGATTGAAGATTTTGGTTAGATGATTTGAGACAACCAGAGAGAGAGAGACTGGAGGGGGTGTGATGGAATAGAGTAATTAGTGCATGTGGTAGGATGAGAATAAGAGAGGAGTCTGGAGACTTCTTCCGTGACTGGGTCTAATGGGGATAGTGAGCCAGAGGAGATGCGGGTGAAAAAGGGATCAATGACATATAGGGGCAGGAAACCGATTTTCTGATGGATATTTTCAATTTTCTCTTTGAAATAGGTGGCCAGATCTCCAGCATGGATGTCTGTATTGGACACCTGCACTTTAAGACTAAGAAGGAAGTGAAAAGTGCCAAACAGTTTTTTTTTTCGGATTATTAGATAGTGAATTGATTGGGGTGATAAAGTAGGTCTGTTTGGTGAAGTGGCATTTTTCTCCATAGGCGTTTGGTGCTTCTGGAGCATCGCTTGAGAAAACGAGTTTGAGGTGTAAGCCAGGGTTGCTTTAGTTTCTGTTTGGAGGAGGCGCTACTTAGCATCATGAGCATCATGATCTTAAAAAGACATTCAACACTTGTAGCTCTATTATAAAGTTTTGTAATTTTCTATATGGTGTTTTAACATACCTGTTGGTTAAATAATCAAACTAGATAAGTAATTCAATTCTAAACATATTGGATTCATTATGAATTTAACAAATCCAGAGTTTTGGTGTTTCGCTTCAGACGAATTGCACAAAAACTGCACCCAGTGCCATTTTAAAATGGAAATTGGTGGGGAAAACAGAAGGATGAAGATGAAGGATCACATGACACTGGGAGGGAGGAGAGGGGGGCTTGCCCTCATTGGCACAAAGGCTGATAAACAGCCTGGTCAGCAAATAAGGAGCATAATTACAGTTGGTTTTTCTACATGTTAGTTCATCTGTTTTACTGCAAAAATTGCATTAGTATACACATTTTAGTGAACATGTTCTATTATTTAGGTATTACAAGATATCATGTAATTACAGCAAAAAAACTACAAATACTGTATGACTAGTGTTGAGCGAACAGTTCGAGCATCGTTCGGGTTCGTACCGAATTTTGGGGTGTCCGGGACCCGGACCCGAACCCGGACATTTTCAAAAAAGTTCGGGTTCGGGTTCGTCGTTCGGCATGTATTTAGGAGCATTTTGAAAGGCTGCAAAGCAGCCAATCAACATGCATCATACTACTTGCCCTAAGATGCCATCGCAGCCATGCCTACTATTGGCAAGGCTGTGATTGGCCGAGTGCAGCATGTGACTCAGCCTCTTTATAAGCTTGTGCGCACGTCGGGACGTGCTCACTCCCGATGTGAATAGAACAGGGATAGAGCGCAGCTGATGCTAGGGCGAGAATAGGCAGGGATAATTGAATACTTCTCTCCTCCACCTGTGATTCATCTGAACAACTGCAGCTGAGCTGCTTTTTTGATAGGGATTGGCTATTTTAGAGTGGCCAGAGTGATTTTCCATCCACATGTACCTGGGCTGACCGCCGGCCGCCATTTTGCGACTTGTAGTGCTGCAGCAGAAGCTGCCACAGTGTGCATTCAAAGCTCCAAACAAGTCAGACATCTACACCTGGGATTCAGACCAATAGCGATTTAGCAGCACAGTCCAAGGCTATTTTTTAAAAGGTTGTGCAGACCATTTTGTGGCACATGTTACTGGGCTGATAGGCGGCGGCCATCTTGGGACTAGTGCTGCAGCACAATCTCTCCCAACGTCCATTAATCACTTGTAATAGTGGTCTGTGCCATAGAAATCCTACATCAGGGACTTGGGTGTGCTTGTGTCACCCCTACTAATACCAGTCCACCTGTAATCCATACAGTCAAAAGACTGAAAGTATTCCAGTGAGGGAATTTTTTTATTTAAAAAGGCCAAGTTAGTTTATCTGGCGTTCAATATACTAGATACAGTTAGGCCTGCGTTTCATACATCTGGAATTAGCAAATTAATGTGCTGGGGTTGGGAAAACATATATGTACCCATACTAGAATCTGTCAAAGAAAGCGGTACTCACATATAACAGTCATTCCATCTGTAATCCATACAGTCAAAAGACTGAAAGTATTCCAGTGAGGGAATTTTTTTATTTAAAAAGGCCAAGTTAGTTTATCTGGCGTTCAATATACTAGATACAGTTAGGCCTGCGTTTCATTACATCTGGAATTAGCAAATTAATGTGCTGGGGTTGGGAAAACATATATGTACCCATACTAGAATCTGTCAAAGAAAGCGGTACTCACATATAACAGTCATTCCATCTGTAATCCATACAGTCAAAAGACTGAAAGTATTCCAGTGAGGGAATTTTTTTATTTAAAAAGGCCAAGTTAGTTTATCTGGCGTTCAATATACTAGATACAGTTAGGCCTGCGTTTCATACATCTGGAATTAGCAAATTAATGTGCTGGGGTTGGGAAAACATATATGTACCCATACTAGAATCTGTCAAGAAAGCGGTACTCACATATAACAGTCATTCCATCTGTAATCCATACAGTCAAAAGACTGAAAGTATTCCAGTGAGGGATTTTTTATTTAAAAAGGCCAAGTTAGTTTATCTGGCGTTCAATATACTAGATACAGTTAGGCCTGCGTTTCATACATCTGGAATTAGCAAACTAATGTGCTGGGGTTGGGAAAACATATATGTACCCATACTAGAATCTGTCAAAGAAAGCGGTACTCACATGTAACAGTCATTCCATCTGTAATCCATACAGTCAAAAGACTGAAAGTATTCCAGTGAGGGAATTTTTTATTTAAAAAGGCCAAGTTAGTTTATCTGGCTTTCAATATACTATATACAGTTGGGCCTGCGTTTCATACATCTGGAATTAGCAAACTAATCTCCCGAGGTTGGGAAAATATATATGTACCCATACTAGAATCTGTCAAAGAAAGCGGTACTCACATGTAACAGTCATTCCATCTGTAATCCATACAGTCAAAAGACTGAAAGTATTCCAGTGAGGGAATTTTTTATTTAAAAAAGGCCAAGTTAGTTTATCTGGCGTTCAATATACTAGATACAGTTAGGCCTGCGTTTCATACATCTGGAATTAGCAAACTAATGTGCTGGGGTTGGGAAAACATATATGTACCCATACTAGAATCTGTCAAAGAAAGCGGTACTCACATATAACAGTCATTCCATCTGTAATCCATACAGTCAAAAGACTGAAAGTATTCCAGTGAGGGAATTTTTTATTTAAAAAGGCCAAGTTAGTTTATCTGGCGTTCAATATACTAGATACAGTTAGGCCTGCGTTTCATACATCTGGAATTAGCAAACTAATGTGCTGGGGTTGGGAAAACATATATGTACCCATACTAGAATCTGTCAAAGAAAGCGGTACTCACATATAACAGTCATTCCATCTGTAATCCATACAGTCAAAAGACTGAAAGTATTCCAGTGAGGGAATTTTTTATTTAAAAAGGCCAAGTTAGTTTATCTGGCGTTCAATATACTAGATACAGTTAGGCCTGCGTTTCATACATCTGGAATTAGCAAACTAATGTGCTGGGGTTGGGAAAACATATATGTACCCATACTAGAATCTGTCAAAGAAAGCGGTACTCACATATAACAGTCATTCCATCTGTAATCCATACAGTCAAAAGACTGAAAGTATTCCAGTGAGGGAATTTTTTATTTAAAAAGGCCAAGTTAGTTTATCTGGCGTTCAATATACTAGATACAGTTAGGCCTGCGTTTCATACATCTGGAATTAGCAAACTAATGTGCTGGGGTTGGGAAAACATATATGTACCCATACTAGAATCTGTCAAAGAAAGCGGTACTCACATATAACAGTCATTCCATCTGTAATCCATACAGTCAAAAGACTGAAAGTATTCCAGTGAGGGAATTTTTTTATTTAAAAAAGGCCAAGTTAGTTTATCTGGCGTTCAATATACTAGATACAGTTAGGCCTGCGTTTCATACATCTGGAATTAGCAAATTAATGTGCTGGGGTTGGGAAAACATATATGTACCCATACTAGAATCTGTCAAAGAAAGCGGTACTCACATATAACAGTCATTCCATCTGTAATCCATACAGTCAAAAGACTGAAAGTATTCCAGTGAGGGAATTTTTTATTTAAAAAGGCCAAGTTAGTTTATCTGGCGTTCAATATACTAGATACAGTTAGGCCTGCGTTTCATACATCTGGAATTAGCAAACTAATGTGCTGGGGTTGGGAAAACATATATGTACCCATACTAGAATCTGTCAAAGAAAGCGGTACTCACATATAACAGTCATTCCATCTGTAATCCATACAGTCAAAAGACTGAAAGTATTCCAGTGAGGGAATTTTTTATTTAAAAAAGGCCAAGTTAGTTTATCTGGCGTTCAATATACTAGATACAGTTAGGCCTGCGTTTCATACATCTGGAATTAGCAAATTAATGTGCTGGGGTTGGGAAAACATATATGTACCCATACTAGAATCTGTCAAAGAAAGCGGTACTCACATATAACAGTCATTCCATCTGTAATCCATACAGTCAAAAGACTGAAAGTATTCCAGTGAGGAATTTTTTTATTTAAAAAGGCCAAGTTAGTTTATCTGGCGTTCAATATACTAGATACAGTTAGGCCTGCGTTTCATACATCTGGAATTAGCAAATTAATGTGCTGGGGTTGGGAAAACATATATGTACCCATACTAGAATCTGTCAAAGAAAGCGGTACTCACATATAACAGTCATTCCATCTGTAATCCATACAGTCAAAGACTGAAAGTATTCCAGTGAGGGAATTTTTTATTTAAAAAAGGCCAAGTTAGTTTATCTGGCGTTCAATATACTAGATACAGTTAGGCCTGCGTTTCATACATCTGGAATTAGCAAACTAATGTGCTGGGGTTGGGAAAACATATATGTACCCATACTAGAATCTGTCAAAAGCGGTACTCACATATAACAGTCATTCCATCTGTAATCCATACAGTCAAAAGACTGAAAGTATTCCAGTGAGGGAATTTTTTATTTAAAAAAGGCCAAGTTAGTTTATCTGGCGTTCAATATACTAGATACAGTTAGGCCTGCGTTTCATACATCTGGAATTAGCAAACTAATGTGCTGGGGTTGGGAAAACATATATGTACCCATACTAGAATCTGTCAAGAAAGCGGTACTCACATATAACAGTCATTCCATCTGTAATCCATACAGTCAAAAAGACTGAAAGTATTCCAGTGAGGGAATTTTTTTATTTAAAAAAGGCCAAGTTAGTTTATCTGAGCGTTCAATATACTAGATACAGTTAGGCCTGCGTTTCATACATCTGGAATTAGCAAACTAATGTGCTGGGGTTGGGAAAACATATATGTACCCATACTAGAATCTGTCAAAGAAAGCGGTACTCACATATAACAGTCATTCCATCTGTAATCCATACAGTCAAAAGACTGAAAGTATTCCAGTGAGGGAATTTTTTTATTTAAAAAAGGCCAAGTTAGTTTATCTGGCGTTCAATATACTAGATACAGTTAGGCCTGCGTTTCATACATCTGGAATTAGCAAATTAATGTGCTGGGGTTGGGAAAACATATATGTACCCATACTAGAATCTGTCAAAGAAAGCGGTACTCACATATAACAGTCATTCCATCTGTAATCCCATACAGTCAAAAGACTGAAAGTATTCCAGTGAGGGAATTTTTTATTTAAAAAAGGCCAAGTTAGTTTATCTGGCGTTCAATATACTAGATACAGTTAGGCCTGCGTTTCATACATCTGGAATTAGCAAACTAATGTGCTGGGGTTGGGAAAACATATATGTACCCATACTAGAATCTGTCAAAGAAAGCGGTACTCACATATAACAGTCATTCCATCTGTAATCCATACAGTCAAAAGACTGAAAGTATTCCAGTGAGGGAATTTTTTATTTAAAAAGGCCAAGTTAGTTTATCTGGCGTTCAATATACTATATACAGTTGGGCCTGCGTTTCATACATCTGGAATTAGCAAACTAATCTCCCGGGGTTGGGAAAATATATATGTACCCATACTAGAATCTGTCAAAGAAAGCGGTACTCACATATAACAGTCATTCCATCTGTAATCCATACAGTCAAAAGACTGAAAGTATTCCAGTGAGGGAATTTTTTTATTTAAAAAAGGCCAAGTTAGTTTATCTGGCGTTCAATATACTAGATACAGTTAGGCCTGCGTTTCATACATCTGGAATTAGCAAACTAATGTGCTGGGGTTGGGAAAACATATATGTACCCATACTAGAATCTGTCAAAGAAAGCGGTACTCACATATAACAGTCATTCCATCTGTAATCCATACAGTCAAAAGACTGAAAGTATTCCAGTGAGGGAATTTTTTTATTTAAAAAGGCCAAGTTAGTTTATCTGGCGTTCAATATACTAGATACAGTTAGGCCTGCGTTTCATACATCTGGAATTAGCAAACTAATGTGCTGGGGTTGGGAAAACATATATGTACCCATACTAGAATCTGTCAAAAGCGGTACTCACATATAACAGTCATTCCATCTGTAATCCATACAGTCAAAAGACTGAAAGTATTCCAGTGAGGGAATTTTTTATTTAAAAAGGCCAAGTTAGTTTATCTGGCGTTCAATATACTAGATACAGTTAGGCCTGCGTTTCATACATCTGGAATTAGCAAACTAATGTGCTGGGGTTGGGAAAACATATATGTACCCATACTAGAATCTGTCAAAGAAAGCGGTACTCACATATAACAGTCATTCCATCTGTAATCCATACAGTCAAAAGACTGAAAGTATTCCAGTGAGGAATTTTTTATTTAAAAAAGGCCAAGTTAGTTTATCTGGCGTTCAATATACTAGATACAGTTAGGCCTGCGTTTCATACATCTGGAATTAGCAAACTAATGTGCTGGGGTTGGGAAAACATATATGTACCCATACTAGAATCTGTCAAAGAAAGCGGTACTCACATATAACAGTCATTCCATCTGTAATCCATACAGTCAAAAGACTGAAAGTATTCCAGTGAGGGAATTTTTTTATTTAAAAAAGGCCAAGTTAGTTTATCTGGCGTTCAATATACTAGATACAGTTAGGCCTGCGTTTCATACATCTGGAATTAGCAAACTAATGTGCTGGGGTTGGGAAAACATATATGTACCCATACTAGAATCTGTCAAAGAAAGCGGTACTCACATATAACAGTCATTCCATCTGTAATCCATACAGTCAAAAGACTGAAAGTATTCCAGTGAGGAATTTTTTATTTAAAAAAGGCCAAGATTAGTTTATCTGGCGTTCAATATACTAGATACAGTTAGGCCTGCGTTTCATACATCTGGAATTAGCAAACTAATGTGCTGGGGTTGGGAAAACATATATGTACCCATACTAGAATCTGTCAAAAGAAAGCGGTACTCACATATAACAGTCATTCCATCTGTAATCCATACAGTCAAAAGACTGAAAGTATTCCAGTGAGGGAATTTTTTTATTTAAAAAAGGCCAAGTTAGTTTATCTGGCGTTCAATATACTAGATACAGTTAGGCCTGCGTTTCATACATCTGGAATTAGCAAACTAATGTGCTGGGGTTGGGAAAACATATATGTACCCATACTAGAATCTGTCAAAAAGCGGTACTCACATATAACAGTCATTCCATCTGTAATCCATACAGTCAAAAGACTGAAAGTATTCCAGTGAGGAATTTTTTATTTAAAAAGGCCAAGATTAGTTTATCTGGCGTTCAATATACTAGATACAGTTAGGCCTGCGTTTCATACATCTGGAATTAGCAAACTAATGTGCTGGGGTTGGGAAAACATATATGTACCCATACTAGAATCTGTCAAAGAAAGCGGTACTCACATATAACAGTCATTCCATCTGTAATCCATACAGTCAAAAGACTGAAAGTATTCCAGTGAGGGAATTTTTTTATTTAAAAAGGCCAAGTTAGTTTATCTGGCGTTCAATATACTAGATACAGTTAGGCCTGCGTTTCATTACATCTGGAATTAGCAAACTAATGTGCTGGGGTTGGGAAAACATATATGTACCCATACTAGAATCTGTCAAAAGCGGTACTCACATATAACAGTCATTCCATCTGTAATCCATACAGTCAAAAGACTGAAAGTATTCCAGTGAGGGAATTTTTTTATTTAAAAAGGCCAAGTTAGTTTATCTGGCGTTCAATATACTAGATACAGTTAGGCCTGCGTTTCATACATCTGGAATTAGCAAACTAATGTGCTGGGGTTGGGAAAACATATATGTACCCATACTAGAATCTGTCAAAGAAAGCGGTACTCACATATAACAGTCATTCCATCTGTAATCCATACAGTCAAAAAGACTGAAAGTATTCCAGTGAGGAATTTTTTTTATTTAAAAAGGCCAAGTTAGTTTATCTGGCGTTCAATATACTAGATACAGTTAGGCCTGCGTTTCATACATCTGGAATTAGCAAACTAATGTGCTGGGGTTGGGAAAACATATATGTACCCATACTAGAATCTGTCAAAGAAAGCGGTACTCACATATAACAGTCATTCCATCTGTAATCCATACAGTCAAAAAGACTGAAAAGTATTCCAGTGAGGGAATTTTTTATTTAAAAAAGGCCAAGTTAGTTTATCTGGCGTTCAATATACTAGATACAGTTAGGCCTGCGTTTCATACATCTGGAATTAGCAAACTAATGTGCTGGGGTTGGGAAAACATATATGTACCCATACTAGAATCTGTCAAAGAAAGCGGTACTCACATATAACAGTCATTCCATCTGTAATCCATACAGTCAAAAGACTGAAAGTATTCCAGTGAGGAGTTTGCTTATAAAAAATAATATATTTCATTGTGGTGCGAGTTGAATGCAGCAATGAAGAAAAATACTATTAAGGGACGAGGGCGCGGTCGTGGTGATCGTGGAGCCTCTGTTGCTGGTAGAGGGCGGCCGTTACATTTGGCGCACACAGTAAAGAGAACAAGCTCCCTCAGCTAGCCGGCAGAATGTGCCGCAATATCTCGTGGGGCCCAATAAGCCGTCTTCGGATGGTAGGTCCTGAGCAGGTACAGGCATTAATCGGTGGGTGGCCGACAGTGCTTCCAACACGTTCACCACATGGTCTTCCACAGTCTTCTGCGAGCGCACAGGTGGCACCTGAAAACCAAGCCCATCAGTCTGTCACATCACCCCAAGCATATCAGGGAAACGGTCTGAGCCACAAGTTATGCAGCAGTCTCTTCTTCTGTTTGAAGACTCTGCTTCAGGAGGTTTCCCGAGGCGTCCACCTAGCCCTTCACAGTGGAGAAGACATACCATGCGCAGACGCACAGCCACTTATGTCTCCAGATGAAGAGGACGTGGGAATACCACCTCGCCCGGTGTATGCGTCTCGATGATGAGAAACACAGGTGCCCACTGCCGCGTCTTTTGCAGTGTGCAGACTGAGACAGGAGGAGGTCAGGGAGGGAGACTGGGTGGAAGGCGATGCAGAGGGCGATGAGGTCTTAGACCCCATGGACTGAAGGTCGTGGCGATGACTTTCACAGTTCCAGAGGAAGAGGTAGTGGTGAGACCGAGACAACAGCGAAGCCAAAGAGAGCAGGGGCCGAGCAGGCGCCGCCGCCCCCAGAGTTCGCCTGCTACTGGACATAAGCAACAGGGACCCAGCCAAGGCAGCTTCAAAGTTCCCTGGCATGGCACTTCTTTAAACAATGTCCTACCGACAAGACCCGAGTACTTGCCCGCTCTGCCATCAGAAGCCTGAGGCGAGGCATTAGTTCTGAACCTCAGCACAACCTGTGACCAGGCATCTACATGCAAGCGCATGAACTGCAGTGGGGTACACCTTAAAACCAGGCACTGCTGAGCTCCCCCTGCTCCCTCTACCGCTGCTGCCTCGGCTTCCGCTACTCGAGAGGAATGTTGCCACCTGCCGAGCAGCAGACAGATGATGTGCCACCGACACCACCACCGACACGTCAGCTGCGTCTCCACTATATCACTGGCAGCGTTCGGCTCTCAATATCTTAAACTGTAGAGAGAGGCGTAAATTCCCCGAGTCACCCTCGAGCCCTTGGCCTGAAACGCCAGCATTTTCTAAACTGCTGGCCTTTGAATCTTGTCTAATTCCGGCTGGTGGACACAGGCAGCAAAGCAGCTGATGGCCATGGCTGTCCTGGCTCATGGTTCCCAGCATACTACTTCTCCAAGACAGCCGTGCAGCATTCCCTGCACATGCAAGTGTCGATAAAATCAAAGTTATTGCACTGCGCCGCATGTTGTGGCAAAGGTCCACCCTAACCCACGAATCTCGATGGACCAGTAAGCGCGACCCGGGGGCAGCCATGTCTCACTAACTGCACACTGGATGAATGTGGTGGCGAGCTGGAGCTGACGGACAGTTCCTTGGCGCGATCCTTCCCTTCCCTAGGATACGGGGCATCATTCTCTGCCTCCTTTGTATCCTCCTCCTACTCGGCTTCCTCCTCCACTGCTTCCCACCAGCTCATCGGTCAGCCACACACCTTCACACCAACTTCCCAGCACAGCCCGGGTAAACGTCAGCAGGCCATTCTGAAACTGTTTATCTGGCGTTCAATATACTAGATACAGTTAGGCCTGCGTTTCATACATCTGGAATTAGCAAACTAATGTGCTGGGGTTGGGAAAACATATATGTACCCATACTAGAATCTGTCAAAGAGCGGTACTCACATATAACAGTCATTCCATCTGTAATCCATACAGTCAAAAGACTGAAAGTATTCCAGTGAGGGATTTTGCTTATAAAAAATAATATATTTCATTGTGGTGCGAGTTGAATCGCAACAATGAAGAAAAATACTATTAAGGGACGAGGGCGCGGTCGTGGTGGTGTCCGTGGAGCCTCTGTTGCTGGTAGAGGACGTGGCCGTTCGGCCTCAGGCGCACACAGTAGGAGCGAACTCCCTCAACTAGCCGGCAGAATGTACCGCAATATCTCGTGGGGCCCAATGCCGCTCTTAGGATGGTAAGGCCTGAGCAGGTACAGGCATTAATCGATTGGGTGGCCGACAGTGCTTCCAGCACGTTCACCACATGGTCTTCCACCCAGTCTTCTGCGGAAAGCGCACAGGTGGCACCTGAAAACCAAGCCCATCAGTCTGTCACATCACCCCAAGCATATCAGGGAAACGGTCTGAGCCACAAGTTATGCAGCAGTCTCTTCTTCTGTTTGAAGACTCTGCTTCCAGGGTTTCCCAGGGCGTCCACCTAGCCCTTCCCCAGTGGAGGAAGACATACCATGCACTGGCGCACAACCACTTATGTCTCAGATGAAGAGGACATGGGAATACCACCTCATCGGAGTCCGCACGTCTCTGATGATGACGAAACACAGGTGCCCACTGCCGCGTCTTTTGCAGTGTGCAGACTGAACAGGAGGAGGTCAGGGAGGGAGACTGGGTGGAAGACGATGCAGAGGACGATGAGGTCTTAGACCCCACATGGACTGAAGGTCGTGGCGATGACTTTCACAGTTCAGAGGAAGAGGTAGTGGTGAGACCGAGACAACAGCGAAGCCAAAGAGGGAGCAGGGGCCAAAGCAGGCGAGCCGCCGCCCCAGAGTTCGCCTGCTACTGGACATCGCCAACAGGGACCCAGCCCCACAAAGGCAGCTTCAAAGAGTTCCCTGGCATGGCACTTCTTTAAACAATGTCCTACCGACAAGACCCGAGTGACTTGCACGCTCTGCCATCAGAGCCTGAGGCGAGGCATTAGCGTTCTGAACCTCAGCACAACCTGCATGACCAGGCATCTACATGCAAAGCATGAACTGCAGTGGGGTACACACCTTAAAAACCAGGCACTCGCTGAGGCTCCCCCTGCTCCCTCTACCGCTGCTGCCTCGGCTTCCGCCTCGAGAGGAATGTTGCCACCTGCCGAGCAGCAAACAGAGGATGTGCCACCGACACCACCACCACCGCCACCGTCAACTAGCGTCTCCACTATATCACACAGCAGCGTTCAGCTCTCAATATCTCAAACCTTAGAGAGGAAGCGCAAATTCCCCCGAGTCACCCTCGAGGCCCTTGGCCTGAGCGCCAGCATTTCTAAACTGCTGGCCTTTGAAATGCTGTCATTCCGGCTGGTGGACACAGACAGCTTCAAACAGCTGATGGCCATGGCTGTCCCGCAGTATGTGGTTCCCAGCCGCCACTACTTCTCCAAGACAGCCGTGCCTTCCCTGCACATGCAAGTGTCCGATAAAATCAAGTGTGCACTGCGCAGCGCCATTTGTGGCAAGGTCCACCTAACCACAGATACGTGGACCAGTAAGCACGGCCAGGGACGCTATATCTCACTAACTGCACACTGGATGAATGTAGTGGCGGCTGGGCCCCGGCGGACAGTTCCTTGGCGCACGTCCTTCCGCCCCTAGGATCGCAGGGCATCATTCTCTGCCTCCTGTAGCCTCCTCCTCCTACTCGGCTTCCTCCTCCACTGCTTCCACCAGCTCATCCGGTCAGCCACACACCTTCACCACCAACTTCAGCACAGCCCGGGGTAAGCGTCAGCAGGCCATTCTGAAACTCATATGTTTGGGGACAGGCCCCACACCGCGCAGGAGTTGTGGCGGGGTATTGAACAACAGACCGGCGAGTGGTTTCTGCCGGTGGGCCTCAAGCCAGGCCTGGTGGTATGCGATAATGGGCGAAATCTCGTGGCAGCTCTGGGACTAGCCGGTTTGGCGCACATCCCTTGCCTGGCGCATGTGCTGAACTTGGTGGTGCAGAGGTTCATTCACCACTACCCCAACATGTCAGAGCTGCTGCATAAAGTGCGGGCCGTCTGTGCGCGCTTCCGCCGTTCACATCCTGCCGCTGCTCGCCTGTCTGCGCTACAGCGGAACTTCGGCCTTCCCGCTCACCGCCTCATATGCGGCGTGCCCACCGGTGGAACTCCACCTTGCACATGCTGGAGAGACTGTGCGAGCAGCAGCAGGCCATAGTGGAGTTTCAGCTGCAGCGCGCTCGCGTCAGTCGTACTGCCGAACAGCACCACTTCACCACCAATGATTGGGCCTCCATGCGAGACCTGTGTGCCCTGCTGCGCTGTTTCAGTACTCCACCAACATGGCCAGTGGCGATGACACTGTTATCAGCGTTACAATACCACTTCTATGTCTCCTTGAGAAAACACTTAGGGCAATGATGTTAGAGGAGGTGGCCCAGGTGGAGGAGGAGGAGGAGGATGAGGAGCTCGTTTCCTAACACTTTCGGGCCAGTCTGTTCGAATTGGCTCAGAGGGAGGTTTGTTTAAGCAGCAGAGGACAGGTTCACAAGTCGCCAGCCAAGGCACTGTACTGGAGGACGAGGAGGATGAGGAGGAGGAGGTGGAGGGGACGAGGATGACGCAAGTTCACAGCGGGGTGGCAGCCCAGGCCCATCACTGGTGCGTGGCTGGGGGATACGGTGGGCGATGACGATACGCCTCCCACAGAGGACAGCTTGTCCTTACCCATGGGTAGCCTGGCCCACATGAGCGAATATATGCTCCAATGCCTGCGCAACGACAGCAGAGTTGCCCACGTTTTACGTGTGCAGACTACTGGGTGGCCACCCTGCTGGATCCCGGTATAAAGACAATGTGCCCACTTTAATTCCTGAACTGGGCGCGACCGTAAGATGCTTGCGAGTACAAGCACTGCGCTGATAGAGGCGCTCTTGAGAGCATTCCCACATGTCACAGGGGAACAGGTGGAAGGTGAAGGCAGAGGAGTGGCAAGAGGTCGCCAACGCAGCTGTGTCACGGCCAGCTCATCTGAGGGCAGGGTTAGCATGGCAGAAATGTGGAAAAGTTTTGTCTCCACGCCACAGCTATCTGCACCGACACCTGATACGGAGCGTGTTAGCAGGAGGCAGCATTTCACTAACATGGTTGAACAGTATGTCTGCACACCCTCCACATCCTGACGGATGGTTCGGCCCCATTCAACTACTGGGTTTCGAAATTGTCCACGTGGCCAGAGTTAGCATGTTATGCCTTGGAGGTGCTTTCCTGCCCGGCGACAGCGTTTTATCTGAGCAGCGTATTCAGCACGGCAGGGCGTCATTACTGACAAGCGCAGCCGCCTGTCCACAGCCAACGTGGACAAGCTGACCTTCATAAAGATGAACCAGGCATGGATCCCACAGGACCTGTCCCTCCCTTGTGCAGAGTAGTCCTTATTAACTGCCTAAAACATGTCTTGTTGTGCTACGGGCCACTTCTTTATTTGATACAAATTTTATGAAACCCACAGTTGAATGAAACTCTTCTCTGTCTGGGCGCAGGGCTAACCAGATGAAAGTGGCCGGTTAAACTAACGGGTGACATGAAGCCATAACCTCTGCCATGCTACCTCTGTCTTCTGTCTGGGTGCTGAGGCCTAAGTCAAATAAAGCGGTCTTCTGCTGTGCTGGGGATATGAAGCTAATCTCTGACCTCTCTCCTCTGTCTGGGTCCAAAGGCCTAAATCACTGAAAGAGGCCTTCTCCTGTGGTGTGTGATATGATGCCAGAATATGTGCTGTAGGGCCTCTCTCCTCTTCCTGGGTGCAGGGTCAAATAAACTAAATTGTGGCCTACTCCTGTGGTGGTTGATATGATGCCTGATTCTCTGATGTGGAACCTCTCTCCTCTGTTTGGGTGAAGGGGTCAAAGTAACTAAATGGTGGCTTCTCCTGTGGTGGCTGATATGATGCCAGAATATGTGCTGTGGGGCCTCTCTCCTCTTCCTGGGTGCAGGGGTCAAAGTAACTCAATGGTGGCTTCTCCTGTGGTGGCTGATATGATGCCAGAATATGTGCTGTGGTGCCTCTCTCCTCTTCCTGGGTGCGGGGTCAAAGTAACTCAATGGTGAGCTTCTCCTGTGGTGGTTAGTATGATGCCAGAATATGTGCTGTGGGGCCTCTCTCCTCTTCCTGGGTGCAGGGGTCAAAGTAACTCAATGGTGGCTTCTCCTGTGGTGGCTGATATGATGCCAGAATATGTGCTGTGGTGCCTCTCTCCTCTGTCTGGGTCCAAAGGCCTAAATCACTGAAAGAGGCCTTCTCCTGTGGTGTGTGATATGATGCCTGAATATGTGCTGTGGTGCCTCTCTCCTCTTCCTGGGTGCGGGGTCAAAGTAACTCAATGGTGGCTTCTCCTGTGGTGGCTGATATGATGCCAGAATATGTGCTGTGGGGCCTCTCTCCTCTTCCTGGGTGCAGGGGTCAAAGTAACTCAATGGTGGCTTCTCCTGTGGTGGCTGATATGATGCCAGAATATGTGCTGTGGTGCCTCTCTCCTCTTCCTGGGTGCAAGGGTCTAAAGTAACTCAATGGTGGCTTCTCCTGTGGTGGCTGATATGATGCCAGAATATGTGCTGTGGAGCCTCTCTCCTCTTCCTGGGTGCAGGGGTCAAAGTAACTAAATGGTGGCTTCTCCTGTGGTGGTTGATATGATGCCTGATTCTCTGCTGTGAAACCTCTCTCCTCCATCTGGGTGTAGGGGTCAAAGTCTTTCAAAGTCGCTTCTCCTGTGCTGATTGGATATAAAGCTGATGGTTGTGCCATCTGGACATGGCTGCCAGGGTCTGATCTCAATGGGGGCCTACTCCTGTGGTGGGTGATCTAAATGCCTGATTCTCTGCTGTGAAACCTCTCTCCTCCGTCTGGGTGTAGGGGTCAAAGTCTTTCAAAGTCGCCTTCTCCTGTGCTGATTGATATGAAGCTGATGGTTGTGCCATCTGACATGGCTGCCGGGGTCCCATTAAATTGGGGCCTACTCCTGTGGTGGGTGATCTAAATGCCTGATTCTCTGCTGTGTAACCTCTCTCCTCCGTCTGGGTGAAGGGGTCAAAGTAACTAAATGGTGGCCTACTCCTGTGGTGGGTGATATGATGCCAGAATATGTGCTGTGGGGCCTCTCTCCCTTCCTGGGTGCAGGGGTCAAAGTAACTCAATGGTGGCTTCTCCTGTGGTGGCTGATATGATGCCAGAATATGTGCTGTGGGGCCTCTCTCCTCTTCCTGGGTGCAGGGGTCAAAGTAACTCAATGGTGGCTTCTCCTGTGGTGGTTGATATGATGCCTGATTCTCTGCTGTGAAACCTCTCTCCTCCATCTGGGTGTAGGGGTCAAAGTCTTTCAAAGTCGCCTTCTCCTGTGCTGATTGATATAAAGCTGATGGTTGTGCCATCTGACATGGTTGCCAGGGTCTGATTCAATGGGGGCCTACTCCTGTGGTGGGTGATCTAAATGCCTGATTCTCTGCTGTGAAACCTCTCTCCTCCGTCTGGGTGTAGGGGTCAAAGTCTTTCAAAGTCGCCTTCTCCTGTGCTGATTGATATGAAGCTGATGGTTGTGCCATCTGACATGGTTGCCGGGGTCCCATTAAATTGGGGCCTACTCCTGTGGTGGGTGATCTAAATGCCTGATTCTCTGCTGTGTAACCTCTCTCCTCCGTCTGGGTGTAGGGGTCAAAGTAACTAAATGGTGGCCTACTCCTGTGGTGGGTGATATGATGCCAGAATATGTGCTGTGGGGCCTCTCTCCTCTTCCTGGGTGCAGGGGTCAAAGTAACTCAATGGTGGCTTCTCCTGTGGTGGCTGATATGATGCCAGAATATGTGCTGTGGGGCCTCTCTCCTCTTCCTGGGTGCAGGGGTCAAAGTAACTCAATGGTGGCTTCTCCTGTGGTGGTTGATATGATGCCTGATTCTCTGCTGTGAAACCTCTCTCCTCCATCTGGGTGTAGGGGTCAAAGTCTTTCAAAGTCGCCTTCTCCTGTGCTGATTGATATAAAGCTGATGGTTGTGCCATCTGACATAGTTGCCAGGGTCTGATTCAATGGGGGCCTACTCCTGTGGTGGGTGATCTAAATGCCTGATTCTCTGCTGTGAAACCTCTCTCCTCCGTCTGGGTGTAGGGGTCAAAGTCTTTCAAAGTCGCCTTCTCCTGTGCTGATTGATATGAAGCTGATGGTTGTGCCATCTGACATGGTTGCCGGGGTCCCATTAAATTGGGGCCTACTCCTGTGGTGGGTGATCTAAATGCCTGATTCTCTGCTGTGTAACCTCTCTCCTCCGTCTGGGTGTAGGGGTCAAAGTAACTAAATGGTGGCCTACTCCTGTGGTGGGTGATATGATGCCAGAATATGTGCTGTGGGGCCTCTCTCCTCTTCCTGGGTGCAGGGGTCAAAGTAACTCAATGGTGGCTTCTCCTGTGGTGGCTGATATGATGCCAGAATATGTGCTGTGGGGCCTCTCTCCTCTTCCTGGGTGCAGGGTCAAAGTAACTCAATGGTGGCTTCTCCTGTGGTGGCTGATATGATGCCAGAATATGTGCTGTGGTGCCTCTCTCCTCTGTCTGGGTCCAAAGGCCTAAATCACTGAAAGAGGCCTTCTCCTGTGGTGTGTGATATGATGCCTGAATATGTGCTGTGGTGCCTCTCTCCTCTTCCTGGGTGCGGGGTCAAAGTAACTAAATGGTGGCTTCTCCTGTGGTGGCTGATATGATGCCAGAATATGTGCTGTGGGGCCTCTCTCCTCTTCCTGGGTGCAGGGGTCAAAGTAACTCAATGGTGGCTTCTCCTGTGGTGGCTGATATGATGCCAGAATATGTGCTGTGGTGCCTCTCTCCTCTTCCTGGGTGCGGGGTCAAAGTAACTCAATGGTGGCTTCTCCTGTGGTGGTTAGTATGATGCCAGAATATGTGCTGTGGGGCCTCTCTCCTCTTCCTGGGTGCAGGGTCAAAGTAACTCAATGGTGGCTTCTCCTGTGGTGGCTGATATGATGCCAGAATATGTGCTGTGGGGCCTCTCTCCTCTTCCTGGGTGCAGGGGTCAAAGTAACTCAATGGTGGCTTCTCCTGTGGTGGCTGATATGATGCCAGAATATGTGCTGTGGTGCCTCTCTCCTCTGTCTGGGTCCAAAGGCCTAAATCACTGAAAGAGGCCTTCTCCTGTGGTGTGTGATATGATGCCAGAATATGTGCTGTGGTGCCTCTCTCCTCTTCCTGGGTGCAGGGTCAAAGTAACTCAATGGTGGCTTCTCCTGTGGTGGCTGATATGATGCCAGAATATGTGCTGTGGGGCCTCTCTCCTCTTCCTGGGTGCAGGGGTCAAAGTAACTCAATGGTGGCTTCTCCTGTGGTGGCTGATATGATGCCAGAATATGTGCTGTGGGGCCTCTCTCCTCTTCCTGGGTGCAGGGGTCAAAGTAACTAAATGGTGGCTTCTCCTGTGGTGGTTGATATGATGCCTGATTCTCTGCTGTGTAACCTCTCTCCTCCGTCTGGGTGTAGGGGTCAAAGTAACTAAATGGTGGCCTACTCCTGTGGTGGGTGATATGATGCCTGGTTCTCTGCTGTGGGACCTCTCTCCTTTGTCTGGGTGCTGTGGTCAAAATAATAGTAAGTGACCTTCTCCATTGGTGGGTGACTTGAAGCCTGATTCTGTGCTATGGGACCTCACTCCAATTAATATTGTTTAATTTTTATTTATTTTATGTTAACTCATCATTTCCCTATCTACATTTGTTTGCAGGGGATTTAACTACATTTTGCTGCCTTTTGCAGCCCTCTAGCCCTTTCCGGGTGTGTTTTACAGCCTTTTTAGTGCCCAAAAGTTCGGGTCCCCATTGACTTCTATGGGGTTCGGGTTCGGGATGAAGTTCGGGTCGAGTTCGGATCACGAACCCGAACATTTTTCGAAAGTTCGGCCGAACTCGTCGAACCCGAACATCCAGGTGTTCGCTCAACTCTATGTATGACTATATCTGTGGTAATGAACGAGTTTTGCTGCAAAACTGCATTAGTATGCCCATTTTAATGATTGTGCAGTTCTATACTGATGTTAGTCAATGATTTTTACTGCAAAAACATTATTACTATACCTGTTATTGTAAATTAATTGAATTACTTTAAGATGCTGTGTAGTTAAAGTAAAGGCATTTTTCTGGAAAAAAAAGCTGCATTAATATACCCATGTTAGTGAACATTTTTTACTGCAAAAACTGCATTACGATATCCATTTTAGTGAATATATTAAATTACTTCAAGATGCTGTGTCGTTATACCAAAAGCATTTTACTGCAAAAACGGCATTATCATTGTAAATTGTCAATACCAGTGTGCAATGTGTTTGTAGAAGGGGAGAGACGTTTAATTGACCATCTGTTTTCTGCTTAGTTAAATGCCTTCACTAGAGATCAGCAAATTTTTCAAATATTCGATTCAGACGGTTTGTCGAATTTTTCAAAAAAATTTGGTTCAATCCGAATTTTTTTGTGGCAAATCGCGTTAAAAAACAGCTATTTCCTGGCTGCAGAGAGCCTTTATAGTGATGTAGAACACTGTGCCTTGCAGTAACACGCATGAAGAGTCTGCTGTGGTAGTGAAATAATACTGTGAGTCAGTATGACATGCAGATGACAGGCGTCGCTCTTAGAATCACTGCACACTTGTCTTATTTGGGCAGTCATGGGGGCCAAAACTTACCAAATAACTCAAGTATTTCCTCAGCCTTACAGGTCGATGTTAGCGTCAAGAAGAAGCGCAGTCTTTTTTCACCGTTGTCAGCTGATTCCACATAGATGTCTATAGAACATGTTCTATTAAAAGCTTATGGAAGACTCCTAAGATGACTCTCCAGATTTGCTGACGGTTCCTCAATCATTCTTGGTGGGGACTTTAACATGGTGTTTGACCCAGTTGTCGATTCATCATCCGTTAAGCCCTCAGTCTCCTCGGTGTCTCTACGAAAATTCAAAAATTAGCTCTCAGCTCTTCGGTTGGTTGATCTCTGGCGTATTCTGCATCTGGGTGTTAGGGACTATAGCTTTCATTCCCAAGTCCATAATAGCTACGGGAGGTTAGACCTACTATTTGTATCACAAAAGCTCCTAGACTCCAGCCCTAAATGTTCTATTAACAACTTCATCTGGTCTGATCATGCGCCAGTTTATGGCCTTCTTGCATTCCATGCCACTTGCCCACAATTGTTTTCGTGGCGATTGAACGACAATTTATTGAATGATATTGCTTGTCTAGCTGATGTCAGAAAGGCCATAAAGGATTTTAGCTCAGACCACCAAGCTGACCCGACTTCCCCACCGTTAAAATGGGAAGCCTTTAAATATGTGTTGCGGGACATCTTCATCTCGCATGGCACCAGATTGAAAAAAGAGCGTACATATAAATTGTGAGTCCTACTGTCTGAATTAGACCGTAAGGAAGCTCAGAATAAGGCTTGTCTTACTAATATTCTTAAAACAGATATCTCCCTCTTACGACAGCAAATCCTACAGATCCTAGATCAGAAATCCCTGTGTGCTAGGTACAAATTTAAACGTGGATGTTTTGAGTACAATAATAAGAGTGGGAAGTGGCTTGCAAGGGTGCTTCACCCCAGAGCTCCTTTGACCCATGTAAAGGCCCTAAATTCTTCCGCGGGAGGTCTAATCCATGCGCTTTCCGAGATATCCTCAGAATTTAATTCATATTATTCGATCTTGTATAAGTTACACCCTACAAATGGGACACAGGACCCTCATTTGAGAAAAGAAATGCGACAATATCTTTCCCTATTTGGTCCAAAACGTATTTCCAATGACACAGTGGCCTGTTTAGAGGGATACTTCACTCAATCAGAGATCAAATGTGTTATTAGCGATTTATTTGAAAAACGTTAAATGCCCTGGCCCCAACGGGTTGTCACCCTGTTTCTACAAGGTTTTGGAAGATGACATCGCCCCTACCCTTGCGACCACTTTCAACTCTATTTCTTGGGATTGTCCCTTTCCATTCCAGGCCCTGCAAGCGCATATACCTGTTATTCTCAAGCCGGGAGCATACAGCTTGTTCAAATTACAGGCCCATATCTATCTTGAATATTGACCTTAAACTTTATGCTAAACTTCTCGCCCTGAGATTGCACCCATTTATACTAGAGAGTATCCATAGGGAACAGGTGGGATTTGTCCCGGCCTTTGAAGCCCGAGACAACACCATTAAATCTCTAAGCCTGATAGCCAGAGTGAAATTACACAAAGTCCCCTTATGCCTTCTCACCGTCGATGCCGAGAAGGCATTTGATAGGGTCAACTGGCAATTTTTGGAAGAAACATTAGTTCACATTGGTTTGGGTAATAAAATGCTTCACAGGATTCTGGCGTTATATTCCACTCCCTTAGCCTGTGTGTGGGTTAACAGAATGTTGTCTTTTCCATATAGTTATGGAATCCCTTGCAAATTCCCTCAGATTGAACCCCTCCGTCAGTGGTTTTAAAGTTGGTAATACCAAGCACAAATTATCCTTATTTGCAGATGATTTACTCATTTACCTAACTGCTCCTAGAATTGGTCTACCGTCCGTACTTAAGGAATTTTAGCTGTTTGGTTGCCTTAGTAATTTTAAAGTTAATATCCAAAAATCCAAAATATTAAATATTTCTCTACCAAAACGGGAGGAGACATCTCTTAAAGACTCCTTTTCATTCCGGTGGGCCTCCCAGTCTATCAAGCACTTGGGAGTTCATATTCCTGCAAATCTCTCTCTCCTCTTTAAATAAAATTACCAACCCATGTTAAAAACAGTAGAGGCTGATCTTCATAAATAGTCACCCCTCTATATATCCTGCTTTGGTAAAATCAATGTCATCAAGATGGATATTTTGCCCCGTATACATTTCTCAAGCAATACAATGCGAAGTCCGCCTCACCTATTTTAATAGACTTAAGTGTCTGATTTCCCCCTTCATTTGGCAAAATTCTAAGGCTAGATTAAGTTCACAAAAGGGCTAAATCGGCGGGTGGTGCAGGTCTTCTCAATCTCCTCACATACTATAGAGCTACGATTATGAACTGTATCCTAGACCTATACAATAATCGTTCTTCGAAGTTGTGGGTGACTGTTATATTCTGGCTGCCTAAGACATCTTTTAAGTTTCCCTATTCCAAATCTATTCAGCTTTTCTATTATCTCACTAGAACGTGGTTTAGATTTGCTGTTAAACTTCGCCACAGGGTCTTATGAACACCCCGGCCTTAGGTCCCCAAAGTGCTTCTCCCGCAAGGATACGAGATGTATGTAATCAACAGGGTATCCTACCCTTAAATAGTATCTCGCATATCATCCCTCCGGCTCCGGGGCAATGGTTTCTCTTTTTTCAGCTTTGTAGCTTTGTCACCTCCCTGTTACCTAGACTGCAGACGCGCCTTAGGTTATCCGACTTCGAGAAACTTTGTGTAGCAGGCAGTTCGCCTAGACACGCCATTTCACTGCTGTACTCTATGATGAACAGTGAGGAGTCTGGAGGCAATGTAACAGATCCCATTCTCACCAAGCTCAAATATATGACTCATTGGGAGGCTGAACTGGGTTCCTCGTACACTATTGACCTGTGGAAAAAGTCATTACTTTTCTCCCACGCTTTGTTGATATCTTGCAATTTTCAAGAACTTAATTAAAAAGTACTTACTCGGTGGTACAAGACCCGGGTTAAACTCCATCAGTTTTATCCGGCAGTACCTAATACATGTTGGAGGTGCTGATCAATGTTGGCACCATGTCACATATCTAGTGGGAATGTGCAAGGGTTGCGCACCTCTGGGACAAAGTCTTCTCCCTTCATAATCATATTTATGGAACTAATGTGGTTGCATCGCCTGCCATTGCTCTATTGTCAATTTTCCCTGGTCGAGTGGCTCAAGATAAAAAGGGGTCCCTGCGTTTGTTTATGCTAGCTGTAAAACAGATCATTCCTCGTAAGTGGAAATCTACTGAGAGTTTGGGAAGGTCTCAATGGGTCACTGCTCTTGACTCTCTGGTACATATGGATGAATTGGGTGGTGCGGACCGTAAAGATTCATTGGCCTTTTTTCGGGTCTGGGATCCTTGGAATCAGTTTCGCACTTCAGTTGCCTTTCCATTATTTTAGGTACATATTGATAGTATACATCGTGAGAATACCTGCACTATATTTGCCATTTATGTTTACTTGTTTTTAGAGATGAGCGAACACCTGGATGTTCGGGTTCGAGAAGTTCGGCCGAACTTCCCGAAAATGTTCGGGTTCGGGATCCGAACTCAACCCGAACTTTATCCCGAACCCGAAACCCATTGAAGTCAATGGGGACTTGAACTTTTAGGCACTAAAAAGGCTGTAAAATAGTCCAGGAACGGGCTAGAGGGCTGCCAAAGGCAGGAAAAAGGAAGGTAAATCCGCTGCAAAAAAATGTGGATAGGGAAATAAAATAAAATAAATAAAATTTAACCACTATCAATTAGAGACAGGTCCCACTGCAAGGAATCATGCGTCATATCACTCAACACTGGAGAAGGCCACTTTCAGTTATTTCGGCCCCAGCACCCAGACAGAGGAGAGAGGTCCCACAGCAAGGAATCATGCGTCATATCAACCACCACCATAGAAGGCCACTCTCAGTTATTTAGGCCAGCACCCAGACCGAGGAGAGAGGTCTCACAGCAAGGAATCATGCGTCATATCAACCACCACCGGAGAAGGACACTCTCAGTTATTTCAGCCCAGCACCAAGACAGAGGAGAGAGGTCCCACAGCAAGGAATCATGCATCATATCAACCACCACCGGAGAAGGCCACTCTCAGTTATTTCAGCCCAGCACCCAGACAGGGGAGAGAGGTCCCACAGCAAGGAATCATGCGTTATATCACCCACCACTGGAGAAGGCCACTTTCAGTTATTTCGGCCTGCATCCAGTCAGAGGAGAGAGGTCCCACAGGAAGGAATCATGCGTCATATCAACCACCACCGGAGAAGGCCAATCTCTGTTATCTCAGCCCAGCACCCAGACAGAGGAGAGAGGTCCCAAAGCAAGGAATCATGCGTCATATCAACCACCACCGGAGAAGGCCACTCTCAGTTATTTCAACCCAGCACCCAGACAGAGGAGAGAGGTCCCACAGAAAGGAATCATGCGTCATATCAACCACCACCGGAGAAGGCTACTCTCAGTTATTTCAGCCCAGCACCCAGACATAGGAGAGAGGTCCCACAGCAAGGAATCATGCGTCATATCAACCACCACCGGAGAAGGCTACTCTCAGTTATTTCAGCCCAGCACCCAGACATAGGAGAGAGGTCCCACAGCAAGGAATCATGCGTCATATCAACCACCACCGGAGAAGACCACTCTCAGTTATTTCGGACCAGCACCCAGACAGAGGAGAGAGGTCCCAAAGCAAGGAATCATGCGTCATATCAACCACCACCGGAGAAGGCCACTCTCAGTTATTTCGAACCAGCACCCAGACAGAGGAGAGAGGTCCCACAGCAAGGAATCATGCGTCATATCAACCACCACCGGAGAAATACACTCTCAGTTATTTCGGCCAGCACCCAGACCGAGGAGAGAGGTCCCACAGCAAGGAATCATGCGTCATATCACCCACCACTGGAGAAGGCCACTTTCAGTTATTTCGGCCAGCACCCAGACCGAGGATACAGGTCCCACAGCAAGGAATCATGCGTCATATCAGCCACCACTGGAGAAGGCCACTTTCAGTTATTTCGGCCAGCACCCAGACCAAGGAGAGAGGTCCCACAGCAAGAAATCATGCGTCATATCACCCACCACTGGAGAAGGCTATTTTCAGTTATTTAGGCCCCAGCAACCAGTCAGAGTAGAGTGGTCCCACAGGAAGGAATCATGCGTCATATCAACCACCACCGGAGAAGGCCAATCTCTGTTATCTCAGCCCAGCACCCAGACAGAGGAGAGAGGTCCACAGCAAGGAATCATGCGTCATATCAACCACCACCGGAGAAGGCCACTCTCAGTTATTTCAGCCTAGCACCCAGACAGAGAGAGAAGTCCCACAGCAAGGAATCATGCGTCATATCAACCACCACCGGAGAAGGCCACTCTCAGTTATTTCGGCCCAGCACCCAGACAGGCGAGAGGTCCCACAGCAAGGATCATGCGTCATATCAACCACCACCGGAGAAGGCTACTCTCAGTTATTTCAGCCCAGCACCAGACATAGGAGAGGTCCCACAGCAAGGAATCATGCGTCATATCAACCACCACCGGAGAAGGCCACTCTCAGTTATTTCGGCCCAGCACCCAGACATAGGAGAAGGTCCCACAGCAAGGAATCATGCGTCATATCAACCACCACCGGAGAAGGCCACTCTCAGTTATTTCGGACCAGCACCCAGACAGAGGAGAGAGGTCCCACAGCAAGGAATCATGCGTCATATCAACCACCACCGGAGAAGGCCACTCTCAGTTATTTCGGCCTAGCACCCAGACAGAGGAGAGAGGTCTCACAGCAAGGAATCATGCGTCATATCAACCACCACCGGAGAAGGCCACTCTCAGTTATTTCGGCCAGCACCCAGACAGAGGAGAGAGGTCCCACAGCAAGGAATCATGCGTCATATCAACCACCACCGGAGAAGGCCACTCTCAGTTATTTCAGCCCAGCACCCAGACAGAGGAGAGAGGTCCCACAGCAAGGAATCATGCGTCATATCACCCACCACTGGAGAAGGCCACTTTCAGTTATTTCGGCCTAGCATCCAGTCAGAGAGAGAGAGGTCCCACAGCAAGCAATCATGCGTCATATCAACCACCACCGGAGAAGGCCACTCTCAGTTATTTCAGCCCAGCACCCAGACAGAGGAGAGGGTCCCACAGCAAGGAATCATGCGTCATATCAACCACCACCGGAGAAGGCCACTCTCAGTTATTTCAGCCCAGCACCCAGACAGAGGAGAGAGGTCCACAGCAAGGAATCATGCGTCATATCAACCACCACCGGAGAAGGCCACTCTCAGTTATTTCGGCCCAGCACCCAGACCGAGGAGAGAGGTCCCACAGCAAGGAATCATGCGTCATATCACCCACCACTGAGAAGGCCACTTTCAGTTATTTCGGCCAGCACCCAGACCGAGGATACAGGTCCCACAGCAAGGAATCATGCGTCATATCAGCCACCACTGGAGAAGGCCACTTTCAGTTATTTCGGCCAGCACCCAGACCAAGGAGAGAGGTCCCACAGCAAGAAATCATGCGTCATATCACCCACCACTGGAGAAGGCTATTTTCAGTTATTTAGGCCCCAGCAACCAGTCAGAGTAGAGTGGTCCCACAGGAAGGAATCATGCGTCATATCAACCACCACCGGAGAAGGCCAATCTCTGTTATCTCAGCCCAGCACCCAGACAGAGGAGAGAGGTCCCACAGCAAGGAATCATGCGTCATATCAACCACCACCGGAGAAGGCCACTCTCAGTTATTTCAGCCCAGCACCCAGACAGAGGAGAGAAGTCCCACAGCAAGGAATCATGCGTCATATCAACCACCACCGGAGAAGGCCACTCTCAGTTATTTCGGCCCAGCACCCAGACAGAGCGAGAGGTCCCACAGCAAGGAATCATGCGTCATATCAACCACCACCGGAGAAGGCCACTCTCAGTTATTTCGGCCCAGCACCCAGACAGAGGAGAGGTCCCACAGCAAGGAATCATGCGTCATATCAACCACCACCGGAGAAGGCCACTCTCAGTTATTTCGGCCCAGCACCCAGACAGAGGAGAGAGGTCCCACAGCAAGGAATCATGCGTCATATCAACCACCACCGGAGAAGGCCACTCTCAGTTATTTCGGACCAGCACCCAGACAGAGGAGAGGGTCCCACAGCAAGGAATCATGCGTCATATCAACCACCACCGGAGAAGGCCACTCTCAGTTATTTCGGCCCAGCACCCAGACAGAGGAAAGAGGTCCCACAGCAAGGAATCATGCGTCATATCAACCACCACCGGAGAAGGCCACTCTCAGTTATTTCGGCCCAGCACCCAGACCGAGAGAGAGGTCCCACAGCAAGGAATCATGCGTCATATCACCCACCACTGGAGAAGGCCACTTTCAGTTATTTCGGCCCAGCACCCAGACCGAGGAGACAGGTCCCACAGCAAGGAATCATGCGTCATATCAGCCACCACTGGAGAAGGCCACTTTCAGTTATTTAGGCCCAGCACCCAGACAGAGGAGAGAGGTCCCACAGCAAGGAATCATGCGTCATATCAACCACCACCGGAGAAGGCCACTCTCAGTTATTTCGGCCCAGCACCCAGACAGAGGAGAGAGGTCCCACAGCAAGGAATCATGCGTCATATCAACCACCACCGGAGAAGGCCACTCTCAGTTATTTCGGACCAGCACCCAGACAGAGGAGAGAGGTCCCACAGCAAGAATCATGCGTCATATCAACCTCCACCGGAGAAGGCTACTCTCAGTTATTTCAGCCCAGCGCCCAGACCGAGGATACAGGTTCCACAGCAAGGAATCATGCATCATATCAACCACCACCGGAGAAGACCACTCTCAGTTATTTCGGACCAGCACCCAGACGGAGGAGAGAGGTCCCACCGCAAGGAATCATGCGTCATATCAACCACCACCGGAGAAGGCCACTCTCAGTTATTTTGGCCCAGCACCCAGACAGAGGAGAGAGGTCCCACAGCAAGGAATCATGCGTCATATCAACCACCACCGGAGAAGGACACTCTCAGTTATTTCAGCCCAGCACCCAGACAGAGGAGAGAGGTCCCACAGCAAGGAATCATGCGTCATATCAACCACCACCGGAAAAGGCCACTTTCAGTTATTTCGGCCCCACCAACTAGACAGAGGAGAGGTTAATTCAACTTTGGGTTGCACCGCAAGATCATGGTAAAGTTAAAAATATGAGGATTCAATAAAGAAGTGCCACGGAGAACAAGAATACATGGTTGAGGGGGAGGCATTTATAAATGTCTATTCTGCACAAGGGAGTGACAGGTCCTGTGGGATCCATGCCTGGTTCATTTTTATGAATGTCAGTTTGTCCACATTGGCTGTGGACAGGCGGCTGCGTTTGTCAGTAATGACGCCCCCTGCCATGCTGAATACACGTTCAGACAAAACGCTGGCCGCCGGGCCGGCCAGCACCTCCAAGGCATAAAATGCTAACTCTGGCAACGTGGACAATTTAGAGACCCAGAAGTTAAATGGGGCCGAACCATCAGTCAGTACGGGGAGGGGTGTGCAGACGTACTGTTCAACCATGTTAGTGAAATGCTGCCTCCTGCTAACACGTTCCGTTTCAGATGGTGGTGCAGTTAGCTGTGGCATGGAGACAAAACTTTTCCACATTTCTGCCATGCTAACCCTGCCCTCAGAGGAGCTGGCCGTGACACAGCTGCTTTGGCGACCTCTTGCTCCTCCTCTTCCTTCGCCTTGGGCTTCCATCTGTTCCCCTGTGACATTTGGGAATGCTCTCAGGAGCGCCTCTACCAGCGAGCGCTTGTACTCGCGCATCTTCCTATCACGCTCCAGTGCAGGAAGTAAGGTGGGCACATTGTCTTTGTACCAGGGATCCAGCAGGGTGGCAACCCAGTAGTCCGCACACGTTAAAATGTGGACAACTCTGCTGTCGTTGTGCAGGCACTGCAGCATGTAGTCGCTCATGTGTGCTAGGCTCCCCAGAGGTAAGGACAAGCTGTCCTCTGTGGGAGGCGTATCGTCATCAGTGATGGGCCTGAGCTGTGTCGAGTGCCACCCAGCTGTGAACCTGCTTCATCCTCATCCTCCTCCACCTCATCCTCCTCGTCCTCCAGTAGTGGGCCCTGGCTGGCCACATTTGTACGTGGCCTCTGCTGTTGCAAAAAACCTCCCTCTGAGCCACTTCTAACAGATTGGCCTGAAAGTGCTAAAAATGACCCCTCATCCTCCTCCTCCTGGGCCACCTCCTCTTCCATCATCGCCCTAAGCGCTTTCTCAAGGAGACATAGAAGTGGTATTGTACCGCTGATAACGGTGTCATCGCCACTGGCCATGTTGGTGGAGTACTCGAAACAGCGCAACAGGGCACACAGGTCTCGCATGGAGGCCCAATCATTGGTGGTGAAGTGGTGCTGTTCCGCAGTGCGACTGACGCGTGCGTGCTGCAGCTGAAACTCCACTATGTCTCTCCAGCATGTGCAAGGTGGAGTTCCACCTGGTGGGCACGTCGCATATGAGGCGGTGAGTGGGAAGGCCGAAGTTCCGCTGTAGCTAGCAGCGGCAGGATGTGAACGCCAGAAGCACGCACAGACGGCCCTCACTTTATGCAGCAGCTCTGACATGTCGGGGTAGTTGTGAATGAACTTCTGCACCACCAAATTCAGCACATGCGCCAGACAAGGGATGTGAGTCAAACCGGCTAGTCCGAGATTTCGCCCATTATCGCACACCACCAGGCCGGGCATGAGGCCCACCGGCAGAAACCACTAGTCGGTCTGTTGTTCAATACCCCGCCACAACTCCTGCGCGGTGTGGGGCCTGTCCCCTAAACATATGAGTTTCAGAATGGCCTGCTGACGTTTACCCCGGGCTGTGCTGAATTTGGTGGTGAAGGTGTGTGGCTGACTGGATGAGCTGGTGGAAGCAGAGGAGGAGGAAGCCGAGTAGGAGGAGGAGGAGGCTACAGGAGGCAAAGAATGATGCCCTGCGATCCTTGGCGGCGGAAGGACGTGCGCCAAGGAACTCTCCGCCTGCGGCCCAGCCGCCACTACATTTACCCAGTGTGCAGTTAGGGAGATATAGTGTCCCTGGCCGTGCTTACTGGTCCACATATCTGTGGTTAGGTGGACCTTGCCACAGATGGCGTTGCGCAGTGCACACTTGATTTTATCGGATACTTGGTTGTGCAGGGAAGGCACGGCTGTCTTGGAGAAGTAGTGGCGGCTGGGAACAACATACTGTGGGACAGCCATGGACATCAGCTGTTTGAAGCTGTCTGTGTCCACCAGCCTGAATGACAGCATTTCAAAGGCCAGTAGTTTAGAAATGCTGGCATTCAGGCCCAGGGCTCGAGGGTGGCTAGGTGGGAATTTACGCTTTCTCTCAAGGTTTGTGAGATGGAGAGCTGAACGCTGCCGTGTGACATGGTGGAGATGCTTGGTGACGCAGGTGGTGTTGTCGGTGGCACATCCTCTGTTTGGTGGGCGGCAGGTGCCAACATTCCTCCCGAGGTGGAGGAAGAGGCCGAGGCAGCAGCAGAAGAGGGAGCAGGGGAGCCAGAGTGAGTTCCTTGCTTTTAAGGTGTTTACTCCACTGCAGTTCATGCTTTGCATGTAGATGCCTGGTCATGCAGGTTGTGCTAAGGTTCAGAACGTTAATGCCTCGCTTCAGGATCTGATGGCACAGCGTGCAAACCACTCGGGTCTTGTCGTCAGCACATTGTTTAAAGAAGTGCCATGCCAGGGAACTCCTTGAAGCTGCCTTTGGGGTGCTTGGTCCCTGGTGGCGGTGGCCAGTAGCAGGCGAACTCTCTTGGCAGCGGCTGGTCTGCTTTTGCCCCCTGCTCCCTCTTTTGCTACGCTGTTGGCTCGGTCTCACCACTGCCTCTTCCTCTGAACTATGAAAGTCAGTGGCACGACCTTCATTCCATGTGGGGTCTAGGACCTCATCGTCCCCTGCATCGTCTTCCACACAGTCTTCCTCCCTGACCTCCTGTTCGGTCTGCACACTGCAGAAAGACGCAGCAGTTGGCACCTGTGTTTCGTCATCATCAGAGACGTGCGGACTCCGATGAGGTGGTATTCCCATGTCCTCATCATCAGGAAACATCAGTGGTTATGCATCAGTGCATTCTATGTCTTCCACCACTGGGGAAGGGCTAGGTGGATTTCCTTGGGAAACCCTGCCAGCAGAGTCTTCAAACAGCATAAGAGACTGCTGCATAACTTGATGCTCTGACAGTTTCCCTGATATGCATGCGGGTGATGTGACAGACTGATGGGCTTGGTTTTCAGGTGCCACCTGTGCGCTTTCAGCAGAAGACTGGGTGGGAGATAATGTTGTGAACATGCTGGATCCACTGTCGGCCACCCAATTGACTAGCGCCTGTACCTGCTCAGGCCTTAACATCCTTAGAACGGCATTGGGCCCCACCAAATATCACTGTAAATTCTGGCGGGTACTGGAACCTGAGGTAGTTGGTTCACTAGGACGTGTGGCTGTGGCAGAATGGCCACGTCCTCTCCCAGCACCAGAGGGTACACTAACACCACCACGACCGCGTCCCTTACTAGATGTTTTCCTCATTGTTACCGTTCACCACAATAAGGAAAAAAATATTTGGCCCAATGTATTGATTTCAAATTCAGGCTTTTTTTAACAGGCACCTAACACTATCTGCTTATTTGTTTATGTAGCGTATTACACTAATCCAGGCACAGCAGTAACCACTGATTTAGGGGAATATCTCTTTTAGGGCTAGTATTTAGGCCCTGGATGAAAGGTATCCTTTTATGGACAGATTTACACTTGGCCTGCAACAGCTTGGACAACAGATTCAGGGTATTGCTATTTTGGCAAATGAATGTCACCCCAGAACAAAATAGATGTTTTGCGGACACTATGAATCCTGGCCTGCAACAGCTGGGACACCAAATTCAGGGTAATGCTATTTTGGCAATTGAATGTCACCCCAGAACAAAATATATGTTTTTGCGGACACTATGAATCCTGGCCTGCAACAGCTGGGACACCAGATTCAGGGTATTGCTATTTTGGCAATTGAATTTCACCCCAGAACAAAATATATGTTTTGGCGGACACTATGAATCCTGGCCTGCAACAGCTGGGACACCAGATTCAGGGTATTGCTATTTTGGCAATTGAATTTCACCCCAGAACAAAATATATGTTTTTGCGGACACTATGAATCCTGGCCTGCAACAGCTGGGACACCAGATTCAGGGTATTGCTATTTTGGCAATTGAATTTCACCCCAGAACAAAATATATGTTTTGGCGGACACTATGAATCCTGGCCTGCAACAGCTGGGACACCAGATTCAGAGGTATTGCTATTTTGGCAATTGAATTTCACCCCAGAACAAAATATATGTTTTTGCGGACACTATGAATCCTGGCCTGCAACAGCTGGGACACCAGATTCAGGAGTATTGCTATTTTGGCAATTGAATGTCACCCCAGAACAAAATATATGTTTTGCGGACACTATGAATCCTGGCCTGCAACAGCTGGGACACCAAATTCAGGGTATTGCTATTTTGGCAATTGAATGTCACCCCAGAACAAAATATATGTTTTTGCGGACACTATGAATCCTGGCCTGCAACAGCTGGGACACCAGATTCAGTGTATTGCTATTTTGGCAATTGAATTTCACCCCAGAATATAATATATGTTTTGGCGGACACTATGAATCCTGGCCTGCAACAGCTGGGACACCAGATTCAGGGTATTGCTATTTTGGAAATTGAATTTCACCCCAGAACAAAATATATGTTTTTGCGGACTCTGAATCCTGGCCTGCAACAGCTGGGACACCAGATTCAGGGTATTGCTATTTTGGCACTTGAATTTCACCACAGAAAATAATCTATCCTTTGCCAGACAGCAGACAGTATTATACTTGTCTAGCCAAAGCTGGAAAAACAGATTTAGGGGATTGGTATTTGGGCAATTGCATTTAACCCCTTAATAAAATTTAGAAATTGCTATCCTGAGTTTCTAGGGGTGACAATTAGCACAGCCAAGCCCCTGATGTAGGATATAGCAAAAAAAACTAGTATTGATGGATTGATTGACTTGGTGGCAGCTTCTTCTGGTGCACCACAAGTCACAAAATGGCCGCCGATCACCCCAGAAAATAAGTGACAGAAAAACGCTCTGTGCAGCCTAAAAACCAGTGAGCAAGTAACTAGCAGAAGTTCAATCATTCACAGCTGTAGATCGATCCGTTCATTAGGTGCTGTTGCTGACTTTTCCCTGCCTAATCTCGCCCTCACAGAAGCTGCGTCCTCTCCCTACACTAATCAGAGCAGTGTGATGTGCGGCGCTACGTGACTCCAGCTTAAATAGAGGCTGGGTCACATGCTGCACTTGGCCAATCACAGCCATGCCATTAGTAGGCATGGCTGTGATGGGCTCTTAGGGCAAGAAGTAAAACGCTAGCTGATTGGCTGCTGTGCAGCCCTTCAGAAAGCGGGAAGTAATCGCCGAACAACGAACCCGAACCCAAACTTTTTTCAAAATGTCCGGGTTCGGGTCCGTGTCCCGGACACCCCAAAATTCGGTACGAACCCGAACGATGCTCGAACTGTTCACTCAACACTAGTGGTGTTTTAAATAGTACTATTCCCATCAGTTTAATCCCTGTCATGTCCCCTATCAGGGGACGTGTATTGAGTAGATTTTAGGAACCGGGAGATGGAAAAAGATGATTTGTCGGTCCTCTTACTTCCAATTTGGGGCACTGCGCGTGTGCCGCGCAATGTACTGTGCAACCAATACAAATAATGTGAACTTCTATTCTTACTATTTTAATTTTTGTTAAGTCCCCTATTCGGGGACGTGTATTGAATTGAATCATTGCATGGGGAGATAGAGAAAAAAGCTTGCTCTGTCCGCTTCCCTCTAATTTTGGGCACTTGCAATGGAAATTGCCACCAATGCAACTAGTGTTAACTAAGTACTATTTCTATCAGTTTAATCTCTGTTTTGTCCCTTATCAGGGCCAGGGCCAGTGTAGTGCATAGATTTTTGGAACCGGGAGATGGAAAAAGACCCATGCTCAGTCCGCTTCGTTTTAAATGTAGGTCTCTGCGCGTGCGCCGTGCAATTTAATGTGACACCCTATATGAGTGGTGGGCAGTGGGAACAGTACAGTCTGTGGGCCAGAAACACACTGGCAGGCAACTGCAATTATATTAAAGGGTACAAATTAAATGACTTTTTTATCTGCAAGGTACTGTGCCAACCTATATGAGTGGTGGGCACTGCCAGTGGGTACATTACAGTCTGTGGGCCTGACACTCACTGGCAGGCAACTGCAATTGTATTAAAAGTTAAAAATCAAATGACTTTTTTATCTGCAAGGTACTTTGCCACCCTATTTTAGTGGTGGGCAGTGGGCACAATACAGTCTGTGGGTCTGACACACACTGGCAGGCAACTGCAATTATATTAAAGGGTAAAAATTTAATGACTTTTTTATCTGTGCCACCCTATATGAGTGGTGTGCACACAGTACAGTCTGTGGGCATGCGGTCTCTCACACACACGCAGGCAACTGCAATATATATAGAAAAAATAAATAAAAGCAGACTGATGTACCAGTCCAAAAAAGGGCTTTTTGTCGTGCTGTCAGCACGCTGTCCTTACAGCAGAAAAGTCTTTGAGGACTGGAGTGGGCACAGAACACTGGCCTAGCTTACGCTTTCCCTATTAATTCAGCAGCAGCAACACTCTCCCTGCTCTAACTTAGGCCCCATTCAGACGTCCATAGTGTTTTGCGGATAAGCAAATTGCGGATCCGCAACAGACCATGCCAGCACTCCCCATAGAAATGCCTATTCTTGTCCGCAGGTTGTGGACAAAAATAGGACATGCTCTATCTTTTGCGGGGCGGGGGTCGGATGTTTCGGGCCGAAACACGGAAGTTCGGGGCCGCGGCTCCACAAATGCGGAAGCGGAGAGCACATAGTGTGCTCTCCACATAACATCCATCCCCATTCACAATGAATGGGTCCGCATCCATTCCGCAGAATTGTGGAATGGATGCGGACAAAATTGCGGACGTGTGAATGGGGCCTAACACTGCAGCTTCATAATGAATCTAAAATGGATGCTGTCCTTGCTTTTTGATAGGAGGTGGGAGGGTGTCGGAGGGAGGGTATGCTGATTGGCTGGAATGTGTCTGCTGACTGTGAGGTACAGGGTCAAAGTTTGCTTAATGATGACTTATAGGGGGCGGACGCGAACATGCGATGTTCGCCGGGAACTGTTCGCTGGCGAATAGTTCGGGACATCTCTATATATAAGGCCATCCGGTTCTGCCTGTTATCCTGCAAGTTAATCCAGAGGAAGGTAAAAAAAATAAACTGTGAGGTAGAAGCCAATTTTCCCCACTTAAGGGGGAAAAAATTCCTTCCCAACTCCAATCAGGCAATCAGATAACTTCCTGGATCAACGACCCATCTCTACGAATTATAGCCTGTAATATCATTACTCTCCAGAAATACATCCAGGCCCCTCTTGAACTCTGCATATAAAAACTTGTGATCCAGCTCACCTTACCCGGTTGTATATCCCCATGTGACGTAAGCCTGGGTTGAGTCCCCTGAATAACAAGCCAGTAAAGATAAAGAAATCAGCTCCGGCACCAAAGATAATATTAAAACAAGCTTCATCTTTATTGAGACGTATTCACAAGCAGATACAATCCTCTTTAACTCTGTTAATGAACTCACCATCACCACCTCCTCAGGCAGAGAGTTCCATAGTCTCACTGCTCTTACCGTAAAGAATCCTCTTCATGTTTGTGTACAAACCTTCTTTCCTCCAGACGCAAAGGATGTCCCTTTGTTACAGTCACAGTCCTGGGGATAAATAGATGAGGGGAGAGACCTCTGTACTGTCCCTTGATATATTTATACATATTGATTAGATCTCCCCTCAGTCGTCTTTTTTCTAAAGTAAATAATCCTAATTTTGATAATCTTTCAGGGCAGGGTACTGTAGTTGCCCCATTTCTGTTATTACTTTAGTTGCCCTCCTCTGAACCCTCTCCAGCTCTGCTATGTCTGCCTTTTTCACAGAAGCCCAGAACTGTGCACAGTACTCCATGTGTGGTCTGACTAGTGATTTGTAAAGTGGTAGGACTATGTTCTCATCAAGGGCATCTACGCCCCTTTTGATGCAACCCATTATCTTATTTACCTTGACAGCAGCAGACACTTGTTTTTACAGCTTAGTTTGCTGTGAATTCAAATTCCTAGGTCCTTGTGTATGTCAGTGTTACCTAGTGTTTTACCTTTTAGTATGTACGGTTGATTTGCATTTTTCCTTTCCATATGCATAACCTTACATTTGTCAGTTTTAAGCCTCATCTGCCACTTCTCTGCCCAAGCCTCCAATCTATCCAGATCCATCTGTAGCATTATATTGTCCGCTTCAGTGTTAATTACTTTACACAGTTTAGTGTCATCTGCAAAAATTGATATTTTACTGTGTAAGCCTTCTACAAGATCATTAATAAATATATTGAAGAGAATAGGGCCCAATACTGACCCTTGAGGTACTCCACTAGTGACAGTGACTCAATCTGAGTGTGTACCATTAATAACCACCCTATGTTTTCTATCACTGAGCCAGTTACTTACCCACATACAGACATTTTCTCCCAGTCCGAGCATTTTCATTTTATATAATAACTAGAGTCGAGCGAAACTGAACTGTATAGGTCGGGTTCGTACCGAATTTTAGGATGTTTCATAAAAGTTTGGGTTCAGGTCTGTTGTTAGGCAATTCTTCTCGCTTTTTGAAAGGCTGCAGAGCAGCCAATCAGCAAGAGTTTTACATCTTTGCCCTAAGAAGCCATCACAGCCATGCCTACAAATGACATGGCTGTAATTGGCTGAGTGCAGCATGCGACCCAGCCTCTTTTAAGCTGGAATCACCAAGTGCTGCACGTCACTCGGCTGCTTTTAGTATAGGGAAAGGGTGCTGCCGATGCTCCCAGGGAGAGAGTAGGGAAAAAAATCTGTTAAAACCCGGTGGTGTGAAAGCTTCAAGCTATAGCAATTATTGAGGGAGGGTGCTACTGCAATCCTACATTTTTGTATCCAGCCCTGAGTCCAGTGATACTGCAAAGTGTTTTTTTTGTTAATCCATCTGTTACTGAGGTGAGGGTCGGCAGCCATTTTAGCCACTGCAGTGTGTCAGGGACTTCAGTCTAATCCTTTTTGGTATCTCAGTGAAGGAAAAAATCTTTTTTTCTGGCAGGTTAAGTCCCCTACATTACCTTTTGTATAATTTAGGGGTGACATAGTGCATTTCTGTAATCTGTATTGTGGTGCTATAGAGCACTTGTGGACACAACGCACCAAAACGTATTTTCAATTTCAGCAGTGAAATAGTGCATCAGTTTCATTTTTTGGAAAAAAAACTGTATTCCTGGTCCACAAAGCAGTTTAAAATACACTGCCGAACTACCTATTTTACATTTCTGCAGTGAAATATTGCATCAGTTTATTTTTGGGAAAAAAACGGTATTCCAGGTCCATGCAGTTGTGCATACAGTGTACAAATACCTATTTAAAATTTCAGCGCTGAAATAGTGCATTAGTGTTTTTTTGGGAAAAAGATGTATTCTTGGTCCACAGAGCAATTTTCAATAAACCGCACACATATCTACGTTTAAATTTCAGCAGTGAAATACTGCATTAGTGTACTTTGTGGGAAATAAACCTGTATTCTTGTTAGATAGAGCAGTTTGGCATACAATGCACAAAAACGTATTTTAAAATTTAGCAGTGGAATACTGCATTTCTGTAGTCTGTTGCAATAAACACAGTTTTTTTGATACATAGCAGATCTGAGGCCTACCCTGTATTTCAGTCATTTAAAGTACCCTTTTGAACTTCGCATTTACATAGTTGGTTGCAAACACACTGGTTCTGTGGTAGATAGCACATTTGCGGTGTACGCTGCATTTCTGACAGTCAAATAAAATCGTTAACTTGTGTTTTTACATTGTTGGTTTGAAAAATCTAATTTTTGGTGATAGTGAAGTAATTGTATTAAATTGCTCCATTACACTGTTGTGTGACCTAAAGAAATGAATTCTGTTTATGACACAGGCACTGCCTTACTGTATAGTGAACTTAATTGTTGACTATTGGCAGTTAAATGCAGCAGACTCTTATGCTTTTTTATGAGTCTGCTGGCAGGGTTTCCCAGGGCCATAACCATAGTCCTGCCCAAGAAGTGGAAGAGATTTAGTGCACGGATGCCTAACCACTTAGGTTTGAGGACGGGGACAGGGAAGACCACGGCAGAACGTTTCTGATGATGACGAAACACAGGTGCAAACCGCTGCGGCTTTCTGCGGTGTACAGACCGACAAAGAGGGCAGGGGTAAAGACTGGGTGGAAGATGATGTTGAGAACAATGAGGTCCTACACCCCAAAATATAACACTGAAATCCATATTTTTCATGAGTAGTGATAAAATCATAATTTTTTAGGCCAGGAATTGCCTTTGCGGCCTGCGCTGCATATGTGTCGGGGACAATAATATAGTTAATCCGTCTGGGAGTTAAGGGGTTGACATATTCCAATTATTTGCTGTCAAGTATTAAAGTACAACCATAAAATGGGAGATTTTAAAAAGCATTGTAACATCTAATTGTGAGTGGTACATACTTTATAGAAATAAAAGGCTAAGGAACAATAAGAAACCAATGTGGATAAATGGAACTGTAAAAAAAGCAATAAATGACAAAAAGAAAGCATTTAAATCACTAAAACAGGAGGGGAGTCAGGAAGCACTGATAAACTATAAGGAAAAAAATAGAATATGTAAAAAACTAATAAAATTTGACAAACTAGAGACCGAGAGATTAATTGCCAAAGAGAGTAAAACTAACCCTAAAATGTTCTTCAATTATATAAATTGTAAAAAATATAAATCTGAAGGAGTCGGCCCTCTAAATAGCAATGAGGGGGGTGTTGCAGAGAGCGACGAGGATAAAGCAAAACTATTAAATATTTTTTCCTCCACTATATTCACTGAGGAAAATAGACTGTCAGATGAAATGCAGAATGTAAAAACTGTGTAAAGTAATTAACACTGAAGAGGACAGTTTTCTGCTACAGAGGGATCTGGATAGATTGGAGGCTTGGGCAGAGAAATGGCAGGTGAGGTTTAACACTGACAAATGTAAAGTTATGCACATGGGAAGGAATAATGCAAGTCCCCCGTACATATTAAATGGTAAAAAAACTCAGTAACACTGACATGGAAAAGGATCTAGGAATTTTAATAAACAGCAAATTAAGCTGCAAAAACCAGTGTCAGGCAGCTACTGCCAAGGCCAATAAGATAATGGGTTGCATCAAAAGGGGCATAGATGCCCTGTGATGAGAACATAGTCCTACCACTTTACAAATCACTAGTCAGACCACACATGGAGTACTGTGTACAGTTCTGGGCTCCTGTGAACAAGGCAGACATAGCAAAGCTGGAGAGGGTTCAGAGGAGGGCAACTAAAGTAATAACTGGAATGAGGGATCTACAGTACCATGAAAGGTTATCAAAATTAGGGTTATTCACTTTAGAAAAAAGACGACTGAGGGGAGATCTAATAACTATGTATAAATATATCAGGGGTCAGTACAGAGATCTGTCCCATCATCTATTTATGCCCAGGACTGTGACTGTGACGAAGAGACATCCTCTGCGTCTGGAGGAAAGAAGGTTTGCACATAAACATAGAAAAGGATTCTTCACTCTAAGAGCAGTGAGACTATGGAACTCTCTGCCTGAGGAGGTGGTGATGGTGAGTACAATAAAGGAATTCAAGAGGGGACTGGATTTATTTCTGGAGTGTAATAATATTACAGGCTACAGCTACTAGAGAGGGGTCGTTGAACCAGGGAGTTATTCTGATTGCCTGATTGGGGAAGTCGGGAAATAATTTTTTTCACCTTAAGTGGGGAAAATTGGCTTCTGCCTCACAGGGTTTTTTTTGCCTTCCTCTGGATCAACTGGTAGGAAACAGGCTGAACTGGATGGACAAATGTCTTTTTTCGGTCTTATATACTATGTTACTAAGTAACCCTGCACTGCATCGGTGACAGTGACCGAAAATGTGAATAATTCTCTTTTAAATTGTTGGGTGCAATATTACCTTTTTTGCCGGGTACAAAGCACTGCTATGCATAGGTGACAGTGACTGAAAATGTGAATAATCCTCTTTTAAATTGTTGGGTGAAATATTACCATTTTTACCAGGTACAAACCCCTGCACTGCCAAACTGTCAGGGAATTTACAATTGGCGGTTACATTCTTGGGCTGTGAAGCTAAAGGGAGTCGCCAACAACAATGTGTTTTGTTTTCTTTTTTTTTTATAAATTGGGGTAGACCCCAAAACATTGGGAAATATAAAAAAATAAAACAATGTGTAAGTGCACGGTAGTATAACAATTGCTTAGTGAGGCCGGTATACATGTCTATTCTGCATAAGGTACAAACAAGTCCTGTGGGATCCATGCCTGATTCTTTTTAATAAACGAAAGCTTGCCCACATTGGCTGCGGACAGGCGGCTGCGCTTGTCTGTGATAACGCCACAGCCATGCTAAACACACTTTCAGACAATACAGTGGCTGCAGGGTAGGCCAGCACCTCCAAGGTGTAAAGGGCAACCTCAGGACATGTGTCCAATTTGAAGACCCAGAAGTTGAATGGGGCAGACCCAGTGGCGTAGCTAGAAATGATTGGGCACCACAGCAAATATTTGACTGGGGCGGAGGAAGGGGGCTCCCACAGTAATTTATGCGCAACCCCTTGCTTTCATGCTGGCATTCCTGGGGCTACTAAAGATCGCTCTCTCAGACCAGGCCCAACAGCTGTTCCATCTGCTTTCTACACTGTCTGTACTGCCACTGTATATAATTTCATTGAATAATATTGTTCAGGGGGCCCTGACAAAGTCTTTTAGTCCTCCTCCTCCTCCTGCTCCTCCTCCTGGATGGGCCCCTTCCAGGTCAGGGCCCCTGTAGCTATGCCCCTGGGCAGACCCATAATTAAGTACGTGTACTGTTCCACCATGTTGCTGAAATGCTGCCTCTTGCTAAGATGTTACAGATCTGCTGGTGGTGCAGGTTGTTGTGGCATGATGACAAAGCTTTTCCACATTTCGCCCATGATAACCCTGCCTTCTGAGGTGTCGGTGGTGACCCAACTGCATTGGCGACTTCTTTCTCCTCCTCCTCTGCCTTCACCTTGTGCTTCCAGGTGTGAATTCCATCAGCAGCATGTCTACTGGCGGGTGCATTTTCCCATCAGACTTCAGTGAGGGAATTAAGGACAGCACGTTGTCCTTGTAATGGGGATTAAGAAGAGTGACCACCCAGTAATCAGCACAAGTTAGAATGTGGCAGTAACTCTGCAGTCGTTGCGCATGCACTGCAGCATGTAGTCGCTCATGTGTGCCAGGCTGCCCAGAGGCAAGGACAAGCTGTCCTCTTTGAGGGAGGTGTATCGTCTGTGTCCTCTGTATCCCCCAGCATTCCTCCTCCTCATCCTCCAGAACTGTGCCCTGGCTGGACAATTGTGTTCCAGGCCAGGGCCTATGTTGGTGCAGGAACCCAGCCTCCGAGCAACTTGTATTTGGCTGGCCTTAAGTTAAGGATAAGGTGTGTATATAGTTTAGTTTGTTTATATAGTTAGTTTAGCTGCATCATAGTTATTTTAATAGGTTTTTAAGTAAATTTGTAAATAGTTTGTTAATGGTTTGAGTGAAAAGGGGGGTGGGGGTGTTGAGTGTGTACGGTGTAAGGCTCTTTGGGTTAATTTTCCATCCGCTTTCTACGCTGTCTATACTGCAACTGTATATAATTTCATTGTATAATCCAGTTGAGGAGCCCCTGACAAAGTCTTTTAGTCATCCTCCTCCTCCTGGATGGGGCCACAAAGCAGTAGCTTCCCCTGTAGAAATGCCCCTGGGCAAACCCATCAGTTAGTACGTGTACTGTTCCACCATGTTGCTAAATGCTGCCTCCTGCTAAGACGTTCCAGATCTGATGGTGGTGCAGGTTGTCGTCGCGTTATGAAAAAGCGTTCCCACATTTCGCCAATGCTAAACCAGCCTTCTGAGGTGCTGGTGGTGACCCAGCTGCCCGTGAGCTGGCTTGGATGCCACCCTGCTGAGGACACGGTTCTTTCTACTCCTCTTCCTCATCCTCCAGAAATGTGCCCTGGCTGGACAATTGTGTTCCAATCTAAGGCCTATGTTGGTGCAGGAACCCACCCTCCGAGCCACTTGGATGTCACTGGCTTTAAGTTAAGGATATCGCGTGTATATAGTTTAGTTTGTTTATATAGTTAGTTTAGCTGCATTATAATTATTTTAATATGTTTTTAAGTAAATTTGTAAATAGTTTGTTAATGGTTTAAGTGAAAGGGGGGTGGGGGGAGGCTGACAGTGTTGTGTGTGTTCGATTAACTGAATTGATTTTCACTGTCTGGTGTTCAGGAATTTCTGCACCCCAAATTCAGCACATGTGGCAGGCAGGGGATAGGCTCAGTGGCACCAACCAATCATCGGTCTGTTGTTCCATGCCTGTCCACAGCTCCTGCGCAGTGTGGGGTTAATCAGCAGCCACTTAGTATTGGCACCACATTTGCTATGCGCCAATCCTGTGGAACAATCCCTGTCAGTACAGATTCAGTAAATATCAGAAATAAGGGGTGTGGCTATGACATTACTTAATTCTCTGAGATGGGGGTGTATGCCTCGTCTATCACTTAGTACAACAAATCTTAGGTAGAGCCTCTGCCTCCTCATCATCCACCATGTCCTCAGCCTCCACTACATGGAAAAGTCACAGTGCCCCTCCAGCATCCCACATGTGCAGGGCTCGGCGGTGTCACGCTGTTCTGCACCTGGCTGCCTTGGCGAACTCAGTCACACAGGGGAGCAACTGTTCCATGTGATGCATCAAGAAATTGAATCCTGGCTTTCTCCCCAACAACTCCAAATCAGAACTATGGTGACAGAAAACGGGAAGAACATGGTGTCTGCGCTGTGTCAAGGAAGGCTGAGCCTTGCGCCCTGCATGGCACATATGTCCAATCTGGTTGTCCAGCGGTTCCTGAAGTCTTCCACCCATCTGTAAGACATCCTAAAAATGGCCAAGAAACTGTGCATGCACGTCAGTCACTCGTATACCACAAAGTACACCCTCCTTGAGTTGCAGCGGCAAAATGGCATCCCCCAACATAGGCTCATCTGCAACATTTTCACCCATTGGAATTCCACCCTCCATATGTTGGACCGACTATACGAACAGAGAAAGGCTATCAACGATTTCTTGATGATGGAAGCGGACAGGAGTACTCCCCTGTGTGACTTCGATTTCAGCCAATGGCAGCTCATGCGTGACACCTGCCGCTAGCTCAGGCACTTTGAGGAAACCACAATTTTTGTCAGTCACCAGAACTACTGGAAGAACGTCGTCATTCCGCTGCTTTTTGTCCATGAACAGATGGTGGTAACAATGGCTGGTCAAGGGACAGGAGACATGGTGCCTCGATCCTACGGCCACATGAGCCCTGTGGGGGTTTAACTGGAAAAGGAGGGGGAGGACAACATCGGAGCACAGGAAATGTGTAGCCAAATGGGTGTTTTTTTCTACTCAGCTGACAGGACGGGAACAGTAGGAGCAGCCAGAGGAGCTACAGGACGATGAGGAAGACCAGACAGAGGCCTGGACACACCGTGGCAGTATGCAGTGGAGATGGAGACAGGGAGTCCCTCTGAGTCACTTGCACAAATGGCGCACTGCATGCTCATTTGCTTGCGTAGTGACAGCCGAATTGTCACCATTCGGCAGAGGGATGACTTCTGGCTCTCCACCTTGTTGGGCCCTTGCTACCAGTCTACAATGGGGGCCTTTTTTACACCCACAGAGAGGAAGGACAAAATAAACTACTACAGAGACATCCTATGTAGTCAGTTGGCTGCTGCCTATCGGCCCCATCGTCCATCTTCTCGCAGCTCTGACCCCAAGGAGAACTCGCATGTGGAGAGACTGACCTTTGTCAAGATGAATCAGGCGTGGATCAGCCAGGATTTCCAACCACCAATTCCTGATGCGTCAGACTAGATCATCCATGGTGCCACACAATAATGACATTATTTTCTTCCTTGCGAAAATTTGCATATAAAAAATTTGCATAAAACCGAATATTCGCAATTGCGAATATATTCTGCGATATTCTAAATATTCGCAAATTCTCGAAGTGCCATTATTCGCGATTAAAATTCGCAATTCGAAAATTCGTGATCAACACTAGAAAAGGGTACAAAAGAATTTCCAAGGCATTGGATATACCATGGATCACAGTGAAGACATCAAGTGGAGAAAATATGGCACAACAGTGTCATTACCCAGAACTGGACGTCCCTCCAAAATTGAAGAAAAGACGAAAAGAAAACTGGTCTGGGTGGCTACCAAGAGGTCTACAGCAACATTAAAGGAGCTGCAGGAATATCTGGAAAGTACTGGCTGTGTGGTACATGTGACAAAAATCTCCTGCATTCTTTATTAGAGATGTCCCGAACTATTCACCGGTGAACAGTTCCCGGCGAACATCACATGTTTGGTCCGCCCCTATATGTCATTATTGAGCAAACTTTGACCCTGTACCTCACAGACACATTCCAGCCAATCAAAATACCCTCCCTCCCAGACCCTCCCACCTACTATCAAAAAGCGAGGACAGCATCTATCTTAGGCCCCATTGACACATCCGTAGTGTGTTGCGGATCCGCAAATTGCAGATCCGTAACACACCATGCCGGCATAGAGATGCCTATTCTTGTCCGCAGGCTGCAGAAAAGAATAGCGTGTGCTCTATCTTTTGCGGAGCCGCGGCCGAATGTTTCAGGGCCGAAACCAGGAAGTTCAGGGTCGCTGCTCTGCAAATGCGGAAGCGGAGAGCACATAGTGTGCTCTCTGCATCACGTCCGGCCCCATTCACAATGAATGGGTCTGCATCCATTCCACAGAATTGCGGAATGGATGCGGACAAAATTGCGGACTTGTGAATGGGGCCTTAGATTCATTCTGAAGCTGCAGTGTTAGAGCAGGGAGAGTGCTGCTGCTGCTAAATTAATAGGGAAAGCGTTAGCTAGGCCAGTGTTCTGTGTCCCCTCCAGTCCTCAAATACTCATCTGCTGTAAGGAAAGGTGTCCTGACAGCACCCCAAAAAGCCCTTTTTAAGGCTGGTACATCAGTCTGCTTTTATTTATTTATTTCTATATATATATATTGCAGTTGCCTGCCCGTGTGTGAGAGGCCGCAGGCCCACAGACTGTACTGTGTGCACACCACTCATATATGGTGGCACAGTACCCTGCAGATAAAAAAGTCATTACATTTTTACCCTATAATATAATTGCAGTTCCCTGCCAGTGTGTGTCAGGCCCACTGACTGTACTGTGCCCACTGCCAGTGCCCACCACTCATATAGGGTGGCACAATACCTTGCAGATAAAAAAGTAATTTAATTGTTAACCTTTAATATAATTGCAGTTGCCTGCCAGTGTGTGTCAGGCCCACTGACTGTACTGTGCCCACTGCCAACCACTCATATAGGGTGGCACAGTACCTTGCAGATAAAAAAGTCATTTAATTTGTACCCTTTAATATAATTGCAGTTGCCTGCCAGTGTGTGTCAGGCCCACTAACTGTACTGTGCCCACTGCCGACCACTCATATAGGGTGGCACAGTACCTTGCACATAAAAAAGTGATTTAATTTTTACTCTTTAATATAATTGCAGTTGCCTGCCAGTGTGTGTTATGCCCACTAACTGTACTGTGCCCACTGCCAGTGCCCACCACACATTTTGGGTGGCACAGTACCCTGCAGATAAAAAAGTAATTACATTTTTACCCTAGAATATAATTGCAGTTCCCTGCCAGTGTGTGTCAGGCCCACTGACTGTACTGTGCCCACTGCCAGTGCCCACCACTCATATAGGGTGGCACAATACCTTGCAGATAAAAAAGTCATTTAATATTTACCCTTTAATATAATTGCAGTTGCCTGCCAGTGTGTGTCAGGCCCACTGACTGTACTGTGCCCACTGCCAGTGCCCACCACTCATATAGGGTGGCACAATACCTTGCAGATAAAAAAGTAATTTAATTGTTAACCTTTAATATAATTGCAGTTGCCTGCCAGTGTGTGTCAGGCCCACTGACTGTACTGTGCCCACTGCCAACCACTCATATAGGGTGGCACAGTACCTTGCAGATAAAGTCATTTAATTTGTATCCTTTAATATAATTGCAGTTGCCTGCCAGTGTGTGTCAGGCCCACTAACTGTACTGTGCCCACTGCCGACCCCTCATATAGGGTGGCACAGTACCTTGCACATAAAAAAGTGATTTAATTTTTACCCTTTAATATAATTGCAGTTGCCTGCCAGTGTGTGTCAGGCCCACAGACTGTACTGTGCCCACTGCCAGCACCCACCACTCATATCGGGTGGCATAGTACCTTGCAGATAAAAAAGTCATTTAATTTTTACACTTTAATATAATTGCAGTTTCCTGCCAGTGTGTGTCAGGCCCACAGACTGTACTATGTCCACTGCCAGTGCCCACCACTCATATTGGGTGCCACACTACCTTGCAGATTAAAAAAGTCATTAAAGTTTTACCCTTTAATATAATTGCAGTTGCCTGCCAGTGTGTGTCAGGCTCACTGACTGTACTGTGCCCTCTGCCAGTGCCCACCACTTATATCGGGTGGCACAGTACCTTGCAGATAAAAAAAAGTCATTTCATTTTTACCCTTTAATATAATTGCAGTTTCCTGCCAGTGTGTGTCAGGCCCACAGACTATACTGTGCCCATTGCCCACCACTCATATAGGGTGTCACAGTACATTGCACGGCGCACCCGCAGTGACCTAAAATTCAAACAAAGCGGACCGAGCATGGGTCTTTTTCCATCTCCCGATTCCAAAAATCTATTCACTACACCGGCCCTGGCCCTGATAAGGGACAAAACAGAGATTAAACTGATAGGAATAGTACTTAGTTAACACTAGTTGCATTGGTGGCTAATTCCATTGCAAGTTCCCAAAATTAGAAAGAAGCGGACAGAGCAAGCTTTTTTCTCTATCTCCCCATGCAAGGATTCAAGTCAATACACGTCCCCTGATAGGGGACTTAACAAAGATTAAAAGGGTAAGAATAGTAGTTCACACTATTTGTATTGGTGGCACAGTACATTACACAGCGCACGCGCAGTACCCCGAATTGGAAGTAAGAGGACCGACCAATCATCTTTTTTCATCTTCCGGTTCCTAAAATCTATTCGATACACCAGCCCCTGATAGGGGACAAAACAAAGATTAAACTAGTAAGAACAGATTTTTTTAATGTAAAAAAAGAGGACAGCCTCTGTGGAACTGAGTATTTTTTGGCCGTATTACTGAACGCCCATGCACAATGGCTGTAGGCTCATGCGTCCTTTTGCGGAGGTGACAAACCTGGTCAGTCAAACCCAAGGCAACATCATCGACCTCACCCCATGAGCATTTTTTCTGGCGCGTGCCCTGCGAAGAGTGCTGGATCAGGCCATAGATGAGCATGAAGAGGAAGAGTTGTGGTCACCATTAACCACCAGAAGCAGCCTTGTCGTTGTCGATTGCTGGACCTGCGGCAACGCAGAGAGAAGAGTCTGAAGAAGAGGAGTCAGAGGACGAAGGTGGCTTTGATGAGGTGGAAGACCAACCACAGCAGATGTCCCAGGGGGCTTGTTGTCACCTTTCGGGGACCCTTGGTGTTGTACGTGGCTGGGTGGAGGAAGAGACCTTGTGCAAATGGTGAGTTTGCGGTTGTGCAAATGGACTGTTTGCGGTTGTTTGCGGCGCGTTAACTGGGGAGTTTGGTCTGTCACAGTTTGGTCTGTCACTGTGAAACTGGCGTAACCCTTACACTACCTGATCGATACAACATCATACCTGATCGTATACACACACTGGATGTTTTAAAGCACGTTATTCCAAACAATTTAGGAATGTTAGGTGATTTATGCCATTTATGGATTAAAACCCAACTCTGCGTCAACTACGTAATTTTCCATGGGAGTTTTGCCATGGATCCCCCTCCGGCATGCCACAGTCCAGGCGTTAGTTCCCTTGAAACAACTTTTCCATCACTATTGTGGCCAGAAAGAGTCCCTGTGGGTTTTAAAATTCGCCTGCCTGTTGAAGTCTATGGCGGTTTGCCCTGTTCGCGAACATTTGCGGAAATTCGCGTTCGCCGTTCGCAAACGGAAATTTTTATGTTCGCGACATCTCTATTCTTAATATGTCTGGGCTATGGGGTAGAGTAACAAGACGAAAGCCTTTTCTTTCAAAGAAAAACATCCAAGCCAGGCTAAATTTTGCAAAAACACATCTGAAGTCTCCCAAAAGCATATGGGTAATGTTGTTATGGTCTGATAATTCCAAAAGGCACAAAAACAACACTGCACATCACCAAAAGAACACCATACCCACAGTAATGCATGGTGTTGGTAGCATCATGCCTTGGGGCTGATTTTCTTCAGCTTGAACTGGGGCCTTAGTTAAAATAGAGGGAATTATGAACAGTTCCAAATACCAGTCAATATTGGCACAAAACCTCCAGGCTTCTGCTAGAAAGCTGAACATGAAGAGGAACTTCCTCTTTCAGCATGACAACGACCCAAAGCATACATCCAAATCAACAAAGGAATGGCTTTACCAGAAGAAGATTAAAGTTTTGGAATGGCCCAGTTAGAGCCCAGACCTGAATCCGATTGAAAATTTGTGGGGTGATCTGAAGAGGGCTGTGCACAGGAGATGCCCTAGCAATCTGACAGATTTGGAGTGTTTTTGCAAAGAAGAGTGGGCAAATCTTGCCACGTCAAAATGTGTCATGCTGATAGACTCATACCCAAAAAGACTGAGTGGTGTAATAAAATACAAAGGGTGCTTCAACAAAGTATTAGTTTATGGGTGCACACACATATGCAACCATATTATTTTATTTTTATATTTTTTCTTCCCTCTACCTAAAAGATTTTAGTTAGTTCTTCAACTGAGTTGTTCAGTTTATAGGTCGAAAGGTAGACACATTAAAGGTAGAAAAAGTTCTGAAATGATTTATCTTTGTCTCATTTTTTTACAGCATAGAAACCTGACATTTTAACAGGGGTGTGTAGACTTTATATATCCACTGTATATATATTAAAAAGAAAGAGTCCACGGCACCTCCAGTGACAAGTGTTTTTTATTTACACCAACACGACGTTTCGGTCCACACAATGGAACCTTTTTCAAGCAGTGATACAATGCAATAGTGCTAGTATATAAAGGTCCCCTCATTGGGGTCTCATTAATTGCATAATCAAGTGTAATAATGTAATAAAGTCAAATAATGGTAATATACATAAAACATGTAAAAGAAAATAAAGTGCATCAATGTAACATCCATATGTATTACATATAATAGAAACTGTGCTTAATTCAAAGTGCATTTTGTGCATATTTCATCATCTGTGATAATTGTTCAATTGGCTGAACAATTGCTGAATACATAATTCATTAAAATTACCTAAATGATGGGGGAAAGTCGGAGGAACCACAGAGTCCAGCATGAGAGTATAACATGTGCTTTGGCATCTCTAGGAGCACACTGGGCATGCCCAGAGTGACCTAGGGCTGTGGGAGTGTACAATAGTCCGGTCACATGATCCTGTGTTGCTAAGTTACCACAGAAGCCGGAAGCTAAACTGATCTCTGCTATCAGTATGTGTCCATCAGACAAAGTATTTACATTGACAGTGGGGATAACAAGCAGATCGCTCACCCCCAAGGTTACACAGCGCTGCTATGAGTATAATGGCAATATGCTTTCACAGTAGTGTAATAATACGAGTGCACAGCGGTATCGAGCGGTCATGTGCTATCAACAGTCACATGATCGCATCCCTGAAAGGCCAGTATAACATCTTGCTCTAATATTATCATAATCATGGAATGATTTACAGGGCACATTAGTACCCCATTTGTGGCCTCTGTACATCCAGTGTCCACGTGATTGTTAATATTACCTGAGTGTGTGATGTGTATCCGTATGTGGTACTTCCACCAGGGTTTCACACCCCAGGGAACTAAGAAGAGAATATCTATTTACTTTACTGTTTCATTTTTTTATTTTTATTTTTAAATTTGAAAATTTTGTTTATTTTTTTATTTTTCTTATCTTATTGAATACCTTATTTTTCTGCTTCGGTTGGAATTAATTATAACTTTGGATCCGACCCACTTGTCCCTTTGCAGTACGATCAGCTGTTTTCAGACGCTAGAGGCTCTGTTCACACTAAGCGTTTTTTTATATAATCATCTTAAATGGATGATTTTTTAGACGCTGGAGGTCAGTTCACACTGAGGCTGGGAACACACCTAAGCGTTTTGCAGGCATGCGTTTTTTCATGCGTTTTTACGCGCGATTGTATGCGCGTTTTTGTCATTAATGAACGCGCATTTTTTGCACGTTTTTGTGATTGACAGGTGCTAGATCCACTAAAAATGCAGGCCTACCTATATGAAAGGTGTTGCTTCACAGCCTGCTTCCTCCATGCTTGGGCCTAGGATTCTGTCTTGCACCTGGGAGTGGCCTTTTTCAGCTGGTTGCCTAGTAAAAAACGCGCGTTCTGCTTGTTATCCCCACTGTCAATGTAAATACTTTGTCTGATGGACAAATACGGATAGCATAGATCAGTTTAGCTTCCGGATTCTGTGGTAACTTAGCAACATAGGATCATGTGACCGGACTATTGTACACTCCCACAGCCCTAGGTCACTCTGGGCATGCCCAGTGTGCTCCTAGAGATGCCAATGCACATATTATACTCTCATGCTTGACTCTGTGGTTCCTCCGACTTTCCCCCATCATTTAGGTAATTTTAATGAATTATGTATTCAGCAAATGTTCAGCCAATTGAACAATTATCACAGATGATGAAATATGCACAAAAATTGATTTATATATCACTGTATATATATACCGTGTATATATATATATATATATATATATATATAAATATATATATATATATATATATATATATATATATATATATATATATATATATATATATATATATATATATATATATTATTGTATCTTACATATTTACTCTGATCTATTCTATAATCCAAGAGATGAATCTCTTTCATTTACAATCTATACTTCAGATAAAACGCCTGAGATTTTAAATCAGTAAGGGCTCATGCACATGAGTGTATGTCCCCTGTGCCTATATTGCAGAGTGCAAACAGCTGGTCCTCAATATACGGGCACTGGTCATGTGCACTCAGTATCACAGATGCATACCGAAAGACTTGTATGGGTCAGCAATAGAGATGAGCGAACTTCAAAAATTAGTTCGTCATTCGGGTTGTGGTAATCGCCGCATCCCGTAATGGATTCCACTACCGCGGACTATCCCGGCATATGGAATCCATAAGAGGCGGCTTCCACGAACCCGAACTTTGGAAAAGCCAAAGGACCTGGGGTGACGTCACCGTCATGTGATCACATGACGGTGACGTCACCCCAGGTCCTTCGGCTTTTCCAAAGTTCGGGTTCGTGGAAGCCGCTCTTTATGGATTCCATATGCCGGGATAGTCCGCGCTAGTGGAATCTATAACGGGATGTGGCGATTACCCCAACCCGAACGTCGAACTAATTTTTGAAGTTCGCTCATCTCTAGTCAGCAATCCAAAAGATACAGAGCAGAGCTCTACAAAGTGCTTTCATGGGTTTTCGGCCCGCTCCTCCGCACCGCATAAAAAAATAGAACATGTCCTATTTTTTGGTAGTGTGGACCAAGGACCTATTTAGGTCAATAGGTACGAATCCACAAATAGCGTGCACACAGACGATGCCCGTGCATTGCGGGCCACTATTTGCGGTCCTCAGCGCGGCCACACATTCTCGTGTGCATGAGCCCTAAATTAAACTAATCTAGTTGTAAAAGAGCTGAGCTATGAAGAAACACACTATTTTCTATGAACTTATTCTCAGTAATGAATCACTGTTTCTCTTGTGATTACTATGATTTTGGGCTCCAAACCAAATAATGAAGAAACTTCTTGTTCATAATTTACGGTTTGCTATACGGAATTGAGGTTTTAGTATAAAAAACGTTCTCCTGTTACAATAAAAATAGTCACCCTATAGTCATAAATAATTCATAAACCAAAAGGTATTGATTTTACTAAAGCACTTAAAGGTAATATTACACTTGTGAATTTTGTTCATAATCTGATCAATATAATCACATAAAATTACAGCAGTTTTAAATTCATTTTAGATGGAACTTTAATGATTATTAGGTCAAAGAGCAGGCAAAGATATTATGAAAAAGAGATGTAAGGCAAGAGGTTCCTAGGATTTGTTATTCTGCAAATAAGCTCTACCAGAGATCACATTAAATAGAAATGCAAGTAACATTTAAGTCTGTATGTGCTCTATGATTATATTAACGCGCATTTTCACATACATGTACGTGGGGGAATGTGGTGCCTTACCGCATTCCCACATGCATGTACGTGATGGGATTGGGTGGAGATGCCCCTGCTGCATCTGCCGGCATCACTGTATGCGGCGATGCCGGCGGATTAACCCCTTCGCTGACCACGGCACGTGCAGGGTTTACAGAGGGAGGGGGCTCCCTCTGATTCCATCACCCCCCCTGCGCTGGCAGGGGGGCAATGGTTGCCATGGCAGCCCCAATGCCTTCCGCAGGCATCGGAGCCTGCCAGCTATGGAAGCCCAGGAGATCCAGCCTGAGGGCTGGGTGTCCTAGGCAACTGTCAGCGTCTTACTGTGTAAAACGCTGACAGTTCAATTCTGTACAATACAGAATGTATTGTACTGAATTGAAACAGGGATAAAACCCTGAAAAGGTGACAAATATAAATAGTAAAAAAAAGTGTTTTTTAAATAATAAATGAAAGTTTAAAAAAAAGAGTCCTTTTCCCAAAATAAAGTAAAAAAAATAATTGTAATAAATAGGAAAAATAAGAAAATTAGACATATTAGGTATCGCCGCATGCATATCCACCAGCTCTATAACAATATCTCATGACCTAACACCTCAGGTAAACAACTTCTGTGCTAAAAAAAAACAATATTTTTTTCACCTTACATCACTAAAAATGCAACACCAAGCGCTCAAAAAGGCGTATGCCCCCCAAAATAGCACCAATCTAACCGATACCTCATCCCGCAAAAACTGAGCCCCTACCTAAGACAATCACCCAAAAAATAAAAATACTATAGCTCTCAGACTATGGAGACACTAAAACATAATTATTTTTTTTTGTTTCAAAATTATTATTGTGTAAAACTTAAATAAATAAGAAAAGTATACATATAAGTAGAGATAACCCGAACTATCTGCCGGCGAACAGTTCCCGGCGAACATAGCTTGTTCGCCGTGGCGGGCGAACATATGCGATGTTCGGTCCGCCCCCTATACATCATCATTGAGCAAACTTTGATCCTGTACCTCACAGTCAGCAGACACCTTCCAGCCAATCAGCAGCATACCCTCCCTCCCAGACCCTCCCATCTCCTGGACAGCATCCATTTTAGATTAATTCGGAAGCTGCAGTCTTATTGAGAGGAGGGACAGTGTAGCGGCTGCTGATTTAATTGGGAAATCGATAGCTAGGCTAGTGTATTCAGTGTCCACTCCAGTCCTGAAAGACTCATCGGATCTCTGCTGTAAGGACAGCGTCCTGATAGCACCCCAAAAAACACTTTTTAGGGCTGCTACATTAGTCTGCTTTTTTTTTTTCCTCTCCATATATATATTGCAGTTGCCTGGCCTGCAAGAGTGTGAGGAGCTGCAGGCCCAAAGACTGTAGTGTGCCCACTGCCAGTGCCCACCACTCATACCGTGTGGCACAGGACTTTGCATAAAAAAAGGCATTTCATTTTTACCTTTAATCTAAGGTTAGTTGCCTGCCAGTGTGTGTCAGGCCGACTTCCACTGACTGTAGTGTGCCCACTGCCAGTGCCCACCACTTATACCGTGTGGCACAGGACTTTGCATCAAAAAAAGGCATATCATTTTTACACTTTAGTCTAATTTCAGTTGCTTGCCTGCTGCCAGTGTGTGTCAGGCCGACTTCCACTGACTGTAGTGTGCCCACTGCCAGTGCCCACCACTCATACCGTGTGGCACAGGACTTTGCATAAAAAAACAGGCATTTAATCTTTACACTTTAGTCTAATTTCAGTTTCTTGCCTGCTGCCAGTGTGTTAGGCCGACTTCCACTGACTGTATTGTGCCCACTGGCAGTGCCCGACAACTCATACCCTGTGGCACAGGACTTTGCATCAAAAAAAGGCATATCATTTTTACACTTTAGTCTAATTTCAGTTGCTTGCCTGCTGCCAGTGTGTGTCAGGCCGACTTTTACAGACTGTAGTGTGCCCACTGCTAGTGCCCACCACTCATACCGGGTGGCACAGTAGCTTGCCGATAAATAAGGCATTTAATTTTTACACTTTAGTCTGATTTCAGTTGCTTGCCTGCTGCCAGTGTTTGTCAGGCCGACTTCTACAGACTGTAGTGTGCCCACTGCCAGTGCCCACCACTCACACCGGGTGGCACAGTAGCTTGCCAATAAATAAGGCATGTAATTTTTACACTTTAGTCTAATTTCAGTTGCTTGCCTGCTGCCAGTGTGTGTCATGCCGACTTCCACAGACTGAAGTGTGCCCACTGCCAGTGCCCACCACTCATACCGGGTGGCACAGTACCTAGCACACGTAGTACCACTTATCTAAAAAAAAAATGACAGGCAGAGGCAGGCTACCCCGCAGGGTCCGTCGTGGTCGTGGTGCTGTGATTTCCACTGGCCCTGGAATAATGCCCATTGTTCAGAGGCCATGTACCCTGAACCCGAAAAATTCTGAGGACATAGTTGACTGGCTTAGACAGGACACCCAATCTTCAACAGCTTCCGCTAAGAACCTTGACGCACCATCCTCCTCCAGCTCAGCTTCGGTCACCTGCTCTCAAGTTACCACGCTCCCGCCCGCCGCCACCACCACCACTACTACCACAGCCACCACAGCCGCTTCACTTGATCCGTCAGAGGAGTTATTTACACATCAGTTGGATGCAATTAGTGATGCGCAACCATTATTGCCAGATGATGTAGATTACAGGGATATGTCTCAGTCAGGCAGGATTACACACATGGACGTACAGTGTGGTGATGATGATGATGATGTTGTACCCGCTGCTGCTTCCTTTGCTGAGGTGTCAGATACAAGTGAAGCGGTTGATGATGACAATGTGTTCATGGATGCCACCTGGGTGCCTGCTCGAAGAGAAGAAAAGTTCAGAAGGGGAGACAGAGAGAAGGAGGAGACGAGTTGGAAGCAGGGGGAGGTCGTCGCAAGGAGTTAGTGGCACCGTCAGACAGCATGTATCGGCACCCGGGGTCAGCCAGAAAGCACGCCAGTCAACGCATGCTGTTGCCACCACCAGAATGCCGTCATTGCAAAGCTCAGCAGTGTGGCATTTTTTTCGTGTGTCTGCCTCTGATAACAGCAATGCCATTTGCAACCTGTGCCAAAAGAAACTGAGTCGTGGGAAGTCCAACACCCACCTCGGTACAACTGCTTTGCGAAGGCACATGATCTCACATCTCAAATGCCAATGGGATCAACACATGTGTACAAGCAGCACACAAATTCAAAGCCACCATCCTCCTCCTGGTCAAGCATCTTCAGCCACGTTAGCCACTACTGTGCTCCTTGCCCCCTCTCAACCACCCGCAACTCCACCTCTCACCTTCAGCAGTTCCATCTCATCTGCCCACAGTCAGGTGTCTGTTAAGGAAATGTTTGAGCGTAAGAAGCCAATGTCACAGAGTCACCCCCTTGCCCGGCGACTGACAGCTGGCTTGAAAGAAGGCCATCTTAGGCCACCATTTTTTACCATACCAGCTGGTGGAGTCTGAGGCCTTCAAAAAATGTGTCGCTATTGGGACACCACAGTGGAAGGTACCCGGACAAATTTTTTTTTCAAAAAAGGCAATCCCAAACCTCTACTATGTTATTGAAAAGGAAGTCATGTCATCTCTGGCATACAGTGTTGGGGCAAGGGTCCATCTGACCACTGATACCTGGTCTGCAAAGCACGGTCATGGCAGGTATATCACCTACACTGCGCATTGGGTCAACCTGCTGACGGCTGACAAGCATGGAATGCGTGGCTCCACAGCGGAGTTGGTGACACCGCCACGACTTGCAGGCAGGCCTACTGCCACCTCCTCTACTCCTACTCCATTCTCTTCAATATCCTCCTCGGCTGAGTCCTCTTCTGCTGCAGTGTCTGGCTGCACATCAACTGAATCCACCCAGCTCCCCAGGGGCTATTCCACATCCCGGATACGACTGTCACGCTGTCTTGGGGTTGACTTGCCTGAAAGCAGAGAGCCACACAGGACCAGCACTCCTGTCCGCCCTGAACACACAGGTGGATCAGTGGCTGACCCCGCACCAACTGGAGATCGGCAAAGTGGTGTGTGACAATGGAGCAAATTTGTTGTTGGTATTGAATTTGGGCAAGTTATCACATGTGCAATGTATGGCACATGTGTTGAATCTCATCGTACAATGCTTTGTGTCTAAGTACCCAGGCTTACAGGACGTCCTGAAGCAGGCCAGGAAGGTGTGTGGCCATTTCAGGCGTTCCTACACGACCATGGCGCACTTTTCCGATATTCAGCAGCGAAACAACATGCCAGTGAGGCGCTTGATTTGCGACAGCCCGACACGTTGGAATTCAGCACTTCTAATGTTCGACCGCCTGCTCCAACAAGAAAAAGCCGTCAACGAGTATTTGTATGACCGGGGTGCTAGGACAGCCTCTGTGGAGCTGGGAATTTTTTGCCATGTTACTGGACACTCATGCGCAATGCCTGTAGGCTCATGCGTCCTGTTGAGGAGGTGACAAACCTAGACAGTCGCACCGAAGGCACCATCAATGACCTTATCCCATTTGTTTTCTTCCTGGAGCGTGCCCAGCGAAGAGTGCTGGATCAGGCTGTAGATGAGCGTGAAGAGGAAGAAGAAGAGTTGTGGTCACCATCACCACCAGAAACAGCCTTGCCATCATCGCTTGCCGGACCTGCGGCAACGCTGGAAGAGGAGTATGAGGAAGAGGAGTCAGAGGAGGAATGTGGCTTTGAGGAGGAGGAAGACCAACCACAGCAGGCACCACAGGGTGCTCGTTGTTGTCACCTATCTGGGACCCATGGTGTTGTACGTGGCTGGGGGGAAGAACAGACTGTCAATGACATCAGTGAGGACGAGGAACAGGAAATGAGTAGCTCTGCATCCAACCTTGTGCAAATGAGTCCTTTAATACTGTCATGTCTGTTAACAGACCCTCGTATAAAAAGGATGAAGGAGAATGACCTGTACTGCGTGGCCACATTACTAGACCCCCGGTATAAGCAGAAAGTGGCAGAAATGTTACCAAATTACCGAAAGTCGGAAAGGATGCAGCAGTTCAAAAAAACAAACTAAAAAATATGCTTTACACAACTTATAATGGGGATGTCACAGTACAACGGGAATCTAACAAGGGAAGAGGTGAATGTAATCCTCCTCCTACCACGGCAGCAAGGACTGGACGATTTACAGATGTGTTGTTGATGGAGGACATGCAGAGCTTTTTCAGTCCTACATATCGCCACAGCCCTTCGAGATCCAGCCTCAGAGAACCACTCGACCGACAGGTAGCAGACTACCTCGCCTTAACTGCAGATATCGACACTCTAAGGAGCGATGAACTCCTTCACTACTGGGTGTGCAGGCTTGACCTGTGGCCTGAGCTATTCCAGTTTGCGATAAAACTTCTGGCCTGCCCTGCTTCAAGTGTCCTGTCAGAAAGGACCTTCAGTGCAGCAGGAGGCATTGTCACTGACAAGAGAAGTCGCCTCAAAAAAGTGTTGATTACCTCATCCTTATAAAGATGAATGAGGCATGGATCTCTAAGGGACTGCCAGTGGGGGATACATTTGACTAACAAAAGTCCTGATGACATGACTTGGCCTCAAAATGGCCCCCACGCTGCTGTATTTAATGTCTGCATACCGGATGACTTTCGTGAATTCTCCGCCAGCAACTAGGGTTCAAGCCGCAATGTTTTAGTCACTTTTCTGCCTGGAAAACATCAATTTTTCCGGCCGCTGCTACAACAGCAGCTGCAACAATGCCATTATTTTTCAGGCATGTGTACATGCCTAATTTTTCTGTGCAGCACTGTGGCTGCAAAAACAAAACAAAAAAAAAAGGCACATACAAGTGTCAATTCCCCTTCGTGATTGTTACCTTGTTGTGGTGAAGGGGCTTGTGTACCACAATGAAGCAATCATCACTTCTATGAGTGTGTTGGCAATGTTGCCACACCCCAGATGATAAGGCCGTTGCTTCATTATGGTCAGACCTAAAGCAATTGGACGGCTGGATAATATTTCATAGAAAAAACATTAATTTACCTTTCTTTTTAAAGTTGTATGGGTTTTTAATACATAAAATAAAAAATAAAAATAAAAGTATCTTAATAGTTTATTAGAAATAATGCAGACAATGAAAAAAACCCCCATCAATTCCAATACAAAGCAAGTACAAAGCTCAGAACTAATTTATTTCATGATGTCGTAATGGTTCGTTAATTCGACAATGGTTAATCAATTCGACACACGTCCCCGGATAGGGTACGTAACAGGGATTAAACTGATAGGAATAGTACTAGTTAAGACACCACTCATATCGGGTGTGACAGTAAATTGCACGGCGCAGACTCAGTGACCGTGGATTAAAACAAAGGGGAGGGAGCCAGCGTTTTTTTAACCATCTCCCCGTTTGAAAAATCAATTCAATAAATGGACCCCAGATTGGGGACGTAACAGGGATTAAACTGATGAGAATAATACTACAGAAAATACGACTCATATTGGGTGTGAGAGTAAATTGCACGGCGCAGACGCAGTGACCGTGGATTAAAACAAAGGGGAGGGAGCCAGCGTTTTTTTAACCATCTCCCCGTTCGAAAAATCAATTCAATAAATGGACCCCAAATTGGGGACGTTAGAGGGATTAAACTGATGAGAATAGTACTACAGAAAATACCACTCATATCGGGTGTGACAGTAAATTGCACGGCGCAGACGCAGTGACCATAGATTAAAACAAAGGGGAGGGAGCCAACGTTTTTTTAACCATCTCCCCGTTCGAAAAATCAATTCAATTCAGCTTTCGGGGACCCTTGGTGTTGTACGTGGCTGGGTGGAGCAAGAAACCTTTAATGACATCACCGGGAAATGCCTAGCTTGGTATCCGACCTTGTGCAAATGGGGACTTTGGGGTTGTGCAAATGGACTGTTTGCGGTGCATTAAAAGGGGAGTTTGGTCTGTCAATGTCTGTGAAGCGGGCGTAACCCTTACACTACCTGATTGATACAACATCATACCTGATCGTATACACACACTGGATGTTTTAAAGCATGTTACTCCAAACAATTTAGGAATGTTAGTTGATTCATGCCCTTTATGGATTAAAACCCGACTCTGCGTCCACTACGTAATTTTCCATGGGAGTTTTGCCATGGATTCCCCTACGGCATGCCACAGTCCAGGTGTTAGTCCCCTAGAAACAAATTTTCGATCACTATTGTGGCCAGAAAGAGTCCCTGTGGGTTTTAAAATTCGCCTGCCTATTTAAGTCTATGGTGGTTCGCCCGTTTGCGAACATTTGCGGAAGTTCGCGTTCGCCGTTTGCGAACTGAAGATTTTATGTTCGCGACATCACTACATATAAGGTATTGCCACATCTGTAACAACCTGCTCTATAGAAATATCACATGATTGAACCCCTCAGTTGAACACCGTAAAAAAATGGTATCAAATGTTATTTTTTGTCACCTTACATCACAAAAAGTGTAATTTAGCAAGTGATCAAAGAGTCAAACGCACCCCAAAATCATAGCAATAAAACCGTCATCTCATCCCGAAAAAAAGTGAGACCCTAGCTAAGACAATCGCCCAAAAAATAAAATCTATGGCTCTCAGAATATGGAGACACTAAAACATGATTTTTTTTGTTTAAAAAATGCTGTTATTGTGTAAAACTTAAATAAATAAAAAAGTAAACATGATAGGTATTGTCCCATCATCGTAAGATGCTGTATAAAAAAATCTTATGACCTAACCCCTCAGGTAAAAAAAAATAAAGTGTGTCAAAAATGCCATTTTTTGTCACCTGACATTACAAAAAGTGTAATACCAAGCGTTCAAAAAGTCATATGCACCCTAAAATAGTACTACTCAAACAGTCATCTCATACCGAAAAAAAAATTAGCCCCTACATAAGACTAGTGATGTCGGGAACATAAAATTTTCCGTTCGCAAACGGCGAACGTGAACTTCCGCAAATGTTCGTGAATGGGAGAACCGGGTGAACCGCCAAATACTCGTTGAGGGCTTTTTCTTGTTGGAGCAGGCGGTCGAACATTAGGAGTGTTTAATTCCAATGTGTCGTGCTGTCGCAAATCAAGCGCCTCACTGGCATGTTGTTTCGCTGCTGAATATCGGAAAAGATCGCCATGGCCGTGTAGGAACGCCTGAAATGGCCACACACCTTCCTGGCCTGCTTCAGGACGTCCTGTAAGCCTGGGTACTTAGACACAAAGCGTTGTACGATGATATTTAACACATGTGCCATGCACAGCACATGTGACAACTTGCCCAAATTCAATGCCGACAAAAAATTTATTCTATTGTCACACACCACTTTGCCGATCTCCAGTTGGTGCGGGGTCAGCCACTGATCCACCTGTGCGTTCAGGGTGGACAGGAGTGCTGATCTTGTGTGGCTCTCTGCTTTCAGGCAAGTCAACCCCAAGACAGCGTGACACTGTCGTATCCGGGATGGGTAATAGCCCCTGGGGAGCTGGGTGGATTCAGTTGATGTGCAGCCAGACGCTGCAGCAGAAGAGGACTCAGCCGAGGAGGATATCGAAGAGGATGGAGTAGGAGTAGAGGAGGTGGCAGTAGGCCTGCCTGCAAGTCGTGGCGGTGTCACCAACTCCGCTGTGGAGCCACGCATTCCATGCTTTTCAGCCGTCAGCAGGTTGACACAATGCGCAGTGTACGTGATATACCTGCCCTGACCGTGCTTTGCAGACCAGGTATCAGTGGTCAGATGGACCCTTGCCCCAACACTGTATGCCAGAGATGACATGACTTCCTTTTCAATAACATAGTAGAGGTTTGGGATTGCCTTTTTTGAAAAAAAAAATTAGTCCGGGTACCTTGCACTGTGGTGTCCCAATAGCGTCAAATTTTTTGAAGGCCTCAGACTCCACCAGCTGGTATGGTAAAAGCTGGTGGGCTAAGAGTTCCGTCAAGCCAGCTGTCAGTCGCCGGGCAAGGGGGTGACTCTGTGACATTGGCTTCTTACGCTCAAACATTTCCTTAACAGACAACTGACTGTGGGCAGATGAGATGAAACTGCTGAAGGTGAGAGGCGGAGTGGCAGGTGGTTGAGAGGGGGCAAGGAGGACAGCAGTGGTTGACGTGGCTGAAGATGCTTGACCAGGAGGAGCATGGTGGCTTTGAGTTTGTGTGCTGCTTGTACGCATGTGTTGATCCCATTGGCATTTGTGATGTGAGATCATGTGCCTTCGCAAAGCAGTTGTACCGAGGTGGGTGTTGGACTTCCCACGACTCAGTTTCTTTTGGCACAGGTTGCAAATGGCATTGCTGTTATCAGAGGCACACACAAAAAAAACTGCTGAGCTTTGCAATGACGGCATTCTGTTGGTGGCAACAGCATGCGTTGACTGGCGTGCTGACTGGTGTGCTGTCTGGCTGACCCCGGGTGCCGATACATGTTGTCTGACTGTGCCACTAACTCCTTATTACGACCTCCATCTGCTTCCAACTCGTCTACTCCTTCTCTCTGTCTCCCCTTCTGAACTTTCCCCCTCTTCTTCTCTTCGAGCAGGCACCCAGGTGGCATCCGTGGACACATCGTCATCATCAACTGATTCACTTGTATCGGACACCTCAGCAAAGGAAGCAGCAGCGGGTTCAACATCATCATCATCATCACACTTTACGTCTATGTGTGTAATCTTGGCTGACTGAGACATATCCCTGTAATCTACATCATCTGGCAATAATGGTTGCGCATCACTAATTGCATCCAACTGATTTGTAAATAACTCCTCTGACGGATCAAGTGAAGCGGCTGTGGTGGCTGTTGTGGTAGTGGTGGTGGTGGCGGCGGGCGGGAGCATGGCAACTTGAGAGCAGGTGACCGAAGCTGAGCTGGAGGAGGATGGTGCGTCAAGGTTCTTAGCGGAAGCTGTTGAAGATTGGGTGTCCTGTCTAAGCCAGTCAACTATGTCCTTAGAATTTTTCGGGTTCAGGGTACGTGGCCTCTGAACACTGGGCATTATTCCAGGGCCAGTGGAAATCACAGCACCACGACCACGACGACCCCTGCGGGGTGGCCTGCCTCTGCCTGTCATTTTTTTTTAGATAAGTGGTACTACGTGTGCTAGGTACTGTGCCACAGGGTATGAGTGGTGGGCACTGGTAGTGGGCACACTACAGTCTGTGGAAGTTGTCCTAACACACTGGCACCAGGCAAGCAACTGAAATTAGACTAAAGTGTAAAAATTAAATGCCTTATTTATCTGCAAGCTACTGTGGCACCCGGTATGAGTGGTGGGCACTAGCAGTGGGCACACTACAGTCTGTAGAAGTCGGCCTCACACACAATGGTAGCAGGCAAGCAACTGAAATTAGACTAAAGTGTAAAAATGAAATGCCTTATTTATCGGCAAGCTACTGTGCCACCCGGTATGAGTGGTGAGCACTGGCAGTGGGCACACTACAGTCTGTGGAAGTCGGCCTGACACACACTGGCAGCAGGCAAGCAACTGAAATTAGACTAAAGTGTAAAAATTAAATGCCTTATTTATCGGCAAGCTACTGTTCCACCCGGTATGAGTGGTGGGCACTGGCAGTGGGCACGCTAGAGTCTGTGGAAGTCGACCTGACACACACTGGCAGCAGGCAAGCAACTGAAATTAGACTAAAGTGTAAAAATAAAATGGCTTTTTTGATGCAAAGTCCTGTGCCACAGGGTATGAGTTGTCCGGCACTGGTAATGGGCACACTACAGTCAGTGGAAGTCGGCCTAACACACACTGGCAGCAGGCAAGCAACTGAAATTTGACTTAAGTGTAAAAATGAAATGCCTTTTTTTGATGCAAAGTCCTGTGCCACACGGTATGAGTGGTGGGTACTGGCAGTGGGCACACTACAGTCAGTGGAAGTCAGCATTACACACACTGGCAGGCAACTAACCTTAGATTAACCTCATCCCGACCGCCGAACGCAGGGCTGCATCCTTCGGGCGGCCGGGATGTTCCTCCTTGACGCATCGGCGCGTCATCTCGCGAGAGGTGAGATTTGCTGTGAAAGCGCGCACGCGCGTTCACAGCAGCTCGGCAGTTATACTGCAGCCTGCCAGCGATGATCAATCGCTGGCAGGCTGTAGAAGTTAAATAAATCGCATCAAACAGGTATATCAGACTCTGTTTTTTTAACAGCGTCTGATATACCTGTTACCTGGTCCTCTGGTGGTCCCATTTGCTGGGATCGACCACCAGTGGACCAGGTATCTATGTAAAGTAGCACCAAGCACCACATTACACCCCCCCTGTCACTAATTAACCCCTTTTTAACCCCTGATCACCCCATATAGACTCCCTGATCACCCCCCTGTCATTGATCACCCCCCTGTATGGCTCCATTCAGACGTCCATATGTGTTTTGTGGATCCACGGATCCGCAAAACACGGACACCGGCAATGTGCTTTCCTCATTTTGCAGATCCGCACATTGCCAGAACTATATAGAAAATTCCTTAGGACATGTTCGATATTTTTGCGGAACGGAAGTGCAGACCCGGAAGTGCGGATCCGCGATTCCGGAGCCGAGCGGGACAAAGTCTGTCCCCATAGAAATGAATGGGTCCGCAATTCCGTTCCGCAAACAAAATTGCGGACGTGTGAATGGGGCATAAGGGTCCCTTATCACCGCCAGTTAGTTAGCTACTTGTTAGGTAGTTAGCGCCCAGCCCACCGCACCGCAGTCACTGATTTTGGCAGAGATTTTTTCATCCACATTGATCGATGCGAATAAAGAAATCTGTGCCATTTTTATTTATTTTTTTCAGCCCAGAGGCTGAACAGAAAAAAAAAAATCTAATTTTCTCAATATAAGGAGAATAGCAGAAACTCCTAATGTTGGCCATACAGGTAATGATTGCGGAGACCCTCAAATGCCAGGGCAGTAAAAACACCTCACATGTGACCCCATTTTAGAAAGAAGACACCCCAAGGTATTCCGTGAGGGGTATGGTGAGTTCATGTAAAATTTTATTTTTTGTCACAAGTTAGTGGAATATGAGACTTTGTAAAAAAAAAAAAATATATATATATATATATATATAGTCGCTCAGAGATGAGGCAGCACTCCAATGTAGATGAGGGTGACCCAATTTTATTCCAACGCTACGTTTCTGCCTTCTCAATGAGGCCTTTGTCAAGCAATACCAACAGTGTCAATATCAAACTTAAATACCCCTATCCGGGGACATGTGACGTGGGCGTGACAGAAAATGATACGTCCCGCCCTGTTGTGATTACTATAGGAACTACATACTTTTCCCTGTCATTGGACATTCCACCTCTAACTCCTCCTTGGACCGAGTGAGCGCCGTTCGGCTGACGTCACCTCGATCACGTGGGTGGGTCACTATGCCAACGGACGCTTCCCTTGGCCTGTGAAGGGAGAGGTTTTGCCGTGCATGCGCATTGCACAGGAGAAGACGCCGCCGTGTTAGTGCGATGGATCCGGACCCACCAGGGTAGGCTGCTATACAATGTTTTTAATTTACACTCGCCCCAAAAGATGCGGGGCATAGCATGAAGTGTGTCTGTTTTATTTAGACACAGCGGATCGTTCTTTTTGGACACTTTATGGACACTTTATGGACACTTGCTTTGATTTTTTTACATAATATAGCACCTTTAATGAATACGGTTGCAAATTCTGACCGGATATTACACTGATGCATATTCTGATTGTTTATCACACTTTTATGTAGTTCTGATCATGTGTAGGAAACATGTGTTATTGTAGTGATGTCATTTTCTGTCACGCCCATGTCACATGACCCCGGATAGGGGTATTTAAGTTTGATATTGACACTGTTGGTATTGCTTGACAAAGGCCTCATTGAGAAGGCAGAAACGTAGCGTTGGAATAAAATTGGGTCACCCTCATCTACATTGGAGTGCTGCCTCATCTCTGAGCGACTATATGTGAGGAAGATTGTCCGTTTTCCTGAGGAATTGCACCCATCGACACCCCTGCAGTGCTGCTTCATTTCGGTGTTTGTATATATATATATATATATATATATATATAAATAGTAGTAAATCCACGGCACATCCAAAATGGTGAAGAAAAAAATAGTTTATTCACTGAGTAATAGCTATTTTGGATGTGCCGTGGATTTACTACTATTTATATTTTTGGAAGTAAGTGGGATACTGCTACAGCCACTGGCACTCCTCTGCTTTATTGTGCAAGCGGTGCGGTCCTTCACTATTGTCTATATATATATATATATATATATATATATAAATTTCTGCTAACTTGTGCCAAAAAAAAAATGTCTAATTTCTGTGAACTCGCCATGCCCCTCACAGAATACCTTGGGGTGTCTTCTTTCCAAAATGGGGTCACATGTGGGGTATTTATACTGCCCTGGCATTTTAGGGGTCCTAAAGCGTGAGAATCCATATGCGTAAAATTGCCCTGTGAAATCCTAAAGGCACTCATTGTAATTTGGGCCCCTTTGCGCACCCAGGCTGCAAAAAAGTGTCACACGTGGTATCACCGTACTCAGGAGAAGTAGGGCAATGTGTTTTGGGGTGTATTTTTATATATACCATACTTTGTGTGAGAAATATCTCTGTAAACGACAACTTTAAAAAAAAAATTATACAAAGATGTCAATTTACAGAGATATTTCTCTCACCCAGCATGGGTATATGTAAAAATACACCCCAAAACACATTGCCCTACTTCTCCTGAGTACGGAGATACCACATGAGTGACACTTTTTTGCAGCCTGGGTGCGCAAAGGGGCCCAAATTCCAACGTGTACCTTTAGGTTTTACAGGGCTGCTCACAATTTAGCCCAGCCCAAAATGCCAGAACAGTAAACACACCCCACAAATGTATTAGATTACTTAGATTGGGGGCAACACTGAATCTGGGAATCCAACCAGGAATTACCTAAAGTAGTTTTATTTCAAGTTATTTGCTTATAAAAACTATAAATGATATACAAATCTAAAATATAAAAACAGACATCTCTAATTAGATCTTCAATGCAACTTCTAAAATAAGTGACTAATCAGCTGATATTAATAACTCGTGACTTCAAAGTGCATACTGTGCAAATATAAACATCAATTAGATTAGACTCAGCATATAGTGCAAATTAATCCTGTGCAAATTGATCCTGTGCAAATCCTTTAGTAAAACCCTAAAATACTCCTTCTTGAATCTTGAGGTCCGAAAAAACGAAAAAAAAAAAAAAAAAAAGTGTCACAACTTAGTGCTGCATAGATTAATAAAAATAGTACCAATATAGACACAATATCAGCCGGTATCCTTATTGATTGCTGCAATATTGTAGAGTAGTCCTGTACCAGGAGACAGTGATTACTGTTCAAAAGTACACTTATGGCAGAGTAATCCTGTGCCAAGAGACAATTGTTGCTGTCCAAGGAATAAACCGTGCGCTTGTACAAATAAAATGATGGTACCTCAACAACTCAGCAATGAATGATATGGGCCCACTCTCAGTACGTAGTCCGGTACTTTAAGTTATTGAATGTCACATGCGGTTATCCTTACATGCGTTCAGCCGCTTGTCTTCCGCGGCACTCTCCTCCTCACCTCTGTATGCCAGCCCGTGTCCCGTGCCCCGGCTGCCTTACCTGCAATCCCCGCGCTCGGTTTGCTCCACGGCACCCGCGGCGTCCCGCGTGGTGTCTCAGCCTGTACGTGGCGTCCCACGTGATGGCGCTGGGGGGTGAGTCTGGCGGCAGGCAGCGTTGGGTCCTAGGAACCGTAGGATGTTGTATTCCTTTGTAAGAGTCCTTCTTTAGTCCTGGGCTGAGTTTGAATATATTATTGGTGGGAGAAAGTATTAATAATATCACCGCTATTATCCCAAACGCGTTTCGGGGTTTACACCCCTTCTTCAGTGGATACTAGCGATGTATACAATGTGCCTTTATATAATCCCTTAATCTCCTCCTAAACTGGGTGATTTGAAAAATCCGAACTGGATCCACTCAATGCAATTAGGTATCGTTCCTGGGTGTAATAAACAGTAAAGCTATAAAACACACTTATGTTCGTATAAAGCAATAAAACACACTTATACTTATATAAAAAGGCAAATGCCTAATAAAACTGGTTAATACACAATAAAAGTATGATATTATGTCACACATAACCTGTGTATATATACTTGTATACTAAGATAGTTACTTTGTATCAAGGGGAATACTTTATTGCCATATTAACCCAGAGATGAGAGGGATTGAAGTTGGTGGTAGCAATATGGGAAAGGAGGCAAGGGGAGAGGAGGGATCGAGGTGTCGGTATAAACGGCCAGACCTCGATCCCCCATCGCCCACCCGCCCCCCTCCCCTATAAAAATCCAAAAATCTCCATCTCTGAGTTTAGACCCTTTGGAATCAACGTATCGAATTCAAATATCCGTCTGGACTCTTGTCGGGACATCTGTGCCATGAAATCTCCTCCCCTCCACGATCTTTTTACTTTCTCAATTGCCATATAAATTAGCCCTGTAGGGTCACTGTTGTGTACCAATTTAAAATGTTTGGACACAGAGTGAGCCTCATAACCCTTCTTGATATTCGCAATATGCTCACTAACTCGTTTCTTAAGGGTTCTTTTCGTACGGCCTATATATTGTTTGTGACACGGGCATTCAAGCATGTATATCACTTCAATCGTGTCACAAGATAGAAATTCTTTAATTTGTAACTTAAATGTGTTACTAATTGATTGAATTTCTTCTTTCTTTTTAGGAAAAGTTGTTATCCTGCAGTTTGCACACCTCCCGCATCTAAAAAAACCTTTCAAGGTAAGCCAGCTATTCCCTGCTTTTCCTTTTTGTTTATAATTTTGCACAGTGGGGGCCACTTTATTCGCTAAATTAGAAGCCTTGGTATACACAATTTTCGGAGTTTGTTCCAATAAAGGACCAATCCACTTGTCCTTTAATAAGTGGGCCCAATGCTTTTTTACTATCTTCTCAATCGCCCGATGTTGCGAATTGAAGGGTAAAACTATAAGGGACGTCTCATTTTTCTTCTCTACCTCTACCTCCTTCATTTTAAAAAAGTCTTCCCTTTTCATATCTCTTACTTTTTGGAGGGAATTTTCAATTATTTTAAGTGGATATTCTTTATCAGCGAATTGTTGCTTTAAAAGGCTGGCTTCTTCTTCAAACGTCTCCTCAACTGTGCAATTCCTTTTCAGTCTACGAAATTGACTTGTTGGGACATTAGTCAACCACCGGGGGAGGTGGCAACTGTCAAACCTAATGTAGCTATTCCTAGCTACTTGCTTGAAATGGGTACTACACCTTAACTTCCTCCCATCTACCTTAATATCTAAATCAAGAAATTCAATCATTTCCTTACTCGTGGAAGGTGTGAAGACCAGATTTTTGTCGTTTGCATTAATTTCACGCAAAAACTTTTTTAATTCACTCTCATTACCTTGCCATATGAATATCACATCGTCTATGTAACGCCTCCAGAGCACCAGATCCGCCCCGAGCCTGGGTGTGATGTTCTCTGATTCCCATTGGGCCAAAAATAAATTAGCATAGCTCGGGGCGAATCTGGTGCCCATGGCGGTCCCAGTTTTTTGTAAATAAAAGACGTCCTCATATGAAAAATAATTGTGCCTTAGAATGAATTGGATACCTTCCAACAAGTATTCCACTTGATCTCGTGGTATAGTATTATCAATGGACAATTGTTGGTGTAAGGCTTCCAATCCTGCCTGATGTTCAATGATTGTGTATAGGGACCCTACATCTAGGGTACCTAAAACCCAACCTTCCTTCCACTCTATTGTTTCACAGAGTGCCACTATTTCTGTGGTATCCCGTATATATGAAGGTAATTTCTTTACATATGGTTGTAACCATTTGTCTAGATACTGGGACAAGTTTGAGGTAATAGAGTTTATCCCTGAGACGATAGGTCGTCCCGGGGGGTTGTCCAAGCTCTTATGTATTTTTGGAATACAGTAAAAGGTGGGTGTCCTCTTTTCTGTCGACATAATAAAATGTGCTTCTTTTTCCAGCAACATACCAGATTCCCGACCTTTGTTACTGTACTCCTGTAATGTTTTATAAAAGTCCTCTGTGGGATCTTTATTGAGCTTTTCGTATGTTACGGTGTCATTCAACTGTCTCATACACTCATTACGATATTTCTCCGAGTCCATGATTACGATCGCCCCCCCCCCCCCTTGTCCGCTGGTCTAATGGTAATATGTTTCATCTCTTGTAATTGTTGAATTGCCTTATTTTCAATTCTAGATAAATTGTTATTAATTTTTCGTATTTTCATTTTCCTCAAATCCCTTTCTACATTCATTCTAAAGGTTACCATTTCCTCACTTACTTCTTGCCTGGGGTACTTAGTTGACCTGGACCTCAGCTCTGTATGCTTATAGTGGTCCATTCTTAATCCCTGACCAGAATTTTCTATGATTGGATTTTTTAGGAAATATTTTTTGAGACATAGGTTTCTAATAAATTTCTCAATTCCTATATATGTGGAAAATTTATCAATCGAATTAGTTGGGGCAAATTTGAATCCTTTATTCAATAATTTGTTTTGTGCAGGGGTAAGGGAAACACTACTTATATTAATTACACTCGATGGTCCCTGTGATTCCTTTCCCTGTGTTTTATTCCTCGCATGTCTTCCCCTCCTAATTTTTCCTCGTCCTGATACGCCTGTTGGTTGTAATATTGTCCCGGTTGTCTCCTGTAATTCGGTCGTTCCTCCTCGTATGTATATCTCAACTGTTCCCTGTCTCTCCAATACTGTCTCGGGCGATCCCTTAAATAATAATCGTGTATCTGTGTTTCCTTCCTCCCATAATTGCCGTTCCTCCGTACTGGTGGAGTTGGGGTCGGGGATCTCATTTTCTTTTTTCTCTGTTTGTGGTGTGGGGGAGTATGGTCTAAAAAATGGGGTGATTCCAATATTTCGTACCGATTGCGAATTGGGATATTAATATGTGTCGCCCCTTGTTCTCTATCTCCACTCCCATTATCTGTTTTACTCTCACTCAATTCTTGTCTATTTGTTTCTTCATTGTGTTGTCTATGGGGTCCTACCTGTGTGTTCACTTTATCTCCATATTTTTTATGGATATTCAGCAATTTTTTTTAGATTTCTTTTGTATTATCTCTTTTTCTGTCATATCCAAATTCTTACAAATTCGTTCCTGCCATTTCCGTACTAACTCATTGTCTGGAAACAATAGGACGTCTTTCCTGAGAGCATCAATCTGAGTAGTAAGTTGTTCAATTATATTTTTTCTCCTATTGATAATCAATCGGACTAATGCCTCAGATTGTGTTTTCAGGAGAGTGTCCCATTCTTTATTAAAGTCTTCATCCATCAAATCGGATGCTGGGGTTTTATTAATTGTTAAGCCCTTGGGGGTTATTCCTTGTTCCAAATATTGAGATAAACTCCTAATTTCCCATTTATTACGTAATGATTTCAGAACCAATTTTTCTAGTTCCCTAAAAGAGTCTTCAATTCTGACCTCTGGGTCTTGTTCATCCTGATTTTCCTCATTCCTATTATAATTCTTGAAATTGTAGATTTCTATATTTCTATATTTGTCCTGAATGTGTTCCCAGATGTCCATTATCCACTGGATGGAGGAGCTAACAGCCAACCGTGGGTGCCGTGGAGCGCGGGGATTGCAGGTAAGGCAGCCGGGGCACGGGACACGGGCTGGCATACAGAGGTGAGGAGGAGAGTGCCGCGGAAGACAAGCGGCTGAGCGCATGTAAGGATAACCGCATGTGACATTCAATAACTTAAAGTACCGGACTACGTACTGAGAGTGGGCCCATATCATTCATTGCTGAGTTGTTGAGGTACCATCATTTTATTTGTACAAGCGTACGGTTTATTCCTTGGACAGCAACAATTGTCTCTTGGCACAGGATTACTCTGCCATAAGTGTACTTTTGAACAGTAATCACTGTCTCCTGGTACAGGACTACTCTACAATATTGCAGCAATCAATAAGGATACCGGCTGATATTGTGTCTATATTGGTACTATTTTTATTAATCTATGCAGCACTAAGTTGTGACACTTTTTTTTTTTTTTTTTTTTTTTCGTTTTTCGGACCTCAAGATTCAAGAAGGAGTATTTTAGGGTTTTACTAAAGGATTTGCACAGGATCAATTTGCACAGGATTAATTTGCACTATATGCTGAGTCTAATCTAATTGATGTTTATATTTGCACAGTATGCACTTTGAAGTCACGAGTTATTAATATCAGCTGATTAGTCACTTATTTTAGAAGTTGCATTGAAGATCTAATTAGAGATGTCTGTTTTTATATTTTAGATTTGTATATCATTTATAGTTTTTATAAGCAAATAACTTGAAATAAAACTACTTTAGGTAATTCCTGGTTGGATTCCCAGATTCAGTGTTGCCCCCAATCTAAGTAATCTAATACAATCCTTGCATGGTGACCTTTGTGGGTGGTGTCACAAAGTGGTGAGCACCTGTATTTGTCCATATCCTGGAGGGAGTGTAGCCGCCTGTTGTTCTATTTATTCTACACCCCACAAATGACCACATTTCGGAAAGTAGACACCCCAAGGTATTCACTGAGGGGCATAGTGAGTCCGTGGGAGATTTTATTTTATTTTTTTGCCAGAAGTTAGCAGAAATGGAAACTTTATTTTATTTTTTTCCTCAGAAAGTGTCATTTTCCGCTAACTTGTGAAAAAAAATGAAATGATACATGAACTCACCATGCCCCTCCGCGAATACTTTGGGGTGTCTTCTTTCTAAAATGGTGTCATTTGGGGGTATTTATTCTATCCTGGCATTCTAGCACCTGAAGAAACATGACAGGTGCTTAGAAAGTCAGAGCTGCTTCAAAATGCGGAAATTCACTTTTTTGCACCATACTTTGTAAACGCTATAACTTTTACCCAAACCCATAAATATACACTTATTGGATTTTTTTTTTTTATCAAAGACATGTAGAACAATAAATTTAGAGAAAAATTTATATAGAAATGTCGTTTTTTAGAAAAATTTTACAACAGAAAGTGAAAAAGGTAATTTTTTGGAAAAATTTCGGTCATTTTTGATTAATAGCAAAAAAAGTAAAAATGTCAGCATCAATGAAATACCACCAAATGAAAGCTCTATTAGTTCGAAGAAAAGGAGGCAAAATTCATTTGGGTGGTAAGTTGTATGACGGAGCAATAAACGGTGAAAGTAGTGTAGTGCAGAATTTTAAAAGGGGCCTGGTCATTAAGGGTGTTTAAGCTAGGGGGGCTGATGTGGTTAAAGGGTAAAAATGAAATGCCTTTTTTTATGCAAAGTCCTGTGCCACACGGTATGAGTGGTGGGCACTGGCAGTGGGCACACTACAGTCTGTGGGCCTACAGCTCCTCACACACGGGCAGGCCAGGCAACTGCAATATATATGGAGAAAAAAAATAAAAAAGCAGACTAATGTAGCAGCCCTAAAAAGGGCTTTTTGGGGTGCTATCAGGACGCTGTCCTTACAGCAGAGATCAGATGAGTCTTTCAGGACTGGCGTGGACACTGTATACACTAGCCTAGCTATTGATTTCCCAATTAAATCAGCAGCCGCTACACTGTCCCTCCTCTCAATAAAACTGCAGCTTCCGAATGAATCTAAAATGGATGCTGTCCAGGAGATGGGAGGGTCTGGGAGGGAGGGTATGCTGCTGATTGGCTGGAATGTGTCTGCTAACTGTGAGGTACAGGGTAAAAGTTTGCTCAGTGATGATGTATAGGAGGCGGACCGAACATCTCATATGTTCGCGTTCGCCGCGGATATGCTCGCCGGCGGATAGTTCGGGCCATCTCTACTGGTCACATATACTCTCCAAAATAGGAGTCAGCTTGGGGATACAAACCTGCTGAGGGGATGCAAATAAAGGATAAGAGGAGAAAACCAGTGGAAACAGGGTTTTCTGACCTTAATTTTTGGTTGGAATAGATGAAGTGCACAGCATCACAGGTAAACAGATCTGGGTGTATCACCTGTGCCACAGCCAGACCACACTTAGGAATTGTGCCCCTTCACTTAAGTCCTAGTCAATATTAATGTTTTAAGCATGTATGTGAATCCGACTGCTGATATGATTGAATGCAAGGTTTGGGAAGAGAAGTTCCCAATCTTATGAGAAACCCCTGAATCTGGGGGAGGGATAACCATATACAAGGGGAATTACACCTGTTTTAAAATAGAGGGCACAAAAGGGAAAAACATGTGCAGATATGAAGCTGAGGACAAATGGTAAGGAAAAGGCGGGATACCAGCCCAGGAGGCAGCCTCGATTCCCATGTGTACATAGATGCTATAGAAGTGCCCAGGGGGTCCTAGATGAATTAAAAACCAGAAGTCAAGTGGCAGCAGGGTTTGAATCTTTAATCCCTATAGTTACTATAAACAAAAATGTGGATTGGATCAACTACATCTATTATAATCAGCAGAGATTTGTGAATTTCACCAGAGATGCATTAAAGAGTATAGTGGAGCAGCTGGGGCCCATTAGTGGTATTCCAAAATAGAATGGCCCTGGACATGCTACCAGCAGAAAAGTGTGGTGTGTGCAAAATGATTGGTGAAACTTGCTGTACCGTAATTCCTGATAACTTAGGACCAAATGGTCAGGTCATAAATGCCGGGGGGGAACTTACTTCTCTCTCAGAAGAATTAATGAGAAATTCTGGAGTGTATTGTTCATGGGAAAATTGGTTTGAAAACTGGATTAAAGATTGGAAACAGACCTTGTTACAAATTGGAATGGTTATAGTCATTGTATTATTGATCCTTGCAGTAATTGTCTGTTGTGTCATTCCCTAAATTAGGAGGCTTCTGCTCAAAGCCGTAGCTGAGGCAACACCGGAGATGATCATGAGAGAATTTCATGAGGTTGCGAGACAAAGTCCATCTAGTTCTGTTGCCCCCCTGCTTACAACGCCACCTGGAGATCACCTACCATAGGGACAATCTAAAAATCTAAGTCAGGACAGCACTACTTACTGGGAAATCCCAATTTGTCCATTACGTGGCGGTGCCTCCAGCAAAAAGATGCCGGCCTTTGAATCCGTCAAAGCGTATAAAATAGGTATGAATGCTGCGGCACTCCAATATCTGTAGTTCTTCAAATTTTTATTGCACCCAAAGAAAGCGACTTTTTAATCGTAGTCAGTCTTTATCAAGCTCAAAATATTCACCATACATAGTGAACATATATACACCTTAAAATTAAACACCATTCATTGGATAAGACAAAACAGAAGCCAATTGGTCAATGCTTCACTTCATGACAATGTGACTGTCCCACATAACTATTGAATTCTCTCTTGAAAATAAGTATAAATAGTACATAAATATTATCTTACCCACAATATTGACTGATTCCCGCCACGGACTTTGCTACAACTAGATCGCGCCCAATAACGGAGTCCTGGTCCAATTAGTGCGCATGCTCCAATTACGTCACCACTGACATATATCATCTTGCGCTAAGATGCGCTTCTTCCCTAGTATTATGTGACCTGTCACATGCATCAACAACCACTACGTTCATTCATAGCCCCTATCCTCACTTCCGGGGCCTGTTCACACGTGACCTTCCACATGACTTTGGTCACATGATCATAGTTTGTAAGAAGTTTATGTAACCAATCATGCTTAATTTTTATATTAGTTAACTTAATCCTTGTAATATATTATATCAACACATGGGGGCCATAACTCGTACTCCGACTGGTACCACCCCGGTCATCGGGCAACAGACACACAATGCTTAAGTATCAGATCAATATACATCCTTGCTATAATTACTATTACAATTATCTCCCAGCAGGGGGGCTGGAATCCACAGGGGAAAGTTCCACTCCACCTTACATACTAGGCATGTCCTTACTTACAGTTGGGGTGATTTATATTAGCAGAATCCAAGCCTAGCACACTGTTCTAATCGTATTCCTCTTAGGACAATGTGACATACATTCTAACATCTTACAGGTGAGTTGCGGCTTTTCGATAACACTCTCCCTCCCCTTCAGGGGGATACAGAACTCAATTGCCTACTCCCCTACAGATTTTCTTCACCCCCGAGACTGTTACATGCCCATACTCATTCAACCATTTATAGCCCCCCTCGTCTTGGATATCCTCCATAATCCCCGCTTCCATTATTACAAAATCAATCTAAACCCTAGCTAAAGTGGTGTGTCCCCTGTCAAACTCCCAGAGGGTCAACCAGAGGTTGGGCTACTCACCCCACTACTATCAATGTCAGTTATGTCAACACGTCATAAAACACACTATTTTGGGAGAGTGCCCCCAATCAATATGCGGATCAACCTATATAAAATCAAGAGAGAAAATGGAAATATATTAAGAACTCAATTATAAACAATCTCGGCCATAGGCCGGGTCACAAAGTTTTTATACCATATATAAACATGATTACTCACTATCCTTTCCCTACACCTTGAATAATCTTTCCCTGAACTTGTAAATCATTTTTTAGCACAATTAAGTATTTTCTAGCACTGTCCCTAGTGCCTGCTGATGTCTCTCTCTGATCGAAAATAACAGAATCTAAGATTGCTGAGGCTATTTATAGGGCTGTGACATCACAGGGCTGGCTGCTGATTGGCTGCAGGCATGGCATTATGGGTGATCCCGCCTTCCCAGAATTCCTTGCTCCATGTCCTCACACGTGCAACAGCCAAGTTAGGAAAAAATGTGATTCGTTACCACAAAGTGCGTGAGGAAATTCGGTTTCCGTGCGAATTGAATTTTTCCTGAAATTCGGATCGAATTCCACTTTGACAACTTCGATTCGCTCATCACTAATCTTCATCCTCTCTACATGCTGTCATTTTTAGAGGGGGTGCTGAAAAGAAAAATTCTACCATTACATTTTGTTTTTATCGCATTCACTATTTGGGATAAATTATCCATATAATTTTTGTCTGTAGGTCATTATAATGATTCTAAATTTATGGGTCTGACTGCAGTCAAAGAGTTATAATATTTTTATTTTTCTGTTGACAGAGGCAGGCACACAACTCATATGCTCACTCAATCACTGCACTGTGATAGTAGACGTACTATTCCCTTACGTCCTACAGCAGCACAGATGGGGTTAACCACCCCCCGTGGACTGGCAGGACCGGCGGAATGTTTAATGAGCCCAAGACTAATAACTCAATTTAACAATTAAGTATCTCCTTAAAAGGAGGAAGTCAACCCCAGCCCACTGTGTTTTTCTGTCCTCCTGGACAGGTGGACTAGGCGGTTTGTTCCCCCTTTCTTATGGAAAGTGCGGGAGCCTTCTTTTCGTTTGGGTAACGGCGTTGCCTTTTTCCTAGGTACCTTGTCAGTTTGGCCGGCAGCTTATTTGCTGCCGGCCCCTGCCAGTGCGCCTGGCTGGGGTATTTTGGCGGCGTCCTTGGTCCAGGATTCCCGGTCCCTGTGCGCCGCCATCTTCCGGAGGTGACGCGGGGACTCTCCTTTGCATCACCTCCGGGTAATCCGGCCGTGATTTTTCACGGGCACGATTTTTTCATAGATGCGATTTTTTTATGCATCTTCCTGTGGAGGATTTACTGGGGAAAGGGTGGATTGGCTATCCCTCCCTTCCCCTATTTTGGGAGGCTGTGTGCTCCAGTTCAGTCTCTGGCTACATATGCTTTTTCAGCTAGCTCCCAGAGTCCTAAAATTGGTGTTGTTCCACTTGTGGTGTTTTTTCCTCAGCTGCCTCCGGTCTGTTTTTCTTCCTTTCCTGCGTAGATAGGTGGTTTACAAATGTTTTATTTGTCCTTTTTTCCCGCAGTGATGTCTCCTCCGCGGGATTCGGAAGGCAGGAAAGTGGATTCCAAGAGGAAGCATCTATCCTGCTACCATTGCAGCAGTCAACGGTTATTGTAAGCTGATCATACCTGCACTCGTAAGATCGCAGAAGCTAAGCAGCTTTAGGCTGGGCTAAGACCAGCTTGGGAGACCGGTTGGGAATCCCTGGGTGTGTTGACTTAACCTACACCTGGGGTTACAGCTGCGGTTAGAGGTTTCTGACCTCTAGTGAACCTATGTTGCAGGATATGTATCAATGGCTCTGTTAAAGGAGTCATAGGCCTGCTGGATGGAAAGGCTTCCTATTCGTGCCCAGGCCCCTATGGAGACCTCTGTCCCGGTAGAGAGACCTTCTTGGTCTCCTTAGTTTCTTCCTCCTCGGATGAGGAGGAGCTGACGTTGTGTTTTCTCCCTGGAAAGACACAGAAGTTGCTCAAGTCCATCAGGTCGGGGGACCATGATGTTGACTCGGGGAGTCTCCCGTTCCCGCTACTCGGGCACATCGTGTCTTCAAAGCGGATGAGACCCTCCTCTCTGTCATGATATTGTGTTTTCTCCCTGGAAAGACACAGAAGTTGCTCAAGTCCATCAGGTCGGGGGACCATGATGTTGACTCGGGGAGCCTCCCGTTCCCGCTACTCGGGCACATCGTGTCTTCAAAGCGGATGAGACCCTCCTCTCTGTCATGATATAGAGTGGAAAAAACCTGGAAAAGGTCCGGTTTTAACAAAGAAGTTTAAATCCATGTTTCCGATGGCTTAACCCTTGGTGGATTCGTGGGGATCCATTCCCAAGGTGGACATGGCTATTGCCAAGTTGTCCAAGCGCACTCTGGTTCCTGCAGACGATGGGTCTAGCTGCAGGACCCCCTTGCAGAGTGCACACTAAGACGGGGTGTTACGGCAGCTGCGGCTTCCGCTTCCACAGCCATAGCGGCTTTTTGAAGTCTCTACGTTCCTCCGATCTCGCCTGGATCAAATTCAAGTTGATGTGAACCAGAGGTTTGAACCAGATGCTTTCAAGACCATCAACCTGGCTACGGACTTCTTGTGCGATACCGCACAGCCCCAGTTGAAGCTAGCGAGGAGCTTCCCGCTAGCAAAGCAAGTCCTGGGTATGAGGCCAAACACAGATCCTTGCTCTTGAAGCTAAGCAGCAGGTCTGTGGCTCATGGGAGACCAAGTGTGCCTTTGGCACCCTGTAACAATACTATCAAATAATGTCAGGGGCCTATATATAGCATGGCCCTGAGATCGGTGGCCCATATTCCATTTGGAGGAGCCAAGGATGGAAAATCCACCTCCTGACTACGGGCCTCTTCGAGGCTCTTGCTTAATTCCCGTTACTCCTGCCGTCCTGCCAATAAGCTTCATGTACCCGTCGGGAGTCGTCTCTCCCACTTCTGAGAAGAATGGATCCAAGAGATCTCGGATCCCTGGGTCCTGAATATCATTTTCAACGGTTATTTAGTCAACAACACCTCTATTCCACTGGACAGGTTTGTCAAGATCAACCTTCTACAAGCTGCCAAGGAGGCGATCCTAGAGGCCTACATTCAGGACTACATTTGCAAAGGGCTCTGGAGGAGGTTCCGGCAGGAGAACAGGGCCTAGGGATCTATTCACCAGTTTTTCTGGTTCCCAAGGCTTCAGGAGATCTCCGGATGATTATCGATCTGAGATATTTCAATCGATTTATAAGGAAGGTGAAGTTTCGTGTAGAAACCATCAGGTCAGTAGTTCACGTCGTCAATCCTGGAGACGTGATGGCAACCCTGGACCTCAAGAATGCATATCTGCACATCCCGATCCATCCTGGTTCCAGGAAGTATATCAGGATCACGGTCCAGGTGTCCGGTGTCGTCAAGCATCTTCTGTTGCCCTTCTCTTTGGCATTTCTTCTGCCCCTCACACTTTTACCAAGGTGGTGGTTCTGTGGTGGCGGCTTTGAGGCTTCAAGGACTGACCATCATTCCTTATCTGGACGACTGGCTTTGAAAGCCTCTGCTCTAGCGGTCCTAACCCAACTTCTTCAGGTAACAATCTCCTTTCTGTTCCACCTAGGTTGGATCATCAGCTGGTAGAAGTCGAGCGTGAGCCCGTCGACTTCAGTAAGATATCTAGGCTTCATAACCGACTCCGCTGGGATGTCGCTCCAGTTGACTCCAGAAAGAAGATTCCGGGTTCAGAACACGGCAAGTTCCTTTCCCCGGCGAGTTCCAATCCGGACTCTCATGAAGATGTTGGGGCTCATGTCAGCGTCTGCGGAAGCAGTCCCTTGGGCTCTATGGCACCTCCGCCCTCTACAGTCGGAGGTCCTCTCCTAATGGAATGGCAGCCCTGCTGGGCTAAACTCCCTGTGCTCCCTGACTTGGCAAACTCGGTATTCCCTCAGATGGTGGTGCCATCTTTTAGACGGGAAGTCTATGACCCAGCCAGTCTGGGTCATATTGACTACAGATGCGTCCTAAGTAGGCTATCCGGCTAGCCCTCCTTCACTTAGCCCCTCAGATCCGGGGCAAAGCGGTGAAAGTCCAGTCAGACAATGTGACTGCGGTACTTTACATCAACCAGCAGGGAGGCACAAGATCACTTCCCCTCTTGTCAGAGATCGGGGTGATTCTGGATTAGACAGAGTTGTACCTTCCCACTTATCTGCGATCCACATCCATGGCTCCCTCAATATGATAGCGGCTGAGCCGCGGTCTTCCGTCGGTAGAGTGGTCTTTACATCCGGAGAATCAAGCAGATAGTCCTCAAGTGGGTATGCCAGAGGTGGATCTCATGGCAACAAGGTTCAATGCCAAGGTGGAGAGGTTCTGCTCCCTCTACAGGGAGGACAACCCCTGGCGTTAGGCAGCTCTGTCAATATCCTGGAGGTTCAGGCTGGCTTACATCTTCCCTCCCTTTTCCATGATACCGAGGGTATTGATGAAAATCCGTCAGGATCAGGCCTCGGTGATAGCCATCATACTGTTTTGGCCGAAGAGATCCTGGTTTACCTAGCTCACCCAGTTGAGTCGAGGACAATATTGGAGGCTCCCCCCACAGCAGACCCTGGTGTCGTGGGACACTCACCTCTGCTCAGATCTGCACAGCTTTAACCTGACAGACTGGAGGTTGATCAGTCCCTTCCCGGAATAGAAGGGCTTTCAGAGTCGGTCCTGAGAACGCTGTCTCATTCTAGAGCGGACCCTACCAAGAGAGCCTACTCTTGTATTATGAGGATATTCTCATCCTGTTGTACCTCAACTGAGGAGGCGTCTGCAGATCCGCCCCTCTCCGCTATCCTTCAGTTCCTGCAAAACGGCCTTGATAGAGGCCTTGCCCTTTTACTCTGAAGATTTAAGTTTCAGCCATCTCAGCTTGCCTTAACAGGCTTTATTCTCAGGACCCGCTGATCAAACGGTTCCTTAAAGGAGCTGAAAGATTAAAGCCTACAGTACTGAGACCCCTTTTTTTCAATGGGTTTTTCAGTAGTTCTCAGGGGTTAGCATCTCCCCCTTTGAACCGTTAGAGGAGGTGGACATCAAGTTCGTCACTTGGAAGTTTGTGTTTCTCCTTGCAGTGACTTTGGCCAAGAGGGTCTCTGAGCTTCAAGCTCTCTCAGCACATGAGCCCTCTTCTTACATGACCGGGACCTTCTTAGATTCCTCCCGTATTGTAGGCCTAAAGTTCCTTCCTTCCAGAACATCAACCAGGTGATATTCCTCCCGGTTCTGTCGACATCTACCACCTCCTCCTAGGAACCTGCTAGACATCCTCTGGACGTCTCGAGATGTCTCCGGATCTATGTGGATAGATCAAGGAGTTCAGGAAAGATGAGAATCTGCTAATCCTGTTGCCGGTAAGTTTAAAGGCTATAAGGCATCCAAACCTTCCATCAGTCGGTGGATTGAGGAGGCTATTAAGGAATCCTTTGTTTCCACAATCTCTGGACCCTCCGGGATTCGTGAAGGCCCACTCTACTAGAGTTGTGGCTACTTCTTTTGAAGAGAGGAGTCTTCTGCCTCTCAACATGATTTGCAAAGCTGCCTCCTGGAGCTCTGAATCGACATTCATCTCCCATTATAGACTAGATGCCAGTCTAGCTGAGTTATTGGCCTTTGGGCAGACTTTTCTTAGTTCTGCCAGGCAGGAAGGCCCTCCCTAGGGGTTTTTTCTTGCTATCTCCCCATCTGTGCTGCTGTAGGACGTAAGGGAATCGTTAATTTCTAACGATAATTTGTTTTCCCTTAGTCCTAACAGCAGCACACAAATTTCCCACCCTAGTAAGTCTAGTTTTTTTCTTGCTATAAACACAGTGGGCTGGGGGTTGACTTCCTCCTTTTAAGGAGATACTTAATTGTTAAATTGAGTTATTAGTCTTGGGCTCATTAAACATTCCGCCGGTCCTGCCAGTCCACGGGGGGTGGTTAACCCCATCTGTGCTGCTGTTAGGACTAAGGGAAAACAAATTATCGTTAGAAATTAACGATTACACAGCTAGGTAAACTGTTTAGCAACTGGTTGCCTTGGGCAAAGAGGCAGTTTTTTTCTTATATACAGTTTTGATAAATAAAGCCCAATATACATTATGTATTCACATAAATTATATCTAAGATATATATTACTCTGATCTAACACTTCTTGAACAAACATTAATGTGCCAGAGAGAATTAAAGCATAGAAAAGCCTATTTATACAAGGGAAGGAAATTTGTATTAGATACAATAAACAGCTGGAGGATACTTTTTATTTTTCACTCTTTTCACAAATTTACTCATCTAAAAACCCTACAGCGTGACTTGATTTGTAAGTCTCTTGTGTAAAGTGCCTACAATACATCCTTTTCCTAATGATGCTCAGTCCTTTAAACTAAATTCCTTTATTCCAGTGCTAATATAAAAAATTATTTGTGTACTGCTTTAATGGAAGGGGAAAAAAAAAAAAAGCATTAGCTGCCAGGCTTAGGTGTTATTCTGATTAATACAAACCATTACTAACTACTCAATGGACCTTAAAATGGAGTAGAATTTACTGTATAATGCCTGCGGTGTTAAGTAAATTTTTATTTAAAACCTGTGTTGGCACAAGTGACTTGCATAACACATTTGACTTCAAAGCCAGAAATGTTTTAAGATAAATAGTGCAACTATAGGTAGATATGACCGAATTTTTTCAAAAATTCGATTCGCCGGTTCACAGAATTTTTGGGAAAAATTTGGTTCCGTCTGAATTTATTCGCGGAGAATCTCATTACAAAATGTCTATTTCCTGGTTTCAGAGAGCCTTTACAGTGGTTTAGAACACTGCGCCTTGCAGTAACATGCATAGGGAGTCTGCTGAGGTAGTGAAATAATACTGTAAGTCCGTATGACATGCAGACAGGCGTCGCTCTTAGAATCACTGCACGCGTCATTTATTTGGGCAGTCACAGGGCCAAAACTGACCAAATAACTCAAGTGTCAACTCGGCCTTACAGGTCAACATGAGGAGACCACAGAGTGGCAAGGTGGAATAGTGTGGAGGTGGCAGCAGCATCAGGAGACCACAGAGTGGTCCTACTTTTCTCTACTTATACACAACACAAAAGGCTTTTCAACAGATAAGTGCAACACTGAACGGCAAATATATTTTTATTTTGCCACTAATACACAGCAAACAGGGGTATAGAATAGTGTTTGTCGAGCACCAAAGTGCTCGGGTGCTCGAGTAGAACACCTCGGGATGCTAGGATGCTCTACCGAGCACAATGGAAGCCAATGGGAGAACCCGAGCATTAAAACAGGCACCCCCTGCTCTGAAGAGGGAAGGTGTCTGGTTCACAGGAAGAGGTCAGAAATTGATGTAAACACCACTGAAATGGTTCCGGAACAGCATGGGGAGGATGTCTGGATGAATCTTCGACTCCCATGTCGCTGCTGGGAACAATTTTGTCCAAGTAGTACGCCTTTTAGAGGAAAAATTCTTAGTAAACATTCTTTCCTGTATTTTTACTTGTATATAAAGTGCAAGTGCTGCCAAAAATTACAAGGAAGAGGCACTCCGATACAACCTGTGTATCACATAAAGGAGGGCCTTATTCACACTGTGGTGCAATTGTTCAGGTAGTGGGACTCCTAGACTCATAAAGCCTATGCACTAAGTGAAAGGGCTGCCAAACATTACAAGGAACCTGCACTACAATACACCCTTTATTACACATAACGGAGGGCATCATACACACCCTTGAAATTATGATTGATGGCCTGGGAGTGACCCTCTAAAACATTAGGGGTGAGGGCCTGCTGCTGATCTGACCATCTAAAACATTATGGGCGAGGACCTGCTGTAGAGCTGACCATCAAAAAGTTAGGGGTGAGGGTCTGCTGCTGAACTGACTCACTAAAACATTAGGGGCGAGTGCCTGTTGTTGAGCTAACCATCTAAAACATTATGGGCGAGGCCTGCTGCTGAGTTGACCATCTAAAACATTATGGGCAAAAGCCTGCTGCCGAACTCACCATCTAAAACATTCTGGGCGAGTGCCTGCTGCTGATCTGACCATCTAAAACATTAGGGGCGAGGGCCTGCTGATGACCCGCTAAAACATTATGAACAAGGGCCTGCTGGTCACCCTCAAAAACATTATGGACGAGGGCCTGCTGGTGACCCTCAAAAACATTATGGTTGAGGGCCTACTGGTGACCCTCAAAAACATTATGGGTGAGGGTCCGCTGCTGAGCCGACTCTCTAAAACATTAGGCGTGAGGGCAGCCTAATAAGCATGTTGATATAATGGAGGAGGAGGAGGACGAGAAAAGGGAGACTAAACCATATACCCTTTTTAGTGGTGGAAGGGGTGCATGGGAATACAGTATATTCAATACACCATAAAAGCCACATTTAGAGTGCCTTTATGTCCAGCCACTTTCCTCTGGTGGAGTAGAGAAGTCAGGGGCAATTCAGGCCTTGTTCATTTTTATAAGAGTCAACCGGTCAGATTTTTCAGTTGACACACAGATACGCTTATCAGTTATTATGCCCCTAGCAGCACTAAATATCTGCTCTGACAAAACGCTGGCGGCAGGGCAGGCCAGGACATCCAAAGCGTAGAGCGCCAGTTCGTGCCATCGGTCCAGCTTGGACATCCAATAGTTGTTAGTCACAGAGGGATCACTGACACGGTCTGCTACGTACTCCTTCACAATTTGCACATCAAGTTGAGGGTGCTGGCGGGGTGTCATAAAACTGTCACAGGCCTTGGAGAGTGTTTTCCTACCTCTGTTCGAACTGCATTGTGTTGCCCTCATCTCCCCTCCTCGATTGGCCATGGAACTACATACTCTACATCCAGTGTTGTCAGCTGGAAATTTTTGAAGCAATTTCTCCCCAAGGACCTTCTGGTATTGCACCATTTTGTTCGTCCTCTCCACCACAGGAATGAGAGATGAGAAGGTCTCTTTGTAGCGGGCGTCGAGAAGGGTGAACAACCAGTAATCGGTATTGGATAAAATGCATACAACGCAAGGGTCACGGGAAAGGCAGCCTAACACAAAGTCAGCCATTAGAGTTGAGCGAACACCTGGAAGCTCGGGTTCGAGAAGTTCGGCCGAACTTCACGAAAATGTTCAGGTTCGGGATACGAACTCGACCCGGACTTCACTCCGAACCCGAACCCCATTAAAGTCAATGGGGACCCGAACTTTTGGGCACTAAAAAGGCTGTAAAATAGCCCTGGAAAGGGCTAGAGGGCTGCAAAAGACAGGGAAACAAATGTGGACAAATCCCCTGGAAACAAATGTGGACAGGGAAATGACTTAAAATAAAATAAAATAAATAAAAATTAACCAATATCAATTGGCAACTTGGAAGAGGAGGTGGAATATGAGGTTGGGGTGGCGTCAGATGGGAATGCTATGGGAGTTGAAGTTCTCATCACAGCCAAAAAGGATTCATGTCTGCCTGCAGTGCCACAGGCCTCATTCACAGACTCAGGGCCAAGGCAAACCATACATGGGAGTTGAAGTTCACATCACAGCCAAGAAGGATTCATGTCTGCCTGCAGGACCACAGGCCTCATTCAAACTTTCAGGCCCACGGGACACACAAAGAGGAGAGTTAAAATCACACCATGACAGTATTGATTTCACCCAGCAATGCCACAGGTCTCATTCACAGATTCAGACCCATAGGAAACACAGAGGAGAGTTACAATCATGCCAAAACAGTATTGATTTCACACAGTAGTGCCACAGACTTCATTCACTAATTCAGGACCATGGCACCCGCAAAGAGGAGAACGGTCCAGCAAACAGCAAAACAGGCCTCAGGTCACCCTGCAATGGAACAGGACATTATCATTTATGTAGGCCCCTGACACCCAGACAGAGGAGAGGTCATTTGACAGTAAAAAGAGGTTAATGTCTCCCACCAATGCAGCAAGCGATTACAAGAAATATAGGCCCCTGACAACCAGACAATGGGGCGGTCATTTGACAGTAAAAAGAGGCTAATGTCTCCCACCAATACAGCAGGCGATGAAAAAAAATATTGGCCACTGACAACCAGACAATGGGGCGGTCATTTGACAGTAAAAAGAGGCTAATGTCTCCCACCAATACAGCAAGCGATGAAAAAAAATATAGGACACTGACAACCAGACAATGGGGCGGTCATTTGATAGTAAAAAGAGGTTAATGCCTCCCACCAATACAGCAGGCGATGAAACAAAATATAGGCCCCTGACAACCAGACAATGTAGAGGTCATTTGACAGTCTAAATAGTTTAATGTCTCCCACTAGAGATGAGCGAACACCTGCATGTTCGGGTTTGAGAAGTTCGGCCGAACTTCCCAAAAATGTTCGGGTTCGGGATCCGAACTCGACCCGAACTTTATCCAGAACCCGCACCCCATTGAGGTCAATGGGGACCCAAACTTTTAGGCACTAAAAAGGCTGTAAAATAGTCCAGGAAAGGGCAAGAGGGCTGCAAAAGGCAGCAACATGTAGGTAAATGCCCTGCAAACAAATTTGGATAGGGAAATGAATTAAATTAAATAAAATAAATAAAAATTAACCAATATCAATTGGAGAGAGGTCCCATAGCAGAGAATCATGCGTCATATCACCCATCACTGGAGAAGGCCACTTTCAGTTATTTCGGCCCCAGCACCCAGACAGAGGAGACAGGTCCCACAGCAAGGAATAAGACATCATATCACCCACCACTGGAGAAGGCCACTTTCAGTTATTTAGGCCCCAGCAACCAGACAGAGGAGAGAGGTCCCACAGCAAGGAATCATGCGTCATATCACCCACCACTGGAGAAGACCATTTTTAGTTATTTAGGCCGCAGCACCCAGACAGAGGAGAGAGGTCCCACAGCAAGGAATAAGGCGTCATATGACCCACCACTGGAGAAGGCCACTTTCAGTTATTTAGGCCCAGCACCCAGTCAGAGGAGAGAGGTCCCAAAGCAAGGAATATGACGTCATATCACCCACCACTGGAGAAGGCCACTTTCAGTTATTTAGGCCCCAGCACCCAGACAGAGGAGAAAGGTCCCACAGCAAGGAATAAGGCATCATATCACCCACCACTGGAGAAGGCCACTTTCAGTTATTTAGGCCCCAGCACACAGACAGAGGAGAGAGGTCCCACAGCAAGGAATAAGGAGTCATATCACCCACCACTGGAGAAGGCCACTTTCAGTTATTTAGGCCCCAGCACCCAGACAGAGGAGAAAGGTCCCACAGCAAGGAATAAGGCATCATATCACCCACCACTGGAGAAGGCCACTTTCAGTTATTTAGGCCCCAGCACCCAGAAAGAGGAGAGAGGTCCCACAGCAAGGAATAAGGCGTCAAATCACCCACCACTGGAGAAGGCCATTTTCAGTTATTTAGGCCCCGGCGCCCAGATTGAGGGGAGGTTCATTCAACTTTGGGTTGCACCGCAAGATCATGGTAAAGTTAAAAATATGAGGATTCAATAAAGAAGTGCCACGGAGTACAAGAATACATGGTTGAGGGGGAGGCAGTTATAAATGTCTATTCTGCACAAGGGATGGACAGGTCCTGTGGGATCCATGCCTGGTTCATTTTTATGAACGTCAGCTTGTCCACGTTGGCTGTGGACAGGCGGCTGCGTTTGTCAGTAATTACGCCCCCTGTCGTGCTAAATTTACGTTCAGACAAAACGCTGGCCGCCGGGCAGGCCAGCACATCCAAGGCATAAAATGCTAACTCTGGCCACGTGGACAATTTGGAGACCCAGAAGTTGAATGGGGCCGAACCATCAGTCAGTATGTTGAGGGGTGTGCAGACGTACTGTTCAACCATGTTAGTGAAATGCTGCCTCCTGCTAACACGTTCCGTATCAGATGGTGGTGCAGTTAGCTGTGGCGTGGAGACAAAACTTTTCCACATTTCTGCCATGCTAACTCTGCCCTCAGAGGAGCTGGCCGTGACACAGCTGCGTTGGTGACCTCTTGCTCCTCCTCTGCCTTCGCCTTGGGCTTCCACCTATTCCCCTGTGACATTTGGGAATTTTTTACTCGCGCATCTTTCTATCATGCTCCAGTGCAGGAAGTAAGGTGGGCACATTGTCTTTGTACCGGGGATCCAGCAGGGTGGCAACCCAGTAGTCCGCACACGTTAAAATGAGGGCTACTCTGCTGTCATTGCGCAGGCACTGCAGCATGTAGTCGCTCATGTTTTCCAGGCTCCCCAGAGGTAAGGACAAGCTGTCCTCTGTGGGAGGTGTATCGTCATCGTCCTCCGTATCCTCCCAGCCACACACCAGTGATGGGCCTGAGCTGTGTCGGGTGCCACCCAGCTGTGAACCTGCTTCATCCTCATCCTCCTCCACCTCCTCCTTATCCTCCTCGTCCTCCAGTAGTGGGCCCTGGCTGGCCACATTTGTACCTGGCCTCTGCTGCTGTAAAAAACCTCCCTCTGAGCCACTTCTAACAGACTAGCCTGAAAGTGCTAAAAAAGACCCTTCATACTCCTCCTCCTCCTCCTGGGCCACCTCCTCTTCCATCATCGCCCTAAGCGTTTTCTCACTGAGACATAAAAGTGGTATTGTAACGCTGATAACGGTGTCATCGCCAATGGCCATGTTGGTGGAATATTCGAAACAGGGCACACAGGTCTCGCATGGAAGCCCAATCATTGGTAGTAAAGTGGTGCTGTTCTGCAGGGCGACTGACGTGTGCGTGCTGCAGCTGAAACTCCACTATGGCCTGCTGCTGCTCGCACAGTCTCTCCAGCATGTGCAAGGTGGAGTTCCACCTGGTGGGCAAGTTGCTTATGAGGCGTTGAGCGGGAAGGCCGAAGTTATGCTGTAGCACAGACAGACGAGCTGCGGCAGGATGTGAACGCCAGAAGCGCGCACAGACGGCCCGCACTTTTTGCAGCAGCTCTGACATGTCAGGGTTGTTGTGAATGAACTTCTGCACCACCAAATTCAGCACATGCGCCAGGCAAGGGATGTGCGTCAAACCGGCTAGTCCCAGAGCTGCGACGAGATTTCGCCCATTATCGCACACCACCAGGCCAGGCTTGAGGCCCACCGGCAGAAACCACTCGTCGGTCTGTTGTTCAATACCCCGCCACAACTCCTGCGCGGTGTGGGGCCTGTCCCCCAAACATATGAGTTTCAGAATGGCCTGCTGACGTTTACCCCGGGCTGTGCTGAAGTTGGTGGTGAAGGTGTGCGGCTGACTGGATGAACTGGTGGAAGCAGAGGAGGAGGAAGCCGAGTAGGAGGAGGAGGCTACAGGAGGCAAAGAATGATGCCCTGCGATCCTTGGTGGCGGAAGGACGTGCGCCAAGGAACTCTCCGCCTGCGGCCCAGCCGCCACTACATTTACCCAGTGTGCAGTTAGGGAGATATAGCGTCCCTGGCCGTGCTTACTGGTCCACGTATCTGTGGTTAGGTGGACCTTGCCACAGATGGCGTTGCGCAGTGCACACTTCATTTTATCGGATACTTGGTTGTGCAGGGAAGGCACGGCTGTCTTGGAGAAGTAGTGGCGGCTGGGAACAACATACTGTGGGACAGCCATGGACATCAGCTGTTTGAAGCTGTCTGTGTCCACCAGCCTGAATGACAGCATTTCAAAGGCCAGTAGTTTAGAAATGCTGGCATTCAGGCCCAGGGCTCAAGGGTGGCTAGGTGGGAATTTACGCTTTCTCTCCAAGGTTTGTGATATGGAGAGCTGAACGCTGCCGTGTGACATGGTGGAGATGCTTGGTGACGCAGGTGGTGTTGTCGGTGGCACATCATCTGTTTGGTGGGCGGCAGGTGCCAACATTCCTCCCGAGGTGGAGGAAGAGGCCGAGGCAGCAGCAGAAGAGGGAGCAGGGGGAGCCAGAGTGAGTTCCTTGCTTTTAAGGTGTTTACTCCACTGCAGTTCATGCTTTGCATGTAGATGCCTGGTCATGCAGGTTGTGCTAAGGTTCAGAACGTTAATGCCTCGCTTCAGGCTCTGATGGCACAGCGTGCAAACCACTCGGGTCTTGTCGTCAGCACATTGTTTAAAGAAGTGCCATGCCAGGGAACTCCTTGAAGCTGCCTTTGGGGTGCTCGGTCCCTGGTGGCGGTGGCCAGTACCAGGTGAACTCTCTTGGCGGTGGCTGTTCTGCTTTTGCCTCCTGCTCTCTCCCATGTAGGGTCTAGGACCTCATCGTCCCCTGCATCGTCTTCCACACAGTCTTCCTCCCTGACCTCCTGTTCGGTCTGCACACTGCAGAATGACTCAACAGTTGGCACCTGTGTTTCGTCATCATCAGAGACGTGCGGACTCCGATGAGGTGGTATTCCCATGTCCTCATCATCAGGAAACATCAGTGGTTGTGCATCAGTGCATTCTAAGTCTTCCACCACTGGGGAAGGACTAGATGGATTCCCTTGGGAAACCCTGCCAGCAGAGTCTTCAAACAGCATAAGAGACTGCTGCATAACTTGAGGCTCAGACAGTTTTCCTGATATGCATGGGGGTGATGTGACAGACTGATTGGCTTGGTTTTCAGGTGCCACCTGTGCGCTTTCTGCAGAAGACTGGGTGGGAGATACTGTTGTGAACATGCTGGATCCACTTTCGGCCACCCAATTGACTAGCGCCTGTACCTGCTCAGGCCTTACCATCCTTAGAACGGCATTGGGCCCCACCAAATATCGCTGTAAATTCTGGCGGGTACTGGAACCTGAGGTAGTTGGTTCACTAGGACGTGTGGCTGTTGCAGAATGGCCACATCCTCTCCCAGCACAAGAGGGTACACTAACACCACCACGACCGCGTCCGCGTCCCTTACTAGATGTTTTCCTCATTGTTACCATTCACCAAGCACCACAATGAGAAAAAAAATATTTGTCCCAATGTATTGATTTCAAATTCAGGCCTTTTTTTACAGGCACCTAACACTATCTGCCTATTTATTTATGTATCGTATTACACTAATCGAGGCACAGCAGTAACCACTGATTTAGGGGAATATCTCTTTTACGGCTAGTATTTTGGCCCTGGATGAAAGGTATCCTTTTATGGACAGATTTACAATTGGGCTGCAACAGCTCGAACACCAGATTCAGGGTATTGCTATTTTAGCAATTGAATTTCACCCCAGAACAAAATATACCCTGTTACGGACAGATTTAAACTAGGCCTGCAACAGCTGGAACACCAGATTCAGGGTATTGCTGTTTTGGCAATTGAATTTCACCCCAGAACAAAATATATGTTTTGTCAGACACTATTATACTTTGCCATCCACAGCTGTGACACTAGATTTGTAGTATTGCTATTTTGGCAATTGAATTTCACCCCAGAACAAAATATATGTTTTTGCGGACACTATGAAACTTGGCCAGCCACAGCTGAAACCACTGATTTATGGTATTGCTATTTTGGCAATTGAATTTCACCTCAGAACAAAATATATAATTTGAAGGACACTATGAAACTTGGCCAGCCACAGCTGAAACCACTGATTTATGGTATTGCTATTTTGGCAATTGAATTTCACCCCAGAACAAAATATACCCTGTTACGGACCGATTTAAACTAGGCCTGCAACAGCTGGAACACCAGATTCAGGGTATTGCTATTTTAGCAATTGAATTTCACCCCAGAACAAAATATATAATTATCAGGACACTATGAAACTTGGCCAGCCAGAGCTGAAACCACTGATTTATGGTATTGCTGTTTTGGCAATTGAATTTCACTCCAGAACAAAATATATGTTTTTACGGACACTATGAAACTTTGCCAGCCACAGCTGAAACCACTGATTTATGGTATTGCTATTTTGGCAATTGAATTTTACCCCAGAATAAAATATATGTTTTGTCAGACACTATTATACTTTGCCATCCACAGCTGTGACACCAGATTTATGGTATTGCTATTTTGGCAATTTAATTTCACCCCAGAACAAAATATATGTTTTTGCGGACACTATGAAATTTGGCCAGCCACAGCTGAAACCACTGATTTATGGTATTGCTATTTTGGCAATTGAATTTCACCACAGAAAATAATCTATTCTTTGCCAGACAGCAGACAGTATTATACTTGGCTACCCAAAGCTGGAACATCAGATTTAGGGGATTGGTATTTGGGCAATTGTATTTAACCCCTTAATAAAATATAGAAATTGCTATTCTGAGTTTCTAGGGGTGACAATTAGCACAGCCAAGCACCTGATGTAGGATATAGCAAAACAAAACTAGTATTGATGGATTGATGGTCTTGGTGGCAGCTTGTTCTGGTGCACCACAAGTCACAAAATGGCGGCCGATTACCCCAGAAAATAAGTGACAGAAAAACGCTCTGTGCAGCCTAAAAACCAGTGAGCAAGTAACTAGCAGCAGTTCAATCATTCTCAGCTGTAGATCGATTAGTTCATTAGGTTCTTTTGCTGACTTTTCCCTGCCTTATCTCGCCCTGACAGAAGCTGCGTCCTCTCCCTACACTAATCAGAACAGTGTGACGTGCGGCGCTACGTGACTCCAGCTTAAATAGAGGCTGGGTCACATGCTGCACTTGGCCAATCACAGCCATGTCATTAGTAGGCATGGCTGTGATGGGCTCTTAGGGCAAGAAGTAAAACGCTAGCTGATTGGCTGCTATGCAGCCCTTCAGAAAGCGGGAAGTAATCGCCGAACAACGAACCCGAACTTTTTTGAAAATGTTCGGGTTCGGGTCCGTGTCCCGGACACCCCAAAATTTTAACTATGCTCGAACTGTTCGCTCAACACCAGTAATAACTGGAATGGGGCAACTACAGTTCCCTGAAAGATTATCAAAATGAGGGTTATTCACTTTAGAAAAAAGACGACTGATGGGAAATCTAATAACTATGCATAAATAAATATATCAGCGGTCAGTACAGAGATCTCTCTTATCATCAATTTATCCCTAGGACTGTGACTGTGACGAGGGGACATCCTCTGTGGAGGAAAGAAGGCTTGTACACAAACATAGTAGAGGATTCTTTATGGTAAGAGCAGTGAGACTATGGAACTCGCTCCCTGAGGAGGTGGTGATGGTGAATTTACTAAAAGAGTTTAAGAGGGGCCTGTATGTATTTCTGGAATGTAATAATTTTACAGGCTATAGCTACTAGAGATGGGTTCTTGATCCAGGGAGTCATTCTGATTGCCTGATTGGAGTCGGGAAGGAATTTTCCCCCTTACGTGGGGAAAATTGGCTTCTACCTCACAGGGTTTATTTTGCCTTCCTCTGGTTCAACTTGCAGGATAACAGGCTTAACTGGATGGACAGATGTCTTTTTTCGGCCTTATAAACTATGTTAGGGTGGGTTCACACTAGTGTTATGGTTTCCGTTATGGCCTTCCGTTATAACGTGGTAATAACGGAACATAACGGAATCCATAAGAGAGAAGGACAGATCCGTTCTTTTGCCCATAGACTTCTATTATGACGGAATGCAAAACGGAAGCCTTTAAAAGGCATTCTGTTTGCTTTCTGTCATAATACAAGTCTATGGGAAAGCATAACGGATCCGTCTGGTTCCTGTTATGCAAGACAGAAAACAAAGTCCTGTGGACAGGACTTTGTTTTCCGCCTTGCATAACGGGACCCAGACGGATCCTTTATGCTTTCCCATAGACTTGTATTATGACAGAAAGCAAACAGAATGCCTTTTAAAGGCTTCCGTTTTGTATTCTGTCTGTACATTCCGTTATTTTCTGTTATAACCATGTTATAACGGAAAGCAATAACGGAATCCCTAATGCTAATGTGAACCCACCCTTACTCTGTTAATTTAACTATATCAGTTATGCTCCTGCATGCCCATAAAAACGATATATGTTAATTGGCATTCTAAAAATTGCCAATCATAACTATTATCAATCATGCACCTGTATGCCCATAAATATTTAATATATATTATGCTAAGTGACATACTAAAAAATGACCCTATGTAGTCCTATTGAGGAATGGGATGGATGCAAATGGTGAAACTTTATGAACAGATTTTACAAAGCTTAAACAATGAGAAATAAATAAAATTCCCATATACAATAGATTTATTTGTTAAAAACATAACACCTTTCTAATTGTCCTATTGATATGAGATAAGCAAATCGAAGTTGACGAAGTGGAATTCGATCCAAATTTCATGAAAAATTTGATTCGTACCAAATCTGTATTTCCAGACGCTTCATGGTAAAGAATCACATTTTTTCCTAAAATGACTGCTGGACATGTTAGGACATGGAGCAAAGAACTCTGTGAACGAGGGATCACCCACAATGCCATGCATGCAGCCAATCAGCAGCCAGCAAGCCCTGTGATGTCACAGCCCTATAAATAGCCTTAGCCATCTCAGATTCAGCCCTTTTCCAGTGTACTTAATGCAGGGAGAGACGTTAGCAGGCGCTGGGGAAAGTTCTAGAAAACACTTGAAAACTTTTATTTTGCTGAATAGAAGTTCAGGGAAAGATCATTAGAAGTGTAGTGAAAGGATAGGGAATTATTCACAGTATTGAAGCAGAACAGGGTCCAATAGGGGAGTGTACAGCCTGGGTAATAAGAACAATCCTATTACACCTTGCTGTACTGACTGGAGATCCAAATTGCCATTATACTGCTGCTTTCAGGTTTGCAATAGATCTTACTGTACCTCTGTAATTCCAGCAAACCTTCCTTGTTATTGGGGTGCAAGTGTTGTGTGATACAGCCATTAACAGGATGTATTAGGCTACTTTCACACTAGCATTTTTGCTTTTCGTTTGTGAGATCCGTTCAGGGCTCTCAAAAGCGGTCCAAAACGGATCAGTTTTGCCTAAATCAGTAATGCATTCTGAATGGAAAAGGATTTGCTCAGAATGCATCAGTTTGCCTCAGTTCAGTCACCATTCCGCTATGGAGGCTGTCATAAAAACTTTGCCCGCAACGTTTTGCTGTCCGCCTGACGAAGCAGAGCCAAACGTATCCACCCTGGCACACAATGTAAGTCAATAGGGATAGATTAGTTTTCTCTGACACAATCTGGCACAATAGAAAATGGATCCGTCCCCCATGGACTTTCAATGGTGTTCAAGACGGATCTGTCATGGCTATAGAAGACATAATACAACTAGATCCGGATGCATGCGGTTGTATTTTTGTAACGGAAACATTTTTGCAGGCCCATGATGGATCTGCAATAACGCTAATGTGAAAGTAGCCTTACTTGGAAATAAGGGTTTGTCAGACACAACCATAAGTTGGCATGGCTTGGGAGCAGGCCCTGTGCCCTCACCTGTCCTCAACCTGCCTCTTTCCTTTTCTGTTCCCATAGCCAGAGAAGTATTATCGCACCATGGCCCTGCATCAAGAGAACCGTGGCTCCAATGGGTTGGTCCAACCTGCTGCAGCAACCGCTGCATCACCCAGTGGCACACACCCGATTTCAGCCAATCAAGGCTCCACCACCTTAGCTGAAGGGAGCTGTCTGTCCTTCCCATCATCTACCAGTCCAGATGCCCCTGCTCTTTGCCCTCCTACTCCTCGTCAGTCATTCTGCCAGGAATCGATCAGCGAAGCGATTTCCAAGAGACAACAGTATGCGTGCACTCATCCAACGCTGCAGAGGCTGAACATGCTCCTGGCCAAGTTGCTGGTGCTGCAGTCCCTCCCTTTTCCAAGTTGTGGACTATGCATCTTTCTGAGAACTGATGGCTTGTGCTGAGCCAAGGTGGAGAGTCCAAAGCCGTCATTTCTTTACCAAAAAGGCAGTACCAGCATTGCGAAAATATGTAGAACAGAAGGTGGGCCAGTCCTTGAGCCTGTCGGTGACTGCCAAAGTACACGGCTGATCTGACGTGTGGAGCTGTAACTACGGTCAAGGACAATATATGTTATTTATGGCCCACTGGGTAAATGTGGTTCCTGCCCAGCCAAACTAGCAACTTGGCCAGGTGATGCCGCTTCTGCCTCCATGTTCTCATGTCGTTGGTCCTGCGACAATGTCTGCCTCTGCCTCCTCATTCTCCACCGTGCCTTCAGCCTCCACTGCAGGACTAATTCACAGTACCCCTCCAGCATATCACTTGTGCAGGGCACGGTGGTGTCACACTGTTCTGCGCCTAGTTTGCCTGGGTGAATGGAGACACGCAGGGGAGGAATTGCTCCCCGTCCTTCATCAAGAAATTGAATCCTGGCTTTCTGCATAACAACTCAAAATCGGAACCATGGTGACAGACACGGGGAAGAACAGAGTGTCGGAGCTGCATCAAGGAAGGATGAGCCATGCGCCCTGCATGGCACAAGTGTTCAATCTAGATGTCAAGTGCTTCTTGAAGTATTCCACCCATCTGCAAGACATCCTAAAAATGGCCAGTAAACTATGTATGCACTTCAGCCACTCGTACACCTCAAAGCACACTCTCCTTGAGCTGTGGCGGTAGAACAGCATCCACCAACATGAGCTGATATGCGACGTTTCCACCCATTGGAATTCCACCCACCACATGTTGGACCGACTATACGAACAGAGAAAGGCCATAAACGATTTCTTGATAAACCAAGCGGACAGGAGTACTTCTCTGTGTAACTTCGATGTCAGCCAGTGGTAGCTCATTCATGACACCTGCTGTTTGCTCAGGCACTTTGAGGATGCCACGTTGTTTGTCAGTCGCCAGGACTACATGATGAAGAACATCAATTCACTGCTTCATGTCCTGGAACCAATGCTGGTAAATCTGGCTGGTCCTGAGACTGGAGGCACCTACATCTCACGGCCATATGAGCCATGTGGGGGCTGAACTGGAGGAGGGGGAAGAAGAGGATATTGGAGCACAAGAAATGTTTAGCGAAATGGGTGGTTTTTCTACACAGGTGACAGGACAGGAGGAGGAGGAGCAGCCAGACGAGCAAGAGGGAGATAAGGAAGACGAGGCAGATGACACAGGCACACCGTAACAGTATGCAGTGGAGATGGAGGCAGGGAGTCCCTCCGAGTCACTTGCGCAAATGGCCCGCTGCATGCTCACTTGCTTGGGTAGTGACAGCCGAATTGTCACCATTCGGCAGAGTGATGATTTCTGGCTCTCCACCTTGTTGGACCCTCCTCATGCTACTGCTGCTGCCACCTCCACACTATGTCACCTTGCCACTCTGTGGCCTCCCCATGCTGCGGCTAACTCAACACTATGTCACTGGGCCACTCTGTGGCTTCCCCGTGCTGCTGCCACCTCAACATTATGTAACACTCTGTGGTCTCCTCATGCTTCTCAAGCGGTTCTCCCACCCTCCCCACTCCATGACTGGGCCACTATTTTGCCTTTTTGGCCTGGTTGACATCATCATTTATTTGATCCTTTTTCTGATCTGTCAGAAGGAAGGAAACATGAGACACACAATTTATGCTGTCTGTGTAGCAGCTGTATGGCTTGTATGGTCCCATCAGAATAGCCAAAAGCAGGAGTAGGTACAAAACACAGAAGACATGCAAATATTCCATTCACATGTCTGTTTTAGATCCACTCCTGTTTTTTTGGGCTTCAGCAATACTGATGGATTACTGACCAAATGCTGACCGAGCAAAGGCAGATGCTCGATAGACAGGAATTATTTTTTTGGAGTTATTGTTTTGACGGATCAGAGGAAGGGCAAAATAATCAGTGATGTCAACACAAACTTACTGCTGACACCCTCTCCACTCTGTGAGGGGAGCTCTACTTGTATAAGCACTTCATAGAACAGGTTCTGTAGACATCTATGTGGAATCAGCTGACGACGGTGTAAAAGGAGTGCGCTCTTTCACGCTACAGTAGGATCTTAAACCTTTGCACGGTTCTTTATACCTGGCACTAACATCGACCTGTAAGGCTGAGTTCACACTTGTCTTATTTGGTCACTTTTTGTCCTGTAACTGCCCAAATAAGTGGAGTGTTCATTAATTCTAAGAGTGAGGCCTGTCATCTGCGTGTCATACTGACTCACAGTATTGTTTCACTACCACAGTAGACTCCCTATGGGTGTGACTTCAAGACACAGTGTTGTATGCCACTATACAGGCTCTCAACAGCCAGGAAATAAGTGTTTTTTAATGCAATTCGCCACAAATAAATTTGGATTGAATCAAATCTTTTCGGAAAATTTGGCGAACAGGCTGAATCGAATTTTTGAGAAATTCTCTCATCTCTACTATTATATGCTTTTGTTCCTTTTTTTTTTACTCTACAATATAATTATGTCCAAATAATTATAAAACACAGTTATTACTATCATAGTATTATTTTCTACATTTCTATAAAATATTTTACAAACGTATTAACAACAATCATAGCTGATAGTGAAGTAGTAAAATGCAAATAAAAAAACAAATAAAAAATAGACCTAAGCATAGTGGGTTGAAAATAGTTGGATATATATGTCAGCAAAATAATTGTCTTCCCTGTTCAAATATTATTCATAATGTTTGTTTAAGCAATGAGTTTTTCCTTAGAATTTACATAAATGTGGGAATGGAACTAAATGCCATAATGCTAAAACTAGATTAAAATTTATTAAAAAGCAGCAGCATGAATTCATAAGTAAATATTTAAGATTGGGGCTTCAATTTTAGATGCTGAATAGCAGAAAAGTTAATCTTTGAAGTTTAACTGTATAATCTGCCATTTTAATGTCAATTTTAACTAATATTGGCACAATACTATTTACTACCAAATACCTGTTTATGTAGTTAATATATGTTAAAATCTATTAACATATTCAGAGTCCATTATTTTATATAATTACATTTCACTAATTTTGGGCTAAAAAGATTTTTTCAGTAGTTTTTTTATGAAACATTTTCAACAGTTTTTGACCTACATGGTTAAGTTTCAGCTTTCTCCAGAGTATCTTGCTTTCAGTTTTACATTGAACTTTCAGGTTACTGCTCTGGCAGCTGAATGTATAACCCTTATCTTCGAACTCTAACAATAATGTGGCTTTGGGTACTTTCACACTAGCGTCAAAGTTTTCCGTCATTGAGTTCCGTTTTCAGTTTTATCCTAATGCATTCTGAATGGAAAGCAATCCGTTCAGTTTGCATCAGTTTGTCTTTACTTCAGTCTTTTCACGTTTTTTGGACGCAGATAAAAACACAGCATGTTGTATTTTTATCTCCGTCCAAAAATGCGGAAACACTTGACGGAATGACGGATCCGCCATTTATTTCCATTGAAATGTATTAAGGGCGGAAACGACATTGAAAATTGATGCATTAACGGATCCGTTCTTCCACTCTGCACATGCGCAGACCTTTAAAAATGGTAAAATAATAAATAACGGATCAGTTTTTATGGATGACAACGGAAAGACGGATCCGTTATTTCAATACAATTTTCAAACGGAACTGCCTGATGGAATCCTTCTACGCAAGTGTGAAAGTACCATTAAAGGGCATCTGTCAGCAGATTTTTACCCATGAAACTGGCTGACCTATTGCATGTGCACTTGGGATCTGAAGGTTTCTGTGTTGGTCCCATGTTCATACGTGCCCACATTGCTGGTAAAAATATTTGAATATATGCAAATGAGCTTCTTGGAGCAACAGGGGCATAACTGTTACATCCAGAGGCTCTTCTCTCTCTGCAACTGCCAGATGCTCTCCACTTTGATTGACAGGGCAAGACATGAACACGTTTTCACTGCCTGGCCCTGTCAATAAAAGTGGAGAGGCCTGTATGATGCAATGCCCATTGCATCATACAGGAAACTTCATGCTCGTCAGCATTATTTATAAGTGCTGTGGTATCCTAGAATGCTGATCAATCTCTTTTAGTAAGAGAGGGAGTGGCAGTTGCAGAGAGAGCAGAGCCTCTCAGTGTAATGACAATGCCCCCGTTGTACCTAGAAGCTAATTTTCATATATTAAAACATAATTTTTCTCAGCAACACTGCCAAGCAAACATGCAAGAGATCAGCTAGCTTTATATGTACAAATCTGCTGACAAATGGCATTTAAATTAATGTTTATGAGCTGTCATGAGTTCAGAGATCAGGACTATACATACAACCATCAGGGCGGCAACATGATTGTTCAGTGTGAAACTGAAAGTAAAATACTCTGTAGAAAGGCTGAAACTATCCACCAAATAAGCCACAACATATCATTATTTACACTGCAGAATTTTATTCCACAGCAGAACAAAGGACAGGGATTGACACATATCAACCACATACAGTATGATAACATGGGGGCAATTTTTATTATGTGTATTTTATGGCAGATTTTTTCGCCATGTGTGAAAGCACCCTTAAATGCGGATTTCTCCATGTTGACCAAACATGCAAATCTGTAGCATACGCCGCAATCTGCGCCCGAAATATGCCTAATATAGGCATATTTCAGCATCTTTAATGTCCCCCAAGTTTTCCCCCATCAATTTGCACTCAACGCCCCTTAAAGAGTAAGTGAAAACAGAATTATAGAAATGTTTGCAGACTTATTAAAAAAAGAAAAAATACATGACATTAGTATTCAGACCCTTTGTTATGACACTTTAGTTCTAGGGGCTTCCCATGTCTCTTGATCATATTTGAGATGTTTCTACACCTTAATTGGACTCCACCTGTGATAAATTCAGTCGCCTGGATGTGATTTGTATACATATACCCCTGTTTATTCAGGATTTTAGAGATTAAAAAACAAGGAGAGGAAAGACCAGCCTGTACAGTCTGGAGACGTGATCTAGTTGAGGTACAGATCTGAAGAAAGGTCTAAAAAATTTCTGCTGCACTGAAAGTTCCCAAGAGCAAATTGGTGTCCATGATTCTTAAATGGAAAAAGTTAGGAACAACCAGTGCTCTTCCTAGTGCTTACCATCCCAACACACTATGTAATCAGCTCAAATTAGTAAGAGAGGTGGTAAGCTCCAAAGATCCTGTGAGTAAATGAGAGAAACATCCAGATGGCCAACCATAACTGCATCATATCTCCAATTTGCTTTATTGCAAAGTATCCAGAAAGAAGCCTCTTCTTGGTAAAGGACACATAAAAGTTAGCAAAAATGCCCCTAAAGGACCTAAACCAAGATTGAACTCAAATCTAAGTGTCATGTTTGGAGGAAACCCTAATACCATCCCTACAGTGTAGGGTTGTTTCAATACCAAAATTTTTATTTGGTTTTGATACCTTAAAAAAGAATTGCGATACTCGATCCCATTCGGTACCACGCAAAAAAAAAAAATGCAAAAAAGGCGCGTGCATTCGACATTTTATGGAAAGTCCGGCCCATCATAGAACTGTCCGATCCCATTTTTTGGGGGGGGGGACAAGGTGACTAATTTAAAAAAAAATTTAAAAAAAAATTGAAGAATTGCGTAGTTTTTATTAATTTTTTTCTTTTACGGCATTCACCGCATTTTTTAATATTTTAATAGTTTGGACTTTTCGGACGTGGCGATATGTAATATGTTTATTTTTTTATTGTCTATATATTTTATATGTAAAATTGGGAAAGGGGGTGATTGATACTTAATATCTTGCTGTTGTTTTTTTTTTACTTTTTATTTTTATTTTAATTTAATAACTAAATAACTAAACCCCCTTAGGGGGTTAGAACCTGGGATATTTTAATCCCTTGTCCTATTCACCCTGATAGAGCTCTATTAGGGTGAATAGGATCTCACACTCTCTGTGCTGCCCTGTACATAGTATACACAGCAGCAGGGAGCTGACTATGGCAGCCAGGGCTTCAGTAGCATCCTGGCTGCCATGGTAACCAATCAGAGCCCCAGGATTACACTGATGGGGCTCCGATCAGAATCTGCCACTGCCACCAATGAGAGGAGGTGAGGGGAACCCTGTGGCCACTGCCACCAATTATTTTAATACTGGGGAGGGGGGGCACTGCGCCACCAATGATTTTAATGCTGGGGGGGTTGAGGGGAGGGGGCGCACTGCACCACCAATGATTTTAATACTGGGGGGGGGGGTGGGAGGGTGCACTGTGCCACCAATGATAATTAACATTTAATACAGGAGGCGGGTGTGGCACCTGAGGGTTAACTGCTGCTGATCGCAGTTCCCCGCCAGCACCCGCCTCCTGGATTTGTATTAAAAATGTACTTTCATTGGTGATGCATTGCGCCCACTCCTCTCTTCTCATTGGTGGCAGCGGCGGCATAGGGGAGGGAGAAGTTGCTTCCTTCTCCCCTGTGCTGCTGAGGAGAACACAGAGCGCGCTGAGAGCAGTGCACCCCTTGTTCTTTGATACTAGACTGCGCAATAGCGAAGCCTAGTATCGAAAAAAGGCAAGTCCTGGTATTGAGGTCGATACCAGACAAAAATATTGATTGGGTATCGAAAATTCAATGCCCAAAAGAACCCTACTACAGTGTAGTATGGGGGTTGCAGCATTACGCTGTGAAAATGTTTTTCTGTGGCTAGGAGACTGGACAGAGTTGAGGGAAAGCTGAATAAAGCAAAGTACATAGAATCTGGATGAAAGCCTGATCCAGAGGGCTCGGGAACTCAGACTGGGCAGGAAGTCTACCTTCCACCAGGATAAACAGGACAATGACCCTAAGCACACAGCCAAGACAACACAGAAGTTGCTTAGGGACAACTCTGTGAATGTCCTTTGGTGGACCCACCAGAGTCCTGACTTGAACCCCATTGAACATCTCCGAAGAGACCTGGAAATGGCTGTCCATGATGGTCCCCATCCAACCTTACAGAGGTTAAGAAGATCTGCAGAGCCGAATGCTAGAAAATCACCAAATTTAAGAGTGCAAACCATGTGGCATCATACCCAAGAATATTGAAGGCTGTAATCGCTGCCAAAGGTGCTTCAACTAAGTACTGAGGAAAGGGTCAGAATACTTATGTCAATGCAAAATTTTTGTTTTTCAATAAATTAGCAAAGATTTTGTACCTTCTGTTTTCCCTTCGATATTATGGGGCCTTCAAAGCAAAATGATGAAGAAAAATAGGAACTTCTTCATTTTATTTTAGCACAAGGCGACAACATAAAATGTGAAAAAGTGAGAGTCTGAAGACTTTCTGAATGCGCTATATATATATATATATATATATAATATTTGGCTTTCGGGTGAAATGAATGGAAAACGTAAAAAGTTTACGCTACAGTGATATCATGAAAGTAGGGCATTTAAGTAGAAGCATGCAATGTTGATTTCCGCATCTCAAACAATATACTGAATCAAAAGCCAACAACAGTGGTGAGCATACCCCCCACAAAAATGTAAATGTCTCAATAACTTGTCATGTGGCCTTGAGCATAAATTACAGCTTGGCGACGTCTCATGCTGTTTAGTGATGAGCGGGAGGTACCATATTTGATTTCGACTAAATTCACGAATATTCGCTAGAATATTCGTCTCATATTCGTCGAAATAGAATATTCGTTATTATTCTAGTTATCACGATTAATATGCGATTTAAATAATCACGTATTGCGATTTTAACTTAAGACAACTTTCCTATGGGTTTGATATCTAGAATTTGCGAAGATGACGAATATGACGAATGTATTCGTCATATTCCTCAAAACGAAGATAACAAAATATTCTCCATCTTCGTTTTAGCTACATATTTGTCAACTTCGCTAATTCTAGCAATCAAAAAGGAAAGTTGACTAGAGACAGCAAAGTTTTTAATTCGCTATGCGATATTACTTAGCTTTTTTTTTAAATAAATAGAATAATTATAATACTTGATAATTATTATAATTATTCTATATATAAAAAAATGTAAAGTAATATGATCGCATAGCGAATTAAACACAGCTGTCTCTATAGTCAACTTTCCTATTTGATTGCTAGAATTAGCGAAGTTGACAAATATGTAGCTAAAACGAAGATGGAGAATATTTCGTTATCATTGTTTTGAGGAATATGACGAATACATTCGTCATCTTTGCTAATTCTACCAAGCAAACCATAGTAAACCAGGTCTAAGTTGAAATCGCAATGCGATTACTTCAAGTTATATTAATCGCATTGCGATTTCAACTTAGAGCTATGTTTCTAATGGGTCAGCTTGCTAGAATTAATGAAGTTAACGAATATGGAATATAGCAGTGCTAAGTTGAAATCGCAATGTGATTAATATAACTTGAAGTAACCGCATTGCGATTTCAACTTAGCACTGCTATATTCCATATTCGTTAACTTCGTTAATTCTAGCAAGCTGATCCATTAGAAACCCAGCTCTAAGTTGAAATTGCAATGCGATTACTTCAAGTTATATTAATCGCATTGCGATTTCACCTTAATTCTCACATCCGACAGTACATTCTAGTATGGAGGCGTTCCCATGGTGATGGGGACGCTCCATGAGCACGGAAGTCGGCAGAAGCGGGAAAGGGGACTGACTGGAGCAGGCCAGAAATCCTCAGGACAGGTAAGAACTACTTTTGGGAAGTGGGAAAGAAAAAGATAAAACAATAAAAAAAAAGAATATTCGAAATAGCGAATTTATAGCGCTATATTTAAAATATTCGCGAACTAGCGAAGTGCCAATATTTACTAAAAAAAATTAGCTATTTGAATATTCGCGCTCAACACTAATGAAAGTCACAAGTTGACTTATTGTCTTCTGAGACATGGCATCTCACTCTTAATGAAGGGCGGCCCTCAGGCCATTGAGGTTCTGGGGTACAGAGTTATGAGTCTCTACATGGCAACTTATCTGATCCCATAGGTTTGCAATGGGATTCAGGTCTGGAGAAAGTATAGACCATTCCATTTGACCATTCCAGCAGCCGTCCCCTAAAATAGCTGACACATTGTCGTCTATGAAGATGAAATTAGGCCTGTGTTGTTCATGCAGAGGCACAATGAATAGATTAATGATGTTTTTTAAGTAGTATGAGCTTGTTACTGTACCATTCACAAAGTGTAGGGCAGTTCTGTATTGGCTAGACATAGCGGCCCACACTGTAACACTACCATCACCAAAGGCTCGTCTGTTGACAACAGTGGCTGAATCGCATTAAAAAACAGCTATTTCCTGGCTGCAGAGAGCCTGTATAGTGGTGTAGAAGATTGTGCCTTGCAGAAACACAGGGAGTCTGCTTTGGTAGTGAAACAATACTGTCAGTATGACACGCACATGACAGGAGTAGCTCTTAAAATCACTGCACACTTCATTTATTCGGGCAGTTAAGGGGCCAAAACTGAATTCAGCCTTACAGGTCAATGTTAGTGCCAGGTATAAAGAACCGTGCAGAGGCCCAAGATCCTACTATAGCGTGAAAGAGCGCACTCCTTTTACACCACCATCAGCTGATTCCACATAGATTTCTACAGAACCTGTTCTATTAAACACTTATATAAGTAGAGCCCCCCTGACAGAGTGGAGAGGGTGTCAGCAGTAAGCTTGTGCTGACGTCACTGAATATTTTGCCCTTCCTCTGATCCGTCAAAACAATAACCCCCAAAAAATGGATCCTGTCTATTGAGCATCCACCCTCACTCGGTAAGCATTTGGTCAGTAATCCCACAGTATTGCTAAAGCCAAAAATAAACATGAGTGGACCCAAAACAGAGATGACACGTGAATGGAATCTTTGCATGTCTTCTGTGTTTTCTACCCACTCCTGCTTTTGGCTACAAAATCATAAAGACAATTCTGATTCAAAATAGTGACCATGTCATACAGGCCTTACAGCTGCTACATAGACAGTCACAGGATAGAAACATAGAAACATAGAATGTGTTGGCAGATAAGAATCATTTGGCCCATCTAGTCTGCCCAATACTGAATACTATGAATAGCCCCTGGCCCTATCTTATATGAAGGATGGCCTTATGCCTATCCCATGCATGCTTAAACTTCTTCACTGTATTTGCAGCTACCACTTCTGCAGGAAGGCTATTCCATGCATCCACTACTCTCTCAGTAAAGTAATACTTCCTGATATTACTTTTAAACCTTTGCCCCTCTAATTTAAAAGTATGTCCTCTTGTAGCATTTTTTCGTCTTTTAAATATTCTCTCCTCTTTTACCGTATTGATTCCCTTTATGTATTTAAAAGTTTCTATCATATCCCCTCTGTCTCTTCTTACTTCCAAGCTATACATGTTAAGATCCTTTAACCTTTCCTGGTAAGTTTTGTGTAGTGTGTCTTATTTTTACTTCCTTCTGACAGATCAGAAGGGTCAAAAAATGGTGATGTCACCAAGGCCAAAAAAAGGCAAAATAGTGGCCTAGTCATGGAGTGGGAAGGGTGGGAACTGCATGCGAAGTTCACAGGGTGGCTCAGTGACAGATTGGTGAGGTAGCAGCAGCATAAGGAGACCACAGAGTGGTGATGTGGCAGCAGCATAAGGAGACCACAGAGTGGCCCAGTAACATAGTGGTAAGCTGGCAGCAGCATGATTAAACCACTAAGTGGCTCAATAACAAAGTGGTAAGGTGGCAGTACCATGGCCTTTCTCTGTTCATATAAATCGGTCCAAAATGTGGAGGGGGGAATTTCAAAGGGTAGAAACGTCGTATATCGGCCTATGTTGTTGGATTCTGTTCTACCACTGCAGCTCAAGGAGGGTGTACTTTGCGATATAGGAGTGGCTGAAGTGCATGCAAAGTTTCCTGGCCATTTTCAGGATGTCTTGCAGATGGGGTGAAGACTTCAGGAACCGCTTTAAAACCAGATTTAACACATGCACCAAAAAGGGCGCATGGCTCAGAACTCCTTGACGCAGTGCAGACACCATGTTCTTCCCATTGTCGGTCACCATGGTTCCTATTTTGAATTGTCGAGGATAACGCCAGCATTCAGTTTCTAGATGAAGGACGCGGAGGAGTTCCTCCTCTGTGTGAACCAGTTCGCCCAGGCAAACTAGGGGCAGATGCAGAACAGTGTGAAACAGCCGTGCCCTGCACATGTGGTATGCTGGAGGAGCGCTGTAGATTGTCCATGCAGTGGAGGCTGAGGAAACGGTGGAGGATGAGGAGGTAGAGGCGGACATTGTCGCAGGATCAATGGTGTGAGAATGTGGAGGCCAAGTTGCTTTTGTGCCTGGCCAGGAACCACATTTACTCAGTGGGCCGTAAAGGACATATATTGTCCTTCACCGTAGTTACAGCTTCACACGTTGGCACTGCCGTGCACTTTGGCAGACACCAACACACTCATGGACTGTATAAACAAAAAGACTGGGCACTCTCTTTTATCTAGGAAAATGTCAGAACCATTCAATTTATTAAATGTATATATAAAAAAATATAAAAAAACCTAACCTTCAACATATACAGGGAGGATACACTACAAATATGAAAACGATGTATAGTTGAAAGGCGATACTGTAACAATGTATCAACAATATACAATAGCACAGTGGCAGCATATAATGTCTATGGCAATATATTACACTTGGCCAGCCACATCTGGAACTCCAGATTTAGGGGATTGGTATTTTGGCAATTTAATCTCACCCCAGAAAAAAAAAAAAATTCTTTAACGGACAGTATTACACTTTGCCAGCAACAGCTGAAACCACTGATTTAGGGGATTGGTATTTTGGCAATTGAATTTTACCCCTGAAAAAACTCTATCCTTTGACGGACCGTATTACACTTGGACAGCCGCAGATGGAACACCAGATTTAGGGATTGGTATTTTGGTAGGGGTGAGCGAACCCGAACTGTATAGTTCGGGTTCGTACCGAATTTTGGGGTGTTCGGACACATTTTCAAAAAAGTTCGGGTTCGTTGTTCGGCGATTTCTTACCGCTTTCTGGAGGGCTGCACAGCAGCCAATCAGCTAGCACTTTACTTCTTGCCCTTACAAGCCATTACAGCCATGCATACTAATGGTATGGCTGTGATTTGCCAAGTGCAGCATGTGACCCAGCCTCTATTTAAGCTGGAGTCACGTAGCGCCGCACGTCACACTGCTCTGATTAGTGTAGGGATAGGAAGCAGCTGCTGTGTGGGCGAGATTAGGCAGGGAAAACTCAGCAAAAACAACTAATGAAGTGATCAATCTACAGCTGTGAATCATTCAACTTCTGCTAGTTAATTGCTCACTAGTTTTTAGGCTGCACAGAGCGTTTTTCTTTCACTTTTTTCTGGGGTGATAGTCGGCCATTTTGTGTCTTGTGGTGAACCAGCACGAGCTGCCACCAAGTCCATCAATCCATCAATACTAGATTTTTTTTTGCTATATCCTACATCAGGGGCTTGGCTGTGCTTATTGTCACCACTAGAAACTCAGGATAGAAATTTCTATATTTTATTGAGGGGTTAAATTCAATTGCCAAAATAGCAATACCCTAAATCTGGTGTTCCAGCTGTGGCTAGCCAAGTGTAATACTTACTCTGCTGTCTGGCAAAGGATATATTTTTTTCTGTGGTGAAATTCAATTGCCAAAATAGCATTCCCCTAAATCTGGTGTCCCAGCAGTCGCTGGCCAAGTTTAATAGTGTCTGGAAAAGGATATATTTTATTCTGAGTTAAAATTCAATTGCCAAAATAGCAATACCATATATCAGTGGTATCAGCTGTGGCTGTCCAAGTTTATTAGTTTCAAAACAGAGTAAAAAGCGATGAGAGGGCACTCCTATATTCGGATTAGATTGGGCTTAATTTATTATAGACAATATACATTTACTAAAAATCACACCAATACAAATAAAATGTTACAATAAAAATTGAATAAGCTAGCTGTCAAAAGTTCATCCTTTTTTTTAAAAAGGGAGGATACCCATATAAGTAAAATTAACAATTAGACTCCGATATAATTTCTTATTGTATATCCATCAGGGTCTGTTGCTCCAATGTCTCTGATCTCTGATTATATATAGTTTGCCTCTAATCTGCATATATATAGTGAGATTAATTAATGTTCATTGTCTGTTCCTAAGAGATTTAAATGGGATTAAATCTCAATAGAGCCTTCTAGTGTCTGTGGATTATCTTTAGCAAAAAGTAACCATTAAATCATCATACACATGAACTTTCTTTTATGATGTTACTTTGGTTACTTTACCACTCTCGGCGTATGCGGGGACCCTCCTTATTGTAGATGTCTCCCGGACTTGTATTATCTGCGATCCACGTTGTTACTTGTATGTCGTGCAGCCTGTATTGTTGAATGCTGCTGGCTAGATATACATATCCTCTGCTGGGCCGATTTATATGATCTCCCGCCGCCAACAGCTTGTGGCGTTCCACGTGCAGACTGTTGTATATGCCGTGCAACCTATTCTATTTGATGTTACCGGCTCTGTGCGTGTGTCCTCCGCTGGACCGGCTTGCGCGATCTCCCGCCGTCACAATCTTATGGCGTTCCACGTGGTGATTTATAACTTCTTGTTGCTGAGCGCTCAGGATAACTTGTCTCACTGGACTTCGATAATAACTGGCATTCAGATTCTCCCAGACGCGTTTGGGACACACAGTCCCTTCTTCAGTGGTGCCAGCTTTATCAAAAAGTCCCTCTTTTATAGGGGAGATGTAATTAGTATGCCGATTACATCACTGATGAGGTCACTGGTGGGGCAGGGTTTCTCTGTATCTTCTTAACCCTTTCGTTTCTGTTCTAATAGGTAATCCATGATATATATTTAGAGAATGTGTACATCTCCATATTTTGGATATCAGGTATGGGTCAATACAGAATAAAAAATAAAAAAATAAAAAATTGCAAAATAGTTGAATCGATAAAATTCAAAACCAGAAATATAGGTGAAAATTAACAAATGATAAAAGTTGATACCCCATTACATAGTGTAGGTATATCTATATATTGGAGAGTTTATTTCATACATTAGTCATAGAACATATATATAATTATAGTTATGGTTATAGAAACAACTTATGGCCTCATAAAAAGCCGACACCCATTTAGTCACACTCACATACAAAGGCGAAGAAAGAATAGAATACCTACAGATATTGATAGTAAATAAAGAAATACATAATAAAACACAAACAGACAATTAAGCAACCCTATAGGGATATAAAGGGAGTATACACTAACCCCTATTACCATTCAATGTAAGAAAATTCCCATATTTGAGTAAAGGGGGATAATCATTACCTTTATATGTCCTCTATGTACATTTTTATGAGGCCATAAGTTGTTTCTATAACCATAACTATAATTATATATATGTTCTATGACTAATGTATGAAATAAACTCTCCAATATATAGATATACCTATACTATGTAATGGGGTATCAACTTTTATCATTTGTTAATTTTCACCTATATTTTTGGTTTTGAATTTTATCGATTCAACTATTTTGCAATTTTTTATTTTTTATTTTTTATTCTGTATTGACCCATACCTGATATCCAAAATATGGAGATGTATACATTCTCTAAATATATATCATGGATTACCTATTAGAACAGAAACGAAAGGGTTAAGAAGATACAGAGAAACCCTGCCCCACCAGTGACCTCATCAGTGATGTAATCGGCATACTAATTACATCTCCCCTATAAAAGAGGGACTTTTTGATAAAGCTGGCACCACTGAAGAAGGGACTGTGTGTCCCGAAACGCGTCTGGGAGAATCTGAATGCCAGTTATTATCGAAGTCCAGTGAGACAAGTTATCCTGAGCGCTCAGCAACAAGAAGTTAAAAATCACCACGTGGAACGCCATAAGATTGTGACGGCGGGAGATCGCGCAAGCCGGTCCAGCGGAGGACACACGCACAGAGCCGGTAACATCAAATAGAATAGGTTGCACGGCATATACAACAGTCTGCACGTGAACGCCACAAGCTGTTGGCGGCGGGAGATCATATAAATCGGCCCAGCAGAGGATATGTATATCTAGCCAGCAGCATTCAACAATACAGGCTGCACGACATACAAGTAACAACGTGGATCGCAGATAATACAAGTCCGGGAGACATCTACAATAAGGAGGGTCCCCGCATACGCCGAGAGTGGTAAAGTAACCAAAGTAACATCATAAAAGAAAGTTCATGTGTATAATGATTTAATGGTTACTTTTTGCTAAAGATAATCCACAGACACTAGAAGGCTCTATTGAGATTTAATCCCATTTAAATCTCCTAGGAACAGACAATGAACATTAATTAATCTCACTATATATATGCAGATTAGAGGCAAACTATATATAATCAGAGATCAGAGACATTGGAGCAACAGACCCTGATGGATATACAATAAGACATTATATCGGAGTCTAATTGTTAATTTTACTTATATGGGTATCCTCCCTTTTTAAAAAAAAGGATGAACTTTTGACAGCTAGCTTATTCAATTTTTATTGTAACATTTTATTTGTATTGGTGTGATTTTTAGTAAATGTATATTGTCTATAATAAATTAAGCCCAATCTAATCCGAATATAGGAGTGCCCTCTCATCGCTTTTTACTCTGTTTTGAACCTATTTAAGGCAAGGGTGTTGCCTACCTGAGAGTGAGCACCCACTCCATATATCCTGAAGGGAGAGCCATTGAATACCCCTTTATATCCCCCAAGTTTAATAGTGTCCGACAAAGGATATATTTTGTTCTGGGGTGAAATTCAAATGACAAAATAGCAATACCGGAAATCTGGTGTTCCAGCTGTGACTGGACAAGTTTCATAGTGTCCGGCAAATGATATATTTTCTTTCTGGGATGAAATTCAATTGCCAAAATAGCAATACCATAAATCAGTGTTTTCAGCTGTGGCTGGCCAAGTTTAATAGTGTCCGGCAAAGGATATATTATTTTCTTTGGTGAATTCAGTTGCCAAAATAGCAATATCCTAAATCTGGTGTTCCGGCTGTGACTGGACAAGTTTCATAGTGTCCGCCATAGGATATATTATTTTCTGCGGTGAAATTCAGTTGCAAAGTTAGAAATAGCGTAAATCTGGTGTTCCAGCTGTGACTGGACAAATGTAATAGTGTCCGGCAAAGGATATATTTTGTTCTGGGGTGAAATTCAATTGCCAAAATATCAATACCGTAAATCTGGTGTCCCAGCAGTGGCCGGCCAAGTTTAATAGTGTCTGTCAAAGGATATATTATTTTCTGGGGTGAAATTCAGTTGCCAAAATAGAAATACAGTAAATCTGGTGTTCCAGCTGTGACTGGACAAGTTTCATAGTGTCCGTCATAGGATATATTATTTTCTGTGGTGAAATTCAGTTGCAAAAATAGAAATACCATAAATCTGGTGTTCCAGCTATGACTGGACAAGTTTAACAGTGTCCGGCAAAGGATATATTTTGTTCTGGGGTGAAATTCAATCGCCAAAATAGCAATACCATAAATCAGTGGTTTCAGCTGTGGCTGGCCAAGTTTAATAGTGTCCGTCAAAGGATATATTATTTTTTGGGGTGAAATTAAGTAACAAAAATATAAATACTGTAAATCTGGTGTTCCAGCTGTGGCTGGACAAGTTTAATAGTGTCCGGCAAAGGATACATTTTGTTCTGGGGTGAAATTCAATTGATTAAATAGCAATACCATATATCAGTGGTTTCAGCTGTGGCTGGCCAAGTTTAATGGTGTCTGGCAAAGGATATATTTTTTTCTGGGGTGAAATTCAGTTGCCAAAATAGCAATACCATAAATCTGGTGACCCAGCAGTGGCTGGCCAAGTTTAATAGTGTCCGTCAAAGAATTTATTATTTTCTGGGGTGAAATTCAGTTGCCAAAATAGAAATAACGTAAATCTGGTGTTCCAGCTGTGACTGGACAAGTTTCATAGTGTTATTCAAAAGATATATTTTTTTCTGGGGTGAAATTCAGTTGCAAAAATAGAAATAACGTAAATCTGGTGTTCCAGCTGTGACTGGACAAGTTTCATAGTGTTATTCAAAAGATATATTTTTTTCTGGGGTGAAATTCAGTTGCAAAAATAGAAATAACGTAAATCTGGTGTTCCAGCTGTGACTGGACAAGTTTCATAGTGTCTGTCATAGAATATATAATTTTCTGCGGTGAAATTCAGTTGCAAAAATAGAAATACTGTAAATCTGGTGTTCCAGCTGTGACTGTACAAGTTTAATAGTGTCCGGCAAAGGATATATTTTGTTCTGGGGTGAAATTCAGTTGCCAAAATAGCAATACAGTAAATCTGGTGTCCCAGCAGTGGCCGGCCAAGTTTAATAGTGTCTGTCAAAGGATATATTATTTTCTGGGGTGAAATTCAGTTGCCAAAATAGAAATACAGTAAATCTGGTGTTCCAGCTGTGACTGGACAAGTTTCATAGTGTCCGTCATAGGATATATTATTTTCTGTGGTGAAATTCAGTTGCAAAAATAGAAATACCATAAATCTGGTGTTCCAGCTATGACTGGACAAGTTTAACAGTGTCCGGCAAAGGATATATTTTGTTCTGGGGTGAAATTCAATCGCCAAAATAGCAATACCATAAATCAGTGGTTTCAGCTGTGGCTGGCCAAGTTTAATAGTGTCCGTCAAAGGATATATTATTTTTGGGGTGAAATTAAGTAACAAAAATATAAATACTGTAAATCTGGTGTTCCAGCTGTGGCTGGACAAGTTTAATAGTGTCCGGCAAAGGATACATTTTGTTCTGGGGTGAAATTCAATTGATTAAATAGCAATACCATATATCAGTGGTTTCAGCTGTGGCTGGCCAAGTTTAATGGTGTCTGGCAAAGGATATATTTTTTCTGGGGTGAAATTCAGTTGCCAAAATAGCAATACCATAAATCTGGTGACCCAGCAGTGGCTGGCCAAGTTTAATAGTGTCCGTCAAAGAATTTATTATTTTCTGGGGTGAAATTCAGTTGCCAAAATAGAAATAACGTAAATCTGGTGTTCCAGCTGTGACTGGACAAGTTTCATAGTGTTATTCAAAAGATATATTTTTTCTGGGGTGAAATTCAGTTGCAAAAATAGAAATAACGTAAATCTGGTGTTCCAGCTGTGACTGGACAAGTTTCATAGTGTTATTCAAAAGATATATTTTTTCTGGGGTGAAATTCAGTTGCAAAAATAGAAATAACGTAAATCTGGTGTTCCAGCTGTGACTGGACAAGTTTCATAGTGTCTGTCATAGAATATATAATTTTCTGCGGTGAAATTCAGTTGCAAAAATAGAAATACTGTAAATCTGGTGTTCCAGCTGTGACTGTACAAGTTTAATAGTGTCCGGCAAAGGATATATTTTGTTCTGGGGTGAAATTCAGTTGCCAAAATAGCAATACAGTAAATCTGGTGTTCCAGCTGTGACTGGACAAGTTTCATAGTGTTATTCAAAAGATATATTTTTTTCTGGGGTGAAATTCAGTTGCAAAAATAGAAATAACGTAAATCTGGTGTTCCAGCTGTGACTGGACAAGTTTCATAGTGTCTGTCATAGAATATATAATTTTCTGCGGTGAAATTCAGTTGCAAAAATAGAAATACTGTAAATCTGGTGTTCCAGCTGTGACTGTACAAGTTTAATAGTGTCCGGCAAAGGATATATTTTGTTCTGGGGTGAAATTCAATTGGCAAAATAGCAATACCATAAATACCAGTGGTACCATATATCAGTGGTTTCAGCTGTGGCTGGCCAAGTTTAATGGTGTCTGGCAAAGGATATATTTTTTTCTGGGGTGAAATTCAGTTGCCAAAATAGCAATACAGTAAATCTGGTGTTCCAGCTGTGACTGGACAAGTTTCATAGTGTTATTCAAAAGATATATTTTTTTCTGGGGTGAAATTCAGTTGCAAAAATAGAAATAACGTAAATCTGGTGTTCCAGCTGTGACTGGACAAGTTTCATAGTGTCTGTCATAGAATATATAATTTTCTGCGGTGAAATTCAGTTGCAAAAATAGAAATACTGTAAATCTGGTGTTCCAGCTGTGACTGTACAAGTTTAATAGTGTCCGGCAAAGGATATATTTTGTTCTGGGGTGAAATTCAATTGGCAAAATAGCAATACCATAAATCAGTGGTTTCAGCTGTGGCTGGCCAAGTTTAATTGTGTCCGTCAAATGATATATTATTTTCTGGGGTGAAATTCAATTGCCAAAATAGTAATACCCAAAATCTGGTGTTCCAGCTGTTTCAGGCCGAATGTAAATCTGTCTTTAAAAGGGTACATTACACTCAGCGCGCTTCTTCAAGTGTATTTCTTTCCCTTAAATGGTATAATACAGTAAGTGTTAAAATACAGCATAATCCTCTACATTTGCACACACTGTTTTGCATCTCTAAGTGTATTTCTTTCTGTTAAAGGGTATATTACACAAAGTGTTAAAATTCAAGTGCTGAAAGCATAATCCTATATATTTTTTCACACGCTACTGTGCATCTCAAAGTGTAAATCTGTTCGTAAAATGATACCTTTCATCCAGGGCCTAAATACTAGGCCTACAATTGATATTCCCCTAAATCTGTGGTTACTGCTGTGCCTGGATTAGTGTAATACGGTACATAAATAGATAGCCAGATAGTGTTAGGTGCCTGTAATAAAAGGCCTGAATTTGAATTTAAAACATTGGGGCAAATAATTTTTTTCTTATTGTGGTGAACGGTAACAATGAGGAAAACATCTAGTAAGGGATGCGGACGCGGACTTGTCGTGGTGTTGTTAGTGGACCCTCTGGTGCTGGGAGAAGACGTGGCCGTTCTGCCAAAGCCACAAGTTCTAGTAAACCAATTAACTCAGGATCCAGTACCCGCTAGAATTTACAGCGATATTTGGTGGGGCCCAATGCCGTTCTAAGGATGGTAAGGCCTGAGCAAGTATAGGCGCTAGTCAATTGGGTGGCCGACAGTGGATCCAGCACGTTCACAACATTATCTCCCACCCAGTCTTCTGCAGAAAGCGCACAGGTGGTACCTGAAAACCAAGCCCATCAGTCTGTCACATCACCCCATGCATATCAGGGAAACTGTCTGAGCCCCAAGTTATGCAGCAGACTTTGAAGACTCTGCTGGCAGGGTTTCCCAAGGGAATCCACCTAGCCCCAGTGGTGGAAGACATAGAATGCACTGATGCACAACCACTTATGTTTCCTGGTGATGAGGACATGGGAATACCACCTCATCGGAGTCCGCACATCTCTGATGATGATGAAACACAGGTGCCAACTGCTGCGTCTTTTTGCAGTGTGCAGACTGAACAGGAGGTCATGGAGGAAGACTGTGTGGAAGACGATGCAGGGGACGATGAGGTCCTAGACCCCACATGGAATGAAGGTCATGCCACTGACTTTCATAGTTCAGAGGAAGAGGCAGTGGTGAGACCGAGCCAACAGTGTAGCAAAAGAGGGATCAGGGGGCAAAAGCAGAACAGCCACCACCAAGAGAGTTCACCTGCTACTGGCCACCGCCACCAGGGACCAAACACCCCAAAGGCAGCTTCAAGGATTTCCCTGGCATGGCACTTCTTTAAACAATGTGCTGATGACAAGACCCGAATGGTTTGCATGTATTGCCATCAGAGCCTGAAGCGAGGCATTAACGTTCTAAACCTTAGCACAACCTGCATGACCAGGCATCTACATGCAAAGCATGAACTGCAGTGGAGTAAAAACATTAAAAACAAGAAACTCACTCAGGCTCCCCTTGCTCCCTCTTCTGCTGCTGCCTCAGCCTCTTCCTCCGCCTCGGGAGGAATGTTGGCACCTGCCGCCCACCAAACAGAGGATGTGCCACCAACACCACCACCTCCGTCACCAAGCATCTCCATCATGTCACACAGCAGCGTTCAGCTCTCCATCTCACAAACCTTGTAGAGAAAGCGTAAATTCCCACCTAGGCACCCTCGAGCCATGGGTCTGAAACCCAGCATTTCTTAACTACTGGCCTTCGAAATGCTGTCATTCAGGCTGGTGGACACAGATAGCTTTAAACAGCTGATGGTGATGGCTGTCCCACAGTATGTTGTTCCCAGCTGCCACTGCTTCTCCAAGAGAGCCGTGCCTTCCCTGCACAACCAAGTATCCGATAAAATCAAGTGTGCACTGCGCAACGCCATCTGTGGCAAGGTCCACCTAACCACAGATACGTGGACCAGTAAGCACGGCCAGGGACGCTATATCTCCCTAACTGCACACTGGGTAAATGTAGTGGCGGCTGGGCCGCAGGCGGAGAGTTCCAAGGATCACAGGGCATCATTCTTTGCCTCCTGTAGCCTCCTCCTCCTACTCGGCTTCCTCCTCCTCTTCTTCCACCTACTCATCCAGTCAGCGACATACTTTCACCACCAACTTCAGCACAGCCCGGGTAAACGTCAGCAGGCCGTTCTGAAACTCATATGTTTGGGGGAAAGGCCCCACACCATGCAGGAGTTGTGGCGGGGTATTGAACAACAGACTGACAAGTGGTTTCTGCCGGTGGGCCTCAAGCCCGGCCTGGTGGTGTGTGAAAATGGGCGAAATCTCGTTGCAGCTCTGGGACTAGCCAGTTTGACACTCATCCCTTGCCTGGCGCATGTGCTGAATTTGGTGGTGCAGAAGTTTCTTCACAACAACCCCGACATGTCAGAGCTGCTGCGTAAAGTGCGGACCGTCTGTGCGCTTCCGGCGTTCATATCCTGCTGCTGCTCGCCTGTCTGCGCCACAGCGTAATTTCGGCTATCCCGCTCACTGCCTCATAAGCGACGTGCCCACCAGGTGGAACTCCACCTTGCACATGCTGGAGAGACTGTATGAGCAGCAGCAGGCCATAGTGGAGTTTCAGCAGCAGCACGCACGGGTCATTAGCACTGCGGAACAGCACCACTTCACCACCAATGACTGGGCCTCCATGCAAGACCTGTGTGCCCTGTTGCGCTGTTTAGAGTTCTCCACCAACATGGCCAGTGGCAATGACGCCGTTATTAGCATTGCAATACCACTTCTATGTCTCCTTGAGAAAACACTTAGGGCAATCATGGAAGAGGAGATGGCCCAGGAGGAAGAGAGGTCATTTTTAGCACTTTCAGGCCAGTCTATTAGAAGTGGCTCAGAGGGAGTTTTTTTGCAAAAGCAGAGGCCAGGTACAAATGTGATCAGCCAGGGCCCACTACTGGAGGATGAGGAGGACGAGGAGGACGAGGATGAGGAGGTGGAGGAGGATGAGGATAAAGAATGTTCACAGGGGGGTGGCACCCAACTCAGCTCGGGCCCATCACTGGTGCGTGGCTGGGGGGAAACCGAGGGTGATGACGATACGCCTCCCACATATGACAACTTGTCCTTACCTCTGGGTAGCCTGGCACACATGAGTGACTACATGCTGCAATGCCTGCGCAACGACAGCAGAGTTGCCCACATTTTAATGTGTGCGGACTGCTGCGTTGCCACCCTGCTGGATCCCCGGTACAAAGACAATGTGCCTATCTTACTTCCTGCACTGGAGCATGATAGGAAGATGCGCGAGTACAAGCGCACGTTGGTAGAGCACTCCCGAATCTCACAGGGGAACAAGTGGAAGCCCAAGGCGAAGGCAGAGGAGGAGTGAGAGGTCACCAACGCAGCTGTCTCACAGCCAGCTCCTCTAAGGGCAGGGTTAGCATGGCAGAGATTTGGAAAAGTTTTGTCACCACGCCACAGCTAACTGCACCACCACCTGATACGGAACGTGTTAGCAGGAGGCAGCATTTCACTAACATGGTGGAACAGTACGTGTGCACACCACTCCACATACTGACTGATGGTTCGGCCCCATTCAACTTCTGGGTCTCCAAATTGTCCAACTAGCCAGAGTTAGCCTTTTATGCCTTGGAGGTGCTGGCCTGCCTGGCGGCCAGCGTTTTGTCTGAACGTGTATTCAGCACGGCAGGTGGCGTCATTACTGACAAACGCAGCCGCCTGTCCACAGCCAACGTGGACAAGCTAACGTTCATAAAACTGAACCAGGCATGGATCCCACAGGACCTGTCCATCACTTGTGCAGAATAGACATGGGGGACTACCTCCCCTCAACCATATATTCTTTTACTCCAGGGCACTTCTTTATCGAATCCTCTTTTTTTCATTTTACCATTATTTTGTGGGGCAACCTATTGTTGAATGAACCTCTCCTCCGTCTGGGTGCCATGGCCCTGAGTTTTTGCATGAGACCTGTGGCACTGGAAGCAGACATGAATCCTTTTTGGCTGTGATGAGAATATCAACTCCCATAGCATTCTCACCTGATGCCACCCCTACAATCCTATTACACCTCCTCCTCCTCAAAGTTGCCAATTGATATTGGTTAATTTTTATTTATTTTATTTTATTTTATTTTAAGTCATTTCCCTATCCACATTTGTTTGCAGGGGATTTACCTACATTTTGCTGCCTTTTTCAGCCCACAAGCCCTTTCCTGGGCTATTTTACAGCCTTTTTAGTGCCCAAAAGTTCGGGTCCCCATTGAACCCGAACATTTTCGGGAAGTTCGGCCGAACTTCTCGAACCGAACATCCAGGTGTTCGCTCAACTCTATATTTTGGCAATTGAATTAAACCCCAGAAAAAAATCTATCCTTTGACAGATAGTATTGCACTTGGACACAAATCACTGAAGTACAGATAATGTAAAACTTGCAAAGCTGATTGTTGTAATGAGCTTTGCAAGTTGTACATTATCTGTACTTCAGTGATTTGTGTCCAAGTGCAATACTGTCTGTCAAAGGATAGATTTTTTTCTGGGGTTTAATTAGTTGTAGTGGCGGCTGGGCCGCAGGCGGAGAGTTATGTTTTAAGACTTTTTGCTTTCTGTGATTGTTGTAATCACAGAAAGCAAAAAGTCTTAAAACATAAATTTTAATCTACGTAACTAACATTTTTTGAGTCCTCTATGGACTTTAAAAGTGACACAAGCTATCACCCACAAACAAATAACCAGCTGAGATACTGGGTTTAGGGACGTCGTCGGGGAGCACCACAAGATAAGAACCTCTCCCTCAACTGTCCCTCTAACTGCTCAGCCCGGGGACACACCTTGATGGTAGTTGTTTCTCGTCCTCGTACCTAGGACTATACTGTCCTTGTACTATTCTTAACTTAAATGACCAAAATCTTATGGTGTAATCCTAACGCGTTTCCCCCCCAGGATGATGGACCAGGGGTTCATCAGGGGATAAATGTTACACTATATATAGGATACAGAATAAGTATGCCAGTACACAGAGCAGAATAGGCAATAAAATCAGCATTGAAGATAAACACGCAGAAAAACAGATCCACTGCCTGTTGCACAGTAAATATAATCCTATCAACATAAAACACAGACTGTAGAAGTCAATAGTCTGTGAAAATCATTAGACCATGATGCTGGAGCCTGTGTTCCAAATAGTCAGGAAAGAAACTGAAGACACCCTTTGCCAGGTAAGTATACTGCCCAGACCTTAATAAACAGTGGTAAAACACAGCAGGACAATTAAAATAAATTTCAGCTCAAAACAGATGACACTCTTAGATAGAATCATATAGTCAATCTACTCACAGGCTTACAGTCAGTGTCCAACGCAAACCCCTTTAAGCTTCAGAGTAAATAATCCTGACTGCACTTACCAGGAATCCAAGTTTATGGCTGTCATACTCACAGGACCATTTTGACAAAGCCTATCTGCTCAGATATGGAGTGGATGGTAGCTCAATGGAGTCTCAAGAAGATGATGGTGGTGAACTGCAATCATTCGCTCATGAGGTGGATGATGATAAGACACAGTTGTCAATCACTGAGGTTGTGGTTAGATCAAGTCAGGAGGATGAGCAGAGAGAGGAAGTGGAAGAGGAGGTGGTGGACGATGAAGTCACTGACCCAACATGGGAAGGTGAAAAGCCAAGCGAGGATAGCAGTACAGAGGGGGAGGGATCCGCAGCACCGCAACAGTCTGGAAGAGGCAGTGGGGTTGCAAAAGGTAGAAGTCGGCCCACACCAAACAGGCCCTCCACCGTTACACCAAGCACCCCCATGCGTAAATCTACCTTGCCAGGGGATAGGTGTTTCACAGTATTGCGCATTTTTAAGGAAAGTGCAGATGACAAAAGAGTGGTAGTTTGCAACCTGTGCCATACCAAAATGAGCCAGGGCGTGAACATTAGCAACCTCACCACCACCAGCATGATCCGCCACATGGCATCCAAGCACCCTAATAACTGGGCCAAACACCTGGGTCCACAATCTGGGTCTGAGTCACACCACTGCTGCCTCATACCCTGTGTTACGCATTGCTGGCCAATCCCCCGTCGAAGGCACATGCCCGGATGCCCTGCACCTGGACCTTCACATGAACCGTCAGCAACAACATCCACTTCCCTGTCCCTGTGCAGCATCCAAATGTCGATAAAAGGCATTTGAACGCAAGCGCAAATACCCATCCACCCACAGTCCATAGCACTAAATGCGCAACTTTTGAAATTACTGGCCCTTGAAATGTTGCAATTTAGGCTTATGGACACTGAGGCCTTCCGCAGCCTAATGTCGGCGGCCATCCCTCGGTACACAGTCCCCAGCCGCCACTATTTTTCACGTTAAGCCGTGCCCACCATACACCAGCATGTGTCTGAGAACATCACCCGTGCTCTGACCAATGCACTTACTGGGAAAGTCCACTTCACCATAGACACATGGACAAGTGCTAAAAGCCAGGGACACTACATTTCCCTGACCGCACACTGGGTGTATGTTGTGGAGGCCGGGAGTGAGTCGTACCCTGGGATGGCACAGGTGCTACCCACACCGAGGATTGCAGGCCTGACGTCTGTCAGAGTCTCCGTGAGCAGCTATGTTACTGGCTCCAACCACCAATTTACTCTTCCGCCGTCTCCTCCTCCACTTCTACCTCCAGCAGCAGTCAGCCATCAGTCGCTAGCTGGAAGCAGTGTCGCACTGCTGTGGGTGAGGATCAACAGGCTGTGCTGAAACTGATCTGCTTAGGGGACAAACAGCACACCCCGCAGAGCTGTGGCAGGGTATAAGGGACCAGACGAGCTGTGGCACTCGCCACTCAACCTACAACCAGGCATGGGTGTGTCTGACAATGGCCGTAATTTGGTGGCGGCTTTGGAGCTCGGCAACCTGACACACATCCCATGCCTAGCCCACGTCTTAAACTTAGTGGTTCAGCGGTTTATTAAAACTTACCCCAATTTTCAAGAGCTACTAGTGAAGGCGCGCAGCGTGTGTGCCAATTTCTGCAAGTCGTCCATAGCTTCAGCAGGTCTGTCAACGCTGCAGCAGCGCTTGCGGCTTCCAGCTCACCGACTGTTGTGCGACGTGAGCATGCACTGGAACTCTACGTTCTATATGTTGGCCAGGCTTTGTGAGCAGCAGAGGGCAGTTATGGAATACCAGCTGCAACATGGTTGTCGCATTTCGAGTCAACTGCCACTATTCACAAGTGAGGAGTGGGCATTGATGTCAGACCTCTTTGAGGTTTTAAAAAACTTTCATGAATCCACACACATGGTTAGTGGTAATAACAATATTTTTAGTGTAACCATCCAACTCAAACAATCGCTGCTCACAATTATGGAGGACGCTCTGAATGTGGCAGACGAGGAAATGGGGAGGGACATTACACATGTGTGATAGCCAGACCACCCACAGTTTGTCTTCTCAGCGCAAATTGGACTATGAAGAAGAGGAGGAGCTGGAGACAGTTGCATCTGTTACAGAGGGTAGTACCCATGGAACTTTAATTCCATCTGTTCAGTGTGGATAGGCAGAAGAGGAGGATGAGGAGATCGAGAGTCATCCTGATGTCAACATCGACGTCTTGCCTGTTGGTACTCTGGCACACATGGCTGACTTCATGATAGGCTGCCTTTCCCGCGACCCTCGCGTTATATGCATTTTAGATAACACATAATACTGTGTGTTCACCCTTCTCAACCCCCGCTACAAAGAGAACTTCTCATCTCTCATTCCTGTGGTGGAGAGGACGAGTAAAACGGTGCAATACCAGAAGGTACTTGTTCTGCAATACCAGTTCAGTTACATTCTTAGGCTTGCGCGCTGCAACTGCTTTCTTTAAGTCCCACCAGAGGTTCTCAATCGGATTTAAGTCTGGTGACTGCGATGGCCACTTCAAAATGTTCCAGCCTTTAATCTGCAACCATGCTCTAGTGGACTTGGAGGTATGCTTGAGATCTTTGTCCTGTTGAAAGGTCCAATGTCTCCCAAGCCTCAGGTTTGTGACGGACTGCATCACATTTTCATCCAATATCTCCTGGTACTGAAGAGAATTCATGGTACCTTGCACAGGCTGAAGCTTCCCTGTACCTGTAGAAGCAAAACAGCCCCAAAGCATGATTGACCCCCCGCCATGCTTCACAGTAGGCAAGGTGTTCTTTTCTTCATAGGCCTTGTTCTTCCTCCTCCAAACATAGCGTTGATCCATGGGCCCAAACAGTTCTAATTTTGTTTCATCAGTCCACAGAACACTATCCCAAAACTTTTGTGGTTTGTCCGCATACTGCAGTCGACTTTTCTTATTCTTTGGAGACAGCAAGGGGGTGCGCCTGGGAGTTCTGGCATGGAGGCCTTCATTACGCAGTGTGCGCCTTATTGCCTGAGCTGAAACTTCAGTACCCGCATCTGACAAAGTCTGTCCCCATAGAAATGAATGGGTTCGCAATTCCGTTCCCTTATCACCGCCAGTTAGTTAGCTACTTGTTAGGTAGTTAGTGCCCAGCCCACCACACCGCAGTCACTGATTTTGGCAGAGATTTTTTCATCCACATTGATCGATGCGAATGAAGAAATCTGTGCCGTTCCTTTTTTTTTTCAGCCCAGAAGCTGAACGGAAAAAAAAATCTCATTATAAGGAGAATAGCAGAAACTCCTAATGCTGGCCATACATGTAATGATTGCGGAGATACTCAAATGCCAGGGCAGTACAAACACCTCACATGTGACCCCATTTCGGAAAGTAGACACCCCAAGGTATTCGCTGAGGGGCATATTGAGTCCATGAAAGATTTAACTTTTTGTCACAAGTTAGCGGAAAGGGAGACTTTGTGAGAAAAAACAAAAAAAATTTATTTCCGCTAACTTGTGCCAACAAAAAAAAATCTTCTATGAACTCACCATACCCCTCAGCGAATACCTTGGGGTGTCTTATTTTTTTTTTTACAGAAGCTAGCAGAAATGGAAACTTTATTATTATTTTTTTCCCTCAGAAAGTGTCATTTTCCACTAACTTGTGAAAAAAAATGAAATGATACATGAACTCACCATTACCCTCCACAAATACTTTGGGGTGTCTTCTTTCTAAAATGGTGTCATTTGGGGGGTATTTATACTATTCTGGCATTCTAGCACCTGAAGAAAACATGACAGGTGCTCAGAAATATATATAGAAATCAGTCGGCACTCCGAGATCAGCGGTGTGGTGCACGCGTCCCAGGAACAACGTCCAACAGAATACAGAGGAAAAAGACCGGCACTCACCAAATTCAATATCTTCGCTTTATTCACCACACATGGCAAGACAAAAAGACGCAGGCGTTTCGGCTCAAACGCAGTGAGCCTTCCTCAATTAGAAAGTCAGAGCTGCTTCAAAATGTGGAAATTCCCTTTTTTGTACCATGATTTGTAAACGCTATAACTTTTACCCAAACCAATAAATATACACTTATTAGATTTTTTTTTATCAAAGAAATGTAGAACAATAAATTTAGATTAAAATGTATATAGAAATGTAGTTAAAAAAAAAAAAAATTACAACAGAAAGTGAAAAATGTCATTTTTTTGCAAAAATTTTGGTCATTTTTGATTAATATCAAAAAAAGTATAAATGTCAGCAGCAATGAAATACCACCAAATGAAAGCTCTATTAGTGAGAAGAAAAGGAGGTAAAATTCATTTGGGTGCCAAGTTGCATGACCGAGCAATAAACCGTTAGAGTTGTGAAGTGCCAATTTGTAAAAAAGGGGCTGGTCAATAGGGGGGTATAAACCTGTGGTCCTTAACTACTACAGGACCGCCTAACGCAGGGATGCGTTCTGCGGGCGGTCCTGTAGCTCTGTGTGGACGCATCAGCGCGTCATCTCGCGAGACGCGCGAGTTCCTGTGAACGCACGTGCACGTTCACAGTGGTGCGCGTCTCAAGAGTTGAACTACAGCCTGCCAGCGATGATCAATCGCTGGCAGGCTGTAGATGCGATATAAATCGCATCAAACATGTATACCAGACGCTGTTTTGTGAACAGCGTCTGGTATAACTGCTACCTGGTCCTCTGGTGGTCCCATTTGCTGGGATCGACCACCAGAGGACCAGGTAACTATGTAAAGTTGCACCAAACACTACACTAACCCCCACCCCCTCACCTATTAACCCCTTGTTAACCCCTTGATCACCCCATCTAGACCCCTGATCACCCCCTGTCATTGATGACACCCTTGTAAGGCTCCATTCAGACGTCCATATGTGATTTGCGGATCCGTGGATTCACGGATCCGCGGAACTGATCCACGGATCCGCAGATCCGCAGATCCTCAAAACACGGACACCGGCAATGTGCTTTCCGCATTTTGCAGATCCGCACATTGCCAGAACTATATAGAAAATGCTTTTTCTTGTCCGCAATTGCGGACAAGAATAGGACATGTTCTATATTTTTGTGGAACGGAAGTGCAGACCCGGAAGCGCGGATCCGTAATTCCGGATCCGAGCGGGACAAAGTCTGTCCCCATAGAAATGAATGGGTCCGCAATTCCGTTCCGCAAACAGAATTGCGGACGTGTGAATGGGGCATAAGGGTCCCTTATCACGGCCAGTTAGTTAGCTACTTGTTAGGTAGCTAGCACCCAGCCCACCGCACCGCAGTCACTGATTTTGGCAGAGATTTTTTCATCCACATTGATTGATGCGAATGAAAAAATCTGTGCCGTTCATTTTTTTTTTTTTCAGCCCAGAGGCTGAACGGAAAAAATCTCATTACCCGTATGCTCAATATACGGAGAATCGCAGAAACTCCTAATGCTGGCCATACGTGTAATGATTGCGGAGACCTCTAAAATGCCAGGGCAGTACAAACACCTCACATGTGACCCCATTTTAGAAAGAAGACACCCAAGGTATTCTGTGAGGGGTATGGTGAGTTCATGTAAAATTTTATTTTTTGTCACAAGTTAGTGGAATATGAGACTTTGTGCCAAAAAAATAAAAATTCTGTGAACTCGCCATGCCCCTCATGGAATACCTTGGGGTGTCTTCTTTCCACAATGGGGTCACTTGTGGGGTATTTATACTGCCCCGGCATTTTAGGGGTGCTAAAGCGTGAGAATCCAAATGCGTAAAAATGCCCTGTGAAATCCTAAAGGTACTCATGGGAATTTGGGCCCCTTTGCGCATCTTGGCTGCAAAAAAGTGTCACACATGTGGTATCGCCGTACTCAGGAGAAGTAGAGCAATGTGTTTTGGGGTGTATTTTTACATATACCCATACTGTGTGTGAGAAATATCTCTGTAAATGACAACTTTTAAAAAAATTTTTATTCAAAGTTGTCAATTTACAGAGATATTTCTCTCACCTAGCATGGGTATATGTAAAAATACACCCCAAAACACATTGCCCTACTTCTCCTGAGTACGGCGATACCACATGAGTGACACTTTTTTGCAGCCAAGATGCGCAAAGGGCCCAAATTCCATGAGTAACTTTTAGGAGGGCATTTTTACGCATTTTTCTTCTCACGCTTTAGGGCCCCTAAAATGCCAGGGCAGTATAAATACCCCACATGTGACCCCATTTTGGAAAGAAGACACCCCAAGGTATTAGCTGAGGGGCATAATGAGTCCATGAAAAATTAAACTTTTTGCGCAAAGGGGCCCTAAAACCAATGAGTACCTTTAGGATTTCACAGGGCATTTTTACGCATTTGGATTCTCACGCTTTAGGTTCCCTAAAATGCCAGGGCAGTATAAATACCCCACAAGTGACCCCATTTTGGAAAGAAGACACCCCAAGGTATTCCGTGAGGGGCATGGCGAGTTCACAGAATTTTTTTTTTTTTGGCACAAGTTAGCGGAAATTGATATATTTTTATTTTTTTTATTTAGTTTTTTACAAAGTCTCATATTCCACTAACTTGTGACAAAAAATAAAATTTTACATGAACTCACCATACCGCTCACAGAATACCTTGGGGTGTCTTCTTTCTAAAATGGGGTCACATGTGGGGTATTTATAGTGTCCTGGCATTTTAGGGGCCCCTAAAGCGTGAGAAGAAGTCTGGAATCCAAATGCGTAAAAATGCCCTGTGAAATCCTAAAGGTACTCATTGAATTAGGCCCTTGCATACTTAGCTGCAAAAAAGTGTCACTCATGTGGTTTTGCCGTACTCAGGAGAAGTAGGGCAATGTGTTTTGGGGTGTATTTTTATATATACCCATACTTTGTGTGAGAAATATCTCTGTAAAAGACAATTTTTAATTTTTTTTAAACAAAGTTGTCAGTTTACAGAGATATTTCTCTCACCCAACATGGGTATATGTAAAAATACACCCCAAAACACATTGCCCTACTTCTCCTGAGTACGGCGATACCACATAAGTGACACTTTTTTGCAGCCTGGGTGCGCAAAGAGGCCCAAATTCCAACGAGTACATTTAGCTTTTACATGGCTGCTCACAATTTAGCCCCGCCCAAAATGCCAGAACAGTAAACACACCCCACAAATGACCCCATTTCGGAAAGTAGACACCCCAAGGTATTCACTGAGGGGCATATTGAGTCCGTGGGAGATTTTTTTTTTTTTTGCCAGAAGTTAGCAGAAATGGAAACTTTATTATTATTTTTTTTTTCCTCAGAAAGTGTCATTTTCCGCTAACTTGTGAAAAAAAATGAAATGATACATGAACTCACCATGCCCCTCCGCGAATACCTTGGGGAGTCTTCTATCTAAAATGGTGTGATTTGGGGGGTATTTATACTATCCTGACATTCTAACACTTGAAGAAACATGACAGGCGCTCAGAAAGTCAGAGCTGCTTCAAAATGCCGAAATTCACTTATTTGCACCATAGTTTGTAAACGCTATAACGTTTACCCAAACCAATAAATATACACTAATTGGATTTTTTTTTTATCAAAGACATGTAGAACAATAAATTTAGAGAAAAATTTATATAGAAATGTAGTTTTTTAAAAAAAAATTTACAACAGAAAGTGAAAAATGTCAATTTTTTTGCAAAAATGTCGTTAAATTTTTATTAATAGCAAAAAAAGTAAAAATGTCAGCAACAATGAAATACCACCAAATGAAAGCTCTATTAGTGAGAAGAAAAGAAGGTTAAATTCATTTCGGTGGTAAGTTGCATGACGGAGCAATAAACGGTGAAAGTAGTGTAGTGCAGAATTGCAAAAAGTGGCCTGGTCATTAAGGGTGTTTAAGCTAGGGGGGCTGATGTGGTTAAGTGGTTAAATCTGCCTAATTGGTGCATATTATGCTTGATTGCTGCTCCTTGACATCCACAGGTGTTTTCAATACCTGATTGAAAACACTTGAATGAACCTCTGTTCTTAAGAGTGGTAGTCTTTAAGCGGTTGAATAATTGTGTCAATGAAGAAATCACAAAAAAACATTAAATACTGTATTACAAAAACAATTGATGTCATTTTAGTTGCATTTGGTTCTTTAAAAATTCCTTGTAAGATTTCATTCTGAACACAATAACAAATGTACACTAAATTCCCTAAAACCCTTTTCAGCATTGGGGGTTAAATAATTTTGAACACAACTGTATATGATCCTCAGTACACTACTACTACATAACTACAACTAGTGCTGCCGGTGGCATTATAACAGATAAGCGTATCCGCTTGTCCACTGGCAATGCTGACAGGTTGACTCAGATAAAAATGAACAAGGCCTGGATTGCCACTGACTTCTTAACTTTACCAGAGGAGAGCTGAGCTGATGGTGAACATAAAGGAAATTTCAATCTATCATTCATAATTTACTCATTCTACTGTAGTGTATTCTCATGCACCTTTTCCACCACAAAAAAATAAAATAAAAATATGGTTGAATCTTGTTTTCTCCTCCTCCTCCTCATCTAGATTGTATATATTCCCTCCACTCTAATTTTTTTTATAAATTTGTCAGAACTTTTAAGGATAAAAAGAGTCTATTATATGAGGCCTATACCGATGTCTGGACATGAACATCAAGAGACACCATTTTGTCTGGTTTCAAAAGGTTAAGGTGAGGTGAATTTCTCAAGATTGGGAATCACTAACTAAAAAGTTAGCAATCTGTGCAAAAGTATTTGGGGAGAAGATTTCACAGGTTCTCTAACAGACAATTGCTCAGATAAAGGAAAATGTTGAGTTTTCTCAGTGGATATAAATGATTTAATTTTACTATTCAATGTAATGTTTCTATTAATCAATAGGTGAATGGATTCTGGGGTTTATATGATACGTCCTAAAATTGTATGTTTTAAATGACTAAAAGTGTGTTGATTATATTATATAGAAGGTATGGTCAGGGGATTTATTGTAGAAATAGATGAATTTCTTGTATAGTCTAAATGTGTATGTTACTATGTCACTATGGGGAGTTAATCATTTCAGTGTCAGTTGTTATTTCAAGAGGATTGTAGAGAGAGATCAAGAACAATGGCTCTTCATTAAGGACAAGTGTTATATGACTGTGTTTTTCTCCATATGAATGGAAAAGGACTTGGTCATGTCTAGGAGTTGTGTAGCTACAAATACTTGAGAATAGTGGTATATTCCTGGCTACACATTGGTATTTACCTTCTATTGTTCTAGAAGGTTAGTTAAAGTGTATCCTTTCTTCAAATTAATAAGAAAATAGCTATAATTGCCAATATGTTTATGTGGAGTCTTAGTGCCACCTAGTGTTAGGATAAAATGAAGGCATAAAATTGTGAATTCACTAGGGGAGGTCCTATTAATTATAAAATGATGTCACTGGTTAATGATAAAACTTGACCAGTCCCATTCCAAAATGGAATAAAAGATGGTATGGGCTGACAGAGGGGATTATCTTCTTAAAATCAGCTTCTTCCTGATCATCTGAACACACCTTTGGAGGGGAACATCCTAAAACATCTTGACACTTCTGATCCACCTCTTGATCCATCTAATATATCCGTTTGACCACTGTCCAGCCATTGGAGGCAGCCATCTTATAACCATTGAAACTTATTTCTGCTAGCCGATATTCTGGTATATTCTAACCTTACCTGTATTTTGTAGGCAGATTATTAATAATATATCACTATATATATATTCAATTAACCATACTTTGTGTAGAGTATCTGTTTCGGAATAAGGTTGGGGTGTAGCTGCAGTATCATTCTAAACTTTAATCCGAATCAGACATTTGGTGCATACACTGGTGAAAACACGATATCATCTCCAAGGGACTGAATTCAGTTCTAGGCCTGTATGGGTGATTATGTATGTATATATATATATATATATATATATATACAAACCAGATTCCAAAAAAGTTGGGACACTAAACAAATTGTGAATAAAAACTGAATGCAATGATGTGGAGATGGCAAATGTCAATATTTTATTTGTAATATAATGTAGATGACAGATCAAACGTTTAATCCGAGTAAATGTATAATTTTAACCTCTTAAGGACGCAGGGCGTACATGTACGCCCTAGCGTCCTGGTACTTAAGGACTCAGGGCCTACATGTACGCCCTGAGAAGTTCCGATTACCACAGCGCTGCGGGTGGTGATCGGAACAAGATGCCTGCTGAAATCATTCTGTGACAATGCCGAGGGGGGTCCTGTGACCCCCCGTGTCGGCGATCGCAACAAACCGCAGGTCAATTCAGACCTGCGGTTTGCTGCCCGTACGGACCGCGGTATAGAAGGTGTTAACATGGAGGGAGCTCCCTCCCTCTCCCATCGGGGGGCTGCCGCACTCTTGCAGCCCCCGACGGGATAGGATAGTAGAGGGAGGGAGCTCACCTCTCTTCCCATCACCCGCTGCTCTGTAATGGCAGCGGGTGATGAGTTACCATGGCAGCAGGACGCTTCAGAAGCGCCCTGCTTGCCATGGTATAGTATTCTGGTCAGACTTCTGCTAAAGGCAGAAGTCTGACCAGACTGTGAAAAGTAAAAAAATACAGTGCAGTACACTATATAGTGTACTGTTCTGTATTATATAGACACCAGATCCACTGGATCTACAAGAACCAAGTGGGGCTGGGTTAAAAAATCAGAAAAATACATATCACTGAATAAAAATTAAAAAAAACAAATAAACTACACATATTAGGTATCGCTGCGTCCGTAAAAATCTCCTCTATAAAAATATCATGTGACCTAACCCCTCACGCAAATACCGTAAAAAAAATCACAAAAAATGGTGTAAAAAGGCCATTTTTTGTCACCTTGCATCACAAAAAGTGTAATACCAAGTGATCAAAAAGGCGTATGCCTCCCAAAATAGTACCAATAAAACCTCCATCTCATCCCGCAAAAAATGAGTCCTTATATAGGACAATTGCCCAAAAAAATAAAAAAATATGGCTCTCAGACTATGGAGACACTAAGGCTGCATTCACACGAGCGTGATTTCCGCGCGGGTGCAATGCGTGATGTGAACGCATTGCACCCGCACTGAATCCTGACCCATTCATTTCTATGGGGCTGTGTACATGAGCGTTTTTTTTCACGCATCACTTCTGCAACGCGTGTAAATCGCAGCATGCTCTATCTTATGCGTTATAAACGCATCCGCAGCCCCATAGAAATGAATGGGGCTGCGTTAATAACGCATAGTATCCGCAAGCAAGTGCGGGTGCGTTGCGTTTTTCACTGATGGTTGCTAGGAGATGTTGTTTGTAAACCTTCAGTTTTTTATCACGCGCGTGAAAAACGCATCAAAACGCATTGCATCCGCGCGGATAAAACTGAACAACTGAACGCAATCGCAGGCAAAACTGAATGGCTTTGCCTGTGAAAACGCTCAGTTTTCACTGAATGCATCCGCAACGCATCCGGACCTAATCCGGACACACTCGTGTGAACCCAGCCTAAAACATATTTTTTTTTTCTAAAATGCTATTATTGTGTTAAAGTAAAATAAATAAATAAAAAGTATACATATTATGTATCGCCGCGTCCGTAAAAATGTGCTCTATAAAAATATCATATTATCTAACCCCTCAGGTAAATATTGTTAAAAAAATAAAATAAAAACAATGTAAAAAAAAAACATTTTTGTCACCTCACATCTCAAAAACTGTAATAGCAAGCGATCAAAAGGTTATATGCACCCAAAAATAGTGCCAATCAAACCGTCATCTCATCCTGCAAAAAATGATACCCCACATAGGACAATAACCCCCCCAAAAAAAGAGACACTAAAACATGGTTTGTTTTGTTTTAAAAAATGATAATATTGTGTAAAACTTAAATAAATAAATAAAAAGTATACATATTTGGTATCAGCGCGTCCGTCGCAACCTGCTCTATAAAAATAACACATGACCAAAACCCTCAGGTGAACACAAAAAAAAAAAAAAAAAAAATACGGTGTCAAGAGCCATTTTTGTCACCTTACATCACAAAAAGTGTAATAGCAGGCGACCAAAATGTCATATGCACCCCAAGATAGTTCCAATCAAACCACCATCTCATCCTGCAAAAAATGAGCCCCTACATAAGACAGTCGCCCAAAAAAAAAAAAAAATATATGGCTTTCAGAATGTGAAGACACTAAAAAAATCATTTTTTTAATGTAAAACTGAAACAAAACCCCCCAAAAAGTAGCCTTATTTGGTATTGCCGCGTCCATAGCAACCTGCTCTATAGAAATAGCACACAATCTAACCTGTCAGTTCAACGATGTAAATAACAAAAAATAAAAACGGTCCGAAAATAGCTATTTTTTTGCAAATTTTCCATTTTAATCCATTTTTCCAGTAAAAAAAAACAAGGGTTAACAGCCAAACAAAACTCAATATATATTGCCCCGATTCTCTAGTTTGCAGAAACACCCCATATGTGGTCGTAAACTGCTGTATGGCCAAATGGCAGGGCGTAGAAGGAAGGGAACGCTATATGGTTTTTGGAAGGCAGATTTTGCTGGACTGGTTATTTGACACCATGTCCCATTTGAAGCCCCCCTGATGCACCCCTACAGTAGAAACTCCAAAAAAGTGACCCCATTTTGGAAAGTACGGGATAAGGTGGCAGTTTTGTTTGTATTATTTTAGGGTAAATATGATTTTTGGTTGCTCTATATTACACTTTTTTTGAGGCAAGGTAACAAAAAATAGAATTCTGAAATTTCATCTCCATTTGCCAAAAACTCTTGTGGAACACCTAAAGGGTTAACAAAGTTTGTAAAATCAGTTTTGAATACCTTGAGGGGTGTAGTTTCTTAGATGGAGTCACTTTTTTGGAGATTCTACTCTAGGGGTGCATCTGGGGGCTTCAAATGGGACATGGTGTCAAAAATCCAGTCCAGCAAAATCCGCCTTCCAAAAACCATATGGCGTTCCCTTACTTCTGTGCCCTGCCGTTTGGCCATACAGCAGTTTACGCCCACATATGGGGTGTTTCTGAAAACTACAGAATCAGGGCAATAAAAATTAAGTTTTGTTTGGCTGTTGACCCTTGCTTTGTTACTGGAAAAAATGGATTCAAACGGAAAATTTTCCCAAAAAATCGAAATTCTGAAATTTTATCTCCATTTGCCATTAACTCTTGTGGAAAACCTAAAGGGTAAATGACGTTTGTAAAATCAGTTTTGAATACCTTGAGGGGTGTAGTTTCTAGAATGGGGTCATTTTTGGATGGTTTCTATTATGTAAGCCTCACAAAGTGACTTCAGACCTGAACTGGTCCCTAAAAAATGGGTTTTTGAAAATTTCTGAAAAATTTCAAGATTTGCTTCTAAACTTCTAAGCCTTGTAACGTCCCCAAAAAATAAAATGGCATTCCCGAAATGATCGATACATGAAGTAGACATATGGGGAATGTAAATCAATAACTTTTTTGGACGATATTACTATGTATTATACAAGTAGAGAAATTGAAACTTGGAAAATTGCTAATTTTTCCAAATTTTTGGTAAATTTGATATTTTTTTATAAATAAAAATGAAATTTTTCGACTTAATTTTACCAGTGTCATGAAGTACAATATGTGACGAAAAAACAATCTCAGAATGGCCTGGATAAGAAAAAGCGTTTTAAAGTTATCACCACATAAAGTGACAGTGGTCAGATTTGCAAAAAATGGCCAAGTCCTTTAGGTGAAATAGGGCTGAGTCCTTAAGGGGTTTCAGGAAAAATATGTTGATTTAAAATTTCACAGTGTCAACAAATCCCAAAAAGTTGGGACAAGTAGCAATAAGAGGCTGGAAAAAGTAAATTTGAGCATAACGAAGAGCTGGAAGACCAATTAACACTAATTAGGTCAATTGGCAACATGATTGGGTATAAAAAGAGCTTCTCAGAGTGTCAGTGTCTCTCAGAAGTCAAGATGGGTAGAGGATCACCAATTCCCCCAATGTTGCGCAGAAAGATAGTGAAGCAATATCAGAAAGGTGTTACCCAGCGAAAAATTGCAAAAACTTTGCATCTATCATCATCAACTGTGCATAACATCATCCGAAGATTCAGAGAATCTGGAACAATCTCTGTGCGTAAGGGTCATGGCTGTAAAACCATACTGGATGCCCGTGATCTCCGGGCCCTTAAACGACACTGCACCACAAACAGGAATGCTACTGTAAAGGAAATCACAGAATGGGCTCAGGAATTTTTCCAGAAACCATTGTCAGTGAACACAATCCACCGTGCCATCCGCCGTTGCCAGCTGAAACTCTACAGTGCAAAGAAGAAGCCATTTCTAAGCAAGATCCACAAGCTCAGGAGTTTTCACTGGGCCAGATCATTTAAAATAGAGTGTGGCAAAATGGAAGACTGTTCTGTGGTCAGACGAGTCACGATTCAAAGTTCTTTTGGGAAATCTGGGACGCCATGTCATGCGGACCAAAGATGACAAGGACAACCCAAGTTGTTATCAACGCTCAGTTCAGAAGCCTGCATCTCTGATGGTATGGGGTTGCATGAGTGCGTGTGGCATGGGCAGCTTGCATGTCTGGAAAGGCACCATCAATGCAGAAAAATATATTCAGGTTCTAGAACAACATATGCTCCCATCCAGACGTCATCTCTTTCAGGGAAGACCCTGCATTTTTCAACAAGATAATGCCAGACCACATTCTGCATCAATCACAACATCATGGCTGTGTAGGAGAAGGATCCGGGTACTGAAATGGCCATTCTGCAGTCCAGATCTTTCACCTATAGAGAACATTTGGCACATTATAAAGAGGAAGGTGCAACAAAGAAGGCCCAAGACGATTGAACAGTTAGAGGCCTGTATTAGACAAGAATGGGAGATCATTCCTATTTCTAAACTTCAGAAACTGGTCTCCTCGGTCCCCAGACGTCTGTTGAGTGTTGTAAGAAGAAGGGGAGATGCCACACAGTGGTGAAAATGGCCTTGTCCCAACTTTTTGGGGATTTGTTGACACCATGAAATTCTGAATAAACATATTTTTCCCTTAAAATGGTACATTTTCTCAGTTTAAACTTTTGTTCCGTGATTTATGTTCTATTCTGAATAAAATATTAGAAGTTGGCACCTCCACATCATTGCATTCAGTTTTTATTCACGATTTGTATAGTGTCCCAACTTTTTTGGAATCCGGTTTGTGTATATATATATATATATATATATATATATATATATATCTGTATAGATAAAAGAGGGAATCTGAAATAGACCAGATTTGTGTTTATTTAGACATTTGTCGGCTGAGAGAAAACAGGCATCAAATTGTTTTAAAGTATATTAGAAGGTATTAGCGTTATAAGGCATTGTAGTGGATAGATATATACTCTAGAGTACTTTGAATATTTTTAGATTTGCATATCATTGATTGCTTTTGTAATTATATTGTCATTGATTTTATATATAGTAATTTGCACTATATTATTGTTATTTTTTATTGTCCAACTTGTCCAGCGTAGATCACAAGCTCGTTTCAGCTTGGTATTTATGATAATAATTTAGAATCTCCTCCCTTATAGATTCTAATTTATTTAAATAAATAATATAGACTGTTAATCTGAGACAGCATAAATATTCCGACAAGGTCAGCTCAACTGCAAGCCCTCAACTCAAATTTTTTCATAGGGTACGCTGTACAGCATGCACTCGCATATAAGGTTTTAGAGCATAATTTATACAGCATGCACTAGCATATAATGTTTTAGAGCGTCAGCTGAATAACATGCACTCGCATATGTTTTAGAGCGTCAGCTGAACAGCATGCACTTGCATATAATGTTTTAGAGCGTCAGCTGAACAGCATGCACTCGCATATAATGTTTTAGAGCGTCAGCTGAACAGCATGCACTTGCATATATTGTTTAAGGGCCTTGCTCCAAATGTTTTTGAGGGTCACCAGAAGGCCACCAATCATAATTTTTTAAGGGTGTATGATGGCCTCCTTTATGTGTAATAACGGGTGTATTGGAGTGCCTCTTGCTTGTAATTTTTGGCAGCACTTGCACTTTATATATAATTGAATATACAGAAAAGAATGTTTCCGAATGATTTTTTTCTTTTGGGGGGAGGGGTTGTGCGTATTTTTGTCAGTCTGTAAAAGTGGCGTACAACTCGGGCAACATGGTTCCCAGCATCAACCTGGGAGTCCAAGGTGCATCCAGACATTGTCCCCATGCTGCTCCCGATCCATTTCAGTGGTGTTTCTGTCACTTTCTGACCTTTTCCAATGGACCAGGCACCGTCCCCTCCTGCCTGGTTGTCTCCCATTGACTTTCATTATACTTGGGTGCTTGGCCGAGCACATGAATTTAGCAATGTGTTCGGGCCAAACACCCGAAAACCCGAATAGTTTGGTGCTCGCTCATCACTAAATATAATAAAATTTTCCAATGGGTAGTGAAAAGATGCAAAAAGTTAAATAACATTAACGCCACTTCTTTAGAACACTATCCTTCTACCAGTTAATGCCATAGAGCTAGCAATAACAGTAAAGTGTAAATGTAACAGAGAAAAATAAATGTTAAATAATGACATATAAAATATACAAAAATGTGTTCATTATATGAGTACTAGAAAATATAGTTATTTTTAAAAGAATATTTAATATACTATTTTCCACAAATCATAAGCATTACATTTATTTAATGTTATTAAAAAATAAGACTACTGCAAAATTGATAAGTTTAGATCTATACTTCAATTTGTTGCCATTAAAACACGTTTTGTTATATGGGGAGATAGAACAGAAGATATTAAAAAGAACCCGTCAGCAGGATATTGCCCTACAAACTGCTCACATTACCTGTACAATCATTTCATTTCAGAGAAAATCATTTTTGTTACCCCCTCCTGTCGTAAGCTAAATAGATCTTTAATCCTCTGAGTCAAGTTATGACCAAATCCCACCTCCTAGTCAGTGATTGATGTTTTTTTTTGTTTTTTTTTACCACAGGCAATATCATCATCTTGTCTTCCTGGATGAGGTTGCCTGTAATGAAAAATGCCAATCAATGGACAGGAAGTAGGAATTGGATGCAGGGGAAGCAGTCACACAAAGTGACAGCTTCTGCATCATTGACTGTATTGACATAGAAGAATTAGCACAGTGGAAAACTTTATTAGCACAGGGTTTCTTTTTACATGCATTGATTTCCTCCACAGTATGGGGATATGCACTCGTTAATGCCATTGCCCGTCCTCATACACAATCACTGTTTGCCAGCAGAAGAATGTAACTTGAACAGCATGATTTGCTGCCCAAATACATTATTTGAGGTGACTGCATCAATGATTCTATCACCCGATGAACGAACTTTACCCAATCATGCAAATACTCGTTAGTCATACTCGGCCTAAATATCAGGCAGTGTAAAGGGGCCTTATATAAGCAAGAACCCACTTCATGTTTACTTAACTAGCCACTAGGTGTTAAAAGATAATAAGCTTAAACTGGTAGCATTGAATTACTTTACACGTACTCTCACGCATGCCATGCTGAAAAAAAAAACAAAAAACATTAATTAAAAGAAAAAGTGAACTTGAACTGTGATGCAACTGAATAAATATAGTACAGAACAGCTGTCAAAGTAAATATCAAACAACATTAATATCTGTATATTTTCCCAGTGAAACTACTGTGAATCATTTCAAGAGAGCTGATATATGGCATCAGTAATTCTGGCAATAAAATACATAGCATGGCAACCTTTGTCCTAATCTCGTCTTCGGCCTTGGATGCATGTCAAGTGCAAAATGAATAGGAGGAATTTTTATTACATTAGGTGTGTAAAAAATGAATGACCTTGTACACACACTTCCTGAAATAAATAACCCCATTACTTAACTTTCATATATTTTTGAGAAATCATAAACAGTAAAAACAAATCCAGCGTTAATATTTGTATGCTGATGCTGTGTTCCTGGTAATATCATTCTGTTGTAACACTAAGGGTTTCTACACTTTAATCATTTACAGTAAGTCAGATATATTATCTTAGCTGTAAAAGGTAAAGACATAACTATGTAATTGGCCTAGTTGTCAGCTACCCAGAAAAATACCTATACGCTATGGCACATTTTTCTGAGAGCACATCTTTTTCCAACTGTTTTAGGGTGCTTTCACACACAACATTTTTGGGAAAAATCCAAAGTTTTTGCAGTATAGGGAGCCAAACCCAGAAATGGATGAAAAAGAAATGGGAAATCAAATGTTCTATCCATTTGATTTCCCATTTCGTTTTCATACATTTCTTGACCCAAAAAACTAAATTATAAAACATCCTCCCTCCAAAAAATACTCATCGTTGTGTTTTTTTTTTTTGTCATCTCATTCAAAATCATAATATATATATTATGATATATATATATATATATATATAGTTATCTATTGACATTTATGTAAAGGAGTTAAACTGTGAGCCCGCTGGTGGCAAAGACAGTTGGTAATGGATATACTCTATGATCAACATTACCAAAAATGTATGAGGCACATAAACAATGGGATTTGAATTTGATCAAAATATAAATCATAGTGATCCACAAATGTTATTGTCTTAAAGATATTCCTATGACTTGTAAAGGTTAGGAGTACCTTTGACATTGAAGAACCCCTGATATTCAGTATTGCAACCTGCTCCTAGTTTCACACTTTTGTCATGTGGGAGTGTTCTTCCTATTAACACATGTTGGATGATATGTCTGTCCGTCCATGGTGCTGTTGGCTTTACTAGCTCTCATGTATCAGTACATCTTTATTCCTGAATTGATTTTGTTTCTTCTACAGCTTCTGTGATGATAGACACTGATGCTAAGGAATATCTGAGCCAGTAGTCATACCTCTGGTGATAATACGGCTGTCACTATGCAAGCAACTCAGCATGCATCTGGCCATTTGCCCAAAGGATTTGGAGGGACTCCCTGCCTCCATCTCCATTGCATACTGCCATACTGTTATCTGCGTTGTCTTCGTCATTGCCCTCTAGCTCCTCCTGCAACTTCTCCTCTCTTGTCGCTTGGACAGTTATAATTCCTGGGAGTTTGTTGTCCTCCTCCTCATCCTCTGCCTCATCTTGTGCCAGTTCAGCCACCACATGGCTTAGGTGGCCGTGAGATGTAGGCGCTATGTCTCCTGTCCCCTGGACAGCCAGATTTATCAGCATCTGCTACAGGATGTGAAGAACTGAAATGACATCATTCATCCTGTAGTCCTGGCGACTGACAAATAAAGTGGCCTCCTCAAAGCGCATGAGCTGCCACTGTCTAAAATGTTATACCGTGGAGAAATCCTATCTGTCTGCATCATCGAGAAATTGATCACGGGTTTCCTCCAACATGTGGAAATGTTGCATATAAGGTGATGTAGGGAACACTATTCTGCCTTTGCAGCTCAAGAATGGCGTGTAAGTAAGACGGTAGCAGTAAGAGTGACTGATGTGCATGCACAGTTTCCTTGACATTTTACAGTTGAGTGGAAGTCTTCAGGGACCGGGTGACAATTAGATTGAAGATATGTGCCATGCAGGATGCATGGGTCAGCCCTCCCTGATGCAGCACAGACAGAATGTTCTTTCTGTCTTCGTTGACCATGGTTCCTATCTCCAGTTGGCGAAGAGACAGCCAGAATTCAATTTCTTGGTTGATGATGCAGAACAGTTCCTCCCCAGTATGACTCCATTTGCCCATGCTGACCAGATGCAGAACTGCTTGACAACCCTGTGTTTTGCATAGGTGGTATGCTGGAGGACCACTCTGAAGGCTGAGGACAAGGTGAAGATGAGGAGGCAGAGATTACAAAGAGATTACAAAGCAGAGGCAGCATTGCAATCACCTGGCCAAGTTGCTGGTGTGCCTGGGCTGGAACCACATTTATCCAGTGGGCTATAAAGGACATATATTGTCCTTAGCCATAGTTAAAGTTTCACACCTCAGCACTGGCATGAACTGTACCAGACGCTGACAGGCTCAAGTACTGGCCCGCCTTCTCCTTAACGTACGTGTGCAGGGCTGGTACAGCTTTTTTAGAAAAGTAATGACGGTGTGGGACTCTCCACCTTGAAAGGGCACAAGCCATCAGTTCTCTGAAATGTTCACGATACGGAAAGGGAGGGACTGTAGTACCAGCAACTTGGCCAGGTGCACGTTCAGCTTCTGCAATTCCCTCAGGGATCAATTGCTGGTGAAACACGTGATTAGGAGAAGGAGGAGCATCAGGAGCAATAGATGAGTGGAAGGAACCACAGCTTTATTTTGCTGAGGTTGAGGAGCCCTGACTACTGCAGAAGGTGTTCGGGTTGTTTGGAGATGCCACTTGCTGCATCAGACTGTACCACTACATTAGTGCCATGGTTTTCCCAGGTCTCTTTACTGTGATTCTTCATGTGCTGATACAGGACCGTGGTGCAACCCTCACAGCTTCACCTTCTGCTGTCATTTCCTGCATACCACCATACTTACATCCTCCAGAGACTTGATAAAAAAAATTCCCACTATGCCAAGTATGGCATTTTACCCCAAACACTCCATACTGACTTCCTGCTGCTGCCCCTGTGTACCTCTATTTGTTTTCTCACAGGAAGGCTCCTGAGGAGCAGATGGTCTACCCCGGGAGCATTTGGTTCCAGATCTCCAACTGCTTCCACCCTGCTGGCTCAGCCGCATGATGACACCCTGTGGCCATCTCATGGGCCTGCTGCCACCCTCACCCCCTAATAATGATGACCCCTCTTCCCCAGCTTCCATGTGTGATCAGCTACATCATCATTCACTAAAGTCTGTTTGTCACTTATGTAACCCTCATCAGTCTAATGGCCACATCCCTGACTGCTCACAACACATGCTCCTACCCGAATGTCATCATCGCTAGTTGCACGCCTAAGGGAGCACACAGCGGACCTCCCTTCCAAGTCTTCTGGCCTGTAGCTGCTGACTGTCCTCACTAAGCTCGTCCTTGATGAAAAGCAGAGTAGAGCAGGCAGCATACATTTCCAGAGCAGAAGGAGCATCAAAAACAAGAGGCAGTTGCAGGACAGTTGAGGGGACTGCGGATTTCCCTGGGCCATGCCAACTAAATGTGGTGTCAGAGGAACCTACTGACTCCTGGCTGTGTGTATCTGTTGTCACCTGAGATGATGTTGAAGAGTGAGTTAACCAATCCAGTACAGCTGCATTGTTGGTCAAAACACGACTGCTGGATGACAGTGGCAGCTCTGGCATGTTGCTGCAAACGCTGATACCACCACCCCTTCTTCTGTTGCTACTTGTGCCGGCTACAGCAACATTTTTGCCACTTCCCATTCCTTTTGAGGGCCAAATCAACTATCTGTTGGCCGTAGTTTACAGTACTTAAATCAGTAATGTAACTATGTAAGTAAGTATGAATAAAGTATGATAAACACGCCTATACATTAGACCACCTGTTGATGCTAAGTCTGATGCAAAGCAAGTCTATGTATAACAGAACAGATTAAGTATTAATGGCACAGCAAGGGTACTAGATAAAATCACGTATATATTAGACTACCTGTTGACAATAAGCTTGATGCACAGTAAGTCTATGTATTACTGAACAGATGAATTATTAATGGCACAGTAGATGAACTAGCTAAACACACCTATATATTAGAACGCCTGTTGAGACTAAGTCTGATGCACAGTAGGTCTATGTATAACAGAAAAGATAAAGTATAAATGGTGCAGTAGATAAACTAGCAAAACGTGCCTACATATTAAAACTCCTGTTGACAATGAGTTTGATGCACAGTAAGTCTATGTATAACCGAATAAATTAATTATTAATGGTGCAGCAGATGAACTAGAAAAAAGTGCCTATATATATATATATATATAAATATATTTATATACAGTGCTGCCCATAATTATTCATACCCCTGGCAAATTTTGACTTGAAGTTACTTTTATTCAACCAGCAGGTGTCTCCCAAAAGATAATAAGACAATGTACAAGAGGCATTATTGTGGGGGGAAAAACACGCTCAGACTTCTTGGATCGGCTTCTTCAAGCGAAGTGCGCATGCGCCCTGTGCGCAGGCGCCAGATCTTACAGTAGGAGGAGGGGGAGGGAGGGAGAGGGAGAGGTGGCACAGAAGAGTAGGAAGCGGTACAGAAGAGTAGGAGGCGACGCTGGGCACGAACAGCGATGGGTGCGGTCGGGCACCCTGCATCCCTGGACCTCCCCTTTCTTTGATTGACAGATTAGTAAAACCTGTTTTTTACCAAAATAAAGCTACTGATCGCATTCATGAGCCCACATTAGGAATCCTGATGAGACCCTGAGCGTCAGCATATGTTTAGCTGACAGGGGTCAAACTTGGTGACAGAATCCCTTTAAGTTAAAATTTGCCAGGGGTATGAATAATTATGATCAGCACTGTATATATTCATATCTTTATTTAAATAAAACAAAAACAGTTCAAATTAGTGCAAAATCAAAATTCAATATTATTATTCTTTTCTTTCCCACAAACCTCCAATCCCCCCCCCCCTGTGATGCAAAAAAGGAAGAAGCAACAACAAAAATTCAAGATGAATATACCATCAAGGCTTAAAACCTCCAGGCCTCCCATATCTTGGTCCACTTCTCTTGAGCATTTATTTGCTTGTATAGAATATTCTCATAGTTCTTAACCATGTTAACTAGGTCTTTCCAGGTATCTACATCTGGGATGTATCGTGAATACCAGACCCGAGTAACCAAGAGTCTGGCCAAAAATAATATTCTACCTAAAAACATCTTTTGGAATTTAAGTCTACTTAACTTAAAAAGGTCACTCAATATAAAGCATTCTACCTTAAAAGGAATCTGTAACTTCAATTTATAAATAAGAAAGTTATTAATAGCATTCCAGTACCCTTTTAGTTCTGAGCAAGACCCTAGCATATGTTGGTGGTCTGCACCTGGTAGATCACAACGTGGGCACCTAGAACTATCTCGCAACCCACATTTACTAAGTCATAAGGGAGTGACCAGTGTTGGGCTAGCATGCTCGGCCGAACACCAGTTCGGCTTTAGCATCACGATGCTTGGCACATCGCGGTGTTCGGCTGAACACCGCGTGTGCTCGAGCGCAATGCTCGAGTCTCCTCCCCCCACGTTTGTTGGCTGCTACGCAGCCAATAAACGTGCGGGGAAGTACTGCACTCACTGTAATGTCATAGCCATGTTGGTTAATGGCATTACAGTGATTGGCTGGTCAGAACGCGTCATCAAGTAAAAACCGGATTCCAAAAAAGTTGGGACACTATACAAATCGTGAATAAAAACTGAATGCAATGATGTGGAGGTGCCAACTTCTAATATTTTATTCAGAATAGAACATAAATCACGGAACAAAAGTTTAAACTGAGAAAATGTACCATTTTAAGGGAAAAATATGTTGATTCAGAATTTCATGGTGACAACAAATCCCAAAAAAGTTGGGACAAGGCCATTTTCACCACTGTTTGGCATCTCCCCTTCTTCTTACAACACTCAACAGATGTCTGGGGACTGAGGAGACCAGTTTCTCAAGTTTAGAAATAGGAATGATCTCCCATTCTTGTCTAATACAGGCCTCTAACTGTTCAATCGTCTTGGGCCTTCTTTGTTGCACCTTCCTCTTTATCATGCACCAAATGTTCTCTATAGGTGAAAGATCTGGACTGCAGACTGGCCATTTCAGTACCCGGATCCTTCTTCTACGCAGCCATGATGTTGTGATTGATGCAGAATTTGGTCTGGCATTATCTTGTTGAAAAATGCAGGGTCTTCCCTGAAAGAGATGACGTCTGGATGGGAGCATATGTTATTCTAGAACCTGAATATATTTTTCTGCATTGATGGTGCCTTTCCAGACATGAAAGCTGCCCATGCCACACGCACTCATGCAACCCCATACCATCAGAGATGCAGGCTTCTGAACTGAGTGTTGATAACAACTTGGGTTGTCCTTGTCCTCTTTGGTCCGGATGACATGGCGTCCCAGATTTCCAAAAAGAACTTCGAATCATGACTCGTCTCACCACAGGACAGTCTTCCATTTTGCCTCCATTTTAAATGATCCCTGGCCCAGGAAAAACGCCTGAGCTTGTGGATCTTGCTTAGAAATGGCTTCTTCTTTGTACTGTAGAGTTTCAGCTGGCAACGGCAGATGGCACGGTGGATTGTGTTCACTGACAATGGTTTCTGGAAGTATTCATGAGCCCATTCTGTGATTTCCTTTACAGTAGCATTCCTGTTTGTGGTGCAGTGTCGTTTAAGGGCCCAGAGATCACGGGCATCCAGTATGGTTTTACGGCCTTGACCCTTACGCACAGACATTGTTCCAGATTCTCTGAATCTTCGGATGATGTTATGCGAAGTTGATGATGATAGATGCAAAGTCTTTGCAATTTTTCGCTGGGTAACACCTTTCTGATATTGCTCCACTATCTTTCTGCGCAACATTGTGGGAATTGGTGATCCTCTACCCATCTTGGCTTCTGAGAGACATTGCCACTCTGAGAAGCTCTTTTTATACCCAATCATGTTGCCAATTGACCTAATTAGTGTTAATTGGTCTTCCAGCTCTTCGTTATGCTCAAATTTACTTTTTCCAGCCTCTTATTGCTACCTGTCCCAACTTTTTTGGGATTTGTTGACACCGTGAAATTTTGAATCAACATATTTTTCCTTTAAAATGATACATTTACTCGGATTAAACTTTGATCTGTCATCTACGTTCTATTACAAATAAAATATTGACATTTGCCATCTCCACATCATTGCATTCAGTTTTTATTCACAATTTATTTAGTGTCCCAACTTTTTTGTAATCCTGTTTGTACTATATAGCATCCAATGACACGTGTTCAGCTCAATCTTAGTCAGGGAGAGCTGTGCTGCAGAAGGGACAGATAGTGTAGGGAGTGAAATCGTAATATTTTAGGGAAAAAACTTGTTAGAGACCAAAAGTCTTTTTAAGGACTATCGTTGTATCTGGCAACAATATAATTATTAGCGCAACCTGCGATAAATTGTGTGGAATTGTTAGAGAGAACCAAAAGTCCTTTTAAGGACTATAGATGTATCTGGCAGCAATATATATATTAGCGCAACCTGCACTAAATTGGGTGCAATTGTTAATGCCGCTTCTGATAGTGACACAACCTCTGTTACATCTTTTATTTTACATTTGCGCAGCCTCAATATCTGTGACATTCAGCGCAATAGTTTGGCCTCTGGAGACAGCGATATTACCAGCACAACATCTCCTGTATAACGTTTGTGCATCCTAAATATCAGTGACATTTAATCAGTGTCATTTTTTATTAGCAGGTGGTGACAGCGACATTTCTTGCGCTACACCTTCTGTATAACATTTGTGTATCCTAAATATCAGTGACATTCAGTAAGTGTAATTTTCTTATTAGCCGGTGGTGACAGCAACATTACTTGCGCTATACCTCCTGTATAACGTTTGTGCGTCCTAAATATCAGTGATATTCATTCAGAGTAATTTTTTATTAGCCGGTGGTGACATTGACATTACTTGCACTATACCTCCTGTATAAAGTTTGTGCATCCTAAATATCAGTGACATTCATTCAGTGTAATTTTTTATTAGCCGGTGGTGACAGCGACATTACTTGTGCTATACCTCCTGTGTAACGTTTGCGCATCCTAAAATTATCTGTGACATTCAGTGTACTTTTTTCATAGATGCTGCAGACAGCGACATTATCTGTGCTACATCTCCTGTTTAACATGTACGCATCCTAAAAATATCTGTGACATTATGTGTACTTTATTTGCATATACACTTAAAAAACCTGCACTACTGTATGTGTGACATACTTGCAAGCATATAAACCATTAAATATGCGCAAGGCGAGCAGTAAGGGATGGGGAAGTGGCCGTGCTTCTGATGCTGCACGCAGAGACCATGGCCCTGGGCACGGTAAAACTGTGCCTGCTGCCAGAGCACAGAAACATACTCATCCACGATATCTAGCTTAATGTCCCAGTTTGAAGGGTGGCACAGGACACCACTCTCAAAGTCAGACCAGTACGATCAGTTGGATTGCAGCAGATAATGCTTCCAGTCTGTTAAGCACCACCCTGTCTTCCACAAACTCCAGTCACAGTAGTCAAGAGTCTGGTCTGCTCTTTTCATCATCTCTCGCCATGCCCCGCTTGAAGAGGGACATGAGTAGAGTTGAGAAGACACCTGGAAGTTCGAGTTCGTTGAGTTCGGCCAAACTCCCCCGCAAAGTCCGGGTTCGGGACCCGAACTTGACCCCAAACTCGAGCACCATTAAAGGTCAATGAAAGGTCAAAAATGGCTCTAAAAGAGTCATGGAAAGGACTAGAGGGCTGCAAAAGGCAGCAAAATGTGGGTAAGAGCATGACAAGTGCCCTGGAAACAAATGTGGATAGGGAAATGACTTAAACTCAAATAAATAAAAATTAAATATAATAATCTTGAACTAGGAGGAGGTCCATATGGAGTAGGAGGTTGAGGGGGCGGTGGACGTGGCAGTGTAGATGGAAGCGGTGGTGGAGAAGGTAGTCGTCGAAAACACTGTTTTTTATTTTTAACTTTTTTTTTTTTTTAATTTGGGTAGACCCCAAAACATTGGAAAATATAGAATAGAGAAAGAGAGAGTGCGCTGAAGTATAACAAAGGCTGGGTGAGGCCGGTATACATGTCTATTCTGTACAAGAAATGGACAAGTCCTGTGGGATCCATGCCTGGTTCATTTTAATGAAAGTGAGCTTGTCCACATTGGCTGTGGACAGGCGACTGCGCTTGTCTGTGATAACACATGTTCAGACAATACAGTGTCTGCAGGGCATGCCAGCACCTCCAAGGCGTAAGGGCAAGCTCAGGCCATGTGCCCAATTTGGAGATGCAGAAGTTGAATGGGGCAGACCCATCAGTCAGAATGTGTAGGCGTGTGCACACATACTATTCCACCATGTTGCTGAAATGCTGCCTCCTGCTTGTGGTGTACTGACAAAGCTTTTTCACATTTCGGCCATGCTAACCCTGCCTTCTGAGGTGCTAGCGGTGCCCCGGCTGCGTTGGCCACTTCTTCCTCCTCCTCTTCCTTCACTTGTGCTTCCACTGAGGCCCCGGTGTCAGGTGGGAATGCCCTCAGCAGCACGTCTACCAGCGTGCGCTTGTAAGGGGTATAAATCACCCAACAATCTAAACGTCGCCGAATTTACAGAATATATTTCCCAGTCAGGTATGCAGTACAGGGGTAGTTTGAAAGAAAAAAGGGGTATAAATCACTCAACAATCTAAATACTGCTGAATTTACAGAATATATTTCCCAGTCAGGTATGCAGCGCAGGGATAGTTTGAAAGAAAAAAGGGGCATAGATAACCCAACAATCTAAATGCTGCCGAATTTACAGAATATATTTCCCAGTCAGGTATGCAGGGCAGGGGTAGTTTGAAAGAAAAAAGGGAACATGGAGAGTCCCTGTCATTCGTCATCTATTCGCCCCGCTGAAGGATTACTTTGAAAGTGGGTAGAAGCCACACAGGGACCACACGCTGCAGATTTATCATGGAGACATCATGGAGATTTAAATGCCGCCAAATTTATAGAATATATTTCCCAGTCAGATATGCAGTGCAGGGGTAATGTGAAAGAAAAAAAGGTACAGATCACCCAACAATCTAAATACCGCCGAATTTACAGAATGTAGTTCCCTGTCAGGTATGCAGTGCAGCAGGAACACACCCTCCAAGCGACTTGTGAATGACTGGTCTGATAAACGTGGAAATGGCCACCCACAATCTAAGAGCTGGATTTACTGATTAAATCTCACCCACAGAAATGCACTGCAGGCCGCAAACGTACTTTATGGCAAAAAATAAGTGTTTTTTTTTTTTAACCAACAATGTCACAGTTGTATTTACTGGTTATATTTCACTCTCAGAAATACAGTGCAGGCCGCAAACGTACTTTTTAGCAACAAAATTATAATTTGTCCCCCCAGAATCTAACAGATGGATTTACTGAATTGTTTACATTGTCACTTATGCAGCACAGGGGTACTTTACAGAAAAAAATGTGAATATGTCACCCCCTGGGTCCCTAGAGTAACAGACAGATTACCTATAATATTTTCCCTTCCCCTGGCACATACACAGTGCAGGTGCACTTAAAAAATGGGTATATGTCGCCCAATCAACTAAAAGAACAGGATTAAATTATTGTCCCTGGCACATATGCAGGTGCAAGTGCACTACACTTGCACAAAATGGCCGCCGACACCCACCTAACTAACAAACGGATAACACTTATTTGTCTGTGTCACTGGGCTCAGGGCAAGGTAAAAAAAAGTTTCATTGCACCCACAAGAATAAAACGCAGTAGATTGCTGAGTTAACAAGTTGTGATATCAGATACTTTTCTATTCTCTCTCTCACAGAAGCAGCATCCTATCCCTACACTAATAAGAGCTGAGTGATGTGCGGCGCTACGTGACTGCAGCTTATATAGAGGCTGGGTTACATGCTGAACTTGGCCAATCACAGCCCTGCCATTAGTAGGCTTGGCTGTGATGGCTTCTAGAGGCACACATGTTAAACGCTTGTTGATTGGCTGCACTGCAGCCTTTCAACAAGCTTTAATAAACGGCCGAACACCGAACTCAAACCCAAACTTTTATGAAAATGTTCGGGTACGAAAATTCCTAAAGTCCGGTACGAACCCATTCGCTCAACTCTGGACATGGGGAGATCTTGTGCACTGATTCCCAAACTCTTGAGCATCCAGAGTCAGAAAAAGATGATGGTGGGGAACAGCAATTAGTGTTTCACGAGGTGGATGTTGATGATGAGACACAGTTTCCAATAAGTCAACCGCAATTAGCGTCTCAAGAGGTTCATGATGAGGATGAGACACATTTGTCAATAACTGAGGTTGTTGTTAGTTCAACAAGTCAGGAGGATGACCAGAGTAAGGAAGTGGAAGAGAGAAGGTGGACGATAAACTCACTGACCCAACTTGGGAAGGTGGCAAGCCAAGCAACCAGGGCCGTTCTAACAAGGGGCAAAAGGGGCACCTGCCCCGGTCCCAGTTGTTTCTGTGGGGCCCAAGGCAGGTGCCTCTTGATCTCCTTTGACCACTACACATTTCAATTACATTGAGTGGCCGTCCACCCCAGATGCTGCCATGAGGGTGCTGCCATGCCTTCCTGCATGCCGCCACTTCAGAGCGAACTGTGAGAGTAAGAGCTGTGGGAGAAAGAACCTTCCATGACTTCATCACCATGTGACCAGTAACATAGTAATATTACTGGTCACATGGCTATGTCCTTTTCTTCTTCCAGGACTCTGTGTTGCTGCAGCCTGCAACAGAAGGGTAGGTCACGTGGGTACAGGCACTGGCCAACTGTCTGCAGAGGAGAAAGATCAGGGATGGCTGCTCAGCAGTGTCTGTAGAGGGAAGAGAGTATGTCAGCACTGGAGAGGTACAGTGGATGTAACAACTGGAGAGGGCCTGAGGATTGTATACTGTGAGACTATATACTGGGGAGCAGCTGTGTGAGATTATATACTGGGGGGGGCTGTATTGGATTATATACTGGGTGGCTGCTGTATGGGATTATATACTGGGGGGCTGCAGTATGAGATTATATACTGGGGGGGCTGCTGAATGAGATTATATACTGAGGAGCTGCTGTATGAGATTATATACTGGTGGGGCTGCTGTATGAGATTATATACTGGGGGGGGGCTGCTGTATGAGAATATATACTGGGGGGGCTGCTGTGTGGGATTATATACTGGGGACTGCTGTGTGGGATGATATACTGGGGGCTGCTGTGTGGGATTGTATTCTGGGGGGCTGCTGTGTGAGATTATATACTGGGGGAGGGGGCTTCTTTGTGGGATTATATACTGGTGGGGCTGCTGTATGAGATTATATACTGGGGGGGGGCTGCTGTATGAGAATATATACTGGGGGGGGCTGCTGTGTAGGATTATATACTGGGGACTGCTGTGTGGGATGATATACTGGGGGCTGCTGTGTGGGATTGTATACTGGGGGGCTGCTGTGTGAGATTATATACTGGGGGAGGGGGCTGTTGTGTGGGATTATATACTGGGGGGCTGCTGTGTGGATGATATACTGGGGGGCTGCTGTGTGGGATTGTATACTGGGGGGCTGCTATGTAGGATTATATACTGGGGGCTGCTGTGTAAGATTATATACTGGGGGGATTATATTCTGCTATGTAGAAATATATACTGGGGGGCTGCTGTATGAGATTATATACTGGGAGGCTGCTGTATGAGATTATATACTGGGGGCTGTGGTATGATATTATATACTGAGGGGCTTCTGTGTGGGAATATATATTGGGGGCTGCTGTGTGAGATTATATACTGGGGGGGCTGCTGTGTGTGATTACATCCTGGGGGGCTGCTGTATGAGATTATATACTGAGGGGCTGCTATGTGGGATTACTGAGGGGCTGCTGTTTGAGATCATATACTGGAGGGCTGCTTTATGAGATTATATACTGGAGGGTGCTATATACTATGGGGTGCTACAGTTGTGTTCAAAATTATTCAACCCCCACTGAAATTGAGTGTTTTGGCCAGTTTGACATTGATTTTGATCATTTCAGTCATCTTGTTTACAATTAAATCAAAGAGGCACTTCTAAGTCAGACAAATATAACATAACATTTATAATGAAATAACCACAAATGTCTTTTCTGTGCTCACATCATTATCAGTTTTATTCAACCCCCAAGTGACATTCAATCTTAGTACTTAGTGCAACATCCTTTTCTAGTTATAACAGCTTTTAAACGTGAAGCATAGCTTGACACAAGTGTCTTGCGGTGATCTACGGGTATCTTCGCCCATTCTTCATGGGCAAAAGCCTCCAGTTCAGTCATGTTCTTAGGCTTGCACGCTGCAACTGCTTTCTTTATGTCCCACCACAGGTTCTCAATCGGATTTAAGTCTGGTGACTGCGGTGGCCACTTCAAAATGTTCCAGCCATTAATCTGCAACCATTCTCTAGTGGACTTGGAGGTATGCTTGGGATCATTGTCTTGTTGAAAGGTCCAACGTCTCCCAAGCCTCATGTTTGTGACAGACTGCATCACATTTTCATCCAATATCTCCTGGTACTGAAGAGAATTCATGGTACCTTGCACACGCTTAAGCTTCCCTGTACCTGTACTGTACCTGTAGAAGCAAAACAGCCCCAAAGCATGATTGACCCCCTGCCATGCTTCACAGTAGGCAAGGTGTTCTTTTCTTCATAGGCCTTGTTCTTCCTCCTCAAAACATAGCGTTGATCCATGGGCCCAAACAGTTCTAATTTTGTTTCATCAGTCCACAGAACACTATCCCAAAACTTTTGTGGTTTGTCCACATGACTTTTGGCATACTGCAGTCGACTCTTCTTATTCTTTGGAGACAGCAAGGGGGTGCGCCTGGGAGTTCTGGCATGAAGGCCTTCATTACGCAGTGTGCGCCTTATTGTCTGAGCTGAAACTTTAGTACCCGCATCTGACAAATCTTTTTTCAGTTCCTCAGCAGTCACATGGGGACTTTTCTCCACTTTGCGCTTCAGGTAGCACACAGCAGTCAAAGTCAGCATCTTCTTTCTGCCACGACCAGGTAGCGTTTCAACAGTTCCCTTTGCCTTGAATTTGCGAATGATGCTTCCTATGGTGTCTCTTGGTATGTTTAACATCTTTGCAATCTTCTTATAGCCATTGCCCTTCTTGTGAAGAGAAATTACCTCTTCTCTTGTCTTCCTGGACCATTCTCTTGACTTCACCATGTTTGTAAACACACCAGTAAATGTCTAGAAGGAGCTCAGTATCACAGTCATTTTAAATCTGCCTAATTGGTGCTTATTATGCTTGATTGCTGCTCCTTGACATCCACAGGTGTTTTTTGAATACCTGATCGAAAACACTTGAATGAACCTCTGTTCTTAAGAGTGGTAGTCTTTAAGGGGTTGAATAATTGTGTCAATGAAGAAATCACAAAAAAAAACATGTAATACTGTATTACAAAAGCAATTGATGTCATTTTAGTTGCATTTGGTTCTTTAATAAGTCCTTGTAAGATTTCATTCTGAACACAATTATAAATGTACACTAAATTCCCTAAAACCCTTGACAGCATTGGGGGTTGAATAATTTTGAACACAACTGTATACTGTGGAGTACTGGGGTGCACTGGAACGCTAGGGTGAGTCGAGCCCCGGTCTCCTTCCTGAACTGCAGAGTGGTGCCCACCTCCAGCCCTGAGCCCAGCTGCCCAGAGCAGCCTGCTGGAGTCTTCAGAACTGTAAGTATTTACAGTAATTCACTGTAAGCACTATATTATATATGGTGGTGGAGGGCTTGATTGCATGCTAAGGCGTGAGAAGGCGGGATCAAGGGGGACCAAGTAAATTCTCGCCCAGGGTCCAATCAATATTAAAGATGGCCCAGCGAGCGAGGACAGCAGTATAGAGGGGGAGGGATCCTCAGCACCGCAACAGGCTGTAAGAGGCAGTGGGGTGGCAAAAGGGAGAAGGCAGGCCACACCAAACAGGCTCACAACTGTTCCCTTGCCAAGGGGTAGGTGTTCTGCAGTCTGGCGCTTTTTTAAGGAAAGTGCTGACGATGAAAGAATTGCCATTTTCAACCTGTGCCGTACCAAAATGAGCAGTTACGTGAACACTAGCAACCTCAGCACTACCAGCATGATCCGCCCATGGCATCAAAGCACCCTAATAGGTAGGCCGGACGCCTGGGTCCACAATCAGTGTCTGCGGGTCACACCTCTGCCTCCTCCTCCCCTGTGCAACGTGCTGGCCAATCTCCTGTCCAAGACGCAGTCCCGGATGCCACCCGCCATGCACCTGGACCTTCGCAAGCACCATCAGCTAGTACATCCACTTCAGTGTCCCAGCGTAGTGTTCTGATGTCTATACTCCAGACCTTTGAACGAAAGTGCAAATACCCAGCCACCCACCCACATGCCATAGCACTAAATGCGCACCTTTCAAAATTACTTGGAAATGTTTCCATTTAGGCTTGTGGACACTGAGGCTTTCCGCGGACTGATGGCGGCAGCCTTACCGCATTACTCCCCAGCCGCCAATATTTTTCACGGTGTGCAGTCCCAGCCTTACACCAGCATGTGTTCCATAACATCACCCGTGCCCTGACCAACGCAGTTTTTGGGAAGGTCCACTTAACGACTGACACATAGAAAAGTGCTTTTGGCCAGGGATGCTTTTGGCCGGGTTCGTACCGAATTTTGGGGTGTTGATCACATGGACCCGAACCCAAACATTTACATAAAAGATCGGGTTCGTTGTTCGGCAATTTCTATGGCGCATTTTGAAAGGTTGCAAAGCAGCTAATCAACAAGCGTCATACTACTTGCCACAAGAGGCCATGACAGCCATGCCAAATATTGGCATGGCTGTGATTAGCCAAGTGCAGCATGTGACACAGCCTCTATTTAAGCTGGAGTCACGTCGCGCCGCACGTCACTCTGCTCTGATTAGTGTAGGGATAGGATGCAGCTGCTGTTAGGGCAAGTTTAGGCAGGGATTAACTCAGCAAAAACACTTAATGAAATGATTGATCTCCAGCGCTAAGTCATTCAACTTCTGCTAGTTAATTGCTCACTGTTTTCAGGCTGCTCAGAGCGTTTTTCTGTCACTTTTTTCTAGGGTGATCAGTGGCCATTTTATGTCTTGTGGTACGCCAGCACAAGCTGTCACCAAGTCTATTAATCATCAATAGTAGTTTTTTTTTTTTTTTTTTTTGCTATATCCTACATCAAGGGCTTGGCTGTGCTTATTGTCACCCCTAGAAACTCAGGATAGAATTTTCTATATTTTATTGAGAGGTGAAATTCTCTTCAAAAAATAGCAATCCCCTAAATCTGGTGTTCCAGCTATGGCTAGCCAAGTGTAATACTGTCTGGCAAAGAATATATTTTCTGGGGTGAAATTCAATTTCCAAAATAGCATTACCCTAAATCAGTGGTTTCTGCTGTGGCAGGACAAGTTTTATAGTCTCCGTCAAAGGATATATTATTTTCTGGGAAGAAATTCAGTTGCAAAAATAGCAATACCGTAAATCTGTTGTTCCAGCTGTGACTGGACAAGTTTCATAGTGTCCGTCAAAGAAAATATTATTTTCTGGGGTGAAATTCAGTTGCAAAAAAAGCAATACCATAAATCTGGTGTTCCAGCTGTGACTGGACAAAATTAATTGTGTCTAGCAAAGGATATATTATTTTTTGGGGTTAAATTCAGTTGCAAAAATGGAAATACCGAAAATCTGTTGTTCCAGCTGTGAATGGACAAGTTTCATAGTGTTCATCAAAGGATATATTATTTTCTGGGGTGAAATTCAGTTGCAAAAATAGAAATACCGTAAATCTGGTGTTCTAGCTGTGACTGGACAAGTTTCATAGTGTTCGTAAAAGGATATATTATTTTCTGGGATGAAATTCAGTTGCAAAAAAAGCAATACCATAAATCTGGTGTTCCAGCTGTGACTGGACAAAATTCATTGTGTCTAGCAAAGGATATATTATTTTTTGGGGTTAAATTCAGTTGCAAAAATAGAAATAGCGAAAATCTGTTGTTCCAGCTGTGAATGGACAAGTTTCATAGTGTCCGTCAAAGGATATATTATTTTCTGGGGTGAAATTCTGTTGCAAAAATAGAAATACCGTAAATCTGGTGTTCTAGCTGTGACTGGACAAGTTTCATAGTGTTCGTAAAAAGATATATTATTTTCTGGGATGAAATTCAGTTGCAAAAATAGAAATTCCATAAAATCTGGTGTTCCAGCTGTGACTGTACAAGTTTAATAGTGTCCGGCAAAGGATATATTTTGTTCTAGGGTGAAATTAAATTGTTAAAATAGCAATACCATAAATCAGTGGTTACAGCTGTGGCTGGCAAAGTTTAATACTGTCCGTCAAAGGATATTACCAGCGATCCTTTCAGGTGATGAAAAGGACCTATATATGGCCAAATGTGAGATATATGTATGTGCTTTTGTATGGTGGGAGATTCTGTGTCTGTGTCTGAGTAGTCAGTTCTGGGGACTTCACTATATGGAGTGGTTCTGCGCTTTTTTTCAGGTAATAAATTGCTGGCGTTATGCGCTTGGTGAGTGCGGGTGCCTGCGGCTGGCGGACATTGGGCGCATGTATGGGATCGCATGATCAAGTGTTGATCATGCGGCCGGTGCAGCGTCTGGTGTTGCCGGGTAACGGGGGCATGGTTGCCATGGACACGTGATATCTATGGTATCGTGTGACGCGGGTGACGCAGCCCTAACTGGGGCATGCGCACTGATCAGAGACACACACCAGAGTGAGAAGTAAATCCTTCAATCCAAGTTAGTTTGTTGTGCTAGGTATGATTGCGATCTTGTTGCACATGTGAACCAGGCTACGTCAGAACTAATCACCGCCCACTTGCTGAGTTATATTGAGGATTTTTTAAAATAGTGTGTATTGTATAATGTGGATTTGTTATACACACTTAATATTCTGTAACTGAGCTTTATTGGATGTATATGCACTAATTTGATATGCAATTTAGAGGGGTTTGTAACACAGAGATTTTGCACTGGCACTGCAAGAGTTATTTGGAATGATCATGTGACACATGTTGATTGATATTGTATGCACTATATAAGATTGTTAGTTGTCCTTATTCACTGCTTGACGAGGGTTCCAGTAGGGACCGAAACTTCGCCTGCACCTATGGGTAAATAAAATACTCACCTTTTTTCACTTTTATTGGAGTGCTACTCTATGTTTTTAATATACTATTGGAACTGGCCAATTCAGTGAGCGTGCACCCGATCCATATACAGGCTAGTGCTGTTCTGCTTTTGTATACAGTTGCAAAAATAGATATACAGTAAATCTGGTGTTCCAGCTGTGACTGGACAAGTTTCATAGTGTACGTCAAAGAATATATTATTTTCTGGGGTTAAATTCAGTTGCAAAAATAGCAATACCGTAAATATGGTGTTCCAGCTGTGACTGGACAAGTTTCATAGAGTCCAGCAAAGGATATATTATTTTCTGGGGTTAAATTTAGTTGCAAAAATAGAAATACCGTAAATCGGGTGTTCCAGTTGTGACTGGACAAGTTTCATAGTGTCTGTCAAAGGATATATTATTTTCTTGGGTGCAATTCAGTTGCAAAAATAGCAATACCTTTAATCTGGTGTTCCAGCTGTGACTGGACAAGTTTCAAAGTGTCCGTCAAAGGATATATTATTGTCTGGGGTGAAATTCAATAGCAAAAATTGAAATACCGTAAATCTGGTGTTCCAGCTGTGACTGGACTCGTTTCATAGTGTCCGTCAAAGGATATATTATTTTCTCGGGTGAAATTCAGTTGCTAAAATAGCAATACCCAAAATCTGATGTTCCAGGTATTGCAGGCCAAGTGTAAATCTGTCTGTAAAAGGGTATATTACACTCAGCGTGCATCTCCAAGTGTATTTCTTTCCGTTAAAGGGTATATTACAGAAAGTGTTAAAATACAGTATAATCCTCTACATTTGCACCCACTGTTTTGCATCTCTAAGTGTATGTCTTTCTGTTAAAGGGTATATTACACAAAGTGTTAAAATACAAGTGCTGAAAGCATAATACTATATATATTTTCATACACTACTGTGCATCTCCAAGTGTAAATCTGTCCGTAAAAGGATACCTTTCATCCACAATTGATATTCCCTAAAATCTGTGGTTACTGCTGTGCATGGATTAGTGTAATATGGTACATAAATAGATAGCCAGATAGTGTTAGGTGCCTGTAAAAAAAAGGCCTGAATTTGAATTCAATACATTGGGACAAATTATTTTTTTCTTATTGTGGTGAACGGTAACAATGAGAAAAACATCTAGTAAGGGACGCAGACGCGGACATGGTCGTGGTGTTGTTAGTGGACCCTCTGATACAGGGAGAGGACGTGGCCGTTCAGCCACACGTCCTAGTGAACCACCTCAGGTTCCAGTACACGCCAGAATTTACAGCGATATTTGGTGGGGCCCAATGACGTTCTAAGGATGGTAAGGCCTGAGCATGTACAGGCACTAGTCAATTGGGTGGCTGACAGTGGATCCAGCACGTTCACAACATTTTCTCCCACCCAGTCTTCTGCAGAAAGCGCACAGGTGGCGCCTGAAAACCAAGACCATCAGTCTGTCACATCACCCCCATGCATATCAGGGAGGTTTTTTGCCTCAAGTTACGCAGCAGTCTCTTATACTGTTTGAAGACTCTGCTGGCAGGATTTCCCAAGCGAATCCACCTTGCCCTTCCCCAGTGGTGGAAGACATAGAATGCACTGACGCACAACCACTTATGTTTCCTGATGATGAGGACATGGGAATACCACCTCATCAGAGTCCGCACGTCTCTGATGATGACGAAACACAGATGCCAACTGCTGCGTCTTTTTGCAGCGTGCAGACCGAACAGGAGGTCAGGGAGGAAGACTGTGTGGAAGACGATGCAGGGGACGATGAGGTCCTAGACCTCACATGGAATGAAGGTCGTGGCACTCACTTTCATAGTTCAGAGGAAGAGGCAGTGGTGAGACCGAGCCAACAGCGTAGCAAAAGAGGGAGCAGGGGGCAAAAGCAGAACAGAACAGCCGGCGCCAAGAGAGTTCGCCTGCTACTGGCCACCGCCACCAGGGACCGAGCACCCCAAAGGCAGCTTCAAGGAGTTCAAGGAGAGAAAGCGTAAATTCCCACCTAGGCACCCTCGAGCCATGGGTCTGAAACCCAGCATTTCTTAACTACTGGCCTTCGAAATGCTGTCATTCAGGCTGGTGGACACAGATAGCTTTAAACAGCTGATGGTGATGGCTGTCCCACAGTATGTTGTTCCCAGCTGCCACTGCTTCTCCAAGAGAGCCGTGCCTTCCCTGCACAACCAAGTATCCGATAAAATCAAGTGTGCACTGCGCAACGCCATCTGTGGCAAGGTCCACCTAACCACAGATACGTGGACCAGTAAGCACGGCCAGGGATGCTATATCTCCCTAACTGCACACTGTGTAAATGTAGTAGCGGCTGGGCCCCAGGCGGAGAGTACTTTGGCGCACGTCCTTGAGCCGCCAAGGATCGCAGGGCATCATTCTTTGCCTCCTTTGCCGGTGGGCCTCAAGCCCGGCCTGGTGGAGTGCGATAATGGGTGAAATCTCGTCGCAGATCTGGGTCTAGCCGGTTTGACGCACATCCCTTGCCTGGCGCATGTGCATAAAATGCGCTTCCGGCATTCACATCCTGCCGCTACTCGCCTGTCTGCGCTACAGCGTAACTTCTGTCTTCCCGCTCACCGCCTCATATGCGACATGCCCACCAGGTGGAACTCCACCTTGCACATGCTGGAAAGACTGTGCAAGCAGCAGCAAGCCATAATGGAGTTTAAGCAGCAGCACACACGGGTCAGTCGCACTGCGAAACAACACCACTTCACCACCAATGATTGGGCCTCCATGCGAGACCTGTGTGCCCTGTTGCGCTGTTTCGAGTACTCCACCAACATGGCCAGTGGAGATGACGCCGTTTTCAGCATTAAAATACCACTTCTTTCTCTCCTTGAGAAAACACTTAGGGCGATGATTAAAGAGGAGGTGGCCAAGGAGGAGGAGGAAGAGGGGTCATTTTTAAGCACTTTCAGGCCAGTGTTAGAAGTGGCTCAGAGGGAGGTTTTTTGCAAAATCAGAGGCCAGGTACAAATGTGGCCAGCCAGGGCCCACTACTGTAGGATAAAGAGGATGGGGAGGAGGTGGAGGAGGAAGAGGATGAAGCATGTTCACAGTGGGATGGCATCCAACGCAGCTCGGGCCCATCACTGGTGCGTGGCTCAAGGGAAACGGAGGATGATGATGATACGCCTCCCAGAGAGGACAGCTTGTCCTTACCTCCCTGGCACACATGAGCGACTACATGCTGCAGTGCCTGCGCAACGACAGCAGTGTTGCCCACATTTTAACATGTGCGGACTACTGGGTTACTGGGTTGCTACCCTGCTTCCCTGGTACAAAGACAATGTGCCCACCTTACTTCTTGCACTGGAGCGTGATAGGAAGATGTGCGAGTACAAGCGCACATTGGTAGACGCATTACTGAGAGCATTCCCAAATGTCACAGGGGAACAAGTGGAAGCCCAAGGCGAAGGCAAAGGAGGAGCGAGAGGTCGCCAACGCAGCTGTGTCATGGCCAGCTCCTCTGAAGGCAGGGTTAGCATGCCAGAAATGTGGAAAAGTTTTGTCACCACGCCACAGCTAACTGCACCACCACCTGATACGGAACGTGTTAGAAGGAGGCAGCATTTCACTAACATCGTGGAACATTACGTGTGCACACCCCTCCACGTACTGACTGATGGTTCGGCCCCATTCAACTTCTGGGTCTCCAAATTGTCCACGTGGCCAGAGCTAGCCTTTTATGCCTTGGAGGTGCTGGCCTGCCCGGCGGCCAACGTTTTGTCTGAACGTGTATTCAGCATGGCAGGTGGCGTCATTACTGACAAACGCAGCCGCCTGTCCACAGCCAACGTGGACAAGCTGACGTTCATAAAAATGAACCAGGCATGGATCCCACAGGACCTTTCCATCACTTGTGCAGAATAGACATTTATAACTACCTCCCCTTAACCATATATTCTTGTACTCCAGGGCACTTCTTTATTGAATCCTCTTTTTTAACATTACCATTATTTTGCGGGGCAACCTATTGTTGAATGAACCTCTCCTCCGTCTGGGTGCCAGGTGCCTAAATATCTGAAAGTGGCTTTCTACATTGGTGGGTGACATGAAGCCTGATTCTCTGCTTTGGGACCTCTCTCCTCTGTCTGGGTGCTGGGGCCTAAATAACTAAAAGTGGCCTTCTCCGTTGGTGGGTGACATGAGGCCTCTTTTGCTGCTATGGGATCTCTCTCCTCTGTCTGGGTGTCAGGGGCCTAACTTTCATGTAGTTCCTTGCTGTCTTGGTGGCAGAAATGTAACTCTTTTTACTGTCTAATGACCGCCCCATTGTCTGGGCGTCAGGGGCCTATATGTCGTTTAATCATCTCTTGTCTTGGTGGGAGATATTAAACTCTTTTTACTGTCTAATTACCGCCCCATTGTCTGGGTGTGAGGGTCCTAAATTTCACGTATTTGCTTGCTGTCTTGGTGGCAGACATTTAACATTTTTTACTGTTTAATGACCGCCACATTGTCTGAGTGTCAGGGGCCTATATGTCATTTAATTATTTGTTGTCTTGGTGGGAGTTAATAAACTCTTTTTACTGTCTAATGACCTCCCCATTGTCTGGGTGTGAGGGTCCTAAATTTCACGTACTTGCTTGCTGTCTTGGTGACAGACATTTAACATTTTTTACTGTCTAATGACCGCCCCATTGTCTGGATGTCAGGGGCCTAAATGTCATTTAATTATTTGTTGTCTTGGTGGGAGATATTAAACTCTTTTTACTGTCTAATGACCTCCCCATTGTCTGGGTGTCAGTGTCCTATATTTCGTTTAATTGCTTGCTGTCTGGGTGAAAGACATTAACCTATTTTTACTGTCAAATGACCTCTCCTCTGTCTGGGTGTCAGGGGCCTACATAAATGATAAAGGCCTGTTCAATTGCAGGTTGACCTGAGACCTGTGTTGCTGTTACAGGACCACTCTCCTCTTTGCGGTTGCCATGGCCCTGAGTCTGTGAATGAGGCCTGTTTCACTGCATTCAGACATGAATCCTTTTTGGCTGTGACGAGAACTTCAACTCCCATAGCATTCCCACCAGATGCCACCCCAACCTTCTATTCCACCTCCTCCTCCTCCAAGTTGCCAATTGATATTGGTTAATTTTTATTTATTTTATTTTATTGTAAGTCATTTCCCTATCCACATTTGTTTGCAGGGGATTTACAGTTGTGTTCAAAATTATTCAACCCCCAATGCTGTAAAGGGTTTTAGGGAATTTAGTGTACATTTGTAATTGTGTTCAGAATGAAATCTTACAAGGACTTTTTAAAGAACCAAATGCAACTAAAATGACATCAATTGTTTTTGTAATACAGTATTAAATGTTTTTTTTGTGATTTCTTCATTGACACAATTATTCAACCCCTTAAAGACTACCACTCTTAAGAACAGAGGTTCATTCAAGTGTTTTCGATCAGGTATTGAAACCCTCTGTGGATGTCAAGGAGCAGCAATCAAGCATAATAAGCACCAATTAGGCAGATTTAAAATGACTGTGATACTCAGCTCCTTCTAGACATTTACTGGTGTGTTTACAAACATGGTGAAGTCAAGATAATGGTCCATGAAGACAAGAGAAGAGGTGATTTCTTTTCACAGGAAGGGCAATGGCTATAAGAAGATTGCAAAGATGTTAAATATACCAAGAGACACCATAGGAAGCATCATTTGCAAATTCAAGGCAAAGGGCACTGTTGAAACGCTACCTGGTCGTGGTAGAAAGAAGATGCTGACTTCGACTGCTGTGCGCCACCTAAGCGCAAAGTGGAGAAAAGTCCCCATGTGACTGCTGAGGAACTGAAAAATTATTTGTCAGATGCGGGTACTGAAGTTTCAGCTCAGACAATAATGCGCACACTGTGTAATGAAGGCCTCCATGCCAGAACTCCCAGACACACCCCCTTGTTGTCTCCAAAGAATAGGAAGAGTCGACTGCAGTATGCCAAAAGCCATGTGGACAAAACACAAAAGTTTTGGGATAGTGTTCTGTGGACTGATGAAACAAAATTAGAACTGTTTGGGCCCATGGATCAACGCTATGCTTGGAGGAGGAAGAACAAGGCCTATGAAGAAAAGAACACCTTGCCTACTGTGAAGCATGGCGGGGGGTCAATCATGCTTTGGTGCTGTTTTGCTTCTACAGGTACAGGGAAGCTTCAGCGTGTGCAAGGTACCCTGAATTCTCTTCAGTACCAGGAGATATTGGATGAAAATGTGATGCAGTCTGTCACAAACCTGAGGCTTAGGAGACGTTGGACCTTTCAACAGGACAATGATCCCAAGCATACCTCCAAGTCCACTACAGCATGGTTGCAGATTAAAGGCTGGAACATTTTGAAGTGGCCATCGCAGTCACCAGACTTAAATCCGATTGAGAACCTCTGGTGGGACTTAAAGAAAGCAGTTGCAGCGTGCAAGCCTAAGAATGTGACTGAACTGGAGGCTTTTGCCCATGAAGAATGGGCGAAGATACCCGTAGATCGCTGCAAGACACTTGTGTCAAGCTATGCTTCACGTTTAAAAGCTGTTATAACTGGAAAAGGATGTTGTACTAAGTGCTAAGATTAAATGTCACTTGGGGGTTGAATAAAACTGATAATGATGTGAGCACAGAAAAGACATTTGTGGTTATTTCATTATAAATGTTATGTTATATTTGTCTGACTTAGAAGTGCCTCTTTGATTTAATTGTAAACAAGATGACTGAAATAATCAAAATCAATGTCAAACTGGCCAAAACACTCAATTTCAGTGGGGGTTGAATAATTTTGAACACAACTGTACCTACCTTTTGCTGCTATTTGCAGCCCTCTAGCCCTTTCCTGGGCAATTTTACAGCCTTTTTAGTGCCCAAAAGTTTGGGTCCCCATTGACTTCAATGGGGTTCAGGTTCAGGCTTGGGTTCGGGTTCGGGGTGAAGTTCGGGTCGAGTTCGGATCCCTAACCCGAACATTTTCGGGAAGTTCGGCCGAACCCGAACAACTAGGTGTTCGCTCAACTCTAGATGCTACATTTCCCTGATGGCACACTGAGTGAACGTTGTGGAGGCCAGGAGCAAGTCGTACCCTGGGATGGCACAGGTGCTACCGACGCCAAGGAGTGCGTGTCCTACTTCCATCAATGTTTCCGAAGCCGCCTACGTTAGCGGCTGCAACCTCCCCTTCTCCTCCTCCACCTTTTCCTCCACTTCCACCTCTGAATTCTCATGTTGCAGCACCACTCAGCCATCAGTCAATAGCTGGAAGCAGTGTAGCACTGCAGTGGCGAAGCAGCAACAGGCCATGTTTAAACTGATTTGCTTAGGTGACAAAAAGCACACCACCACAGAGCTATGGCAGGGTATAAGGGACCAGAATGAGCTGTGGCTCTCGCCACACAACCTATAACCAGGCATGGTTGTGTCTGATAATGGCCTTAACTTGGTGGTGGCTTTAGAGCTCGGCAAGCTCACACACAAACAATGCCTAATCCACACATTCAACCTAGTGGTTCAGCGGTTTCTCAAAACCTACCCCAATTTTCCTGAGCTACTAGTGAAGGTTACCGCGTGTGTGCACATTTCTGAAAGTCATTGACAGTTTTTATTTGTTATTAGCAATACTGAGGATTATTGAGCAAATGCTGACCGAGTGAAGGCGGATGCTGCACAGACAGGATCCATTTTTTATGGGTTATTGTTCTGACAGATCAGAGGAAGGGCAAATTAATCACTGACCTCAACACAAAATTACTGCTGACACCCTATCAATTCTGTCGGAGGGCTCTACTTGTATAAGTGTTTAATAGAATAGTTTCTGTAGACATCTATGCGGAATCAGCTGACGAGGGTGTAAAAGGAGTGCGCTTCTTTTTGATGCCAACATCGACCTGTAAGGCTGAGTTAATACTTGAGTTATTTTGTCAGTTTTGGCCCCATGACTGCCCAAATAAGTGAAGTGTGCAGTGATTCTAAGAGTGACGCCTGTCATTTGCATGTCATACTGACTCACAGTATTATTTCACTATCAAAGCAGACTCCCCATGAGTGTTACTGCAAGGCACAGTGTTCTACACCACTATAAAGGCTCTCAGCAGCCAGAAAATAGCAGTTTTTTAACGTAATGTAAAAAAGCTCTTTATAAGTTAATCTATTAGTTAAAATTAATGTAAGTTCATAGATAACAGGAACAGGAAAATAGATCCACAATATTAAAGTCTCATCAGTCCTCTCAAAGCATATCGGCCGAATTCAATAGAACAAACATGGAGGTCGCGCTGAGAGCAGCAGGGGAAATCCGGCAGCAAAGTCCACGTGGGTAGCAATCGGGACCAGGGAGTTGCATCCACATTGACCATTATCATTATTTAGGCAGGTAGAAATTGTTTTACCGCAGACCCCCACAATCCGGTAGTGCACTCAAAGAGAAGGTCATGTCGAGGAGGAGGAGACTCTAAGGAGAAATCTCTCATCACCTGGCCATAGATGAAGCAGGAGCCATGGTGGAATCAGAAGGAGCATGAGACACGGTAGAGCGAGGCATGGAGAGGGCGGAGGGCGCGATGCACCTACACTACGTCAACACGTACACCAAAAAGTGCCTATATATTAAACCGCCTGTTGACAATGAGTCTGATGCACAATAAGTCTAGGTAGAACAGAATAGATTAAGAATCAATGGCGCAGCAGGTGAACAAGATACACAGGGCAATTGCACTGAGCCTGCACTCTCCCTGCACTGTCCCTATAGTCTCCCTACACTGTCCCTACAGTGTCTAAAAACTCTCCCTGCAATCTCCCTACAATGTCCCTGCACTCTCCCTGTCCAATTCTATACAATTAATAGCATTCTAAAACACTGTCCCTAGTGCTTGCCATATCTGTACCTATGCTTAGTTTACAGTGAAATGGTGACCACCGCTCGGTGGATTTTACAGATCTGTGACATCAATGGGGATTGCTAATTAATGATTAGCTAGCTGCACGGCATTATGAGTCGAACCGTGCTCCCATGCTTCTTCCTTACAATTTGTAACATGTGTAGCTGCCATTTTAGGAAAAAAATTGATTTGTTACCACAAAGTTCTAGGAAATTTGGATTTGTGGCCATTTGAATTTTTCCTGAAATTCCGATCAAAGTCGATTTGTTTCATTTTGATTCGCTCAACACTACTTATAACACACACAAAAAAAACTCTAGGTAGATATAGAAGATTCTAGTAATCTAATTTTTGCAACTAATTATTTTTTTCATTGCATCAGTAAGACAAGTTTCCCAAAATAAATGTAACATATAATGTTCTGCAACACTGTAACAAATCAAACAGTACTTATCGAATGATTCACCTCGAGGATAGTAAATGCATTAAAAACAACAGCAACCTGGCATATAGTCATAGGCTCTAAAAAGCAGTGTTATATATTTGTGATTACGTTTATTCTAGGGAACAGGAAGATTAATCAGTATAAATAGAGTACTTCTGATGGCAGCACGATGAGTACTTTTCAAACTTTAATGAATGAAAATTCATTAATATTAAGAAATTAATTAGAATAAAAGCTTTCTTTTTATCTCTGAGGGCTTTGCCAAGTTTAATGAATTACCTTTCACTCTGTCATTAGACACAAGGTGATAGATTGAAATGGAAAGAACATAGATATTTAAAAGCAGGCAAAATATATTTTACTAAATATGTGCACAATAAAAGAATTTTTTGTGAAAGTTCTCCTATCAATAATTATATTTTATTCATGTTGCCTAAATGAATAATACGTATCTATGCTTTAACTGTGTTATCTATCTTAAATGGAAAATGGCATCTTCTTAAGATTTCAATAACCTGTTGCTTCCTTCTCCTTCCTGAAAGTTTTCTACATATGCTCAGAAATATCATCAGTCTTTAAAAATTATGTCCACTTTAAAGAGGACCTGTCACCTCCCCTGACAAGTCTGCTTTAGTAACTATTTGCATTCCCCATGTACTAATGATTTTGGAGCATCTGTTCTTATTGACTCTATGTTGTGCCTTTCCTTCGTTGCTAGCATCTTGCAGTTAAGGTACAGATGGGTGTCACCAGTTACCTGTGCCATGTGACACCATTAGCACTGATTGGACAGAGTCCTACACACCAATTACTGGTAACACCCAGCAGTACCTTTACTGCAGACTTCTGGCAATTTATTTGTACACTTCTAGGATTAATACAGGAATAGCACAACATAGAATGATAAGATAAGATTCTCCAAAACTGGTATTACATGAATAACACAAGTACTGTAGTTACTAAATCAGTCTATTCTGAAATACAACTGAATTAGGCGATAGAGTCGGCACCCGACACTTATGGAGCTTGTACGTACGAGTATACCTGATTTATAGTGATTCGTGATTAATTAATTTGTAACAAATCTAATTTCTTGTCAGCGTTCAGAAAATCAAATTTTTCAAAACTTTTCTCTTCAACTACCCAGATATAGCCTGGGAATCTGAAAGCTGTACATCCCATAAAGGAAACAGGTTCTTGGCAATAGCCAAAGACAATTACCTTTCCCAACTGGTTCAGGACCCCACTAGAGGGACGGCCATACTGGACTTAGTATTAACCAATAGACCTGACAGTACAACAGATGTGCAGGTTGGGGGACACCTAGGAAATAGTGACCATAAAGTAATAACCTTCCAATTATTCTTCAAACGAGAGGGAGGAACAAAGATACCAAACATCAAAAAAGCTAAATTTAGCCAAATAAGTGAGGCCATAGGCCAAACTAACTTGGACAAAGTCCTCAAAAATAAAAATACAACCACAAAATGGGAGATTTTTAAAAGCATTGTAACATCTAATTGTGAGAAGTACATACCTTATAGGAATAAAAGGCTAAGAAACAATAAGAAACCAATGTGGATAAATAGAACCGTAAAGAAAGCGATAAATGACAAAAAGAAAGCATATAGATCACTAAAAAAGGAGGGGAGCAAGGAAGCACTGATAAACTATAAGGAAAAAAATCGAATATGTAAAAAACGAATAAAAATTGCCAAACTAGAGACCGAGAGATTGATTGCCAAAGAGAGTAAAACTAACTCTAAAATGTTCTTCAATTATATAAATGGTAAAAAATATAAATCGGAAGGAGTCAGCTCTCTACATAGCAATGAGGGGGGTGTTGCAGAGAGCGACAATGATAAAGCAAAACTATTAAATATTTTTTTCTCCACTATATTCACTGAGGAAAATAAACTGTCAGATGAAATGCAGAATGTAAAAGTAAATTCCCCATTAAAAGTGCCCGGACTGACCCAGGAAGAAGTACAACAGTGACTTAAAAAGATTAAAAGAGACAAATCGCCAGGACCGGATGGCATACACCCCCGTATCGTGAGGGAATTAAGTGATGTCATAGCCAGACCTTTATTTCTGATATTTACGGACTCTATACTGACAGGGAATGTTCCACAGGATTGGCGCATAGCAAATGTGGTGCCAATATTCAAAATGGGTCTAAAAACAGAGCCTGGAAATTATAGGCCAGTAAGTTTAACATCTGTTGTGGGTAAACTGTTGAAAGGTTTTCTAAGAGATGCTATCTTGACGTATCTCAATGAAAATAAACAAATAACGCCATATCAGCATGGCTTCATGAGGGAACGGTCATACCAAACAAATGTCTGTTAGTGGGTAAGTAACTGGCTGAGTGACAGAAAACAGAGGGTGGTTATTAATGGTACACACTCAGATTGGGTCACTGTCAATAGTGGGGTACCTCAGGGGTCAGTATTGGGCCCTATTCTCTTCAATTTATTTATTCATGATCTTGTAGAAGGCTTACACAGTAAAATATCAATTTTTGCAGATGACACTAAACTGTGTAAAGTAATTAACACTGAAGAGGACCGTTTTCTCCTACAGAGGGATCTGGATAGATTGAAGGCTTGGGCAGAGAAATGGCAGATGAGGTTTAACACTGACAAATGTAAAGTTATGCACATGGGAAGGAATAATGCAAGTCACCTGTACGTACTAAATGGTAAAACACTCGGTAACAGTGACATGGAAAAGGATCTAGGAATTTTAATAAACAGCAAACTTAGCTGCAAAAACCAGTGTCAGGCAGCAACTGCCTAAGGCCAATAAGATATTGGGTTGCATCAAAAGGGACATAGATGCCAGTGATGAGAACATAGTCCTACCACTTTACAAATCTCTAGTCAGACCACACATGGAGTACTGTGTACAGTTCTGGGCTCCTGTAAAAAAGGCAGACATAGCAGAGCTAGAGAGGGTTCATAGGAGGGCAACTAAAGTAATAACTAGAATGGGGGCAACTACAGTACCCTGAAAGGTTATCAAAATTAGGGTTATTCACCTTAGAAAAAAGACGACTGAGGGGAGATCTAATATCTATGTATAAATATATCAGGGGTCAGTACAGAGATCTCTCCCATCATTTATTTATCCCTAGGACTGTGACGAAGGGACACAGGTTTGCTCTGGATTTCTTGGAGTATTGCAACCCTTACATTGAAAGGTGTGAAATCGGCAACAAAAATCTAAGTAAACTTTTGTATTGTGCATATGGTATTTGTAAAAATCTATATTGCTGGTACTACATTACTTTTCTAGTAAATCTACATTGTGTGCTGTTGCAGTTTGTGTGCTGCTTTATAATTTTAATGTCCTGAATTTTACCATTTTAAATACATTTTTGCCCTCTATTAGGTCACTGAAGCCTGAGATGGCCATGGCAATCTGACCAGCAAGCAACACTGACACAAGACATTTGGCAGAAAATATTGGAAATATTAGTATATGCTGCATTAGTTGTCACTTAGTATTTTATATGCACCCTGCCTGCCGGATGGCTAATGCCAGTGCTGTGAGTTTAAAACGGTTTTCCGAGATATTTTTACTGATGACTTATCCTTTGGATATCCTAAGTATCTGATCAGTGAGGGTGTCGGACAACCACTGATCAGCTGTTTGAAAAGCACCAGAACTTGCAATAGTGCCATGGCCATCTCCCTGCTTACCAAGCACAGCACCATCCATTTGATAGAGGCTGTCTTTTGTATCGCAGCTCAGCCTCATTTACTTAAATCGGGCTGATCTGTGCCTAGGCCATGTGACCAATGAACGTGACATCACATGACCTAGGGAATGCTACTAGAATTCTGATTGGCAGGGGTCCCGTGTGTCAGTAAAAACATCTTTGAAAACCCCTTTAAGTTATTATAACTTATGGTCATGGCATTGCCAATCTATCATTCAGCTGTCTAGAGTATAGTGATGGGTATCTAAAATGGCAACCTTCAAGTAACTAACATTTTTTGGAGATATAAAGTTATATGACAGGTCAAATGCTGAATTTCCAGTTTTTTGCTTAAGTTTCACTTACATCTAGTGATCTTAAACAGAAGCTGTCACCACAAAAGGCACCATAATATGCAGGCAGCATGTTATAGAGCAGGAGGAGCTGAGCAGATTAATATATAGTTTTATGGGAAATGATTCAGTAAAACTTGTATTTGTACACTTAAATCTCTGCTATTTCTGATTTCAGTTGTACATGGCAGAGGTGTTATCAGCTATTGATAGCATTCTGTGTTGTAGCTGCAATTTAGGAAAAGTCCCAAATCAGGGGACTAAATTTGGCTGCCTGTGGGATTCAAATTGGTTAATAAATTTCCCTAATGCCAGGCGTTGCGGTCGACCTAAGAATCAAACAGCCAGATATCTTTGCTGGTTAAATGATTCTCTGCCAGGCAACGCCCGTAGAGCCACTTTTATTAGTTCTACATTGGAGGTCTAGTCACTCTTTAGCAATCATTTTTAATATGACCAATCAAAATCATTTAATAAAGTAACCAATCAGGAATGAAAAGACAGAATACAGAAGTTAATTCAGAAAGTTTTGTGCTAAAATACAAGATCTAAATGTATATGTTCTTTATTATTGCTATGAGCCTATTTCCTGTGTCATATTATCATGCTTGATCAAGCAAGTACTTCCTATTTGCAATTCAAGCTTTATTAATTGTTCCTATGAATTATAATTTTGTAATGGGTAAGCGAAAAGCAGCAGGTTTTTTACTTCAAAAGTACTGGCACAGAGAAGGGGGGCAAAGACAAAATGGATGCCTCTCAATGTACAACTGTGTTCAACTAAAATCAATTTCTCTCACACTGTGTTAGCATGTATACAGAGATAGGATAGTTGTGCACTGGGGAGGTCTTAACTTCAGAAAAAAATTGATTTATAAATATATTACACGTTTTACTAAATCTGTTTACCATAAAACTATATATCAATCTGATCAGCTCCTTATGCTCTATAACATGCTGCCCACAGATTCAGATTGCATTTTATGGTGACAGATTCTATTTAAAGGGGTTGTCCAGCTTCAATCCAAAGTTTATTTAGGCCCTGGAGAGCAATGTGCCTAACCTCATGTGCTTCATTTCCGATGGTGTTTTGTGTACCAATGCAGCCAATCACTAGCCTCAGCAGTAACGCAATTCCCCAAATGGCACATCACTGCTGGGTCACGGTAGGTTAGGTACAACATTGTCAAATGCCTATATAAATCTGGGGTTGAAGCTGGGCAATCCCTTCAAATGTGCTGCAATGGTGCTTTACCTAGACTTAAAGGGGTTCTCTGACAATAATGCAATTTTACCAAGTTTATCAAGATTCATACTTGCATACTCCCCGCTACTCTGGTCCTCCATGCTTCTCCATTAGTGTTGAGCGAGCATGCTCGGCCGAACACCTGTTCAGCTCGAGCATCGCTATTGTGAGCTATAAAGCACCCGATGACATGTGGTTCGGCTTAGTCTTAGTCGGAGAAAGCTGTGCTGTAGAAAGAACAGATAGTGTAGGGAATTTAATTACATTTTTTTGTTAGGCAGGGTTGGTGTTAGAGACCCAAAAGTCCTTTTAAGGACTATTGTTGTGTCTGGCAGCAATATATATTTTTAGTGCAACCTGCGCTAAATTGCGTGCAATTGTAGAGACCCAAAAGTCCTTTTAAGCACTATTGTTATATCTGGCAGCAAGATATATTTTTAGCACAACCTGCTCTAAATAGCAATTGTTTGGCCGCTGCAGACAGCAACATTATATGCGCTACATCTCCTGTGTAACATGTGCGCAGACTAAAAATATCTGTGATATCCAGTGTACTTTTTCCGTAGACGGCGTTCGCTTCGGACAGTGACATTACCTGTGCTACATCTCATGTATAGCGTTTGCGCATACTAAAAATATCTGTCACATCCAGTGTACTTTTTTCGTAGACACTGCAGACAGCGACATTATCTGTGCTACATCTCCTGTTTAACGTGTGTGTGTGTGTACTAAAAATATCTGTGACATCCAGTGTACTTTTTCCGTAGATGCTGAGTGAAGAGTTAAACAGAATAAGCTATTTGATCCCTATGAAGGACAGGATGTTTCACAACGTCATTCTAGGGGGAGAATGTATTTATATTATCCTCCATATAGGGAATTGTTTCTACTCAGCAACATTGTATATGTGAACCACACCTGTTCCTGTATGTCAGTGTGTATGTATAACAGCTGTAAGGACAAAGATAAAAATAGGGCTGCTTTCTAAGACCACCTGTGTGCCTGTGTGTCATTGAAGGGAGCTCTCCAGGCGCCTGTCATAAGAAAAGCCAGGGCACTGCACACTGAAGCAAAACTCTTTCACAGCGGACAGTGACATTACCTGCGCTACATCTCCTGTATAACTTTTCTGCATCCCATATATCTGTGACATTGACTGTAATTTATTTGCGCATACACTTTAAAAAAATGCGCTACTGTATGCGCTACTGTACGTGTGACATACTTACAAGCATATATACCATTTAATATGATGAAGGTGAGCAGTAAGGGATGGGGAAGTGGGCGTGCTGCTGATGGAGCACACAGAGGCCATGGCCCTGGGAGCGGTGAAACTGTGCCTGCTGGCAGAGCACAAAAAACAGAATAATCCACGATACCTAGCTTCATGTCCCAGTTTGCAGGGCGGCACATGACACCACTCTCGAAGTCAGACCAGTGCGAGCAGGTGGTCGGTTAGATTGCAGCAGATAATAACTTTCAGTCGGTTAAGCACCACCCTGTCTTCCACAAAGTCCAGTCTCAGTAGCCAAGTCTGGTCAACAGAATTCTCACCCTGATCCTCCTTCCTCCTACCATGGAGAGTCTCTGCAAACCCACACTCGGATATTCCGCGGAGCTCTTTTCATCGCCATTTCTTAATTTGGGCCATTCGTCAAGCCTGCTTGAAGAGGGACATGAGGAGATCTTGTGCCCTGATTCCCAAACTCTTGCGAATCCACAGTCAGAAACATATGGCGGTGGGGAACGGCAATTAGTGTTTCACGAGGTTGATGATGAGGATGAGACACAGTTGTCAATAAATGAGGTTGTTGCTAGGTCAGGAGGATTACCAGAGGGAGGAGAGGAGGTGGTAGATGATGAAATCACGGACCCAACCTGAGAAGGTGGCAAGCTGAGCCAGGAGAGTAGCACAAAGGGGGGGGAATCCGCATCACCACAACAGGCGGCAGTGAGGTGGCAAAAAGGAAGGGGGCCACACCAAACAGACAAGCAAGGGGTAGGTGTTCCACAGTCTGGTGCTTTTTTGATGAAAGTGCGGATGATAAAAGAATAGTCATTTGCAACCTGTGCCATATCAAAATGAGCAGGGGCGTGAACACTAGCAACCTAACCACCACCAGTGAGGTGGCAAAAAGGAAGGGGGCCACACCAAACAGGCAAGCAAGGGGTAGGTGTTCCGCAGTCTGGTGCTTTTTTGATGAAAGTACGGATGATAAAAGAATAGTCATTTGCAACCTGTGCCATATCAAAATGAGCAGGGGCGTGAACACTAGCAACCTAACCACCACCAGCATGATCCCCCAAATGGCATCAAAGCACCCTAATAGGTGGGCCAAATCCCTGGGTCCACAATCAGTGTCTGAGGGTTACACCACTGCCTCCTCTTCCCTCTGTTACGTGCTGGCCTTTCCCCTGTCCAAGAGGCAGGCCCGGATGGCTCCCGCCCTGCACTGGACTTTCGCAAGCACATCCACTATGTCCCAGCGCAGCATACAGATGTCCATACTCCAGGGCTTAGAAAGAGAAAATACCCAGCCACTCACCCACAGGCCATAGCACTACATGCACACCTTTCAAAATTGATGGCCCTGGAAATGTTGCCATTTAGGCTTGTGGACACTGAGGACTTCCGCAGCCTGATGTCGGTGGCCCTCCCGAGTTACGCAGTCCCTGGCCACCACTATTTTTCAAGGTGTGCCGTGCCTGCCTTACACCAACATGTGTCCTGAAACATCACACGTGCCCTTGGAAGGTACACTTAACCACGGACACATGGACAAGTGCTTTCGGGCAGAGATGCTACATTTCCCTGACGGCACAGTGGGTGAACGTTGTGGAGTCCGGGAGTGAGTCATACCCTGATATGGCACAGGTGCTACCGACGCCAAGGATTGCAGGCCCTATGTTGATCAGGGTTTCCGCCAGCACCTACATTAGTGGCTGCAACCCCCCTTCTCCTCCACTGCAATTGCCAGCTCACCGTCTGTTGTGCAACGTGAGCACATGCTGGAACTCCACGTTCCGCATGTTGGCCAGGCTTGTGAGCAGCAGAGGGCAGTAGTGGAATTCCAGCTGCAACATGGTCATCACCTTTCCAGTCAGCTTCCGCTTATCAAAAGTGACGAGTGGGCATGGATGTCTGACCTTTGTGAGGTTTTTACGCAACTTTGAGGAATCAACACAGATGGTGAGCGGCGATGCTGCTATTATCTGCGTAACCATCCCACTTCTGTGTCTACTGAAATGCTCGCTGCTCACATTGAAGGCGGACGCTTTGGATCGTGGAAGAGGTGGAAATGGGGGAAGACAGTACACAGGGTTATAGCCAGACCACCCTCATTTTGTCTTCTCCGCGCAAATTGGATGATGATGATGAGGAGGAAGAGCAGGAGACTGTTGCATCCGCTCCAGAGGGTAGTATCCATAGCAGGTTTATTCCATCTGTTCAGCATGGATGGGCAGAAGAGGAGGAAGAGGATGAGAAGATTTAGAGTCATCCTCCTAATGAGGACAGAGAAGTCTTGTCTGTTGGGACTCTGGCACACATGGCCAGAGTCCCGTTGACCCACGCGTTATACGCGTTTTGTCCAACACCAATTACTGATTGTTCACTCTTCTCGACCCTCGCTACAAAGAGAACTCCTCATCTCTCATTCCTGTGGTGGAGGAGACTAGCAAAATGGTGCAATACCATTGTGGTATCCACAGGCCCTTGTGGAAAAATTGCTCCAAATATTTCCAGCTGACAACGCTGGCGGCAGAGCACGTAGTTCCTTGGGCAACCGAGGAGGGGAGACGAGGGGAACACACAGGAGTTCCAACAGAGGCAGGGCAACACTCTCCAAGGTCTGTGACAGTTTTATTACACCCCGCCAGCACCCTCATCCTGATGCGTGGCCTACTGTCACAAGGAGGGAAACATTTTGGAGGGTGATGAAGGAGTACATAGCAGACCGTGTCTGCATCCTCAATGAACCCTCTGTGGCTTACAACTATTGGGTGTCCGAGCTGGACAAGTGCCACAAACTGGCGCGCTATGCCTTGGAGGTGCTGGCTTGCCCTGCCGCCAGTGTTTTGTCAGAGCAGGTATTTAGTGCTGCTGGGGGCATAATAACTGATAAGCACATCCGTCTGTCAACTGAAAATGCTGACCGATTGACTCTTGTAAAAATAAACAAGGCCTGGATTGCCCCTGACTTCTCTACTCCACTAGAGGAAAGCAGCTGAACAGAAAGGTACATTAAATGTGGCTTTTATGGTGTATTAAATACCCATGCACCACTTCCACCACAAAAAAGGGTATATGGTTCAATCTTCCTTTTCTCGTCCTCCTCCTCCTCCTCCATCATATCAACATGCTTATTAGGCCTAATTCACACGTCCGCAAAATGGATCCGCATCCCATCCGCGGAAGGGTTGCAGACCCATTCATTTCAAAGGGGCAGGAATGGATGTGGACAGTACACTATGTGATGTCCGCATCAGTGTTTCCGCATCAGTGTTTCCGCATCCGCGTTTCCGTTTCCGCAAAAAAATAGAACATGTCCTATTCTTGTCCGCAATTGCGGACAAGAAAAGGCATTCTCTATATAGTGCCAGCAATGTGCGGTCTACAAAATGCGGAATGCACATTGCAGCCATCCGTGTTTTGCGGATCCGTGTTTCCGCAAAACACACTACGGACGTGTGAATTAGGCCTTAGGCTTCCCTTGATCCTAGTGTTTTAGAGGGTCAGCTCAGCAGCAGGCCCTCAACCATAATTTTATCGATGGTCTGCTCAGCAGCAGGCCCTCGCCAATAATTTCCATGGTCAGATCAGCAGCAGGCCCTTGCCCCTAATATTTTAGAGAGTCAAGTCACATGCAGACCTCAACCATAATTTTTTTTGATGGTCAGCTCAGCAGCAGGTCCTCAACCATAATTTTTTCTATGGTCAGCTAAGCAGCAGGCACTCGCACATAATGTTTTAGAGAGTCAGCTCAGCAGCAGACCCTCACCCCTAATGTTTTAGATCGTCAGCTCAGCAGCAGACTCTCACCCCTAATGTTTTAGATGGTCAGGTCAGCAACAGGCCCTCGCCCCTAATGTTTTAGAGAGTCACCAGCAGGCCCTTGCTCCTAAAGGTTTTGAGAGTTCAGGCCATCAATCATAATTTTTCAAGGGTGTGTATGATGCCCTCCTTTATGTGATATACAGGTTGTATCGAAGTGCCCCTTCTGTGCTGCTCATATTGTTTTGTAATGTTCTATAATTACTGTATTAATATGTTTGAGGATGCTGCCATCAAGTGGTCAGAATTATTATTGCATAGTAAGTTTAGATCTGCTTTAATAGGAAGTTGTAATATTCTTATGAGAGACAGTGACCTTCAACCTGGAACTTCTTGTCCTCCATTTTATGAGTGAGCCTGGACCAGCAAGCAGCACACAGTGGTGCTCTGAAACCTTTCAGGACTTATGGTGGAATTGTCCGTAAGTTTTTTCATTGATGGTAGGAAGCTGTTACACAATGTTTAATGTACTGACATGTATGTTATGATTATGTTTATGTTGTAGTTTTACAAAGTTATTCAGAAAGAAGAATACATACAGATTTGATGTCTCACTTTTCTTGACTTCTGAATTTTTGTTAAGCTGTCTGAATAGCGTTATACAACAGTCGCGAAGCAGAACAGTAAAAGGACAACCACGCGGCGGTCTGGAATAAACAGAGACGCCATTACTGCAGCATGAGTCTAAGATCAGGAACGAAGTACCAGGCTGATGACACGCTACTGCTGACACAGCAAGGCAGGGAAAACATCCCCAGTGCCCAGCAAGAAGATGCACAGTCACATGTGTCCAGATCTTTACAAGCTAGCAAGATGTACTCAGCAAGTTTCTCAGCAGTTAGAGCTTGTGCCAAGGCATTACTGCAGCATGAGTCTACGATCAGGAACGAAGTACCAGGCTGATGACACGCTACCGCTGACACAGCAAGGCAGGGAGAACATCCCCAGTGCCCAGCAAGACGATGCACAGTCACATGTGTCCAGATCTTCACAAGCTAGCAAGATGTACTCAGCAAGTTTCTCAGCAGTTAGAGCTTGTGCCAAGGCAGAAGCTGCCCGTGTCCAGTTACAGTACGCAGAAAAAGAAGCCATGATGATGTAAGAGATAGCAGCCAAGAAAGCTGCCATAGCACAAGAAGAAGCAGAATTAAAGTCAAAATTGCTCATCCTGCAGCGACAGACTGCAGCCGCAGTTGCTGAAGCGGAGGCCGCTGCCTACATGGGAACAAGTCGGTCAGAAAGTGAAAAATCATATAAAGACCCAAAGGTTCCAGAAAAACCTCTATCCTTCGCAGATCGTGTGAGTGAGTATGTCAAGAACCTTACTGATGTGCATACAAAGGAACGGTCTCTCAAACTTGAAGCAACAGAATTCAGACCGAGACAGACAGACCCCCTGTGCAGGTCCGATCAACCACATGAGATTAGCAGCTGCCAGCAAAGCAAGGATAAAGCACCAGAACCCCGAAGAATCAAAAAAACAAGTGTTTCCACCATTTCAACCTAAAGATTACATGTGTGAACATCAATGTGCAGTAGATGTCACCAAATATCTCATCCGCAAAGAACTGGTGAGCTTAGGCTTTCTCCAATTTGATGACCGTCCTGAAAACTATTGGGCATGGAAATCTTCCTTTCTGAATGCCACTGAAAGCCTGAACTTATCACCAGCAGAGACGCTTAATTTAATGATAAATGGCTTGGTACCGAGTCAGCAGAGCATGCAAAGAGGATGAGAAGAGTGAACCTGTTCAACCCTGCAGTAGGACTCAACATGACCTGGAAAAGACTAGAAGAAACATATGGATCCCCAGAAGCGATTGAAGGAGCACTGTTGAAAAAGCTTGAAGCCTTTCCAAAGGTGGGTTACAGAGACAACGTGCGGCTACAAGAACTGAGTGACCTTCTGCTAGAGATAGAATATGCCAAAGAGGATGGCTATTTGCCAGGACTTTCATACCTAGATACAGCTAGAGGCACTAATCCCTTAGTAGAGAAGCTACCTTCCAGTCTGCAAGGCAAGTGGATGTCTGTGGGAGGCAAATTCAAAGAAGACTATGGAGTTGCTTTTCCCCCTTTCTCTGTGTTTTCTAGGTTTGTCCGACAGCAAGCAAAGATCCGGAGCGTTCCCAGTTTCGCCTTCGCCACCAGCAGCAATCAATCGCACAGACCTGAAAGGCCTCACAGACCTTATGGTAAGACCTCTGTATCCACACACAAAACAGCTGTACCCTCAGAAGTCACCGACTGTCAAAGTACCCACATGGTACAGACCATAGAAAACCCTATACACAAAAAAACACATCCACTAAAGAAATGCAAAGGCTTTAGAAGCAAACCCATTGCTGAGCGGATGTCCTTCCTTAAACAAAATGGCATCTGTTTTAAGTGCTGTGGTTCCACTTATCACATTGCCAAAGACTGTAAAATGTCAGTAGAATGTTCCGAATGTGGCAGTGAGAAACATATTGCAGCTTTGCACCCTGGGCCTGCTCCTACTCCACTAGAAACTGTAGAACCCGTTAAAGATCAGGGCAGGGAGCGAGAAGAGACCCCACTCTCCTCATTAATGTCTAACTGCACAGAAGTATGTGGCCCAGGCAAGAGTGCACGATCATGCTCTAAAATCTGTTTAGTGACTGTGTATCCCACTGGTAAAAGAGAAAGGGCAGTGAAGATGTATGCGGTGCTAGACGAAACAGAGCAACAGATCCCTTGCAAAGCCAGACTTCTTTGAGATCTTTAACCTTAAGGTAAGTGCAGTTCCATACACTCTAAGGACATGTGCGGGGACAATTGAAACCACAGGGAGAAGAGCTACTGGCTTTACCATTGGATCCCTCAATAAGAAAGTGCAGTTCTCACTTCCTACCCTTATAGAGTGTGGCATGATACCTGATGACAAAACAGAGATTCCCCCTCCAGAAGTAGCCCATCATCACCCTCATCTTCGCTCAACTGCTCACCTTATCCCAGCTGTTGAGTCACATGTTTCTATCCTTCTACTTCTGGAAAGAGACATTCTTCAGGTACACAAGGTACGTCAGCAAATTATTGTACCTTACAACGCCCCCTATGCACAGAGACTAGACCTGGGGTGGGTTATTGTAGGAGAAGTTTGCCTGGGGACAGTTCACCAGCCTGACAACGTTAGTAGTTTGAAGACATCTGTGTTAACAAATGGACACGCATCCCTTCTCAGTCCCTGTCATGACAGCTTTGTAGTAAAAGAAAGCTTTGGCAAGCCAGCACAACACTGGGACTCTCCTATGCTACATTGCAAAGGAGAAGTCAATTCCAACATTGAGACAGACAGTCTAGGGATTACAGTGTTCCAGAAAACTAAAGATGATGATAAACAGGCCCTGTCTATAGAGGATCAGACCTTCTTGCAGATCATGGACAGAGAGGTCTACCAAGACGAAAATCACAGTTGGGTGGCCCCTCTCCCCTTTCAAACACCCAGACGTGTTTTGCCTTGTAACAGGGATCGAACCTTGAAGTGTTTGCATTCACTCAGCAAAACACTACAGAGAAAGCCAGAAGTGAAAAGAGATTTCACTGAATTCATTAAAAAGATGCTAGACAATGATCACGCTGAAGTAGCAAGTCCCCTTGAGACAGATAGGGAGCACTGATATCTACCAATGTTTGGTGTCTACCATCCACACAAACCTAACCAAATCAGAATAGTTTTTGATTCCAGCGCAGAGTATGAAGGAGTTTCGTTAAATGACGTACTGTTAAGTGGCCCTGACCTAAACAACACCTTGCTAGGTGTCCTTATGCGCTTCAGAAAAAAACCCATTGCCTTCACAGCAGATGTGCAGCAAATGTTTTATTGCTTTCTCGTCAGAGAAGACCATAGAGACTTTTTACGCTTTCTCTGGTACAAAGACAATGACATAGACAAGGAAATTATTGAGTATAAAATGAAGGTGCACGTATTTGGCAACAGGCCCTCTCCTGCTTTAGCTATATACTGCATGCAAAAGGCAGCCCAGAAATATGCAGAGTGCTATGGACAAGACACCAAACACTTTGTATTGAGGCATTTCTATGTAGATGATGGACTCGCTTCTGCTAGCACTTCTGAAGATGCAATTTCCATCCTCAGTAAAGCAAAGCAGATGCTGGCAGAATCCAATCTTCATAAAATCGCTTCCAACAGCCAAAAAGTCTTGGAAGCTTTCCTTGTGGCAGACAGAGCCAAGGACCTTAAAGATCTTTGCCTAGGTACAGACACCCTTCCCCTGCAGAGAAGCCTAGGCCTAAGTTGGGATCTAGATACAGACAGTTTTGTTTTCCAAGTTTCCTCAGGGGAAAAGCCCTTTAAACGTAGAGGAATTCTATCCACCCTGTGACAATAAGAGGTAAGGCCTTAGTTCGTGAACTGTCATCTGGGAAAAGTGAATGGGATGCATTGCTTCCTCAAGAAAGACTGAGTGAGTGGGTTCAATGGACAGAATCCTTGCTAGCGTTAGAGCACCTAAAGATAGACAGATGCTATGTTCCCGTCTCTCTATCATCGGCCTGCAGGAAAGAACTGTGCATTTTCTCAGACGCCTCCACCACAGCGATAGGTGCAGTAGCTTACTTGAAAGTAATTGATGCAGAAAACATGTGTCATGTTGGATTCATTATGAGAAAGTCCAAATTAATCCCTAAACCAGCCCATACTATTCCTCGTTTAGAGATGTGTGCTGCTGTACTTGCAGTAGAGATGTCCGAGCTAATTACAGATGAACTAGACACTGATTTTGATGCTGTGAAATTCTTCACTGATAGCAAGACTGTCCTAGGGTACATTTGCAATACCACAAGGAGATTCTACCTGTATGTCTCAAACAGGATTAACAGAATCAGGCAATCTACACACCCAGATCAGTGGTTCTATGTATCCACGGAGCAAAACCCTGCAGATTATGCCACTAGACCTACTCAAGCAGCATGCCTTCAGAACTCTATATGGTTCTTAGGACCATCCTTTCTGTACCAACCACACTGTGAGGACATAGACACTGTCAGTACTTATCCTCTCATAGAGCCTGAAGCTGACCCTGAAATCAGATCGGAAATTGCCAGCTTCAGTACCAAAGCTTCTGAAGCCACACTTCACTCACATTGCTTTGAGAGATTTTCTTCCTGGAAGATTCTAGTTAAGACCTTAGCCAGACTTATCCACTTCGCTAAAACCTTCCGAAGAGAAACCAATAACGATCAGGTCAGAAGGTGGGAAAGTTTCCATGAACGGGTCAGTCTGGAAGAGCTTTCACAGGCACAATCTGTTATAATTTCTTCCGTTCAAAGCAAACATTTCCAGAAAGAAATTGCATCACAAAACAACAGCCCCTCCCAAAGCATAGCCATCTTAGGAAACTTAGCCCCTTTGTAGACAAGAATGGGTTGTTAAAAGTAGGTGGACGTTTGTCTCTTGCTGAACTCTCTGAAGAAGAGAAACAGCCTGTCATTATACCCCATGATAACTACATCGCCACACTGCTTGTTAGATACTGTCATGAACAAGTGGTTCACCAATGTCGACACATCACAGAGGGTGCAATTAGATCTGCTGGTTTCTGGATTCTTGGTGGTAAACGGTTAGTGTCAGCGGTTATACATAAATGTGTCACCTGTCGAAAGCTGCGAGGGAGATTACAAAGCCAAAAGATGGCAGAGCTACCAGCGGACAGAGTAGTTGTTGGGCCACCTTTCACCAATGTGGGCTTAGATGTGTTTGGTCCATGGTCAGTCTTAACCCGTCGCACTAGGGGAGGCAGCGCGGATAGCAAACGATGGGCAGTCCTTTTCACTTGTTTGTCCACCCGAGCTGTACACATAGAGCTACTTGAAGCCATGTCAACATCAAGCTTTATTAATGCCTTGAGGAGATTCTTCTCAATTTGTGGTCCAGCAAAACTTCTCCGTTCTGACAGAGGAACAAACTTTGTGGGAGCCTGCAAGGAACTTAACATTTGTGCCAGCGACTCAAAATTGCAAGACTTTCTCCAAGACAGAGGATGTATTTGGGTCTTTAATCCTTCACACTCCTCACACATGGGTGGTGTCTGGGAAAGACTTATAGGTATAGCCAGGCGGATCTTGGATGCTATGTTGCTACAAACTAAACCTGCTTATTTGACCCATGAGACTTTGAACACCTTTATGGCCGAGGTTACAGCCATTATGAATGCAAGACCTTTATATCCGTATCCTCAGATCCAGATACACCTATGGTTCTTACTCCAGCAATGTTGTTGACTCAAAAAGTGAACCCTTTGTCTGCTCCACCTGTAAATCTGAGTACCCATCAAGTTCATGCTAAGCAATGGAAGCAAGTGCAATGCTTGGCAGACACTTTTTGGAAAAGATGGAAAAGAGAGTATCTGTCAACCTTGCAGCACCGTAAGAACTGACGATCGCCCGAATGTAAGAGTGGGTCAGGTTGTTCTGTTAAAGGACGGCCAAGAAGGCAGGAATGAATGGCCCATAGGACTTGTTGTCAATGCACTACCAAGTAGAGATGGCAAAGTTAGAAAAGTGGAGGTCAAGGTTGTAAAAAATGGGACTTCCAAAATTTATCTTAGGCCTGTAACTGACATTATTATTCTAGTCCCAGATTAGCTAGGATTATGTTCTCAGGTTTATGTGTTCTTAATGCAATGCAGTAATTATATAGGTAGTGACATAATAAATTATGTCAGGCAGGGAGTGTGCTGCTCATATTGTTTTGTAATGTTCTATAATTACTGTATTAATATGTTTGAGGTTGCTGCCATCTAGTGGTCAGAATTAATATTGCATAGTAAGTTTAGATCTGCTTTAATAGGAAGTTGTGATATTCTTATGAGAGACAGTGACCTTCAACCTGGAACTTCTTGTCCTCCATTTCATGAGTGAGCCTGGACCAGCAAGCAGCACACAGTGGTGCTCTGAAACCTTTCAGGACTTATGGTGGAATTGTCCGTAAGTTTTTTCATTGATGGTAGGAAGCTGTTACACAATGTTTAATGTACTGACATGTATGTTATGATTATGTTTATGTTGTAGTTTTACAAGGTTATTCAGAAAGAAGAATACATACAGATTTGATGTCTCACGTTTCTTGACTTCTGAATTATTGTTAAGCTGTCTGAATAGCGTTATACAACAGTCAATAGCGCGAAGCAGAACACCTTCCTTGTAATTTTTGTCAGGACTTGAACTTTATATACAAGTAAATATACAGGAAATAATGATTCCTAACAATTTTTCCTCTAAAATCGATTTTATATTCAGTGTTGTGCGTATTATTGTCAGTCTGTAAAATTGGCGCAGTCCTCGGACAACATCATTCCCAGTAGCGACCTGGAAGTCCAAGATGCATCAAGACATCCTCCCCATGCTGTTCCAGAACCATTTCAGTGGTGTTTTCATCAATTTCGGACCTTTTCATGTGAACCAGATACCCTCCCCTCTTCAGAGCAGGGGGTGCCTGGCTTAATGCTCGGGTTCTCCCATTGACTTCAATTGTGCTCGGGTGCTTGGTAGAGCACCCGAGCATCCAGAGGTGTCCTACTCAAGCAGCCGTGCACTTTGGTGCTCGATCAACACTATTCTCCATATTCTGGTCCCCATACGGTTTTCCTCCAGTGGTACACAGGCATGGTAATGCTCTGCTGCAGCCAAAAACTGGCTTCAGCAGTGACCCGAAATGGCAGGGAGTATGTAACTATGAATCCTTAGCTAAGTAGGGCAGGCTGCTGGCAGTTGGCAAAATAACATTATTAGTGCAAAAACCCTTAAGGGGATTGTCAAGTAGTTTACTGATCTGAATAGAATTACACATGATAATTAATAACGAGACCCATGATGATTACATAGAAATTCATGAGAATTAAGTTTTATCCACATAATGGTTAACTTGTTAATTTAGAGTAGATATTGGCGGCTTGCATCTCATAGATGGTTAAGCAGAGAGCTGGAGGAGGAGGAAGCTGCTGCATAGAGCAATAAAACAGGGAGATACACAAAGATACTGCTGCTTCTTGTGTGCAACTGAATCCCTCTAGTACTGAGTTAGCAGCAACACTGTTCATTACATCTGTGTAACATCGTCCTTGCTTCTGCTGCTTTTGAATTTGTGTCAGATAAATAGGGACGTAGAATCGCCTCTTCTCCTGTGTATATGGGAGACATAATAACAACTAATCTACACCCACTTGAGCTGCACTCAGAAAAAACTGATGGAAATGGAGCTTGCAGTTTGTGGAACATTTGTGAAAAATACATATCATACAATACAAAAATACTTAATCCTGCAATCCTAGTGGACCTCGTTTAATAAAGGTCTATAACATAAAAGCTAACATTGTCATACATAGTGTCCAATTGTAGTATAAATTTCATTTTCCCGAGTAGTTAATTTCCTGAGCCATTAAAGAAATAAAAGGGACTGCATCTATTTAAATGAATTCTTAAGTGTGCAACAGAGCAGAAAAGCATAAATGTGTGTGTTTTGCTCTACACCAGGGATGCTCAACCTGCGGCCCTCCAGCTGTTGTAAAACTACAACTTCCACCATGTTGCTGTAGGCTGATAGGTGTAGACTTTTCAGGCATGCTGGGAGTTGTAGTTTTGCAACAGCTGGAGGGCTGCAGGTTAAGCATGCCTGCTCTACACAGTACACACATTGAAGAAGGAATCTAGATGAAGAGTCACAAGGTGAGTAGCTGAGGGTTGCCCCAAGAATCCAGTTGATCACCATTTCTATTAAAAACTAGAGGACACCCATTGTACATTTATGGCACTGGGAGCCGTGACTTAAGTACCACTTCTATACTGCTACTGCTCGCTGACTGGGAGGGTGTAGGATCCGCAGCACGGATCTGACAGTTACTGACACCAAGGCCCTTTCTCCATACGCCGGCATTAATAAAAAAACAGCTTATTAACCCCATGTATGCCATGGTTCCATTATGCAGGGGATTTGAGGAGGGTACGGGTTCCTTCCTCGTCCCCATCGGGTCCCCACGCTGCAGTGAAAGGGGCCCTATGGCTGAGAAGGCAGCCCGATACCTTCCATAGGAAGCCTATGAGATCCAGCCCCTTATGCCTCATTCACACATTATTGTTCGGTCAGTGATTTCCATCAGTAGAGATGTCCCGAACTATTCGCCGGCAAACACTTCCCGGCGAACATCTCATGGTTGCGTTCGCCCCCTATACTTTATCATTGAACAAACTTTGACCCTGTACCTCACAGTCAGCAGACACATTCCAGCTAATCAGCATACCCTCCCTCCCAGACCCTTCCACCTCCTATCAAAAAGCAAGGACAGCATCCATCTTAGATTTACTCTGAAGCTGCAGTGTTAGAGCAGGGAGAGTGCTGCTGCTGCTGCTGAATTAATAGGGAAAGCATTAGCTAGGCCAGTGTTCTGTGTCCACTTCAGTCCTCAAAGACTCACCAGCCTCTTTCACGCGAGCATGTCCGGATTAGCCCCTATTCACAAGTCCGTAGTGTGTTGCGGATCCGCAAGACACCATGCTGGCACTCCCCATAGAGATGACTATTCTTGTCCGCAGGCTGCGGACAAGAATAGGGCATGCTCTTTCTTTTTGCGGAGCCGTGGCCGAATGTTTCGGGGCCGAAACCCGGAAGTTTGGGGCCGCGGCTCAGCAAATGCCCCCTCTGGCATGCCAGGATCGCCCGGTTCGACCGTTCACGAACATTTGCGGAAGTTCGCGTACCGAAAATTTTATGTTCGCGACATCTCTATACATCAGTGATTTTGAGCCAAAACCAGGTGCAGCTCTAATCACAGAAAATGTGCAGATCTTTCCCTTATACGTAATATCTGTGGAGGCTTCAGTCCTGGTTTTGGCGCCCAATCACTGACCAAAACAATGACGCGTGAATGAGGTCTTAGGCTGGGTCTCATATGCTCTCTGTCATTGTAAAAGCTGACAAGTAGGGATGAGCGAACCCATGGAAGTTCGGGTTTGCCGGCTTCGATTGAACTTCGTTTCAAAGTACGGGTTCGGGACCCGAACTTGACCCCGAACCTGGACCCCATTAATGTCAGTGGGGACCCAAACTTTACTTTATTATTTTTCATTATAAATGGTTATTACGGAAAATAATAGCATTAAGACATAGTGCTAAATAAAATGGCCATTGAGGGATTAAAAATAATGAAAAAAAACTCACCTCATGCACTTGATCGCGCTTTCGCTATCCTATTATTTCTACTTTTTGCAGGACCTGCAAAAGGACCCTCGTTGACGTCACCGTGCTAACCACATGGTGAGTGTGGAGACATCACCACAGGTCCTTAATTCAGCAGGTCCTTTTGCAGGTCCTGCAGAAAGAAGAGGATACCGGTTGCGGGATCAAAATCATTTTTAAATCATTTTTAACCCCTCAATGGCCACTTTATTTAGCATTCTGTCTTAAGAATGCTATTCTTTTCCGTTATAACCATGTTAAAATCGAAAAAATAATAGTCATCCAAACACCAAACCCAAATTTCAGTGAAAAAGTCCAGGTTCAAGTCCAGGTACCCAAACTCGCAAAGTTCGGTATGAAGCCGAACTTTGCAATTCGGGTTCGCTCAACCCTACTAACAGTGAATGTATTACAATACAGATGTATTGTAAAGCATTGCAGAGGAATTCAGACCCCCAGAAGTTGAAGTCCCTGAGTGGGACAAAAAAAAAGTAAAAAAAAAAGTGTTTTTCATAATAAAAAAAAGTATCAAGTAAAAATAAAAGCCCTTTTCCCATAATAAAACACATATAAAACAGACATATTGGGTATTGCCACATCCGTAATAACCGGCTCTATAAAAATGGCCCATGATCCAATCCCTCACTTGAATGCTATAAAAAAAAACGGTGCCAAAAACAATTTTTTGTCACCTTATATCACAAATAGCATAATACTAAGTGATTAAAACAAAACAGGCTTCATGTCGCCTAGCAATGGAACAGGCCACTTTCAGTAATTTAGGCCCTAGCACCCTGACAGAGGAGAGCAAAACAGTTGCGTCATGTCACTCAGCAATGGAACAGGCGATTATCATTAATGTAGGCCGCAGGCACCCAGACAGAGGAGAGAGGTCCCGTAACAGCAAAACAGGCTTCATGTCATCCAGCAATGGAACAGGCCACTTTCAGTAATTTAGGCCCTAGCACCCTGAGAGAGGAGAGAGGTCCCGTAAAAGGCTTCATGTCACCCAGCAATGGAACAGGCGATTATCATAAATGTAGGCCACAGACACCCAGACAGAGGCGAGAGGTCAATGCACGGCAAAACAAGCTTCATGTCACCCACCAAAGCAACAGGCCATTTTCAGTAATTTAGGCCGCAGGCACCCAGACAGAGGAGAGGTTCATTCAAATTGGGGTAGCCCCCAAAATAATGGTACAAAAAAAAAGAGGAAAATTCAATGAATAAGTGCACTGGAGTACAAGAATGTAAGGTCGAGGAGGTTATAAAGTTCTATTCTGCACAAGCTATGGACAAGTCCTGTGGGATCCATGCCTGGTTCATTTTAATTAACGTGAGTTTTTCCACGTTGGCTGTGGACAGGTGGCTGCGTTTGTCTGTAATGATGCCCCCTGCCGTGCCAAATACACGTAAAGCACTATTTTCGTGCTGCAATTTAAAATTGGTATTTGTACACTGTATTGACAAGTGGTTTGTGATTTAATGAAACACAGAAAAGCAGTATTTTACTGCTATTAATAAAATGTAGCTATTTCTACGGTTTATGCAAAAGTGGTTTGTGGACCCAGACCACGGATTTTTTCAATAAAACACAGAAAATCAGTATTTTACTGCTATTAATACAACATAGCTATTTCTACGGTTTATGCAAAAGTAGTTTGTGGACCCAGAACAAGGATTTTTTAAAATAAAACACAGAAAAGCAGTATTTCACTGCTATAAATAAAACGTTGGTATTTCTATGCTGTATGCATAAGTGGTTTGTGGCCCCAGAACAAGGATTTTTTAATAAAACACAGAAAAACGTTGGTATTTCTGTGCTGTATGCACAACTGCTTTGTGAAGCAAGAATATTGCTTTTTTCCCACACAAAAAAAAAATGAATTAACTATTTCACTGCAGAAATGTCAAATGTGTATTTTGATGGTGTATTTGGAACTGCTTTTTGGACCAGGAATACTTCTATTTTTCACAAAAATACACTAAGGTTTATTTCACGGCAGAAATGTCAAATGTGTATTTGGGCGGGGTATCTCAAACTGTTTTGTGGACCAGGAATAAAGTTTTTTTTCCCAGGAAACACCTGATGCACTATTTCCCTGCAGAAATATTAAATATGTATTTGTATGCTGTCTGCACAACTGTTTTGAACACCAGGAATAAGTTTTTTTTCTCCAAAAATACACTGATTCTCTATTTCACTGAAAATGTAAAACATGTATTTGAGCTGTGTTTTTAACACTGCTTGGTGAACCAGGAATACTTCTATTTTTCCCAAAAATACACTGAGGCTCTATTTCCCTGCAGAAATATTAAATATGTATTTGTACGCTGTATGCACAACTGCTTTGTAAAGCAAGAATATTGCTTTTTTCCCACACAAAAAAAAATATTCACTATTTCACTGCAGAAATGTCAAATATGTATTTGGGCGGTGTATTTCAAACTGCTTTTGGGACCAGGATTACAGCTTTTTATCACAAAAATACTGCAGAAATTGAATATACGGTTTAGTGCATTGCATACACAAGTGCTCTGTGGCACCACAGGTCCCAGACTAGACAAATGGACCATGTCACCCCAAAAGGCAGTGGCGTTGCTAGGGCTGGTGTCACCTGGTGCAGTAGAAAATGGTGTCACCACCCCCCCCAAGTACAACCCCCCCGTCGGCGATCTGTCTGCTTAGCCCCCCCCCCACATCAGCTGTCTGTTTACTATCCAAACCCCCATCCATTTTATCTTTTGGGTTCAAATTATAGCACCCCCAACATCCCCCCCACCCCTGCCCCTCCCCAACCCCCGGTGATCTATCTTCTGTCTGCTTAGCGCCCCCCCACATATTTGCATACATATTATATTCTGTGCTATCCAGAATACAGCACCACATACCTTACATCCAGTAACTTCTCTGATGCAGACCTTCTCTTTCCTCATCTTCTCTTTTCAGACCAGACCGCCATGATGATTTTTCACCCATCTCTCATCTCTGGTAGTTTGACAAAAGACATGTTAGGTTCTTTTCCATCACCCTCCTACCTTCTTAACAACTCATCTGCCACCTTCAATAATAATGTGCATTAATTCAAAAGTGCTCCCGTTCTTTGCCAAGGCAAAAAAACTCCCTCAGTGCCGCCAGTTGAGCTAATGTCCCCATAATGTGTGCAAGTATAAAATACCCCTATATAATGCCCCTAGTAAATGCCCACATAGTGCTCCTCTCCTCTTCCCCATAGTGCCCCCATAATGTGCCAGTATAAGATTTCTCCATAATGTCCCCCAGAATGTGCCAGTATTAAATGCCCCTTCTTAGTGCCCCCATAATGTGCCTATATAATATACCCCCGTAGTATTCTTCTCCCCTCCAACACCATAGTGTCCCTATAATGTGCCAGCAATGCCCCAAGTAGATTCCCCAATAGTGTCCCCCATGTGCCAGTAGTTGCCCCATAGTGTCACCCATGTGCCAGCAATGCCCCCATAGTGTCTCCCATGTGCCAGCAATAATGCCCCAAAGTGTCCCCTTTATGCCAGCAATGACCCCCCAGCCCAGCCCAGCGCCTCACGGAAAAAACAAACAAAAAAAAAACACATACTTACCTCCATGGCAGCGATGCAGGCCTCTTCTAGCCTGTGTCCCGAGCAGTACGGCATGGGACGGCATCTGATAGGCTGTTGGCCTTGTGCTATCCAAACATCCCCCCTAAGTGTCATCCACACATCCCCCATCAGTGTCCTGAACACATTCCCCATCAGTGTCCTGCACACATCCCCCCATCAGTGTCCCCCACAGAATCTGAAGTGTGATAATATATATTTATATCAGAAATATAAATATATATTATCACACTTCAGATATACATGAATGCATAATTTAGCCTCTATTTCTGAAAGGTTTCCAACAGGATTCGAACTCACAACCTTTTACATCAAAGGCAAGGACCCTAACCACTGAGCTATGGAGCTCAATGCTAAACTATGCTAGAAAAACCTCATAGTGTACACAACCAAATATGGAGTCAGAGCTGGGATTCCAAAGCCGAGATTCCCTGTCCAGCGATCTCGCTTCTCTACAATTACACAGGCAAGTTCAGTGAATAAATTATCTTCTGCCGGTACTGGTGTCACCCCATCAGTGGTGACACCCGGTGCAGCCCGCACCCGCCGCACCCCCCTCGCAACGTTACTGACAAACGGTAATGTAGAGGACTTTAGCAAGCAGAAAAAAAGCATTTTCTCCTTCACTAAGCTACCAAAAAGGATTAAGCTGATGTCCCTGCCAGGCTGGCAGACATGCAGTACACCGCAGTGCCAAAAATGGCCGCCGATCCCCGCCTCTGTAACAGATGGATTTTAAAAAAAATTCCTTGGCAGTGGCTGGGTACACAAATGCAGGTTTGCTTAAGCTCCCTCCCTCTCTATTAGCTGTATCTTGTGGATTAAAGTACAACAGGTCCTGCAGATTTATTCCCTGATCTGCCACTCACAGAAGCGGCAGCATCCTATCCCTACACTGAGAAAAGAAGAGTGACGTGTGGCGCTACGTTACTCCAGCTTAAATAGAGGCTGGGTCACATGCTGCACTCAGTCAATCACAGCCATGCCATTAGTAGGCATGGCTGTGATGGCTTCTTAGGGCAAAGAAGTAAAACGCTTGCTGATTGGATGCTCTGCAGCCCTTCAGAAAGCAGGAAGAATCGCCGAACGATGGACCCAAATCTTAACTTTTATGAAAATGTTCAGGTTCGGGCCCGGGTCTCGAACACCCCAAAATTCGGTAGGAACCCAAACTATACAGTTTGGGATCGCTCAACCCTAGCTTTCAGAAAGTAGAGACATAAAAAAAAAGACTTTCTCAAGTAGTCATATTTGGTATTTTTGCATCTGTATGAATCTGCTCAATAAAAATAGCACATGACCTAACCTCATGTGAACATTGTAACAAACAAAAAATAAAGATTGTGTTACAACAGCCATTTTTTGTTACCTTACCTCACAAAAAGCGTAGTAGAGAACAATCAAAAATTATAAATACCTCTAAGTAGTGCCAACAAAACTGCCAACTTATCCCATAGTTTCCAAAATGGGGTCACTTTTTCGGAGTTTCTGCCGTAGGGGTGCTTCAAATGTGACATGGCAACTTAAAATTATCCTATTAAAATCTGCCCTCAAAAAAACATATATTGCTCCTTCTCTTAGCAACCGTGTTTTTTTTTTAATCCTAGACATTTTTTTTTATAAATTCTTTCCCTGCTGGAGGTTAGCTCAAGGAACAGAGACACTTTGTGAAGAATTTACTCAGCATGGAAAATATTAAAATATAATTACTAAAAGAGGAAAATGTGAGGGTTTTAATGAATTTAAGTTTGATCGATTATTAATAAAGAATTATTATGACATTGCTGGAATTGTTATAAAATATCCTCTTAAGAGCACAAGAAGAAGTCACATATAATATTTAATGGAAAAATAATTAAACCTTGACACTTAAATTTAGAACTTTAGGGTTTTGGTTTTTGTATAGATAAATGTATCTTACAATATGCTTTGACTGATAGTTTTGTGTTATGATATATCCTAAAACAGAAAACTTCAGACTGTTGGCATGTCTCTAAATTGAAAAACATAACAGAAATATGGATTTTATCTAGTAAATTATATACATGTACAAGAAAATATTCACTAATGACTGATTCACGGCATTTACTATATGAGAAAAATATAAACATTTGATCAAAATATACATAGTTATTGGTGAATGTAGAATTGAATTTAGTTATGCAAGAACAGGAAAATAGCAATAGACGGGCATAAAGACAGAGATTGATAGATAGATAGATAGATAGATAGATAGATAGATAGATAGATATTTGGACAGAGACAACATTTTTTAATTTTTGTTCTGTACATTACAACAATGGATTTTAAACAAAACAATTCAGATGCAGTTAAAGTTCAGAATTTCATCTTTAATTCAGTGGGTTGAACAAAATGATTGCATAGAAATGTTAGGAACTTAAGCTTTTTTAAACTAAATCCCTTCATTTCAGAAGCTCAAAAGTAATTGGACAAATTAAATAATTGTAAATGAAATGTTAATTTCTAATACTTGGTTGAAAACACTTTTTTGGCTGTGTTTCCTCCTTTTTAATGCTCTGCTAGGCATTTACTGCAGCGGTTTTCAGTTGCTGTTTGTGGGCCTTTCTGTCTGAAGTATAGTCTTTAACAAGTGAAATGCATGCTCTATTGGGTTCAGATCAGGTGACTGACTTGGCCATTCAAGAATATTCCACTTTTTTGCTTTAATACCCTTCTGGGTTGCTTTGGTTTTATGTTTTGGGTCATTGTCCATCTGCATTATGAAACGCCTACCAATCAGTTTGACTGCATTTGGCTGGATTTCAGCACACAGTATGTCTCTGAAAACCCCAGAATTTATCTGGCTGCTTCTGTCCTCTGTCAAATCATGAATAAACACTAGGGGCCCAGTGCCACTGGCAGCCATGCATGCCCAAGCCATCACACTGCATCCGCCGTGGTTTACAGATGATGTGGTATGCTTTGGATCATGAGCTATACCATGCCTTCGCCATACCTTTTTCTTTCCATCATTCTGGCAGAGGTTGATCTTGGTTTCATCTGTCTAAAGAATGTTCTTCCAGAAGTGTGCTGATTTTTAAGATGTTTTTAAGCAAAGTCCAATCTAGCCTTCTTATTATTGAGGCTTATGAGTGGCTTGCACCGTGCAGTGAACCTTCTGTATTTACTTTCATGCAGTCTTCTCTTTATGGTAGATTTGGATATTAATACTCCTATATCCTGGAGAGTATTGTTCACTTGGTTGGCTGTTTCTCTTCACCATGGTAATTCTGAAATCATCCACCACAGTTGTCTTCTGCGGGCATCCAGATCTTTTTGCATTGTTGAAGTCACCAGTGTTTTCTTTCTCAGGATGTAACAAACTATGGACTTTGCCACTCCTAATAGTGTAGCAATTTCTCGGATGAGTTTTTTCTGTTTTCTCAGATGAAGGATGGCTTGTTTCACCTACATGGAGAGCTCCTTTGACTGTATGTTTACTTCTCAGCAAATTCTTCAAAATGCAGGCACCACACCTCAATTAAAATCCAGGTCTTTTATGTGCTTAATTGAGAATGAAATAATGAAGGAATTGCCCACACCTGTCCATGAATCAGCCTTTGAGTTAATTGTCCAATTACTTTTGGCCCCTTTAAAAACAGGGTGCCACATGTAAAGGAGCTGAAACTCCTAAACCCTTCATCTAATTTTAATGTGGATACCCTCAAATGAAAGCTAAAAGTCTGGACTTTATGCCCATGTCCATTGTGTACTGTAACTATGACTTGAATATGTTTTAGTAAACAGGTAATAAAAGCAAAATTTGTGTCAGTGTCCAAATATATATGGACCTAACTGTAGATAGATAGATAGATAGATAGATAGATAGATAGATAGATAGATCTTGTAAGTATAGATGTTTCTGCTGGCATGTTGGCTGCTGGCATTGCAGGGATTGGCTGGCCGGAACACGTCATTGGGTGCTGTATTGCTCAGACATAGACAGGGAGAGCAGAGCATAGGAAGGGAAAGACAGTGTAGGGAGTGATTTTCACCCTTTTTATTTAGATAAAGCTTTTCCAAGACCCAAAGGTAATTTTAAGGACTACTGTGTGTGTGTGTGTGTGTGTGTGTGTGTGTGTGTGTGTGTGTTTTAGAGCAGCAATCTATTTCCCTCCTGCAGCCTCAGGTAGAGACATTTGCTGTTTTTACTACCAAAAGCTTTTCAACGACCTCAAAGTCCATTTAAGGACTACTGTGTGTGTTTGACAGCAGCAAGATATTTTTATTTTATACCTATTAGTGACAGATACTATACATCATCCGGAGACTGTGTCTTTAATAATCTTGGCCACATATAGTGTCCATAATCTGTGGTGTTCTGTAACCAATACTGTAGAACATCTGCAAACAGTTTCTGTATTACAAATTTCAATAACCTGGGCCTAATATAGGGTCAATATTCTGTGGGTTTCTGTGACATATACTGTCCTGCATCCGAAAACTGTGTCTTTAGCGGACAGTAGAACAATCTGCGCCACATCTAGTGACAAAACCATTAATATGAAGAAGGTTAGCACTAAGGGACTGGGAAGTGGGCATGATGCTGATGGTGCACACAGAGGCCGTGGCCCTGGGCACAATGAAACTGTGCCTGCTGTCAGTGCACAAGAAAAAAAAAACATCCACCGTACCCAACTTCGTGTCCAATTTAGCTGGGCGGCGCAGGACAACACTGTCCAATTTGGACCAGTGCAAACAGTTGGTTGGTTGGTTGGATTGCTGAAGATCATGCGTCAAGTGGGTTAAGCACCACCCTCTCTTATTCAGTCTCTGTAGCCAAGAGTCTGGGCAACTGAATCCTCACCCTGATCATCCTTCCTCCCACCATGGAGAGGCTTTCCCAACGAGTGATCTGATACTCGGATATTCTGAAGAGCTCTTTCCAGTACCACTATTAGATTTGGCCCTCGCGCCAAGCATGCTTGAAGAGGTACCTGAGATATTGTGCCCTGATTCCCAACCTCTTGAGCCTTCACAGTCACAAAAAGATGATGGTGGTGAACGGCAATCATTAGTTCACGAGGTGTATGATGATGAGACACATTTGTCAATCACTGAGGTTGTGGTTAGGTCAAGTAGGGAGGATGAGCAGAGTGAGGAAGTGGAAGAGGAGGTGGTGGACGATGAGGTCACTGACCCAATATGGGAGGTGAAAAGCGAGGACAGCAGTACAGAGAGGGAGGGATCCATAGCACCGCAACAGTCTGGAAGAGGCAGTGGGGTTGCAAAAGGTAGAAGTCGGCCCACATCAAACAGTCCCTCAACCGTTACACCGACCACCACCCCCATGCGAAAATCTACCTTGCCAAGGGCTAGATGTTCCACAGTATGGTGCATTTTAAAGAAAGTGCAGACGACAAAAGAGTGGTAGTTTGCAACCTGTGCCGTACCAAAATGATCCGGGGCGTGAACACTAGCAACTAAAGATGTCCCAAACTATTCGCCGGCAAACGTTTCCCGGCAAACATCGCGATGTTCGGTCCGCCCCCTATATGTCATCATTGAGCAAACTTTGACGCTGTACCTCACAGTCAGCAGACACATTCCAGACAATCAGCATACCCTCCCTCCCAGACCATCACACCTCCTATCAAAAAGCAAGGACAGCATCGATCTTAGATTCATTCTGAAGCTGCAGTGTTAGTTAGAGCAGGGAGAGTGCTGCTGCTGCTGCTGATTAATAGGGAAAGAGCTAGCCAACGTTCTGTGTCCACTCCAGTCCTCAAAGACTCATCAGCCTCTTTCACACGAGCGTGTCCGGATTAAGTCCGGATGCATTGCGGATGCGTTCAGTGAAAACTGTGTGATTTCACAGGCAAAGCCATTCAGTTTTGCCTGCGATTGCGTTCAGTTGTTCAGTTTTTTCCACGCGGGTGCAATGCGTTTTTTTGATTCATTTTTCATGCGCGTGATAAAAAACTTAAGGTTTACAAACAACATCTCCTAGCAACCATCAGTGAAAAACGCAACGCACCCGCATTGCTTGTGGATGCAATGCACGCAGCCCCATTCACTTCTATGGGGCTAGGGCTGCGTGAAAAACGCAGAATATAGAACATTTTTTTTTTTATATATATACATATATTGCAGTTGCCTGCCCGTGTGTAAGAGGCCGCAGGCCCACAGACTGTACTGTGTGCACACCACTCATATAGGGTGGCACAGTAGCTTGCAGATAAAAAAGTCATTTAATTTTTACCCTTTAATATAATTGCAGTTGCCTGCCAGTGTGTGTCAGGCCCACAGACTGTACTGTGCCCACTGCCCACCACTCATATATGGTGTCACAGTACATTGCACGACGCACGGTGACCTAAAATTCAAACAAAGCGGACCGAGCATGGGTGATTTCCATCTCCCAGTTCCAAAAATCTATTCACTACACCGGCCCTGGCCCTGACAAGGGACAAAACAGAGATTAAACTGATAGGAATAGTACTTAGTTAACACTAGTTGCATTGGTGGCAAGTTACATTTCAAGTGCCCAAAATTAAAAGGAAGCGGACAGAGCAAGCTTTTTTCTATAACTCCCCGTGCAAAGATTCAATTCAATACACATCCCCTGATAGCGGACTTAACAAAGATTAAAGTGGTAAGAATAGTAGTTCACACTATTTGTATTGATGGCCTAGTACATTGCGCGTCGCACACGCAGTGCCCCAAATTGTAAGTAAGAGGACCGACCAATCATCTTTTTTTATCTCCTGGTTCATAAAATCTATTCGATACACGAAATTGGACGTCCAATTGTGGCAGGAATGGACGGTATGTGTGTCCCGATTTGCACATTTATAGACCATGTCTTGAACTCCCTTGTGATTAACCACTTCAGCCCCCCTAGCTTAAACACCCTTAATTACCAGGCCACTTTTTACAATTCTGCACTACACTACTTTCACCGTTTATTGCTCGGCCATACAACTTACCACCCAAATTAATTTTACCTCCTTTTCTTCTCACTAATAGAGCTTTCATTTGGTGCTATTTCATTGCTGCTGACATTTTTACTTTTTTTGCTATCAAAAATTACCAAAATTTTTGCAAAAAAATGACATTTTTCACTTTCTGTTTGAAACTTTGTCAAATAAAACTACATTTCTCTACAAATTTTTCTCAAAATTTATTGTTCTACATGTCTTTGATAAAAAAAAAAATGCAATAAGTGTATATTTATTGGTTTGGGTAAAAGTTATAGCTTTTACAAACTATGGTGCAAAAAAGTGAATTTCCGCACTTTGACTTTCTGAGCACCTGTCCTGTTTCCTGACGTACTACAATGCCCAGACAGTAGAAACACCCCATAAAAGACCCCATTTCGGAAAGTAGACACCCTAAGGTATTCACTGAGGGGCATAGTAAGTTCATGGAAGTTTTTATTTTTTGTCACAAGTTAGAGGAAATGTTTTTTTTTTTTTTTAATAATTTCATTTTCCGCAAACTTGTGACAAAAAATAAAAACTTCCATGAACTCACTATGCCCATCAGCGAATACCTTAGGGTGTTTACTTTCCGAAATGGGGTCACTTGTGGGGTATTTTTACTGCCCTGGCATTTTAGGGGCCCCTAAAGAGTGAGAATCCAAATGCGTAAAAATGCCCTGTGAAATCCTAAAGGTACTCATTGGAATTAGGGCCCCTTTGCACATCTTGGCTGCAAAAAAGTGGCACACATGTGGTAACTCCATACTCAGGAGAAGTAGGGCAATGTGTTTTGAGTTGTATTTTTACATATACCCATGCTGGGTGAGAGAAATATCACTGTAAATTGACAACTTTGTATAATTTTTTTTAAAAAGTTGTCGTTTACAGCGGTATTTATCACACAAAGTATGGGTATATATAAAAATACACCCCAAAAGTCATTGCCCTACTTCTCCTGAGTACGGCGATACCACATGAGTGACACGTTTTTGCAGCCAAGATGCGCAAAGGGGCCCTAAAACCAATGAGTACCTTTAGGATTTCACAGGGCAATTTTACGCATTTGGATTCCAAACTCCTTCTCACACTTTAGGGGCCCCTAAAATGCCGGGACAATAAAAATACCCCACAAGTGACCCCATTCTGGAAAGTAGACACCCTAAGGTATTCGCTGATGGGCATAGTGAATTCATGGAAGTTTTTATTTTTTGTCACAAGTTAGCGGAAATGTTTTTTTTTTTTTTTTTCTTTCTTACAAAGTCTCATATTCCACTAACTTGTGACAAAAAATAAAATTTTACATGAACTCACTATGCCCCTCACAGAACACCTTGGGGTGTCTACTTTCTAAAATGGGGTCACTTGTGGGGTATTTTTACTGCCCTGGCATTTTAGGGGCCCCTAAAGCGTGAGAAGCGGTTTGGAATCCAAATGAGTAGAAATGTCCTGTGAAATCCTAAAGGTACTCATTGGATTTAGGGCCCCTTTGCGTATCTTGGCTGCAAAAAAGTGCCACACATGTGGTATCGCCGTACTCGGCAGAAGTAGGGCAATGTGTTTTGGGGTGTATTTTTACATATACCCATACTGTGTGTGAAAAATATCTCTGTAAATGACAACTTTTTCCATTTTTTTATACAAAGTTGTCAATTTACAGAGATATTTCTCTCTCTTTAAGAAGGGGCTTAAAAATAATAAAATTAAAACCCTGCATTAAAGGCTCAGTATCTGCACATCCACCCCAAAACATATTGCCCTACTTCTCCTGAGTATGGCGATACCACATGTGTGCCACTTTTTTGCAGCTAAGATGCACAAAGGGGCCCCAATTCCAATGAGTACCTTTTAGGATGGCATTTTTATGCATTTTTCTTCTCACGCTTTAGGGCCCCTAAAATGCCAGGGCAGTATAAATACCCCACACGTGACCCCATTTTAGAAAGAAGACACCCCAAGGTATTCTGTGAGGGGCATGGTGAGTTCATATAAGATTTTTTTTTTTTGGCACAAGTTTGATAGAGTTTTGGAATTTGATTTTTTTTGTTTTTTCACACAAAGTCTCCCTTTCCGCTAACTTGTGACAAAAAATTCAATCTTTCATGGACTCAATATGCCCCTCAGCGAATACTTTGGGGTGTCTTTTTTCCAAAATGGGGTCACATGTGAGGTTTTTGTACTGCTCTGGCATTTGAGGGTCTCCGCAATCATTACATGTATGGGCAGCATTGGGAGTTTCTGCTATTCTCCTTATATTGAGCATACGGGTAATGAGATTTTTTTTCGTTCAGCTTCTGGGCTGGAAGAAAAAATGAACGGCACAGATTTCCTCATTCGCATCGATCGATGTGGATGAAAAAATCTCTGCCAAAAAATATGCAAAAAAAATAGAGGGTGTGGAGGAAGACATCTTTGCCAGATTTTTGATACAAAGTGTTTGCCAAAGCATATGAACTCCAACACCTCTCCTCAGCTCATATGCCTGGGCAAACATACCTGTCCTGCAGAGGAGAAATCTCGTCTTGCAGCGCTGCATACACCGACTTCACGTGTCTTCTGACAGCAGCGCAATGCTTCTCTCAGAATTCACATCAGTGCTGCGGCGTTTTCATCGGTTGGTCCGTTGATCTACCTGGAAAATAAAGGGTGGTTAGGGGAAAAAAAAAGAAGAAAAAACAGGCAGCAGGCACATAACTTGAACGTTACAAACTTTATAAAACATGAATAAAACCTGAACATGAAAAAAAAACTGAACTTTTAAAACCTGAACTAACTCAAGATTTTTTTTTCTTGCTACCTGTTTAATTTTTTTCTTTTTTTAACCATTTCACTCTTTATTTTCCTAGCAGAAACCTCTTCCTTCCCATGGGACAATGTGTAAAGTGTAAATCACACAGAGATGGTGAGAAGTACACTATACACATTATCCCAAGTGAAAGGAGAGGTTTCTACCGTTTCACACTTCTGCAGTAGCACAGCAGCACCGTGCCCTATGTGTTAGGGTCTCTCAAAACCTAGTATCCTGAGAGACCCTTGAGCCTGATTGTAAAAACTACCTGTGATGTGCTGTCCCTAGGTCCCTAAGTGTACCTGAGTGTGGTACTTCCGGAAACACTCCCCTAGGCATAGGGCAGGATGGTCAGGACAGTCAGGACAGAAATAACGGGTGTCACGCCTTATTCCACTCCTGCTACAGACCCGACATCTTTTTCGGGGTGGCGGTTGGGTTGAGGTACCAGGCACAACGCTGGGGAAGTGCCGCTCGTGTAGACGGCTAACTACCCTGGTGGATGGGGCCACGGAACCTCCTGAATACAGGAGTTCCGAAATGATCTCTTCCTGAAATTTGAGGAAGGATCCTGTTCTCCCAGCCTTACTGTAGAGAACATAACTATTATAGGCAGCCAATTGAAATAAATATACAGACACCTTTTTTATACCAGCGTCTGGTGCGTCGGGAAATCAAATACGGGGCCAACATCTGGTCGTTGAAGTCCACCCCTCCCATGTGGAGGTTATAGTTGTGGACTGAGAGGGGCTTTTCAACGACACTGGTTCAATTGGACTGTCGTGTCTGCGTGAATGGAGGAGAGCATGTAAACGTCACGCTTGTCTCTCCATTTCACAGCGAGCAGTTCTTCGTTACACAATGCAGCCCTCTGCCCCCTTGCAAGTCTGGTGGTAATGAGCTGTTGGGGGAAGCCCCGGCGACTAGGTCGCGCGGTGCCACAGCAGCCAATCTGTTCTAGGAACAAATGCTTGAAGAGGGCTACACTTGTGTAAAAGTTGTCCACATAAAGATGGTACCCCTTGCCGAATAAGGGTGACACCAAGTCCCAGACTATCTTCCCACTGCTCCCCAGGAAGTCAGGGCAACCGACCGGCTCCAGGGTCTGATCTTTTCCCTCATAGATCCGAAATTTGTGCGTATAGCCTGTGGCCCTTTCACAGAGCTTATACAATTTGACCCCATACCAGGCGCGCTTGCTTAGGATGTACTGCTTGAAGCCAAGGCGCCCGGTAAAATGTATTAGGGACTCGTCTACGCAGATGTTTTGTGCAGGGGTATACAAATCTGCAAATTTCAGGTTGAAATGGTCTATGAGGGGCCGAATTTTGTGGAGCCGGTCAAAAGCTGGGTGGCCTCTGGGACGGGAGGTGGTGTTGTCACTAAAGTGCAGGAAACGCAGGATGGTCTCAAAACGTGTCCTGGACATGGCAGCAGAGTACATGGGCATGTGATGAATTGGGTTTGTGGACCAATATGACCGCAATTCATGTTTTTTTGTAATGCCCATGTTGAGGAGAAGGCCCAGAAAAGTTCTAAGTTCGTAAACTTGGACTGGTTTCCACCAGAAAAGGCTGGGCATAGAAGCTTCCCGGGTTGGCGTTTATAAATTGAGTGGCATACCGATTTGTTTCTGCCACGACTAAGTCATAGAGCTCCGCAGTGAAGAACAGCTCAAAAAACCCCAGCGCCGATCCTATCTGAGCTGTCTCCACCTGAACTCCTGACTGGGCGGTGAAAGGGGGAACTACTGGTGCGGCTGAAGTTGGGGGCTGCCAATCAGGATTTGCCAGCACCTCAGGGACTCTAGGGGCTCTACGGGCCTGTCTTTGCGGTGGCTGCGACGGGGAAACTACTGCACGTGCCACCGTACCAGCTTCTACTGCCCTTCTGGTGCTCGCCACTTCACCATGTTGTACGGCAGTGCTGGTACTAGGTCCAGGACGGGCTGCGCTGCTGGTGTATGCCTCACCACGTAATCCGGCAGTGCTAGCCCCACTCTGCTGCCCTTGAAGCGGATCCTGCGCAACCTGCGGTCTAGCAACACGGGGCCGGGTATGCCTGGTGGTATCAGGGACCTCAACCTCCTCGTCCGAACTTTGGGTCAGACTGCCACTGCTCTCTACAGGTTCGTATTCTGACCCGCTAGATTCGTCAGATGAGGGTTCCCATTCCTCATCCGACTGGGTCAGAATCCTGTAGGCCTCTTCAGAGGGATACCCCTTGTTTGACATTTGGGCGTCTAAATTTAGGGGTATTCCTGAGACTACCCAAGAAAAAAGCAAGCCTGTCTTACAAATGGGAGTGTAGCGAAGTACAGAAGCCGCTGCGATTGATAAAAAGATCAAAACTGATTTTTTTATCGCCGCAGCGCTGTGAAGTGATTGTGCAGTGATACAAAAAAAATTTTTTTGTCACTGCGGCGAGGCGGGCGTGGGTGAGCGCAGGTGTGGGCGACCGATCAGGTCTGATCGGGCAAACACTGCGTTTGGGGTGGAGGGCGAACTAAAGTGACACTAGTACTATTATATATCTGACCGTGATCAGTTCTGATCACTTACAGATACTATAAAAGTACAAACGCTGATTAGCGCTACGCTAATCAGCGAATCAGTGACTGCGGTGCAGTGGGCTGGGCGCTAACGCTAACTACCTACCAAAGGGACCTAAACTAACCTAAACCTAGCATTCAATACTGGTGAAAAAAAAAGTGACAGTTCACAAAAGTGACACTGATCACTTTTTCCCTTTCACTATGTATTGACAGGTGATCAAGGGGTTAATTAGGGTGATGGGGGTGATCAGGGCCTGATGTGTAGTGATTGGTGCACTTACTTGGGATCTGTGCTCTGTGCTGGGTCCAACCGATGAAAAGGACCCAGCACATGGCACAGATCCCTTATAAAACCCATATATTTGTAAATAAAACTTATATCACCTATTTCCATAGGTGATTTTGAAAATCACCAGCCTGCCAGCGCTGATCATTGGCTGGCAGGCTGGTGACTCACTTCTCCTGAGCCCGGCGGTGCGTTCCATTTGCGTTCCACCGGGCTCAGGAGCGCGTCAAGGAGGAATGAACCGACCGCCCGCAGGACGCAATCCTGCGTGAGGCGGTCGGAAAGAAGTTAATTTGCCTTCCTATTTGAAGGACACAAGTGATGTCCTAAAGAAACTGGACGGTATTCATCTGGAGGAGGACATGACACTAGTAACGTGCGATGTGGAATCGCTATACACATCAATTAATCATGTGGACGGGTTGGAAGCTGTTCGATTTTTCATTTTGGCCTCAGAATGGAATGGTAAGTTGGGTGATCTGATTGTGGAACTACTGGACTTTGCCTTGCATCACAATTTCTTCTTATTTAAGGGTTCCCTCTACCTACAGCTCCGGGGAACCGCTATGGGGGCGCCTTGTGCGCCCTCATATGCGGGGTTATTCCTGGGGCTGTGGGAGAGGAGGATCTTCTTTACAGATCCTGTTAAATACTGTACTCATGTACAATCTTGGTACAGGTATATTGATGATATCCTGTTTATTTGGCAGGGATCTCAGCCTGAATTACAGGATTTCATGGAGATTTTAAATGACAACTCAGTGAATATAAAACTAACATATAAGACGGGAAAAACAGGAATGGATTTTTTGGATTTACGGCTCGATGTGGATAGTTACGATTATATCTAAACGGACTTATACCGTAAGGAAACCTCTGTCAATAGTCTTTTACAGGCTAAATCAGCCCACCCACGTAAACAGGTATCCAGTATACCTATTGGACAATTCTTGAGGATACGGCGTATTTGTTCAAGGGAAGAGGATTTTCAAATTCGGGCAATGGAATTGAGTGATCGATTTAGACGAAGGGGGTATGATGAACTCTCAATCAGGCGAGGCATGACTAGGGCCACTAACATCAAGCGGGAGTCACTCATCTATTCACGAAACAAGCGGATCAAGAACAACAATGACCAAGTGAGGTTCATTACAACCTATTCGAGTGATCATGAAAAAATCAGTTGCAGTTTAGCGAAATACTGGAGTGTGTTGAGATCGGATACCACTTTGAAGAAATACTTACCTATAACCCCTAAGATTATGTATAGAAGAAATAAGAACTTGAAGGACCTACTTACCAGAAGTCATTACATTGGCGAGAGACCGGAGAGGGTCTTCGGCTCTAGGGGTCCCAGGTGGGGATGCCGTCCATGCGGTGCCTGTGTTGCGTGTCAGAATGTTGATCACTCCACTAGTTTTGCTGATTCTGCCAATAAAAAAGAATATAAAATTACACATCATATCACGTGTAATACGGTAGGAGTTATATATGTAGCCAGCTGTCCATGTAGATTACTATATGTTGGCATGACATCGAGGAATCTGAAAAAAAGAGCCCGTGAACACGTGTTGGGGATTATTGCAGCCAGAGAGGAGCGGGACTACAACATCTTGAAACCCATTTCAAGACACTTCAAGGAATTTCGCAATTGTAACGAGCGACTACTGAGAGTAAGTGACATTGATAGGATATATTTTGAACAAAGGGGCGGCAACTGCAAAAGGTTATTGGCACAGCGGGAAATCAAATGGATTTATAAGCTTAACACGGTGTCCCCTAGGGAGGAATTTAATTTTGCTCCATTCTTATAATATAATTTAACCTGGGTCAGCATGTGATGTGGGTGGGGTTTTCCCTCCTAGGGTATTTTATTGGTTTTTAATCTGTATATGTTTCTTCTCCACCCTCCTGGTAGTTTTTTCTGTATTTTGACTGTTAATACGATATGATAAATTATATATATTTTTTGTTTCAGAATAAATTGAGGCATCTTTATTCTGGTACCTTGCGCTGTGGATGTGACATGAATGGATGACAAGCCTTTTTTCATCCCCCCTCTCCCCCTCCCTTTTTTGTAGATATCCTGAATCTGATTATCACTATATTTCCACTTTAATTACTTTAACTTTATTGGCATATATATTTATATATTTTTATATGTTTTTATACATATATATTTTTTAGGTCATCTGTATTTATATGAATGAGTATATGTCTCTTTATTATACTTCACATTTGCGTTTTTTGTCACATTTTTCATTCACCTTCACACTGGCACTTTGTTCACGGTGCACCTTATTGTAATGTGATATAATTTGATTGCACTTGCACACTATATATCCACTCTTCTCTTATGATCATCTAATCACTTTATATTTATAAATAACATGTTTTATATTTACTATAATATGATGGGGGACACAGGCATCTCACTATTACATGTCAATGCCGACTTTGCGATGCAATCGGTCCTGGTGTGGGCGGCGTGCGCTCCAAGCTGAAGCGCACGCTGTTCTCCTCAAGGAAGTGATGCCTGCGCTCCATCGTGGAACGCATGCACGTCACATCCGGCGGCTGCATCGCAATGTATCCACCTACAGGTGCGCTAAAATTGTCAGCCTATTGTAGTCGAGGGTGGGGTATTTAGGTTGGGAGGGTTGCTACATCCGGTTAAGCACGATCACTTCCCTTGAGAAAGCCGCGTTGTGGTGAAACGTACGTCGGGCGTGGGGCCCTGGAGATTCATACCGTCTTTACTTTCAGGTAGCCAGTTCATATGTATTCTATGGTTTATTTATTGCACTTGCCACTTTATATTATGTATGTGAACCTATAGCATTATTTTGCTAACTGTGGCTTCCCTGTGTATATGTTTACCTCCTCTATCCCCTATTTTTGTGCTAAATCATGTACCATCTATCTGAATTTATGATCTTATTACCCTAGAATTTTATATTCTTTTATTATCTGATGTAATTAATAAAGTTCTTTGATACTTTCATCCGGATGTTTCTTTTGTTTGCGTTTATCATTTGCTGTAAGGACAGCATCCTGACAGCACCCCAAAAAGCCCTTTTTAGGGCAGGTACATCAGTCTGCTTTTATATATTTTTTTCTATATATACATATATTGCAGTTGCCTGCCCGTGTGTAAGAGGCCGCAGGCCCACAGACTGTACTGTGTGCACACCACTCATATAGGGTGGCACAGTAGCTTGCAGATAAAAAAGTCATTTAATTTTTACCCTTTAATATAATTGCAGTTGCCTGCCAGTGTGTGTCAGGCCCACAGACTGTACTGTGCCCACTGCCCACCACTCATATATGGTGTCACAGTACATTGCACGACCCACGGTGACCTAAAATTCAAACAAAGCGGACCGAGCATGGGTGATTTCCATCTCCCAGTTCCAAAAATCTATTCACTACACCGGCCCTGGCCCTGACAAGGGACAAAACAGAGATTAAACTGATAGGAATAGTACTTAGTTAACCCTAGTTGCATTGGTGGCAAATTACATTTCAAGTGCCCAAAATTAGAAGGAAGCGGACAGAGCAAGCTTTTTTCTATATCTCCCCGTGCAAGGATTCAATTCAATACACGTCCCCTGATAGCGGACTTAACAAAGATTAAATTGGTAAGAATAGTAGTTCACACTATTTGTATTGATGGCCTAGTACATTGCGCGTCGCACGCACAGTGCCCCAAATTGTAAGTAAGAGGACCGACCAATCATCTTTTTCTATCTCCTGGTTCATAAAATCTATTCGATACACGTCCCCTGATAGGGGACGTAACAGGGATTAAACTGATAGGAATAGTACTACTTAACACACCACTCATATAGGGTGGCACAGTAAATTGCACGGCGAACGCGCAGTGCCCCAAATTGGAAGGAAGAGGACCAACCAACCATCTTTTTCCATCTCCCGGTTCCTAAAATCTATTCCATACACCGGCCCCTGATAGGGGACAAAACAGAGATTAAACTGGTAAGAACAGATTTTTTTAATAAAAAAAAAGTGGACAGCCTCTGCGGAGCTAGTTTATTTTTTAGCCGCTTTACTAAATGCTCATGCACAATGGCTGTAGGCTCATGCGTCCTTTTGCAGGTGACAAACCAGGTCAGTTAAACCCAATACAATATCATCGACCTCATTCCATCGGTGTTTTTTCTGGAGCATGCCCTGCGAAGAGTGCTGTATCAGGCCGTAGATGAGCATGAAGAGTTGTGGTCACCATCACCACCAGAAGCAGCCTTGTGGTCGTCAATTGCTGGACCTGCAGCAACGAAGAGAGAGGAGTCTGAAGAAGAGGAGTGAGAGGAGGTAGGTGGCTTTGAGGAGGTGGAAGACCAACCACAGCAAGCGTCCCAGGGGGCTTGTTGTCACCTTTTGGGGACCCTTAGTGTTGTATGTGGCTGGGTGGAGGAAGAGACCTTCAATGACATCAGTGAGGACAAGGAATGGGACATGACTAGCTTGGTATCCAACCTTGTGAAAATGGGGAGTTTGCGGTTGTGCAAATGGACTGTTTGCGGTTGTTTGCGGTGCGTTAAATGGGGAGTTGGGTCTGTCACTGTGAAGCGGGCGTAACCCTTACACCACCTGATCGATACAACATCATACCTAAACATATACACACACAGGATGTTTTAAAGCACGTTATTCCAAACAATTTAGGAATGTTAGGTGATTTATGCCCTTTATCGATTAAAACCCGACTCTGCGTCAACTACGTATTTTTCCATCAGAGTTTTGCCATGGATCCCCCTCCGGCATGCCACAGTCCAGGTGTTAGTCCTCTTAAAACAACTTTTCCATCACTATTGTGGCCAGAAAGAGTCCCAGTGGGTTTTAAAATTCGCCTGCCTATTGAAGTCTATGGCGGTTTGCCCCGTTCGCCGTTCGCAAATAGAACATTTTATGTTTGCGACATCTCTACTAGCAACCTCACCACCACCAGCATGATTCGCCACATGGTATCCAAGCACCCTAATAACTGGGCCGAACGCCTGGGTTCACAATCTGCGTCTGCGGGTCACACCACTGTCTCCTCTTCCCCTGTGTTTTGCACTGCTGGCCAATCCCCTGTCAAAGGTGCAGGCCCGGATGCCCCTAGCCCTGCACCTGGACCTTCGCATGAAACATCAGCAACAACATCCACTTCCCTTTCCCAGCGCAGAGTCCAAATGTCGATAACACAGGCATTTGAATGCAAGCGCAAATGCCCACCCACAGGTCATAGCACTAAATGCCCAACTTTCGAAATTAGCTATAAACTAATTATCCTAGTTTAGCTACCCTTGGTGTAACCATAATTCTTAACTTTTATTTATATGATATTAAAACCTCCACAAGATTTGTACTATTCAGGGTAGCCAGCATAGCATAGATCCTCTTAATACAAAGTCAGATACTGTAAGTCATCAAGTTGTATACATTGTTAAGACAACTCTGTAAAAATATAAGTATAACTCTGTGTCAAATCAGAGATGAACATCAGTATGGTACAACTAAATGGATTGTAGCGTCATCTCTAAAAGTAGGGGAGGGGGGAGGAAAGTCTAGGTAAATGGGGGGAAAGGGAGGGGTTGGGGGGGCTCACCTTTATGGAGTCATGTCAAAGTAGTGGTCCATTTATATTGTCACTGAGCAGTGTAGCTTAGAAGAGAAGTGTGTGAGAAGGCAGAGTGGCAAGTGGGAGGGAAGGGTGGGAGATGTATATGTAAGTGCCCTATATCGTGTGGTGATCTTCCAAAGCTTCTCATTAGTTAAAGAAGTGTCTATGTCTCACCCGGGGGGGGGACTAGGTAATCTGTGATGAGGTGTGGGTCTTGGTCTCAGAGCTAGCCAGTTCCTACAGACGGTATATGGAGTCAACTTTCTCAACCACTGTCTGAATGTTGGTGGAGAGTCTGACTTCCATAGTGTAGGAATCATTATTCTAGCCGATGCTAGAGGGTGTCTTATTAACCTCAGAATGAGTTTGGGGATCTTATCTGGGATTAAATGCAATAGGAAAATCTCCGGAAGTAAGGCAAGGTTCAAACCTGTGATCAAATTATTCTGAGATAAAACAGACGACCAATATGGGACAATGAGTGGGCATGTCCACCATAAGTGGAAGTACATGCCTAAATGTTGTCCGCATCTCCAGCTGCAGGGATTGTAGTTAGAGTTGTATTTATTTAGTAACACTGGAGTAGAGTTGAGCGAACTTGTATTTTAAGTTCGGCCTCCAAAGTTGGGTTGGGGTTATGGATTACGCTACCACGGACCATAAAGGAATTTTGAGGCTACCACCTCTTATTCAATCCAGTACTGAGCCACGCCCCCTGCACTGATCACATGGCGGTGATGTCACCCCAGATCCTTAGTGTTGTCCAAGGTTCGGGTTCATTGAAGAATCCCCTTATGGATTCAAAATTCCATTATGGTCCATGGTAGCGGAATCCATAACGGGATTCTTCGATATCCCCAACCCGAACTTTGGACGCCGAACTTAAAATATAAGTTCGCTCAACTCTACACTGGAGTTAGATACCATCCATATTGAAGATTTTTGACTTCTTCATATTTACTTTAATGTTAGAAACTTTGCCAAAGTCAAATAATAATTGTACAATGGAGAGTGAGTTGACTGGGTTATGTAACTGTAGTAAAAGATCATCTGAATATGCTGCCATTTTGTGTTCCCTCCTACCACATCTGATACCATGTATATGGCGATCTATTGATTTTTTTGCAGTAATACACTATTCACAAATAAGGGATATTTGGCTTTTGGGTAAAATTTCATTATGAACCTAAAATGCACTCTGACCTTTATAGGTGAACTTAATGTGACCTTCTCTAGATTTGTGAATGCACATGTCCAACTATTCATTGTTTTAGTACCTTTTGCACAACTTGCTGTTCTCTAATAAGGAGCTTAACAGCAAAATTCACAACAGATGTTTGATTTATGAATTTCCCAATACATTTCATGGTTCAATTAGAATTGGTATTTAAACAGTCCTCCTCATCATGCTGTTCACATTTTGACATCATAAGATCAAGATGACACCTAACAATTGATCAACAGTTCATCACCATTGCGAGGCTTCAAGCAAGATGGAAGTGGTCACTGTGCTCAGAGTGTCACAGAGTGTCATCAGAGATAGTTGGCAGTGGGCCTCATTGCTGTTCACTTATAAAAGTCGATTCACGCTGAACAGAAATGATAGCCACCAACAATGTTAGAGATGTAAAGGATAGCAATATGCATCAGTCACTGTTGTCACCAGACGAGCCTTTGGTGGTGGTAGTGTTACAGTGGGCAGGTGTGTCTAGTCAATAAAGAACTGCCCTACACTTTGTTACTGGTACAGTGACAAGCCCATACTACCTATATTACATCACTAATCATTGTGCCTCTGCATGAACAACACAGGCCTCATTTCACATATTCATGGACAACAATGGGCCAGCTCATTGCGGTCGCATCATTAGGTCGTGGCTGCTGCAGACTTGGGAACCTCAATGAAGTGGCCTGCACTTTCTCTAGACCTGAATCCCATTAAAAACCTATGGGATCAGTTTCCGTGTAGAGTCTTGTAACTCTGTACCCCAGAACCTCAAGGACCTGAGGGCTGCCCTTCAAGAAGAGTGGGATTCTATGCCTCAGCAGACAATAAGTCAACTTGTGAAAAGACATTGTTGTCAATCTGTAATTGATGCTCAAGGCCACATGACAACTTATTGAGACATTGACATTTTTTGTGGGGGTATACCCACTAGGGTGTTTCATTTTGTAATAGAAAAAAATAAAATGTAAAATTTTTGCAGACTTCGCTTATACCCCGAGTCTCAGTGATGTAAAAGATATATATGCCAAATTTCAAGAAGATTGGATAATATTTAGAGGTTTCACACTTTGATCAGTTTTATAAAAGTAGGCAAAAAATATGATTTTTTAATGTTAATTACTTTTATTGGGAAAACTATAAATCACAACTTAAAATAATATTTAAACTAGGCACTAAGATTAATAGGTAGTTTGATAGGCAAAACATGTGTTATATTAATCAACTTTGAATGATGCAATCCCTTCTTTTGTTAGCTTGGTGACAACTTTTCTGTGATGCTCGACTACCATCAACAAGAATTATTTTTATTGTTCGTCCTTGACCAATTCGTTAAACTTTTTTATCAGAGCAATTCCTCTTTCTGCGGTATCATTAACCACCTTAAGAGCGTTCACATGGCTTCTTAGAGAATCACTGCAGTATTCATGTCGTAGATCCCAAACAATTCAAAGAACGTCTTTGTTTTATTAGTAACGAAATGGCTCAGGTCTTTTCCTTCAAAAACTAGGTTTTTATCCTTTAATCGTTTCATTTCCTTTTTCTTTACAGGTTTGGTTTCTAAATTTTTTGTCATATTTTCCTTAACAGCCTGAGTAATACATTCATCTAAAAAAGCCAATCCTACGTTTGTTTCTGACAGATGCCAAAGGTTTCTCTTAGCAACTGTGAGAGCATTTTTTTGACGTCTGCATCTGGGTAAGTGCTCAGAAGCTGTAGCATATCCAAATCATTCTTTGGAGCCCATTGACTTACAATTGCCTCGTGCCATAAGTGAACATATATGAGGCTGACAAAATGTGCAACCCGTTTAATTTCTTTCATTTCTCATTGAGGAATATTCAACTGTTTAGTGAAGAGGACAATTTTAAGTGTATATATTGCCTTTGCCATCCACCTTGCTTGATGCAGAGCCCCTGGGATCCTGACACTGAAGTCGTTTTTAGACCAACCTCCTAGGTATAGGAGTGAGAGTTGTAATAAAAGTGATCAGTGTGTGCAACCCCTAAATATAATGCAACCTTCTTGAAATTTTGTATATATATCTTTTACATCACTGAGACTCAGGGCGTAAGCAAAATCATATAAAAATCACATCTTTGGAAAAATGAAACACCCTAATACTCACCATTGCATGATTTTACTCAAATGCCCTACTTTAATGATATAATATCACTATAGCATGATCTTTTCACATTTTCCATGGATATATTAGTGTAAATCCATGGTTATTAGAAACAACAAAGGTGATAATAGACAGCTTGATATACAGAACGAAGGTGATACAAGTTCATTAAACAGAACTGTGGCCATGGGGTGGCAGTACATAGAAAAGATCCAAATAATTTCAATACACCCAGTCAAATTACTTATTGGCATCAGTACAGAGAATGCATATGTATCTAAACCTACAATGAAGGTGTTAAAGCTCAAAATTAGTACACCAAAGAAATAAAAATATATTTCCTTTTACTAAATTCAATTAAAACATCAACACATTAAAATTAGTGAAATCCCCATGATTGTAGGAGAAAAAAGAGGTTAAAAACAACCACAATAGTAGGGGACTAACTGACATGCAGAACATATATGAAGATATCGGAATTTTTTTTATAATAGTATCATATCCAAGTGGAGTATGCCTAACCTCTAACCCTCAAAACACATAAAATGTTCAGCGACCTCACAATAAGCCGCACATAAAATCTGGTACCACAAGTCTCAAGGTAGTGAATGTTGGAAAAACCTAAATCAAACATCTGATGTCTGCATGGGGGTCCCCCACTTACCCAAATTGTTTCGCCAATGGCTTCATCAGGGAAAAGTGAATAAAAGGGGTAATTACATCCACTTACCGTATATATAACTGTGCCGCATTGAATATTCAAACTGGAGATCTCATTGCTACGGCCTGCAGTGATGGCGTCGCATGGCCTAAATCCCGAAGTTATCAAAGATGTCTCCATGAATCCCTTGATATTAGGGATACATACACGGACATATAGCGTGAGAAGTAGAGTGGGCATGTGATCGCAGATCCCGCGAGACAGGAAACACGCCAGCCCCGGTCATGTGACCACAAATCCAGCGGGAGTGAAGAGCCGGAGAATAACGTGACTACATCTAAGCTCTCGCGGGAGAAAATATGTCAGTAACAGAGCCACGGAACATCAAAGATAATAAAGATAAACAAAAATAGTCTCCAATTAGAAAACCAAGTAGCCGCATAGGTTTATATCACATATGAGACCCGATAAAATCGGCATCGAATATGCATACAGTATTACATATTATATATTATATATATATATATATATATATATATATATAACAAATAATTGATAAATACCCTCAATTATATACAATTTAGTATATTAAGAAAACAATACCAAATCCATGTCCCAAATTCAAAAATTATATCTCGAAAGATTTAATAACAATGGAACATAATAACCTCTAATATAATATAGAGGCATTGATTATTCAAAAAAGTTCTCAATATAGTGAAAAACCATAATGAATAAAATTGTGTGCTGAAGAAGGACTAACTGAAAAAGTGCAAACAGACAATAATGCTGAATATGTGAAAGTGCGAGCGCAAAACTGCAATCATGCAGTGATTGAGTGAAAAATAATTATAATAATTAGCACAGTGGGTTGATACACAAATAAATACTAAAAACAGAAAAGGAACAGAATAGTCACACAAATGTGAATTAAATAATGTGAAGGGAGAAACAAATTGTGCAGGGGCACCCTGCACACAGGTGTCCCCACTCAACTCCCCACTCCATTAATAATATGAAAAATAATAAGAAAAAATAAGTTATCTAAAGAGTATAATAAATATCAAAATTTAAAATCAGACCTTTTATAAATTGTACAATTCATATACAGGTGAATTATAAATCTAATCCATAAAAAATATAGTTCATGTGTGTAAGTCAATGCCGTAAAATGTCAGATTCATATATGAGTCAGTAATATGCATGAGATCCATAAGATATCAAGAGACATGTGTGGGTATTATCCCTTGTGAATAGAGATCAAATCGGGTATCCTTCACTCAGCATCATCCTAAACATACGGTAAGATAAATGGAACCTAGAAAAATAATAATAATAAAAAATTATATAAAAAGACCCTCAAAAGGTAGAGATACCACATCCAGCAACAAATTTGTGTGTGTGTGTTTGGGGGGGGGGGGGATTGGGGTGACTTGTTCTGTTCAAAGAGAGGGGGGAAGACCGGCTAATAACAGGGAAAAGATAAATCTCAACTACACCCACTTAAAATAAATTTCACAAAGGATTGAATTAAAAAAGAAGAATTTTCCCATCAAAGGAATGGGGCAAAACTATTGTATTAATTGAGACCCAAAGGGGATAGCGTACCGAGTTTATGAATCCATATGGTTTTTTTCTGTGCTAAACATCGTTTCCAATCACCTCCTCGGGTGGTCTGATAGACCGAATCAATACCCCTCAGCCTAAGGAGATCACCATTACTTCCATGTTTGAGTCTAAAGTGTTTCGATAAGGATTTAAGACTCATTTTTTTAAATTCCCAGGTAGTCATCCCAACATAAAACTTCCCACAGGGACAGATGGCATGATAAATAATGCCAATAGTCGAGCAGTCAATCTTGCGGGTGATTTTACATATATCCTTACCACTTGCATCCTGAAAAGTGTCACATTTATCAATGTTTGGACATGCCACACAATTTCCACATGGGGGAACACCCCTATTTTGGGCCTTTGGTTCCAAAGGCTCTACCAGGTTTCTCACCTTGGTAATGACTTTGGACAAGAATGCCTTTCTTTGATCTGCAATAAGTCAGTACTAGAGATGAGCGAACACCTGGATGTTCGGGTTCGAGAAGTTAGACCGAACTTCCCGAAAATGTCCGGGTTCGGGATTCGAACTCGAGCCGAACTTTGTCCCGAACCCGAACCCCTTTGAAGTCAATGGGGACCCGAACTTTTAGGCTGTAAAATAGTCCAGGAAAGGGCTAGAGGGCTGCCAAAGGCAGCAAAATGTAGGTAAATCCCCTGCAAACAAATGTGGATAGGGAAATGAATTAAAATAAAATAAATAAAAATTAACAAATATCAATTGGAGAGAGGTCGCGCAGCAAGGAATCATGCGTCATATCACCCACCACTGGAGAAGGCCACTCATTTATTTCGGACCAGCACCCAGACAGAGGATACAGGTCCCACAGCAAGGAATCATGCGTCATATCAACCACCAACGGAGAAGGCCACTCTCATTTATTTTGGACCAGCACCCAGACAGAGAAGAGAGGTCCCACATCAAGGAATCATGCGTCATATCAACCACCACCGGAGAGGGCCAGTCTCATTTATTTTGGACCAGCACCCAGACAGAGGAGAGAGGTCCCACATCAAGGAATCATGCGTCATATCAACCACCACCGGAGAAGGCCACTCTCATTTATTTTGGCCCAGCACCCAGACAGAGAAGAGAGGTCCCACATCAAGGAATCATGCGTCATATCAACCACCACCGGAGAAGGCCACTCTCATTTATTTTGGACCAGCACCCAGACAGAGGATACAGGTCCCACAGCAAGGAATCATGCGTCATATCAACCACCAACGGAGAAGGCCACTCTCATTTATTTTGGACCAGCACCCAGACAGAGGAGAGAGGTCCCACATCAAGGAATCATGCGTCATATCAACCACCACCGGAGAAGGCCACTCATTTATTTTGGACCAGCACCCGGACAGAGGAGAGAGGTCCCACATCAAGGAATCATGCGTAATATCAACCACCAACGGAGAAGGCCACTCATTTATTTTGGACCAGCACCCAGACAGAGGAGAGAGGTCCCACATCAAGGAATCATGCGTCATATCAACCACCACCGGAGAAGGCCACTCTCATTTATTTTGGACCAGCACCCAGACAGAGGATACAGGTCCCACAGCAAGGAATCATGCGTCATATCAACCACCACCGGAGAAGGCCACTCTCATTTATTTTGGCCCAGCACCCAGACAGAGAAGAGAGGTCCCACATCAAGGAATCATGCGTCATATCAACTACCACCGGAGAAGGCCACTCTCATTTATTTTGGACCAGCACCCAGACAGAGGATACAGGTCCCACAGCAAGGAATCATGCGTCATATCAACCACCACCGGAGAAGGCCACTCTCATTTATTTTGGCCCAGCACCCAGACAGAGAAGAGAGGTCCCACATCAAGGAATCATGCGTCATATCAACCACCACCGGAGAAGGCCACTCTCATTTATTTTGGACCAGCACCCAGACAGAGGATACAGGTCCCACAGCAAGGAATCATGCGTCATATCAACCACCAACGGAGAAGGCCACTCTCATTTATTTTGGACCAGCACCCAGACAGAGGAGAGAGGTCCCACATCAAGGAATCATGCGTAATATCAGCCACCAACGAAGAAGGCCACTCTCATTTATTTTGGACCAGCACCCAGACAGAGGAGAGAGGTCCCACATCAAGGAATCATGCGTCATATCAACCACCACCGGAGAAGGCCACTCTCATTTATTTTGGACCAGCACCCAGACAGAGGATACAGGTCCCACAGCAAGGAATTATGCGTCATATCAACCACCAATGGAGAAGGCCACTCTGATTTATTTTGGACCAGCAACCAGACAGAGGAGAGAGGTCCCACATCAAGGAATCATGCGTCATATCAACCACCACCGGAGAAGGCCACTCTCATTTATTTTGGACCAGCACCCAGACAGAGGATACAGGTCCCACAGCAAGGAATCATGCGTCATATCAACCACCACCGGAGAAGGCCACTCTCATTTATTTTGGACCAGCACCCAGACAGAGGAGAGAGATCCCACATCAAGGAATCATGCGTCATATCAACCACCACCGGAGAAGGCCACTCTCATTTATTTTGGACCAGCACCCAGACAGAGGAGAGAGGTCCCACATCAAGGAATCATGCGTCATATCAACCACCAACGGAGAAGGCCACTCTCATTTATTTTGGACCAGCACCCAGACAGAGGAGAGAGGTCCCACATCAAAGAATCATGCGTCATATCAACCACCACCGGAGAAGGCCACTCTCATTTATTTTGGACCAGCACCCAGACAGAGGATACAGGTCCCACAGCAAGGAATCATGCGTCATATCAACCACCACCGGAGAAGGCCACTCTCATTTATTTTGGACCAGCACCCAGACAGAGGAGAGAGGTCCCACATCAAGGAATCATGCGTCATATCAACCACCACCGGAGAAGGCCACTCTCATTTATGTTGGACCAGCACCCAGACAGAGGATACAGGTCCCACAGCATGGAATCATGCGTCATATCAACCACCACCGGAGAAGGCCACTCTCATTTATTTTGGACCAGCACCCAGACAGAGGAGAGAGGTCCCACATCAAAGAATCATGCGTCATATCAACCACCACCGGAGAAGGCCACTCTCATTTATTTTGGACCAGCACCCAGACAGAGGATACAGGTCCCACAGCAAGGAATCATGCGTCATATCAACCACCAAGAAGTAAAACGCTAGCTGATTGGCTGCTGTGCAGCCCTTCAGAAAGCAGGAAGTAATCGACGAACACCGAACCCGAACCCGAACTTTTTTGAAAATGTCCGGGTTCGGGTCCGGGTCCCGGACACCCCAAAACTCGGTACGAACCCGAACGATGCTCGAACTGTTCGCTCAACACTAGTCAGTACCAGTCTTTCAGGTATGTATTCACAAAGATCCACATCAGTTCTCAGAATTGGCCAAAATTCTGTCAAAGCTTGTCGAACTAGGTCACACCTGGAATTAAAATTAGTGGTGAAGTGAATGGAGCTAGGGTTTGTACATAGGATGTCAATTGTAAAACCCTATATACATGTTATCTTTGCTTTCTGTACTAGGAACAAAACCAACCTGGTCAGGAGCTGTAAGAGAAGGAAGAAAAGTGCGTAGATGATTTGCTAGTAGTGTTGGGTGCGAATATTCGAATTGCGAATATTTATTGCGAATATCGGCACTTCGAGAACTCGCAAATATTTAGAGTATAGTGCTATATATTCGTAATTTTGAATATTCTACTTTTTTTTCATCAGTAACCTCCCTCTTGCTTGTGGGGCCAATGAGAAGGTTGCAATGTCTTTGTCTGAGCTTAGCAACATCCCTAGCTACCAATAGGAAAGTTGCCAACCCCTTACTATATAAGGAACCTCCCCAGCAACCATTTTCTGTGGTGTAATGGAGTTCTGAGAGAGACAGCAGTGTGATTGCTGTGCTCTGTGCTTTGCTGTATATACATTAGACAGTTAACTTAGATATATAATTCAGATAGTTAGGGGGAGATAGTCAGTGTAGGTTACAATGATTTATAGTGTAGCTCATTGGTTCGAGTGCAGGGTGTTAGGTAGTATGATAGGTTCCGCTGTCCATACATACATAGTGCTGTGATGTCAACCAGTTGCATGTATTGCGCAAAAATATGCGCATCATTAATTGCCTATTTTCGCAATCGCGAATATATATTGGAGCACTCTACCTGCATATATAAATCTATTGTAATGTTCTGCCGTGCCAACCATTATCTCCGGTCTCAGTAAACTTCTAGCAGCTTAAAAAATTTACCACAAATGACCCATGCCTGTATTGCGCTCACATTATGCAAATATTACAGTGCCGATTTTTTGCAATCAAGAAAATAACCGTGAATTTGCGAATATATGGCGAATATTTGCCATATTTGCAAAATATCGCAAATTCGAATATAGCCCCTGCTGCTCATCACTATTTGCTAGAATTTTTGTGAAAATTTTAAGAGCCACGTTGAAAAGGGAGATAGGTATGTAGTTATTACAGAGTGCAAGGTCTTTACCTTGTTTATGAATAGAGATTTGAGCTTCAAGTGTTTGTTTAAAGGAACCCATTTTAGTGCCTCATTGAAAAGCCAATTCATGTATGGAAGTAAAGTATTTATGAATAGTGATGAGCGGCAGGGGCAATATTCGAATTTGCGATATTTTGCTAATATTTGGTAGAATATTTGTCATATATTCGTGAATTTGCGGTTATTTTCTTGATTGCAAAAATCACCAATATAATATGTGCATAATACGCGCGCAATACAGGCGTGGGTCACTATAGCTACATTTTTCAAGCTGCTAGAAGTTTCCTAAGACTAAAGAAAATGGTTGGCATGGCAAAACATTACAATACCTTTATATGCAGATATAGTGCTCCGATATATTTGTGATTGCTCAAATCGGCAATTAATGATGCGTATATTTTTGCACAATACGTGCAACTTCACATGCAGGTCTAAATACATATTAGTGATTGGTTCAGTATTGTTGTGAACTTGTGACATCACAGCACTATGTATGTATGTGTACATACATACATACAGCACTATGTATGTAGCATGTATGTATGTATGTATGGACAGCAGAACCTATCACACTAGCTAACACCCTATCACTAACTATCTGTATTATATTTAAAAGGTAACTAACTATCTAATGTTATGTGACACAGGAAAGCAGAGAGCACAGCAATAACACTGCTGTCTCTATCAGAACTGCAATAAACTGTAGAAAATGGCTGCTGGGGATGTTCTTATACACTAAAGGGGTAGGCAACTTTTCTATTGGTTGCTAGGAATGTTGCTAAGCTCAGACAAAGACATTGCAGCCTTGTCATTGGTCTTCAAGCAAAAAGGGAACCTCCCTTTTTGCTTGAGGGCCAATGAGAAGGCTGCTGATAAAAAAAAAAGTTAAATATTTGAAAATACGAATATATATCACTCTATTCTAAATATTCCCAAATTCTCGAAGTTGCAATATTTGCGATTAAAATTCACGATTTGAATATTCACACCCAACACTATTTATGGAAGTATTATATTAGAAAGACGAGAGACCACCAGGGCCTGGAATTTTATTTTTATTGGTGTTAGTGATTGACGCTTTGATCTCTTGTAAAGAGACGGGAGCATAAGTAATGGGATTGATCTGAGGTTAGTTGTGGGAGGGAAAGAGAAGTAAAGAAGTACTCTATTTGATAATTTTTTATTCTGCACTGCCATCCCATCCTAAATGATTGACTATAGAATTTATTGAATTCTTGTGCAATGGCTTCTGTTTTATGCAACACAGAACACAAAGTGTCTTTTAAGTTTGCTATAAAAGATTTCCGGTTTCCATTTTTTAAACTGAGCTAAAATAAATCAAGTCAGTTTACTACCGAGAGCATAGTGTTTATACTTTGCAAAAAGATTGGATTTGACAAAGCAGAGATTCAGAATATTTTCCAATCTTATACAGAGGGAGGTTGGTTCATCAAGATGGGCTGCCGCCAATGATTTTTTTGTGTAAACCTTCCAAACGGGAGATTTTCTGTTGGAGTTCAGATATTTGTTTTGTCTTTTCTTTCCCTACATGAGCTGATAGTGAGATAAGTGTCATCTGACATGTGATTTACCCACAGTGTCTGTAAGGAGACCTCGTTATCATTAATCCTAAAATATTCCACTAAATGATTTTCTAAATCTTACTAACATTTTGAGATGATTCTAGTAATAAATCATTCAGTCTCCAAAGATAAGAAGTGTGAGGGGAGGAGGGAATTGTATAAACAAGATCAACCAGGGAGTGGTTAAAGAGAACTTGCAATATAATCGTGTAAGAAGTGCAATGCTGAATATTTAGTTATAAAGATATAGGGGGTCATTTATTAAGACTGGCATTTAAGATGCTGGTCTTAATAACTCATTTGTCTGGTGGTGGATCCATCAAAGTTATGAAGAGGCGCTGGCCTCTACATAACTTTGGTTCTTCCAGCAACAGTCTAACTGTAAGCCAGCTTTCTTTTTCTAAGCCTAAAACTTGCGTAAAAAATAATACCCATGCCACCCCCACTTTTTTTAGACCTGGCTTGAGCTGGGAAATGTTGCAGATTGCAGTGCAAATTACCTTTAGGCCGCAATCTGCACCAGAAATACGCCTAATTTTGGTGTATTTCTAGATAATAAATGACCCCCATAGTTTATCCTTTGGTAGGAGTCATGTGGTGCAGAATAATGGGAATAAACCATAACATAAAGGTTCAAAGCATGCCAAACATCCATTAACTGGAATGATCGCAATCGATTCCTAGGTTTCGCTAGGGCTTTAAATGCAATTGCAGATTTTCCATTGGAAGAATCAAACAGTGGATCTAAACCTACTTTGAAATGTCTTCCTAGGATTAAAGTCCCTTCTGAGAAGCTGCAGAGTTTTTTTCAGGGCGGAGAAAAGCCAATAAATCTGCTCTTTATTAGGAACATACTAATTTCCTATGGTCATCATATGATTACCCATTTTGCAGTTAAAAAATATTTAGCAGCCTTCTGCATCAATGCATTTATCAAAGTCAATGAGATATGTATACTAACTAACAGGCATATGGGTTGGTTGATTAGGCCGTAAGGCCTCACTCTCTGGTACTTCACCTCCACTGTGCCTGTTGGCATTAGAAATGTCTGTAGTTGTCTGAGATGACGTTGGTATAAGTTTTGGGATGTACCAGCTTAAAATAAGTACCGTTATCCGACATTGGCCAAGCATTAAACAAACAGAGTCAAAGAGCTAATTTTAAGTGTGCGATTGATATTATCGTTGATCGCCTACATTAGTCCCAGGTATTTGCTGTTTAAAACAGCAGGCATCCGGTGGGTATGGTGCTCACTGCACTCGCGAGTGGGCTCCATTTTTAAATTTCCGACTGTAGACAAATTTACATGAGGTGAGCAGGAAGGGGTTAAAGTCTATATTTGTCTATGTTTGTTGTTTATTGCAGTCTATGAAAGTTTTTTTTTAGAATGCTGAAATCATGTATTGAATGTTATTCATGAAACATTGGAATTCTTTATATTTAAACTAAGCTAAGGTTGGGTGGATACTTCTGTATGTGTGTAGCTCTCTCCATTGTGTTTTGGAGCTCTGAAATTGTCAGTTGTTCTTGAAACCTCCATATGCCACATGAAGATAGATATGTTTATGTGTAGCTACTTCATGTTACTCATATTGGTAGTAGTCCCGGGAGAGAGATGCCGCCTACCAAACACTAATGGCGTATACACATGATATACTATAAATACCTTAAATTAGATTACTCCTTCAATCCTATCACAACTGCTATGTCATATGTAGTTAGCACATATACAAACGTTTGTAGCATAACCTTAATCCAGAGCACTGTAGATGTACTGAGCTGGATTAACGCTACTGTTCCTGCACTCTTGCAGGAGCAGGTTGGGTTCCTGGTTTTCGGTAACAGCCAATGACCCTGAGGAGAAGACAGAAGTGGTTTATTACTATGTGTCAAAATATATTGAAAAATAAATTTTAAAAATATATACAAATATTTTTTTTTTTAAAGAATAAAAGAAACACCCACTCCAATGAAACCATTTCCATAGTCCCCTTGTGCAAAACTATATCTATTATACATCAAAACAATTGTCACAAAATAAGGAACCAGTTTATACTTTTTTTTGTGTCAGTTAATATAAATGTATGGTCATTAAGGCCTTTTAAGGCCTGGTCACAAAAGGGTTGAAGTGAGCCACATTGGGGACAGCACAATGCTTATGTCTGTAAAGCGCTGCGGAATATAGTAGCGCTATATAAGTGCAGAAAATAAATAAATAAATAAATCAACTAACTACAACCCTTGAGATTCCTGATTTAGAGATATTAATACTTATTAAATTACATTAATTTAGATTTTAGTTTTACAGTAAGATAAAATACTTTCTAAAGATCACCACTTAACAACTTCAGTTTTTAGGTTATATTTTTGATATACAGGCACCTTGAGAAGGCAGCATTTAAATATCATATGGTGAACATTTAGGACAATTTTCATTCTGACCTTCAAAGAATGGTCTCTAAGAAAGGAGAAAGTGCTTAGCCTGAAGTCTAAGCTCATGTGTAGATTGCAAATTAAGCTTTGTGTCATTCTGAAAGGTTGCTTTTTGAAAGATGCAATGAATTAGAACGGTTACTAATGATGTGTCATACTTCAATTAGCTCAGCTTATATCTTAAAAAGCATTGTTTCTGCTTTGAATTTTTGTTCATTTTTTTCTTTGAATTTGTATGTCTTAATGAAAGGATTCTAATAATTTAAAAAATTAAACAGTCTGTTACTTATACTTTTCTGAATAAAAGTCTTTTAAGAAAGTATCTAACAGGAAAAACTTTTTGCCAATAGCAACCAGCCACAGTGTAGCTTTCATTTTTTTTATTCAAAAGAGGAAAATAAATAACCAGTGACCTGTGGATGAAGCAAATTTATTTTTTGTTTCATAAAACCGTTTCATAAATCTTCCCCTATAAGTTATAAAAATGCTGAAGTTTGAATGTGAAGTCATTATATCTTTAACCCCTTAAGGACCCAGCCTTATTTCACCTTAAGGACCCGGCCATTTTTTGCAAATCTGACCAGTGTCACTTTATGTGGTGATAACTTTAAAACACGTTTACTTATCCAGGCCATTCTGAGATTGTTTTTTTGTCACATGTATTTCATGACAGTGGTAAAATTGAGTCGAAAAATTTAATTTTTATTTATAAAAAAATACAAAATTTACCCAAAATTTTGAAAAATTAGCAATTTTCCAAATTTCAATGTATCTACTTCTATAATACATAAACACCAATCGTAGATAACTCACCAAGTGAGTATGCGTGCTAGGCCTATATACCAAGTATCAACACCGAAGAAGGAGAAAGCAGGCAAAGCACGACTAACAATATATATAAACTTTATTATGGTTCCCAAAAAGGGGAAAATCCAATAAAATACAATAACAGACAATATAATACAATGGTGGATGACACACAGGGTGGGAGAGGATCACAAAATGGACAACATGAAGCATATAAAAAACATTAGACAAGGCCAAAGGGATACTGGATGGTCAATAAATGAATAAATGCCCCGGTAGGGGACATGTATAGATGACCTCGCCAACCTTGAACAAGATATTGGAGCCAGATACAGTACATACATTTAAAGTGCAAAGTGCATGAAATACAATGTACATGGACAATAAATTTCAATATAATGAATAAAAAATTACATCAATAAATAGCAAAGTTGTGATCCAATGAGCCCCAAAGCTCGTTTCGCGTAAGCTTCCTCAGGGGGTGTATGTGCACACTATGTGAAAAGCATATGCGCTAAACGTCATTCACCCTTTAGGTTTTCCACAAGAGTTATTGGCAAATGTAGATTTAAATTTCAGAATTTCGATTCTTTGGAAAATTTTCCTTTTTAATAAATTTGTTTCCAGTAACAAATCAAGGGTTAACAGCCAAACAAAATAAAACATTTATTGCCCTGATTCTGCAGTTTGTAGAAACACCCCATATGTGGTCGTAAACTGCTGTATGGCCAAACGGCAGGGCACAAAATGAAGGGAACGCCATATGGTTTTTGGAAGGCAGATTTTGCTGGACTGGATTTTTGACACCATGTCCCATTTTAAGCCCCCTCGATGCACCCCTAGTGCAGAAACTCCATAAAAGTTACTCCATCTAAGAAACTACACCCCTCAAGGTATTCAAAACCAATTTTAAAAACTTTGTTAATGCTTTAGGTGTTCCACAAGAGTTATTGGCAAATGGAGATGAAATTTCAGAATTTTTTGTTACCTTGCCTCAAAAAGAGTGTAATATAGAGCAACCAAAATCATATTTGCCCTAAAACAGTACAAACAAAACTGCCACCTTATCCCGTAGTTTCCAAAATGGGGTCACTTTTTTGGAGTTTCTACTGTAGGCGTGCATTAGGGGGGCTTCAAATGGGACATAGTGTCAAAAAACCAGTCCAGCAAAATCTGCATTCCAAAAACCATATGGCGTTCCCTTCCTTCTATACCCTGCAGTTTGGCCATACAGCAGTTTACGACCACATATCGGGTGTTTCTGCAAACTACAGAATCAGGGTAATAGATATTGAGTTTTGTTTGGCTGTTAACTTGCTTTGTTACTGGAAAAATGGATTAAAATGGAAAATTTGAAAAAAAATAGCTGTTTTGGGATCGTTTTTATTTTTTGTTATTTACATAGTTGATCTGACAGGTTAGATCGTGTGCTATTTCTATAGAGCAGGTTGATACGGATGCGACAATACCAAATATGACTACTTTTTGGGTTTGCTGTTTCAGTTTTTCATAACAAAGCATTTCTGAAATAAATTATTTTTTAGTGTCTCCACATTCTGAAAGTCATATTTTTTATTTTATTTTTTGGGCGACATTCTTATGTAGGGGCTCATTTTTTGCGGGATGAGATGACGGTTTGATTGGCACATTTTGGTCGCTTGCTATTACACTTTTTGTGACGTAAGGTGACAAAAATGACTTTTGACACGGTATTTATATATATATTTTTTCTGTGTTCACCTAAGGGGTTAGGATATGTGTTGTTTTTATAGAGCAGGTTGTTACGAACGCGGCAATACCAAATATGTATACTTTCTATTTATTTATTTAAGTTTTACACAATAATATCATTTTTGAAACAAAAACAAAAAAATCATGTTTTAATGTCTCCATAGTCTAAGAGCCATATTTTTTTATTTTTTGGGGCGACTGTCCTATGTAGGGTATAATTTTTTGTGTGATAAGATGACGGTTTGATTGGCACCTTTTTTGAGTGCATATAACTTTTTGATCGCTTGCTATTACAGTTTTTGTAATGTGAGGTGACAAAAATGAATTTTTTGACATAGTTTTTATTTAATTTTTCTACGGTATTTACCTGATCATGTGATATTTTTATAGAGCAGGTTTTTACGGACACGCGGATACCTAATATGTATACTTTTTTTATTTATTTTACTTTAACACAATAACAGCATTTTAGAAAAAAAATAAAAATGTTTTAGTGTCTCCATAATCTGAGAGCCATATTTTTTAATTTTTTTGGGCGATTGTGCTATGTAGGGGCTCATTTTTTGCGGGGTGAGATGGATTTTTGTGATGTAAGATGACAAAAAAATGTTTTTTTACCCCATTTTTTTGTTTTTTGTTTTTACGGTATTTACTTGAGGGGTTAGGTCATGTGATATTTTTATAGAGAAGGTTTTTACGGACGCAGCGATACATAATATGTGTAGTGTATTTTATTTTTTTAATTTTTATTCAGTGATATGTGTTTTTTTATTTGTACTTTTTTTTCACTTTTTTTTTTACATTTTTTTTGACCCAGACCCACTTGGTTCTTGAAGATCCAGTGGGTCTGGTGTCTATATAATACAGTACAGTACACTATATAGTGTACTGTACTGTATTTTATACTTTACTCTGTCTGGACAGACTTCTGCCTTTAGCAGAAGTCTGATCAGTGTTACTATTACCATGGCAAGCAGGACGCTTCTGAAGGCGTCCTGCTGCCGTGGTAACCATCACCCGCTGCCAGAACTAAGCAGCGGGTGATGGGGAAGGAGGGGGGCTCCCTCCCTCTGTAATCTGTTCCTGTCCGGGGGCTGCAAAGGCACAGCAGCCCCCCGATGAGAGAGGGAGCTCCCTCCCTGTTAACCCCGTCTATGCTGCGGTCAATATTACAAAGGAGGCGGGCAGCCTGTACCGCCTGCACGCCGGAGGGGGGGTGGGAATTGAATGCTCGGGGGGGGAGGGGGAATATAATGGGGAATATTTTTTATACATTTTATATGGTTCTGATTCCCGCAGTCATGGATTGCGGGAATCAGAACCTTTGACTCGGCATTAGAAGTCTCTGATTGGCTAGTCTGTACAGACTAGCCAATTAGAGTGATCGCTGGCCGTGGACCACTCTGATTGGTCCCCGGCCGGTTAGATGAGACCCTTGGCTGTGTGTAATCTGCAGACATGGTGACAGTTTAACTGTAGGACGAGAATGCTCGTCCTAATGCGCTAAGTACCGCTCAGTTAGGACGAGAATTCTCGTCCTGGGTCCTGGAGAGGTTAAATATTGTTACAAAGTACACAATCAATATATATTTTACTTTTAGCTATGCTTCTTATCTAATTTATTTCCCAGTACAAATATTTACATAAACTTCAAAAAAGAATGACTTAATTTAACTATACATTAAATGGGTTATCCACTGAATAATGTAAAAAATGAAAATCAGACATCATATGCAATATTCGAATTAGCGTTATTTTGTGAATATTTGGGTGAATATTCGTAATAAATTTGTGAAATTTACTTGTGCAATACAGGCGTGGGTCACTTTTGCTACATTTTTTAAGCTGCTAGAAGTTTCCTGAGTCTGGAGAAAATGGTGGCACCGATAGAACATTACAATAATCGGCAATTAATGTGCATATTTTGGCGCAATACGTGCAACTTTACATTTTAACAGGTCTGACTACATATTAGTGATTGGTGCACTAAGTATTGTTGTGAACTTGTGACTTCACAGCACTATGTATGTATGTATATTCAGTATGAACAGCAGAACCTATCACACTACCTAACACCCTGCACTGCTACACTATATCACAACTTAACCTACACTGACTATCTCCTACTAACTATCTGTATTATATACATGAGCTAGCTAACTATCTAATGTAATGACACAGCAAAGCACAGAGCACAGCAATGACACTGCTGTCTCTCTCAGAACTGAAAGAAACTGCAGAAAATACCTGCTGGGGAGGTTCTTATATACTAAGGGGGTAGGCAACTTTCCTGTTGGTTTCTAGGGATGTTGCTAAGCTCAGACAAAGTCATTGCAGTCTTCTCATTGGCCCACAAGCAAGAAACAGGGAGGGATGATGGGTTCAGAGGGAAAAAAATCTATGAATATATAGCGCTATCTTCTAAATCTTCAAGAATTCTCGAAGTGGCGATATTTGCGATTCGAATATTCGCGCCCAACACTAATGACAACCTGTTTTTAAAAAAAGCCAGAACCAGCCCTGTAAATTTCCCCAATCATTGCTCTGCTAGATTTATATCAAGCTGACTGCTCAAGAGGAGTGTCTTTTCTGCTGCAGCTAAGGGGAGAGTCTATACTCTTCCTATCACAACTCAGGAGGCAGTTGACAGATCAAACTGAGCATGTGCGGCTTTCTTAATGAGCCGGTCAAAAAAATAAGAAATAAGTGGCCTTATACAGATACATTTTATTGAATAACTCAGTATCTATACAATTTTTTTTTAACTACATGCAATTACAAAAGTATTCAGATCCATGTGCTGGTTTGAAAACTGTAGAATATGTTTTGTGGGGCAGCCCCTTTAAGGGCTCTTTCACACTAGCGTTCTGAGGATCCGGCAAGTCGCCTGAAAGCATTTGAAGACTGATCAAGATCCTGATCAGTCTTTGAAATGCTTTCAGGTTTCCATGGCAGCCAGGACGCTACTGAAGTCCTGGCTGCCATGGTACTCCGCAGCAGTCTACTTACCTGAGCTGCAGCCGCCGGGCACTCCTTCATGACGTCACAGGGCCCCGCGGCGAATAGATCAATGCGCCACCCAGACCTGTGACGTCATGAAGGAGCGCCCGGAGGCCGCAGCGCAGGTAAGTACACTGCTCCGGAGTACTTACCATGGCAGCCAGGACTTCAGTAGCATCCTGGCTGCCATGGTAACTGATCGGAGCCCCAGCTTACACTGGGGCCCCAATCGGAACTCCTGCGCATGCGCAGAGCTAAACGTCGGATCCGTTGATGCGCCGAAGTGACGTTTAGTTTAACGCCGGATCCGGATTAATGCACTTCAATGGGCATTAATTCTGGATCCGGCGTTACGGCATGTCTCCTGGATTTTTGGACCGAGACAAATCCGCAGCATGCTACGGTTTTGTCACCGTCCAAAAAACGTTGACATACTGAACGGAAGACATCCTGATGCATCCTGAACGTATTTCTCTCCATTCAGAATGCATTGGGATAATCCTGATCAGTATCTTTCCGTCCTAGAGACCCGAGGACGGAACTCTAGGACAGAAAGCAAAAACGCAAGTGTGAAAGAGCCCTAAATTATAATGTAATAGAATAATTAGAAATAGAATTCATAACATCAATTTGACTCAATATGTAATATTTTGATAAATCAGCAATTACTAAAATGTTTTTAAGCCATGCTTTCTTGTATCATGCAAACTAGTAGCATAATAGTGCTTAATTTTACATAAACACTTGTCAATGAGAGTACAGCCACACATTTAGGTTTCCTGGGGAATTTTTGGAAGACAAAAACAACAGTTAATTCAATAAATACGAGAAGTCATATGTGTCCTTTTACTTTCTCTCCTTTTATGATTCATTCCTGATTTTGGCTTCCAAAGCTAATTAAGGTTACTTTCACACTAGCGTTAATATTTTCCGGTATTGAGATCCGTCATAGGGTCTCAATAACAGAAAAAAATGCTTCCGTTTTGTCCCCATTCATTGTCAATGGGGACAAAACGAAACTAAACAGAACGGAATACTACAAAATGCATTCTGTTCTGTTTGGTTGCGTTCTCATACCAGAGAGCAAGCCACAGCATGCTGCGGTTTTCTTTCCGTCATGGGATGTGGAGCAAGATCCATCATGACGCACAATGCAAGTCAATGGGGACGGAACCGTTTAACTCTAATGCAATCTGACAGAATAGAAAATGGATCCGTACCCCATTGACTTTCAATGGAGTTCATGACGGATCCGTCTTGGGTATGTTACAGATAATACAACCGGATCCATTCATATCAGATACAGATGGTTGTATTACCAGTAACAGAAGCGTTTTTGCTGAACCCTGCCGGATCCAGCAAAAATGCTAATGTGAAAGTAGCCTTAGGAAACCTCACCAACTGGCCATAACCTAAAGATACATTTACTAGCCGCATATTTGTTGCATAGATTTCTATGACTGAATGGGATTTTTTTCTGTATCATAAGCATGGATTTTTGCAAACTTCATTCATAAAAATAGGACACTGGTATATATTTCTGCAACAAATCTTCAATGTGCAAGTATTCTTTAAGTATTGCTTACAAGTAAGTGTATGTATGTTAAAAAAATAAAGTAGTAAAAACAGGATAATGGCATCATTCATATACCTCACTCTGATGTCAAAAGTTAAAAGGGTTGGCCACCCTAAGTATCAAAACTTTGAAGTGCCCTAGACACTAGCCAAAACCATGAAGTATTTATATCATGTGACATGTACTGGCTATATATAATTTTTCTAACCTGTTCACCATGACACACTTCCCTAGAGGAGTTCTCTCAGACAGGCTGTGTGGGAGGAGCAGCAGTAAAGTGAAAGTAAAAACCCCAGCATGCATTGCAGCAAGCATGTTCAGAGAAGCAGTCACATGACATCCCGGCCCACCTGTGTTTCCATAGAGACAAGAGCACCTCAGATAATATCAATAACTCAGTCATCAGTGAATAACTGCTGTACAGACATAGCAATAGGAAGTACACCCCAGTCCCACCAGCACACAGTAATATGATGCTAATGTATCATACATATGTTACTGGGAGGGAGGGTGCCTTATTCAGAAACTTGCTGTAGGGCCTAGTCATTTCTAGTTGCACCATTGGATTTAAGCCATGAACAGGATGAATAGAGGGGGAGATTTATAATTTCCCTTGTTTCTGAAAAGTGGCATTAAAACTATGTGTTTGCGACTTTTTCACTGTGCCTCTTAAAAAAAAAAAAAGGTGTGGCAATGGCAGTGACCAGCCGCCACAAAAAATTTATGTTAATTTTCTCCAGTTGTCAGACTCAAATGAAGACAGAAATCCAAGGCAGCTCTAAGCTGTCATAGATTTCTTTGTAGGTGCATGGACTACCATAGGAGGGGGGCTGTGAGGGGACAGATCTTTATTGCACAAGAGCTCTGTTGAATAAATTTGTACAAATCAATCTGCTCACATAGAAAGGAGCATCCTGTCTATCATCACACGACTAAGGCTAATTTCACACTAGCATTAGCAGGATCTGGCAGGCTGTTCCCCTGCCAGATGTCAGATCCCTGTCTGCACAGCTCAGCACCATGGATTCCAGGGCTGGCTTACCTTATAAGAGACGCAGGCGTCCTCCAGCATATCGCCACATCCATCCTCACTACCAGGTGTCATCTGAGGCGCTATAGAGCATGCGCGTGCACCTCTCCCTGTCTTATAGGGGATAAGCAGCTGGTCCTGATTATCCTCCCCACCCATAGGTGGGGCTTTGAGTATTTAGGGCAGCTTCACTCTGGAGGAGGTGCCCAAGCGTGGTTGTTGTACCTCTTGACTCCTGCTGAAGCGTCCCTCCGTGTCTGTTTGTTGGATTTTCTGAATTCTGACCCCTGCTTTGCTGGACCCTGACTCTGCCTACCGCCGTCTACTTGCTGGATTGCCTGGACTATGGACCCCTGCTTGGTTTGACTACGTATCTGCCTGCCATCTGTTTGTTGAATCACCTGGATTATCGAACACTGCATCTTCTGTCTACGCTTCTGTCCATCGTCTACTGTAAGTCTGCCTGGATTCCTGACCCTGCACTGCCTGACAATGAGACAGCTTTAATCTGCACACTGCATTACTCTGAACTTTGTTTTGCCTTTATCTCAAGTGACTTTTGTATAACCGTCTGCGAGTAAAGACCTTCTGTTCCTTTATTCCGCATTTGTTGGACTCTGTTCACATTGCTGCAGTTAGCTGCATTCTGGGTGACTGGTGCAAACACCAGTGTCCTGACTCTGTGAGTCAGCAGTCAGCAATATTGGGCAAATTCCTAGTCCTCTATCAGCTGACACAGAGGATCCACTTCCTCTGGTCGTAACACCAGATTTGTGCTAACGCTAGCCCACAAGTGCTGCTGGAAGTCCACTCTGGCTCCATTCACATTCACTGATGCCCAGCACGCTGCGTTTTTTGTCTGGCTGCCTTTCAGCATGTTTGCCATGCTGTCGCCGCATCTCTGACCTGTCCCCATTAAAGTGAATGGGGCCAGAGCGGACTTCCGGAGGCACTCATGGGCTACTGTTAGCACGGATCATTGTATACAGTGTACAGTGGGTCACGGATCTCTATATGCAGTGGTGGGGGTCACATATCACCATATACAGAGTGCAGGAAGGAGAGGGCACACATTTAGAGGTGGTGAAACCAGTGACTGCTGCTGATATCACTGACCTCAGCCATACTGACAGCTCACAAGGGGTTAAAGCTCCTGAACTGTTGGTCTGGCTGTAACATCATGTCTGTGATAAGAACACAGAGAAGAGGGACCATAAACATGACATATACTGGGTTTCTCACAGTTTGTGGTCCACAGCTCTTCCGTGGGCCTGCTACATCCTCATATGTTGACAGGATCCTCTCAGTACAGGGGAAACAGAGGGTGCAGAGCCTGCAGTCAAATAAGCAATCACAGCTTCCCCTCAGTCTCCCTTAGTCCTGCAAAAGTTTCTTTACTTTCAGCTTTTAACAAGTGTCCCTGCTAAGCCCCTGCCAGCCCTGCACAACCAGAAGTGCTAGTCACAGAAGGACAGCAACACACTTATTCCGGCATGGATGTGGTTGCTCCTCCATGGCACCTGCAGGGATGGACGAGACAGGCAGTTGTGAGAGCAGGACAGGAGGGGGCGTGGCTGCCAATAGCAGGAAAATCAGGCAGATCTGCTGAAGAAGATATATTAGTAAGTGTAATATCTCCCTACTTTCTTTATAGTTTTAATAAGTGCTAGCAGAGTGGCCAACCCCTTTAAGAATCATTATTGATATACTTATTAAAATAAAACATCTGTTTAAAATACTTCTACAAGTTGCTTTAATTTTTGTCAATTGTCAGCTGATTTTAAATATCTTGGATTTATGTTTCCATATTTTGTTCCTTTTATTTTAATAGTGAATTACTAGGGAAAGCCTCACAAGTACATGGCACAGTGGCACAACCTCTGTTTTATATTTTCAGTAATGATAGCAAAATGTATCAAAGAAAATGTAACATACTTATACGCAAAGATATTGCATTTTAAGATACATATTATACACACATTTAAAATATTGTGACTCTTAGGGCTCATGCACAGAGACATAAAGCATATTACAACTCGTTATTACAGTGTATTAACTGGGTATTCATATTGGATATTTTCTATAAGATCAGGATAGTCACTCACAAAGCATTCTCCCAGAAACTCCAAGCGCTGCAACTGGCCGATCAATGAGACCGTCACATCGCAGCGCAGGAAGCTGTCAGAGGCATCGTGGCGGGTCGGGAGAAGGTCAGGGGGAGGTGGCAGGTGCTAAACTGGTCAGCACCGGTCACCTCCGAGGTTTGGCAGGGGACACCAGTGTTTGGGGTCCCCTGCCAGCTCTGCGATTGGCTAGAACCACGCTCCAGTTAATGGCAGCGCTATAGCTGCACAGTAAGAGGCAGAACTTCCATGCATGCAGCCATTCTAGCTGGTGAACACATGCAGAGAGGTTCTGTGCCTTTCTGTGCTGCTTGTGGATTGCTGAGACTTGTGGTGCACTACCACAGCATTTTAACCCTTGCTGGAAGAAAGAAGAAGAACATCTGGAATAGCTGCACTGAATTTTATTTTACTTTTATTTGCAGCTGTTACAGATCCCTAAACCACCCTCCGTCCCTGTTCCTAAAAGACCTCCAGTTAGCGGTAGTTTGAGAAATATATATCAATTTCAGCTAGTGTCAGTTTAGAATTCTGCACAAACGCACCATTTGCGTACGTGCATTTTGCAACCACTGAGTACCGATTAGTAGTGTCCATTACTGATTGCGTCTGCTCAGTTTGCACTGCAAGTTTTTTTTTTTGTGCAGAAAAGACTTTATTATCTTTTTGCAACTTTTTTCTTTTTCTAAATTTAATTTCAAATTTATTACAAGCCCCTTCACGTGTGAAAACACTATATACACACCCCTCACACGAAGTACAGGTTTACACTTTTCACACGTCACACTCCAATAAAATAAAAATGTCCCGTCCATCCCAAAGAGTTTACTTAGCTGAAGAAGCATAAGCCATGCCTGCCTCCGATACTGAGTGCCGCTTTCCTCTACTCCTCTACCCCATTATCATCATTATCCGCTGATGAAGAACCCTCTAGAAGGTGCCCCAGAGTAGCAGCGGAGGCAGCCCCCCAGAGCAACCACATATGGACCCACCCCCTGAAAATGATCAGCCCCAAATTCCTGAGTTTGCGGGCAACTCAGGAATTCAGATAGATTGTGCAGGCTTCACAGAATAAGATTTTTTTTAAAAAATTTGCAGAAGATTTTATAAATTTGATGGTGACCAAAACAAATTTATACACTCAGCAATTTATTTCCCAGAACTCTACTTTGCGATACGCTAGACCCCAAGGTTGGATCCCAGTAAGTGCAGCAGAGATGATAACATTTTGGGGACTCGTGTTGCATATGGGCGTTGTAAAAAACCAACCATTAGGCAATATTGGAGTTCGGACATTTTCTACCAGACTTTAATTTACAGTAAGACCATGACCTGGAATCAATTTGAGTCAATTAGGAAATTCTTACACTACAACGACAATTCAAAGTGCCCACCCCAAAACAACCCAAAATTTGACCATCTGTTCAAAGTTAGGCCTGTCATTGACCACTTCAGCACGCAGTTTGGTGAGGTATACAACCACAATAAAAATGTATGTGTAGATGAGTCCCTATTAATATTCAAAGGGAGGATTAGATTCCGTCAGTACCTGCCTAGCAAACGGGCAAGGTATGGCATAAAGTTGCACAAACTTTGTGAGAGTAGCTCTGGGTACAACCACAAGTTCCACGTTTATGAAGGGAAAGATTCCTGGATAGAACCCCCAGAATGCCCCCCTTCATCCTAGGAGTTAGTGGGAAGATTGTATGGGACTTACTGCACCCACTGCTTGATAAGGGTTACCACATCTATGTGGATAACTAATAAACCAGCATACCCCTATTCAGGTCCCTAACTGCCAGAAGTACTGTGGCTTGTGGCACAGTGCACAAAAATTAGAGAGGCCTCCCTAGATCCCTGGTAGGGCAACCACTGAGAATGGGTGAAAGTAGGGATCTCCTCCATGATAACATGCTGGTGGTTAAGTACAAGGACATGAGGGACGTCCTTGTACTGACCAACATTCACAGGTGCTCCCCTGCTCCTGTACAAGGTACCACAACCACTGTCTCCAAACCAGTTTGTATCCTAGACTACAACAGGCATATGGGAGGGGTGGATCTTTCAGATCAACTTCTGAAGCCCTACAGTGCCACATGAAAAGCGAAAGTGTGGTAAAAAAAAAGCTAGCCATACACATTGTACAGATGGCAATGTGCAATGTGTGTGTGCTATTTCATTCTGCAGACCAGAGAGGAACTTTCCTTCATTTCCAAGAGGTGGTTATCAAGGCCCTAATTTTCCAAAGCCAGGCCGGGGAGGGTACTAGTACTTCTGAAAGTCATGGTGCCCGTGTTGTACCAGGGCAACATTTTCCAGGTCAAGTCCCCCAGACAGCAATGAAGGAAAGGATCCAAAAAAGATGCAGGGTGTGTTCCAAAAGTGGGATAAGGAAAGACACAATTTACCACTGTGAAACCTGCTTTGAAAAACCTTGCCTGTGCATGCAGAAGTGTTTCAGAATCTACCACTCATTCATGGATTATTAATTTAATTTCATCCATTATACTCCCTGTAATATTTCCACTATATATCTCTGATTTAGTCCTCCTCGCTTGCATATCCACTTTCCAACAACCACTACATATTTTTTTCTGTAAGACAACTGTTAGGTCAAAAATGCCCTTTCCATCCCTTATTCGTATGGGAGTGCTCTTTCCAAAATCGGGTCACTTTTTGGGGTTTTTAATTTCTGGGGATCTCAGGAAATTTTTTAATGCAACATGGCACCGAAAATCAATGTTTGCCAATTCAGGCCTTTTAGCAAAAATCGCATTTTGCAGTTTGCCTGCTGTGCACCCATACAGCAGGCTACAAGCACATATGGGGTATTTCCTGAATGGGGAGAAAATGGGGAACATATACTGGGGTGCATTTTCTCCTTTAATCCCTTGTCAAAGGGAAAAATTGGGGTCTGCTAATAATTTTTCATTTTTACAAATGTGTGCTTTGAAATGCTTTTACAGTTGTTTCTGCCTTCTTGTGAGACACCTGTTTGCTAAAAAGTACCCTTTCTACCACTTAAAATGTTCATACGGGAGTGTTCTTTCTGAAATGCGGTCATTTGTTGGGGTTGTTAATTTCTGGGGACCTCAGAAATTTATTTAATGCAACATGACACCTCAAATCCATGTCTGTTAATTCAGACCTGCCAAATTCACATTTAGCTGATTGCCTGCTGAGCCCATTCAGCAGGCTAGAAGCACATATGGGGGGTTTCCTGAATGGGGAGAAAATGGGGAACATATACTGGCTTGCATTTTTAACCCCTGCTCCTTTAACCCCTTGTGAAAGTGAAAAATTGGGGTTTGCTAGTAATTTTTCATATTTACAAATGTGTGCTTCTAAATACTTTTACAGGTGTTTCTGCCTTCTGTGAGACACCTGTTTGCTGAAAAAAAAAAAAAAACTTTCTACACTTAAAATGTTCATACGGGCGTCCTCTTTCTGAAATGGGGTCACTCGTTGGGGTTTTTAATTTCTGGGGACCTCTGTAATCTTTTCAATGCAACATGGCACCTAAAATCAATGTCTGCCAATTCAGGTCAGCAAAATCAATATTTTGCTGTTTGACCCTAAAGCACCCATTCAAAATTTTTTTTAGCACATATGGGGTGTTGTCGTATTCAGGGGAAAATGAGTAACGAAATGTGGGGTGCATTTTGTCCTGTTACCCCTTTTTGAAAGTGAAAAATGTCAGTGTAAAGCAACTTTTTCTGGGAAAAATTGTAATTTTTCCTTTTCACAGCCAATCGTTTCCTAATTCTGTGAAATGCCTGATGGGTCAAAGTGCTCACTACTGTCACATGGCGCCGGCGAAGCGATCTTCCTGCACTGCACCGCTGGCGTCCTGCCACTCTCCCTGAGCGGAGATGCACGCAGCGTCCCCTTCTCCCAGGTAACTGGGGGCAGAGCGGACCCGACTGTGCTCCTTCTTTCTGTGCTGTCGGCGTCCCCCGTTCCCCTGGCAACAGTATCAGGCTGAGCACCGAGCTGGCCACTCGGTGCTTGGCTTCTGTGTCTGAGCGAGTCATGTGACGCTGACCACGTCACATGCCCTTAGCCTTTCATTATTTATACAGGCAGCCTGCTGGCCACAGGTTGCCTGCGATTTTGGCCCTGTACCTAACTGCTACTACTCAATGCTTCTGCTACTCTGGATTTTGACCCTTGGCTTTTGTTTCTGACCCATCCTCGCCTGCCCTCGTGTACTGACGTGAGCTCCAGGTTTGACTCTCGGCTTGTACTCTGACTTGACCTTGCTATTCCTTGTGTACTGACGTGATATCCTGGTTTGACCCTTGGCGTGTTTGTTTACCATCCTTGTCACCCCTGTTCGCCTATGTAAGTGTTTTTCTCTGGCATTTCAGTATTGCTCCTGACACTTTACATGACTTCGGATCCATCTGCAGGGTTCCCTCCTACTGCCTCTGCCTGGCTATATTCTGTCTCTGACTACTCTGCCTCTCTGCACTTATAGAGGTTAGGGACCGTCGCCCGGTTACGCCCCGTCGCCTAGGACGGGTAGTGTAAGTAGGCAGGGACAGAGGCATGAGTTGCAACTAGTGTGTGCACTTCCTCTTCTCCACTCCCTAGTTCATGACAACTACACACCTTGAGATATTCCTTGAGGGGTGTAGTTTCCAGAATGGGGTCCCTTTTTGGGGGTTTCCACTGTAAGGCCACCTCAGGGGGTCTTTATATGAGATATAGCTTCCAAATACCATTCCAGCTAAATCCGCTCTCCTAAAGCCATATGGTGCTCCTTGCTAGTGATGTCGCGAACATAAAATTTTCAGTTCGCGAACGCGAACTTCCGCAAATGTTCGCGAACGGGCGAACCGCCATAGACTTCAATAGACAGGCGAATTTTAAAAACCAAAGGGACTCTTTCTGGCCACAATAGTGATGGAAAAGTTGTTTCAAGGGGACTAACACCTGGACTGTGGCATGCCGGAGGGGGATCCATGGCAAAACTCCCATGGAAAATTACGTAGTGGACGCAGAGTCGGGTTTTAATCCATAAAGGGCATAAATCAACTAACATTCCTAAATTGTTTGGAATAACATGCTTTAAAACATCCAGTGTGTGTATACGATCAGGTATGATGTTGTATCGATCAGGTAGTGTAAGGGTTACGCCCACTTTACAGACATTGACAGACCAAACTCCTCTTTTAATGCACCGCAAACAGTCCATTTGCACAACCGCAAACTCCCCATTTGCACAAGGTTGGATACCAAGCTAGCCACGTCCCGGTGATGTCATTGAAGGTTTCTTCCTCCACCCAGCCACGTACAACACCAAGGGTCCCCGAAAGGTCAATTGAATTGATTTTTCGAACGGGGAGATGGTTAAAAAACGCTGGCTCCCTCCACTCTGTTTTACTCCACGGTCACTGCGTCTGCGCCGTGCAATTTACTGTCACACCCGATATGAGTGGTATTTTCTGTAGTACTATTCTCATCAGTTTAATCCCTGTTACATCCCATATCAGGGATTGCCTTTTGTGAAAAAAAATTCAGGCCGGGTACCTTCGACTGCCTTCACAATGACAGACCAAACTCTCATACACCAAACTGAATTGATTTCAGGAACCGGGAGATGGAAAAAGCAGCTTGGTCGGTCCTCATACTCCCAAATTGGGGCACTGCGCGTGCACAGAGCAATGTGCTGTGACACCCTATATGAGTGGTGTCTTAACTAGTACTATTCCTATCAGCGGCGGGCGGGTGTGTGGTAACTTGAGAGCAGGTGACCAAAGCTGAGCTGGAGGAAGATGGTGCGTCAAGGTTCTTAGCGGAAGCTGTTGAAGATTGGGTGTCCTGTCTAAGCCAGTCAACTACGTCCTCAGAATTTTTCGGGTTCAGGGTACATGGCCTCTGAACACTAGGCATTATTCCAGGGACAGTGTAAATCACAGCACCACGACCACGACGGCTCCTGCGGGGTGGCCTGCCTCTGCCTGTCATTTTTTTTTTCGATAAGTGGTACTGTGCCACCCTGTATCAGTGGTGGGCACTGGCAGTGGGCACACTACAGTCTGTGGAAGTGGGCCTGACACACACTGGCAGCAGGCAAGCAACTGAAATTAGACTAATGTGTAAAAATTAAATGCCTTATTTATCGTCAAGCTACTGTGCCACCCGGTATCAGTGGTTGGCACTGGCAGTGGGCACACTACAGTCTGTGGAGGTGGGCCTGACACACACTGGCAGGAGGCAAGCAACTGAAATTAGACTAATGTGTAAAAATGAAATGCCTTATTTATCGGCAAGCTACTGTGCCACCCGGTATCAGTGGTTGGCACTGGCAGTGGGCACACTACAGTCAGTGGAAGTGGGCCTGACACACACTGGCAGCAGGCAAGCAATTGAAATTAGACTAATGTGTAAAAATTAAATGCCTATTTTGATGCAAAGTCCTCTGCCAGCCGGTATGAGTGGTAGGCACTGGCAGTGGGCACACTACAGTCACTAGAAGTCAGCCTGACACACACTGGCAGGCAACTAACCTTAGATTAAAGTGTAAAAATTAAATGCCTTTTTTTGATGCAAAGTCCTGTGCCACATGGGATGACAGGGGTGGGCACTGGCAGTGGGCACACTACAGTCAGTGGAAGTCGGCCTGACACACACTAGCAGCAGGCAAGCAGCTGAAATTACACTAAAGTGTAAAAATTAAATGCCTATTTTGATGCAAAGTCCTCTGCCAGCCGGTATGAGTGGTGGGCACTGGCAGTGGGCACACTACAGTCACTGGAAGTCAGCCTGACACACACTGGCAGGCAACTAACCTTAGATTAAAGTGTAAAAATTAAATGCCTTTTTTCGATGCAAAGTCCTGTACCACACGGGATGACAGGGGTGGGCACTGGCAGTGGGCACACTACAGTCTGTGGGCCTGCAGCTCCACACACACAGGCAGACCATGCAACTGCAATATGCATATAAAGGAAAAAAAAAAGCAGACTAATGTTGCAGCCCTAAAAAGGGCTTTTTGGGGTGCTGTCAGGACGCTGTCCTTACAGCAGAGATCAGATGAGTCTTTCAGGACTGGAGTGGACACTGAATTCACTAGCCTAGCTATCAATTTCCCTATTAAATCAGCAGCAATTACACTCTCCCTCCTCTCACTAAGACTGCAAATTCCAAATGAATCTAAAATGGATGCTGTGCAGGAGGTGGGAGGGTCTGGGAGGGTGGGTATGCTGCTGATTGGCTGGAATGTGTCTGCTGACTGTGAGGTACAGGGTCAAAGTTTGCTCAATGATGATGTATAGGGGGCGGACCGAACATCGCATATGTTCGCCCGGCAGAGGCGAACGCGAACAGGCTATGTTCGCCGGGAACTGTTCGCCGGCGAATAGTTCGGGCCATCTCTACTCCTTGCCCATACATCATTTTTTGAGCACATATGGGGTGTTGGCGTATTTGGGGGAAATGGGTAACAAAATGTGGGATGCATTATGTCCTGTTAACCCTTGAGAAAGTGAAATATGTGAGTGTAAAGCAACTTTTTCTGGTAACAATTATAATTTTTCCTTTTCACAGCCAAGCGTTTCCTAATTCTGTGAAACGCCTGATGGGTCAAATTGCTCACTACACACCTTGATATATTCCGTGAGGGGTGTTGTTTCTAGAATGGGGTCACTTTTTGGGGGTTTCCACTGTAGGGCCACCTTCATATGCGATATACAGCAGCTCCCAATTACCATTCCAGCTAAATCCGCTCTTCTAAAGCCATTTGGTTGTTAATCCACTCTAAAGCCTGCTGTGCGCCCATACATCATTTTTTGAGCACATATGGGGTGTTGGCGTATTCAGGGGGAAATGGGTAACAAAATTTATCCCTTGTGAAAGTGAAAAATGTGGGCAACTTTTTTTGTGAAAAAAATTCAATTTCTCAAGTGTTCCCTAATTCTATGAAATAGCTGATGGGTAAAACTGCTGGTCATTTTTAATTAATTTTGAATAATAATTCATAATTGAAAACCCCAAAAAACGCTGTAATGCTTTAAGAGAGGAGGGTCTTACCCATTCCAAAATTGCTTGCACCTTCCCCGGATCTATCTTAAAGGATTAGGCTGTGAGGATATATTCCAAAAATTAAATTTCCTGCACTCCGAATATACACTTCTTATTTTTGGCTAATAGTTGGTTCTCCCGAAGAACCTCCAGTACTTGTCTAGTGTGAATAACGTGAGAATCCCAGTCAGGTGAATAAATCTAAATACCATCCAAGTAAACAATCACAAATTTTCCAATAAATTGTCTAAAAATGTAATTGACAAAAATTTGGAAAACTGCCAGAGCATTACTTAAACCAAACGGCATAACCAAATATTCATAATTAACCCTCAAGTTTAGTGAACTATTGAGCTCCAAGAACTTGATTAAACAGGTCTGGAATCAAAGACAAAGAGTACTGGTTCTTAACTGTAATCTTATTTAACTCTTTATAATCAATACATGGTCTCAGTCCACCATCCTTTTTTCCAACAAAGAAAAACCCCGCCCCCATAGCAGAAACCGAGGGTCTAATATGTCCTTTTTGTAAACTCTCCCTCAAAAAGTCCCTAATAGACTTCCTTTCCGGACCAGACAAATTATAAATATGACCCCTAGGGTACTTAGATCCCAGAAAAAGATTGATGGCACAGTATTTATGGTCTATGAGGGGGAAGGAAATCAAGATCGGACATGGCAAAAACATCAGCAAAGTCATTAATGTATGTGAGAAGGGTTTTCAGTTCCGTAGTAATTCCAGCCTGAATAACATCATAACTCACATTTTAACCCCTATTTTTCTAATTCACCCGTGGACCAGTTGATGACTGGGTTATGAACCTGGAGCCAAGGCATGCCAAGAACTATCTCCACAGGTAAATTCGTTAATGCCAAAAAAGAAACATACTCCATACGGAGGGCCCCCACAGTTAATGTCACCTCAGGGGTACAATATTCTACTGTTCCACCCACCAAAGGGATGGAGTCAATAGCAATAAGATGAATGGGGTTAACAAGAGGCAAAATGGGCACCCCAAGGGAATGCACAAAACTGCGGTCAATAAAATTATTCCTCCACAGGTCTGTCTTCTTGGCTAAGATACTTTAGTTAAGACTCTGCCACAGCCGACCTATCGGGTTAATCATAGAGAACACTTAAAGCCTGAAAAAAACGCTTCAACAGTAGCTAAACAGGTGGAGTCCATGGGAAAAGAGTAAGCTCATTCTTGTGGGTCTCCCTGTAACAAGGATATAATAATGCCTACTCTTTGTTGTTCGGAACCCGAAGAGCGTGGACGTAAACAAAAAAGAAGCTTACAACTCTCCTTAAATGTCAAAAAATGCTTAAGTCCCCTGAAAAACGATCAGATAATTTAACATGAGGCTCAAGATTCAGAACAGAGGAGGCTGTTATTGATGGGGTCTGAAGCAACTCCTGCTGCTAGAGCCTCTCTGCCATTTATTGCTGTCTGCCATTTATTTGCGCAAGATTATGTACTTGATCCGTAAGGACTCGCATAGGATCCATGGTTATAGGTAAGGCCTGTGATTCTGTCATAAATAGGTAGGGATAAGTGCAGCTCTAACTCCACCCACATCCCTATCCCTACCTACTTGCACTGTCCATCCTAACCGATAGCGTACAACTGGTCGGCAGTCCCTATCTTACGTACGTGCAGGGGCCTAAAGAAAGGAAACACAGGGAGAACACAATTAATAAGACAGATCACATAGAAGCAAAAGCTTCTCATGCCGGCACAGAATAGTAATAGAAGCATTGGAGCCAAAGTCAAGGGACAGGAGGTAACACAAGCACATAGGTGCTATAATATCAAGTACAAGCCGAGGACAAGAGCCAAGAGATCGCGTCAGTACAAGGGTTACACCAGGTCAGAGTCAAATACGTGCCGAGGTCAAAAGGTAGAAGTCGCACATACAGGAAACACTTGTAAGTAAGACCAATCACAGGCAAACTGTGACCAGCAGGTTACCTGTTTAAATAGGTCCTCTTGATGAGTCACTAGACGTGGCCAGTGTCACATGACCCATATCCAGTACCTCAGTACACCTGAGTGCCGACTCATTAACCCCAGTGCTTAGTTCCCCCACCTGTTTGTTGTCTAGGAGATAGTGGACGCCGGCCACACTGAGGAGACATGTGCGCCCGTGTCCTCCCCGCCCTCTTGTCACCATGGAGATGTGGATGCCGGCCGAGTCTTCACTCCTCCTCATGTATGCGGCACTGCAGAGGGAGAGCGCCTCTCTGGCTCCCCGTTACACATCATTTTTTTTCAAAAATGTTTTATTATGTAAAACTGAAGCAAAGAAAGTAGACATATTTGATATCACTGTGTCCGTAACAACCTGCTGTATAAACATAGCACATGATCTACCCTGTCAGATGAATGTTGTAAAAAATAGAAAATAAAAACGGTGCCAAAACAGCAATTTTTTGGTTACCTTGCCTCATAAAAAAGTTATATAGAGCAATTAAAAAGCATATGTACCCCAAAATAGTACCAAAAAAACCTGGCACCTTATCCCCTAGTTTCCAAAACAGGGTCACTTTTTGGGAGTTTCTACTATTAGGGTGCATCAGGGGGGCTTTAAATTGGACATAGCATCTAAAAACCAGTCCAGCAAAATCTGCCTTCCAAAAACCATATTCAGCTTTGTTCAAAATTATTTAACCCCCACTGAAATTGAGTGTTTTGGCCAGTTTGACATTGATTTTGATCATTTCAGTCATCTTGTTTACAATTAAATCAAAGAGGCACTTGTAAGTCAGACAAATATAACATAACATTTATAATGAAATAACCACAAATGTCTTTTCTGTGCTCACATCATTATCAGTTTTATTCAACCCCCAAGTGACATTCAATCTTAGTACTTAGTACAACATCCTTTTCCAGTTATAACAGCTTTTTTTTAGATCGTCTTGCAGCGATCTACGGGTATCTTCGCCCATTCTTCATGGGCAAAAGTTCAGTCACATTCTTAGGCTTGCGCGCTGCAACTGCTTTCTTTAAGTCCCACCAGAGGTTCTCAATCGGATTTAAGTCTGGTGACTGTGATGGCCTTTAATCTGCAACCATGCTGTAGTGGACTTGGAGGTATGCTTGGGATCATTGTCCTGTTGAAAGGTCCAACGTCTCCCAAGCCTCAGGTTTGTGACGGACTGCATCACATTTTCATCCAATATCTCCTGGTACTGAAGAGAATTCATGGTACCTTGCACACGCTGAAGCTTTCCTGTACCTGTAGAAGCAAAACAGCCCCAAAGCATGATTGACCCCCCGCCATGCTTCACAGTAGGCAAGGTGTTCTTTTCTTCATAGGCCTTGTTCTTCCTCCTCCAAACATAGCGTTGATTCATGGGCCCAAACAGTTCTAATTTTGTTTCATCAGTCCACAGAACACTATCCCAAAACTTTTGTGGTTTGTCCACATGACTTTTGGCATACTGCAGTCGACTCTTCTTATTCTTTGGAGACAGCAAGGGGGTGCACCTGGGAGTTCTGGCATGGAGGCCTTCATTATGCAGTGTGCGCCTTATTGTCTGAGCTAAAACTTCAGTACCCGCATCTGACAAATCTTTTTTCAGTTCCTCAGCAGTAGGGGTCGACCAATTATCGGTTTGGCCGATATCGGCCGATATTCATGATTTGCACAGTTATCTGTATCGGCCCCTAACCAGGCCGATATACCGATAACTGTGCTATCACAGAACATTGCCGTGCTGCTCTCAGCGCGGCCATGTTCCCTGAGCAGCACAGGGGAGAAGGAGGCAGTCCCTCCTTCCCCCTGTGCTGCACTGCCCTGCCAATGGAGAGAAGAGGAGGCGGGGCTGAGGGCGCACTGGCCTCCAATGAGAGAGGAGGCGGGGCTGAGGGCGCACTGGCCACCAATGAGATTGAGAAGGCGGGGCTGAGGGCGCACTGGCCACCAATGATAATAAGGTTTAAGATATTACAAGCACATTGCCCAGACCCTGCCTCTGATAGAGAGCTGCGATCTGCGGCAATTAACCCCTCAGGTGCCGCACCTGAGGAGTTAATTGCCACGGATCGCAGCCATCTATCAGAGGCAGGGTCTAGGCAATGTGCTTGTAATATCTTAAACCTTATTATCATTGGTGGCCAGTGCGCCCTCAGCCCCCCCTGTCCACAGTATAAAAAAACATTGGTGGCCAGTGCGCCCTCCCCCATCCCCCCTCCATCCCTTCAGTATTGATATCATTGGTGGCAGTGGCCACAGGGTCCCCCACCTCCTCTCTTCTGATCGGAGCCCCAGCAGTGTAATGCTGGGGCTCCGATCGGTTACCATGGCAGCCAGGACGCTCCTGAAGCCCTGGCTGCCATGGTTCCTGCTGCTGTGCCCATAGCACAGGGCAGCAGGGAAAGTGTCAGTTCCTATTCACCCTGATAGATCTCTATTAGGGTGAATAGGACAAGGTATGTAAAGAGCCCAGGTTCTACCCCTAAGGGGGGAAATAGTAATAAAATAAAATAAAAAGTAAAAAAAATTAAAATAGTAACAAACACCAAAATATTAAGTATAAATTAACCCTTTTCCAATTTTACATATAAAATATATAAACAATAAATAAAAAAACATATTGCCGTGCCCAAAAAGTCCAAACTATTAAAATATTTTTTTTTTTAAAAGCGTTGGACGCTGTAACAGAAAAAAAAAATCCAAAAATTAAAATGCGAAAAATATCGGTATAAAATATCGGCTATCGGCCTGAAAGTTCACAGAATATCGGTATCGGTATCGGCTCTAAAAAATCAATATCGGTCGACCCCTACTCAGCAGTCACACGGGGACTTTTCTCCACTTTGCGCTTCAGGTAGCACACAGCAGTCGAAGTCAGCATCTTCTTTCTGCCACGACCAGGTAGCGTTTCAACAGTGCCCTTTGCCTTGAATTTGCGAATGATGCTTCCTATGGTGTCTCTTGGTATGTTTAACATCTTTTCAATCTTCTTATAGCCATTGCCCTTTCTGTGAAGAGAAATCACCTCTTGTCTTGTCTTCCTGGACCATTCTCTTGACTTCACCATGTCTGTAAACACACCAGTAAATGTCTAGAAGGAGCTGAGTATCACAGTCATTTTAAATCTGCCTAATTGGTGCTTATTATGCTTGATTGCTGCTCCTTGACATCCACAGGTGTTTTCAATACGAAAACACTTGAATGAACCTCTGTTCTTAAGAGTGGTAGTCTTTAAGGGGTTGAATAATTGTGTCAATGAAGAAATCACAAAAAAAAACATTTAATACTGTATTACAAAAACAATTGATGTCATTTTAGTTGCATTTGGTTCTTTAAAAAGTCCATGTAAGATTTCATTCTGAACACAATTACAAATGTACACTAAATTCCCTAAAACCCTTTACAGCATTGGGGGTTGAATAATTTTGAACACAACTGTAGCACTCCTTTGCTTCTGCACCCTGTCGTGTGCCCTTACATCAATTTACAACCATATATGGGGTGTTTCTGTAAACCGCAGAATTAGGGTAATAAATATTGAGTTTTGTTTGTCTGTTAACCCTCAATGTGTTAAAGAAAAACAATGTATTAAAATGGAAAATCTGCCAAAAAAGTGAAATTTAGAAATTTCATCTCCATTTTCCTTTAATTCTTGTGGAACACCTAAAGGGCTAACAAAGTTTATAAAATCAGTTTTGAGTAACTTTAGAGGTGTAGTTTCTACAATGGGGTCATTTATGGGGGGGTTCCACTATGTAAGCCCCACAAAGTGACTTCAGACCTGAACTGGGCCTTAAAAAGTGGGTTTTGGAAATTTTATTTTAAGGATTGCTTCTAAAATTCTAAGCCTTCTAGTTCTAACATCCTAAAAATAATAAAATGACATTTACAAAATGATGCCAGCATAAAGTAGACATAATGGGAATGTTAAGTAATAAATATTTATGAAGTATCACTTTTTGTTTTAAAAGCAGAGAAATATAAATTTTGAAAATTATGAATTTTTAAAAATTTTTGGTAAACTTGAGATTTTTTCATAAATAAAGATGAAATATATTGACTCAAATTTATAACTATCATAAAGTCACGAGAAAACAATCCCAGAATGGCTTGGATAAATAAGTGTTACAAAGCTATTACCACATAAAGTGACACATGTCAGATTAGCAAAAAATGGCCTCAGCAGAAGGGCGAAAACTGGTCCGGGGTAGAAGTGGTTAACACATGCAAAATAAACTAATAAACATACAGTAAGGGTGTCGGCTGTCCAAGCCATGGACGCTTAGTGAGTTCTAGCAGCAACGTAGGCGCCGCAACGCTGCCATGACAGTTCAACATCATAGAAAGATACATTTAATATTAGGCACTTTAACAAACTGTATATAACATGAGCAGTCTTACAAAACTGATTATCTCCAGAAGGTAGAGAGCCAGGTATCAGCTTAAGCTAGTGTGACAAAGAAACCACTTTATCGACCTGAATAACCTCCAAGTGTGCTGCATACGCCATTGAATGTGAAATCTAGAGCTCCCTCAAATGTCGCTTGACACTGACAAACATGGCCCTTTGCTTCTGTAATTCAGCCAAGGAATCAGGAAAGATCCACATCGAGATGTTCTCGAATTTAATTTCTCCATGGCAGCAAGCAGACTCCAGAACACTGTCCCAATCCCTGTTGCCAAAAAAGGTCTTGGTGGCACCCCAGGGATAGGGGATTTTGCAGGAACCCGATGATCCCACTCCACTATAAAGGCTCTATAAAAAAGGGCATCAGGGAACAGGTCTCAATTTATTCTTTTCAGGATATCTTCAGGCATTTGGCCTTCTCAGGAAGAACAATTATAAACAGATTATTTCTCCTGGAGTGGTTCTCAAAATCATTTATTTTTGTTTTTTACACCACAACTTAGCTTTGTGGGACATACTCAATGTGATTAGTATGGGAACTGTGCAATCAACTAGGGTAAAGATACATTCCTCCGTATGAGTGAAATTTTCTGTAATTGTAGTTAGAGTCGTTATCCTACACCACTGAATGTTTATGTCTATGCATTTGTTGCAAAATGGGTGGTTGACGGTAAAAAAAAAATATTGCTCAATGATGAAGTATAAAATAGCCAAAACACTATATAATACTGGGTGTGTTAGCATTGTTATGTTGGTTCCTATTCAAGAATTTAAAGGACCATGATATAAACTGTAGTGAAGGTTATTTCCTTACCGGAGACTGTATTTGTGAGTTACTCACTCCCTTCTGATCCTCAACTGTGTCACATGACCAGCACTCTGACAATAACACAGCATCTTATATGTGGACAGAAAGCCAGTTTCTCTGTGTATCCCTATGGGAATCTCAATGTCAGTTCCATAGTAATAAACAGAAAAGTAACTGACTTCCTGTCCTATGTCAGTTGGAGATCATAGTATTGGTCACATGACATAGCTAAGTATCAGAAGGGAGGTTACAACTCAAAAATACAGTCACCGGTAAGATTACCTTCACTACAATTGACATCATGTACAATTCTAACAGGTCAGAAAATAAAACATTTTTGTGGAAGGGGAGTGTTTCTTCAACTTTTTCCCATTTCTTCTTACTTCTTCCCTTTATATTCTAGTACTTTTATTTTTATTTTTTATTTTTTTTGCTTTAGAATTATTATTTTGGTTTGTTTGATTGTCCAGTTTACCTGAGTTTGACATTACATCATTTTTTTCTAAGGCAAAGAAGGCCTTCCCCAGATGTAACATGGCTTAGTCCAGGTATTCTTTTGAGTATCCAAAATGTGCTGTCCTGTAAAATTCTGTATTTTGAATAAAAGTATTTATGCTTAAATTTACTTTGGTGAGTTTTATGAATCAATATGGTTGCATCTGTTTGTTCATATTGTACAGTTCTCTGTAACTGCTTTGGTAATACATTGTGTTTGAATTGTTCTCAGTTATACTATGAAATCCCATAAAATTGAATCTCAAAATTGCCAATAAATTATATTGCATACAGAAAATTTTAATTTCTCAAAAAAAGTGATTTTTTTTTCTGACATGGTACCATTTTACTTTGCAGTGCGTCCTAAACCCATGAAAACCCTCTTGCTTTCTTTCATTTCACATATAGCTCAATTCACAAAATATAAATTTTCAAGCCAGTGCTCACTTCTATAGTGTGCAAGCATGGCCACTGATTGCAGGGTGATAGTAACCATGGAAACAAGAAATATATAATCTGATGAAAAAATTAGTCTAGCTACCAAAGTAAGCAATATGGAGAATAACAATACATTAGTAAATGCCTTGCATTAACTTTCTCTACTTGATAAATGCCACTTGCCGAAGTTGGACGAACCCTTTATAAACTATGCTATATGATATACTACTTGTGATTAGTGATGAGTGGAAGGGGCAAAATCGAATGTACAATATTTCGTGAATATTTGGGCGAATATTCAGTATAAAATTGTGAATTCAAGAATTCACCATTATTTTCTTGATTGCAAAAATTGCCAATGTAATATGCACGGATTGCGAGTGCAATACAGGCGTGGGTCACTTTTGCTACATTTTTCAAGCTGCTAGAAGTTTCCTGAGACTGGAGAAAATGGTTGGCACGGCAGAACATTACAATAGCTTTATATGCAGATAGAGTGCTCAGATATATTTGCGAGCAAATTGGCAATTAATGATGCGCATATTTTTGCGCAATACGTGCAACTTCACGTTTTAGCAGGTCTGACTACATATTAATGACTGGTGCACTAAGTATTGTTGTGAACTTTTGACATCAGAGCACTATTTCTGTAGCATGTATGGATTGACAGCAGAACCACTATATCAGCTACACTATATCACTATCTAACCTACACTGACTATATCCCACTAACTATAGGTATTATATATATATATAAGCTAACTAACTATCTAATGTAATGACACAGCAAAGCACTGAGCACAGCAATGACACTGCTGTCTCTCTCAGAACTGAAAAAAAAAAAAAAAACTGCAGAAAATGGCTGCTGGGGAGGTTCTTATAGTAAGGGGTAAGCAACTTTCCTATTGGTTGCTAGGGATGTTGCTAAGCTCAGACAAAGACATTGCAGCCTTCTCAGTGGCCCACAAGCAAAAAGAAGGGAGGGATCATGAGTTCAGAGGAAAAAAAATCTAGAATATCCTTACGAATATACAGTATAGCACTATATTCTAAATCCTCGCAAATTCTCAAAGTGGTGATATTCGCGATTAAAATTCACAATTCGAATATTCACGCCCAACACTACATATGATATCTCTACCTTGCGTAAAGAAATCACATTGAACATGCATGACAAGTATGTCCTGCACTTTTGAATGTTTTCCACACACAACAGACCAAACACAACTAGTAATTTATTTTGCAGATTATGTATGTATGTAAATTTGCAAGCTATAAGAAATGTCATGCATCATTTGAAAATATTTAAAAATATTGTACAATATATTTTGTGTAGAGGAATGATCTATCAAGATCATAGGCTGTGGTTTTTCTAGCTTATCATTTGTATTTACACTGGCAAATTATAATTATGATGATTACTCTAAGATAAGTGAATTGTAACAATTATTGGACAGTGTAAGCTAACTTTTATGTTTTGATCTGTCTTCATGTGTTTAACACTATGGGGGGCATTTATTAAAACCAGCATTTTAGACTCCTGTCTTAATAACCCCTTTATCTGGCGGTGGATTCGTAGAAGTTATGTAGAGGCGCCAGCCTGTACATAACTCTGGTGTATACACAGCCAGTCTAAATGTAAGCCAGCTTCCTTGCTGGCTTAGGTTTAGACTATTTTCTATTCCTAAAACCGGTGTAAAAATAATAAATGAGACGGGCCTCTTGGCACGCTCCCTTTCTCACTCATGCCCCGATTTTTTAGACCTGACGTGAGTGGGGAAAAGTTGCAGATTGCAGGGCAAATAACCTTTGTGCCACAATCTACACCAGAAATACACCTAATATGGGCAAATTTCTTATAGTAAAGGACCACCTATATTCTGTCGTGTCTACCGAAAGGATAAAGGTGTGGTAGCAAAACTGACCCTAATTTTAGTTTAAAACACCCAGAAAGATTCATTTATAATATTACAATGATTAAAAACTTGTAGAAAAGTTATTTGCCAAAAACAAAATTTTACTTTATTTTAAACCACATAAAGCCAATGATATATATCTTTTATTCAGCAAGCCACTGGGCAACCTGAATTTAATTAAAGCATGAACACTGCACAGAATGCTAACTTTTAAGTTAACATCAGCACCGATATAATGAATGCGATTTTATTAATGTATGTCAATATTCCTTACACAATATGCAAATTGCAGTTCTTTCCCATGGCAGGCAGAATGCTGTTACTTGCACATTGTACAAGTGCAGAATGACAATATTTTCCTGATTGCAATATGCCTTCTACTTGGTAAAATAGTTCTCTTGAAATTCTTTGCAGGGGTTCTCTCCCTAATGTTTTTTTTGAAGGGGGGGATTAATTGGTGTTTATCTTTAGAACAAGCATCTGACATTATTTGGAAGCCTTCATGGTCTCATTTGCATGTAAGCATTCCTATCAGTGGAGACTTACAAAGAAGCATTTCACATACTCATTTGCATGTAATGCTGAGCACAACTTCTATGTGCGAGTGCTGTCATGAAGCTATGAATTTAAAAGAACTGTTTTCAGCAACCATTTCTCTATACTTCAAAAGCAAACTCATATGGGTGTTAGTAAGAGCACATGTTTTGGTAAATGATGTTGAAATTACTTTAACATTGCAAAGGTCAAAATATTGATTGAACAAAAAGTAGCTTCAATATTTTCTAACTACACTTTTTAGGGTTGTGCGAACCCGAACTGCAAAGTTCGGGTTCGTACCGAACTTTAGAGTTTTTGATACCCGGATATTTCCGTAAAAGTTTGGGTTCGAGTTCGGTGTTTGGCGATTTCTTGTCGCTTTTTAAAAGACTGCAGGGCAGCCAATCAACACGCATTTCACTAGTCTGCCCTTAGAAGCCATCACACCCATGCCTACTAATGGCATGGCTGTGATTGGCCAAGAGCTTTATGTGACCCAGCCTCTATATAAGCTGGAGTCAAGTAGCGCTGCACATCACTCTGCTCTTCTCAGTGTAGAGATTGGATGCTGCTGCTGATGTGAGGGAGAGATTAGGGAAGAATTCTATTGAACTTGATGGTGTAGTGTTCAATCTTCAAACTACAGAGATTATTGGTGGTGCTATGAGCCCAGTGACACTGAAAAATACATTTAATCCATCTGCTAGTTCGGTGGGCGTCGGCGGCCATTTTTGCAAGTGCAGTGACCTTGCAACTGCATGTGAACTGCATGTGTGCCAGCGACATTACTTTAATTCTGTTCTGGTAGCACAGAGGAGGACAAATTCTTGGCCGTTCAAGTACCCCTGCATCCTGCAGTGCATGCCTGGCAGTGAAAATTATACAATTACATTAGTCTGTCATACTTTTTTGTGCCCTAAAGCGATTTTTTATCTGTCTGCCACAGGCATATCTGACAGTCCAATAAAACCTCTAAATACTGCAGTAACCTTGCTAATATAAAAAAGCACACTTTTTTTTGCAAGATAGTAAATTCACAGGTTATGCTGCATTTTTGACAGTCCATTTAAAACGTTACATATTGTAGTTACATTGCTGCTATAAAAAAACACATTGTTTGTGCTAGATAGCAAATTTGCCAGCCATGCTGCATTTCTGACAGTCCATCACAACCGTAACATACTGCATTTGCATTAAAGCTATAAAAAAAAAAATGTTGTGCTAGAAAGGTGACAGGGACGTAAATTTGTAAAAATTGTCTGTTACATTGGTGGGTGACATTTTGCCAGTTTTGCCGTAAATCAACCCCTCCTCTGCATAGGTGACAGGGAGGTAAATTTAAAAAAATCATCTGTTACATTGGTGGGTGACATTTTGCCAGTTTTGCCATATACAAATTCCGGCTCTGCATAGGCAACAGGGTGGTAAATTTCTAAAAATCGTATGTTACAATCTTGAGCCATAAAGTACCCCTGCACTGTATACCTGACTTGGAAATATATTCAGTAAATTAGGTGGCCTTCAGATTGTTGGGTGATATGCATAGGCGTGCGCACGGGTATGCCGGGTCTGTGCCAGGCTGAGAAGCATAATGGGGGGGCTGAGGCATATATTGGGCTGAGGGGGATAATGGGGGGGGGCTGAGAGGCATAATATGGGCTGAGAGGCTTAATATGGGGAGGCTGAGGCATAAATTGGTATGAGAGGCATAATGGGGGGGGGGCTGAGGCATATATTGGGCTGAGAGGCATAATGGGGCGGGGGGCTGAGGCATAAATTGGGCTGACTCGGCGAGGCAATGGCATAATGGGGGCTGAGAATCCTGAGAAGCATAATGGGGGCTGAGAGGCATAAGGGCTGATAATGGGGGCTGAGCGGCGAAAGGGCTGATAATGGGGGCTGAGAGGCATAAGGGCTGATTTTGGGGGCTAAAGAGATGCATGGGGGCTGATATGGGGGTAATGAGAGGCATTGGGCTCTGATCTGAGGTCTGATTGGGGGTCTGATCTGAGGTCTTATTGGGGTCTTATTAAGATTGGGGGTCTGATTGGGGCTGTCAGCTGAGGACTGATTAACATTGGGGGTCTGATCGGTGGTCTGACTTGAGGTCTGATTAACATTGGGGGTCTGATTGGTGGTCTGACCTGAGGTCTAATGAAAAATATTTTTTTTCTTATTGTCCCCCTCTAAAACCTAGTCTTATGGGCCGGTGCGTCTTATAGGTTTCCTTCCTGAACTGAAGAGCGGTGCCCACTTCCAGCCCTGAGTCCAGCTGCCCAGGGCCCTGATCCTGAGCCTGCTGGAGTCTTCAGAACTGTAAGTATTTACAGTCATTCACTGTAAGCGATATTATATATATTACTTGTTTTATGTGAGTAAGGGTGCTGGGTGGTTGGAGAAGGGGGGATGAAGGGGTACAATACTATATATACATTGTAAAAAAATAAATAAAAAGTAAGCCTCACATTATTTTCTGTCCGCCGCCACAAAACATCTGGAAGTGCCCCTCCTGAGACCAGGCTCTGGATCCGCCACTGGCTGTTACGCCGCGCTGTAATACAATACCTGCGGTTTGCCGGTGGGCGGTGACTAGTACTTCACATAGTGGGGGCGGACCTGGTGGAGGCAGAGCCGTGTGTGCAGGCGCAGGCTGGGAGTGGTCCTGTCTGGGCGACAGAGTTTGACGTCACGCTGCGTGCCCCGCCTGCTAGTGAGGTGAGGACAGCATCAGTGGCGTGATAGTGTTGGAACTTGCCCAGCTGCTCCGATCCGGACTGTCTACAAGAAAAAGTCTGTCACAAGAATTTTGCCTAGTGCCCTGGCTGAGACCCGCTATATAAGTAATATAACGCATTATAAAAAAGTATGTACTCTGTCCCTGCTACAGTGCTATTTTATATGTATATATATATACATGCACATGCGCATGCGGCGCATGTGTTTGTGCTTTAGGGTGCACACCCTAATGCAATAGGCTGCGCATGCCTATGGTAATATGCCTATGGTAATATTCCCTGACTGGGAAATATATTCTGTAAATTAGGTGGAATTCAGATTGTTGGCTGATCTGTACCCCTTCTTTCTTTCAAAGTACCCCTGCACTGCATAAAAGACAGGGAACTTAGTTCATTACAATTGGCGGTTACTTTGTTGCCTGACATTAAGCCTTTTTTGGCTGTGAAGCCAAAGGTAGTCGCCAACAACAATGTGTTTTGTTTTCTTTTTTTTTTTATAAATTGGGGTACACCCCTAAACATTGGGAAATATAAAAAAGAAAACAAAAAGTAAATGCCCTGTAGTATAACAATAGTTGGATGAGGCCGGTATACATGTCTATTCTGCATAAGGTACTAACAAGTCCTGTGGGATCCATGCCTGGTTCTTTTTAATGAATGTGAGATTGTCCAAGTTGGCTGTGGACAGGCGGCTGCACTTGTCTGTTGTAATGCCCCCAGCAGTGCTAAACACCTTTTCAGACAATACACTGGCTGCAGTGCAGGCCAGAACCTCCAAGGCGTAAAGGTAAAGCTGAGGCCATGTCCCCAATTTGGAGACCCAGAAGTTGAATGCGGCAGACCCATTGGCTAGAAATGACTACGCCCAACAGCAAATTTTTGAATGGGGCCCCCCTCCCCCGGTAATTTTTTCACAACCCCTTCCTTTCATGCTGCCCCCATTCCTGTGGCTACTAAAGATCGCTCTCTCAGACCAGGCTGCTGTTACATCCATTTTCAACACTGTCTATACTGCCACTGAATATAAATTAATTGTATAATACTATTGAGGGGGCCCTGGCAAACTCTGTTAGTCCGCCTCGTCCTGGATGGGCCCCTTCTCGGTCAAGGCCCCAAAGCAGCAGCTTTTTCCTGCCACTATTAAATTTGGCCCTCGCGCCCAGCACACTTGAAGGGGTACCTGAGATATTGTGCCCTGATTCCCAACCTCTTGAGCCTTCACAGTCTCAAGAAGATGGTGGTGAACGGCAATCATTCGTTCACGAGGTGGATGTTGATGAGACACAGCTGTCAATCAGTGAGGTTGTGGTTAGGTCAAGTCAGGAGGATGAGCAGAGTGAGGAAGTGTAAGAGGAGGTGGTGGACGATGAGGTCACTGACCCAATATGGGAAGGTAAAAAGCCGAGCAAGGACAGCAGTACAGAGGGGTAGGGATCAGCAGCACCGCAACAGTCTGCAATATGGCGCTTTTTTGAGGAAAGTGCAGACGACAAAAGAGTGGTAGTTTGCAACCTGTGCCATACCAAAATGAGCCAGGGCGGGAAAACTAGCAACCTCACCACCACCAGCATGATCCGCCACATGGCATCCAAGCACCCTAATAAGTGGGCCGAACACCTGGGTCCACAATCTGGGTCTGCGGGTCCCACCACTGCCTCCTCTTCCCCTGTGTTACGCACTGCTGGCCAATCCCCTGCCCCTTGCCCTGCACCTGGACCTTCGCATGAACCGTCAGCAATAACATCCACTTCCCTGTCCCAGCTCAGCATCCAAATATCGATAACACAGGCATTTGAACGCAAGTGCAAATACCCAGCCATCCACCCACAGGCCATAGCAATTAATGCGCAACTTTCGAAATTACTGGCCCTTGAAATGTGGACACTGAGGCCTTCCGTAGCCTGATGTCGGCGGCTGTCCCTCGGTACACAGTCCCCAGCCACCACTATTTTTCACGGTGTGCTGTGTCCTCCTTACACCAGCATGTGTCCAAGAACATCACCCGTACCCCTACCAACGCACTTAATGGGAAGGTCCACTTTACCACAGACACATGGACAAGTGCTGGTGGCCAGGGATGCTACATTTCCCTGACCGCACACTGGGTGAATGTTGTGGAGGGAGGGAGTGAGTCGGACCCTGGGATGGCACAGGTGCCACCCACTCCCAGGATTGCGGGCCCTACATCCATCAGGGTCTCCGCCAGCAGCTATATTACTGGCTCCAACCCCCACTTCTCCTCCTCCTCTTACACCTCCAGCAGCAGTCAGCCATCAGTCGCTAGCTGGAAGCAGTGTAGCACTGCTGTGGGTAAGGGTTTAACAAGCTGTCCTGAAGCTGATCTGCTTAGGGGACAAACCGCACACCGCCGCAGGGCTGTGGAACTGTATAAGGGACCAGACCGAGCTGTCGCTTTCGCCACTCAATCTACAACCAGGCATGGTTATGTCTGACAATGGCCGTAACTTGGTGGCGGCTTTAGAGCTCGTCAACCTGACACATATCCTATGCCTAGCCCAATCAGTGGTTCAGTGGTTTATCAAAACCTACCTCAATTTTCAAGAGATACTAGTAAACGAACGCCGCTTGTGTGCCCATTTCTGCAAGTCGTCCACAGCTTCAGTCGGTCTGTCAACGTTGTATCAGTGCTTGCAGCTTGCAGCTCACAGACTGTTGTGCGACGTGAGCATGCACTGGAACTCTACTTGCTACATGTTGGCCAGGCTTTGTGAGCAGCAGAGGGGAGTTGCACAACAGATAGAATTCTAGCTGCAACATGGTCGTCGCTCTTCGAGTCAACTGCCACTATTCACAAGCGAGGAGTGGGCATTGATGTCAGACCTCTGTGAGGTTTTAAAAAACGTTGATGAATCCACACAGATGGTTAGTGGCGATAATGCTATTATCAGCATAACCATCCCACTGCTGTGTCCACTCAAACGATCGCTGCTCACAATTAAGGACAACACTCTGAATGTGGCAGACGAGGAAATGGGGGAGGACATTACAGGGAGGGTGATAGCCAGACCACCCAAAGTTCGTCTTCTCAGCTCAAATTGGACCATGAAGTGGAGGAGGAGGAGCTGGAGACAGTTGCCTCTGCTACAGAGGGTACTACCCATGGAACTATAATTCCATCTATTCAGCATAGATGGGCAGAACAGGAGGAGGATGGAGATGGAGAGTCATGCTGATGTCGACGTCTCGCCTGTTGGTACTCTGGCACACATGGCTGACTTCATGTTAGGCTGCCTTTCCCTGACTCTCGTGTTATACGCATTTTAGATAACACGGATTACTGGGTGTTCACTCAAATTTATTTTTAGGGTCAGCTGAACAACATGCACTCACATATAATGTTTTAGAGTGTCAGCTGTACAGTATGCACTCGCATTTAATGTTTTAGAGCATCATTTGAACAGCATGCACTAGTCTATAATGTTTTAGAGCGTCAGCAGAACAGCATGCACTCACATATAATGTTTTAGAGCATCAGCTGAACAGCATGCATTCGCATATAATTTTTTAGAGCATCAGCTCCGCAGCATGCCCTTACCCCTAATGTTTTAGAGGGTCACCAGCAGGCCCTTGCTCCAAATGTTTTTGAGGGTCACCAGCAGGCCACCAATCATAATTTTTCAAGGGTGTGTATGATGCCCTTCTTTGGGTAATAAAGGGTGTATTGTAGTGCCGGTTCCTTGCAATTTTTGACAGCCCTTTCACTTAGTGCATAGGCTTTATGAGTGTAGGAGTCCCACTACCTAAACAATTGTACCACCATGTGAATAAGGCCCTCCTTTATGTGATATACAGGCTGTTTGGGAGTGTCTCTTGCTTGTAATTTTTAGCAGCACTTGCACTTTATATACAATTGAATATACAGGAAATAATGTTTTCTAACTATTTTTCCTGTGAAATAGATTTTTTTTTCTTTTGGTTGGGGGGGTATTTATTTCAGTCTGTAAAATATGCCAATATGCATCCAGACATCATCCCAATGCTGTTCCCGATCCATTTCGGTGGTGTTTCTTTCACTTTCTGACCTTTTCCAATGGACCAGGCACTTTCCCCTCTTCAGAGCAGGGGGTGCCTGGTTGTCTCCCATTGACTTCTATTATACTTGGGTGCTCGGCCGAACACACGAATATAGCAATGGGTTTGAGCTGAATACTTTGTTGCTCGCTCATCACTACTTAAAACCCTTTGTGTTCGCTTTACCATCTTACACAAGGGACTCGATGGATGTTCTGAAAAAACTAGATGATATCCAGATTGACCCTGATACTTTTCTCGCTAGCCTTGATGTAGAGGCACTAAACAGCAGTATCCCTCAAGAAAAGGGCTGCGAAAAAGTGGCACAGTTCCCATAGGAAAGGTGAGAACATCTATATCCGCACAACAGATTTGTATTGGACCTTTTAAACTTCATCCTAACTAAAAACATTTTCCTCTTTGAAAGAAATATCTTCCACCAGCTCAGGGGAGTGGCAATGGGGATCCCTTGTAGCCCCAGTTTTGCTAATCTCTCCCTGGGCGGGTGGGAAAGGAATGTTGTATTTGGGGAAACCACCTCAAATTGGTCCCAACACATCTTACTATTGCTTTGGTTCATAGATGATGTGTTTTTTAAGACGAGGTTATCCATCCAAGGTGCTCCACGAGGCCCACCAACATGCCTTATGCAGAAATAGGGACACCTCATTGAATCCCAGATTTAAACCTGAAGGAGAGAATGTGGCAGTATCATTACAACCTTAGATACAGAGCATGCCGATGTAAGACATGTTCTCAACACATACTGTGGCATTCTGAGGTCAGATCCCTACATAGGTACACAGGTGGGCAATGCCCCTGCCATCACATATCGTTGTGGACATGATCGTTTAGTTCACAGCTTTTTTCAAACATCTAGGCCTACCACCTGGCTCAGAAGTACCATCACAGGGACATTCGTGAATTCAGAAGGCACATTGGTGAACACCTTCGTAATGTGAGAAACGACAATAACACCCCTGTCGCCAAACACGTCAAGCAAGTTCATAATGCCAATCCAAATGCCCTGAAATTCCAGGGAATTGAGGCAATCAAACACTCACTCCGGGGGTGCGGGGGGGGGAGGGGGCGGCGACATTGATAGACTTTTCCTGAAAAAAGAGGCGGGTTGGATATTTCAACTTGGTACAGTCAAACCAACAGGCCTAAATGACCAGATCTCTTTTGTCTGGTTTATCAAGTACGGGATCTCCAGGGGTATATCCTCGATCAAATGATTTGTTTAAATTACAGTATAATACACATTTTTACGCAATGTGCTAGTTCTTTGGACCATAACACTTAAATATTAAAATAGCACAATAGGTTATTTGCAATTATGGCCATAGTCGCAACATCATGTTTGGACTATACACATATATTTAACAATGGGTATTACTGTAATGAGGCGCCCACATTTCAGGCATCAAGTCCCATTATATTACCCATAGACTCCGATATGTTCCTGACTGGAATATGTTGGCGAAAGTCTAATCTTTTAACATCAGCTTGAGGGATTAGCCAACATTGTTAGTTGCTTGTGGTGCACCTTTTTCAGTGATTTATGTATTTTTATATTTCCATCCACACATTATTCCATCTTGTGTAGGATGCTTTTGTGGTGCATGTGGGGATTGCTGTTAGCAGCGGACCACATGTGGAGGAACTGCTCCCCCGGTTAAAAACACGCTACAGTGTTTAGGGTTTTTGAGCAGTTCCTCCCATTTAGGCCACTTTATTTCAGTGATTTTTGCATCATAACTCCGCCTCCCTTGACTGGCCCCCACAGCTGGATAGGTCCGTTCTTCTACAATGGGCAGGGCCTACTATTCATAAGATACACGCTGCCACAAGTATGCCATGGCCATACCAGAGCCGGACGCGCAGTCCCTCATGATCAGTATGGGCAGCGTGAATGCTCATCTATGTTTTGATTTTTTATGTTAGTTGCACGGCCCCTTATCATCAGCAGGGGTTACCCCTCTTCTTGTTGTGCTTTACTTCATTGTTGGAAACTAACATTCAATGCTTATGTGATCTCCCTACACCGGGGAGTATTGCGTTTTTTGCCATGTGTTCATACTTACATCACTTTGATAGATTGTGTACCAATTACCATCACATTGTATCAGTTATTATCTAAACTGTTTATTCAAGTAATTTTTAGTGTCTATTCATATCTGAGGCTCCTGATCATCTGGTGAATACCAAAGAAACGCGTTGAGAGCGTTAGATATTATTGTTTAAGGGACCATCATGATATACACTATTTTAGGTGATGCATTCAATAATTCAATAATTCAGTAATCGCATCAGATAGACATTGTAGTAGCCTGGGTTCTCTCAGGCAGTCATCACATATATAGAACAGACCCATATGTGGTGCCTTATCATATGGATTCCGAGGGCATCAATTTCAATCATCAATAGGGACTCATCATCCCATGTGTTCTAGTGCATACACAGTGAACTACATCAGAAATTACATTCAGCCCTGGCTATTTTTTCTCCTATACCTCTACACTTACAACAAACATAGAAAAATCGTTTGCTGTATCAGACTATAGCCCCTTTTACGAACATCAAGGGACTTCATTGTGAGAGGTTAGAGCCTGTTATACAATGGCAGCTGCCCACTTAAAGATTTTAACCAAAAAATCAAGAATAAAGATTTATTATTTTCATTTTTAGTATCTATACAGGCAGTGAAGTAAGGGACCATTGACCACAACTCTCTGGACAAAGTCTTTCAGCCAATGTTCAATCCAATTACAAACTATACTTTCCAAGCCTATAGACCTAACTTTTTGTATTAAACTTCTATGATGAACATCAAAAGCCTTTGCAAAATCCAGAAACACCTCCTCATGAAAACAAATCAGGTTAGTCTGACAACTTCTGTCCTTGGTAAACCCATGTTGATTATTATTATTTATAATATTTACAGTCACATACTCCTGTACATAGTCCCTTAAGAGTACTTAAAACATTTTTCCCACAACAGAAGTTAAACATAACTGGTCTATAATTACCTGTGGAGGACCTAGATCCTTTTTGTAATATAACAACACATTTGCCTTGCGCCAATCACTTGGCACTCTACCAGTAGAAACCCCTCGGAGATGATATTCAGGACCCAAGGATCCGAAAAATTTAGGATCCAATTCTCTTTGAAGTGGGATAGATGGTCCCCGACAGGTAGATGAGGCAGAGGAATAGGGAAGCTTTCGGACGGCCAGAGTAGCGGGAGTCATCCAAAATACTCAAGGAGGCCTGTAGTCAGGAGGTGGATTTCCTATCCTTGGCTCCTCTGCGAGGGTGCTTCGAACCCCTTCGCTGGCCAGACCTAAATGATCCTGCCTGCCCCGCTTTCGAAAGGACTGTTGGGGAAGACTCTTCCCCTTCTAATCTGATAGGCCTTCCATAATTCTATCAAACTCCGAGCCGAACAAACAGTTGGGCTCAAAGGGAAGGCCACATAAGTTGTATTTAGAGGAGTTTTCAACGACCCAAGGCTTAAGCCACAAAGGCCTACGCTGACACAACGGCCATGGATTTGGCCACCAATTTCAGCTGAAGCTGCGCAGTATCGCACATGAAAACCGTAGCCAGGTTGATGGTCTTGAAGGCTGCCAGAATGTCATCAAGAGACACCTTCTGATCCATGTCAGTCTGAATCTGGTTCAGGTGAGACCAGAAGAACATAGAGACTGTAGAAGCGGATGCTGCGGCAGCCTTGTAAACTCTTCTCAGAGTGAGCTCCGCTCTCCTGTCAAGGGGATCCTGCAGAATAGACCCATCATCTGCTGGGACCAGAGGGCATCTGGATAATTTGGCAATAGCCATGTCCACCTTGGGAATGGAACCCCACGATTCCACCAAGGATTTAGCCATCGGGAACGTGGTTCTAAATTTTTGGGTTAGAACCGAACCTTTTTCAGGTTTCTTCCAGTCTGTACGCAGGACAGAGAGGAGGGTCTCATCCGCTTTAAAGACACGTGGTGCCCGACTAGCGGGATCGGAAGGCTCCCCTGGGTCAACATCATGGTCCCCCGACCTGATGGACTTGAGTAGCTTTTGTGTCCTTTCTGGAGGATAAAAACACGAGGTAAGCTCCTCCTCATCTGAGGAGGAAGAATTAGAGGAGTCCACAGAGGGTCTTTCCACAGGAGCAGAGGTCTCCATAGTCGTCTGAGCAGGAGTAGGAAGCCTTTCATCAACAGGTTCACCACTCCCTTGATGGACCCATCCACATAGCTCTTCACCCATGCATACATGTTCTGCATGGTATGTTGATCCGAAGGTTGGACCCTCCGACGGCAGCTGTCACACCTGGAGTAGGGATTGCTATCCTCCAAAAGAGTGCTACAATTGTAGCAGTATAAATGCTTTCTCTTAGAAACCGACTTTCTGCTATCAGGATCCCGCGGAGAAGAAATCACTGTGACAAGAAAAGAGAAATAGAACATTTGTATAGAAAAGCAAAAAAGGTAAGAGGCACACCGGAGGAAACTGAAAACCAGACGAAGAACAAAGCACCAATAAGCGGAAAATACACCAGCTTATAGGGACTCTGGGAGCTAGCTGAGAAGCATGTGCATCCAGAGACCGCGCTGGTGCACAATGCTTCCTTAAATAGAGAAGAGGTTGGATCCATAGGAAAAAACCCCACCCCAGGAGGGGAAAAAATTAACCACTGTATAAACATATAAACCGTTGCTACCTAGCAGGGCAAGGAATAACAAAAAATCCTCCCAACAGGAGCAAAGAAAGAAATAACAATAATAATATCCCCGGCGAACGTGAAACACGCCGCAAGGAAAACACGGAGTTGACGTCAGAGGCCACTATGACGCCACTTTCGGAAGATGGCGGCTCCCATCGGCCGCGGAAAACCGGACCGAGGACGCCGCCGAGAGACGACAAACAAATTGCTGAGCCGAAGCAGGTAAGCTGCCGGCCAAAAATACAAAGGACCAGAGCTAAAAGAGAAGACTGGGCAAAAGCCCAGTAAAATATTTCCCCAAGGGGAAAAAATTGGGGGAGAACCCCTAGGCCCTGGAAAAGAAAGAGAAAGATCCCCTAGAAAAGATGGGATCACCCCCAGTCCACCTGTCCGGGAGGACAGAAAAAACACTGTGGGCTGTGGGTGATTTCCTCCTTTATAGGGGATACTTAATTGTTTAACCCCTTAAGGACTTGGCCCTATTTCACCTTAAGGACCCGGACATTTTTTGCAAATCTGACCAGTGTCACTTCATGTGGTGATAACTTTAAAACGCTTTTACTTATGCAGGCCATTCTGAGATGGGAATGCCATTTCATTTTTTTGGGAACGTTACAAGGCTTGGAAGTTTAGAAGCAAATCTTGAAATTTTTCAGACATTTTTAAAAACCCTCTTTTTAGGGACCAGTTCAGGTCTGAAGTCATTTTGTGAGTATTACATAGTAATACACCCCTCAAAGTATTCAAAACTGATTTTACAAACATGGTTAACCCTTTAGGTTTTCCACAAGAGTTAATGGCAAATGAAGATAAAATTTAGGAATTTATTTTTTTTTTGAAAATTTTCCATTTTAATCCATTTTTTCCAGTAACAAAGCAAGCGATAACAGCCAAACAAAACTCAATATTTATTGCCCTGATTCTGTAGTTTGCAGAAACACCCTATATGTGTTCTTAAACTGCTGTATGGCCAAACGGCAGGGCACAGAATGAAGGGAACGCCATATGGATTTTGGAAGGCGGATTTTGCTGGACTGTTTTTTGACACCATGTCCCATTTGAAGCCCCCCGATGCACCCCTAGAGTAGAAACAACCATAAAAGTGACTGCATCTAAGAAACTATACCCCCTAAGGCAGGCATGTCCAAACTCCGGCCCTCCAGATGTTGCAAAACTACAATTCCCATAATTCCTGGACAACCTACAGCTATCAACCTACAGAAGGGCATGATGGGAGTTGTAGTTCTGAAACACCTGGAGGGCCAGAGTTTGGACATGCCTGCCCTAAGGCATTCAAAACCAACTTCTCAAACTTTGTTAACCCTTTGGGTGTTCCACAAGAGTTATTGGCAAATGGAGATTTGAGAATTTCTATTTTTTGTTACCTTGCCTCAAAAAAAGTGTAATATAGAGCAACCAAAAATCATATTTACCCTAAAATAGTACAAATAAAACTGCCACCTAATCCCGTAGTTTCCAAAATGGGGTCACTTTTATGGAGTTTCTACTGTAGGCGTGCATTAGGGGGGCTTCAAAAGGGACATAGTGTCAAAAAACCAGTCCAGCAAATCTACCTTACAAAAACCATATGGCGTTCCCTTCCTTCTATGCCCTGCCGTTTGGCCATACAGCAGTTTACAACAACATAATCAGGGTAATAGATACTGAGTTTTGTTTGGCTCTTAACCCTTGAAAAATTGATTAAAATTGAACATTTGCAAAAAAAAAATAGCTGTTTTGGGACCGTTTTATTTTTTGTTAATTGCATAGTTGATCTGACAGGTTAGATCGAGTGCTATTTGTATAGAGCAGGTTGTTAGGGACGCGACAATACCAAATATGACTACTTTTTTATTTTTTGTTTCAGTTTTTCATAACAAAGCATTTTTGAAAAAATTATTTTTTTAGTGTCTCCACATTCTGAACACCATAGTTTTTTTTATTTTTTGTGATGTCTTATGTAGAGGTTCATTTTTTGCGGGATGAGATGACTGTTTGCCACTATCTTGGGGTGCAAAAAATTTACACTTTTTGTGATGTAAGGTGACAAAAATGGCTTTTGACACAGTATTTATATTATTTTTTTTTTGCTGTGTTCACCTGAGGGGTTAGATCATGTGTTAGTTTTATAGAGAAGGTTGCTACGGACGTGGTGATACCTAATATGTATACTTTTTATTTATTTATTTATTTATTCAAGTTTAACACATTAATATCATTTTTGAAACGAAAAAAAAAATCATGTTTTAATGTCTCCATAGTCTGAGAGCCATATTTTTTAAATTTATTTGGGTGATTGTCCTATGTGGGGTATGATTTTTTGCGGGATGAGATGGTGGTTTGATTGGCACTATTTTTGAGTGCATATAATTTTTTGATCGCTTGCTATTACAGTTTTTGTAATGTGAGGTGACAAAAATGTTTTTTTTTTTACATTGTTTTTATTTAATTTATTTACGGTATTTACCTGAGGGGTTAGATCATGTGATATTTTTATAGAAAAGGTTTTTACGGACGTGGCGATACATAATATGTATACAGTTTTTTTTTGTTTTTTTTAACTTTATAACAAAAAGAGCATTTTAGAAAAAAAAATAGTGTTTTAGTGTCTCCATAGTCTGATTGCCATAATTTTTAATTTGTTTGGGCGATTGTCCTATGTAGGGGCTAATTTTTTGCAGGATGAGATGGCAGTTTGAGTGGTACTATTTTTGGAGGCATATGCATTTTTGATCGCTTGGTACTTTTTGTGATGTAAGGTGACAAAAAATGGCTTTTTTAAACCATTTTTTTTTTTACGGTATTTACTTGAGGGGTTAGGTCATGTGATATTTTTATAGAGCAGGTTTTTATGGATGCAGCGATACCCAATATGTTTAGTGTATTTTTTAATTTATTTTTTTATTCAGTGATATGTGTTTTTTTTTTTTTTACTCTTTTTTACTTTTTTGACCCAGACCCACTTGGTTCTTGAAGATCCAGTGGGTCTGATGTCAGTATAATACAGTTAAGTACACTATATATGCCTGTGAAAGCATCCTGCTGTCATTGTAACCATCACCCGCTGCCAGAACAGAGCAGCGGGTGATGGGGAGGAAGGGGAGCTCCCTCCCTCTGCGATCCCATCAAGAATCGGGGGCTGCAAGGGCACAACAGCCCCCCGATGGGAGAGGGAGCTCCCTCCCTGTTAACCCCTTCCATACAGCTGTCCGTACAGACCCCGGCATGGAGGGGTTTATCGGCTGACATCACAGCGCAGATGTCAGCCATTTATTGCAGAGTTTCAGCAATGTGCTGACACTCTGCTATATACCCACTAGACCCCCAGGGAAACATTAGAGGAGGCAGGCGGGGGATCACGATTGCGATCCCGCCTGCTTCACTGACCGCCTACCGCAACGTCCGCACCGTCCGCAACCCTCCCCCCTGCACCCCCACCGGCACAATATGATTGTGGGCTGCAGGGGTGGGTATAATTTAACACTTTTCGTCACATTTTAAGTCTCTGATCCGCGGGGATCAGAGATCGCCGAAAGCGCTGCAAACCGCAGGTCTGAATTGACCTGCGGTTTGCTGCGATTGCTGTTACGGGGGGGTCACATGACCCCCCTCGGCGTTATGATAGGATGCCTGCTGAATGATTTCAGCTGGCATCCTGTTCTGATTAACCCCTGATGCGCCACAATGTACTTTGAAAGATATGATGTACCGGTACGTCATGTGTCCTTAAGGGGTTAATTGTTTTATTTACTTTAAATCATTAATATTTCCGCTGGTCCTACCAGTCCACGGGGGGGTGGTTAACTCAATCTGTGCTGCTGGTAGGACATAAGGGAATACATTTTTTAGTGTGATAACTCAATGTGAATTTAAAGGGCTTCTGTCACCCCCCTTAACCCATTTTTCACTAGCTGACATTAGCTATTTGCTAATGTCAGCTGAGTCGAAATATATATTTATTACCTTGTCCGAAGTTGTAATTTACGAGAAAAAGCCACTTTTATTATATGCAAATGATCTTCGCTACCAGCAAGTTGGGCGTTTACTTGCTGGTAGCCGCCGCATCTCGATGAGTTATGCACGCCCCCTTCCTCGTTTGATAGACAGGGCCAGCGCTTTCTCCTCCTCGCACTGGCCCCGTCTGAAGATAAAATCCCGCGCCTGCGCCGTACCGCTCAGTAGTCGGCGCAGGCGCTCTGGTGAAGGGCGAGCTTTGCCGCTCCGTCCTCAGTGCGCCTGCGCCCGATTACGTCACCGCTGCACCCGGAAGGGGAAGCTGGTGTAGCGGTGGCGTAGTCGGCGCAGGCGCTGAGCAGGCGGCAAGCCGCGTCACTCAAGCGCCTGCGCCGACTACTGGCGGTGCGGCTGCGAGCGGGCTATCTTCAGGCGAGGCCAGTGCGGGAAGAAGCGTCTATCAAGCGGAAGAGGCGTGCATAGCTCATCGAGATGCGGCGACTCCAGCAAGTAAGCGCCCAACTGCTGTGCAGATCATGCATGTATAAAGTGGCTTTCGTAGAGTAACTTCGAACTAATATAATATATTTCGACTCAGCTGACATTAACCAAATAGCTAATGTCAACTAGTAAAGTGGAGTGAGCAAATGCTAACTGCTTCAGCCCCCCTAGCTTAAACACCCTTAATGACCAGGCCACTTTTTACAATTCCACACTACACTATTTCCACCGTTTATTGCTCCGTCATGCAACTTACCACCCAAATGAATTTTAGCTCCTTTTCTTCTCACTAATAGATCTTTCATTTGGTGGTATTTCATTGTTGCTGACATTTTTACTTTTTTTGCCATTAATACAAATTTAACGACATTTTTGCAAAAAAATGACATTTTTCACTTTCTGTTGTAATTTTTTTTTTTAAAAACTACATTTCTATATAAATTTTTCTCTAAATTTATTGTTCTACATGTCTTTGATAAAAAAAAAGTCCAATAAGTATATATTTATTGGTTTGGGTAAAAGTTATAGCGTTTACAAACTACAGTATGGTGCAAAAAAGTGAATTTCGGCATTTTGAAGCAGCTCTGACTTTCTGAGCACCTGTCATGTTTCTTCAGGTGCTAGAATGTCAGGATAGTATAAATACCCCCCAAATACACCATTTTAGAAAGAAGACACCACAAAGTATTCGCGGAGGGGCATGGTGAGTTCATGTATCATTTCATTTTTTTTCACAAGTTAGCGGAAAATGACACTTTCTGAGAAAAAAAAAAAAGTTTCAATTTCTGCTAACTTCTGGCAAAAAAAAAAAAAAAAAAATCTCAGACAGACTCACTATGCCCCTCAGTGAATACCTCGGGGTGTCTACTTTCCGAAATGGGGTCATTTGTAGGGTGTGTTTACTGTTCTGGCATTTTGGGCGGGGCTAAATTGTGAGCCGCCATGTAAAATCTAAAGGTACTCGTTGGAATTTGGGCCCCTTTGCGCACCCAGGCTGCAAAAAAGTGTCACTTATGTGGTATCGCCGTACTCAGGAGAAGTAGGGAAATGTGTTTTGGGGTGTATTTTTACATATACCCATGTTGGGTGAGAGAAATATCTCTGTAAACTGACAACTTTGTATAAAATTTTTTAAAAGTTGTCGTTTACAGAGATATTTTTCACACAAAGTATGGGTATATATAAAAATACACCCCAAACACATTGCCCTACTTCTCCTGAGTACGGCGATACCATGTGTGCCACTTTTTGCAGCCTGGTTCGCAAAGTGACCCTAAAACCAATGAGTACCTTTAGATTTCACAGGGCATTTTTACGCATTTGGATTCCAGACTTCTTCTCACGCTTTAGGGGCCCCTAAAATGCCAGGACAGTATAAATACCCCACATGTGACCCCATTTTGGAAAGAAGACATCCCAAGGTATTCCGTGAGGTGTATGGTGAGTTGATGTAAAATTTAATTTTTTGTCACAAGTTAGTGGAATATGAGACTTTGTAAAAAACAAAATTAAAAAAAAATATATATCAATTTCCGCTAACTTGTGCCAAAAAATAAAAATTCTGTGGACTCGCCATGCCCCTCACGGAATACCTTGGGGTGTCTTCTTTCCAAAATGGGGTCACATGTGGGGTATTCATACTCGCCTGGCATTTTAGGGGCCCCTAAAGCGTAAGAATCCAAATGCATAAAAATGGCCTGTGAAATCCTAAAGGTACTCATTGGTTTTAGGGCCCCTTTGCGCACCCAGGCTGCAAAAAAGTGTCACTCATGTGGTATCCCCGTACTCAGGAGAAGTAGGGCAATGTGTATTGAGGTGTATTTTTACATATACCCATGCTGCGTGTGAGAAATATCGCTGTAAACGACAACTTTTTACATTTTTTTATTCAAAGTTGTCAATTTACAGAGATATTTCTCACCCAGCATGGGTATATGTAAAAATACATGCCAAAACACATTGCCCTACTTCTCCTGAGTACGGCGATACCACATGAGTGACACTTTTTTGCAGCCAAGATGCGCAAAGGGCCTAAATTCAATGAGTACCTTTAGGAAGGGCATTTTACGCATTTTTCTTCTCACGCTTTAGGGCCCCTAAAATGCCAGGGCAGTAGAAATACCCACATGTGACCCCATTTTGGAAAGAAGACACCCCAAGGTATTCCATGAGGGGCATAGCGAGTTCATAGAAGATTTTTTTTTGGCACAAGTTAGTGGAAATTGATTTTTTTATTGTTTTTTCTCACAAAGTCTCCCTCTCTGCTAACTATTGACAAAAAGTTTAATTTTTCATGGACTCATTATGACCCTCAGCGAATACCTTGGGGTGTCTTCTTTCCAAAATGGGGTCACATGTGGGGTATTTATACTGCCCTGGCATTTTAGGGGCCCTAAAGTGTGAGAAGAAAAATGCGTAAAAATGCCCTCCTAAAAGGTACTCATTAGAATTTGGGCCCCTTTGCGCATCTTCGCTGCAAAAAAGTGTCACTCATGTGGTATCGCCGTACTCAGGAGAAGTAGGGCAATGTGTTTTGGGGTGTATTTTTACATATACCCATGCTGGTTGAGAGAAATATCTCTGTAAATTGACAACTTTGAATAAAAAAATTAGTCGTTTACAGCGATATTTCTCACACACAGTATGGGTATATGTAAAAATTCACACCCCAAAACACATTGCCCTACTTCTCCTGAGTTCGGCGATACCACATGAGTGACACTTTTTTTGCAGCCAAGATGCGCAAAGGGGCCCTAAAACCAATGAGTACCTTTAGGATTTCACAGGCCATTTTTACACATTTGGATTCTCACGCTTTTGGGCCACTAAAATGCCAGGACAGTATAAAAACCCCACAAGTGACCCCATTGTGGAAAGAAGACACCCCAAGGTATTCTGTGAGGGGTATGGCGAGTTCACAGAAAAAAAAAAATTGGCACAAGTTAGCGGAAATAGATTTTTTTTTTTTTTTTTTACAGTCTCATATTCCACTAACTTGTGACAAAAAATAAAATTTTGCATGAACTGGCCATACCCCTCACGAAATACCTTGGGGTGTCTTCTTTCTAAAATGGGGTCACATGTGGGGTATTTATACTGTCCTGGCATTTGAGGGTCTCCGCAATCATTACACGTATGGCCAGCATTAGGACTTTCTGCTATTCTCCTTATATTGAGCATACGGGTAATGAGATATTTTTTTTCCGTTCAGCCTCTGTGCTGAAAAAAAAAAAAAAATTAACGGCACAGATTTTTTCATTCGCATCGATCAATGTGGATGAAAAAATCTCTGCCAAAATCAGTGACTGCGGCGCGGTGGGCTTGGCGCTAGCTACCTAACAAGTAGCTAACTAACTGGCGGTGATAAGGGACCCTTATGCCCCATTCACACATCCGAAATTCTGTTTGCGGAACGGAATTGTGGACCCATTCATTTCTATGGGGACAGACTTTGTCCCGCTCGGATCCGGAATTACGGATCCACGCTTCCGGGTCTGCACTTCCGTTCCGCAAAAATATAGAACATGTCCTATTCTTGTCCGCAATTGCGGACAAGAAAAAGCATTTTCTATATAGTTCTGGCAATGTGCAGATCTGCAAAATGCGGAAAGCACATTGCCGGTGTCCGTGTTTTGAGGATCTGCGGATCCGCGGATCCGTGAATCCACGGATCCTCAAAACACATATGGATGTCTGAATGGAGCCTTACAAGGGGTGTGATCAATGACAGGGGGGTGATCAGGGGGTCTAGATGGGGTGATCAAGGGGTTAATAGGTGAGGTGGGGGTGGGGGGGTTAGTGTAGTGTTTGGTGCAACTTTACAGTGTTACCTGGTCCTCTGGTGGTCGATCCCAGCAAATGGGACCACCAGAGGACCAGGTAGCAGCTATATCAGATGCTGTTCACAAAACAGCGTCTGATATAGCTGTTTGATGCGATTTAATTCGCATCTACATACTGCCAGCGATGGATCATCGCTGGCAGGCTGTAGCCGAACTGCCGAGACGTGCTTCTCTGTGAACGTGCACGCGCGCGCGTTCACAGGAAGTCTCGGCTCTCACGAGATGACGCGTCAATGCGTCGTCTCAGAGCTACAGGACCGCCCGCAGGACTCATCCCTGCATTAGGCGGTCCTGTAGCTGTTAAAGCTCTCCCATTTATCCTCAGTATTAGGCCTAATTCACACGTCCGTAGTGTGTTGCCACCAGCCCTATACTTGTTGGCAATTGTGGACAAGAATAGGACATGCTCTAAATTATTGCGGAGCCGCCGGCCGGAACAACTTTTGAAATTACCAGATCCAACAGAGCATTGCCCCTAATGAGAGCTTCTACAAACTGGGCCATAAAGTGGTCCTGCAGTAAGTTGAGTAATTTTCTCTCCTTTGCGGTTGAGGCAGAATTATTACCCAGGTCAATGTCTGGGAAGTTAAAATCTCCTATTATGGATATTGATGAGCGGCATAGGCATAATTCGTATTTGCGATATTTTGTGAATTTTTGGCCGAATATTAGCCTTAAATTCGCGGATACGAGAATTCATGATCTGCAGTCATTTAATTGATTGCAAAAATTGACAATGTAATATATTCGCGATCAAAATTCACGATTAGAATATTCGCGACCAACACTAAGGGGTAGGCAACTTTCCTATTGGTTGCTAGGGATGTTGCTAAGTGCCCATATTCATGATAAATTTGCGATAAATTTGTGATAAATTCGCGATTAGAATATTCGCAATCAACACTAATTGCAAAATTACAAATATATAACACTATATTCTAAATATTCACAAATTCTCGAAGTGGCGGTACTCACGATTAAAGATCTTCAGATCACTCCTCACATACAAGCCCACGCCACAACCTTTTCTATTGACCCTGTCTTTCCTAAATAGTGTAAAACTCTCAATATGTAGAACTATCATTTATAGGTGAACTGTCAGTGTAATACTGACAGTCCAATGCAGTTCAATATAGCTTATATTCTACTATATTGAAAAAGGGATCAAGCCATCAAAAGTCAGAGAGAATGAATTTAGTAGCCATCAAACCATTTACAAAGAAAGAAAAATGAAAGAAAAAATAAAGAAAAAATACACAGATTAGGTATTATCATGTCACACAATCTACCATGTCAGGTGAAAACTGTAAAAATAAAAAATAAAACAGTGCCAAAACAATATTTTTTTTATTTACCATGCCTCACAAAAAGTGTAGTATCAAGCCATCAAAAAGTACTATGTACCCCAAAATGATACCAATGAAAACATTAAATCATCCTGAAAAAATCAAGCCCTCACACAAGACCACTGCCAGAAAAATATAAAAATATGGCTTTCAGAAAATGGCTACACAAAAATCGCTACACAAAAAGTGAACAAAAATAAAAATAGACATATTAGGCATTGCTCCCTTCATAATGACCTGCTCTATAAAAAATATCACATGATCTACTCTGGCAGGTGAATGCCATTAAAAAAACACAAAAATTGTACCGCAATAGCAATTTTTTTGGTTACCTCACAAAAAGCATAATATCAAGTAATCAAAAAGTTTTATGTATCCCAAAATGGTACCAATGAAAGCGTCAACTCATCTTGCAAAAAATAAACCCACATATAAGACCATCACCGGAATTTTTCAAAAATGCTTTTTAACCGCTTGCCGTCACACTAAAGCCAATAGGCTTCCGGACGGCAGCGGTCTCAGGTCTCAGTGACGCCGATTGGCGTCATCTCGTGAGACCTGAAATTTGCTGTAAACGCGCGCTCACAGCGCTCAAGTTAAACTACAGCCTGCCAGCGCTGATCATTGGCTTCCAGGCTGTAGATGTTTAAAATAACCAATGAAATAGGTATATCAGACGCTATTTTGTAAATAGTATCTGATATACCTGCTACCTGCTACTCTGGTAGTCTCTTTTGCTTGGATCGACCACCAGAGGAAACAGGCAGCTCTGTAAGTAGCACCAAGCACCACACTTCACTACCCGTGTACCTTATTAACCCCTGATCACCCCATATAGACTCACTGATAACCCCCCTGTCACCACCCTGTCATTGATCACCCCCCTGTAAGGGTCCCTTATCACCGCCAGTTAGTTAGCTATTGTTAGGTAGTTAGGGCCCAGCCCACCACACTGCAGTCACTGATTAGTCGCTGATTAGCGTCATCGCTGTCGCTAATCAGCACTAGTACTATATAGTATCTGTGAGTGATCAAGACTGATCGCAATCAGATCTATATCAGTACATTAGGGTCACCTTAGGCTCTACAAAAAACGCAGTGTTCGCCCGATCAGGCCAGATCTTGTGCCCAGACTTGCGTTCAGTCCGCCCCATTGCAGTGACAGAATTTTTTTTTTCTGATCACTGCAAAAACACCGTAAAATCACTGCGGCGCTATAAAGATCACTTTTGAGCTTTTTGGATCTTTACGATTGCAGCTTTACTTCGCAAGCACTCCTTTTTACTAGGCAGGTGTGCTCTTTTTCCTGGGTAGTCTCAGAGGAATACCCCTAAATTTAGTTAGTCTGAAATGTCAAAAAAGGGGTATTCTGCTGAAGAGGCCTACAGGATTCTGGCCGTGATGGATGAAAGCGATGGGGACACCTCTCCCGCAGAATCCAGTGGTTCAGAATATGAACCTGTAGACAGCAGTGGCACTCTAACCGCTAGTGAAGATGACGAGGTTGAGGTTCCTGCTATGGTCAGGCGTACCCGACCCCATGTCAAGGTTCTGCATACCCCGCATGATGAGCCTCATTTGCAGCAGAGTGGTGCTAGCGCTGATCTTTTTCATGGTGTGGCATACACCAGCAACGCAGAACATCCTGGACCTTCTACCAGCACTGCCCTATTCCCTGGTGAAGTGGCGAGCACCAGAAGGGCAGTTCAAGATGGTAGGATGGCACGTGCAGTAACTCCCCCGTCGCAGCCACCACATTCACAGGCCCGTAGAGCCCTTAGTCTCCCAGAGGTGTTGGCAAACCCAAATTGGTAATCCCCTGCTTCCGCCTCACCCGTATTGCCCCCTTTCATTGCCCAGTCGTTCGTGTGGAGACAGCTCATTTAGGATCGGCACTTGAGTTTTTTGAGCTGTTCTTCACCGCGGATCTCTATGACTTAGTTGTGGCAGAAACCAACCGCTACGCCACACAGTATATAACCGCCAATCCAGAAAGCTTCTATGCCCAGCCTTTCCGGTGGAAACCAGTCACAGTTATCGAATTTTAAAATTTTTTCGGCCTTATCCTCAGCATGGGTCTAACTAAAAAAAATGCATTGCGTTCCTATTGGTCTAAAGACCCAATAAATTACATGCCCATGTTCTCTGCTGCTATGTCCAGGGCACGTTTTGAGGTCATCATGCGCTTTATGCATTTCGCTGACAATAAAACCTGTCATCCAAGAGGCCACCCTGCTTATGACCGGCTCCACAAAATTCAGCCCCTCATAGACCATTTGTCACCCAGGTTTGCAGATTTGTATACCCCCAATCAGAACGTCTGCATAGACGAGTCCATTGTACATTTTACCGGGCGCCTTGGCATCAAACAGTACATCCCTAGCAAGCGTGCCCGGTATGGGGTCAAACTATATAAGCTCTGTGAAAGGGTCACAGGCTTTACATATCGTTTTAGGGTCTATGAGGGAAAAGACTCAAAACTGGAACCGGTCGGATGCCCTGACTACCTGGGGAGCAGTGGCAAGATTGTCTGGGACTTGGTGTCACCCTTACTCCACAAGGGGTACCACTTATACCTGGACAATTTTTACACAAGCGCGGCCCTCTTTCGGCACTTACATATAGTCGGAATTCAATGCTGTGGCACCGCGCGACCTAGTCACCGGGGCTTCCCCCAACGTCTCGTTAGTACCCGACTTGCACGGGGGGGAGAGAGCTGCCTTGTGTGACCAAGAACTGCTTGCTGTGAAGTGGAGGGAGAAGAGGGACGTTTTCCTTCTGTCCACCATTCATGCAGACACGACAGTGCAAATTGAAAGGGCAACTGGAGTCATTGAGAAACCCCTCTCTGTCCACGACTATAACCTTCACATGGGAGGGGTGGACTTCAATGACCAGATGTTGGCTCCCTATTTAGTGTCCCGCCGCACCAGACGCTGGTATAAGAAGGTGTCTGTTTATTTAATTCAATTGGCTGTGTATAATAGTTTTGTTCTCTACAGTAAGGTTGAGATAACGAGATCCTTCCTTAAATTCCATTGATGTGAATGGAGAAATTGGGTTTGCCAGGACATATGAGCTGAAGTGGGTTTGGATGTTAGGCGGAGCTCCTATGTCCTGGCAGACGGCTTTCCGCTCTTTTTTTTGCACATTTTTAGGCAGAGATTTTTTCATCCACGAAGATCGACGCGAATGAAAAAATCTGTGTCGTTAATTTATTTTTTTTCAGCCCAGAGGCTGAACGGAAAAAAAAAATCTCATTACCCGTGTGCTCAATATAAGGAGAATAGCAGAAACTCCTAATGCTGGCCATACATGTAATGATTGTGGAGACCCTCAAATGCCAGGGCAGTACAAACACCCTACAAATGACCCCATTTTGGAAAGAAGACACCCCAAGGTATTCGCTGAGGGGCATATTAAGTCCATTAAAGATTGAACTTTTTGTCACAAGTTAGCGGAAAGGGAATGGCCCTCACGGAATACCTTGGGGTGTCTTCTTTCCAAAATGGGGTCACATGTGGGGTATTTATACTGCCCTGGAATTTTAGGGGCCCTAAGCCGTGAGAAGAAGTCTGGAATCCAAATGCCTAAAAATGCCCTCCTAAAAGATACTCATTGAAATTTGGGCCCCTTTGCGCACCTAGGCTGCAAAAAAGTGTCACGCATGTGGTATCGCTGTACTCAGGAGAAGTAGGACAATGTGTTTTGGGGTGTCTTTTTACACATACCCATCCTGTGTGTGAGAAATATCTCTGTAAATGAAACTTTTTTTCAATTTTTTATACAAAGTTGTCAATTTACAGAGATATTTCTCTCACCCAGCATGGGTATATGTAAAAATACATCCCAAAACACATTGCCTTACTTCTCCTGAGTACGGTGATACAACATGTGTGACACTTTTTTGCAGCCTAGGTGCGCAAAGCAAATTCCAATGAGTACCTTTAGGATTTCACAGGGCATTTTTACGCATTTGAATTCCAAACTACTTCTCACGCTTTCGGGCCTCTAAAATGCCAGGGCAGTATAAATACCCACAAGTGACCCCATTTTGGAAACAAGACACTCCAAGGTATTCTGTGTGGGGCATTGCGAGTTCATAGAAGATTATTGGCACAAGTTAGCGGAAATTGATTTTTATTTTATTTTTATTTTTTTTCTTACAAAGTCTCATATTCCACTAACTTGTGACAAAAAATAAAATCTTACATGAACTCATCATACCCCTCACGGAATACCTTGGGGTGTCTTGTTTCCAAAATGGGGTCACATGTGGGGTATTTATACTGCCCTGGCATTTTAGGGGCCCTAAAGCGTGAGAAGTAGTTAGGAATCCAAATGTGTAAAAATGCCCTGTGAAATCCTGAAGGTGCTCATTGGAATTTGGGCCCCTTTGTGCACCTAGGCTGCAAAAAAGTATCACACATGTGGTATCGCCGTACTCAGAAGAAGTAAGGCAATGTGTTTTGGGGTGTATTTTTACATATACCCATACTGTGTGTGAGAAATATCTCTGTAAATGACAACATTAAAAAAAAATTTATACAAAGTTGTCTATTTACAGAAATATTTCTCTCACCCTGCATGGGTATATGTAAAAATACACCCCAAAACACATTGCTTTACTTCTTCTGAGTGCTGGCGATACCACATATGTGACACTTTTTTGCAGCCTAGTTGCGCAAAGGGGCCAAAAGGCTTTACAGGGTTGCTCACAATTTAGCCTCACCCAAAATGCCAGAACAGTGAACACACCCCACAAATGACCCCATTTCGGAAAGTAGACACCCCAAGGTATTCAAAATCTCAGCAGCAATAAAATACCACCAAAATAAAGCTGTATTTGTGAGAAGAAAAGGAGGTAAAATTCATTTGGGTGCCAAGTTGCATGAAAGAGCAATAAACCGTTAAATTTGTAAATTTTGCCGATTTGTAAAAAAGGGCCTGTTTACTAGGGGGGTATAAACCTGTGGTCCTTAAGTGGTTAAGCAAACAAAAAAATAGACATTTTAGGTTTTGCCGCTTCCATAACGATCGACTCTATAAAAATATCATATGATCGACCCTGTCAGATGCGGAATGGTTGCAAAACCAGAAATAGTCATCTGAATGCACCCTTATTAGGATAAGGGTTAGTATTAGAGTTAAGGGCCAGTATCCAGTATTGTTAGTATATAGTGTTAGAGTCAGCATAAGGGTACATTGACAAGACCGTGTTTCAATTCATTTCAATGGGGCCGCAAAAGATGTTGACAGGACACCATGTTTTCTGTGTTCTGTTCTGTGGCCCCACAAAAAAGATAGAGCATCTCCAATACTTGTCCACAATCACAGACAAGAATAGGCATTTCTATCACAGGGCTGGCCGTGTGCGTTCCACAAAATGCAGAACGTAGGTCGCCAGTACCGAAAAATACAAGGTCATGTGAATGTAGCCTTAGGGTTAGGTGTCAGTATTAGGGCTAGGGGTATTTTTGATTGAGCGCGATGCTCGAGTCAGTGAATTTAAATTGTGTATTTCTATGCAGAAGATCGCTGTACAGTGAGTGAATCCCTCAGTGTGAGTCTGCGGCTTAGGAGTCCCTGCTCTGACTCCATATATAGCTGTGTCCATATATGGAGTCAGTGCTTGGGAACACCCAGTGTATTTAAATCTACAGGTACAGGTACGTCCTGTGTATTTCCGATCACCGCAGCGCGGCGCAAAATCATTCGGCAGGCACTCTGTGACAATGCTAAGGGGGGTCCTGTGACCCCCCCGTCTCGGCGATCGGAGCAAACCGCAGGTCAATTCAGACCTGCAGTTTGCTGCGTTTTCGGGTTATTCGGGTCTCTGGTGACCCCGATAACCCGGAATAGGATGGTGTTCGGTGGTGTGATAATACACCACCAATCACCATCCTTAGATCCTGTAAGGTGATGGTGACATCACCTCACAGGATCAAATGTGATTGGCAGCACGGGTGGGCGAGGGTTAGCTCCCCCCCGCTCTCCTCTCCACCTCCATTCAGTGTCCGGAGTGAGGAGAGAGAAGCAGCCTGCGTCCGATCTCCTGAGCACCCCAGCACCATCTATGGCCAGCACCCCCCTTTACTGCTCCTCCACAGTGCCATCTGGCACTTACAGGTATTTAGAGACAGGTTTAGGGATAGGTTAGGTTAGGCAGGGATATGTAGGGACAGTTAAGTGTTATAAAAAAAAGTAAGTTTTTCTTTTTCTGGTTTTAGGGTAAGTTCGTGAACACCCATGCCCCCACGCACACTAAATAAAGTTTTTTACGCATGCACACACACATGCACACACTCCCCTATGGCCCGCTGGACGTTCTCGGCAGAGGAGGCATACGCCCAGCTTGTCTCCAAATCCGAGAGCCCCAGTGAGGATGAAGATGACCCTGCTTTCCTCTTGTCATCCACGTCCTCCTCATCATCTAGCGATGATGATGAGCCCCAAAGGCGGCGGAGACGGCGCCAGGCGGAGCAAGGGGACCACCATGCCAGGGACCATGTGGCCCACACTAGTACGAGCAGCTCTGGGGCTCGTACTAGTTTTCTGGCCAGCCAGATAAGTTCACATGAGCCCCCTAGCGGTGAACTTGCATGGTGTACCCCAGAGAATTTTGAGCCTGTGATTCCTGATTTTGTTGGCCAACCAGGAATCCAGGCTGGGTATGGCGTAAAGCTGTACAAACTTTGTAAGAGTAGGGTACACACCTCAGGGTACACTTACAAGTTTTGTGTGTACGAGGGGCGAGATTCCAGTATTCAACCCCCAGAATGTCCCACCACTCTGGGTGTTAGCGGGAAACTTGTGTGGGACCTTATGCACCCACTGCTAGATAAGGGTTACCACCTGTACGTGGATAACTTTTATACTAGTATTCCCTTGTTCCAGTCCCTCACCACCAGATCCACGTCCGCTTGTGGGACCGTGCGGAGAAATCAATGTAGCCTCCCTACCTACCCCCTCCAGGTACCTATCCCCAGGGGTGAGACCCTTGCCCTTACCAGTGGAAGCCTTTTGCTGGTCAGATATAAGGACAAGAGGGATATCCTTGTAACTGTCCACAATTCACGGTAACAACATCACCCCCGTCCCTGTGCGAGGTACCCTGGCAATGGTCCTCAAGTCAGATTGTATCGTCAACTACAATTGGTATATGGTAGGAGTCGATCTCTCTGATCAAGACCTCAAGCCATATAACGCCATGCGCAAAACATGCGCATGGTACAAATAAGCTTACTTGGTGCAGGTTGCCATGTACAACTCTTTTGTGCTGTCCCGGAGCGCAGGCAACACAGGGAAATTCCTCCAATTCTATGAGGCAGTCCTCGAGGACCTGATCTTTTCTGACAAGGAAAGAGCAGGCCGGAGTACCTCGGGAACTGGAGGCGCCCGGATTGTCCCTGGCCAACACTTTCTAGGTGTGGTCCCCCATACTGGAAAGAAGGGACGGACCCCAAAAAAATGCAGTGTGTCACAGGAGGGGGATACGGAAAGACACCACCACTCAGTGTGACATGTGCCCCGATCATCTGGGCCTTTGCATTGACGGTTGCTTCAGAGAGTACCACACTTCCATGGAGTACTAAATTTATAATCCCCTTCCCCAATTTTAATTCCATTTAGCCACTGACAATCGAAAAAAAAGCTATGGTTCTCAGACCTGAGACACCCAAAAAAAAGTTTTTTTTTATTTAAAAATTATATTTTGTAAAACTAAAATAATTAAAGTAGACAAATCTGCTCTATAAAAATACCCCATGACCTAACCCCTCAGATTAACACGGTCAAAAGAAAAAAAAAACGGTGCAAAAAAAGGAATTTTTTTTTTACCTTACATCACAAAAAGTGTAATAGCAAGTGATCAAAAGGTCATATGCCCCCCAAAATAAGGCCAATAAAAACGTCCTATCATCCCGCAAAAAATGAGCCACTACCTAAGACATTCGGCTAAAAACTTTAGGAAAGGTTTGAGACAGGATATAAACTTATAGCTTCAGCATCACCGCTATATGACTATATGAGACTTCTACTGTAGAAGTAACTTTTTTTTTTTTTTAAAGTAACTGGCTATGCAGCTATTATGGCCTAAAAACGATCATTTTAATTAACATTGAGGCTTCTTTTGCTGTTAACCCTCCCTGTGTTATAGGAAAAAAATTGTTGAAATCAAAAATCTGCACAAAAAAAAGTGAAATGTTAAAATTTCACTTGCATTCCCTTTAATTCATGTGGAAAAAATAGGGTTAACAAAGTTTGTAAAATGAGTATTGAATCATTTGAGAGGTGTATGGAATCCCAATAAAATAACTTCATAACTGAATTGGTTCTTTAAAAAGTTGGTTTTGGGAATTTTTTTTTAAATTTTAATGATCATTTCTAAAATTCTAAGCCTTCTAAAACCCTAAAAAAAAAAAAGACATTTACAAAATAATGCCAACTTAAAGTAGGCATATGGTGAATGTTAAGTAATAACTAGAATTGAGCGAACACCTGGATGTTCGGGTTCGAGAAGTTCGGCTGAACTTTACAAAAATGTTCGGGTTCGGGATCCGAACTCGCCCTGAACTTGACCCCGAACCCGAACCCCATTGAAGTCAATGGGGACCCGAACTTTTGGGCACTAAAAAAGCTGTAAAATAGCCCAGGAAAGGGCTAGAGGGCTGCAAAAGGCAGCAAAATGTAGGTAAATCCCCTGCAAACAAATGAGGATAGAGAAATTAATTCAAATAGAAATTAACCAATATCAATTGGCAACTTGGAGGAGGAGAAGGTGGACTAGGAGGTTGTGGTGGCGTCAGGTGGGAATGCTATGGGAGTTGAAGCTCTCATCACAGCCAAAAAGGATTCATGTCTGCCTGCAGTGCCACAGGCCTCATTCACAGACTCAGGGCCATGGCACCCGCAAAGAGGAGAATGGTCCCGTAACAGCAACACAGGCCTCAGGTCAACCTGCAATGGAACAGGCCATTATCATTTATGTAGGCCCCTGACACCCAGACAGAGGAGAGGTCATTTGACAGTAAAAAGAGTTAAATGTCTATCACCAAGACAGCAAGCAATTAAACGAAATTTAGGCCCCTGACACCCAGACAATGGGGCGGTCATTAGACAGTAAAACGAGTTAAATGTGCCACCAAAACAGCAAGCAAGTACGTGAAATTTTGGCCCCTGAAACCCACAAAATGGGGCGGTCATTAGACAGCAAAAAGAGTTAAATGTCTGCCCTCAAGACAGCAAGCAATTAAACGAAATTTAGGCCCCTGACACCCACATAATGGGGAGGTCATTTTAAAGTAAAAATAGTTAAATTTCTGCCACCAAGACAGCAAGCAAGTACGTGAAAGTTAGTCCCCTGATACCCAGACAGAGGAGAGAGGTCCCATAGCAGCAAAAGAGGCATCATGTCACCCACCAATGGAGAAGGACACCTTTAGTTATTTAGGCCCCAGCACCCAGACAGAGGAGAGAGGTCCCATAGCAGAGAATCAGGCTTCATGTCACCCACCAACGGAGAAGACCACTTTTAGTTATTTAGGCCCCAGCACCCAGACAGAGGAGAGATGTCCCATAGCAGAGAATCAGGCTTCATGTCACCCACCAATGGAAAGGGCACTTTCAGATATTTAGGCCCCTAGCACCCAGACAGAGGAGAGGTTCATTCAACTTTGGGTTGCCCCGCAAAATAATGGTAAAATTAAAAAAGAGGATGCAATAAAGAAGTGCCCTGGAGTACAAGAATATATGGTTAAGGGACATAGTTATAAATGTGTACTCTGCACAAGGGATGGACAGGTCCTGTGGGATCCATGCCTGCTTCAATTTTATGAACGTCAGCTTGTCCACGTTGGCTGTGGAAAGGCAGCTGCGTTTGTCAGTAATGACGCCACCTGCCGTGCTGAATACACGGTCAGACAAAACTCTGGCCGCAGGGCAGGACAGCACCTCCAAGGCATAAAAGGCAAGCGCGGGCCAAGTGGACAATTTAGAGACCCAAAAGTTGAATGGGGCCGAACCATCAGTCAGTACGTGGAGGGGTGTGCACACGTACTGTTCCAACATGTTATTGAAATGCTGCCTCCTGCTAACACGTTCCGTATCAGGTGGTGGTGCAGTTAGTTGTGGCGTGGTGACAAAACATTTTCACATCTCTGCCATGCTAACCCTGCCCTCAGAGGAGCTGGAAGTGACACAGCTGAGTTAGCGACCTCTTGCTCCTCCTCTGCCTTCACCTTGGGCTTCCACTTGTTCCCCTGTGACATTTAGGAATGCTCTCAGGAGCGCATCTACCAGCGTGCCCTTGTACTCGCGCATCTTCTTATCACGCTTCAGTGCAAGAATTAAGGTGGGCACATTGTCTTTGTCCCGGGGATCCAGCAGGGTGGCAACCCAGTAGTCCGCACACGTTAAAATGTGGGCAACTCTGCTGTCGTTGCGCAGGCACTGCAGCATGTAGTCGCTCATGTGTGCCAGGCTGCCCAGAGGTAAGGACCAGCTGTCCCCCCAGCCACGCACTAGTAATGGGCCCGAGCTGCGTTGGGTGCCACCCCGCTGTGAACATGCTTCATCCTCATCCTCCTCCACCTCCTCCTCGTCCTCCAGTAGTGGGCCCTGGCTGGCCAAATTTGTACCTGGCCTCTGCTGCTGCAAAAAACCTCCCTCTGAGCCACTTCTAAGAGACTGGCCTGAAAGTGCCAAAAATGACCCCTCTTCCTCCTACTTCTTCTCCTGGGCCACATCCTCTTCCATCATCGCCCTAAGTGTTTTCTCAAGGAGACATAGAAGTGGTATTTTCACGCTGATAACGGCGTCATCGCCACTAGCCATGTTGGTGGAGTACTCGAAACAGCTCAACAGGGCACACAGGTCTCGCATGGAGGCCCAGTCATTGGTGGTGAAGTGGTGCTGTTCCGCAGTGTGACTGACCCGTGCGTGCTGCAGCTGAAACTCCACTATGGCCTGCTGCTGCTCGTACAGTCTCTCCAGCATGTGCAAGGTGGAGTTCCACCTGGTGGGCACGTCGCATATGAGGCGGTGAGCGAGAAGTCCGAAGTTACGCTGTAGTGCAGACAGGCGAGCAGTAGCCGGATGTGAACTCCGGAAGCGCGCAAAGACGGACCTCACTTTATGCAGCAGCTCTGACATGTCGGTGTAGATGTGAATGAACTGCACCACAAAATTCAGCACAAGTGCCAGGCAAGGGATGTGCATCAAACCGGCCACTCCCAGAGCTGCGACGAGATTTCGTCCATTATCGCACACCACCAGGCCGGGCTTGAGGCTCACCGGCAGCAACCACTCGTCGGTCTTTTGTTGTATACCCCACCACAACTCCTGCACTCTCTTGGCGGAGGCTGTTCTACTTTTGCCCCCTGCTCCCTCTTTTGCTACACTGTTGGCTCGGTCTCACCACTGCCTCTTCCCCTGAACTATGAAAGTCAGTGGCACGACCTTCATTCCATGTCGGGTCTAGGACCTCATCATCCGCTGCATCGTCTTCCACACAGTCTTCCTCCCTGACCTCCTGTTCAGTCTGTACACTGCAGAAAGAAGTAGCAGTTGGCACCTGTGTTTTGTCATCATCAGAGACGTGCGGACTCTAAGTTCGTATTCCCATGTCCTCATCATCAGGAAACATAAGTGGTTGTGCGTCAGTGCATTCTATGTCTTCCACCACTGGGGAAGGGCTAGGTGGATTCCCTTGGAAACCCTGTCAGCAGAGTCTTCAAACAGCATAAGAGACTGCTGCATAACTTGAGGCTCAGACAGTTTCCCTGATATGCATGGGGTTGATGTGACAAACTGATGGGCTTGGTTTTCAGGCGCCACCTGTGTGCTTTCTGCAGAAGACTGGGTGGGAGATAATGTTGACTAGCGCCTGTACTTTTTCAGGCCTTACCATCCTTAGAATGGCATTGGGCCCCACCAAATATCGCTGTAAATTCTGGCGGGTACTGAGACCTGAGGTAGTTGGTTCACTAGTTTGTGTGGCTGTGGCAGAACGGCCACGTCCTCCCCCAGCACCAGAGGGTCCACTAACACCACCACGACCGCGTCCGCGTCCCTTACTAGATGTTTTCCTCATTGTTACCGTTCACCACAATAAGAAAAAAAATATTTAGCCCAATGTTTTGAGTTCAAATTCATTTTTTTTTACAGGCACCTAACACTATCTGGCTATCTATTTATGTACCGTATTACACTAATACAGGCACAGCAGTAACCACAGATTTAAGGGAATATCAATTGTAAGCCTAGTATTTAGGCCCTGGGTGAAAGGTATCCTTTTACAGACAGAATTTCACTCGGAGATGCACAGTAGCGTGTGAAAAAATATAGAGTATTATGCTTTCAGCACTTGTATTTTAACACTTTGTGTAATATACCCTTTTACGTAAAGAAATACACTTGGAGATGCACGGTAGCATGTGCACTTATTGAGAATGACCCTATCAGCACTTGTATTTACACCTTCAGTGTAATATACCCTTTTACGGACAGAAACACACTATGAGATGCACAATAGTGTGTGCAAATGTAGAGGATTATGCTTTCAGCACTTGTATTTTAACAGTTAGTGTAATATACCCTTTTACAGATAGAAATACACTTGGAGATGCACGGTAGTGTTTGCAAATATAGAGGATTTATTTATCAGGCCATGTATTTAGACGCTAACACGCTGAGTGTAATATATCCTTTTATGGACAGATTTACACTTGGCCAGCAACAGCTGAAACCACTGACGTACGGTATTTCTATTTTGGCAATTGAATTTCACCCCAGAACAAAATCCATCCTTTGCTGGACACTATTAAACTTGGCCAGCCACAGCTGAAACCACTGATTTACGGTATTGCTATTTTGGCAATTGAATTTCACCCCAGAAAAAAATATACCCTTTGCCGGACACTAGTAAACTTGGCCAGCCACAACTGAAACCAATGATGTACGATATTGCTATTTTGGCAATTGAATTTCATCCCAGAACAAAATATTTCCTTTGCCAGACACTAGTAAACTTGGCCAGCCACAGCTTAAACCACTGATTTACGGTATTGCTATTTTGGCAATTGAATTTCACCCCAGAACAAAATCTATCCTTTGCCGGACACTATTAAACTTGGCCAGCCACTGCTGGGACACCAGATTTATGGTATTGCTATTTTGGCAATTGAATTTCACCCCAGAAAAAAAAAATCGATCCTTTGCCAGACAGCAGACAGTATTACACTTGGCTAGCCACAGCTGGAACACCAGATTTAGGGGATTGCAGTTTTGGCAATTGAATTTAACCCCTCAATAAAATATAAAAATTTCTATCCTGAGTTTCTAGGGGTGACAATAAGCACAGCCAATCCCCTAATGTAGGATATAGCAAAAAAAAAAAAAAAAAAAACTACTATTGATGGATTGATGGACTTGGTGGCAGCTTGTGCTGGTGCATCACAAGACACAAGATGGCCACCGATCACCCCATAAAAAAGTGACAGAAAAATGCTCTGGGCAGCCTAAAAACCAGTGAGCAATTAACTAGCAGAAGTTGAATGATTCACAGCTGTAGATCGATCACTTCATTAGGTGTTTTTGCTGAGTTTTCCCTGCCTAATTTCCCCCCCACAGCAGCTGCATCCTATCCCTACACTTATCAGAGCAGAGTGACATGCGGCACTACGTGACTCCAGCTTAAATAAAGGCTGGGTCACATGCTGCACTTGGCCAATCACAGCCATGCCAATAGTAGGCATGGCTGTGATGGCCTCTTGGGGCAAGTAGTATGACCCTTGTTGATTGGCTGCTTTGGAGGCTTTCAAAATGTGCCACAGAAATCTCCAAACACCGAACCCGAACTTTTACGTAAATGTTCGGGTTCGCTCAAACCCTAGTAATAACCATTTGATTAGGTGTCACTATTTTGGATTTTCTATAAATAAAGGTAAAATCTATTGACTTAAATTTGTAACTGACATGAAGCATGATGTGTCACGAAAAATCATTCTCAGAATCGTTTAGATAAGTAAAAACATTCCACAGTTATTACCACACATGTATTCCGAATCCATTCTTTATTTTTATAGTATCAAATAGACATACAGTACAATACATAAAATCAATTATAAACAGCGTGGACACTATGTAATGATTATATGTTGAGGCTGCCATAGTTGGAATATACTGTTGATTTTATACTAATATGTCTGGTATCGTAGTTACTTGATTAGGTATTGGTTATTGTATCATAGTGTTGATGTTGGCAACTAGTTGTAATTGCTATTCAAGGAGTTATAACTGTTAGATGGATAGATTACATCTAATCCTATGTATAGGCAGACTTTTTACCATGTGCTTTCACTGTCAATGCAATTTCCAAGATGGTGTCCGTGTTAGTGTGACCACATGGGAGGGGTGTTATATGGGGTGTTATAGTCTGTCACTGTAGGGGTGTGGTGGCTGGTGTTCTGGTCTCCTCCTCCCAGTGTGCACATGTGTTCTGCCCAGCAGGGTTAGAGAATCATTACAGATCAGGTCTGCCTCAGTCTTGGTATTTCTGAAGAATTTAGTGTGGATATAGCACCATCTAGCATTGTTAAGTTGTATTACACTTTGTTTTTCCTGTTACAAAGACTACTGCATTGTGGGTGGGGCACTTGATTGTGGGAGTGCAAGGCATCCTGAAAAACAGAAGTCTCCAGTCTTCAGGACACGGTTCAGAGCTGTCCTATGCATGTCTCCTTCTCAAACTCCACCATCCTTGTAAAACATATCTGGTGAAAGATCTGCCTTAGTTTCAGGGACATAATGTTACGCAGAGCTGTTCAGCTAGTTGTAATTGTTATTCAGGGTGTTATAACTGTTAGATGTTAGACATGCAATCTTATGTATAGGCAGACTTTTTACCATGTGCTTTCACTGTCAATGCAAATGTTATAGTACATGCTATCCATGCTTAATACTTATATATGTTATTTGTTTTCTTGTAGTTTTACCAAACAATCTTGTTTTACCAATCAATCGTATATAATCAATCAATCACATATGTATGACCTGTTGACCAATAAAAATGTTAGACTACAAAGAACAGTCCTCTTATTTGGAAAACAGGAATAGTTTATGCTGAATGTCAGACTGCACACTGTGTGAACGTCTATGAAAACAGAACAGTAAAACAGATGCTAGTCACCAGCGATAGTGGATCTTAGTATACAGAGCCACCATCAGCCACGCGACCCTTTGTACACGATTGCAGCGGCTGCCATGCAGTCACAAGAAGTGAGAGTGCAGTCCCCAGCAAATGCAGCATGATCCAGACCATGCTGAAGTCTGTTCCTACCTAGACTGAGTCTGCAGAAAGATATTAAGCAGCCAGCAAACAGACACATAATGTCCACTAGCCAGGAATCATCATTCAGGACCAGGTCACATTCAAGCCTCTCTAGCAAATCCTCAATAAAAGAAATGGCTGCTCTCACCCGTGCAGAAGTTGAAGCTGCAAAAGTAAAGTCTTCCTTTGCTGTACATGAGATGCAACTAAAGAAAAAGAAAGCATGCCTGCAAGCCTCACAGGAAAAAGAACAAGCATGCCTACAAGTGTCACTGGAAAAACTCACCGCAGAGAAAGAAGCAGCAGTCGCAGTAGCCAAAGCATAGTTCCTAGAATCCATGAAGTTCCCCGGATCCGAGAAACATAGCAAACGACTTGGGCCAGACCTAGATGAACAAGATTCAGCACAATGTGTCTCAGAATATGTCCATCAGCATCCAGGACAGAAAACAATTAGGATCCAGTATATCAGCCATCTTATACAGAGTGCCAAAGATCCTACCTTGAACCGCAGTACCTCGAGCAGGACTGTATATGACAAAGTGATGCCAGCCACAACTACCGCCCTACAGAACAAAAGCTACAACCTTCACTTGGACTTAAAGGGACAACCTACCCATCCAAATGGTACTATAAAGAAATAGGATAGTCCGCCACTGTCACAAGATTAAGCAAGCAGGCATCTCCACCCCACATATGTTTGCATTCAAAATATGTAAGTAGCAATTATTGTGAAGGCTTGAGGTAAGCTGTTTTGAATATGCACTTATTATAAGAAATATTACACAGTGGGGAAATTTCTATACAGAATTTTAATAGCAGAATTAAAAGCTATGTTTTATATGTCTAGTCCTTGGTGTGGATTATAATTAATAAGTGGTCAAGGGACGTTTTCCTCTGGATAGGATTGGTTGAGGAGTGGTGGAGTTATACTATAAAGACTTCCTTAAGCCAGAAACCCCTAAAAGGTATGGTGATACACTACACACACAGCATAAAAACGGCACAACGGCTAGTATCAGCGCTAGCCAGGCTGCCAGGGACTTCGCTAAGTTCTTTTCTAAACGGGAGCTGGTTACCAAAGGACATACAAAGTTCACCGATCAGGCCGAGAACTACAGGGCATGTCAAGCCTCCTTCCAGAACGCCATAAGGAACTTAGATCTTTCTTGTAGTCAGGAGTTAGAGGAGTCTTGGTAAAGTGGCTTGGAAGCGAGTCTGCTGAACACGCCAGAAAAATCAGAGACATTAACATAAACTATCAGGGCAAAGGCCTAAAGATGGCATGGGAAAGACTTAATGAGTGTTATGGGTCAATAGAAGCTATAGAAAATGCTTTATGTAAGAGAATTGATAATTTTCCCAGAATAGTGGGTATGGGTTGCCAGAAGCTCAGGGAACTCAATGACTTGTTGATAGAAGTACAGGTTGCTCAGGCAGAAGGAGATCTGCCAGGGCTAGCATTCCTACACACCGCCAAAGGTGTCAATCCGATTGTCCAAAAACTCCCCAATAACCTACAAGAGAAGTGGATAACGCATGGTTCTCATTAAAAACAGGTGCATAATGTACCATCCCCCACCCCCACCCCCCTTTGTGGTGTTTATAGACTTTGTTACTCAACAGGCAAGGATTAGAAATGATCCCAGTTTTGACTTTACATTGTCATGTCCCACTACCTCTGGTGTCAAACCTCATAAAACACCAGTGGCAGTCCACAAAACTAATGTTGCCTCCACAGGTTCTCCTTACAGGCTGTTTGACTCTTCTCAAGAAGAGAACATACCCAAATATCTTACCAAACAATGCCCCCTGCACAAGAAACCACATCCTCTACTAAAATGCAGAGCCTTCAGGGAGAAGTCTTTAGAGGACTGCAAAGAATTCCTTAAAGAAAACAACATCTGCTTCAGGTGCTGCACTATAACATCGCACTTCACCAGGAACTGTAGGTCAGTGTGACATGCACAGAACATAACACGGCTTTACACCCAGGACCACCCTTTCAGGTATGATCCCAAGCAGAAGAGCAGGACAGAAAGCAGATGGAGACTGACATAGACACCCCAGTAGGGACTTCTCAGTATACAGAGATCTGTAAAGGACTTATAGGAGGGAAGTCCAATTCAAAAATCTGCCTTGTCAGCGTTTATCCGGTGGACAATCGAGATAAGGCGATCTAGGTATATGCAATCTTAGATGATCAAAGCAACAGGTCTTTAGCTATATCCACCACCTTTTTCAACACCTTCAACATCGTAGGGCCCTGTTCTCCCTACTTCTAAGGACATGTGCTGGTACTGTTGAGACGGCGGGGAGGAAAGCAACTGGGTACAAGGTAGAGTCCATGGATGGTCAGACTGGAGTGCATCACATTCCTCACAACCTTTCTGAGATACCAACACCAGAGGTAGCAGCATACCACCCCCACCTGAGGCATATAGCTCACCTGATACCGGAACTGGACCCAGAAGTACCGATAGTCTTACTACTTGGAAGAGACATACTACGAAGTGATAGGCTAGAGGACAGATTAATGGCCCCCAAAACGCTCCATACACCCAGAGACTTGACCTAGGATGAGTCATCATATGAGACGTCTGTCTAGGAGGAGCACACAAGCCGACCTCAGTCAACAATATGCTCACCAACACATTTGAAAATGGATGTCTTTCCTTATTCCAGCTATGTCAGAGAAGTCTCCTGCTTGTCCTTTTGTGGATCCCTCCTGTGAAGACCACGTCTGCAATGGTGAGCAAGATCACTTAGGGTGCACAGTCTTCCACAGGACAAGAGAAGACAACAGGGTCGCGATGTCCATAGAAGACAGGCTGTTCTTGGATTTCATGGATCAATGATTAGTAAAAGACAAGTCAAAAAGGTGGGTCGTACCTTTACCGTTTAAACCCCATAGACAATGCTTACCTAACAACAAAGAACTTGTCTACAGTCAATTCATCTCCTTCAAGCACAAACTTCAGAGGACACCAGAGATGAAAAAACATTTCCAGGGGCGTAACGATCGCAGTCGCAGGGGGTTCAACCCCGACCGGGCCAGGTGGGGGGGGGATCCACAAGTGCTTATGCTCAATATTGGCTAGACCTGACACTGGAGGTCACGGGTCTTGTGGGAACAGCAGCAGTACTCAGAATTGCATCTGCTGGGCGCTCCTGGCTAGTGTGTGTTCCCACTGGCTGAACTTACCTAACTTAAAGGGGTATTCCCATCTCAGACAATAGGGAGAATATCGCTAGGATATGCCCCCATTGTCTAATAGCTGCGGGTCCTACCACTGGAACCCGCACCTACAATGAGAATGAAGTGGGGAGCGCTGTGGCTGGAGGACCCTGGATTTCCTGGAGACCGTCCACCACCAAGTGCTGCTCCCCGCTGCTCCCATAGAACTGAATGGGAGTGAACCGCGCATGCGTGACCCATGCTCCCATTCATTTCTATGGGCCAGACGGAATTAGCTGAGCCAGTGCTCGCTAATTTTCGGCTGCCCCATAGAAATGAATGGAGAGCGGCTGCGCATGCGCAGTGTATCCTCCGTTCATTTCCCTGCTCCGTTTTCATTGTAGGTGCGGGTCCCAGCGGTGGGACCCGCACCTATCAGACAATGGGGGCATATCCTAGCAATATGCCCCCATTTTTTGAGATGGGAAAACTCCTTTACGTTACTGTCTGACTGCTGCTGTCTAGGGCGAGATAGGGATGCTGCTTGCTTGTAGACAGGGTGTATCCACCTTCCGCCCTGTTATCTCTGCCCCCTAGTGACATCAGTGGCGGGTCACATGACAAACGAGTGACCCGCGCACCGCCAGTGCCACCATTAGAGAGCAGACATAGCATCTTCTGAGCAAGCCAGATGCAATCAGTAGTGCCAGTAAGTTTTGTGGGTAATGATGGGCAGCTTGGACATACATAAATAAGAGAAATAATAAGTGAAGAGAAAATAAAAGTGGAGTGGTGAGATATAAATAATGTGCAGCCATCAAGTGCGGTGCTGGTGAAACACATCATGGCAGCAAGCAACAGAAGGCTGCACAATACTGAATAACATAATAATGGCAGCCTTTTGGAAGGCTATGGACATTATAAAAAAAAAAATAAAATACAGTGACATATAATTAAAGGGGTTGTATTATCTCAGACAATGGGGCATATATCTAGGATATGCCTCCATTGTCTGATAAGTGCAGGTCTCACGTCTGGGACCTACACCTATCTTGTAAAAAGGAGCCATGAAAGTCAAGGAGGGCACACCCCACATGCACAGCCACCCTCTATTAATTTCTATTGAACTGACGGAAATGATTGGAGGGCGGCTATGCATGCACGGTGTGCCCTCCGTGACTTTCATGGCTCCGTTTACAAGGTAGGTGCGGGTCCTGGGTTGGACCTGTACCAATCAAACAATGGGGGTGTATCCTAGAGATATGCCCCCATTGTCTGAGATGATACAACCCCTTTAAGATCAGCCCCTCCAATACAGTCCCATGTAATTAACATTTTCAGTTCCCTTCTGTCAGCTCCTCCAACATACACTCCCATGTAAATAACATCAGCTGTTCCAACGTACATTCCCATGTAAATAGCATCAGCCCCTCAAACCTACAGTCCCAGAAGCATCTTATACGCTTTGCTGGTACTGTAATACGCTGTGGTTTTTCAACATGAGAATCTGTGGAGAAAAAAACAGACGTAATCTGCAACGTGTACAAGTAGGGAGCAAATGAAATGTATACAGTCTGGGTGGGGGCCAAATGAAATGTATACAGTCTGGGTGGGGGCCAAATGAAATGTATGCAGTCTGGGTGGGGGCCAAATGAAATGTATACAGTCTGGGTTGGGGCCAAGTGATATGCAGAGTGAGTGGTGGGGGAGGGGGTGGGGTAATAGGGTTTAGGGTTAATGGGGTGGGGGGCCCCAATCCAAAGTTTTTCCTGGGGCCCATAGACCTCTAGTTACACCCAGACCCCAACAACAGACTTCTAGAGGTACTTCTCCACTTCCACAGAGATTCCGTAGCATTTATGACCAACATGCAACAGATGTTCCACTGTTTCCTCGTCAAGAAAGAACAAAGAAAATATGCGAGGTTCTTCTGGTACTGCAACAACTACTCCAATGAAGACATTGTAGAGTAAGGAAACAGTCCTTCCCCAGCAGTCGCTATCTACGGTCTCAGACATTCAGCCTGAGAGTGTAAAGCAAAGTATGGGTCGGATGTCAGGTCCTTTGGGGAAAAGGATTTCTATGTGGATGACTGCTTGAAATCCACACACACGAACGAGACCGCAATCAGTCTCTTGAAAAGGGCCCAAGAAATGCTCGCTCTATCTAATTTGAGGTTGCACAAAATCGCCTCCAATAGCCGTGAGTTGATAGAGGCCTTCTCATCCCAAGACCATTCAAGTGATCAAAAGGACTTGGATCTTAGCACCAACTCCTTTCCCATGCAGTGGAGCCCTGGTTTGCTCTGGGGTTTAAAGGCAGACACATTCACCTTCCAAATCAGCAAGGAAGAAAAGCCCTTCACAGGCAGAGGAGTCCTTTCCACCATAAACAGCTTATATGATCCTCTGAGATTCGTAGCGTCTGTTACCATCCAAGGTAAAATGATCTTAAGAGACTTCACCACAGAGACGTCTGATTGGGATGATCTCCTTCCCAAGGATAAAAAGGACCTGTGGACAGGTTGGAAGAAGTCTCTCGAAGCTTTGACCAGCCTTCACGTGGCACAACCCTATGCTTCCATGCCATTAACTGAAGTCAAGATGCAAAGACTGTATATCTTCGGCGATGCTTCAGTCAAGGCAATTGCAGCTGTAGCATACCTAAAGACCATAGAAGTCAAAGAACGATGCCATATAGGGTTTGTTATGAGCCGGACCAAACCGGCGCCACTCAACGAACACACAATACCCAGACTGGAACTCTGTGCTGCTGTGCTTGCAGTGGAGTTGGCTCAGCTTATAACGACAGGAAGGAACCTGGAAATCGAAGTAGTCGAATTTTACACAGCCAGCAAGGTAGCCTAAGATATATTTGCAACAAAACCAGACACGTTTACGTCTATGTCAGCAATCGGGTGCTAATGATTAGTGATGAGTGTCAGGGGCAATATTCGAATTTGCGATATTTCACGAATATTTGGTAGAATATTTGTTATATATGGTCTTGATTGCAAAAATCATCAATGCAATATGCCCGTAATGCGTGCACAATACAGGTGCGGGTCACTTTTGCTACATTTTTCAAGCTGCTAGAAGTTTCCAGAGACTGGAGAAAATGTTTGACATGGCAGAACATTACAATAGCTTATACAGATTGAGTGCTCCAATATATTCGCAATTGCGAAATCAGCATTATTGATGCAAATATTTTGGCGTAATACGTGCAACTTCACATTTTAACAGGTATTAGTGATTGGTGCACTAAGTATTGTTGTAAACTTGTGAAATCACAGCACTATGTATGTATGTAGCATACATACATACATACATACATACAGCAGTATGTATGTAGCATGTATTTATGGACACTAAGCTACACAATATCACTATCTAACCTACACTGACTATCTCCTACTAACTATCTGTATTATACTGTATATATAAGCTATCTAACTATCTATGTAATGTAATGTGGAAAGCAGAGAGCACAGCAATAACACTACTGTTTCTCTCAGAACTTTAAAAAACTGTAGAAAATGGCTGCTCGCGAGGTTCTTAAATAAAAAGGGATAGGCAACTTTCCTATTGGTTGCTAGGGATGTTGCTAAGCTCAGACAAAGACATTGCAGCATTCTCATTGGCCCACAAGCAAGAAGGGAGGTTACTGATGAAAAAAAAATATATATATATATATCTAGAATATTTGAAATTACGAATATATATCACTATATTCTAAATATTAGCAAATTTTTGAAATGCCCGATATTCACGATTAATATTCGCGATTCAAATATTCGCGCTCAACACTACTACGGATCAGGAGATCCACTTGTCCTAAACAGTGGCTAGGACTAGGCGACTAGATTCGTCGCATCAAGCCACCTTAAGGACACAACATGGTTTACGAGTCCTGCATTCCTGTACCGTTCAACGTTTTGCAGTATCGTATCCGACACGTTTGAATTGGTAGACCCAGATGCAGATGAAGAAATCTGACCTGAAGTATCTGTTCTTCGTACAGTGACTTCGAACCACCAACTCAAATCCCAACAGGTTCTCTACTTGGATGTTGCTCGTTCGTGCTATGTCATATAGCTCAGTCTTACAAGTTGACATTACATTAACTTTGAGCCAGAAGCACTGCAAAGGTTGGCATCACTGCAAACACACCTTTACTGCTTCTAATCTGGAAGTGTCCAAAAACATAATCATTTGCACTATACAACATGAATGTTATGCTAAGGAAATAGACTACCTCAGCAAAGATCAAACAGTATCGAAGGATAGCCTTTTGATGAAGCTTAATCCCATCATTGACCAAAATGGGTTGCTAAGAATAGGAGGCCGTTTTCAAGAAGCCAAAGTGGAATTCATGGAGACACATCCTGTAATAATTTCCTGACAATATCTCGTCACGTGAAACACCAGGGCAGATTGTTTACCAAAGGAAATCTACGAGCTGCCGGACTATGCATAGTTGGAGCAAAGAGGTGTGTGAGCAAGCTCATCTTCAACTGCGTTACCTGTCACAAATAGAGATGAGCGAACACCTGGATGTTCGGGTTCAAGAAGTTCGGCCAAACTTCCCGAAAATGTTCTGGTTCGGGATCCGAACTCTACCCGAACTTTATCCCGAACCCCATTGAAGTCAATAGGGACCCGAACTTTTAGGCACTAAAAAGGCTGTAAAATAGTCCAGGTAAGGGCTAGAGGCCTGCAAAAGGCAGCAAAATGTAGGTAAATGCCCTGCAAACATATGTGGATAGGGAAATGAATTAAAATAAAATAAATAAAAATTAACCAATATCAATTGGAGAGAGGTCCCATAGCAGAGAATCATGCGTCATATCACCCACGACTGGAGAAGGCCACATTCAGTTATTTCGGCCCCAGCACCCAGACAGAGGAGAGAGGTCCCACAGCAAGGAATCATGCGTCATATCACCCACCACTGGAGAAGGCCACTTTCAGTTATTTCGGCCCCAGCACCCAGACAGAGGAGAGAGGTCCCACAGCAAGGAATCATGCATCATTTCACCCACCACTAGAGAAGGCCACTTTCAGTTATTTAGGCCCCAGCACCCAGACAGAGGAGAGAGGTCCCACAGCAAGGAATCATGCGTCATATCACCCACCACTGGAGAAGGCCACTTTCAGTTATTTCGGTCCCAGAACCCAGACAGAGGAGAGGTTCATTCAACTTTGGGTTGCACCGCAAGATCATGGTAAAGTAAAAAAAATGAAGATTCAATAAAGAAGTGCCCCGGAGTACAAGAATACATGGTTGAGGGGGAGGCAGTTATAAATGTCTATTCTGCACAAGGGAGGCACAGGTCCTGTGGGATCCATGCCTGGTTCATTTTTATGAACGTCAGCTTGTCCACGTTGGCTGTGGACAGGCGGCTGCGTTTGTCGTTAATGACGCCCCCTGCCTTGCTGAATACATGTTTAGACAAAACGCTGGCCGCCGGGCAGGCTAGCACCTCCTAGGCATAATATGCTAACTCTGGCCACGTGGACAATTTGGAGACCCAGAAGTTGAATGGGGCCGAACCATCAGTCAGTACGTGGAGGGGTGTGCAGACGTACTGTTCAACCATGTTAGTAAAATGCTGCCTCCTGCTAACACGTTCCGTATCAGGTGGTGGTGCAGTTAGCTGTGGCGTGGAGACAAAACTTTTCCACATTTCTGCCATGCTAACCCTGCTCTCAGAGGAGCTGGCCGTGACCCTGCTGCGTTGGCGACCTCTTGCTCCTCCTCTGCGTTCGTCTTGGGCTTCCACCTGTTCCCCTGTGACATTTGGGAATGCTCTCAGGAGCGCCTCTACCAGCGTGCTCTTGTACTCGCGCATCTTCCTATCACGCTCCAGTGCAGGAAGAAATGTGGGCACATTGTCCTTGTACCGGGGATCCAGCAGGGTGGCAACCCAGTAGTCCGCACACATTAAAATGTGGGCAACTCTGCTGTCGTTGCGCAGGCACTGCAGCATGTAGTCGCTCATGTGTGCCAGGCTCCCCAGAGGTAAGGACAAGCTGTCCTCTATGGGAGGAGTATCGTCATCGTTCTCCGTATCCCCCCAGCCACGCACCAGTGATGGGCCTGAGCTGTGTCGGGTGCCACCCCGCTGTGAACCTGCTTCATCCTCATCCTCCTCCACCTCCTCCTCATCCTCCAGTAGTGGGCCCTGGCTGGCCACATTTGTACCTGGCCTCTGCTGTTTCAAAAAACCTCCCTCTGAGCCACTTCTAACAGACTTGCCTGAAAGTGCTAAAAAATGACCCCTCATCCTCCTCCTCCTCTTAGGCCACCTCCTCCTCCATCATCGCCCTAAGCGTTTTCTCAAGGAGACATAGAAGTGGTATTGTAACGCTGATAACGGTGTCATCGCCACTGGCCATGTTGGTGGAGTACTTGAAACAGGGCACACAGGTTTCGCATGGAGGCCCAATCATTGGTGGTGAAGTGGTGCTGTTCCGCAGTGCGACTGACGCATGTGTGCTGCAGCTGAAACTCTACTATGGCCTGCTGCTGCTCGCACAGTATCTCCAGCATGTGCAAGGTGGAGTTCCACGTGGTGGGCACGTCGCATATGAGGCGGTGAGCGGGAAGGCCGAAGTTACACTGTAGCGCAGACAGGTGAGCAGCAGCAGGATGTGAACGCCGGAAGCGCGCACAGACGGTCCGCACTTTATGCAGCAGCTCTGACATGTCGGGGTAGTTGTGAATGAACTTCTGCACCACCAAATTCAGCACATGCGCCAGGCAAGGGATGTGCGTCAAACCGGCTAGTCCCAGAGCTGCGACGAGATTTCGCCCATTATCGCTCACCACCAGGCCGGGCTTGAGGCCCACTGGCAGAAACCACCTGCGCGGTGTGGGGCCTGTCCCCTAAACATATGAGTTTCAGAATGGCCTGCTGACGTTTACCTCGGGCTGTGCTGAAGTTCGTGGTGAAGGTGTGTGGCTGACTGGATGAGCTGGTGGAAGCAGAGGAGGAGGAAGCCGAGTAGGAGGAGGAGGCTACAGGAGGCAAAGAATGATGCCCTGCCATCCTTGGCGGCGGAAGGAAGTGCTTCAAAGGAACTCTCCGCCTGGAGCACAGCCGCCACTACATTTACCCAGTGTGCAGTTAGGGATATATAGCGTCCCTGGCCGTGCTTACTGGTCCACATATCTGTGGTTAGGTGGACCTTGCCACAGATGGCATTGCGCAGTGCACACTTGATTTTATCGGATACTTCGTTGTGCAGGGAAGGCACGGCTGTATTGGAGAAGTAGTGGCTGTTTTCATGTGTCAGCGGCAGTTAGTGCTGGTTGACACGGTTTGCTATGTAGCACGGCTGTAAAGCCGATCCTGGCTGGCTCTTACTGGGAGCAGCAAAAGTGTAGGGTGGGTGGCTGCTCCCCTCATTCCAGGCCAGGTTTTGGTTGGGAATAAAGCACAGCCAGCACCGTCAGGTGTGTGGATTTATCCTCCATCTGACAGAGGAGCTTGGCCAGTCTCTGTGTTGGAGCCTGGGAGTTTGGGCCGGGACTAAGGCCTGCTTTCTTGTTTGGGTGAAACCCTGGGTCTTCTTCTTGATCCAAGGACTGCTATATTGCTACCTGGTGTGAACAAACACAAAAATCAAGGTGTTTTTCCCTGAAGCTGACTTTTTGTTGTCACTTGTTTTATGTGTGAATAAAACACTGAACTGTTTAAGTTAAAGACATTGTCGTTGCCTCTATACTGCGTCCGCAAGCCTGTCTACCAGAGCAAATCCCCACAATTGGCAGACATTTTACCATGTGCTTTCACTGTCAATGCAAATGTTATAGTACATGTTATCCATGCTTAATACTTATACATGTTAATTATATTCTTGTAGTTTTACCAAACAATTCTGTTTTACCAATCAATCATATATAATCAATCAATCTCATGTGTACGACCTGTTGACCGAAAAAACAAGTTAGACTACAAAAAACAGTCCTCTTATTTGGAAGACAGGAATGGTTTATGCTGAATGTCAGACTGCACACTGTGTGAACATGTATGAAGACAGAACAGCATGTGTGAGCTGTTGTGGGATGTATGGGTGAGTGTATCTAGAAATTGTGTGTAGAGTCGCGAGATCAAAGGTCAAATGTCCGGGATTTCGGATGTAACCTTATGAAATATCGTGGGATTTCGCCACCATCTTGGAGGAAACTACTTGCGGTGACACAAAGCTCACCTCCATTCTCCAGAGGTTATAGGTGAATGATGGAGGGACTAATTAAAAGGGAGGGATAACCCACACCTAGAGTTAAGCGAACCTGAACTGTATAGCTCGGGTTCGTACCAAATTGTGGGGTGTTCGGGACCCGGACCCGGACCCGAACATTTTCAAAAAAGTTTGGGTTTGGGTCCGTTGTTTGGCGATTTCTTCCTGCTTTCTGAAAGGCTGCACAGCAGCCAATCAGCTAGCGTTTTATTCTTGCTCTAAGAAGCCATCAGAGCCATGCCTACTAATGGCATGGCTGTGATTGGCCAAGTGCAGCATGTGACCCAGCCTCTATTTAAGCTGGAGTCACATAGCGCCCCACGTCACTCTGCTCTGATTAGTGTAGGGATAGGATGCAGTTGCTGTGAGGGCGAGATTAGGCAGGGAAAACTCAGCAAAAACACCTAATGAAGAAATCAATCTACAGATGTGAATCATTCAACTTCGGCTAGTTAATTGCTCACTGGTTTCTAGGCTGCCCAGAGCGTTTTTCTGTCACTTTTTTCTGGGGTGATCGGCGGCCATTTTGTGTCTTGTGGTGCACCAGCACAAGCTGCCAACAAGTCCATAAATTCATCAATAGATTTTTTTTTTTTTTTTTTTTTTGCTGTATCCTACATCAGGGGCGTGGCTTTGCTTATTGTCACCCTTAGAAACTCAGAATAAAAATGTCTATATTTTATTGAGGGGTGAAATTCAATTGCCAAAATAGCAATCCCCTAAATCTGGTGTTCCAGCTGTGGCTAGCCAAGTGTAATACTGTCTGCTGTCTGGCAAAGGATAGATTTTTTTCTGGGGTGAAATTCAATTGCCAAAATAGCAATCCCCTAAATCTGGTTTTCCAGCTGTGCCTGGCTAAGTTTAATACTGTACGGCAAAGGATAGATATTTTTCTGGGGTGAAATTCAATTGCCAAAATGGCAATACCGTAAATCAGTGGTTTCAGCTGTGGCTGGCCAAGATTCATAGTGTCCGGCAAAGGATATATTTTGTTCTGGGGTGAAATTCAATTGCCAAAATAGCAATCCCCTAAATCTGGTGTCCCAGCAGTGGCTGGCCAAGTTTAATAGTGTCCGGCAAAGGATAGATTTTGTTCTGGGGTGAAATTCAATTGCCAAAATAGCAATACCGTAAATCAGTGGTTTAAGCTGTGGACACACTACTGTGCACACACTATTGTGCATCTCCAAGTGTAATTCTGTCCGTAAAAGGATACCTTTCATCCAGGGCCTAAATACTAGGCCTACAATTGATATTCCCCAAAATCTTTGGTTACTGCTGTGCCTTTATTAGTGTAATACGTTACATAAATAGATAGCCAGATAGCGTTATGTGCCTGTAAAAAAGGCCTGAATTTGAACTCAATACATTGGGCCAAATAATTTTTTTCTTATTGTGATGAAAGGTAACAATGAGGAAAACATCGAGTAAGTAGAGTTGAGCGAACTTGTATTTTAAGTTCGGCGTCCAAATTTCGGTTGGGGTTATCGAAGAATCCCGTTATGGATTCCGCTACCTCGGACCGTAACGGCATTTGGAATCCATAAGGGGATTCTTCAATGAACCCGAACATTGGACAACACTAAGGACCTGGGGTAACGTCACCGTCATGTGATCAGTGCAGGGGGCGTGGCTCAGCACTGGATTGGATAAGAGGTGATCCAGTACTGAGCTACGCCCCCTGCACTGATCACTTGACGGTGACGTCACCCAGGTCCTTAGTGTTGTCCAAGGTTCGGGTTCATTGAAGAATCCCCAACCCGAACTTTGGATGCCGAACTTAAAATACAAGTTCGCTCAACTCTACTAGTAAGGGACGCGGACATGGTCGTGGTGGTGTTTGTGGACCCTCTGGTGCTGGGAGAGAACGTTGCCATTCTGCCACAGCCATACAAACTAGTGAACCAACTTCCTCAGGTTCCAGCACCAGCCACAATTTACAGCGATAATTGGTGGGCCCCAATGCCGTTCTAAGGATGGCAAGGCCTGAGCAATTACAGGCGCTAGTCAATTGGGTGGCCGACAGTGGATCCAGAACGTTCACAACATTATCTCCCACCCAGTCTTCTGCAGAAAGCTCAAAGTTGGTGCCTGAGAACCAAGCCCATCAGTCTGTCACATCACCCCCATGCATATAAGGGAAACTGTCTGAGTTTTAAGTTATGCAGCAGTCTCTTATGCTGTTTGAAGACTCTGCTGGCAGGGTTTCCCAAGGGAATCCACCTAGCCCTTCCCCAGTGGTGGAAGACATAGAATTATGTTTTCTGATGATGAGGACATGGGAATACCACCTCAGAGTCCGCACGTCTCTGATGATGACGAAACACAGGCGCCAACTGCTGCGTCTTTCTGCAGTGTGTAGACCGAACAGGAGGTCAGGGTGGAAGACTGTGTGGAAGACGATGCAGCGGACGATGAGGTCCTAGACCCCACATGGAATGAAAGTCGTGCCACTGACTTTCATAGTTCAGAGGAAGAGGCAGTGATGAGACCAAACCAACAGCGTCGCAAAAGAGGGAGCAGGGGGCAAAAGCAGAACAGCCACCGCCAAGAGAGTTCACCTGCTACTGGCCACCGCCACCAGGGACCGAGCACCCCAAAGGCAGCTTCACGGAGTTCCCTGGCATGGCACTTCTTCAAACAATGTGCTGACGACAAGACCCGAGTGGTTTGCACGCTGTGCCATCAGAGCCTGAAGCGAGGCAATAAAGTTCTGAACCTTAACACAACCTGCATGACCAGGCATCTACATGCAAAGCATGAACGGCAGTGGCGTAAACACCTTAAAAACAAGGAACTCACTCAAGCTCCTCCTGCTCCCTCTTCTGCTGCTGCCTCGGCCTCTTCCTCCGTCTCGGGAGGAATATTGGCACCTGCCGCCCACCAAACAGAGGATGTGCCACCAACACCACCACCTCCGTCACCAAGCATCTCCACCATGTCACACGGCAGCGTTCAGCTCTCCATCTCACAAACCTTGGAGAGAAAGCATAAATTCCCACCTAGCCATCCTCGAGCCCTGGGCCTGAATGCCAGCATCTCTAAACTACTGGCATTTGAAATGCTGTAATTCAGGCTGGTGGACACGGACAGCTTCAAACAGCTAATGGCGGTGGCTGTCCCACAGTACGTTGTTCCCAGCCGCCACTACTTCTCCAAGAGAGCCGTGCCTTCCCTGCACAACGAAGTATCTGATAAAATCAAGTGTGTACTGTGCAACGCCATCTGTGGCAAGGTCCACCTAACCACAGATACGTGGACCAGTAAGCACGGCCAGTGACGCTATATCTCCCTAACTGCACTCTGGGTAAATGTAGTGGCGGGTGGGCCCCAGGCGGAGAGTTGTTTGGCGCATGTCCTTCCGTCGACAAGGATCACAGGGCATCATTCTTTGCCTCCTGTTGCCTCCTCCTTCTACTCGGCTTCCTCCTCCTCTTGAATTACCTGCTTATTCAGTCAGCCACACACCAACTTCAACACAGCCCGGGGTAAACGTCAGCAGGCCATTCTGAAACTTATATGTTTGGGGGACAGGCCCCACACCACGCAGGAGTTGTGGCGGGGTATACAACAGCAGACAGACAAGTGCTTGCTGCCGGTGAGCCTTAAGCTTGGCCTGGTGGTGTGCGATAATGGGCGAAATCTCGTCTCAGCTCTGGGACTAGCCGGTTTGACGCACATCCCTTGCCTGGCGCATGTGCTGAATTTGGTGGTGCAGAAGTTCATTCACAACTACCCCGAAATGTCAGAGCTGCTGCATAATGTGCAGGCTGTCTGTGCGCGCTTCCAGCGTTCACATACTGCCGCTGCTCGCCTGTCTAACCTACAGCGTAATTTCGGCCTTCCCACTCACCGCCTCATTTGCGACAAGCCCACCAGGTGGAACTCCACCTTGCACATGCTGGAGAGACTGTGCGAGCAGCATCAGGCGATAGTGGAGTTTCAGCAGCAGCATGCAGGGGTGAGTCGCACTGCGGAACAGCACCACTTCACCATGCGAGACCTGTGTTCCCTGTTGAGCTGTTTCAACTACTTCACCAACATGGCTAGTGGTGATGACGCTGTTATCAGCGTTACAATACCACTTTTACGTCTCCTTGAGAAAACACTTAGGGCGATGATGGAAGAGGATGTGGCCCAGGAGGAGGAGGAGGAGGAGGAAGGGGGGTCATTTTTAGCATTTTCAGGCCAGTCTCTTAGAAGTGACTCAGAGGGAGATTTTTGGCAACAGCAGAGGCCAGGTACAAATTAGGCCAGCCAGGGCCCACTACTGGAGGACGAGGAGGAGGAGGAGGATGAGGATTAAGCATGTTCACAGCGGGGTGGCACCCAACGCAGCTCAGGCCCATCACTGGTGCGTGGCTGGGGGGAAACAGAGGACAATGACGATACGCCTCCCACAGAGGACAACTTGTCCTTACCTCTGGGGAGCCTGGCACACATGAGCGACTACATGCTGCACTGCCTGCGCAACGACAGCAGAGTTGCCCACATTTTACTGTGTTGCCATCCTGCTGGATCCCCAGTACAAAGACAATGTGCCCACCTTAATTCCTGCACTGGAGCGTCATAGGAAGATGCGTGAGTACAAGCGCACACTGGTAGATGCCCTCCTGAGAGCATTCCCAAATGTCACAGGGGAACAAGTGAAAGCCCAAGGCGAAGGCAGAGAAGGAGCAAGAGGTCGCCAATGCAGCTGTGTCACGGCCAGCTCCTCTGAGGGCAGGGTTAGCATGGCAGAGATGTGGTAAATTTTTGTCACCACGCCACAGCCAACTGCATCACCACCTGATACGGAACTTGTTAGCAGGAGGCAGCATTTCAATAACATGGTGGAACAATGCATGTGCACACCCCTCCACGTACTGACTGATGGTTTGGCCCCATTATTTTGCGGGGCAACTCAAAGTTGAATGAACCTATCCTCCGTCTGGGTGCCAGGTGCCTAAATATCTGAAAGTGGCCTTCTCCATTGGTGGGTGACATGAAGCCTGATTCTCTGCTATGGGACCTCTCTCCTCTGTCTGGGTGCTGGGGCCTAAATAACTGAAAGTGGCCTTCTCCGTTGGTGGGTGACATGATGCCTCTTTTGCTGCTATGGGACTTCTCTCCTCTGTCTGGCTGCTGGGGCCTAAATAACTGAAAGTGGCCTTCTCCGTTAGTGGGTGACATGATGCCTCTTTTGCTGCTATGGGACCTCTCTCCTCTGTCTGGGTATCAGGGGCCTAACTTTAACGTACTTGCTTGCTGTCTTGGTGGCAGACATTTAACTCTTTTTACTGTCTAATGACCATTCCATTGTCTGGGTGTCAAGGGCCTATATGTCGTTTAATCATTTGTTGTCTTGGTGGGAGATATTAAACTCTTTTTACTGTCTAATAGTGTTGAGCGCAAATAATCGAATAGCGAATTTTTATTGCGAATATCGCAAATTCGATAATTCACGAATATTGCGAATATACCGCTATATATTCACAATTTCGAATATTCATATTTTTGTTTGTTTTTTAGATGTTGATCCTTGCTGCTCTCTGGTTGTCTTCCCACTTCCCAAAAGCTGTTCTTACCTGTCCGGAGGATTCCTGGCTCCCTGCCCGCTCCAGTCAATGCCCGTTGCCGCTTCTGACAACTCCTTGTGTGCATGGGAACGCCTCCATGCTAAAATGTACTGTTGGATGTGAGAATCACGATCTCACAAATTTGACTAAGTTGTAATCGCAACTTTATATAACCTGAATTATTCGCATTGCGATATTCGTTATATTCTAGCAATACAACCATTAGGAACCCAGCTTTAAGTTGAATTCGCAATGTGAGCAATACAGGTTATATTAATCGCATTGCGAATTCAACTTAGAGCTGAGTTGCTAATAGTTGTTGCTAGAATATAACGAAGATTGAGAATATAGTGCTATATTTGTCTATTCGTGATATTCGTCATCTTCGTTATATTCTAGCAATACAACCATTAGGAAATTAGCTCTAAGATCAATTCGCAATGCGAGTATATGTTCGCTTCGCGAATTAAACTTTGAGCTGAGTTGCTAATGGTTGTTGCTAGAATATAACGAAGATTGAGAATATAGTGCTATATTCGTGTATTTGTGATATTCGTCGTCTTCATTATATTTTAGCAATACAACCATTAGGAACTTAGCTCTAAGATAAATTCGCAATGCGAGTATATGTTCGCTTTGCGAATGAAACTTTGGGCTGAGATCCTAATGGTCGTTGCTAGAATATAACGAAGATTGAGAATATAGTGCTATATTCGTGATATTCGTTATATTCTAGCAATACAGCCATTAGGAACCCAGCTCTAAGTTGAATTCGCAATGTGAGTAATACAGGTTATATTAATCGCATGGCGAATTGAACTTAGAGCTGAGTTCCTAATGGTTGACAACCATTAGGAACTCAGCTCTAAGTTCAATTCGCCATGCAATTAATATAACCTGTATTACTCGCATTGCAAATTCAACTTAGAGCTGGGTTCCTAATGGTTGTATTGCCAGGATATAACGAAGATTGAGAATATAGTGCTATAGTCGTGATATTCGTTATCTTCATCAATTATAGCAATACAAGTTATAACCATTAGGAACTCAGCTCTAAGTTTAATTCACAATGCGAATATATATTTGCGTAACATTCGCAATATATAGAATAATGACGAATATTCGATTTCGACGAATATATGATGAATATTCAATCGAATATTCACGAAATATCACAAAATCGAATATGGCACCTCCCGCTCATTACTACTGTCTAATGACCGCCCCATTGTATGGGTGTCAGGGCCCTAAATTTCGTTTAATTGCTTGCTGTTTTGTTGGCAGACATTTAACTCTTTTTGCTGTCCAATGACCGCCCCATTGTGAGGGTGTCAGGGGCCTAAATTTCACGTACTTGCTTGCTGTCTTGGTGGCAGACATTTAACTTTTTTTACTGTCTAATGACCGCCCCATTGTCTGGGTGTCAGGGGCCTAAATTTTGTTTAATTGCTTGCTGTCTTGGTGGCTGACATTTAACTCTTTTTGGTGTCTAATGACCGCCCCATTGTGTGGGTGTCAGGGGCCTAAATTTCACGTACTTGCTTGCTGTCTTGGTGGCAGACATTTAACACTTTTTACTGTCTAATGACCGCCCCATTGTCTGGGTGTCAGGGGCCTATATGTTGTTTAATCATTTGTTGTCTTGGTGGGAGATATTAAACTCTTTTTACTCTCTAATGACCGCCCCATTGTCTGGGTGTCAGGGGCCTAAATTTCGTTTAATTGCTTGCTGTCTTGGTGGCAGACATTAAACTCTTTTTACTTTCTAATGACCGCCCCTTTGTGTGGGTGTCAGGGGCCTATATTTCGTTTCATCGCTTGCTGCATTGGTGGGAGACATTAAACTCTTTAGACTGTCAAATAACCGCCCCATTGTCTGGTTGTCAAGGGGCTATATTTAGTTTCATCGCTTGCTGCATTTGTGGGAGACATTTAACTCTTTTTACTGTCAAATGACTGCCCCATTGTGTGGGTGTCAGGGGCCTATATGTCGTTTAATTATTTATTGTCTTGGTGGGAGATATTAAACTCTTTTTACTGTCTAATGACCGCCCCATTGTGTGGGTGTCAGTGGCCTATATTTCGTTTAATTGCTTGCTGTCTTGGTGGGAGACATTAAACTCTTTTTACTGTCAAATGACCTCTTCTCTGTCTGGGTGTCAGGGGCCTACATAAATGATAATGGACTGTTCCATTGCAGGTTGACCTGAGGCCTGTGTTGGTGTTAATGGACCGCTCTCCTCTTTGCGGGTGCCATGGCCCTGAGTCTGTGCATAAGGCCTGTGGCACTGCAGGCAGACATGAATCCTTTTTGGCTGTGAGGAGAACTTCAACTCACATAGCATTCCCACCTGAGGCCACCCCAACCTCCTATTCCACCTCCTCCTCCTCCAAGTTGCCAATTGACATTGGTTAATTTTTATTTTTTTTATTTTATTTTAAGTCATTTCCCTATCCACATTTCTTTGCAGGGGATTTACCTACATTTTGCTGCCTTTTGCAGCCTTCTAGCCCTTTCCTGGGCTATTTTACAGCCTTTTTAGTTCCCAAAAGTAAGGGTCCCCATTGACTTCAAAGGGGTTCAGGTTCGAGGTGAAGTTCGGGTCGAGTTCGGATCCCGAACCCGAACATTTTCGTGAAGTACAGCCGAACTACTCAAACCCGAACATCCAGGTGTTCGCTGAACTCTACCCACATCCTGTAGGGTATATATAGTGTGAAAATGGTTCAAATGGACATGCCCCCATAAGGAAGTGAGGTGAAATGTACTTCAGGGTTGTTTCCCCTCCCAGGCTCTTTGTCTGTATGCTTGATTCATCCAGTGTTTACTTGCTAATTGATTTTCCCCACTGTGTTTGGTTCATTCACCCTGATGGAGTATAACTATATCCTTGTCTGACCATATCTTGATGTTTATTTATGTGTAAGGGGTTGCACTTTGGATTTATGAATTTCTGGGATTTGGCCATAACAGGGATTATATTTGTTATTTTGCATTAAGTGGAGTGAGAGACATATTCATACCTGGATGACCTACTGTCTGTATATAATTCTACCCTATTCATGTATGTAAAGGGATTTCATGGATGGGACAGTGCAGACCTTGAATCTGGTAGGGGAACTATCATACACAGCTTTTATCTGTACTGCTATTTATAATTGATTTTATGTATTGTATGTTTATTTGATTCTATCAAATAAAGAATGTATTTGGATTATATGTGTGGTTTTGTTAGTTTGGTGCTGTATATATTGTTTCTACCCATTATTATTTGTATTACTATTGGATTTTCTTACAGTTATTACCACACAAAGTGACAAGTATTTTAAAAATAAGTTAAAAGGGTTGAACACTATCTGCCCCCGATATTGAACAATGTTTGGAAGCTTTCTAATGTGAAAAAACAACAATTGTGCAGTGTTTTTAAACATGTTGTTTAACACAGTCAAACATATGTTTACCCATAGCTATGTATTTCAGTGTCTGACATTATTTGCTATTGCTGTCATTGGGTTTAAGAGCGTAGGGAGGGGGAAGAGAAAAAGAAAAGGTTAATTAAAAATGAACAAAAACAGGTAACATCGTTTCCTAAAATATTTTTTTTTTAAATCAGAGTCCTAGAAAACTAGACGGTTTTATATACCAATTTTCATGGCAGTTGGAACAACTTTAGTTTGTGATAACCTATTCGGGTATGAATTAAAAAATAAATAAATAGCATATATAACAAATTTCAAGAAGTTCGCTCATCCTTACATCAGGCATGTCATGCCTTGTATTGTCCAAAGACTTCTATTCATTTGTCCATAAAACACTGTTGGGTTTTGGATTGGGTTCTTTTTGTCAGCAAATGGACAATGGAAATGTGAGACACAGGTCACTTATTTAAATATGAGACCAATTGTCGTGATGCAAGGGGAGCAGGTCACCACTATGTCCTGTGATTGGCTGCAGTGGTCTTGTGAGCCCCCACTCCCCGCTATCACCACATGTTGATATCAGTGCAGAAAGGAGAGGAAGTACAGGTATGTCTGACACCAAACCCTGTGGCGGGGACCAGGTATGTATAATGTCCACCCTTAGGGCAAGTTCACATCAACATTTATTTTTCCATTTTTCTAATCTATCAGAAAAACTAAAAAATGAACATTTGGAATCCGTTTGAGCCATTTCGGTCTGAGATCCGTTATTTTAGATGGAAAAGTCCTGTTTAGAAGAATGGAAAAATAAATGGTGATGTGAACTTCTTCTAGTGTGTATGTATAATATCTTTGCCATTCATTTTTTCTTACTGCAATAACATTAATTGAGCAGATCAAACTGTTCACAGTGAAAGACAGAATAATAAAGATTGTGCTACAATTTACATTTACATGAAATTAAAACATAAAGCATTTGTCTCTATTAAGATTTTTTTACCATTTCAAAAGAAAAGTGACATTATTGCTTAGAATCTGCAAAATAGAATCTAAATGTGTATTTGAAAAGTCAAAAATTTCAGCGCAAACAATTCATGTGTCTAATTTTAAGACAAATCTTTTAATGTGAGTTTATTGTCACATTTATTTCTTTAAAAAAATGAAATGTTATTATTGTTCTGATGTTAACAGAGTTTAATGTCACCCTTAATGTCTTTGATGTGCTTAATGGATTAAAATGAAATTTTTAGAAAAGCGCAAATGCAACAGAAATGATGATGATTTTTGAAAGGCTAGAAATAAATGCTATATTTAAAGAGGACCTTTCATCTAAAAAATTCATAGTCCAATACTTACACTACCTTATTGTGCTTCTGCCAGTGATGTCCGGACACCTTTTATTTTTTTCAAAGGACCCCCCGTTCGCCCGCTGTGCTCCCCGTTAGTTTCGGCGCCTCATATACAAATGAGGCATCTTGGTTATAGTAGGCGTTGACCTCTTAGCATCCAATGGCAGCGCTCGGCTCTTAGCCAGGGAGAAGGAGCTCAAGTTCTCGCGAGAGCTTGCAGAGTTCCGGAACCCGCGCCATCTTGGAGTCCCCAGCTGAGAAGACGACGACTGCGACAGCAGCAGCATCGGTACCTGCAGGATGCTAGATGCTACAGTCAGAGTAAGCAAAGTTGTTTCAGAAGGAAGGGCTTTCTTTGTCATCCATCGGGAGGGGGGGACATGACTTTACACAGCAGCAGGGTCCAGACCTACCCTCATTGTATGCTTATTAGGCTGTGCCAGAGGTACCGCCTAATAGGTTTCTTGACAGTTTCTTTCTGACAGCAAAATACACTGAACTACATACTGTAAGTAGCATAGTGTATTATGGAAGCAGTCAGAGGATCTCCATCCCCTTGTGGGAATAATAAGTGGTAAAAATGAGAGTAAAATTAAGTTTTAGTAAAAAAGAAAGTAAAAAAATACACTTTTTAACATTAAAAAAATACTTTTCAATGAAACAAATAAGCAAAAGTAAAATCCCCTCTGCATCCCTGCATCCATAACAACCCACACTATACAGTTATCATGTAATTTATCCCACAAAGGAAACGCCTTAAAAAATAGTAAAATTGCTGTTTTTTGTCTTATTTACTGCCAAAAAGATAGGAGAAAAAAAAATCTAAACATTGTATGTACCCAATAAATTATACCATTGAAACCTATAAGTCATCCTAACACAGAGTCGTAGAAAGAAAAATAAAAAAAGTTATGGGTCTGTGTGAAAACATTTAACAGATTTTTACTGTACGAAAGTAGTAAAACTTAAAAAGATGTATTAGGTATCACTGTAACTGTACTAATGCAAAGATTTACCTAGAGAGTAAAGTTATGATATTTATTCCGAAAAGTGACCATCACAAAATTTTAATGTAAAAAGAGAATGGTAAAAAAAAAATATTGCTGTTTTTCCCATTTCTCCACACAAAGAGTTAATAAAGGTTAATCAGTGATTACATATAATCCAAAATGATGCCACCTTCCTGACATGGTAATTTTCAATTTTTGCATTTTCATTTTTCATATCCTGCCTTACTGGTGCCATAACTATTTGACTTTTCTGTTCACATAACTGTATCAGGACTAATGGCACCATTTGATATTGCATAGTGAAAAGCTGGAAAAAAAATTACAAATGGAGTGGAATTGGAAAAATACGCACTTCCATCACAGTTTTATGTGTTTTGTTTTTAAAGCATTTAATATGTGGTAAAACTGACTTGTGCTCTTCATTCTCTAAGTCAGTATTATTATGGTGATAACATATTAAGTTTTTCTTGTGTTTTAATACTGAAAGAAAATTAAAAAGATTTTTTTTTTACAGTTATGTCTACAGAGCTGTGTGAGGACTCAATTTTTGCAGGACAATCAGTAGTTTTTATTGTTTGTGATCACTTGTATATAATATTTTTTTTTTTGTGAGGTGCAGTAATAAAAAAAACATCAAATTGGGCATTTCGATTTTTTTCCGTTATGCCATTCCCTATATGGGATAAGATTTTTATTAGTGATGTGCGAGCATGCTCGGACGAATATCTGTTTGGCTCAAGCATCGCTATGCTCGACACATGGCGGTACTTGACCGAGAACCGCATGTGCTCAAGCATAATGCTCGAGTCTCCGCTGCGCACGTTTTGCGGGTTTTAAGCAGCCAATAAAGGTGCAGGTAAGCACTGCCCTCACTGTAATGTCAGTAGCCATGATGCACATACAGCACCCGATGACACATGTTCGGCTCAGACATAGGCAGTTAGAGTAGAGTGTAGGAAGTCAAAGACAGTGTAGGCAGCGATTTTCACAGTTTTTATTCTGAGAAAGCTTTTCCAAGACCCAAAAGTCCTTTAAAGGACTACTGTGTTTGTTTTAGAGCAGCAATCTTTTTACCTCCTGCAGTCCCAGGGACAGTGCTTCGGAAGGGACTGATAGTGCAAGGAGAGGCATTTGCTATTTTTACTACCAAAAGCTTTTCAAAGACACCAAAGTCTTTTTAAGGACTACTGTGTGTGTTTGACAGCAGCAAAATGTTTTTATTTTATACCTATTAGTGGCATATACTGTACATCATCCGCAGTCTGCGTCTTTAATAATCTGGGCCACATCTAGTGTCCATAATCTGTGGTGTTCTGTAACCAATACTGTAGAACATCTGCAAACAGTGTCTGTATTACAAATTCCAATAATCTGGGCCACATCGAGTGTCCATAATCTGTGGTGGTCTTTAACCAATACTGTACAACATCTGCAAACAGTGTCTGTATTACAAATTCCAATAATCTGGACCACATATGGTGACCATAATCGGTGGTTTTCTCTAACCAATACTGTACAACATCTGCAAACAGTGTCTGTATTATAAATTCCAATAATCTGAGCCACATCTAGTGTCCATAATCTGTGGTGTTCTGTAACCAATACTGTAGAACATCTCCAAACATTGTCTGTATTACAAATTCCAATAATCTCGACCTTATATTGTGTCCATATTCTGTGGCACATACTGTCCTGCATCTGAAAACAGAGTCTGTAGTGCAAATTTAAATAATCTGGGCCTAATATAGTATCCATACTGTAAGAACCGTGAAAATGGCTATGATGCTGATGGTGCACACAGAGGCCATGGCTGAATAAAACTGAATGAAAGAATGTAGCTGAGGGCCTCCAGGTGAGCTAACTCTCAAAAACATTATTTGTAAGGGTCTTCCGGTCAGCTGACCCTCTAAAACATCATTTGCGAGTGCCTTCAGGGCAGCTAAAGCTCTACAACATTATTTCCGATGGCCTTCAGAGCAGCTGACCCAGTAAAACATTATTTGTGAGGGCCTGCAGGTGAACTGACCATCTAAAACATTATGTGTGAGGGCCTGCAGGTGAGCTGACCCTGTTAAACATTATATGTGAGGGGCTATAGGTGAGCTGACCCTGTAAAGCATTATGTGTGAGGGCCTGCAGGTGAGCTGACCCTCTAGAACATTATTTTCAGCAGAATGGATTTATACTGGAGAGATGGGTGCACGTCAGTAAAAGCTTTGTTAAATGCTCCAACACATGAACTTTTCATCATATAGATACAATTCAGACAGCACTCCAGAGGATGTTGATGCAAAGGTGTATTTATTTGGCTTTCAGCCGGACATATTGGCACACATGAGCAGGCAACGTTTCAGGCTATATATGAAGCCCTTCATCAGGCCATGTGTAGATGCGATAGCTGGCGCTCTGACAAAATGCAGGCGGCAGGGCAGGCTAGCACCTCCGAGGCATAGACTGGCAGTTTGTGCCACGTGTCCAGCTTGGACACCCAATAGTTGTAAGGCACAGAGGGATCACTGAGGATGCTGACACGGTCTGCTATGTACTCCTTCACCATCTTCCAAAAATTTTCCCTCCTTGTGACACTAGGCCACGCATCCGGGTGAGGGTGCTGGCAGGGTGTCATGAAACCGTTCTAGGCCTTGGAGAGTGTTTTCCTGCCTCTGTTGGAACTGCTGTGTGTTCCCCTCATCTCCACTCCTGGGTTGCACAAGGAACTACGTACTCTGCCTCTAGCGTTGTCAGCTGTAAATTTATCTGCAATGACATTCTGTTCTATTATTATTACGGTTTGTGGTCGTCTTATTGTTGGTATTATTATTGTTATTATGGTTTATAGTTGTAAAAAATGTCATTGTTATTTGGTTATTGATGAGTTAATTAACAGGCCATGCTATTGGTTTAGCCCCACTCTCGTGTGTTATGATCTTAGTTATATTAATGTATATGTTTGGGATGCTTGTTGTGCATGAGACTAGTGATGAGCGGGCATGCATGGCCGAACATCTGTTCAGCTCGAGCATTGCTATGCTCGGCACATCGCAATGCTCGAGTCTCCTCCCCACACGTTTCTCAGGATTAATTAGCCAATCAAGGTGCAGATAAGTACTGCCCTCACTGTAATGAAAATAGCCATGTTGGCTGCTGGCATTACAGTGATTGGCTGGCCAGAATACGTCATTGGGTGCTATATAGCACCCAATGACGCATGTTCGGCTCAGACTTAGACAAGGAGAGCAGAGCGTAGGAAGGGAAAGACATAGCAGGGAGCGAATTTCAGCGATTTTAGTTAGAGAAAGCTTTTCAAAGGCCCAAAAGTCCTTTTAAGGACTACTGTGGTGTGTGTTTTAGATCAGCAATATATTTAACAGCAGTGTCAGGAACATCCGTGCAAAGCATGGGACAGATAGTGCAGGGAGAGAAATTTGCTGTATTTAATACCAAAAGCTTTTTAAAGAACCCAAAGTCCTTTTAAGGGCGACAGCAGCAAGATATTTTTATTTTATACTTATTAGTGACATATAGAGTTCAGCGACCACTTGGAAGTTTGGGTTCACCGGGTTCGTGCATAAAAATTAAAAATAAATATTATAAACCTGAGCATAAGTGAGTGACAGTGGCTACTGCCACCACGCAAACAGAGGATGTGGCAGCAACGCCACCAAATCTCTCACCGTCACCAAGCATCTCCACACTATACTATGGAAGCTGTCCATCTCCCAAACGCTGTAGAGAAAGAGAAATAGAAAGAGGAAGTACCCCCCACTACCACCCGCGATCCCTGGCCCTGATTGCAAGGATTTCAAAATTCCTGGTCCTTTGAAATGCTGTCATTCTGTCTGGTGGAGATGGATGGAGACTTTTAAAAAACGTATAATGAAGGCTGTCCCACAGTACTTGGTTCCCAGCTGCCACTACTTTTCCAGTCAAGCCATGCCATCCCTGCACAACCAAGTGGTGGACAAAATCAGATGTGCACTGCTCAACGCCAACTGTAGCAAGGTCCACATAACCACCAATACGTGGATGGGTAAGCAGGGGCAGGGAAGTTATATCTCTCTAACAGCACACTGGGTAAATGTAGTGGCGGCTGGGCCAGAAGCGGATAGCAGTTTGGCGCATGTCCTTCCGCCCCCGAGGATTGCAGGGCATTTCTCTTTGCCTCCTGTTGCCTCCTCCTCCTACTCCGCTTCCTCCTCCTCTACCACCTCCTTATCCGCTCAGCGTAACACCTTCACCACCAACATCAGCACAGCCAGGGGGAAACAACAGCAGGCTGTTCTGAAACTCATCTGTTTGGGGGACAAACCCCACACCGCGCAGGAGCTGTGGACGGGCAGGGAAAAACAGACCGATGAGTGGTTGGTGTCACTTAGCCTCAGGCATGGACTAGTGGTGTGCGATAATGGGCGAAATCTCGTAGCAGCTCTGGGCCTAGCCGTTTTGATACACCTGACAGTTAAAATCAATTCAGTTAATCCAGCTCTTAGATTCCGGTGGGACAAATTGACTTTTATTGGTGCTCAAGGACACCTGCGGCCTGAGCTGCGGATGTGACAAGCAAATAATTTTATTAAATTTGTCGGTTAGATTGTTGGGTAACATTTTCACGGTTATCAGGACTTTTTATTATAAATCATAACAAAAACTATACACGGAACATTTCAAAAAGAGAAAATTAACCCGACCAGACTTCTACCCTACACACCCTTCACTCAAACCACTTATTAATGCCCATTTATTAACTATTTACAAATTTACTTATAACATATTTAAATAACTATAAGTCAGATAAACAAAATTAACAAACAAAACTATATACATGCCTTACCCTTAACTTATAAGGCCAGTCATATACAAGTGGCTCGGAGGGTGGGTTCCTGCACCAACATAGGCCAGGTACACAATTGTCCAGCCAGGGCACAGTTCTGGAGGATGACGAAGAGAAGAAACCGTGTTCACATTAGGGTGGCACCCAAAACAGCTCATGGCCATCACTTCAGCGTGGCTGTCGGAATACGGAGGACACAGATGATACACCTCCCACAGAGGACAGCTTGTCGTTGTCTCTGGGCAGCCTGGCAAACATGACCGACTACATGCTGCAGTGCCTGCGCAACGACTGCCGAGTTACTCACATTCTAACTTGTGCAGATTACTGGGTGGCCACCCTGTTGGATCCCCGTTACAAGGACAACATGCCGTCCTAATTGCATCACTGAAGTATGATCGGAAGAAGCAAACGCTGGTAGACGCGCTGCTGATGGCATTCACACCTGACACCGGGTACTCAGTGGAAGCAGAAGGCTGAAGCAGATGAGGAGGAGGAAGAGGATGACCAACGCAGCTGAGTCAAAGCCCACACCTTAGAAGGCAGGGTTAGCATGGCCGAAATGTGGAAAAGCTTTGTCACCACACCACAACAACCAGCACCAACAGCAGATATGGAACGTCTTAGCAAGAGGCAGTATTTCAGCAAAATGGTGGAATAGTATCTGTGGACACGCCTACACGTACTGACTGATGGGCCTGCCCAGGGTCGTAGCTACAGGAGAAGCAGGGAAAGTGGCTGCTTTGGGGTTCTGACTCAGAAGGCACCCATCAAGGAGGAGGAGGACTAAAAGACTTTGTCAGGGCCCCCTCAACAGTATTATATGGTGTACCCTGAAATTATTTACAGTGGCAATATAGAGTAGTATAGAAAACGGATGGAACAGCTGTCTGGCCTGGTCTGAGAGAGAGCAATCTTTAGAAGCCACAGGAATAGAGGTGGCGTGAAAGGAAGGGGTTGCGAAAAATTACTGGGTGAGGGGGGCCCCATTAAAAAATTTACTGTTGGGCCCAGTCATTTGTAGCTACGCCACTGGGTCTGCTGCATTTATCTTCTGGGTCTCCAAATTGGGGAGATTGACTTAGCTTGACCTTTATGCCTTGGAGGTTCTGGCCTGCCCTGCAGCCAGTGTATTGTCTGAACGTGTGTTTAGCACAGCCACCTGTCTAGCTCAGCCACCTGTCTACAGCCAACGTGGACTATCTCACGTTCATTAAAAAGAACCAGGCATGTATCCCATAGGACTTGTTCGTACCTTATGCAGAATAGACATGTATACCGGCCTCACCCAACCATCGTTATACTATAGTGCACTTACTCTTTGTTTTCTTTTTTATATTTCCCAATGTTTTGGGGTCTACCCCAATTTATAAAAAAAAAAGAAAACAAAACACATGCATACGCCAAAAATGTTAAAATGTCACCAACCAATGGAACAGACGATTTTTTGAAATTTACCTCCCAGTCACTTATGCAGAGCAGGGGTTTGTATACAGCAAAAATGGTAAAATGTCACCCACTAATGGAACAGATGATTTATACAAATTTACGTCCCTGTCACCTATGCAGAGCAAGGGTTTGTATACGGCAAAACTGGGTTAATGTTATCCAATAATGTAGCAAATGACTTTTAGAAATGTATGTCCCTGTCACCTATGCAGAGCGGGGATTTGTATATTCAAGAATGTCCCATAAGGAATCCAGCTCACATTAGTTAATTTGGTGTACCCGTGTGCACGGTGCCTGGTATTTCAACCTCCTCAGGAAAATTACAATAAACAGTAAAGTATAGGCTCCAGCACTCACTTTCGTTGAGGTGTCTTTTTCTCCGTATTTTATTGAGGTAGATTCTTCACAGACATGTAGGACAATACATCTCTCAGGTATGGTGACTATTGAAGCGTTTCAAAAAAACTTCTTATTCGTAACAGTAATATGTGTCTGGTTTCCCTGGGTATATATAGCCAAATGAGTTTATCCAAGTGTTATATCAGCCTCCCTCTCAGATCCATGCGGGGAGGAGAAAAGCTTTGATTGACTAGCACTTGGAATCTCAAACATCATTTGCTATCACCTGGGATCTCAGGCACATTCCAGTTACATATCAGACATACAACATTGCAGTAAAAACATTGAGTTGGGATTGCAATAAGTTCAAATATTTCACTCACTACATACTTTTTCCCATTTTGCATATCAGCATAAAATGTTTTGTTTATTTAGAACATACAGATAAAACAGGCGAGAGAACTCACCCTCATGGCCTTCATTGTTTTCTGATTTCTTTTTTTCAATAATACTCTCCTTTTAGCTATTGTGATGTTTATGTGGGAACCTTTATTTCTGTCTTTTCTGTCCTCTCTTGTATATTTGATTAATGATAATTTTGTTTTGAGGAGAGAGGACAGAGAAATGAAAAGCAAAAAAAAAAAATCCTTATTTAGTAAAAATGCATGATTTCCTTCCTCATATTCATTCCTTTTGGGTATCTTGTTTCCAATTTGAATATCCAGAATGTCTCTCTGAGATTTACTAGGTGTCTAATGTCTCCTCCCCTAGTTGGTGTTTTCACATGTTCTATGGCATATGCCTTAAAATATTTTGTACTTTGATTATGCTTATCTATAAAGTGTCCTGCTGCATTTGAAATATTGGTGCATAGTGGATTGTCGATGTAGTTGAGATGTTCTAGAATTCTATTTTTAAATTTTCTTGTAGTACACCCAACATAAAAAATCACTGAAAAAAATGCACCAAACGGATATGCCACTGACTATACTAGCCAGTCAAACAAGCAAATATTAAAAGCTGAGACTGTTTGCCAATATATTCCTGTCAGGAACACATCGGAGCCCCTCATGCACCACGTCACGGTCACTCAGCATGGCATGGGGTCCTACCGCTACGCTAACTATGGTGTGAACACGGTCTGAAGGTGATGGAATACTGCTCACAGTCAAGCTTCCACATAACCGCATAGCAGGACAACTAATGCAATGTGAATAAAGCAAGACTGCAAGCCACACCCATGTCAGACCGTGTGATGGAGGCTACCAGGTGCAAAAGAATATTAAATGCCAGATGAAGGCACATTCAATACATATGGAACAAAAATCACAGAAATATAGTGGCTATATGGCGAACTGCCAGACCTCAAACACTGTAGCGTGCTTCTCATTGGAGGAGCAGTCCACCGCATGTGGACCGCAGTGCGCGGTCCACATGCGGTGGGACTGCTCCCCCAATGAGTAACATGCTACAGTGTTTGGGGTCTGAGCAGTTCCCCCATATTGGCCACTATATTTCTGTGATTTTAGTACCCCAACATACATTGAATCACAATGTTCACAGCAGACCACATAGATCACAGCTCTTGTATTGCAATTAATATATGACTTGATGTTAAATGTCTCGGTGTGGTTTGCATTGGAAAAGGTTTTGGTATTCCGCACATAATTGCATGTGCGGCATCGCTGGCTACCGCAGCGTGCAAATCCTTTGTAAGTTAGCCACATAGCTGTTTGTTGTTTTGTTCCTCGTACAAACAGAGACGGGGAAAGAAAGTTCCCTATTGTAGGATGTCTTTTTGGAACTATTCTGCAACCCTGTTTCAGTATAGTATCCAATATACTTTCCCCTTTAATACTGGTAAATATTTTCTTATTATATTTTGGATTTTGTTATATTGCCTACTATATGTTAGGACAAGGGTGGGTTGTTTATCTTGTTTATTCATTGGGTTAATCGGTATTGCAGCAACATTTTGGGATTTAGCTTTGGTACTATTTCTAGCATGATTTTTGTCAGTATTTTTACCATAGTTCTTGTTTGTTGTTTGTATTTGGGCCTTATTGCTAGTGTTTTTAAACAGGAGGTATTCCCTGATTTTGTTCATTGCTATGCGGAGGCCTCTTTGTATCATCCAGCTTGGGTATTTTCTTTCAGATAGACGCGTCCATATGATGCGACTTTCCTTCTTAAAGGCGTCGTTTGTGTTACAGTTCCTTCTAGCCCGTATAAGTTCCCCTACTGGAATAGATTTAATGGTGTGGGGTGAGTGATGGCTCTCTGTCCTTAGGATGGTGTTTCCTGTGATCTCCTAATTTAAATTTATTTTTATTTTTTCTCTGTCCTCTCTCCTCAAAACAAAACTATCATTAATCAAATATACAAGAGAGGACAGAAAAGACAGAAATAAAGGTTCCCACATAAACATTGCAATAGATAAAAGGAGAGTATTATTGAAAAAAAGAACCAGAAAACAATGAAGGCCATGAGGGTGAGTTCTCTCGCCTGTTTTATCTGTATGTTCTAAATAAACAAAACATTTTATGCTGATATGCAAAATGGGAAAACGTATGTAGTGAGTGAAATATATGAACTTATTGCAATCCCAACTCAATGTTTTTACTGCAATGTTGTATGTCTGATATGGAACTGGAATGTGCCTGAGATCCCAGGTGATAGCCAATGATGTTTGAGATTCCAAGTGCTAGTCAATCAAAGCTTTTCTCCTCCCCACAGGGGTTTGTATATGGCAAAACTGGATTCATTTCACCCAAGAATGTAACAGACGATTTTTAGAAATTTACCTCCCTGTCACCTATGCAGAGCAGGGGTTTGTATATGGCAAAAATGGTGAAATTTCACCCACCAATATTACAGACGATTTTTAGAAATCTACCTCCCTGTCACCTATGCAGAGCAGGGGTTTGAGTACGGCAAAAGTTGTAAAATGTCACCCACCAATGGAATAGATGATTTTTCCAAATTGTAAATTATCTAGCACGAAAAGTGTGTTGATTTACAGCACCAATATAAATGCAGTATTTTACGGTTGTCTTAGATTGACAGAAATGCAGCGTAGAAAGCAAATTTTCTATCTAGGACAAAAAATGTGCATTTTTATATCAGCAAGGTAACTGCAGTATTGAACGGTTTAATTGGACTGTCAGAAATGCAGCATAGTCCATACATTTACTATCTAGCAAAAAAAAGTGTGCTTTTTTTTATATCAGCAAGGTAACTGCAGTATATTGGACAGTCAGATATGCAGTGTCAGTTGCAGACAGATAAAAATCGCTTCAGGTCACAAAAATATGTGACAGACTAATGTAATTGAATAATTTTCACTGCCAGGTATGAACTGCAGGCCACAGGGGTACTTGGCCGGCCAAAAAAGGGAATTTGTCCTCAACTTAGCTACCAGAACAGAATTAAAGTAATGTCCCTGGTAAAGATGTTCCAAACTATTCGCTGGCGAACAGTTCACTGGAGAACATCGCATGTTCGCGTTCGCCACGATGGGCGAACATATGCGATGTTCGATTTGCCCCCTATACTTTATCATTGAGCAAACTTTGACCCTGTACCTCACAGTCAGCAGACACATTCCAGCCAATCAGCATGCCCTCCCTCCCAGACCATCACACCTCCTATCAAAAAGCAAGGACAGCATTGATCTTAGATTCATTCTGAAGCTGCAGTGTTAGTTAGAGCAGGGAGAGTGCTACTGCTGCTGGATTAATAGGGAAAGTGTTAGCTAGGCCAGTGTTCTGTGTCCACTTCAGTCCTCAAAGACTCATCGGCCTCTTTCACACGAGCATGTCCGGATCAGACCCCATACACACGTCCGTAGTGTGTTGCGGATCCGCAACACACCATGATGGCACTCCCCATAGAGATGCCTATTCTTGTCCGCAGGCTGCGGACAAGAATAGGACATGCCCTATATTTTTCAGAGCCGCTGCCGGATGTTTCGGGGCCGAAACCCGGAAGTTCGGTGCCGTGGCTCCGCAAATACGGAAGCAGAGAGCACATAGTGTGCTCTCCGCATCACGTCCGGCCCCATTCACAATGAATGGGTCAACATCCATTCCGCAGAATTACTGAACCGACAAATTCCAATAATCTGGTCCTAGCATAGTTTCCGTAATCTGTGGTGTTCTACAACCAATTCTGTCATGCCCCAGAAAACATTGTCAGTATTACAAATTCCAATAATCTGGGCCTAATATAGTCTCCGTGGTCTGTGGTGTTCTATACCCAATAATGAACTGCGTTTGACAACAGTGTGTATATTACAACTTCCAATAATCTGGGCCTAGTGTAGTGTCCAAAATCCGTTGATTTTTGTATCCAATACTGAACTGCATCTAAAAACACTGTCTATATTACAACTTCCATTAATCTGGGCCTAGTATAGTTTCCAAAATCTGTTGTTTTTTGTTTCCAATAGTAAACTGCATCTGAAAACAGTATGTATATTACAACTTCCATTAATCTGGGCGTAGTATAGTGTCCAAAATCTGTAGTTTTTTTATTCCAATACTAAACTGCATCTGAAAATAGTGTGTATATAACAATTTCCATTAATCTGGGTCTTGTATGGTGTAAAATATGTTGGTTTTTGTATCCAGTACTGAACTGCATCTAAAAACACAGACAATATTACAAGTTCCATTAATCTAGGTCTAGTATAGTGTCCAAAATCTGTTATTTTTTGTATCCAGTACTGAGCTGCATCTAAAATCGCTTTCTACATTACAAATTCCATTAATCTGGAACTTGTATAGTGTCCAAAATCTGTTGTTATTTGTATCCAATACTGAACTGCATCTAAAAACACTGTCTATATTACAACTTCCATTAATCTGGGCCTAGTGTAGTGTCCAAAATCTGTTGGTTTTTGTATCCAACACTGAACTGCATCTAAAAACACTGTCTATATTTTAACTTCCATTAATCTGTCACTAGTGTAGTATCCAAAATCTGTTGGTTTTTGTATAAAATACTGAACAGCATCTAAAAACGCTGCCTATATTACAACTTCCATTAATCTGGGCCTAGTATAGTGTCCAAAATCTGTTGGTTTTTGTATCTAATACTGAGCTGCATCTGAGAACAGTGTGTATATTACAACTTCCATTAATCTGGGTCTAGTATAGTGTCCAAAATGTTTTTTTGTATCCAATACTGAACTGCATCTGAGAACAGTGTGTATAGTACAATTTCCATTAATCTGGGCCTCGTATGGTGTATAAAATCTGTTGGTTTTTGTATCCAATACTGAGCTGCGTCTAAAATCGCTGTTTATATTACAAGTTCCATTTTTCTGGGCCTAACATAGTGTCCAAAATCTGCTGGTTTTTGTATCCAATACTGAACTGCATCTGAAAGCAGTGTGTATATTACAACTTCCATTAATCTGAGCCTAGTATAGTGTCCAAAATCTGTTGGTTTTTGTATCCAATACTGAACTGCATCTAAAAACACTGTCTATATAACAAGTTCCATTAATCTGGGCCTAGTATAGTGTCCAAAATCAGTTGGTTTTTGTATCCAATACTCAACTGCATCTGAGAACAGTGTGCATATTACAACTTCCATTAATCTGGGCCTAGTGTAGTGTCCAAAATCTGCTGTTTTTTAATCAAATACTGAACTGAATCTAAAAACACTGTCTATATTTCAACTTCCATTAATCTGGGCCTAGTATAGTGTCCAAAATCTGTTGGTTTTTGTATCCAATACTTAACTGCATCTGAGAACAGTGTGCATATTTCAACTTCCATTAATCGGGGTCTAGTATAGTGCCCAAAATCTGTCTGTTTGTTTTTTGTTACCAATACTGAACTGAATCTGAAAACAGTGTGTATATTACAACTTCCATTAATCTGGGCCTAGTATGGTTTATAAATCTGTTGGTTTTTGTATCCAATACTGAACTGCATCTGAGAACAGTGTGTATATTACAATTTCCATTAATCTGGGCCTAGTATGGTTTATAAAATCTGTTAGTTTTTGTATCCAATACTGAACTGCATCTAAAAAAAAATGTCTATATTACAAGATCCATTAATCTGGGCCTAGTGTAGTGTCAAAAATCTGCTGGTTTTTGTATACAATACTGAACTCCATCTGAGAACAGTGTGTATATTACAACTTCCATTAATCTGAGTGTAGTATACTGTCCAAAATCTGTTAGTTTTTGTATCCATTACTGAGCTGCATCTAAAATTGCTGTCTATATTACAAGTTCCATTTATCTGGGCCTGGTGTAGTGTCCAAAATCTGCTGGTTTGTGTATCCAATACTGAACTGCATCTGAGAACATTGTGTATATCACAACTTCCATTAATCTGAGCCTAGTATAATGTCCAAAATGTGTTTTTTGTTTATTTTCTAATACTGAACTGCATCTGAAAGCAGTGTGTATATTACAACTTCCATTAATCTGGGCCTGGTGTAATGTCCAAAATCTTGTGTTTTTTGTATCCAATACTGAACTGCATCTAAAAACAGTGTGTATGTTACAAGTTCCAATTATTCTGGGACTAGTATAGTGTCCAAAATCTGTTGGTTTTTGTATCCAATACTGAGCTGCATCTAAAATCGCTGTCTTTATTACAAGTTCCATTAATCTGGGCCTAGTGTAGTGTCCAAAATCTGCTGTTTTTTTGTATCCAATACTGAACTGCATCTGATAACAGTGTGTATATTACAACTTCCATTAATCTGAGCATAGTACAGTGTCCAAAATCTTTTAGTTTTTGTATCCAATACTGAGCTGCGTCTAAAATCGATGTTTATATTACAAGTTCCATTTTTCTGGGCCTAGTGTAGTGTCCAAAATCTGTTGGTTTTTGTATCCAATACTAAACAGCATCTGAGAACAGTGTGTATATTACAACTTCCATTAATCTGAGCCTATTATAGTGTCCAGAATGTTTTTTTGTTGTGTTTCCAATACTGAACTGCATCTGAAAGCAGTGTGTATATTACAACTTCCATTAATCTGGGCCTAGTATAGTGTCCAAAATCTGTTGGTTTTTGTATCCAATACTGAACTGCATCTAAAAACACTGTCTATATTATAACTTCCATTAATCTGTGCCCAGTGTAGTATCCAAAATCTGTTGGTTTTTGTATAAAATACTGAACAGCATCTAAAAACACTGTCTATATTACAACTTCCATTAATCTGGGCCTAGTATAGTGTCAAAAATTTGTTGGTTTTTTATCCAATATTGAACTGCATCTGAAAACAGTGTGTATATTACATCTTTATTGTAACCAATACTGTCCTGCATCAGAAAACTGTGTCTTTAGCAGACAGTAAAACAAACTGCCCCACATTTACAGACAAAATCATTAATATGAAGAAGGGGGGCCTTATGGGACGGGGAAGTGGGCGTAATGATGATGGTGCAAGCAGAGGCCGTGGCCCTGGGCGCAATGAAACTATACCTGCAGCCAGTGCATTAGAAAAAACAAAAAAATCCACCTTACCCAGATTCATACCCAACTTAGCTGGCAGGCGCTGGACAACACTGTCCAAGTCAGACCACTGCGAACTGGTTGTTCGTTGGATTGCTAAAGATAATGCTTCCAGTCGGTTAAGCACCAACCTCTCTTCCACTAAGTCCAGTCTCTGTAGCCAAGAGTCTGGTCAATCGAATCCTCACTCTGATCCTCCTTCCTCCCAACATGTTGAGTCTGGCCAAACAAGTGATCCCACACTCGGATATTCACATGACCTCTTTTCATCACCAGTACTTGGTTTGGCTCTCTCGCCAAACATGCTTGAAGAGGTCCCTGAGAAATTGTGCCATGATTCCAAACCTCTTAAGCCTTCACAGTCTCAAGAAGATAACGGTGGTGAACGGCAATCATTCGTTCGCGAGGTGGATGATGATGAGACACAGTTGTCAATCACTGAGGTTGTGGTTAGGTCCATTGAGGAGGATGAGCAGAGTGAGGAAGTGGAAGAGGAGGTGGTGGACGATAAGGTCACTAACCCAACATAGGAAGGTGAAAAGCCGAGCGAGGACAGCAGTACAGAAGGGGAGGGATCCGTAGCACCACAACGGTCTGGAAGAGGTAGTGGGGTTGCAAAATGGAAAAGTCGTCCCACACCAAACAGGCCCGCAACCGTTACACCGAGCACCCCCATGTGTAAATCTACCTTTCAAAGAGGTTTGTGTTCCGCAGTATGGTGCTTTTTTGAGGAAAGTGCAGACGACAAAAGAGGGGTAGTTTGAAACCTGTGCCGTATCAACATGAACTGGGCCTTGAACATTAGCAACCTCACCACCACCAGCATGATCCACCACATGGCATACAAGCACACTAATACGCCTGGTTCCACAACCTTGGTCTGCATGTCACACCACTGGCTCTATCCCTGTGTTACATACTGCTGACCTATCCCCTGTCGAAGGCCCAAATGCCCCTTGCCCTGCACCTGGACCTTCACATGAACCATCAGCAACAACAGCCACTTTCCTGTCCCAAATGTCGATAACATAGGCATTTGAACTCACGTGCAAACACCCACCCACAGGCCATAGCACTAAATACATAACTTTCAAAATGACTGGCCCTTGAAATGTTTCCATTTAGGCTTGTGGACACTGATGCCTTCAGCAGCCTGATGTTGGCGGCTGTCCCTCAGTATGTAATCCCCAGCCGCCACTATTTTTCACGGTGTGCCGTACCCGCCTTACACCAGCATGTGTCCCAGAACATCACCCGTGCCATGACCAACGCACTTACTGGGAATGTCCACTTCACCACAGACACATGGATAAGTGCTGGTGGCCAGGGATGCTACATTTCCCTGACCGCACACTGGGTGAATGTTGTGGAGGCTGGGAGTGAGTAGTACCTTGGGATGGCACAGGTGCTACCCACACCCAGGATTGCAGGCCCTTCGTCTATCAGGGTCTCCGTCAGCAGCTATGTTACTGGCTCCAACCCCCACTTCTCCTCCACTTCCACATCCAGCAGCAGTTAGCCGTGAGTCGCTAGCTGGAAGCAGTGTAGCACTGCTGTGGGTAAGGGTCAACAGGCCTTGCTGAAGCTGATCTGCTTAGGGGACAAACCGCACACAGCCGCAGAGCTGTGGCAGGGTATAAGGGACCAGACCGAGCTGTGGCTCTCTCCACTCAACCTATAACCAGGCATGGTTGTGTCTGACAATGGCTGTAACTTGGTGGCGGCGTTGGAGCTCGGCAAGCTGACACGCATCCTATGCCTAGCCCACATCTTAAAATAGTGGTTCAGCGGTTTATAAAAACCTACCCCAATTTGGCAGAACTACTAGTGAAGGCATGCCGCGTGTGTGCCCATTTCCGTAAGTCGTCCACAGCTTCAGCCAGTCTGTCAATGCTGCAGCGCTTGCGCTTTTCTTTTTGTACTGAAATAGGCCAGTAAATGCTTTTACCAGAAATAAATGCACCAGTGAAGTGCTGAAGTTCATATATATTTTTTCTTTCTGTACTGACATAGGCCACTTAACACTTTCAACACATAACTGCAGAACTGAACTGCGTATATAATTTTCTAAAATAGTGCAAGGAATGAGAGGTATCGCGGCCGGCACTGCCACTTGTGTCTCTACAATCACTAAAATAACTTTATCGCACTAGCATTCAAAGGACTCCACAGTGGTGCACTGCTGATAACATAGTCCATGTAATAGTATGCACAAAAATAGAGAAAAGCACAGCGGCACTCACCATCAATCTTGAATTGCAGTTGCAGTTTATTTCATTTTTGCATAAAAGTGGTGGACGTGGACAATACACAGGTGCATGAATCGGCTACAGCTGCCTCCCAGGAGGCTTGACAAAGTGCAAGTTAGCGTGAAATAGCTGTAGCCGATTCATGCACCTGTGTATTGTCCACGTCCACCATTTTTATGCAACAATGAAATAAACTGCAACTGTAATTCAAGATTGATGGTGAGTGCCGCTGTGCTTTTCTCTATTTTTGTGTATATATTTTTCTTTTTCCATTGAAATACGGCACTAAACGCTTTCACCACATATAGCTACAGAAGTGAACTGAGAATATATTTTTCTTTTTTTAATGAAATACGCCACTAAACACTTTCAAAACAAATAGCTGCGGAAGTGAACTGTGTATATATTTTTTGTACTGAAATACGCCACTAAATGCTTTCAACACATATAACTGCAGAAGTGAACTGCGCATAAATTTTTGTTTTTCCACAGATATAAGCCACTAAAGGCTTTTCAACATAGCACTTGCACCCAAAGAACAAATTGCTAGAATGACAGAGCTGTATAATGGTTATTTGGATCCCCGAATTAACTTCATTGCACTTGTAAATCACTTTACTAGCACTGTCCCTAGCGCCCTCTGATGTCTCTACCTGCACTAAGATACTACCTATCCTTTCCCTGCACTTATAAGCCGTTTTTTCATTTTTTTTTCACAATGAGGTTTGTCCAATTGCTGTCCCTAGAGCCTTCTCACATCTATCCCTGAACTAATAACACTGGAAAATGACAGAATCTAAGATGGCCGCCGTATTTATAGGGCTGTGACTGTGACCTGGCTCGCTGCTGGTTGCATGCCTGTCAGTATGGGTAATCCCGCCTTCCTATAATTCCTTTCTCCATGTCCTCACATGTGCTGCATCTATTTTTGAAAAAATGGGATTTGTTACCACGAAGCGCAAGGAAATTCGCATTCGTTGTGAATCAAGTTTTTCCTGAAATTTGGATCAAATTCCACTTCATAAGCATCGATTTGTTCATCTCTAATTACAATCTATAATTTATTCAAATGTCATAAGCTTGCCAATAACTCGTGAAAAGATGTCCCAAACAGCTGAAGTTTGTGACAAGCGATTCACCTCTCACTTTTTGGATTTATTACTGTTTAAGCTTTGAGCCCAAGCATAATAGAACAGTATGCTCAAACTTATTGACAGCCAAACATACACAAATAGCTAAACGTGATTTCTGTTTTTTAGTTTAAATATTAATATCTCTCTAAAAAAGATGATGGCTACAGCATTTGTAGACGGATCCGGGTGCGGATCCATCTACAAATGCATTGCAAGAACGGATCCGTCTCTCCGCTTGTCATGCGGATGGATGGATCCGTCTTTCAGTCTTTTTCACATGCGCAGCCTGGAAGGACGGATCCATGCTTCAGTTGTTTCGCAATGCCGAATCTGGAACTAATGCAAGTCAATGGGAATTAATGCTGCATCCGGCATTCTGGCGACTGATCAGGCATTTTTGACGGACATAATACCGCAAAATGCCTGACAGTGACTGAACGAAAGCCATACTGATGCAAACTGAATGGATTTCTATCTATTCAGAATGCATTATGATATGCCTGATCAGTTCTTTTCTGACAGAACTCTATGCCGGAAAAGAATAACTCAAGTGTGAAAGTACCCTTAGCTGTAAGCCTTACACTGATTGGCTGGTCGGAACACGTGATTAAAGATGTCCCAAACTATTTGCCAGCGAACAGTTCCCGGCAAACATCGCTTGTTCACGTTCGCCGTGGCGGGCGAACATATGCAATGTTCGGTCCGCCCCCTATACGTCATCATTAAGTAAACTTTGACCCCGTACCTCACAGACAGCAGACACATTCCAGCCAATCAGCATACCCTTCCTCCCATACCCTGCCACCTCCTATCAAAAAGCAAGGACGGCAGCCATCTTAGATTCATTCTGAAGCTGCAGTGTTAGTTAAAGCAGGGAGAGTGCTGCTGCGGCTGAATTAATAGGATAAGTGCTAGCTAGGCCAGTGTTCTGTGTCCACTCCAGCCCTCAAAGACTCATCTCCAGTAAGGACAGCGTGCTGACAGCCCCCCAAAAAGCCCTTTCTAGGGCTGGTACATCAGTCTGCTTTTATTTATTTTTTCTATATATATATATATATATATATATATTGCAGTTGGCTGCCTGTGTGTGAGAGGCCACAGGCCCACAGACTGTACTTTGTGCACACCACTCATATAGGGTGGCACAGTACCTTGCAGATAAAAAAAAGTCATTTAATTTTTCCTCTGTAATATAATTACAGTTGCCTGCCATTGTGTGTCAGGACCACAGGCTGTACTGTGCCCACTGCCCACCACTCATATCGGGTGGCACAGTACCTTGCAGATAAAAAAAAGTATTTTAATTTTTCATATGCAATATAATTGCAGTTGCCTGCCAGTGAGTGTCAGGCCCACTGACTGTACTGTGCCTACTGCCAGTGCCCACCACTCATATTGGGTGGCACTGTACCTTGCAGATAAAAAAGTCATTCAATTTTTCATCTGTAATATAATTTCAGTTGCCTGCCAGTGAGTGTCTGGACCACAGACTGTACTGTGCCCACTGCCCACCACTCATATTGGGTGGCACAGTACCTTGCAGATAAAAAAGGCATTTAATTTTTCCTCTGTAATATAATTGCAGTTGCCTGCCATTGTGTGTCAGGACCACAGGCTGTACTGTGCCCACTGCCCACCACTCATATCGGGTGGCACAGTACCTTGCAGATAAAAAAAAGTATTTTAATTTTTCATATGCAATATAATTGCAGTTGCCTGCCAGTGAGTGTCAGGCCCACTGACTGTACTGTGCCCACTGCCAGTGCCCACCACTCATATTGGGTGGCACTGTACCTTGCAGATAAAAAAGTAATTCAATTTTTCATCTGTAATATAATTTCAGTTGCCTGCCAGTGAGTGTCAGGACCACAGACTGTACTGTGCCCACTGCCCACCACTCATATTGGGTGGCACAGTACCTTGCAGATAAAAAAGGCATTTAATTTTTCCTCTGTAATATAATTGCAGTTGCCTGCCAGTGAGTGTCAGGCCCACTGACTGTACTGTGCCCACTGCCCACCACTCATGTTGGGTGGCACAGTACCTTGCAGATAAAAAAGTCATTAAATTTTTCCTCTGTAATATAATTGCAGTTGTCTGCCAGTGAGTGTCAGGCCCACTGACTGTACTGTGCCCACTGCCCACCACTCATATAGGGTGGCACAGTACCTTGCAGATAAAAAAAAGTCATTTAATTTTTTCTCTGTAATATAATTGCAGTTGCCTGCCAGTGAGTGCCAGGCCCACTGACTCTACTGTGCCCACTGCCCACCACTCATATAGGGTAGCACAGTACCTTGCACGCATAGTACCACTAATGAAAATAAAAAAATGACAGGCAGTGGAAGGCCACCCCACAGGGGCCGTCTTGGTCGTGGTGCTGTGATTTCCTTTGGCCCTAGAATAATGCCCAGTGTTCAGAGGCCATGTACCCTGAACTCGAAAAATTCTGAGGACATAGTTGACTGGCTTACACAGGACACCCAATCTTCTACAGCTTCTGCTCGGAACCTTGACGCACCATCCTCCTCCAGCTCAGCTTCAGGCACCTCTCAAGTTACCACTCACCCGCCTGCCGCCACCATAGCTGCTTCACTTGATCTGTCAGAGGAGTTATTTACACATCAGTTGGAAGAAATGAGTGCCGCATAACCATTATTGCCAGAGGATGTAGATAACAGGGATATGTCTCAGTCAGGCAGCATTACACACATGGACGTACGGTGTGATGATGATGATGTTGTACTCACTGCTGCTTCCTTTGCTGAGTTGTCAGATACAAGTGAAGCGGTTAATGATGACGATGTGTCCGTGGATGTCACGTGGGTGCCCGCTCGAAGAGAAGAAGAACAGGGGGAAAGTTCAGATGAGGAGACAGAGAGGAGGAGGAGACGAGTTGGAAGCAGCGGGAGAAAAAAAAAGCAAAAAGCTAGTGGCACAGTCAGACAGCATGTATCGGCACCTGGGGTCAGCCAGACAGAACGCCAATCAATGCATGCTGTTGCCACCACCAGAATGCCGTCATTGCAAAGCTCAGCAGTGTGGCATTTTTTTTGTGTGTCTGCCTGTGATAACAGCGATGCTATTTGCAACCTGTGCCAAACGAAACTGAGTCGTGGGAAGTCCAACACCCACCTAGGTACAACTGCTTTGCGAAGGCACATTATCTCACATCAAACACGCCTATGGGATTAACACGAGTACAAGCAGCACATAAACTCAAAGCCACCATCCTACTCCTGGTCCAGCATCTTCAGCCACGTCAACCACTGCTGTCCTCCTTGCCCCCTCTCAACCACCCGCCACTCCGCCTCTCACCTTCAGCAGTTCCTGCTCATCTGCCCACGGTCAGGTGTCTGTCAAGGAAATGTTTGAGCGAAAGAAGCCAATGTCACAGAGTCACCCCCTTGCTCGGCGTCTGACAGCTGGCTTGTCGGAACTTTTACTATACAAGCTGGTGGAGTCTGAGGCCTTCAAAAAATTTGTAGCTATTGGGACACCGCAATGGAAGGTACCCGGCCGATTTTTTTTTCACAAAAGGCAATCCCCAACCTGTACTCTATTGTGGAAAAGGAAGTCATGGGATGTCCGGCACGCAGTGTTGGGGCAAGGGTCCATCTGACCACTGATACCTGGTCTGCAAAGCACGGTCAAGGCAGGTATATCACGTACACTGCGTATTGGGTAAACCTGCTGAGGGCTGCCAAGCATGGAATGCGTGGCTCTGCAGCGGAGTTGGTGACACCGCCACGACTTGCAGGCATGCCTGCTGCCACCTCCTCTACTCCTCCTACTCCATCCTCTTCACTAACCTCCTCAGCTGAGTCCTCTTCTGCTGCTGCGTCTTGCTCCACATCAACTGCACCCCCCCAGCTCCCCATATCCCGGATACGACAGTCTCACGCCGTCTTGGGGTTGACATGCCTGAAAGCAGAGAGTCACACAGGACCAGCACTCCTGTTCGCCCTGAACACACAGGTGGATCAGTGGCTGACCCCGCACCAACTGGAGATCGGCAAAGGTGTGTGTGACAACGGAAGCAATCTGTTGGCGGCATTGAATTTGGGCAAGTTGACACATGTGCCGTGCATAGCACATGTGTTGAATCTGATCGTACAATGCTTTGTGTATAAGTACCCAAGCTTACAGGACGTCCTCAAGCAGGCCAGGAAGGTGTGTGGCCATTTCAGGGGTTCCTACACGGCTATGGCGCACTTTTCCGATATTCAGCGGCGAAACAACATGCCAGTGAGGCTCTTGATTTGCAACAGCCCGACACGTTGGAATTCAACACTTCTAGTGTTCGACCACCTGCTCCAAAATGAAAGAGCCTTTAACGAGTATTTGTATGACCGGGGTGCTAGGACAGCCTCTACGGAGCTGGGTATTTTTTTGCACGTTACTGGACGCTCATGCGCAATGCCTGTAGACTCATGCGTCCTTTTGAGGAGGTGACAAACCTAGTCAGTCGCACCGAAGGCACCATCAGCGACCTCATCCCATTTGTTTTCTTCCTGGAGCGTGCCCTGCGAAGAGTGCTGGATCAGGCCGTAGATGAGCGTGAAGAGGAAGAGTTGTGGTCACCATCACCACCAGAAACAGCCTTATCATCAGCGCTTTCTGGACCTGCGGTTTTCCAGTCAGAGGAGGAATGTGGCTTTGAGGAGAAGGAAGACCAACCACAGCAGGCATCCCAGGGTGCTCGTTGTCACCTATCTGGGACCCGTGGTGTTGTACGTGGCTGGGGGGAAGAACAGACCTTCAATGAGATCAGTGAAGATGAGGAACGGGACATGAGTAGCTCGGCATCCAACCTTGTGCAAATGGGGTCTTTCATGCTGTCATGCCTGTTGAGGGACCCTCGTATAAGAAGGTTGCAGGAGAACGACCTGTACTGGGTGGCCATGCTACTAGACCCCTGGTATAAGCAGAAAGTGGCTGAAATGTTACCGAATTACCCAAATTCGGAAAGGATGCAGCAGTTCCAAAACAAGTTAAAAAGTATGCTTTACACAGCGTATAAGGGTGATGTCACAGCATAACGGGGATCTAACAGGCGAAGAGGTTAAAGTAATCTTCCTCCTACCACGACCACGCTCGCAAGGACAGGACGCTTTACAGACGTGTTGTTGATGGAGGACATGCAGAGATTTTTAAGTCCTACGCATTGTCACAGCCCTTCGGGGTCCACCCTCAGTGAACAACTCGACCGACAGGTACCAGACTACCTCGCCTTAACTGCAGATATCAACACTCTGAGGAGCGATGGACCCCTTGACTACTGGGTGTGCAGGCTTGACCTGTGGCCTGAGCTATCCCAATTTGAGATAGAACTTCTGGCCTGCCTCACTTCAAGTGTCCGTTCAGAAAGGACCTTCATTGCAGCAGGAGGTATTGTCACTGAGAAGAGAAGTCGCCTAGGTCAAAAAAGTCTAGATTTCCTCACCTTTCCTAAGATGAACAAGGCATGGATCCCGAAGGGACTGACAGTGGGGGATGCATTTGACTAAAAAAGGCCTGATGAGATGCCTTGGGCTAAAAATGGTCCCCACGCTGCTGTATTTAATCTCTGCATGCCGGATGAGTGGTGTGACTTCACCACCACCAACTAGGGTTTGTGATCGTCTAAGGTGATCATTAAAGCCTACTAGGCCAACAATGGGCCCACACTGCAGAATCATTGTTTTCTGGGTCACTTAACTGTCACTGAACTACCTCAGCATGACCATAGGCTTTGAAAAATCACCATCGCCTGCAATCTCACGAACGTGCGCATAAGCACAGTCATCATTACACTAAGATTGACGCATAGAGGAATACAATTTATGTCATGAGTGTGTCAACTATTGACAACTCTTTGCGGTTGTTTGCGGTGCATTAAACGGGGAGTTTGGTCTGTCAGAGTTTGGTCTGTCACTGTGAAGCGGCCGTAACCCTTACACTACCTGATCGATACAACATCATACCTGATCGTATACACACACTGGATATTTTAAAGCACGTTATTCCAAACAATTTAGGAATGTTAGGTGATTTATGCCATTTATGGATTAAAACCCGACTCTGCATCAACTACATAATTTTCCATGGGAGTTTTACCATGGATCCCTCTCCGGCATGCCAAAGTCCAGGTGTTAGTCCCCTTGAAACAACTTTTCCATCACTATTGTGGCCAGAAACAGTCCCTGTGGGTTTTAAAATTCACCTGCCTATTGAAGTCTATGGCGGTTCGCCCGGTTCACGAACATTTGCGTAAATTCACTTTCGCAGTTCGTGAAAGGAAAATTTTATGTTCGCAACATCTCTACACGTGATACCATTTCATATAGGAGCTGAGGTCCAACGCTCGGCTCATTCAGCATCAGGTAGAGCAGACAGTAGGCAGGGACAGATAGCGTTTTGCTCTAAACTTACTAATTTCACTCTAAAAACCTTATTGAAAGACCTAACAGTCCTTTTAAGGACTAGAGTTTGTGTTTGACAGCAGTGCATCACCTTTTATTTATTTTTTTAAGAAGGGTTTGCTTCAGCACAATCAGGGACAGGCGTCATCAGGAAGGGACAGATAGTGCAGGGCTTCAAAATCCCTTTTATAACTTCTAAAAGACAGAAAGATTTCCGATTAACATCTACAATATGCCATCATTAAGCAGTGTGTTGGGCAGATATTATCAAAAGGGGCTTATTCACAACAGTGTTCCTTGGAACTGAGATATACATTGCACCATCATAAAGCAGTGTGTTGGGCAGACATTATAAAAAGGGGCTTATTCAAAACAGTGTGCCTGGTCCTTGAGATATACACTGCACCATCAGAGAAATTATTTTTTCTGGGGAAATTAACCTATCTTGTGCCACATCTGTGTGTGCGTTCAATCCGCAACCATTATCTTAACTACTCCAGCAAAGAGTGATTTATATTTTGGCCATAGTTAACTAGTTTTGGGCCCATCTGTGTGTGCGTTTAGGCCGCAACCGTATATACAGTATTCCCGCAGAGAATACATTTTATTTGAGACAAATTTGTATCCAATATAGAATGACATCCGAATACAGTGTGTATTGTCAAGATTACATTATCTCTGGGCTAGTGTAGTGCCGAAAATCTGTATTTTTCTGTATCCAGTTCCTTACTGGAAGCCAATACAGTGTGTATTGTAAATATTACATTATCTCTGGTCTAGTGAACTCTTGAAAATCTTTATTTTTCTGTATTCAGTACATTACAGCAAGCCAATACAGTGTGTACTGTAAAAATTAAATTATCTCTCAGCTAGTGTAGTGCCAAAAATATGTATTTCTCTGTCTACCGTACATTACATCAAGCCAATACAGTGTGTACTATAAAAAATGTATTATCTCTGGCCTACTGTAGTGCCGAAAATTTGTATCTCTCTGTCTCCAGTACATTACAGCAAGCCAATACTGTGTGTATTGTAAAAATGCAATTATCTGTGGCCTAGTGTAGTGCCTAAAATCTGTATTTTTCTCTATCCAGTACTGTCCTGCATCAGAAAACTGTGTCTTTAGCGGACAGTAAAACAATCTGCTCCACATCTGCAGACAAAACCATTAATATGAAGAAGGCCAGCAGAAAGGGAGGGGAAAGTGCACGTGATGCTGATGGTGCAAGCAGAGGCCGTGGCCCTGGGTGTGATCCTGATGGTGTTAGCAGAGGCAGTGGCCCTGGGTGTGATGCTGATGGTGCAAGCAAGGGCCGTGGCCCTGGGCGATGCTGATGGTGCAAGAAGAGGCAGTGGCACTGGGCTCAATGAAACTGTGCCTGCTGCCAGTGCACCAGAAAAAACAAAAAAATCCACCTTACCCAGCTTCATGTCCAACTTAGCTGGGCGGCTCAGGGCAACACTGCCCAATTCGGACCAGTACGTGCTTCCAGTCGGTTAATCACCACCCTGTCTTCCACGAAGTCCAGTCTTTGTAAGCCAAGAGTCTGGTCAACCGAATCCTGACAATGATCATCTTCCTCCCACCATGTCACATCTGGCCAAACAAGTGATCCCACACTCAGATATTCACATGACCTCTTTTCATCGCTAGTACTGGGTTTGGCTCTCTCTCCAAGCGCGATTCAAGAGGTACCTGAGATATTGTGCCCTGATTCCCAAACTCTTGAGCCTTCACAGTCTCAAGAAGATGACGGTGGTGAGCGGCATCATTCGTTCACAAGGTGAATGATGATGATACACAGTTGCCAATTACTGAGGTGGTGGTTAGGTCAAGTCAGGAGGATGAGCTGAGTGAGGAAGTGGAAGAGCAGGTGGTGGACGATGAGGTCACGGACCCAACATGGGAAGCTGAAAAGCTGAGCGAGGACAGCAGTACAGAGGGGGAGGGATCCGTAGCACGGCAACAGTCTGGAAGAGGCAGTGGGGTTGCAAAAGAGAGATGTCGGCCCACACCAAACAGGCCCGCAACCGTTACACCGAGCATCCCCATGCGTAAATCTACCTTGCCAAGGTTTAGGTGTTCTGCAGTATGGCGCTTTTTTGAGGAAACCGCAGACGACAAAAGAAAGGAACTCTGCAACCTGTGCCGTACCAAAATGATTTGGGGCGTGAACACTAGCAACCTCACCACCACCAGCATGATCCACCACATGGCATCCAAGCACCCTAATATGTGAGCCAAACGCCTGGGTCCGCACTCTGCGGGTCTCACCACTGCCTCCACTTCACCTGTATTACGCACTCCTGTCCAATCCCCTGTCGAAGGCACAGGCCCAGATGCCACTCGCCCTGCACCTGGACCTTTGCGTGAACCGTCACCAGCAACGTCCACTTCCCTGTCCCAGTGCAGCATCCAAATGTCGTTAACACAGGCAATTGAACGCAAGCGCAAATACCCACCCAGAGACCGACCCACCCACCCACAGGCCATAGCACTAAATGAGCAACTTTCGAAATTACTGGACCTTGAAATTTTGCCATTTAGGCTTTTGGACACTGAGGCCTTCCGCAGCCTGATGTCGGAGGCCGTCCCTCGGTACGCAGTCCCCAGCTGCCACTATTTTTCACAGTGTGCCGTGCCAGCATTACACTAGCATGTGTCCCAGAACATCACCCGTGCCTTGATCAAAGCACTTACTGGGAAGGTCCACCTTACCATGGACACATGGATAAGTGTTGGTTGCCAGGGAAGCTACATTTCCCTGACCGCACACTGGGTGAATGTTGTGGAGGCCGGGAGTGAGTCGTACCTTGGGATGGCACAGGTGCTACCCACGCCCAGGATTGAAGGCCCTTTGTCTATCAGGGTCTCCGCCAGCAGCTATGTTACTGGCTCCAACCCCCACTTCTCCTCCGCCAGCCTCCTTTTCCACTTCCACCTCCAACAGCAGTCAGCCATCAGTCGCTAGCTGGAAGCAGTGTAGCACTGCTGTGGGTAAGCGTCAACAGGCTGTGCTGAAGCTGATCTGTTTAGGGGACAAAGAGCAGACCGCCGCAGAGCTGTGGCAGGGTATAAGGGACCAGACCGAGCCTTGGCTCTCGCCACTCAACCTAGAAAAAGGCATGGTTGTGTCTGACAATGGCCGTAATTTAATGGCGGCTTTGGAGCTCGGCAAGCTGACACACATTCCATGCCTAGCCTACGTCTTAAACTTAGTGTCTCAGTGGTTTATCAAAACCTACCCCAATTTGCAGGAGCTACTAGTGAAGGTGCGCCGCTTGTGTGCCCATTTCCGAAAGTCATCCATAGCTTCAGGCGGTCTGTCAACGCTGCAGCAGCGCTTGCGGCTTCCAACTCACAGACTGTTGTGCGACATGAGCACGAGGTGGAACTCTACGTTCTACATGTTGGCCAGGCTTTGTGAACAGCAGAGGGCAGTTATGGAATACCAGCTGCAACATGGTCGTCGCCTTTCCAGTCAATGCCACTATTCACAAGCGAGGAGTGGGCAAAACTTTGATGAATCCACACAGATGGTTAGTGGCGATAATGCTATTATCAGCGTAACCATCCCACTGCTGTGTCTACTCAAACGATCGCTGCTCACAATGAAGGATGCTTTGAATGTGGCAGACGAGTTAATGGGGGATGAGATGACACAGGGTGATAGCCAGACCTCCCCCAGTTTTTCTTTTCAGCACGAATTGGGCCATGAAGAGGAGGAGGAGGAGAAGGAGCTGGAGACACCTGCCTCTGCTACAGTAATTCCATCTGTTCAGCGTGGATGGGCAGAAAGGGAGGAGGATGAGGGTATGGAGAGTCATCCTGAAGCTGACATCGACTTCTTGCCCATTGGTACTCTGGCACACGTGGTTGACTTCATGTTAGGATGCCTTTCCCACGATCTCCGCGTTATACGCATTTTAGGTAACACAGATTTACTGGGTGTTCACCCTTCTTGACCCCCGCTACAAAGAGAACTTCTCATCTCTGATTCCTGTGGTGGAGAGGATGAGTAAAACCGCGCAATACCAAAAGGTACTTGTTGACAGATTGCTCCAAAATTTTCCATCTGACAATGCGGCCACCAGAGTCCGTACTTAGGCAACAGAGGATGGGAGACAAGGGGAACACACAGTAGTTCCAACAGAGGCAGGGCAACACTTTCCAAGGCATGGGACACTTTCATGACACCCCGCCAGAAACCTCACCCTGAATCGCGGCCTAGTGCTACAAGGAGGGAAAAGTTTTGGAAGATGATGAAGGAATACATTACAGATAGTGTCATCGTCCTAAATGATCCCTCAGTGCCTTACAACTACTGGGTGTCCAAGCTGGACACATGGCACTAACTTGCGCTTTACGCCTTGGAGATACTGGCCTGCCCTGCCGCCAGCGTGTATTTAGTGCTGCTGGTGGCATTATAACAGATAAGTGTATCCGCTTGTCCACTGACAATGCTGACAGGTTGACTCAGATAAAAATGAACAAGGCCTGGATTGCCCCTGACTTCTCCACTCCACCAGAGAAAAGCTGAGCTAATGAGGAACAAAAACGCAATTTAAATGTATGCTTTATAATGTACTCAATCCACAAGATTCAGATGCACCCTTTTGACCGCAAAAAAAGCGTATATGTTTGAATCTTGTTTTCTCATTCGCCTCCTCCTCTGCCCCCTCTTCCATACAGAATATATATGCCCTCACTAAAATGTTTTGTAGGGTTTGCTTGGCTTCAGGCCCTCACCTCCAATGCTTTATACGGTCTGCTCACCTGTAGGCCATCACTGCAATGTTTTATGGGGTTCGCTCAACTTCAGGCCCTCACTAAAAAATTTTATAGGGTCCGCTCACCTTCAGGCCTCAACTATAATGTTTTAGAGGGTAACCAGCACGCCCTTGCTCCAAATGTTTTTGAGGGTCACCAGTAGGCCATCAATGATAATTTTTCAAGGGTGTGTATGATGCCCTCCTTTATGTGTAATAAAGGGTGTATTGGAGTGATGGTTCCTTGTAATTTTTGCCAGCCCTTTCACTTAGTGCATAGTCTTTATGAGTGCAGCAGTGTACCTGAACAATTGTACCACCATGTGGATGAGGCCCTCCTTTATGTGATATACAGGCTGTATCAGAGTGCTTCTTCCTTGTAATTTATGGCAGCATTTGCACTGTATATACAATTGAATATACAGGAATTACAATTTTACCTCTTAAAATTTTTTTTTTTTTTTTTTTGAGGGAGTGGACAGGATTTTGGCCGTGATTTTGTCGCTATGTAAAAGTGGCGGACAACTGGGACAATATGGTTCCCGGAAGCGACATTGGAGTCCAAGAAGCACCCAGACATAGTCCCCATGCTGTTCCAGATTCATTTCGGTGGTGTTTCTGTCACTTTATGACCTTTTCCATTGGACCAGACACCCTCCCCTCATCCGAGCAGGGGGTGCCTGGTTGTCTCCCATTCCATTATACTCGGATGCTCGGCTGAGCGCACAAATATCGCTAGGTGTTCGGACCGAGTACCCGGACACCCAAACACTTTGGTGCTCGCTCATCACTAGTGTAGTTTCTAAAATGAGGTTATTTATTGGTGGTTCTACTATGTAAGCCCCACAGAGTGACTTCATAACTGAACTGATCCTAAAAAAGTGGGTTTTGGAAATGTTCTTAAACATTTTAAGAATTGCTTCTAAAATTCAAAAACTTCTAGTGTCTCAAAAAAAAAAATTACATTTACAAAATGATGCCAACATAAAGTAGACATATGGGAAATGTAAAGTAACAACTATTTTGTGCGGTATTACTATTTGTCTTTAAAGCAGAGAAATTAAAATTGTGGATTTTTCAAAATTTTCTTAATTTTTTTTTATAAATAAAGGTGATCTATTTCCTGTGAACTAAAATGTATCACAAGAAATAGTTTCTGAATGGCTTGGATAAGTACAAGTGTTCCAAAGTTATTACCACATAAAATGACACATGCCAGATTTCCAAAATTTGCCCTGGTCCTTAAGGTGAAAAATGGCTTTGTACTGAAGGGGTTGATAATCTGTGGACCAAAGCTGTGACTTTTCATTTACATTGAATACCTTAACTTTCCGTTCACATAATAAAATGTCTGGAAAGTGGAAGAGTGGAAAACAAAAGACCCAGACCTCATCATCTGAGTCAGAATGTGGGTAGTAGCAGCAATAGCAGCAAAACCTCATGTTATATGGTAAATACTGAAGGTAGTCTCCCTGTTGATTGTTGTATGAGAAAAGTTAACATTTGGACAGCCATGAGGATGAGGTACTGAGGGGGTGGGGGTCCACATGCATAGTTGTGTTAGTGGTGGTGGTAGTAGTGGCACTTGTAGCCATGGTGGTGGGGGTTGGCAAATGGTAGGGACAGTAGCAAATACTGGGACGAATACAGAGCAGGGAATAGGGAGGGGGACCAAGACGGTAAGAATGACACACCATAGTCTGATAAAAGGGGAGAGGAGGGTGGGAGTGACACTTGCCGGCCTCAAAAAAGAGCAGAGGCAATGTACAGCTAGAACCTCCCAAGTAACCTCCATATCTGCTTCTATTATGCTCAGCTCATGAATTAGAGGTGCTGCTGATACTTTGGGAATAGGCTCAAAACATGCCAGACCTTAGCCAAGCTGGGCTGCCCAACTCCAACTAGGCAAGATGGTGAGCAATAATGGCAGGTCGTGCAATGCTTTTTGAAAAAAGTGCAAGGGGTTACAGAGGGTGCAGGCCATATCAAGGAGACTGATTTTTTCCTAAAATGGCTGCTACACGTGTGGCAAGGAACTCTGGGAAGGCAGAATCACCCATACTGGCATCAAAATGTAGGTAAATCCCCTGCAAACAAATGTGGATAGGGAAATGACTTAAAATAAAATCAATAAAAATTAACCAATATCAATTGGCAACTTGGAGGAGGAGGTAGAATAGGGGGGGGGGGGGTGCGGTGGTGTCAGGTGGGAATGCTATGGGAGTTGAAGTTCTCATCACAGACAAAAAGGATTCATGTCTGCCTGCAGTGCCACAGGCCTCGTTCACAGATTCAGGGCCATGGCAACCATACATGGTAGTTGAAGTTCACATCACAGACAAGAAGGATTCATGTCTGGCAGCGGTGTCACAGGCCTCACTCACAGACTCAAGCCAATGGCAACCATACATGGGAGTTGAAGTTGTCATCACAGCCAAGAAGGAATCATGTCTGCCTGCAGGGCCACAGGCCTCATTCAAACATTCAGGACCACGGGACCCACAAAGAGGAGAGTTCAAATCACGCCAAAACAGTATTGATTTCACCCAGCAATGCCACAGGCCTCATTCACAGATTCAGACCCGTGTCACCCATAAAGAGGAGAGTTACAATCATGCCGAAACAGTATTGATTTCACCCAGTAGTGCAACAGGCCTCATTCACTAATTCAGGACCATGGCACAGGCAAAGAGGAGAGTGGTCCCGTAACAGCAACACAGGCCTCAGGTCAACCTGCAATGGAACAGGCCATTATCATTTATGTAGGCCCCTGACACCCAGACAGAGGAAAGGTCATTTGACAGTAAACAAAGTTTAATATCTCCCACCAAGACAGCAGGCGATGAAACAAAATATAGGCCCCTGACAACCAGACAATGTAGAGGTCATTTGACAGTATAAAGAATTTAATGTCTCCCACCAATGCAGCAAGCGATTAAATGAAATATAGGCCCCCGACGACCAGACAATGGGGCGGTCATTTGACAGTAAAAAGAGGTTAATGTCACCCACCAAAGCAACAGGTTATTATCTGAAATGTAGGTCCCTGGCAGCCAGACAGAGGAGAGAGGTCCCATAGCAGAAAATCAAGCTTGATGTCACTCGCCAAAGCAGCAGGCGATTAACAGAATTTTAGGCCCCTGACACCCAGACAAAGGAGAGGTTCATTCAACATGGGGGTGCCCCCAAAATAATGGTACAATTAAAAAAAGAGGATTTAATAAAGAAGTGCCCTGGAGTACAAGAATGTATGGTTGAGGGCGAAGCATTTATAAATGTCTATTCTGCACCAGATACGGACAAGTCCATGCCTGGTTCATTTTAATGAACGTGAGCTTGCCCACGTTGGCTGTTGACAGGCGGCTGCGTTTGTCTGTAATGATGCCCCCTGCCGTGCTAAATACATGTTTAGACAATACATTGGCCGCAGGGCAGGCCATCAACTCCAAGGCATAAAGGGCAAGCTCTGGCCATGTGGACAATTTGGAGACCCAGAAGTTGAATGGGGCATGTGCACACGTACTGTTCCACCATGTTGTTGAAATGCTGCCTCCTGCTAACACATTCCCTATCAGCTGGTGGTGCAGTTTGCTGTGGCGCGGTGACAAAACTTTTCCACAGCTCAGCTATGCTAACCCTGCTGTCTGAGGAGCTGCCCGTGACACAGCTGCTTTGGCGACCTCTTCCTCCTGCTCCTCTGCCTTGTGTTTCTACTTGTCCCCCCGTGTCAGTTGGGAATGCCCTCAGGAGCCCATCTTCCTATCACGCTACAGTGCGGGAGATAAGATGGGGACTTTGTCCTTGTACCAGGGATCCAGCAGGGTGGCAACCCATTAGTCAGCACAAGTTAAAATGTGGGCAACTCTGCTGTCATTGAGCAGGCACTGCAGCATGTAGTCGCTCATGTGTGCCAGGCTGCCCAGAGGTAACGATAAGCTGTCCTCTGTAGGTGGTGTATCGTCTGTGCCCTCCATATACCCCCAGCCATGCTCCAGTGATGGCCCTGAGCTGCATAGGGTGCCACCCTGCAGTGAAACCTGTTCCTCTTCCTCCTCCTCTACCTCCTCCTCCTCCAAAAGTGTGCCCTGGCTGTCCACATGTGTACCTGGCCTCTGCTGGTGCAGGAACCCACCCTCTGAGCCACTTCTGTATGACCTGCCTGAAATCCTGTGAATTGCCCCCTCTTCCTCCTCCTCCTGTGCCGCATCCTCTTCCATCATCGCCATAATATTTTTTTCAAGGAGACATAGAAGGGGTATTGTAATGCTAACAACGGCATCATCAGCACTGGCCATGTTGGTTGAGTACTCCGAAGACCGCAACAAGGTGCACAGGTCTCGCATGCAGGCCCAGTCACTAGTGGTGCTTATCCGCAGAGCGACTGACCTGTGCATACTGCATCTGAAACTTCACTATTGCTCGCTGCTGCTCTCACAGTCTCTATAGCATATGTAAGGTGGAATTCCACCTGGTGGGCATGTCGCACATGAGGTGGTGAGCAAGAAGGCCGAAGTTATGCTGCAGCGCAGACAGGCGAGTAGCAGCAGGGTGAGAACGCCGAAAGCGCGCACATACGGACCGCACTTTCAGCAGCAGCTCTGACATGTCTGGGTAGTTTTTAAAAAACGTCTGCACCACCAGATTCAGCACATGCGTCAGGCAAGGGATGTGCGTCAAACCGGCTAGTCCCAGAGCTGCAATGAGATTTCACCCATTATCGCACACCACCAGGCCGGGTTTGAGGCTCACCGGCAGCAACCACTCATCAGTCTGCTGTTCTATGCCCCTCCAAAGCTCCTGTGCGGTGTGGGGTTTGTCACCCAAACACATGAGTTTTAAAATCGCCTGCTGATGTTTACCCTGGGCTGTGCTGAAGTTGGAGGTGAGGTTCTTTTTATGACCGAATGTGGGGGTGGTAGAAGAGGAGTAGGAGGAGGAGGATGATGCGGGAGGCAACAGGAGGCAACGAATAATGCCCTGCGATCCTCGGTGGTGGAAGGACATGCACCAAACTGCTCTCCGCCTTGGCCCCAGCCGCCACTATGTTTACCCAGTGTGCAGTTAGGGAGATATAGCGACCCTGGCCATGCTTACTTATCCATGTATCTGTGGTTATCTGGACCTTGCCACAGATGGCCTTGCGCAGTGAACACTTGATTTTATCCTCCACTTGGTTGTGCAGGGAAGGGATGGCTCACCTAGAAAAGTAGTGGGGGCTGGTAACAACGTATTGGGGGACAGCCACCGCCATCAGCTGTTTGAAACAGTCTGTCTCCACCAGACAGAATGACAGCATTTCAAAGGCTCGAGAGTGGGTAGGTGGGTATTTCCTCCTTCTCTCCAATGTTTTGGAGATGGACAGCTGAATTCTGCCATGTGACATGGTGGAGATCTTGGTGATGGTGTCGTATGTGGTGGTGTTGGTGGAACATCTTCTGTTTGCTGGTCGACAGATGCCACGGTGACGCCAGAGGTGGAGGGAGAGGCCGAGCCAGTAGCAGAAGAGGGAGCAGGAGGAGCATGAGAGAGTGCCTTGTTTTTAAGGTTTACTCCATTGCAGTTCATGCTTTACATGTAGATGCCTGGTCATACAGGTTGTGGTAAGGTTAAGAACGTTTATGCCTCGCTTCAGGCTCTGATGGCACAACATGCAAACCATTGTGTGAAGAACTGCCACGCCAATGAACTCCATAGAGCAGGCCTTGGTTTGCTCGGTGCCTGGGTGCGGTGGACAGTAGCAGGCGTACTGTCTCTGGAACGGCCGCTGCGCTTTTGCACCCTGCTCCCTCTTTTGCTGTGCTGTGCGACCACCACCTCTTCCTCAGATTAGCACACTTCACTAGCACGACCTTCAGTCCAGTCTGGGTCTAGGATTTCATTATGCTTCACATCATCTTCCCCCCATTCATGACCCCTTCCTCTTCGGTCTGCACATTGCAGAAAGCCACAGCAGTTGGCACCTGTGTTTCGTCATCAGAGACATTTTGTGGCGGTATTCCCATGTCCTCATCCTGCAACAAAAGTGGTTGAGCATCAGTGCATTCGAGGTCTTCCTCTTCTGGGGCAGAGGTGGAGGGGCATGAGACTTTCCTACATGATTTGGGACTCTGACTGCTTGGCTGATTTGCAGGGGGGTGAGGTGGAAGACCGATGTCCATGGGCTGCAGGTGCCAACTCTGAGCTTTCTGCAGAGGATTGGGTGTTAGATACTGTGAAGGAACTGGAGGCATTGTCATCCACCCATCTACTATCGACTGTACATGTTCTGGCTTCACCATCCATAGAGTGGCATTTGGGCCTATCCAATAACGCTGCAGATTCTGTCGCCTACTCGCACCAGAGGAAGGTGTTTGACTTGGAGCGGTAGTTGGCGCTGAACGGCCACGTCCTCTCCCAGCAACAGGAGCTCCACCAACACCACCACGACCATGCCAACCATGTTCTCCTCATTATTTGCGTTCACCCACCAAGTTAAAAGATCGGTCTCTCTCTGTGTCAATTTTCCTGCCACTAGTCGACAATTATGTTCGCTAAGGCAGTGCCCGTGTCATAAAAATGCTCTGTGGACCCAGAATAATGTTTTTTGTGCCCAAAATACACTGATTCTCAATTTATATGCGGAAATGTAAAAACATTTATGGTACGCTGTATGCACAAGTGGTTTGTGGTACAAAAACAAGTATTTTTTAAATAAAATACAGAAGATGAGTATTTCACTGCTGTAAATTGAAATTAATTATTTATACGCCGGATGCACAACAGTTTTTTCGGCCTAAAACACAGCTTTTTTCAATAAAACCCCAAAATGCAGTTTTTAACTGCTGTACATTAACAGTAGATATTTATACTATGTATGGACACCATATTTGGGGACCCAGAACACAGATTTGGTCACCAGAATTCACAAATGCAGTATTTAACTGCTATATATTGGAAATAATTATTTAAACGACGGGTGCACAACAGTTTTTTCAGCCTAAAACACAGCTTTTTTCAATAAAAACCAAAATGCAATTTTTAACTGCTGTACACTTTAATTAGATATTTATACCGTGTATGTACAACTGCTTTGTAAAACAAGAATATAGCTTTTTTCACACAAAAAAAAATAATGCACTATTTCTCAGCTGTAATGTGAAATCGGTATTTAGGCGGTGCATTTCAAGATGCTCTGTGGATCAGGATTACCACTCTTTTGTCAAAAAAATACACTTATGCTGTATTTCACAGCAGCAATGTAAAATAGGTGGTTGCAATGTGCATTTTTGACTGATTGGTGGACCTTAAATAATGTTTTTTTTTCTATAAAAAACAAAGAAGCAGTATTTCCATACAGAAATATAAAATATGTAGTTGGACGGTGTATGCAGAACTGTTTTGTGGACAAGAAATACGGTTTTTCACCCAAAATTACACGGATTGTCTATTTCACCGCAGAAATGTCAAATATATATTTTGGCGGAGTAAAATAGGCTTGGTGGATCAGGATGACCACTTTTTTAAAACTAAAATACACTGATGCACTATTTGATAGCTGACATGGAATATACGGTTTAGTGCATAGTATACAAATTGACTATGTCACGGCTTTTATCACCAAAATTCACAAATGCAGTTTTTCACTGCTGTAAATTAAATGTAGGTATTTATACCATGTATGTAAAACTGCTTTGTGAAGCAAGAATTTTGCTTTTTTCACACAAAAAAAAGAATAATGCACCATTTCTCAACTGTAATATGAAATCGGTATTTAGGCGGTGTATTTCAAAATGCTTTGTGGATCAGGATTTCCAATCCTTTGTCCAAAAAATACACGTATGCTGTATTTCACAGCAGCAATGTAAAATAGATGGTTGTAATGGGTATTTCAGACTGTTTGGTGGACCTTGAATAACGTTTTTTTTTCTATAAAAAAATAAGAACCACTATTTCCATGCAGAAATATAAAATATGTTGTTGGACGGTGTATGCAGAACTGTTTTGTGGACAAGAAATACGGTTTTTCACCAAAAATTACACAGATTCTCTATTTCACCGCAGAAATGTCAAATATATATTTTGGCGGAGTACAATAGGCTTGACCACTTTTTTTAAACTAAAATACACTGATGCACTATTTGATAGCTGACATAGAATATACGGTTTAGTGCATAGTATACAAAAGTGCTCTGTGGCACCACAGAGTAGGCATGGTTGTGATGGCTTCTTAGGGCAAGAAGTAAAACGCTTGCTGATTGGGCACTGTGCAGCCCTTCAGAAAGCGGGAAGAAATTCGCGAACAACGGACCCGAACCCGAACTTTTTTGAAAATGTTCGGGTCTGTGTCCCGAACACCCCAAAATTCGATACAAACCCGAACTATACAGTCCGGGTTCGCTCAACTCTACTTATTAGCCGTTGTGTGATGAAGGGCAAAAATTACAGCCTTTTTTGCCGTGTATTAGTGGCAAAAGTAAAATATACTTGCCGCTCAGTGCAGTGACGTTGTGAGGGGGGTGACACCAGTGATGGCAAAAGATAATTTATTCACTGCACTTGCCTGAAGCACCATGGCTGTACAGGGAATCCCGGCTTAGGAGTCCCAGCTCTGACTCCATATGCTATGAACATGTCAGTATGCCTGGGGACACCCAATGTATTTTAATCTGATGTAGCCTCTATTTCTGAAAGGTTGCCACCAGGATTTGAACCCACAACCTTTTACATGAGAGGCAAGAACACTAACCACTGAGCTATGGAGCTAAATGGTAAACTGTGAAAAACCTCATAGTAGTTTAAGTATTAGGTATGCCCATACAGCAGAAGTATAATTTTATATATAGTTTTTCTCAGTAATTGTAAAAAAAATGTATGACACAAAATAAATGTGTAATTACTACTATATATATATATTACACATTTTTTTTAATTTAATTATACTTCTGCTGTATAGGAACACCTAATACGTGATAGAAAAACCTCATAGTAGTTTAACACATAAATTTCCATAGCTCCATAGCTCAGTGGTTAGGGCTCTTGCCTCTGATGTAAAAGGTTATGAGTTCGAGTCCTGGTGGAAACATTTTAGAAATAGAGGCTAAGTTATGCATTCATGTATATCAGAAGTATGATAATACAGTGGGATGCGAAAGTTTGGGCAACCTTGTTAATCGTCATGATTTTCCTGTATAAATCGTTGGTTGTTACAATAAAACATGTCAGTTAAATATATCATATAGGAGACACACACAGTGATATTTGAGAAATGAAATGAAGTTTATTGGATTTACAGAAAGTGTGCTATAATTGTTTAAACAAAATTAGGCAGGTGCAAAAATCTGGGCACCACAAAAAAGAAATGAAATCAATATTTAGTAGATCCTTCTTTTGCAGAAATTACAGCCTCTAAACGCTACCTGTAGGTTCCAATGAGAGTCTGGATTCTGGTTGAAGGTATTTTGGACCATTCCTCTTTACAAAACATCTTTAGTTCATTCAGGTTTAATGGCTTCCGAGCATGGACAGCTCTCTTTAAGTCACCACAGATTTTCAATTATATTCAGGTCTGGGGACTGAGATGGCCATTCCAGAACTTTGTACTTGTTCCTCTGCATAAATGCCTTAGTGGATTTTGAGCAGTGTTTAGGGTCGTTGTCTTGTTTAAAGATCCAGCCCCGGCGCAGCTTCAGCTTTGTCACTGATTTCTGGACATTGGTCTCCAGAATCTGCTGATAGTGAGTGGAATCCATGTGTCCCTCAACTGTGACAAGATTCCCAGTCTCTGCACTGGCCACACAGCCCCACAGCATGATGGAACCACCACCATAATATTTTACTGTAGGTAGCAGATGTTTTTCTTGGAATGCTGTGTTCTTTTTCCTCCATGCATAACACCCCTTGTTATGCCCAAATAACTAAATTTTTGTTTCATCACTCCACAGCACCTTATTACAAAATTAAGCTGGCTTGTCCAAATGTGCTTTAGCCCACCTCAAGCGGCACTTTTTGTGCTGTGGGCGGAGAAAAGGCTTCCTCTGCATCACTCTCGCATACAGCATCTCCTTGTGTAAAGTGCGCTTAATGGTTAAACGATGCACAGTGACTCCATCTGCAGCAAGATGATGTTGTAGGTCTTTGGTGCTGGTCTGTGGGTTGATTCTGACTGTTCTCACCATTCGTCGCTTCTGTCTATCCGAGATTTTTCTTGGTCTGCCACTTCGAGCCTTAACTTGAACTGAGCCTGTAGTCTTCCATTTCCTCAATATGTTCCTAACTGTGGAAACAGACAGCTGAAATCTCTGAGACAGCTTTCTGTATCCTTCCCCTAAACCATGATGGTGAACAATCTTTGTCTTCAGGTCATTTGAGAGTTGTTTTGAGACCCCCATGTTGCTACTCTTCAGAGAAAATTAAAAGAGGAGGGAAACTTACAATTGACCCCCTTAAATACTCTTTCTCATAATTAGATTCACCTGTGTATGTAGGTCAGGGGTCACTGAGCTTACCAAGCCAATTTGAGTTTCAATAATTAGTTCTAAAGGTTTTGGAATCAATAAAATGACAACAGTGCCCAAATTTATGTACCTGCCTAATTTTGTTTAAACAATTATAGCACACTTTCTGTAAATCCAATGAACTTCATTTCACTCAAATATCACTGTGTGTGTCTCCTATATGATATATTTAACTGACATTTTTTTTATCATAACAACCAACGATTTATACAGGAAAATTATGACAATTACCAAGGTTGCCCAAACTTTCGCATCCCACTGTATATATTTATACTTCTGATTATATATATATATAATCGCCGAAGGGGGGGGGGTATTGTGCCTGGGGGGGGGGGGTGACACCATTTTCTACCGCACCTGGTGACACCAGCCCTAGCAACGCCACTGGCTCAGTGGTGTAGTTATCTGTTTTAAAGCCCTTTTTTCTGTGTATTAGTGGAAAAACAAAAAATATCTTTACCACTCAGCAGTGCAGTGATTTATTCTGAAGCCTTGTTTGCAGTGTATTAGTGGTGAAACAAAAATACATTCGCCATCCAGCATTTTACTTCTCTGTTGAAAAGCCTGTTGTGTAAAAGTGCTGTATTACAAAATTTGGGCCTAATTGACATTCTGCAGTGCAGTGATATTTTGTGAAGCCCTGTTTGCCGTGTATTAGTGGCAAAATAAAAATATATTCGCCGTCCAGCGTTGTACTTCTCTGTTGAAAAGCCTGTTGTGTAAAAGTAGAACACATTTTGGGCCTAATTGATGTTCTGCGGTGCAGTGATATATTGTGAAGCCCTGTTTGCCGTGTATTAGTGGCGAAATAAAAATATATTCGCCGTCCAGCGTTGTACTTCTCTGTTGAAAAGCCTGTTGTGTAAAAGTAGAACAAATTTTGGGCCTAATTGATGTTTTGAGGTGCAGTGATATATATTATGAAGCCCTGTTTGCCGTGTATTAGTGGCGAAATAAAAATATATTGCAAATATTCCGTTCACATGTCATTACTGTTTTGGATCCACTCTTGTTTTTTTGGTATTAGCAATACTGATGGATTACTGACCAAACGCTGACCGAGTGAAGGCAAATGCTCAACAGACAGGATAAGTTTTTTGAGGAGTTATTGTTTTGACGGATCAGAGGAAGAGCAAAATAATCAGTAACGTCAATGCAAACTTACTGCTGACACCCTCTCCACTCTGTCAGGGGGTAGTGTTGATCGCGAATATTCTAATCGCAAATTTGTATCAAGAATATCAGCACTCATATATATATATAATCCAGATAGTTAGTGGGAGATAGTCAGTGTAGATTAGATAGTGATATAGTGTAGCTGATAGATTCCAGTGCAGGATGTTAGGTAGTGTGATAGAAATTACTGCGCTGTGGTAGGGATTAGTGTCTCTGTTAGACACAGTGCTGTGATGTCACAACAATACTTATTGCACCAATCAGTAATATCTACTCAGACCTAATAAAAAAAGGGCATCATTAGTGCCAATTTGCGCAATCGCGAAGATAATGATTGGAGATCGCGAATTCTAGAATGAGCGAATTTATTGCGAATATCATGCAAAAAATTTGCAAAATATTGCAAAAACAAATATTGCCTATGCAGCTCATCACTATCAGGGGGGGTTCTACTTTTATAAGTGTCTAATCCTTTCAGGATCGGGTCATTGTTTACCTTTCTGCCCAGGTCATTTTTAGCAAATCTAATGCTACATTTTTAGCAAATCTTAGCAAATCTAATGCTAAATCTAATGTGTCACTTTATGTGGTTATAACTTTAAACTGCTTTTACTTATCCCTGCCATTCTGAGACTGTTTTATCGTCACATATTGTACTTCATGACAGTGATAAAACTGAGTCAAAAAATTTCATTTTTATTTAATTTCTCTGCATTTATAATAGATAGTAATAACTCCAAAAATAGTAATTACTTTACATACCCCATATGTCTACTTCATGTTTGGATCATTTTATTTTTTGGGGACGTTAGAAGGCTTAGAAGTTTAGAAGCAAATCTTGAAATTTTTCAGAAAATTTCGAAAACCCACTTTTTAAGGACCAGTTCAGGTCTGAAGTCACTTTGTGAGGCTTACATAATGGAAACCACCCATAAAAGGCCCCATTTTAGAAACTAGACCCCTGAAGGTATTTAGAACTGATTTTACAAGCATTGTTAACCCTTTAGGTGTTCCACAAGAATTAATTGAAAATGGAGATTAAATTTCAGAATTTCACTTTTTGGGCAGATTTTCCATTTTAATACATATTTTTAGGCTAACAAAGCAAGGGTTAACAGCCAAACAAAACTCAATATTTATTGCCCTAATTCTTTAGTTTACAGAAACACCAAATATGTAGTACAGGCACATGGCATTGCGCAGAAGGAAAGGAACACCATATGGATTTTGGAAGGCATATTTCACTGGGAAATTTTTAAGCTGCCATGTCACATTTGAATGCACTCGATGCACTCGAAGTAGTAGAAACTCCAAATAAGTTACCCCACTTTAGAAACTACATCCTTTTAGGTATTCAAAACTGATTTTACAAACTTTGTTAACCCTCCACAAGAATTCATGGAAAATGGAGATGAACTTTCAGACTTTCACTTTTTTTGACAGATTTTCCATTTTAATCCATTTTTTTTGCAGTAACAAAGCAAGGCTTAACAGCCAAACAAAACTTAATATTTATTTCCCATATTCTGTAGTTTACAGAAACACCCCATATGTGGTAGTAAACTGCTGTACGTGCACACGGCAGGGCGCAGAAGGAAAGGAATGCCATATGGTTTTTGGAAGGCAGATTTCACTGGGATAATTTTAAGCTGTCTTGTCACATTTGAAGACCCCCTGATGCAACCCTAGAGTAGAAACTCTAAAAAAAGATCCTATTTTGGAAACTACGGAATAAGGTGGCAGTTTTGTTGGTACTATTTTAGGGTAGATAAGATTTTTGGTTGCACTATATTAGGCCCCTTTCACACGAGTGTGTCCAGATTAGGTCTGGATGCTTTGCGGATGCGTTCAGTGAAAACGGTGTGATTTCGCAGGCAAAGCCATTCAGTTTTGCCTGCGATTGCGTTCAGTTGTTCAGTTTTTTCCGCGTGGGTGCAATACGTTTTGATGCGTTTTTCACACGCATGATAAAAAACTGAAGGTTTATAAACAACATCTCATAGCAACCATCAGTGAGAAACGCAACGCACCTGCACTAGCTTGCGGATGCAATGCGTTTTTCACGCAGCCCCATTCACTTCTATGGGGCCAGGGCTGCGTGAAAAAACGCAGAATATAGAACATGCTGCGATTTTCACGCAATGCACAAGTGATGCGTGAAAAAAAACGCTCCTGTACACAGACCCATTGAAATGAATAGGTCAGGATTCAGTGCCGGAGCAATGCATTCGCATCACGCATTGCACCCGCGCGGAAAACTCGCCCGTGTGAAAGGGGCCATACACTTTTTGGGAGGCAAGGTAACAAAAAATAGCTGGATTGGCACCGTTTTTATTTTTGTTATTTACAATGTTCATCTGACAGGTTAGTGTCTCCATATTCTGAGAGCCATAGTTTTTTTTTTTGGGGGGGGCTATTGTCTTAGGAGCTCATTTTTTTCGGGATGAGGTGACGGTTAAATTGATACTATTTTGGGGGGAATACGCCTTTTTGATCGCTTGGTGTTGCACTTTAACCACCTGCCGACCGCCTAACGCAGGGCTGCGTCCAGGCGGCGGCAGGCTTGTTCCTCCTTGACGACGCGGCGCGTTATCTCGCGAGAGGCGAGATTTGCAGTGAACGTGCGCGTTCACAGCAGATCGCGCCTCGACAGTTGTACTGCAGCCTGCCAGCGATAATCAATGAACAGCGATGATCAGCCCAGAGGCTGAATGGAAAAAAAAATCTCATTACCCGTATGCTCAATATAAGGAGAATAGCAGAAACTCTTAATGCTGGCCATACGTGTAATGATTGTGGAGACCCTCAAATGCCAGGGGAGTACAAACACCTCACATGTGACCCCATTTTAGAAAGAAGACACCCCAAGGTATTCCGTGAGGGGTATGGGGAGTTCATGTAAAATTTTATTTTTCTGCTAGCTTGTGCCCCAAAACATTTTTTTCTGTGAACTCGCCATGCCCCTCACGGAATACCTTGGGGTGTCTTCTTTCCACAATAGGGTCACATGTGGGGTATTTATACTGTCCTGGCATTTTAGGGGTCCTAAAGCGTGAGAATCCAAATGCGTAAAAATGCCCTGTGAAATCCTAAAGGTACTCATGGGAATTTGGGCCCCTTTGCGCACCCAGGCTGCAAAAAATATCACACATGTGGTATCTCCGTACTCAGAAGAAGTAGAGCAATGAGTTTTGGGGTGTATTTTTATATATACCAGTACTTTGTGTTAGAAATATCGCTGTAAACAACAACTTTTTAATTTTTTTTATACAAAGTTGTCAATTTACAGAGATATTTCTCTCACCCAACATGGGTATATGTAAAAATACACCCCAAAACACATTGCACTACTTCTCTTAAGTACGGCGATACCACATGAGTGACACTTTTTTGCAGCCTGGGTGCGCAAAGGGGTCCAAATTCCAACAAGTACCTTTAGGTTTTACAGGGATGCTCACAATTTAGCCCCGCCCAAAATGCCAGAACAGTAAACACACCCCACAAATGACCCCATTTCGGAAAGTAGACACCCCAAGGTATTCACTGAGGGGCATAGTGAGTCCATGGGAGATTTTTTTTTTTTTTTTGCCAGAAGTTAGCAGAAATGGAAACTTTATTATTATTTTTTCCTCAGAAAGTGTCATTTTCCGCTAACTTGGGGGAAAAAAATGAAATGATACATGAACTCACCATGCCCCTCCGCGAATACTTTGGGGTGTCTTCTTTCTAAAATGGTGTAATTTGGGGGGTATTTATACTATCCTGGCATTCTAGCACCTGAAGAAACATTACAGGTGCTCAGAAAGTCAGAGCTGCTTCAAAATGCGGAAATTCACTTTTTTGCACCATAGTTTGTAAACGCTATAACTTTTACCCAAACCAATAAATATACACTTATTGGATTTTTTTTGTATCAAAGACATGTAGAACAATAAATTTATAGAAAAATTTATATAGAAATGTAGTTTTTAAAAAAAAAAAATTACAACAGAAAGTGAAAAATGTCATTTTTTTGCAAAAATTTCGGTCATTTTTGATTAATAGCAAAAAAAGTAAAAATATCAGCAGCAATTAAATACCACCAAACACCAAATGAAAGCTCTATTAGTGAGAAGAAAAGGAGGTAAAATTCATTTGAGTGGTAAGTTGCATGATGGAGCAATAAACGGTGAAATAGCGCAGTGCAGAATTGTAAAAAGTGGCCTGGTCATTAAGGGTGTTTAAGCTATGGGGGCTGAAGTGGTTAAGTGATGAAAGGTGACAAAAAAATATGTTTTTTTAGCAGTTTTTATTTTATTTTCTTGATGGTGTTCACCTGAAGAGTTAGGTCATGTGGAATTTTCAAAGAGCAGGTCGTTATGGACATGGCAATGCCAAATATGTCTACTTATTTTTATTTAGGTTTTACACAGTAATATTTAAAAAAAAAAAAAAATCATGTTTTAGTGTCTCCACATTCTGAAAGCCATAGTTTTCTTATTTTATGGGCGATTGTCTTAGGTAGGATATCATTTTTGTGGGATAAGATGGTGGTTTTATTGGCACTATTTTGGTGTGCATGTGACTTTTTGATTGCTTACTATCACACTTTTTGTGATGTAAGGTGACAAAAAATACCTTTTTGACACACATTTTATTTATTTTTTTCGACTGTGTTCACCTAAGGGTTTAGGTCATGTGGAATTGTTGTAGAGCAGGTCGTTGTGGATGTTTTAGTGTCTCCATAGTCTGAGAGCCATAGTTTTCTTATTTTTTTGGGCAATTGTCTTAGGTAGGGTATCAATTTTGCAGGATGAGATGACGGTTTGAATGGTACTATTTTGGTGTGCATATGACTTTTTGATCACTTGCTATCACACTTCTTATTTTATTTGTTTTACTGTGTTCACATGAGGGGTTAGGTCATGTGGTATTTTTATAAAGCAGATCGTTACGGACATGCAATACCTAATATTTCTACTTTTTTATTTTGAAAAAAAAGGGGGTAAGTCAGCACGTCCCTGTATGCAGGTGCACCTAGCCATGGCAAAATATACATACAAACACAGAAATGCAACAGCACTCTGCAACCAGCACTCTGCCCTGCCTCTGTGCTAGAAGTTAACAGAGGCCTCAGTGTACATTTTGATCAAAAAGTAATAAGCCACTCGCCGCGCCAAGGCCGCCTCTATGAGTGGTCCTAACACTAAATCCTGCCTGTTATGGGCCATGACAGCCACATAAAATCCAGGGAGTGCCGGCCCAGCATGCAGGCTGGATCCATCTTGCTTTTTAACCCTTTTTGGTGCCATAACAGCCTCCATTAGATTCAGGGATGCAGGTACCAACATGCATGCTGAGCCCACTATGTACTCCTCCTGGAGCCAAATGGGTACTAGTAGGTACTATGAGTGCAAGTTCAGTTTTATACTTACTCTGATTAAAATCAGCCTCTTGGGCACACAAACTAGTCAGGTGTGCACGACTGAATGAAGGCCGCCACACCTCCAGTATATACTGCACAGAAAAAAAGGGGGTAAGTCAGCACGGCCCTGTATGCAGGTAGAGATGTCCCAGATAGTGTTGAGCGAACAGTTCGAGCATAGTTCGGGTTCGTACCGAATTTTGGGGTGTTCGGGACACGGACCCGAACCCGAACATTTTCAAAAAAGTTCGGGTTCGGGTTCGTTGTTTGGCGATTACTTCCCGCTTTCTGAAGGGCTGCACAGCAGCCAATCAGCTAGCGTTTTACTTCTTGCCCTAAGAGCCCATCACAACCATGCTTACTAATGGCATGGCTGTGATTGGCCAAGTGCAGCATGTGACCCAGCATCTATTTAAGCTGGAGTCACGTAGCGCCGCACGTCACACTGCTCTGATTAGTGTAGGGAGAGGACGCAGCTTCTGTGAGGGCGAGATTAGGCAGGAAAAAATCAGCAACAGCACCTAATGAAGTGATCGATCTACAGCTGTGAATGATTGAACTTCTGCTAGTTACTTGCTCACTGGTTTTTAGGCTGCACACAGCGTTTTTCTGTCACTTATTTTCTGGGGTGATGGGTGGCCATTTTGTGACTTGTAGTGCACCAGAACAAGCTGCCACCAAGTCCATCAATCCATCAATACTAGTTTTTTTTTTTTTTTGCTATATCCTGCAGCAGGGGCTTGGCTGTGCTAATTGTCACCCCTAGAAACTCAGGATAGCAATTTCTATATTTAATTAAGGGGTAAATACAATGGCCCAAATACTAATCCCCTAAATCTGGTGTTCCAGCTTTGGCTAGCCACGTATAATACTGTCTGGCAAAGGATAGATTATTTTCTGTGGTGAAATTCAATTGCCAAAATAGCAATACCATAAATCAGTGGTTTCAGCTGTGGCTGGCCAAGTTTCATAGTGTCCTGTAAATTATATATTTTGTTCTGGGGTGAAATTCAATTGCCAAAATAGCAATACCATAAATCAGTGGTTTCAGCTGTGGCTGGCCAAGTTTCATAGTGTCGGCAAAAACATATATTTTGTTCTGGGGTGAAATTCAATTGCCAAAATAGCAATACCATAAATCTGATGTCACAGCTGTGGATGGCAAAGTATAATAGTGTCTGCCAAAACATATATTTTGTTCTGGGGTGAAATTCAATTGCCAAAATAGCAATACCATAAATCAATGGTTTCAGCTGTGGCTGGAAAAGTTTCATAGTGTTCGCACAAACTTATATTTTGTTGTGGGGTGAAATTCAATTGCCAAAATAGCAATACCATAAATCAGTGGTTTCAGCTGTGGCTGGCCAAGTTTCATAGTATCCGCAAAAACATGTATTTTGTTCTGGGGTGAAATTCAATTGCCAAAATTTCAATACCCTGAATCTGGGGTTCCAACTGATGCAGGCCTAGTTTAAATCTGTCCGTAACAGGGTATATTTTGTTCTGGGGTGAAATTCAATTGCCAAAATAGCAATACCATAAATCAGTGGTTTCAGCTGTGGCTGGCAAAGTATAATAGTGTCCGCCAAAATATATATTTTGTTCTGGGGTGAAATTAAATTGCCAAAATAGCAATACCCTGAATCTGGTGTCCCAGCTGTTGCAGGCCAATTGTTAATCTGTCCGTAAAAGTGGATATTTTGTTCTGGGGTGAAATTCAATTGCCAAAATAGCAATACCATAAATCAGTGGTTTCAGCTGTGGCTGGCCAAGTTTCATAGTGTCCTGCAAATTATACATTTTGTTCTGGGGTGAAATTCAATTGCTAAAATAGCAATACCATAAATCAGCGGTTTCAGCTGTGGCTGGCCAAGTTTCATAGTGTCCGCAAAAACATATATTTTGTTCTGGGGAGAAATTCAATTGCCAAAATAGCAATACCATAAATCAGTGGTTTCAGCTGTGGCTGGCCAAGTTTCATAGTGTCCGCAAAAACATATATTTTGTTGTGGGTTGAAATTCAATTGCTAAAATAGCCATAACCTGAATCTGGTGTCCCAGCTGTTGCAGGCCAAGTGTTAATCTGTTCGTAAAAGGGTATATTTTGTTCTGGGGTGAAATTCAATTGCCAAAATAGCAATACCCTGAATCTGGTGTTCGAGCTGTTGCAGGCCAATTGAAAATCTGTCCATAAAAGGATACCTTTCATCCAGGGCCTATACTAGCCCTAAAAGAGATATTCCCCTAAATCAGTGGCTACTGCTGTGCCTGGATTAGTGTAATATACGCTACATAAATAAATAGGCAGATAGTGTTAGGTGCCTGTAAAAAAAGGCCTGGATTTTAAATCAATACATTGGGCCAAATATTTTTTTTCTTATTGTGGTGCTTGGTGAACGGTAACAATGAGGAAAACATCTAGTATGGGACGCGGATGCGGTCGTGGTGGTGTTAGTGTACCCTCTGGTGTTGGGAGAGGACGTGGCCATTCTGCCACAGCCACACGTCCTAGTGAACCAGCTACCTCAGGTTCCAGTACCCGCCAGAATTTACAGCGATATTTAGTGGGGCACAATGCCGTTCTAAGGATGGTAAGGCCTGAGCAGGTACAGGCGCTAGTCAATTGGGTCGCCGACAGTGGATCCAGCACGTTCACAACATTATCTCCCACCCAGTCTTCTGCAGAAAGCGCACAGGTGGCACCTGAAAACCAAGCCCATCAGTCTGTCACATCACCCCCCATGCATATCAGGGAAACTGATCCTTAAGATCCTCAAGATCCTGCTCCTGCCTGAGCCTCAAGTTATGCAGCAGTCTCTTATGCTGTTTGAAGACTCTGCTGGCAGGGTTTCCCAAGGGAATCCACCTAGCCCTTCCCCAGTGGGGGAAGACATAGAATGCACTGATGCACAACCACTGATGTTTCCTGATGATGAGGACATGGGAATACCACCTCATCGGAGACCGCACGTCTCTGATGATGACGAAACACAGGTGCCAACTGCTGCGTCTTTCTGCAGTGTGCAGACCGAACAGGAGGTCAGGGAGGAAGACTGTGTGGAAGACGATGCAGGGGACGATGAGGTCCTAGACCCCACATGGAATGAAGGTCGTGCCACAGACTTTCATAGTTCAGAGGAAGAGGCAGTGGTGAGACCGAGCCAACAGCGTAGCAAAAGAGGGAGCAGGGGGCAAAAGCAGACCAGACGCCGCCAAGAGAGTTCGCCTGCTACTGGCCACCGCCACCAGGGACCGAGCACCCCAAAGCCAGCTTCAAGGGGTTCCCTGGCATGGCACTTATTTAAACAATGTGCTGACGACAAGACCCGAGTGGTTTGCACACTGTGTCATCAGATCATGAAGCGAGGCATTAACGTTCTGAACCTTAGCACAACCTGCATGACCAGGCATCTACATGCAAAGCATGAACTGCAGTGGAGTAAACACCTTAAAAACAAGGAACTCACTCAGGCTCCCCCTGCTCCCTCTTCTGCTGCTGCCTCGGCCTCTTCCTCCGCCTCGGGAGAAACGTTGGCACCTGCCGCCCACCAAACAGAGGATGTGCCACCGACAACACCACCTGCATCACCAAGCATCTCCACCATGTCACACGGCAGCGCTTAGCTTTCCATCTCACAAACCTTGGAGAGAAAGCGTAAATTCCCACCTAGCCACCCTCGAGACTTGGGCCTGAATGCCAGCATTTCTAAACTACTGGCCTTTGAAATGCTGGCATTCAGGCTGGTGGACACAGACAGCTTCGAACAGCTGATGTCCATGGCTGTCCCACAGTATGTTGTTCCCAGCCGCCACTACTTCTCCAAGACAGCCGTGCCTTCCCTGCAGAACCAAGTATCCGATAAAATCAAGTGTGCACTGCGCAACGCCATCTGTGGCAAGGTCCACCTAACCACAGATACGTGGACCAGTAAGCACGGCCAGGGACGCTATATCTCCCTAACTGCACACTGTGTCAATGTAGTGGCGGCTGGGCCCCAGGCGGAGAGTTCCTTGGCGCACGTCCTTCCGCCGCCAAGGATCGCAGGGCATCATTCTTTGCCTCCTGTAGCCTCCTCCTCCTACTCGGCTTCCTCCTCCTCTGCTTCCACCAGCTCATCCAGTCAGCCACACACCTTCACCACCAACTTCAGCACAGCCCGGGGTAAACGTCAGCAGGCCATTCTGAAACTCATATGTTTGGGGGACAGGCCCCACACTGCGCAGGAGTTATGGCGGGGTATTGCACAACAGACCGACGAGAAGTTTCTGCCGGTGGGCCTCAAGCCCAGCCTTTTGGTGTGTGATACTGGGCGAAATCTCGTCGCAGCTCTGGGACTAGCCGGTTTGACGCACATCCCTTGCCTGGCGCATGTGCTGAATTTGGTGGTGCAGAAGTTCATTCACAACTACCCCGACATGTCAGAGCTGCTGCATAAAGTGCCGGCCGTCTGTGCACACTTCCGGCGTTCACATCCTGCCACTGCTCGCCTGTCTGCGCTACAGCGGAACTTCGGCCTTTCCGCTCACCGCCTCATATGCGACGTGCCCACCAGGTGGAACTCCACTTTGCACATGCTGGAGAGACTGTGCGAGCAGCAGCAGGCCATAGTGGAGTTTCAGCTGCAGCACGCACGCGTCAGTCGCGCTGCGGAACAGCACCACTTCAGCACCAATGATTGGGAGTCCATGCGAGACCTGTGTGCCCTGTTGCGCTGTTTCGAGTACTCCACCAACATGGCCAGTGGCGATGACACCGTTATCAGCGTTACAATACCACTTCTATGTCTCCTTGAGAAAACGCTTATGGCGATGATGGAAGAGGAGGTGTCCCAGGAGGAGGAGGATGAGGGGTCATTTTTAGCACTTTCAGGCCAGTCTGTTAGAAGTGGCTCAGAGGGAGGTTTTCAGCAACAGCAGAGGTCAGGTACAAATGAGGCCAGCCAGGGCCCACTACTGGAGGATAGTGATGTCGCGAACATAAAATTTTCAGTTCGCTAACAGCGAACGCAGACTTCCGCAAATGTTCGCGAACGGGCGAACCGCCATAGACTTCAATTGGCAGGCGAATTTTAAAACCCACAGGGACTCTTTCTGGCTACAATAGTGATGAGAAAGTTGTTTCAAGGGGTCTAACACCTGGACTGTGGCATGCCGGAGGGGGATCTATGGCAAAACTCACATGGAAAATTACGTAGTGGACGCAGAGTCGGGTTTTAATCCATAAAGGGCATAAATCAACTAACATTCCTAAATTGTTTGGAATAACGTGCTTTAAAACATCCAGTGTGTGTATACGATCAGGTATGATGTTGTATCGATCAGGTAGTGTAAGGGTTACGCCCGCTTCACTGACATTGACAGACCAAACTCCCCTTTTAATGCACCGCAAACAGTTCCTTTGCACAACCGCAAACTCCCCATTTGCACAAGGTTGGATACCAAGCTAGCCACGTCCCGGTGATGTCATTAAAGGTTTCCTCCTCCACCCAGCCACGTACAACACCAAGGGTCCCCAAAAGATGAATTGAATTGATTTTTCGAACGGTGAGATGGTTAAAAAAACGCTGGCTCCCTCCCCTTTGTTTTTATCCACGGTGACTGCGTCTGCGCCGTGCAATTTACTGTCACACCCGATATGAGTATAATTTTCTGTAGTACTATTCTCATCAGTTTAATCCCTCTAACGTCCCCAATCTGGGGGCCATTTATTGAATAGATTTTTCGAACGGGGAGATGGTTAAAAAAACGCTGGCTCCCTCCACTCTGTTTTAACCCACGGTGACTGCGTCTGAGCCGTGCAATTTACTGTCACAACCGATATGAGTGGTATTTTCTGTAGTACTATTCTCATCAGTTTAATCCCTCTAACGTCCTCAATCTGGGGGCCATTTATTGAATAGATTTTTCGAACGGGGAGATGGTTAAAAAAACGCTGGCTCCCTCCACTCTGTTTTAAACCATGGTCACTGCGTCTGCGCCGTGCAATTTACTGTCACACCCGATATGAGTGGTATTTTCTGTAGTACTATTCTCATCAGTTTAATCCCTCTAAAGTCCCCAATCTGGGGGCCATTTATTGAATAGATTTTTCGAACGGGGAGATGGTTAAAAAAACGCTGGCTCCCTCCACTCTGTTTTAAACCATGGTCACTGCGTCTGCGCCGTGCAATTTACTGTCACACCCGATATGAGTGGTATTTTCTGTAGTACTATTCTCATCAGTTTAATCCCTCTAACGTCCCCAATCTGGGGGCCATTTATTGAATAGATTTTTCGAACGGGAGATGGTTAAAAACGCTGGCTCCCTCCACTCTGTTTTAATCCACGGTCACTGCGTCTGCGCCGTGCAATTTACTGTCACACCCGATATGAGTGGTATTTTCTGTAGTACTATTCTCATCAGTTTAATCCCTGTTACTTCCCATATCAGGGATTGCCTTTTGTGAAAAAAAATTTAGGCCGGGTACCTTCGACTGCCTTCACAGTGACAGACCAAACTCTCATACACTAAACTGAATTGATTTCAGGAACCGGGAGATGGAAAAAGCAGCTTGGTCGGTCCTCTTACTCCCAAATTGGGGCACTGCGCGTGCACAGAGCAATGTGCTGTGACACCCTACAGTATATGAGTGGTGTCTTAACTAGTACTATTCCTATCAGTTTAATCCATGTTACGGACCCTATCCGGTCGAATTGATTAACCATTGTCGAATTAGCGAACCATTACGACATCATTAAATAATTTAGTTCTGAGCTCTGTACTTGCTTTGTATTGGAATTGATGGAGATTTTTTTAATTGCCTGCATCATTTCTAATAAACTATTATGAGACTTTATTATGATTTTTTATTTTATGTATTAAAAACCCATACAACAGATAAAAAAAAAGGTTAATTAATGTTTTTTCTATGAAATATTATCCAGCCGTCCGATCGCTTTTGGTCTGACCATAATGAAGCAACGGCCTTATCATCTGGGGTGTGGCAACATTGCCAACACACTTATAGAGGTGATGATGATTGCTTCATTGTGATACGCAAGCCCCTTCACCACAAAAAGGTAATGATCACGAAGGGGAATTGACACTTGTATGTGCCTTTTTTTTTGGTTTGTTTTTGCAGCCACAGTGCTGCACAATAGGACAGAAAAATTAGGCATGTACATATGCCTGAAAAAAAATGGCACTGTTGCAGCCGCTATTGTAGCAGCGGACGGAAAAATTTATGTTTTCCAGGCAGAAAAGTGACTAAAACATTGCGGCTTGAACCCTAGTTGGTGGTGGAGAATTCACGAAAGTCATCCGGTATGCAGACATTAAATACAGCAGCGTGGGGAACATTTTGAGGCCAAGGCATGTAATCAGGCCTTTTGTTAGTCAAACGTATCCCCCACTGTCAGTCCCTTCGGGATCCATGCCTCATTCATCTTTATGAAGGTGAGGCAATCAACACTTTTTTGACTGAGGCGACTTCTCTTGTCAGTGACAATGCCTCCTGCTGCACTGAAGGTCCTTTCTGACAGGACACTTGAAGCAGGGCAGGCCAGAAGTTCTATCGCGAACTGGGATAGCTCAGGCCACAGGTCAAGCCTGCACACCCAGTAGTGAAGGGGTTCATTGCTCCTCACAGTGTCGATATCTGCTGTTAAGGCGAGGTAGTCTGCTACCTGTCGGTCGAGTCGTTCTCTAAGGCTGGATCCCGAAGGGCTGTGGCGATGAGTAGGACTGAAAAAGCTCCGCATGTCCTCCATCAACAACACATCTGTAAATCGTCCAGTCCTTGCTGCCGTGGTAGGAGGAGGATTACACTCACCTCTTCCCCTGTTAGATTCCCGTTGTGCTGTGACATCCCCCTTATAAGCTGTGTAAAGCATATTTTTTAGTTTGGTTTTGAACTGCTGCATCCTTTCCGACTTTCGGTAATTTGGTAACATTTCTGACACTTTCTGCTTATACCGGGGGTCTAGTAGCGTGGCCACCCAGTACAGATCGTTCTCCTTTATCCTTTTTATACGTGGGTCCCTCAACAGACATGACAGCATGAAAGACACAATTTGAACAAGGTTGGATGCAGAGCTACTCATTTCCCGTTCCTCGTCCTCACTGATGTCATTGACGGTCTGTTCTTCCACCCAGCCACGTACAACACCATGGGTCCCAGATAGGTGACAACAACGAGCACCCTGGGGTGCCTGCTGTGGTTGGTCTTCCTCCTCCTCAAAGCCGCCACATTCCTCCTCTGACTCCTCTTCCTCATACTCCTCTTCCAGCGTTGCTGCAGGTCCGGCAAGCGATGATGACAAGGCTGTTTCTGGTGGTGATGGTGACCACAACTCTTCCTCTTCCTCTTCACGCTCATCTACAGCCTGATCCAGAACTCTTCGCAGGGCACGCTCAGGAAGAAAACAAATGGGATGAGGTCGCTGATGGTGCCTTCGGTTCGACTGACTAGGTTTGTCACCTCCTCAAAAGGACGCATGAGCCTACAGGCATTGCGCATGAGTGTCCAGTAACGTGGCAAAAGATTCCCAGCTCCGCAGAGGCTGTCCTAGCACCCGGTCATACAAATACTCGTTGACGGCTTTTTCTTGTTGGAGCAGGCGGTCGAACATTAGGAGTGTTGAATTCCAACGTGTCGGGCTGTCGCATATCAAGCGCCTCACTGGCATGTTGTTTCGCCGATGAATATCGGAAAAGTGCGCCATGGCCGTGTAGGAACGCCTGAAATGGCCACACACCTTCCTGGCCTGCTTGAGGACGTCCTGTAAGCCTGGGTACTTAGACACAAAACGTTGTACGATGAGATTCAACACATGTGCCATGCATGGCACATGTGACAACTTGCCCAAATTTAATGCCGCCAACAGATTGCTTCCATTGTCACACACCACTTTGCCGATCTCCAGTTGGTGCGGGGTCAGCCACTGATCCACCTGTGCGTTCAGGGCGGACAGGAGTGCTGGTCCTGTGTGGCTCTCTGCTTTCAGGCAAGTCAACCCCAAGATAGCGTGACACTGTCGTATCCGGGATGTGGAATAGCCCCTGGGGAGCTGGGGGAATCAGTTGATGTGCAGCCAGACGCCGCAGCAGAAGAGGACTCAGCCGAGGAGGATATCGAAGAGGATGGAGTAGGAGTAGAGGAGGTGGCAGTAGGTCTGCCTGCAAGTCGTGGTGGTGTCACCAACTCCGCTGCGGAGCCACGCATTCCATGCTTGTCAGCCGTCAGCAGGTTGACCCAATGCGCAGTATACGTGATATACCTGCCCTGGCCGTGCTTTGCAGACCAGGTATCAGTGGTCAGATGGACCCTTGCCCCAACACTGTATGCCAGAGATGCCATGACTTCCTTTTCAATGACATGTTAGAGGTTTGGGATTGCCTTTTTTGAAAAAAAATTTTGTCCGGGTACCTTCCACTGTGGTGTCCCAATAGCGACAAATTTTTTGAAGGCCTCAGACTCTACCAGCTGGTATGGTAAAAGCTGGCGGGCTAAGAGTTCCGTCAAGCCAGCTGTCAGTCGCCGGGCAAGAGGGTGACTTTGTGACATTGGCTTCTTATGCTCAAACATGTCCTTGACAGACACCTGACTGTGGGCAGATGAGCAGGAACTGCTGAAGGTGAGAGATGGAGTGGCGGGTGGTTGAGAGGGGGCAGGGAGGACAGCAGTGGTTGACGTGGCTGAAGATGCTGGACCAGGAGGAGCATGGTGGCTTTGAGTTTTTGTGCTGCTTGTACTCATGTGTTGATCCCATAGGCGTTTGTGATGTGAGATCATGTGCCTTCGCAAAGCAGTTGTACCAAGGTGGGTGTTGGACTTCCCACGACTCAGTTTCTTTTGGCACAGGTTGCAAATGGCATTGCTTTTATTAGAGGCAGACATACAAAAAAAAATGCCACACTGCTGAGCTTTGCAATGACGGCATTCTAGTGGTGGCAACAGCATGCGTTGACTGGCGTGCTGTCTGGCTGACCCCAGGTGCCCGATACATGCTGTCTGACTGTGCCACTAACTCCTTGCGGCGACCTCCCCCTCGCTTCCAACTCGTCTCCTCATTCTCTCTGTCTCCCCTTCAGAACTTTCCCCCTCTTCTTCTCTTCGAGCAGGCACCCACGTGGCATCCATGGACACATCGTCATCATCAACCGCTTCACTTGTATCTGTCACCTCAGCAAAAGAAGCAGCAGCGGGTTCAACATCATCATCATCATCATCATCACACTGTACGTCCATGTGTGTAATCCTGCCTGACTGAGACATATCCCGTAATCTACATCATCTGGCAATAATGGTTGCGCATCACTAATTGCATCCAACTGATGTGTAAATAACTCCTCTGACGGATCAAGTGAAGCGGCTGTGGTGGCTGTGGTGGTAGTGGTGGTGGTGGCGGCGGGCGGGTGCGTGGTAACTTGAGAGCAGGTGACCGAAGCTGAGCTGGAGGAGGATGGTGCGTCAAGGTTCTTAGCGGAAGCTGTTGAAGGTTGGGTGTCCTGTCTAAGCCAGTCAACTACGTCCTCTGAATTTTTCGGGTTCAGGGTGCGTGGCCTCTGAAAACTGGGCATTATTCCAGGGACAGTGGAAATCACAGCACCACGACCACGACGGCCCCTGCAGTGTGGCCTGCCTCTGCCTGTCATTTTTTTTAGATAAGTGGTACTACGCGTGCTAGGTACTGTGCCACCCGGTATGAGTGGTTGGCACTGGCAGTGGGCACACTACAGTCAGTGGAAGAGGGCCTGACACACACTGGCAGCAGGCAAGCAACTGAATTTAGACTACTGTCTAAAAATTAAATGCCTTATTTATCGGCAAGCTACTGTGCCACCCGGTATCAGTGGTTGGCACTGGCAGTGGGCACACTACAGTCAGTGGAAGAGGGCCTGACACACACTGGCAGCAGGCAAGCAACTGAATTTAGACTACTGTCTAAAAATTAAATGCCTTATTTATCGGCAAGCTACTGTGCCACCCGGTATCAGTGGTTGGCACTGGCAGTGGGCACACTACAGTCAGTGGAAGAGGGCCTGACACACACTGGCAGCAGGCAAGCAACTGAATTTAGACTACTGTCTAAAAATTAAATGCCTTATTTATCGGCAAGCTACTGTGCCACCGGTATCAGTGGTTGGCACTGGCAGTGGGCACACTACAGTCAGTGGAAGAGGGTCTGACACACACTGGCAGCAGGCAAGCAACTGAATTTAGACTACTGTCTAAAAATTAAATGCCTTATTTATCGGCAAGTTACTGTGCCACCCGGTATCAGTGGTTGGCACTGGCAGTGGGCACACTACAGTCAGTGGAAGAGGGCCTGACACACACTGGCAGCAGGCAAGCAACTGAATTTAGACTACTGTCTAAAAATTAAATGCCTTATTTATCGGCAAGCTACTGTGCCACCCGGTATCAGTGGTTGGCACTGGCAGTGGGCACACTACAGTCAGTGGAAGAGGGCCTGACACACACTGGCAGCAGGCAAGCAACTGAATTTAGACTACTGTCTAAAAATTAAATGCCTTATTTATCGGCAAGTTACTGTGCCACCCGGTATCAGTGGTTGGCACTGGCAGTGGGCACACTACAGTCAGTGGAAGAGGGCCTGACACACACTGGCAGCAGGCAAGCAACAGAATTTAGACTACTGTCTAAAAATTAAATGCCTTATTTATCGGCAAGCTACTGTGCCACCCGGTATCAGTGGTTGGCACTGGCAGTGGGCACACTACAGTCAGTGGAAGAGGGCCTGACACACACTGGCAGCAGGCAAGCAACTGAATTTAGACTACTGTCTAAAAATTAAATGCCTTATTTATCGGCAAGTTACTGTGCCACCCGGTATCAGTGGTTGGCACTGGCAGTGGGCACACTACAGTCAGTGGAAGAGGGCCTGACACACACTGGCAGCAGGCAAGCAACTGAATTTAGACTATTGTCTAAAAATTAAATGCCTTATTTATCGGCAAAGCTACTGTGCCACCCGGTATCAGTGGTTGGCACTGGCAGTGGGCACACTTGAAGATGCTGGACCAGGAGGAGCATGGTGGCTTTGAGTTTTTGTGCTGCTTGTACTCATGTGTTGATCCCATAGGCGTTTGTGATGTGAGATCATGTGCCTTCGCAAAGCAGTTGTACCAAGGTGGGTGTTGGACTTCCCACGACTCAGTTTCTTTTGGCACAGGTTGCAAATGGCATTGCTTTTATCAGAGGCAGACACACAAAAAAAATGCCACACTGCTGAGCTTTGCAATGATGGCATTCTAGTGGTGGCAACAGCATGCGTTGACTGGCGTGCTGTCTGGCTGACCCCAGGTGCCGATACATGCTGTCTGACTGTGCCACTAACTCCTTGCGACGACCTCCCCCTCCTTCCAACTCGTCTCCTCATTCTCTCTGTCTCCCCTTCAGAACTTTCCCCCTCTTCTTCTCTTCGAGCAGGCACCCACGTGACATCCATGGACACATCGTCATCATCAACCGCTTCACTTGTATCTGTCACCTCAGCAAAAGAAGCAGCAGCGGGTTCAACATCATCATCATCATCATCATCACACTGTACGTCCATGTGTGTAATCCTGCCTGACTGAGACATATCCCCGTAATCTACATCATCTGGCAATAATGGTTGCGCATCACTAATTGCATCCAACTGATGTGTAAATAACTCCTCTGACGGATCAAGTGAAGCGGCTGTGGTGGCTGTGGTGGTAGTGGTGGTGGTGGCGACGGGCGGGTGCGTGGTAACTTGAGAGCAGGTGACCGAAGCTGAGCTGGAGGAGGATGGTGCGTCAAGGTTCTTAGCGGAAGCTGTTGAAGATTGGGTGTCCTGTCTAAGCCAGTCAACTACGTCCTCTGAATTTTTCGGGTTCAGGGTACGTCGCCTCTGAAAACTGGGCATTATTCCAGGGACAGTGGAAATCACAGCACCATGACCACAACGGCCCCTGCGGGGTGGCCTGCCTCTGCCAGTCATTTTTTTTTTAGATAAGTGGTACTACGCGTGCTAGGTACTGTGCCACCCGGTATGAGTGGTTGGCACTGGCAGTGGGCACACTACAGTCAGTGGAAGAGGGCCTGACACACACTGGCAGCAGGCAAGCAACTGAATTTAGACTACTGTCTAAAAATTAAATGCCTTATTTATCGGCGAAGCTACTGTGCCACCCGGTATCAGTGGTTGGCACTGGCAGTGGGCACACTACAGTCAGTGGAAGAGGGCCTGACACACACTGGCAGCAGGCAAGCAACTGAATTTAGACTACTGTCTAAAAATTAAATGCCTTATTTATCGGCAAGCTACTGTGCCACCCGGTATCAGTGGTTGGCACTGGCAGTGGGCACACTACAGTCAGTGGAAGAGGGCCTGACACACACTGGCAGCAGGCAAGCAACTGAATTTAGACTACTGTCTAAAAATTAAATGCCTTATTTATCGGCAAGCTACTGTGCCACCCGGTATCAGTGGTTGGCACTGGCAGTGGGCACACTACAGTCAGTGGAAGAGGGTCTGACACACACTGGCAGCAGGCAAGCAACTGAATTTAGACTACTGTCTAAAAATTAAATGCCTTATTTATCGGCAAGTTACTGTGCCACCCGGTATCAGTGGTTGGCACTGGCAGTGGGCACACTACAGTCAGTGGAAGAGGGCCTGACACACACTGGCAGCAGGCAAGCAACTGAATTTAGACTACTGTCTAAAAATTAAATGCCTTATTTATCGGCAAGCTACTGTGCCACCCGGTATCAGTGGTTGGCACTGGCAGTGGGCACACTACAGTCAGTGGAAGAGGGCCTGACACACACTGGCAGCAGGCAAGCAACTGAATTTAGACTACTGTCTAAAAATTAAATGCCTTATTTATCGGCAAGTTACTGTGCCACCCGGTATCAGTGGTTGGCACTGGCAGTGGGCACACTACAGTCAGTGGAAGAGGGCCTGACACACACTGGCAGCAGGCAAGCAACAGAATTTAGACTACTGTCTAAAAATTAAATGCCTTATTTATCGGCAAGCTACTGTGCCACCCGGTATCAGTGGTTGGCACTGGCAGTGGGCACACTACAGTCAGTGGAAGAGGGCCTGACACACACTGGCAGCAGGCAAGCAACTGAATTTAGACTACTGTCTAAAAATTAAATGCCTTATTTATCGGCAAGTTACTGTGCCACCCGGTATCAGTGGTTGGCACTGGCAGTGGGCACACTACAGTCAGTGGAAGAGGGCCTGACACACACTGGCAGCAGGCAAGCAACTGAATTTAGACTATTGTCTAAAAATTAAATGCCTTATTTATCGGCAAGCTACTGTGCCACCCGGTATCAGTGGTTGGCACTGGCAGTGGGCACACTACAGTCAGTGGAAGTGGGCCTGACACACACTAGCAGCAGGCAAGCAACTGAAATTACACTAAAGTGTAAAAATTAAATGCCTTTTTTGATGCAAAGTACTGTGCCACACGGGATGACAGGGGTGGGCACTGGCAGTGGGCACACTACAGTCAGTTGAAGTCGGCCTGACACACACTAGCAGCAGGCAAGCAGCTGAAATTACACTAAAGTGTAAAATGAAATGCCTTTTTTATGCAAAGTCCTGTGCCAGCCGGTATGAGTGGTGGGCACTGGCAGTGGGCACACTACAGTCAGTGGAAGTCAGCCTGACACACACTGGCAGGCAACTAACCTTAGATTAAAGTGTAAAAATTAAGTGCCTTTTTTTATGTAAAGTCCTGTGCCACACGGGATGACAGGGGTGGGCACTGGCAGTGGGCACACTACAGTCAGTTGAAGTCGGCCTGACACACACTAGCAGCAGGCAAGCAGCTGAAATTACACTAAAGTGTAAAAATTAAATGCCTTTTTATGCAAAGTCCTGTGCCAGCCGGTATAAGTGGTGGGCACTGGCAGTGGGCACACTACAGTCAGTGGAAGTCAGCCTGACACACACTGGCAGGCAACTAACCTTAGATTAAAGTGTAAAAATTAAGTGCTTTTTTTTTATGCAAAGTCCTGTGCCACACGGGATGACAGGGGTGGGCACTGGCAGTGGGCACACTACAGTCAGTTGAAGTCGGCCTGACACACACTAGCAGCAGGCAAGCAGCTGAAATTACACTAAAGTATAAAAATTAAATGCCTTTTTTATGCAAAGTCCTGTGCCAGCCGGTATGAGTGGTGGGCACACTACAGTCAGTGGAAGTCAGCCTGACACACACTGGCAGGCAACTAACCTTAGATTAAAGTGTAAAAATTAAATGCCTTTTTTTGATGCAAAGTCCTGTGCCACACGGGATGACAGGGGTGGGCACTGGCAGTGGGCACACTACAGTCTGTGGGCCTGCAGCTCCTCACACACAGGCAGGCCAGGCAACTGCAATATGTATATAATGGGAAAAAAAAAGCAGACTAATGTTGCAGCCCTAAAAAGGGCTTTTTGGGGTGCTGTCAGAACGCTGTCCTTACAGCAGAGATCAGATGAGTCTTTCATGACTGGAGTGGACACTGAATTCACTAGCCTAGCTATTGATTTCCCAATTAAATCAGCAGCAACTACACTCTCCCTCCTCTCACTAAGACTGCAGCTTCAGAATGAATCTAAAATGGATGCTGTGCAGGAGGTGGGAGGGTCTGGGAGGGAGGGTATGCTGCTGATTGGCTGGAATGTGTCTGCTGACTGTGAGGTACAGGGTCAAAGTTTGCTCAATGATGATGTATAGGGGGCGGACCGAACATCGCATGTGTTCGCCCGTTGAGGCGAACGCGAACAAGCTATGTTCGCCGGGAACTGTTCGCCGGCGGATAGTTCGGGCCATCTCTACTGGAGGACGAGGAGGATGAGGCGGAGATGGAGGAGGATGAGGATGAAGCGGGTTCACAGCGGGGTGGCACCCGACACAGCTCAGGCCCATCACTGGTGCGTGGCTGGGGGGAGACGGAGGACGATGACAATACGCCTCCCACAGAGGACAGCTTGTCCTTACCTCTGGGGAGCCTGGCACACATGAGCCACTACATGCTGCAGTGCCTGCGCAACAACAGCAGAGTTGCCCACATTTTAACGTGTGCGGACTACTGGGTTGCCACCCTGCTGGATCCCCGGTACAAAGACAATGTGCCCACCTTACTTCCTGCACTGGAGCGTGATAGGAAGATGCGCGAGTACAAGTGCACGCTGGTAGACGCGCTCCTGAGAGCATTCCCAAATGTCACAGGGGAACAAGTGGAAGCCCAAGGCGAAGGCAGAGGAGGAGCAAGAGGTCGCCAATGCAGCTGTGTCATGGCCAGCTCCTCTGAGTGCAGCGTTAGCATGGCAGAAATGAGGAAAAGTTTTGTCTCCACGCCACAGCTAACTGCACCACCACCTGATACGGAACGTGTTAGCAGGAGGAAGCATTTCACTAACAAGGTTGAACAGTACGTCTGCACACCCCTCCACGTACTGACTGATGGTTCGGCCCCATTCAACTTCTGGGTCTCCAAATTGTCCACGTGGCCAGAGTTAGCATTTTATGCCTAGGAGGTGCTGGCCTGCCTGGCGGCCAGCGTTTTGTCTAAACGTGTATTCAGCACGGCAGGGGGCGTCATTACTGACAAACGCAGCCGCCTATCCACAGCCAACGTGGACAAGCTGACGTTCATAAAAATGAACCAGGCATGGATCCCACAGGACCTGTGCCTCCCTTGTGCAGAATAGACATTTATAACTGCCTTCCCCTCAAACATGTATTCTTGTACTCTGGGGCACTTGTTTATTGAATCCTCATTTTTTTTTACTTTACCATGATCTTGCGGTGCAACCCAAAGTTGAATGAACCTCTCCTCTGTCTGGGTGCTGGGACCGAAATAACTGAAAGTGACCTTCTCCGGTGGTGGGTGATATGACGCATGATTCCTTGCTGTGGGACCTCTCTCCTCGGTCTGGGTGCTGGGCCGAAATATCTGAAAGTGGCCTTCTCCAGTGGTGGGTGATATGACTCATGATTCCTTGCAGTGGGACCTGTATCCTCGGTCTGGGCCAAAATAACTGAAAGTGGCCTTCTCCAGTGATGGGTGATATGACGCATGATTCCTTGCTGTGGGACCTTTCTCCTCTGTCTGGGTGCTGGGCCAAAATAACTGAAAGTGGCCTTCTCCAGTGATGGGTGATATGACGCATGATTCCTTGCTGTGGGACCTCTCTCCAATTGATATTGGTTAATTTTTATTTATTTTATTTTATTTTAATTCATTTCCCTATCCACATTTGTTTGCAGGGGATTTACCTACATTTTGCTGCCTTTTGCAGCCCTCTAGCCCTTTCCTGGACTATTTTACAGTCTTTTTAGTGCCTAAAAGTTCGGGTCCCCATTGACTTCAATGGGGTTCGGGTTCGGGATAAAGTTCGGGTCGAGTTCGGATCCTGAACCTGAACGATGTAAATAACAAAAGATAAAAACGGTCCTAAGACATTATTTTTTTGCAAATTTTCCATTTTAATCCATTTTTCCAGTAACAAAGTAAGGGTTAACAGCCAAACAAAACTCAATATTTATTTCCCTGATTCTGTAGTTTTCAGAAACACCCCATATGTGTTCGTAAGCTGCTGTAAGGCCAAATGGCAGGGCATAGAAGGAAGGGAACGACATATGGTGTTTGGAAGGCAGATTTTGTTGGACTGGTTTTTTGACACTATGTCCCATTTGAAGCCCCCCTGATGCACCCCTACAGTGAAAACTCCAAAAAAAGTTACCCCATTTTGGAAAGTACGGAATAAGGGGGCAGTATTGTTTGTACTATTTTAGGGTAAATATGATTTTGGTTTCTCTATATTACACGGCCGCCTTACATCAGCTAACCATGCTGCCTTGATACATATACACAGATGTGCCCTGGTCCCCTGACGATTCTGGAGTTTATCTCATACAATAGGATGAAACGCGTTGGGATCTTGCCATGACTCATCTTATCTAGCCCTCCTCGTCAACATAAGTTGAGCTAGCTTTGCATTTCTAGTGAGGAGTTAGCTAGTCATTTTTGTCTCCCTTCCCTTCATTTAGGGTTTGATTAGGGATTTGTAACAGGGACAGGTTCCGGGTGGGGCCGCTCTTATCAGGGCGATGACTCCGCATTAGTGAGGATCATTAGGGTGGTATAGATCTAGCAGGGATAAATTGGAGTAGATCCCTGTCCTGTTATACTGATCTGATCCCCCTTATTTTTACCCTCCACTACGGCTCCGCCCACCTGATCCCGTTCTGTTTTGGAGGACTGCCGACATTGAGGACGACCAGAAAGGTACCATCTGGCATCCTCACACAAAAAGACCTGACTGAGTCCATCCTTCTTAGCCGGGAACTGGTAAGACGGTTCCATTTTTTGACGTCTGTCATCTATGTTTGGATTAATTTAGGGGTTCTTATTTTATCATAACTATTAAAAGTTAAGTTTTAGGTTCTTTCCCTACTTTTTGTTTTTTTCTATTATGTAAGCCTCACAAAGTGACTTCAGACCTGAACTGGTCCCTAAAAGTGGGTTTTTGAAAATTACTGAAAAATTTTAAGATTTGCTTCTAAACTGCTAAGCCTTGTAACGTCCCCAAAAAATGAAATGGCATTCCCAAAATGATCAATACATGAAGTAGACATATGTGGAATGCAAATCAATAACTTTTTTTGGCGGTATTACTATGTATTATAGAAGTAGAGAAATTGAAACTTGGAAAATTGCAAATTTTTCTAAATTTTTGGTAAATTTTGTATTTATTTATAAAATTTTATATAAATTTTGCAACTCCATTTTACCACTGTCGTGAAGTACAATATGTGAAGAAAAAAAACTATCTCAGAATGGACTGCATAAGTAAAAGCGTTTAAAAGTTATCACCGCATGAAGTGACACTTGTCAGATTTGCAAAAAACGGCCGAGTCCTTAAGGTAAAATAGGGCTGAATCCATAAGGGGTTAAATGTTTAAATAATAAATATGTAGAATTAGAGAAATAACCTGTGGAATTATCTATACAATTCATATGCTAAAATTGCTCAAGAGATAGCATTATGTAGCATGACTATAAAAATCTGTCTCTATTTTTACCTCCAATATTCTATTAGAACTAGAGTTGATCGAGCAACCAAAGTGCTCGGGTGCTCAGGCTGAACACATCGGGATGCTCAGGTGCTCTTTAGAGCACCCGAGTATAATGGAAGTCAATGAAAGAACCCGAGCATTAAACCAGGCACCCCCTGCTCTGAAAAGGGGAGGGTGTCTGGTTCATAGGAAAAGGTCAGAAATTGATGTAAACACCAGCAAAATGGTTCAAGGAACAGAATGGGGGGGGGGATGTCTGGATGCATCTTGGACTCCCAGGTCGCTGCGCACACGTTACATGTTTTATGCGCACACGTTACACTGAAGATGTGGCACTGGTAATGTCACTGTCTAAAAAAAATAGTCCAATATAACTCCCTACATTGTCTGTTCCTTCCTATGCACAGCTCTCCCTTACTAAGACTGAGTCAGACACGTGCCATATATAGCACCCAATGACGCATTCCGGCCAGGCAATCACTGTAATGCCAGTAACCAACATGGCTACGGCATTATAGTGAGGGCAGTACTTACCTGTATGTTTATTGGCTGTGTAGCAGCCAATAAACGTTCGGGGGGGAGACTTGAGCATTGTGCTCAAGCACACGTGGTATTCGGCCAAATACCACCATGTGCCGAGCATAGCGATGCTCGAGCCGAACTGGTGTTCAGCTGAGCATGCTCGCTTAACACTAATTTGAACCCATTTTTTATGTTTTTGACACTTGTGATTCAGCTACAAGAACAGAAATAAACTGTGCATTATGAGCAGCTTTCAAATTTTTAAAGTTAATGTAACTGTTCACTAGAAAAGCTAATTGACCTTTTGTCAACTTTTGACAATGTAGTGTTCTCAGCAGTTCATCCATTTATTTAGCCATTAGATTTCAGGTGAAGCAAATTGTATTGTTCTCTCTACCTTATTGGTCCTATACATGTATATGTTTTGTTACTTTTGCATGCTAAACAAGCTGAAAAGATTGCTGACCCTAGAACCAATAATTACTGGATACTTTTGTAAAATCGAAATCTCTATGCCCAGGCTCACCTTTGTTTTCAAAAACTGAAAAGATTGACAAGCTTCCAGTCTCAAAATAAAGGCAATTTTGCAAATAACATGTGATTTTGTGATAAACAACAACTGTATGTCTAGCCAGTCTAACTAATATAGTTTTAAAAATATTTTATCTTACAGTTAGAGATGAGCAAAATTCGATTTAGACACTTCGGCGAATCTCTTCAAGAAATTAGCTTTGTTCCGAATGAATTCATCACAAACCGCATTAAATCAGATAGATCCTGGCCTGCCGGGAGAGTGTATCTTGGTGTACCATATTTTTTGCTTTATAAGACGCACCTGAAGATAAGATGCACCAAGGTTTTTGAGGAGGAAAATAAGGAAAAAATATTTTGAACGAAAAGTTATGATTTTGGTGTGTTTTGAACTAATGGGGGATCTGTTGATGATGCACTGTTATGGGTATCGGTGGATGATGCACTTAGGGTGGGATCTGTGGATGAAACACTGTTAGGGGAGATCTGTGCATGACACTGTAAGGGGGGATCTGTGGAGAATACATTCTTATGGGGGATCTGTGGATGACACACTGTTATAGGGTATCTGTGGATGTTATGTCATTATAACCCCCATCATCCTAAAGAATACACCAATGTACTGCAGGTACTGTACATTAGTGTATTAGTGTAAAGATGAGGGGCGTTATAGTCATATTTAAAATAAACACTGTCCAAGGACTGTTTTTCAGTTGCCATGTGTCTATATTAAATATGACTATAACCCCCTCTTCCATAGGAATCCACACATACACTGCAGTACATGGGTGCATTCCTATAAATGAGGGGGGGTTATAGTCATATTTAATATAGACAAATGCCAATTAGAGAACATTGTTTATTTTAAATATGACTATAACCCCCCACATCCATAGGAATCTACCTACTCCAGTACATGTGTGGATTCCTATAGAATAGGGGGGGTTATCGTGATTTTATATTTTATATTTTGGAAGCTCATTGGTGGAGGTTGAGTTAGAGGTGGGAGTGGGGGAGCAGGATGTGCTGGATGCCGGCAGCAGAGAGGAGAAGGGGATCCTCCGGCTGTGCTGTGGTGAGTAAAGGACGTGCGGGATGGCGGCATTACAGAGCATACAAAGAAGCCGCCAGCCCGCCCAACGATAGTGCACATGGAAACGCGGGCTGCCGGCATCATTCAGCATTTAGTGAAGCCGCCAGCCCACCTATCAGTGCCCCGATGTATGCTGCGCCCGGCCACACTAACTTTCATCTGCCCGTCCGCCCACCTGCATTGAGTCCCATATGCCCGCCAGCATGAGTGCGACAAGGCCGCCCGTCCACAGTCTCAAGGCAGCTCAGGAGCAGTTGGTGAGAGCTCCTAAGCTGCCTCAGCCTGCACATTTGGGGTCACCTTGCGTTTATGGAAGCTGGTGACCTGTCGCGAGCAAATAGAGGCGGTAAGTTTGAATTTTTTGCTTCAGGTTAAATAGATTTGCTGACACAAAGCACAAGGAAATTCGGCTTCTAGGCGAATCAAATTTATCCTGAAATTCAGATTGAATTTCACTTCGTGGGATTCGATTCGCTCATCTCTAGTTCTAACGATCAGTGGAGGTCTCAACACTCAAGCAGAGCAAAACACTCAAGCAGAGCAAAACCCTTCATATATTGCGATTACATTTTTCAAAGTTCAGTGACACTTTAAGATCTCTTTGATCCTTTTTTATTTAAGTTGGCAATAGAAAAGTAAAGATTATTTTTAAAAATGTTTGCAAATTCAGACATTCAGGAAATTTTGACTGCCATTTATTTAAGTTTTATTAGGTTCACATAATTTCCAATTAGTTTATTATCAGTATTATCACTTGTTTTACTCCCTTGTTGTGTAGTTTTTCTTACTTAGGTGAGAACTGTTGTTCTGCATGTTTTACACTTGTAATATCCTCTTTGACTGCTAAAGCTGTGCTGTAGATGAACAGATTGTAAAGTCAATAAAGTGAACATTTACTAGGTTCTAACATAGCTCATATGCAAATAAGTTGAGAATTATACATAAAAGGGCAATAAATGCATATTACCCAAGCAATGAATGATAACATTCATGAGGTGTTATGATTCTATTATACAAAGCCTGAGGATGACAAAAAATTCTGAGAGTTCATAGTTTCCAAGGAATATTCGTGTCTTGGAATATATGTGTACTAATACCCGCTACCAATAGTAATTTCTTATTTAATAGCAAAATTAAATTACTTTCCGACTCAGACTGTACTTTTGTTGATCCCATACAGGTATACTTGTCTTTACTACTTTTAGCATTCTATTTTCATTTAGTTAATATGCAAAGCTTTAGAACAAAAGCATGATAGTTAAGGGGGAAAATGCTATAAAAGGAAGGTTAGGTATTCACAATTGTCATTCACAATCATACTTTTATTGGATTAGAAACCAACTAATCAAACTTGCATGGAATTATGTTAAATGACTCTGCTATGAAAAGCATGGATGCCTTTTGGACAATCAACAAACAGTGTGCACTTTTGAATGGGAACCAGAGCAGAAATTTTGGTGCCAAAGCATTCACTAAAGAGAACTACTGAACCAAGCTGTACTGTGTTCTACTGTAGAAAGACTGAAAGAGCATGTTGATTTCATATGTAAAGGTCATCAGTTCATTTTTCATTTAAGTGAGGATAGGATTGGAAAGTGGGAACCATTTTGTGAGGCAGAAATAAGCGCGTGTATCGTGTCAGCGCTGCTAGGCAACAAGAAACGCTCACCCAGGCAGCGCCGCTGACAGATACACACAGGGCAAGCAGTATGTGCATGCCCAGTACAATTACATAGTGATAGCTGCACCAAGGATATTTAAAAGCAGGAGAGCACCCCAGTGGCAGGATAAAAGGTACACCTGTGGTCGAAGTGAATAGAAGCAGTACTCAATGACCAGAAAGGGGGAAATAAGTGTAACCCTATTCATTTAAGGGAAAATAACAGTGTGCATGAAAATACAAAAATATATACCTCTATATATGTCCCAATTAGATAATAAACGGGGAAGGCCATATTAATGTCAGATTGTCAAGTAGTAACAGAAAACGGGAAGGGAAGAACGGTGTCAATTGTTCAGAAAAAGCAATTGAATAAAGCAACTAAAATTTTGTTGTTCATTCAGCCCTAATGGGTTCATAGTTTGCAATTTAAAGGTCCAAAATGCATCACTCTGGAGGATCTTCTTGTCCTAGTCCCCACTGTGCAGTGGGTAGGGGACCTTCTCAATGCCAACAAAGCAGATGTTCATTTTTTTCCTGCTATGTGTCTCCGCGACATGCCTTGCTATCGTGGTATGTCTCGCATTTTGAATGTCCCCCATATGTTCTCCTATACGTCGCCGAAATTCTCTCCGTGTCTTGCCAACGTATTGGACACCACACGTGCAGGTGATCAGATAAACCACACCTCTGGACCGACAATTGATGAATTCACGAATTTTAAAGTCGGAGCCAACAACTTTGTTCTTAAATGATTTGGTGGTGTGTATTATCTCACAGGAACTACAATTACTACAGCAGTAACACCCTGCCGGGGGACCCCTCAGCCACATTCTTTGATATTTCACAGGTGCACGCTCAAGGTTACTATGCACTGTGGTCCCTCAAACTCCTGCCTCGTCTGTAGATGATGGCCGGTTCCAGTCTCACCACCAAGCATAGGTAGGGATCCATGCGCAAGATTTCCCAATTCTTGGAAATGACCTCTCTCACTTTGCTAATGATCTTCTGGGAATCACCTACAGGGTTTTTAGGCTGTAGCAATCCAATGCGGTCCTCATTACATGCTCATTGGAAGACTGGGCGTAAAACCCTGTCAGAGTACCCTCTTTCGCGAAACTTAGTTCTCAATTCATTCACCTGTTGTCTGAACTCCTGTTCCTCCAAACAGTTGCGTCAGAGTCGTAGGTATTGGCCAGTAGATATTCCTCTTTTAAAAGGGATGGGATGATTGCTTTCCCACCGTAACAGTGAATTTGTGGCTGTGGGTTTATGAAAGATGGTAGTTGTCAAGTTACCACTATCAGACCTATTAATACGCACTTCCAAAAAGGGCAGTTGGTCTTTTGTAATATCAAAAGGTAAACTTTAGGTTAATTGTGTTGTTATTTAACCTATGGACAAAGTCACAGAAGTCACCCTTAGACCTGCTCCATATGACATCAATGAAGTGGGTTCACAGGACAACATCTGCCTTCCCTGGTAGTGGAAAATGACGAATGACGGCAGTATGTCCAGTGAATCCTTTTATTGGAACTCGCCTCAGCAAACATGTGCTCAAATAGCAAAACAGTTATGTTTCGGCTATACACTCGCCTTTATCAAGCCTGGTACAATGTGAATACCACAGTGCTATTATAGTGTATACCCCTCCCCCAACGTGGAGTGGGCAGCCAATCAATCCAAGGCTCCCACCCCCCAAAAAGAGGATAACCAATCACATAGGTAACTCCGTACATAAAAATTAAACCACATATGTGATCAGTTAAAATATGCATGTGTCTCATTAAAAATATCATGGTGGATGTGCTAACCTCTGCCATGCTTCGCCGAAATCCATACAGCGCGTCTCCATCATTTCAGTGCGCATGTTCGTTCATACGTGCACCCGATCGGCTCCATCTGTGTATGAGGCAGGAAGCGAATCAAATGCATCATTGGCCACATGATTGCCAGGTCACCTGACCACAGGTTCCACCCTGCTCACAGGCCACATAATCATCAGGTCACCTGACCCCAGGCTCTGCCCTGCCCACCCGCACAGAGTCCATCAGAGCACACCAAATACCAACACTGCTTCATGTCAACATGTGGAAATGCATCTCGCTTACAGTAAGATACGATATTTCAATATGAACTAGGAGAATTAGCTGCATATAGCAGTATATTATACCTCCCATCATATCTGCATTGCAGCGCAGTGCCCATTTCCATATCAACATGAAAAACCGCATCCCAATGAAATGCAGCGTAGAAACTCTTTGCACATGGAGATCCCTGGCGCATGGTCAGCCACCCCATTCAACATGAGTACACTATACACATAAACCAAAGTGAAAGGTTAAAAACAACACATATACACTAATACCAAGTAAAAATACACAGATTTAAAGGCTACTTACACTGAAGTCAATATTGAGACTATGGTTGCAGGGCCTTCAATTCAAATATCCATTTAAGTTCCTTCCTGCGCAAAATCCGATCTTTATCACCACCCCTCCTCAGTACATAATGCAGAATCTCAACTGGTTGACTGAGTGTCCCCACCCAACAAAATGCTTTGCCACCGGTTTATCCATTTGTTGTTTTCTAATGGTACCTTTATGTGAATTAATGTGTTCATGGGCCTCCATGGTGGTCTCCCCTATATAAATCAACACATAGGGGCACAGGTTCATATAAATAACATCCTTTGATCTACATGTGTAGAAATCCTTGATCTTGTACTTCTTGCCACTGTAGGGATGGGCAAATGTATCACCTTTGAGCATATTGCCGCAGTTGCAGCACCCAAGGCCGGGAAAACTTCCCAACTTCCTCGGTGCAAGATACCTCTGCCCATCACCATGTGGGCCAGCCAGTACTAAAACAATGGATTGTATCCCCTTTGTGTTAACATTTGGTTCACACAGTGAGGATATTGTGCGTATTTTTTACGCAAGGAATGGCATACCTTGCAGAGGGGTTTACCATCAATAAGGGAATTTGAGAATCCCCCTATAATGGCGTACAAAAGAAGTACGAATTTACGGGATAGATTGGTCAAAACTGACTTGGATGGCCCACATGGTGATGGGCAGTGGTATCTTGCACCGAGGAAGTTGGGAATTTTCCCTTTCATCCTCCATGACGGCATACCATGAGAGATGACCCGCCTCCAACCAGGTAGGGACAGGAAGTATAAAACATTCATGAGGTGTTATGATTCTATTATACAAAGCCTGAGGATGACAAAAACGGACCCTCCTCCAGCAAAGCCTCTGTGTCTTCCTGTCCCTCCAGGTGGGAGACGGGTGTTCACTCATGGCAAACTGTCATGGGTCCACGTTCTGTTAAGGCAGCAGAGGTGGGAAGTCAAGGAATGCCTTACACATGTCGGCAGGCAGCTCCTACCTCCTATATTGGAGTTGTTCAGGTGCTGGGCGTCTTGGTAAGGGACCCTGCCGTTCTCCTCCCTTCTACCGCGCCGGGGGGGAGCCATGTGTTGGCCGGACACTTATTTAGTTCCTCCGGCATACAGCTCCTCATCGCGCCGACTTCGACGCTTGCGATGACGTCACCGGAAGTCCGGTGCGTTCCACCGGGACTTCCGGGTAGTGCGACGACCGGAAGGGGCGGAGCTATTAAAAGGCGCGCCAGATCAAGACGGAGGTCGCCCACTGATCTGAGGTCTGCAGGTGAGGGGTGATTTAAGAGGGGCTGTAAGCTAGCTATGATGGCTGACACTGCAGCAGGACAGATGGATCCCTCAGGAAATGCTACCACCGTGAGTTCCCTACAAGGGATAAAAGGGATGTGGTTTTATACTTTGGTATTAATGTCCTCCCCTCTGTTATGTTTCTTTTCTCATTCCGGTTGCCTGCAGAGTGATAAAGATGTGGCTAAAAAAGCAAAAACTTCTAGTAGTATGAAGTGTGTGAGTTGTGCTGCAAAATTGCCTGACAAGTATAGCAGGAAGTTTTGTAAGAACTGCACGGCTGCTATGGCCAAAGATTTAGTTCCGTCCATTAGGGATGAGTTAAGGGACGTGATTAGGGAAGAGATGCGTTCTGTCTTGTCTGAACAGCCCACTTCCAATCCTGTCCCGGCCAGCCACAAAACTAAATCAAGAGGCAGAGAATGTGTATCTGCTTCTTCCGATTTAAATACAGATCCTGGATCTGATAGTGATGAGCTTGATGTTTCTTCGGGTTCTGACTCAGAATTCCGAAGTTTTCTCTTTTCGTCCGAAGATGCTAGTGAATTAGTCAAAGCAATTAGGACGACAATGGATCTTGCTGATGAAAAAATTCACAGATCTGTCCAAGATGAGATGTATGGGGGTCTTGAGCATAAAAAAAGACGTGTATACCCAGTACATAATAACATGATGGACATGATTAAAAGGGAGTGGAAATCACCAGATAGGAGACTGTTGATTTCCAGAACAATGAGACATAGACTTCCGTTTAGTGACGATGACGAGACCTATTAACGACCTGTCCTAAGGTTGACGTATCCCTCTCTAAACTGGTTAACGGTTCAAATTCCCTGCCTTTTGAGGATGGACAAAAAAGTAGATTCCACTTTAAAGAAAACCTGGGAATATGCGGCAGCAATGTTTAAGCCTAATCTTGCAGCCACCTCAGTTTCCCGTTCCATGAAAAAACGGTTACAACGACTAGAGGTACTCGTTAGGGAAGGTGCTCCGTATGATAGTTTAACACTCAGTTCACACTTTCGCGTAAAACGCCGCGTTCGAACGTGCATAAAAACGCACAACGGTAAAGGAACCATGCATTCCAATGGGGGTGGTTCACACTTGCGCTTTTTTATGCGCGTTCGAAGGCGCCTAAAAACGTCCGACGCATAAGCAAGTATGTTCGCGTTAATTCGGGCCTTTTTTTGAGCGTTTGGTGCCAATAGACTTCAATGGAAAACGCGATAGGCGTGTTGTTCGGGCGTTTGTGCAGCGTAAAACGCGCCTATGGACGCAAGTTTGCAACATTCTGGAAAGGCCAAAACAACAGGAGCAAAGCACACAGAGTTTAGCTGGAGAGCAGCCATGGAGGAGGCCTGTGATTCAGAAAACATTATCAGGCTGGTGCAGGCGAAACGGTGCCTATATGACACCCAAGACCCCCATTATAAAAACCGCAGGGTCCGACTGCAAGCCTGGGAGGACATTTGCAAGTCCATCTGGCCAGAGTGGCCGCAGTTTACCAAGAGTGTCCGACAAGGCAAAGGTATGTGTGATTTACTTTCTGACCTCAAAATCTAGTGTGCACTGCTGTCCAAAATATTATATGTAATAGCTCAGGCCATCTTTTTCAGCACGGCTTGAGGTGATGTCCAACTGCACATACACAAATGGTGGCCTGTCTTGTACTTGCTGGAGCCTTGCAGGCATGCATGTAGCTGTATTTTGCCATCACCTACAGGGCCGCACAATCACCACACTTCTTATAGTATATGGCCACTCAATTTGCCTAGTTAGCCTTGCCTCATGGGCACATAACAATTTGGATACAGTACCCTCTGGCCTGTAGTAATTGCCTGCTGCTGTGTGTCACCTGTTTTATAGGTGTAATTATGCTAGCAAACGGCACAAACTGTGGGGGCTTTCAGAATGGTTAGTTTCTCCTCCTACATGTTATGTCTCCCTTCTAGTGAGGTCTGTGTAGGAGTTGTATGTGGGATGTGTCAGTTGTTATGTGGCCAGTTCGTATTTGCCCTTGCGCACATTATGGGGCAGTCTAATGGGCCAGTAATATCAATCAAGTAGAAATGGTTCAGCTAAATAGTGTTTTTATGCGCAGTGTATGTAAGCTAATGATGGGCAATGTAGAGAAGTTGCTCTAATTGTGGCCTTGTTATGCGGAATTTTAACTTGCTAGTGAGGTGACGTATGTAATCCAATATGACTGATAGTGGCCTATGTATTTATGGACACATTTCTGTCCCTCCAGCCGTTTCATACATGCTACTGTCATCATGCTCTGCCATAGCTTCATACACAGTTAGCATGGTAGTTTTTGTGATTTCAAATCAGCTGGAGGGCAGCGTTTCGGCGGCGATATTTTTTTTGTACATTCGCATTTATAGCCACATGAATGGCCACATTAATTGCTCCCTCATTCGGAATGAATCTAATGGCCGAGTCTTTACAACAAAATTGTGTGACCTAATTTCGCCCACCATTTGCTTGTTACCACACGTAATTGTAATATTGCCTTCTAAAGGGGACTCTCCACGGGCCATAATATATCATAAAACATGTTGAGACAAAAAGGCTCAAACTGAAAATTTTAATTAGGCAATTATCAGCAAACAATAAAGAAAATGTTACTTAGGACGCTAATTAACATAAACAAAGTAACTCAAGCATATTTAAATGGCTTCCAACTGCCAAGGTAACGCCCCATGTGGCGACATAAAATAAGCGGTAAACTGCTCCCGCACTGCTGCACCTTGTCTGTGGCCACGCACAACACTGGGACGATGACTCTGCAGGGAATGGCTGAGGGAATCATCGAAATTAAAGCCGTCTCTTGCCCGCACAAAATTATGGAGTACGCAGGCTGCCTTAACGGCCGATATGGCAGTCTCCAATTTGAGGTGAATGGGTGTGTGGAGAAACCGCCATTTGTTGGCGAGTATGCCAAAAGCGCACTCCACAACCCTGCGCGCTCTAGTCAGCCGATAATTGAAGACTCGCCTTGCTAGAGAAAGTCCCCTGCTGGAATACGGCCTCATTAGGTTTTCGCCCAGCGCAAAGGCCTCGTCGGCAACGAAAACAAAGGGCATCGCTGGTGAAGTGGTGCCAGGCAGTGTGGTGTGGTCAGGGAGATCCAGAGCCTTGTCCTGTAGCATTTTGCCAAATTCCGAATGGGCAAAGACTGCAGAGTCTGACCTACTGCCATATGAGCCCACATCTATGTACCGGAAGCTATAGTTGGCATCATACATCGCAAATAGGACGAAAGAAAAATATTTTTTATAATTATAATATTGGCTGCCACTTCGAACCGGCTTCTTTATGCGGATATGTTTGCCATCTATAGCTCCGGCACAGTTGGGGAATTGGCAGGTTTTCTGGAAGACATCCACGATTTCCTTCCACTGCTCCATATGCGGTTGGGCCATCACTGCTGCATGAAGCGCATCCCATATTGCCACGCAGGTTTCACGGATGATCATACTTGCAGTGGATTTCCCTACCATAAACTCATAATGTAGACTGTACCTGAAATGAGAAAAATATATATTTAATATGAACGTATTGTTTTTGTTTTTTAGTCAACACTATAAAAAAAAATGGAAAAGTCTCAAGGACGCTTTCATACGACATCACCCACACGCTCTTGTTATGTGCATGCGGAGCAAATGGCCTTCTTGATTCCCTGCACTGAAATGAGGAGGAAAGACACTGTACTACACATTGGGGAGAGGATGTGGCATGACATAACGTCACATATATTCACATTGATATGGGGAACATACTTAACTATATTTTTCTCGTTAACAGGACAGAGAGTAGCTGGGAACATAGTCAGGCTGCAGATGAGGCGGAAGATGACTCTGGCCACACTCGGGACAGCGAGCCAGGCCCATCTACTGCGGCAACCAGTCCACCAGGGACAGAGGGCCCTCCGCCGCTTACAAGCCCCACACAGCCAGGCCCATCTGTGCCAGAGGCCACTCGCCAGCAAAGGCCCAAAAGGAGGAGAGTTGAACGGCATGAGGACCGACTGATAGCCAGCCTGGATGCCCTGGCACATCCCGTTCCAAAAATGTCCAGTCACGGGCACTTTCTTCTCAGTCTGGAGGACCGAATGCAAAATGTGCCCAGACCGCAACTCACCAAAGTCCAAGAGATGCTGACCCGAACGCTGGACACTTTTGCTATACCGTTCCAGGAAACCCAGCCGGGCCCCCAGCAGGCCACACAGCAGGCCACACAACTGGCCACACAACTGGCCACACAACTGGCCACACAGCTTGAACCTGTAATGGCACAACATCAGGCCCCGCAGCTGTCCCCACACCAGGCCACAAAGCTCGCCCAACAAGTGGCAACTGAAATGGCTACAGAAGTGGCCACTGAAATGACCACCAAAGTGACTTCGAAAATTGCTTCCATGCATGCCCCTATGCCGGCTCCTATGCAGCCTCCTCTCCCGGCTCCTAGGCAGCATCCGATTCCGGCTCCAAGGCAGCTTCCGATTCCGGCTCCTAGGCAGCGTCCGATTCCGGGTCCGATGCAGCCTACTATGCAGGCCCCTAGGCAGGACCCCCAGTATGGCCAACAATATGGCCATCAACATGGTCCACAATTTAGCCAACATGGGCCAACACATCCCACTACATATGGGCAACTATATCCACAGCAATATGCTCCACAGGGATCCCAATATGCTCCACAGTATAGTCAACCATCGGAACCTGTGCAACAATATGGCCAATACTATGGCCAACATTACGACCAACATGGCCCCCAAGATGGTCCACATTATGGCCACCAGTATGGCCTGACCACCTCCACAAGCACCACCACCAGCACACAGGCCAATGCCGAGCTTCAAACGCGGCAAACCACTCAAACAAGGCGGGATCCGGAACCAGAAACAACCGGCACAGATTATGAGGACCTGTGAGAAATGGTACTGCGATTTAAAGTGCCGGTAGTTGAAGTGCCAACTACTTTAGTTATATTCTGTTAAAAGGATTATCATATTTTGTTTGCATTTTGCACAAATGTTATGTGCAGTTTAGAGTACTCCGTTTAAACATGTTGGGGAACGTACTGAGTTTCTTTATTGCCCCAAACATAAAAACAAAATAACTATATGTTTGGAGTCTTTTTTATGGGAAGGGTTACACCTTGCAAAGGTGGCTACATGATGCATGTGCTGAATATTTATGGTAACAAGCATACCGCAGAAACAACACGACTACTAAAATTCAAAAACACTCATATACAGTCGCAACACAATAGACATGTTTGTGAAGGGCCCGATTTATATACTACTTACCGCAAAGTTAGGACCAGTCTTTCAACAGGTGGAATACTGTCCCGCATGAAGGTGTCCTGGTGCATCAAACGACTCTCCAACAGCCCCAGGAGCTCGTCAAAGCTGGAGACGATACAAAGTCAGACAAATAAAAATTACAACATTACTAAACGCTATGCTTAAAAAAACAGATACTACCCACATCACGTATACATACTAACCTGGGGATGGACATTCTCATGTAGCCAAAAAACTGGTCCTCATGGGCACGTAGGTTCTGGTAGAGAGCCCAGAACTGGCCCCTCTCCTGCCGCTGGGCAATGACCGGATGGACCCAGAACCGTCGCCTGCTGTCCCTCCTTCTCCTCAAACGCTCAAGTTGGATTGCAGTCACAAGCACTGTAACATGTCGCCTCCTGTAGCAGTCCATGTTTCCTAAGCACACACTAGATCAGCCACCATGGAATTTCACACCTCAAAAGCACTCAGATTGGCCAAACTATATATAGCGAGGGCTGTTTGGTCATTGGCCCACTATGCAGTCAATCACATAAACGCGCGTCAAACGCGCCTACACTATTTACCAAAACGCTTGAAAAAAACGCGCCTAAACGCCAGTCTTGAACGCACCAAAAACGCTAGGCTTCAAAATGCTCAGGTCTGAACCCAGTGTAAAAGATGCCTTTCCTCTTCTATTAAAAGCAGTTGATTTTGTCTCAGATGCTACAGCAGAGTCAGTGAGAATAGCGGCTAGAACCTCTAGTTTATCTGTGGTAGCAAGAAGAGCCTTATGGTTAAAGTCGTGGACTGGGGACGTAGCGTCAAAAATGAAGCTATGTAGTCTACCGTTTCACAGTAAGTTAATGTTTGGACAAGATCTGGAGACTATTCTGGAAAAGGCTGCAGATAATAAAAAATCCTTTCCCAAAGATACTAGCAAAAGAAAGTTTCCCTTTTATAAAACAAAGAAGAGAGGGAATCTCTATTCCAAAAGGACGGACAGAAGTAGTTGGAAAGGGAAAATCCAGAGTAAAAATAGAGGGTTTTTGTTCACCCCCAAAAATCCCGAAAATTCAAAACGATGACGCCAGCATTTCGGTGGGAGGAAGGCTACAATTTTTTCTAGAGGCTTGGGAGCTCATTACTCAAAATCCCTGAGTTCTAAACATTGTATTAGGAGGTCTCGACATTTTTTTCAGCCTTCCTCCTCCGCCATGTTGGTTCAAGGTAACTCCGGTTCAAAAATCACCCCTTTTTCAAGAAAAGTTAGAAGAAGGGATCAGGAACCTTTTAACCCAAAAAGCCATCATTCCGGTACCTCCACCCCAACGGGGAAGGGGATTCTATTCCTCTGTATTTTTGGTAAAAAAAAACAACCGGAAGTTCAGGTTAATTCTAAACCTAAAAAAACTAAACAAGTTTATAAAATACGAAAGATTCAAAATGGAGTCCCTGAAATCCACCATAAATCTACTAAAAGAAGGGGATTTTTTAGCGTCAATCGACTTAAAAGACGCATATTATCATGTACCCATGTGTATCGAAGCCCAAAAGTTCCTAAGGTTTGCGGTATATCTAGGGGAAGAGATCCACCATTTTCAATTCCAGGTCCTTCCCTTTGGCATCACAACAGCCCCAAGGGTATTCACAAAAATTATGACAGAGGTGATGGTGCATTTAAGAATGAGGAACATTCTGATAGTGCCTTATTTAGACGACCTCTTAATTGTAGGAGATTCGGAAGAAAAACTTCAGAAAAATATTTCTGTGACGTGTCAGGTGTTGACCCAATTGGGATGGATAATAAATTGGGAAAAATCAAAACTTGTTCCTTCACAAAGACTACAATTCTTAGGCGCCTGCTTGGACTCCGTGCTTCAGAAGACTTTTCTACCAGAAGAAAAGGTATCCAGGGTCATGAGGGCAGTTTCGGAATTCACAGAAAATGCCAGTTGCTCAATCAGAGGAGGTATGAAGCTGCTAGGGTCCCTAACAGCGTGCATCCCTGCGGTAAAATGGGCACAATTTCATACTCGTGTTCTGCAGAAATGGTTACTACAAGGTTGGAACAGGAGACAGGAGTCCCTGGATCAGAGGATCATGATTCCCTCCTGGGTAAAAGATTCTCTCCAATGGTGGCTGGACCCAGACCACCTAAGGAAGGGAGTAGGTTGGTCCCCAGAACAGATTCTGATCATCACCACAGATGCAAGCCTCTGGGGATGGGGGGGCTTATTGCTCCTCCCAGTCTTGTCAGGGAAAATGGTCCAGAGAACAGTCAAATCAGTCCTCAAACCTGAGAGAGCTAGGGGCAGTTTGGGAGGCGTTGAAAGTTTTCTCCCAGCATCTGGTGAACAAAGATGTACAGATAAGATCAGACAATGCTACAGTAGTAGCATACATAAACCATCAAGGAGGAACAAGAAGCGAGAAACTAGAAAAATTGTCAGAATAAATATTTTCCTGGGCAGAACTTCACGTAAGAACCTTATCCGCAGTTCATCTGAAAGGTTCTCTAAACAGGAAGGCGGATTTTTTAAGTCGTGTCCCTTTGAGGTCAACAGAGTGGGCTCTGGATCGAGAGATCTTTGCGGATCTAAGCAAGAGGTGGGGTGTCCCACAGATAGACCTATTTGCGTCAGCCCAAAATACGAAAGTGGAAAAATTCTTTTCACTAAACCCACACGATGGGAACATAGGCGTAGATGCTCTGGCTCAAAAGTGGGACTTTAGACTAGCTTACGCGTTCCCTCCTCTGGCACTGCTACCAAGGGTAATAAAGAAGATTCACCAAGAGAGAGCTCCTGTAATATGAATAGCTCCTCTGTGGGCCAAGAAACCTTGGTTTCCTCTGCTAAAACAGATGGCCCTGGGGAGTCCGTGGATTCTGCCATGGACAGAAAATCTTCTTTCTCAGGGTCCTGTCTATCACCCGCAGGTAGAAAGACTACACCTGGCTGCCTGGCATCTGAAAGGTTAACGTTGAGAGCTAAGGGCCTTTCAGATAGAGTAATTGATACAATGGCAGCAAGCAGAAAAACAGTTACGTCAAAGATTTACTCTAGAATCTAGACAAAGTATTGTGACTGGTGCTCACAAACAGGAAACTCTTACCAGGCTTTCTCTATACAGTCAGTTCTGAGTTTTTTGCAAGCAGGTTTTGACAAAGGATTGCGCCCCAATACCCTGAGGGTGCATGTTTCTGCGTTAAGCGCAGTCTTTGATATAAAAATCGCAGACCACCCATGGATCATAAGATTTTTAAAAGGGGCAGATCAGATTAAATCTTTCATTAGGCCATTTGTTCCCCCTTGGGATTTAAACCTAGTTCTGTCAGGTCTAACAATAGCTCCCTTTGAACCCTTGTCAGAGATTGCTCTGAAATATGTTACTATTAAGGTTTTATTTTTGGTAGCGATTACCTCCGCACGCAGAGTTTGTGAGTAGAGATGAGCGAACACCTGGATGTTCGGGTTCGAGAGGTTCGGCCGAACTTCCGGAAAATGTCCGGGTTCGTGATCCGAACTCAACCCGAACTTCATCCCGAACCCGAACCCCATAGAAGTCAATGGGGACCCGAACTTTTGGGCACTAAAAAGGCTGTAAAAGACACCCAGAGGGATAATATACCGCAATAAACGCATTGCGATTACAACTTTGAGCTAACGATCACCATGGGAACGCCTCCTCCAGTAGAATGTACTGTCGGATCTGAGAATTAAGTTGAAATCGCAATGCGATTCTTATATATTTGCTTAATCGCATTGCGATTTCAACTTAGCATTGCTAAATAATTCCATCCATATCGTTAACTTACTGAGTCAGTAAGTTAACAAATATGGATGGAATTATTTAGCAATGCTAAGTTGAAACGGCAATGCGATTAAGCAGATATATAAGAATCACATGATAGTTTAACAGGCCACTTTCATCTAGTTAGGCCCCGGCGCCCAGACAGAGGAGAGTTTCATTCAACTGTGGGTTACATAAAATTTGTATTAAATAAAGAAGTGGCCCGTAGTACAACAAGACATGTTTTAGGCAGTTATTAAGGACTACTCTGCACAAGGGAGGGACAGGTCCTGTGGGATCCATGCCTGGTTCATCTTTATGAACGTCAGCTTGTCCACATTGGCTGTGGACAGGCGGCTGCGCTTGTCAGTAATGACGCCCCCCGCCGTGCTGAATACGCGTTCTGATAAAACGCTGGCTGCCGGGCAGGAAAGCACCTCCAAGGCATAACATGCTAACTCTGGCCATGTGGACAATTTTGAAACCCAGAAGTTGAATGGGGCCGAACCGTCCGTCAGTACGTGGAGGGGTGTGCAGACATACTGTTCAACCATGTTAGTGAAATGCTGCCTCCTGCTAACACGTTCCGTATCAGGTGGTGGGGCAGTTAGCTGTGGCGTGGAGACAAAACTTGTACACATTTCTGCCATGCTAACCCTGCCCTCAGAGGAGCTGGCCGTGACACTGCTGCGTGGGCGACCTCTAGCTCCTCCTCTGCCTTGGCCTTGGCCTTCCACCTGTTCCCCTGTGACAGTTGGGAATGCTCTCAGGAGCGCGTCTACCAGCGGGCGCTTGTACTCGCGCATCTTCCTATCACGCTCCAGTGCAGGAAGTAAAGTGGGCACATTGTCTTTGTACCGGGGATCCAGCAGGGTGGCCACCCAGTAGTCAGCACACGTTAAAATGTGGGCAACTCTGCTGTCGTTGCGCAGGCACTGCAGCATGTAATCGCTCATGTGTGCCAGGCTCCCCAGAGGTAAGGACAAGCTGTCCTCTGTGGGAGGCGTATCGTCATCGTCCACCGTATCCCCCAGCCACGCACTAGTGATGGGCCTGAGCTGTGTGGGCTGCCACCCTGCTGTGAACCTGCTTCATCCTCGTCCTCCTCCACCTCCTCCTCATCCTCCTCGTCCTCCATTAGAGTGCCTTGGCTGGCGACTTGTGAACCTGCCCTCTGCTGCTTCAAAAAACCTCCCTCTGAGCTACTTCTAACAGACTGGCCTGAAAGTCTTAGAATCGAGCCCTCCTCCTCCTCCTCCTCCTCCTCCACCTGGGCCACCTCCTCTTCCATCATTGCCCTAAGCGTTTTCTCTAGGAGACATAGAATTGGTATTGTAACGCTGATAACAGTGTCATCGCCACTGGCCATGTTGGTGGAGTACTCAAAGCAGTGCAGCAGGGCACACAGGTCTCGCATGGAGGCCCAATCATTGGTGGTGAAGTGGTGCCGTTCCGCAGTAAGACTGACGCGAGCGTGCTGCAGCTGAAACTCCACTATGGCCTGCTGCTGCTCGCACAGTCTCTCCAGCATGTGCAAGGTGGAGTTCCACCGGGTGGGCACGTCGCATATGAGGCGGTGAGCGGGAAGGCCGAGTTCCGCTGTAGCGCAGACAGGCGAGCAGCGGCAGGATGTGAACGCCGGAAGCGTGCACAGACGGCCCGCACTTTATGCAGCAGCTCTGACATGTTGGGGTAGTGGTGAATGAACCTCTGCACCACCAAATTCAGCACATGCGCCAGGCAAGGGATGTGCGCCAAACCGGCTAGTCCCAGAGCTGCCACGAGATTTCGCCCATTATCGCATACCACCAGGCCTGGCTTGAGGCCCACCGGCAGCAACCACTCGTCCGTCTGTTGTTCAATACCCCGCCACAACTCCTGCGCGGTGTGGGGCCTGTCCCCCAAACATAAGAGTTTCAGAATGGCCTGCTGACGTTTACCCCGGGCTGTGCTGAAGTTGGTGGTGAAGGTGTGTGGCTGACAGGAGGAGCTGGTGAAAGCAGTGGAGGAGGAAGCCGATTTGGAGGAGGAGGCTACAGGAGGCAGAGAATGATGCCCTGCGATCCTAGGTGGCGGAAGGACCTGCGCCAAGGAACTCTCTGCCTGGGGCCCAGCCGCCACTACATTCACCCAGTGTGCAGTTAGTGAGATATAGCGTCCTTGGCCGTGCTTACTGGTCCACGTATCTGTGGTTAGGTGGACCTTGGCACAAATGGCGTTGCGCAGTGCACACTTGATTTTATCAGACACTTGTATGTGCAGGGAAGGCACGGCTGTCTTGGAGAAGTAGTGGCGGCTGGGAACCACATACTGGGGGACAGCCATGGCCATCAGCTGTTTGAAGCTGTCTGTGTCCACCAGCCAGAATGACAGCATTTCAAAGGCCAGTAGTTTAGAAATGCTGGCATTCAGGCCAAGGGCTCGAGGGTGACTAGGTGGGAATTTGCGCTTCCTCTCAAAGGTTTGAGAGATGGAGAGCTGAACGCTGCTGTGTGAAATAGTGGAGACGCTAGGTGACGGTGGCGGTGGTGGTGGTGGTGTCGGTGGCACATCCTCTGTTTGCTGCTCGGCAGGTGGCAACGTTCCTCTCGAGGCGGAAGCCGAGGCAGCAGCGGTAGAGGTAGCAGGGGGAGCCTGAGCGTGTTCCTTGTTTTTGAGGTGTGCACTCCACTGCAGTTCATGCTTTGCATGTAGATGCCTGATCATGCAGGTGGTGCTCAGGTTAAGAACGTTAATGCCTCGCCTCAGGGTCTGATGGCACAGCGTGCAAACCACTCTGGTCTTGTCCTCAGCACATTGTTTGAAGAAGTGCCAAGCCAGGGAACTCCTTGAAGATGCCTTTGGGGTGCTGGGTCCCTGTTGGCGCTGGCCAATAGTAGGCGAACTCTCGGGACGGCGGGTGTTCTGCTTTTGCCCCCTGCTCCCTCTTTGGCTTCGCTGTTGTCTCGGTCTCACCACTGCCTCTTCCTCTGAACTATTTAAGTCAGCGGCACGACCTTCAGTCCATGTGGGGTCTAAGACCTCATCGTCCTCTGCATCGTCTTCCACCCAGTCTTCCTCCCTGACCTCCTCCTGTTCAGTCTGCACAATGCAATAAGACGCGGCAGTGGGCACCTGTGTTTCGTCATCATCAGAGACTGGGTGACTCTGCTGTGGTGGTATTCCCATGTCATCATCATCTGGATACATAAGTGGTTGTGCGTCAGTGCATGGTATGTCTTCCACCGCTAGGGAAGGGCTAGGTGGACGCCCCTGGGAACCCCTGCCAGCAGAGTCTTCAAACAGAAGAAGAGACTGCTGCATAACTTGAGGCTCGAACAGTTTCCCTGATATGCATGGGGGTGATGTGACAGACTGATGGGCTTGGTTTTCTGGTGCCACCTGTGCGCTTTCCGCAGAAGACTGGGTGGAAGACAATGTGGTGAACGTGCTGGAAGCACTGTCTGCCACCCAATCGACTAATGCCTGTACCTGCTCAGGCCTTACCATCCTCATAACGGCGGCATTGGGCCCACCAAATATCGCTGTAAATTCTGCCGGCTACTTGAGGGAGTTGGTTCACTACTTTGTGCGCCTGAGGCCGAACGGCCACATCCTCTGCCAGCAACAGAGACTCCACGGACCCCACCACGACCGCGTCCTCGTCCCTTAATAGAATGTTTTCTCATTGTTGCGATTCAACTCGCACCACAATAAAATATATTATTTTTTAGCCCCAAAATTCCCACACTGGAAGATATACCGTAATTCCTTTTTCCGGTATTAATTACAAGAAAACTGCTGCAAATTGGACACCAGAATTTTTGAAATGCTACTTATGTTAAATGAATTCCCACAGTGGGAGAACTATTTCCTTTTCAAAGGAGTAACAACGTGCGGCCTACTATTTTGGGTGTCACCAACACCAGATTGATTAAATTGGCCTTTTTGGAACCAAAATGACAACACTGGACACTATAATGCCTTTTTCTGGTATTAATTACAAGAAGACTGCTGCAAATTGGACATCAGAATTTTTTAAATGCTACTTATGTTAAATGAATTCCCACAGTGGGAGAACTATTTCCTTTTTAAAGGAGTAACAACGTGCGGCCTACTATTTCGGGTGTCACCAACACCAGATTGATTAAATTGGCCTTTTTTGAACCAAAATGACAACACTGGACACTATAATGCCTTTTTCTGGTATTAATTACAAGAAGACTGCTGCAAATTGGACACCAGAATTATTATTTTTTTTTAATCAATGTTTTATTGATTTTTTAAATTTTTCAAAAAGTAACAAGTAGTAACGTTAAGTCACAGAGTACAGTATTAAAGTACAGGTGAAGATGATACAAGTTGCAAGGATAATACAAGTTGCAAAATGGACAGCCATTAAGTTACATGAACGAAGGTCGCTCTAAAAGTTCAAAAACCAAGTAGAAAGAGGTGGCTAGGTACATATCTAGTGAGGATGTATCGAATAAACCAAAGGTTATTAAACATACAAAGGCTATTAAACACACAAAGCTCAGGGCATTGCCAAATGAGGGTAGAGAATACCAGTTTAAGGCGAGTGAGGCGGAAAGGAATTGTAACCTGAGTCCTGTTCCAGCATAAGAGAGACAAAGGGACATTTGGTGGCTATGTTGGGCTATTTCTTCATGTGAACAAGACAGAGACAACTTTTAAGGAAGGAGAAGGTTGGACCAACAACATCCTAAGAGGTGTTAGAGAATCTATGGGACCTCCATTTGTCCCATTGTTTAAGGAATGTAGGATGTGACCGGGACTCCCAAGAGGATAGTTCTTCAAAACGATAAAGCTGGTCCACCTTCAGTCTCCAAGTTTCTAGATCAGGGAGGGAGCTCTGGAGCCAATACTTTGGAATGAGTAGGCGTGCTGCAATTAGAAGTTGTCTAAAGAGATATGGAAGTCGAGTTGGGGGGTGGGTAAAGGGGATGTCAGGAGTGCGATCGAGGGAGATAGAGCTATGGAGGTTCTGCAAATATTATTTGCTTGAGCAAATATATCGGTCCACCATCTTTTAATTTTCGAGCATTCCCACCAAAGGTGGAAGAATGTTCCTCTTTCTAATTCACCCCTCCAGCATCTGTCTGATGCCCCATGAGAGTATAAGGCAGATTTGACCGGGGTAATATACCATTGGGTCAAAATCTTGTAATTATTTTCCTGTATACGTATACAGCGAGAAGTTTTGTGAGGCGCCTCAAGGAGTCTGGGAAGGAGGTCGTAAGGAAGGTCAGTTTGAAGGTCTTTCTCCCAGCAACGGATAAAGGCCGGTTTGGTAATGATGGGGGGTGAGCGGAGTCTGCGATATAACATTGAAATAGGTTTATCAGGTGGCTTATCTGTAGAAATGTATGCCTCCAACCATATTAATGGACGTAAAAGTTCACCCTTGGTAGTGTGCTTTTGAATAAAGCTACAAAGCAGTGGGACTAAGGAGAAGTCACAAGGTTTTGGGTCTAGGAGAGAGGAGAGGGTGGTATTGGATAAGGGTTGGCCCATATCATCAAGGAGCGATCTGACCGGGAGGGGGGCTAGTTTAGTAAAGCTAGGGGACGATCTTGTGAGAGATGGATCATATGTCCCTAAAATGTCGCCTATCGTAAGCAGAGGGGAAGGGAAAGGGATATTGCAATGTGTGGAATTGAGCCACGACCAGGTCGTTAGAGTGGCTTTTATAATAGGGTAAGCTTTAAAATGAGTCGGGCGTAGGGCTTCGTTGCCTAATAAGAAAGCCCTGAGAGGTTTGCCCAGTATTGAGCATTCTAGTGCTACCCAAGGTTTATGAGGAGAGCCACGAAGCCAGTCCACAGCTCTAGCCAGGAGTATTGCTTTCCCATAGAGTTCAGGGTCTGGGAGTCCGATACCGCCTTCTGATTTATGTTTAATTAATTTAGAGTAGGCTAGTCTAGCTTTACCGCCATTCCATAGGAAATGGGAGAATTTTTGTTTAAGTGAGGCGTAGTAGGCAGAGGGTACTGGAATAGGGAGGACTTGTTGAAGGTAGGTCAGGCGGGAAGAATAAGTGAGGTGAGAAGGTTTTTCCGACCAAACCAGGAAAGAGTAGGAATCGTTTTATGGAGATTATCAATTGCTTGGAAAATAGAGAGTTTCAGGGGATGTAGTTTAGGGGAAGAGGTCCGCGATTTGAGGGCTAATTTTGACCCCTAGGTATGTGATCGTGGGGGATGCCCAGTTGAACGGTGAATTAGTCATCAGATTTCTTTTGGTGATTTCGGAAATACCGATGCAGATGACAAGGGATTTATTTGCATTGATTTTAAAGTTGGATATGGGGCCAAAACTAGTTAGGTAGCTTTGAATGATTGGCATAGAGGTACGAGGGTTTGAAGTCAGAACTAGTACATCATCAGCAAAGGCCGCTAATTTGTGTTCTACACCTCCCACAGTGGGGCCTTTTATCAAGGGATCAGACCTTAAGGCTTGTAAGAGAGGTTCCATGCATAAGACAAAAAGGAGGGGTGAAAGGGGCAGCCCTGTCGGGTACCATTAGTTATACCAAAAGAGGGGAGAGAGTGCCATTGACCATAACATGTGCTGAGGCATGGGTGTACATTGCGAAAACTGCATTAACGAAGATGTCAGGCAGGCCAAAGCGTAGCAGGGTTAGTCTTAAATAGTTCCAGCTCACCCTATCAAATGCTTTCTCAGCATCTGTACTAAGAAGCAGAAGGGGAGATGAGGTATGGGAGGAATGGCACACCAGGTTCAATACTCTAGAGGTGTTGTCTCTACCTTCTCTGCCTCGGACAAAGCCTACCTGATCTCCATGTATCAAGATAGGTAGGAGTATAGCCAGGCGATTAGCCAACATCTTTGCCAACAGTTTCAAGTCAATGTTGAGCAAAGAGATGGGCCTGTAATTCGCGCAGCATTTATGATCTTTCCCTCCTTTGGTATAAGTGCAATGTGAGCAGTGACCATGTCTCTAGACAAAGGTGTACCCGACAGGGAAAGGTTGCAGACGTCAAGGAAAAGAGGGAGAAGTTGATTTCTGGAAAGATTTGTAGTAAATAGCGGGAGGCCATCCGGACCTGGGCTTTTTCCTTTAGGAAGACTGCGTATAGCTTTTGAGAGTTCATCTGAGGTAAAGGGATGGTCAAGGAATTTTTCTGTGAGTCGGAAAGGGCAGGGAGACAAAGGGTCTGCAAGAAATGATGTACCATATCAGAGTGGGCTTCGAGAGGAATGGGCTGAGGAAGATTGTACAGGTTATAGTAAAAGTCATGAAATTGTTTGGCTATTGAGGTTGTAGAGAATATAGCGTTGCCATCTTTAGAAATCAGTTGGTGGACATAGTTGTTAGATTTCCTAACTTTAATTCTGTGCATAAGGAATTTTGAGGCCTTATCGCCATGTGAAAAGAACTTGTGCTGTGAACTCAGAAAAAATTTAGCTGAGCGGGTTTGCAATAATGCTTTCAATTCAGCCCTAGCACTAGAGAGAGATTGAAGAAGAGAGCTGGAGGGATCTTTTTGTGTTGCAATTCTAAAGAATGGATTTTAGATAGGAGGGAGTCTATTTGTTGCTCTCTGCGTTTTTTGAGATAAGAGCCTATGCTTATAAAATGTCCTCTAATAAAAGGTTTATGGGCATCCCACAGGGTTTGAGGGGAAGTGGAGGGAGTTTGTTTAGTAGGATGTATTCTTCAAGAATGGAAGACAGTTTATTCACTATAGTGGGGTCACCCAGAATAGACTCATTGAGGCGCCAATGGAACTCTCTGGGTATGGGTTGAGGAGCAGCAATTGAGAGAGAGAGGGGGCATGATCTGACAAGTGGATGGAACCGATGTCAGCCTTACGACATAGGTGGAGGTGTGTCTTAGAAATAAAGAGGTAGTCGATGCGGTGATATGTATTATGGACGTGTGAGAAAAAGTATAGTCCAACGTATCTGGATGTAGAGAACGCCACGCGTCTACCACATGGAGGCTCCAGAGCTCTCTCTTCAGGGATTTTAAGGCTCTTCTAGAAAGAGGGATTTGTGTGAGGAGGAATCCATAGCAGGATTCAAGGCTACATTAAAATCGCCTCCTAAAGTAATTATTCCTTCCTGAAAGGAGGCAATTTGTGGGGCTACATTAGTAATCCACTGAGTTTGTTTAGTATTGGGCAGATATAGGTTAACAAACGTGTAGATCTGGGGGCCAATATGTCCCTTGACCATGATAAAACGTCCATCTGGATCCTGAACATGAGAAGCGTACTTAAAGGGGAGGTTTTTTCGAAACCCGATGCTAACTCCACCGGATGCGGAGGAAGGTCCTCCACAGTGGAACCATGTTGGGAAGGCAGAATGGGAAAGGTTGGGGTAGCAGTTGAATTTGAAGTGTGTCTCCTGGAGGAAAACCACATTGGAGCCAGATTTTCGCAGGAGAGAGAAGATCTGGCTTCGTTTTGATGGTGACTTGAAGCCCTTGACATTGTAAGATGTTACGTGTAGGTCAGCCATGTTGTCTTACCGCAAGTGTGGGAGAACAGCGAATATGGCAAACCTCCAGGAGAGGACTTTGAGAAATTGGGTGAATATTGTAGAGATGGTGGGGTACTGGATTAGGTAGTATTAGGCCGTCATCGTTCAGGACACAGATGGATTCAAACCTGTACTGCGAAAGTGAAGGAAAATAAAAACATAAATAAACAAGATCAACATAGTAAGGAACTAAAAAAACGGTTAAACAGGAATAAGGCATTATAGGGCGGTAACTGTACGCCCAGTCAAGTGGGGGGAAGATGGTCTAAAGACCTAACCAAGGTTCCCATGGCACATAACATACTGGGAGAGAAGGTGATAATTGAAGGTAAATCAGACAGTATTGGTGAACAATCGTATCATTTGCAGAGGTATAAAGGTAGTAGGTTGGAACAGGAGCGGATAGTAAGATGAAGAAAGGTAAGAAGGAAGAAGGTTGTAAGTCAGCCAAAGAGGTGAGGTGAGTAGATAAGAACTTTAGGTGAGTAACAGAGGGAGAGAAAGAGATTTAAAGAGATAAGATGTTACTAGTCTTGCAAAAGTCTCTTGGGAGTGGACTGATGCGGTCTTTTCTTGGTTCTTTGAGATTTTGGAGTGCGTTGGATCTCAAACGGCTGGATCACGGGGAGGTCTGGAAGATTGCAGACGTCTGTGTATTGGGCCCAGTCCTCAATGATCAGCGGCTGAATATCCAGGTGAGCGAAGATCGGAGGGAGGTCTGAGTGAGCTGAAACGTTGAAGCGTTTGCCTGCATGTTGGAACGAAAGGCCGAATGGATATAACCACCGATATGGGATCTTGTTTTCACGCAACCAGTCTGTGAGGGGTTTGAGAGCTCTTCTTTTTTTTAGAGTAGATGGGGCTAAGTCTTGGTAGATGGCGATCTGATTTCCATCATATGAGAGATCGCATTGGGCTCGTGCTGCTTCCAAGATTGCGGTTTTTACTTGAAAGTTTAAGAAACGACATATAATGTCTCTGGGGGGTTCATCATGCTTCGGTTTAGGGCGTAGCGCCCTATGTGCTCTCTCAATAGTAATATCTGAGGCATAATCGGGACCCAAGAGGTTGCTGCAAATGGTATGTATGGTATGAAAAAGCTCACCAGCTGATACTGACTCCGGTATCCCTCGGAAACGAAGATTGTTCCGTCGTCCTCTGTTTTCTTGATCTTCTATAGCATTGTGTAAGTCATTGAGGTAAGTACAGCAGAGGGATAGCGACTTAGTTGTGGCCGACTGATGATCAAGCATGGAGGCTTGGTGAGTTTCAATCTGTTCGACCCGGTCCCCAATATGGCGGAAGTCTCTCCGGAGGGCCGCAATTTCAGCCATTACAGGGTCGAGGGCCTTGCTGAGGGCTTGTTCCAGGTATCGCCTGGTTAGAGGAAGATCTTTGGTGATGTGAGTGCTATCATCATCATTGTCCTCATCGGAGAGGTCAGAGGCGGGAGCGGCAGCTTTATGTGCGGGGGCCGGCGCCATCTTTGGTTCTCGTGCTGCGACTGTAGCCGCGGCTTTTTTAAGGAATTTCTCCATATCTCCGCTCAGAGATTGCGGTTTGGTAAGAAGGGGAGTCTCACCGGACTTAGGATTCCCGATTTTCACCATTGTTCTCTCTGTTAGCTGGAGTTAGCTGGTGCCTAGGGCAGATTGGATTACAGAGCGAGCTGCAATGCGGCCATCACCGGCAAGCGCTAGCTCCGCCCCCTGGACACCAGAATTTTTGAAATGCTACTTATGTTAAATGAATTCCCACAGTGGGAGAACTATTTCCTTTTCAAAGGAGTAACAACGTGCGGCCTACTATTTCGGGTGTCACCAACACCAGATTGATTAAATTGGCCTTTTTGGAACCAAAATGACAACACTGGACACTATAATGCCTTTTTCTGGTATTAATTACAAGAGGACTGCTGCAAATTGGACACCAGAATTTTTGAAATGCTACTTATGTTAAATGAATTCCCACAGTGGGAGAACTATTTCCTTTTCAAAGGAGTAACAACGTGCGGCCTACTATTTCGGGTGTCACCAACACCAGATTGATTAAATTGGCCTTTTTGGAACCAAAATGACAACACTGGACACTATAATGCCTTTTTCTGGTATTAATTACAAGAGGACTGCTGCAAATTGGACACCAGAATTTTTGAAATGCTACTTATGTTAAATGAATTCCCACAGTGGGAGAACTATTTCCTTTTCAAAGGAGTAACAACGTGCGGCCTACTATTTCGGTGTCACCAACACCAGATTGATTAAATTGGCCTTTTGGAACCAAAATGACAACACTGGACACTATAATGCCTTTTTCTGGTATTAATTACAAGAGGACTGCTGGTATTTCAGAACACCGGAATTTTTAAAATGCTCGTTTTGGTACATAAATTGCCCACACTGGGAGAATTATTGCCTAAACCTTTTTACAGTATTATTTACTGAAGGAGTGCTTCTTCTGGTCTAACACCAGAATTATGCTTGTTACAGGAAAGATTTTTCAATTTATATTTCTGGCAAAAAAATAAAAATTTAATTTCTGGCTGACAGTATTGGACCTGGCTGTAGTGACACTGGCTAGCCTAGCTGGAACAGCACATTCATGGGATTTGCTATCCAAGTGGGTTACTTTCAGTTTCACCACTGATATATTAAATATATTGGCAGTTAGTAGGGGTGACACAAGCACAGCCAAACCCCTGATGTAGTATATCTATGAAAAAATCGACTATTACATGAGATTAATGGACGCTGTGGCAGCTTTTGCTGGCGCACCACAAGTCCCAAAATGGCCGCCGCCTATCAGCCCAGTAACATGTGCCAGAAAATGGTCTGCCCAGCCAGAAAAAAATTGACTTTGACTGAGCAGCTGAATCGCTGTTGTTCTGTGTCACAGGAGTAGATTTTCAATTCTTTGGAGCTTTTCTTTGGAATCTGTGGCAGCTTGAGCTGGCGCACCACAGGTCCCAAAATGGCCGCCGCCGGTCAGCCCAGTTACATGTGCCGGTAAAAATCGATCTGGCCAGTGTAAAAAAATAAACTTTCAGTGAACAGCTCAGCTGAGTTGTTTTGATTCACTGGTGTAGATCTTTCACTTCTTCTCAGGTTTTTTCCTCGATTATTCCCTGCCTATATCGCCCTCACAGCAGCTGCATCTATCCCTGCTCTATTCACATCGGGAGTGAGCACGTCCCGACGTGCGCACAAGCTTATAAAGAGGCTGAGTCACATGCTGCACTTGGCCAATCACAGCCTTGCCAATAGTAGGCATGGCTGCGATGGCATCTTAGGGCAAGTAGTATGATGCATGTTGATTGGCTGCTTTGCAGCCTTTCAAAATGCGCCACAAAAATGACGAACTACAAAACCGAACCCGAAATTTTATGAAAATGTTCGGGTTCGGGTCGTGTCACTGAACACCCCAAAATTCTGTACGGACCGGAACTATTCTCGAAATGTGCGCTCAACAACAACACTAGTGCTATTAGTATCCCACTCTTAAGTTCTAATCGCATTCGATTTTAACTTATGCTTTTTTGACAGGCATCGCATTCTATTTTAACTTACTGCTGATGCCTGGCAAAAAAAAAAATGCATAAGTTAACATCGAATGCGATTAGAACTTAAGAGTGGATACTGAATAGCACTGCATGCTAGAACAGCACGCACACGATTATTCAAATTTTGTATTATCGCGATACAAAACCAAACAGTAAAGTTAAAATCGAATGCAATTAGAACGTGTAGTGTGATGCGATTTATTTGAGTTCTAAGAATCGCATTGCGATTTCTGCTTCAGCCGGATTCCGTGCTAATGGAGCGTCTACATCACCATGGGAAAAATGCTAGAATGTACTGTCGGATTTGAGAAGTTGAAATCGCAATGCGATTAAGCAAATATATAAGAACCGCATTGCGATTTCAACGTAATTCAAACATCCGGAAGTACATTCTACTGGAGGAGGCGTTCCCATGGTGATCGGTAGCTCAAAGTTGTATTCGCAATGCGATTTCAGCTTTAAGCCTGTACTATTCTGCTATATAGTACTTTCAAAATGCGCCGAGAGAACATGCCGAACTCCGAACCCGAACCCGAACTTTTTTGAAAATGTCCGGGTTCGGGTCCGTGTCACGGACACCCCAAAATTCGGTACGAACCCGAACTATTCTTGAACTGTTCGCTCAACACTATTTGTGAGATTCAAGCTCTTAAAATAGGAGAACCCTTTCTTATAACATTCCCTGATAAGATGGTGTTCAGGTTAGATTCCACCTTTGTCCCAAAAGTAGTGTCCAATTTTCATAGACAAGAAGAGATTGTGGTTCCGTCCTTTTGTCAGAATCCAAAAACTGAGGGAGAGAAAAAATTTCATAACCTTGATGCCTTTAGGGCCATTCAGATCTATTTGGACGCTACCAGGGAATTCAGAAAGACAGATGCCTTGTTTATACAGTTTCAGGGAAAATTCAAAGGACATAGGGCTACAAAGGATTCCTTAGCTAGGTGGATCAAACTAGCTATAATAGAATCTTACAACTCTATGGGGGTTTCCCCCCCCGAGTAAACTTAGAGCCCACTCTACAAGATCAGTCTCGACATCTTGCGCCCAGAGAGCAAATGTATCTTTAGACCAAATTTGCAGAGCGGCAACATGGTCCAGCCCTCATACGTTTATAAAACATTACAGGGTAGATACATGTTTCAAACAGGACCTAAACTTCGGTAGAAGAGTGTTAGAAGCTGTCACCCCCCCCCCCCAATGAGTCATTAATCTGATATATCTCATGGTATGCCGTCATGGAGGATGAAAGGGAAAAACCAAATTACTTACCGGTAATTCCCTTTTCTTGAATCGTCCATGACGGCAGGGATTTCTTCCCAAAAAAAAAAAAAAGCACAAGACAAATAGGTGTTGGGTGCATGTGTGTGAGTGTGGGGTGTTGCAAAAAAAAAAAAAAAGGAAAAATTGCGAAAGAGCGGATTCTCTAGGCTGTCGGTCCAGAAGACACTGAGGCTTTGCTGGAGGAGGGTCCGTTTTATACTTCCTGTCCCTACCTGGTTGGAGGCGGGTCATCTCTCATGGTATGCCGTCATAAAGGATTCAAGAAAAGGGAATTACCGGTAAGTAATTTGGTTTTTTCCCTGCCTTGGGTGCTGCAATATGCTCAAAGGTGATACCTTTGCCCATCCTTACAGTGGCAAGAATTATAAGATCAAGGATTTCTACACATGCAGATCAAAGGATGTTATTTATATGATCCTGTGCCCCTGTGGGTTGATTTATAAAGGGGAGACCACCATAGAGGCCCGTGAACGCATTAATTCACATAAAAGTACCATTAGAAAACAACAAATGGATAAACCGCTGGCAAAGCATTTTGTGGAGCGGTGACACTCAGTCAACCAGTTGAGATTCCGCATTATTGACTCAGTGGGTATACTGAGGAGGGGTTGTGATAAAGATCAGATTTTGCGCAGAAAGGAACTTAAGTGGATATTTGAATTGAAGGCCCTACAACCATATGGTCTCAATATTGACTTCAGTGTAAGTAGCCTTTAAATCTGTGTATTTTGTACTTGGTATTAGTGTTTATGTGTTGTTTTCAACCTTTTACTTTGGTTTATGTGTATAGTGTACTCATGTTGAATGGGGTGGCTGACCATGCGCCAGGGATCACCATGTGCAAAGTGTTTCTGCGCTGCATTTCATTGGGATGCAGTTTTTCATGTTGATGTGGAAATGGCCACTGCGCTGCAATGCAGACATGATGGGAGGTATAATGGACCACTATATGCGACTAATTCTACTAGTTCATATGTAATATGGTGTCTTGCTGTAAGCGCGATGCGTTTCCACATGTTGACATGAACAGTGTTGGTATTTGGTGTGCTCTGATGGACTCTGTGTGGGTGGATGGGGCGGAGCCTGGGGTCAGGTGACCTGATGATCATGTGGCCTGTGAGCAGGGTGGAACCTGTTGTCAGGTGACCTGGCAATCATATGGCCAAAGCCTCGGCATGATTTATTGTGAAAGGCTGGACGTGTGGCTGGACCTGGAGAATGCAGGAGTGACTGCACGGGATCTCGGTGAGGAGGGTGTGAAAGCCACCAGGCTATATGAAGGTTTGAATTAAAACACTCAGTATGCCCGAAATGGAGAGGGAGGCATTGGATGCTCTGTAAGACTTAATATCTATTTCTCATTTTGATAATACAGTGTATTGGAGAGCATTGGGTGATAATCTGCCTCATGTGGGCTTAGCGGGTCTCTCTGAAACAACACTCTCTGCGCTGTGGGACTGTTTCCTAGGGCTAGTTCTACGTACTATACATGTTTACGAGGAGAAGCGCAGTAAAGCCCTTAGGCTCTGGAAATTGGCCAGCCAATACTGAGACACCAGATTTAGGGGATTGCTATTTTGGCAATTGAATTTCACCCCAGAACAAAATCTATCCTTTGCCGGACACTATTAAACTTGCCCAGCCATAGCTGAAACCACTGATTTACGGTATTGCTATTTTGGCTATTGCTTTTCACCCCAGAAAATTATCTATCCTTTGCCGGACACTATTAAACTTGCCAAGCCACTGCTGGGACACCAGATTTAGGGGATTGCTATTTTGGCAATTTAATTTCACCCCAGAACAAAATCTATCCTTTGCCGGACACTATTAAACTTGGCCAGCCAATACTGAGACACCAGATTTAGGGGATTGCTATTTTGGCAATTGAATTTCACCACAGAAAAAAAATCTATCCTTTACCAGACAGCATACAGTATTACACTTGGCTAGCCACAGCTGGAACACCAGATTTAGGGGATTGCCATTTTGGCAAATGAATTTCACCTCAGAAAATTATCTATCCTTTGCAGGACACTATTTAACTTGGCCAGCCAATACTGAGACACCAGATTTAGGGGATTGCTATTTTGGCAATTGAATTTCACCCCAGAACAAAATCTATCCTTTGCCGAGCACTATTAAACTTGCCCAGCCATAGCTGAAACCACTGATTTACGGTTTTGCTATTTTGGCAATTGATTTTCACCCCAGAAAATTATCTATCCTTTGCCGGACACTACTAGACTTGTCCAGCCAATGCTAGGACACCAGATTTAGGGGATTGCTATTTTGGCAATTGAATTTCACCCCAGAACAAAATCTATCCTTTGCCTGACACTATTAAACTTGACCAGCCACAGCTGAAACCACTGATTTATAGTATTGCTATTTTGGCAATTGAATTTCACCCCAGAAAAAAACATATTCTTTCCCGGACACTATTAAACTTGGCCAGCCACTGCTGGGACACGACATTTATGGGATTGCTATTTTGGCAATTGAATTTAACCTAGAAAATTATCTATCCTTTGCCGGACACTATTAAACTTGGCCAGTCAATGCTGGGAAACCAGATTGAGGGGATTGCTATTTTGGTATTTGAATTTCACCCCAGAACAAAATCTATCCTTTGCCGGTCACTGTTAAACTTGCCCAGCCACAGCTGAAACCACTGATTTACAGTATTGCTATTTTGCCAATTGAATTTCACCCCAGAAAATGATCTATCCTTTGCCGGACACTATTAAACTTGGCAAGCCAATGCTTGGACACCAGATTTAGGGGATTGCTATTTTGGCAATTAAATTTCCCCCCAGAACAAAATCTTTCCTTTGCCGGACACTATTAAACTTGACCAGCCACAGCTGAAACATTTATTTATGGTTTTGCTATTTTGGCAATTGAATTTTACCCCAGAACAAAATCTATCCTTTCCCGGACACTATTAAACTTGGCCAGTCACAGCTGAAACCACAGATTTATGGTATTGCTATTTTGGCAATTGAATTTCACCCCAGAAAAATATCTATCCTTCAAACCTAGTATTGATGGCTTGATGAACTTGGTGGCAGCTTGTGCATCACAAGACACAAAATGGCCGCCGATCACCCCAGAAAAAAGTGACTGAAAAACGCTCTGTGCAGCCTAAAAAACAGTGAGCATTTAACTAGCAGAAGTTGAATGATTCACAGCTGTAAACCGATCGCTTCATTAGGTGTTTTTGCTGAGTTTTCACTGCCTAATCTCGCCCTTACAGCAGCTGCATCCTATCCCTACACTAATCAGAGCAGAGTGACGTGTGGCGCTACGTGACTCCAGCTTAAATAGAGGCTGGGTCACATGCTTCACTTGGCCAATCACAGCCATGCCATTAGTAGGCATGGCTGTGACGGCTTCTTAGGGCAAGAAGTAAAACGCTAGCTTATTGGCTGCTGTGCAGCCCTTCAGAAAGCGGGAAGAATTCGCCGAACAACAGACTCGAACCTGAACTTTTTTGAAAATGTTCGTGTCCGTGTCCTGAACACCCCAAAATTTGGTACAAACCCGAACTATATAGTTCGGGTTCGCTCAACTCTAATCTTAAAGGGCTTCTGTCACCCCCACTGACGAATTTTCACTAGCTGACATTAGCTACTTGCTAATGTCAGCTGAGTTCAAACATATGTTTCCTAACTTTTTCTCTGTTTTCAATCTTCTAAAAAACTTAGTTTTGTGATATGTAAATTAGCTTCGCTACCAGCAAGTTGGGCAGGTACTTGCTGGTAGCCGCCGCATCTTCATGCCCTTGGAACGCCTTGGAACGCCCCTCTTCTTTTGATAGACAGGGCCAGCGCGCTCTCCTCCTCCCGCTGGCCCTGTCTGCAGCTGCAATCCCGCGCCTGCGCCGTATCGGTCTTTAGTCGGCGCAGGCGCTCTGAGTGAAGGACGCTCGCTTAGGCGCTCCGTCCTCAGTGCGCCTGCGCCGATGACGTCAGCGCTACACCCGGAAGAGAAGACGCCGGCATCGCGAAGATGCGGCGGCTACCAGCAAGTACCCGCCCAACTTGCTGGTAGCGAAGCTAATTTACATATCACAAAAGTAAGTTTTTTAGAAGATTGAAAACAGAGAAAAAGTTAGGAAACATATGTTTGAACTCAGCTGACATTAGCAAGTAGCTGATGTCAGCTAGTGAAAATTCGTCAGTGGGGGTGACAGAAGCCCTTTAAGGATAAACTCACAGATATGGAGGATAGAGATAGAAGGGTGAGTCTCCAGTTAGTGGGTTTTCCGGAGGAAAGTGAAAGGGAGGACCCCTCGGGATTTATACAAAGATGGCTTCTAGCAGCCTTTGGGGAAGATAGCCTTTCGCACTGTTTTTCAGTTGAAAGGGCACATAGAATTCCAGGTAGACCTTCCCCACCAGGGGGACCACTGAGTGAAATTTTGGTTAGATTGTTGTCACATAAAGATAGAAATGTCATCATGAGAAGAAAAAGAGAATTAGGAGATTTGAAATACAACGTAATTACGTTTGAGATATATACAGACGTTCAGATGCTACACAGAATAAACAGAAGGAATTCAGAGAGATTAAAAAAAGGTTAGCTTCGGCGAAGATAAAATACTCAATGTTAAATCACGCCACATTAAGTGTTATTTATCAGGACCAGGTTTTATTCTTTCCTAAACTTCAAGAAGTATTGGAATGGGTGGACCGTAAGGGTATCGGCATCTAGGATAGTGAGGTGGTGTGGGGGCGGTAAGGGGGAGGGAGGAGTGAGATGGCAGATAGTAGGAGGTGAGCTGGAATGACTTCCAAGCCTACCAGTGAAAGGAGAGGGAAGGGGAGAGGGGTGGGGGATTCCGATTAGTCTCGGGTGCCATGGGCAGTCTGGTATTTTTTATTTTCTCTCCCCCCTTTTTCTAAGAAATAGGGGACACTTATAGAATTTCTACATGGAAAGTCCGTGGTTTGGCGGAAAAAACAAAGAGGTTGATAGTTTTCGACCAAATTAATAAACATTTGCCCGCTATAGTAGGTTTAGTAGAGACTCATGCATCTCCGGAAAAAAGGGAGTTATTAAGAAGGAAATAGGCATAGTTTAAATTTCACTCATATGGTACCTCATATTCAAGGGGAGTTAGTGTTTACATTCACACCAGGTAGCTTATGAATAAATAGAGGAACAAAACAGATAAAGAAGTTCGGTTTGTCTTCTTATTTGGTAGATGGAATGACATCCTGTGTGTTTTAGCATTTGTTTACATTCCCCCACCTTTTTCTCTTGCGGTTTTGGTATTACTTACTGACTTTGTAATGTGTGTTGATAAGGACAGAGTATCGCCGGTGGTGGATTTGAAAAACAAAGGGAAATCCTTGACGGTTCTTGGTAGGACTTGTCAGGAACTAGCTTTAATAGATGTGTGGCTCCATTTATATGGGGATAAGAGAATATTTTCATGTTATAGTCGTTCTTTTACAGCAATGTCAAGAATAGATTTTGCACTATCCTCTTTTGATTTTATAGATTAAATCCTTAGAATGAAGTACGAAGCACACACAGTTTCTGATCACTCCCCTGTTGTTTTTATGTTTAACGGTCCTGAAAAATAAACAATTAGAAGAAATTTCAGACTTTATCCTCACTGGTTAAATCTTATACAGGATCCCAAGAAGATTATTAAAGAGGTGAAAGAATTTTGGTTATTTAATTTTGGATCCACACATATTCATTTTGTGTGGGATACATTAAAAGCTTACCTTTGTGGGATACTCTATAAGAAAGTTCAGAATATTAAAAAGAATTTTGCTAATAAAGAGAAACTACTGGAGCAGAGAATAAATGCAGCACAAGATGATATAAGCAAAAATAAAAATTTTGAAAAACAGTCACGATTAATATCAGTTAAGCAAGATATGGTGGCATATTTACAAAATAAAGCACAACAGCTGACCCTTTTTTAGGGGGTAGAAGATTTCAGTGAATCGGGAAAACCAGGCAGGTTGTTGGCAACATTAATTTAATCAAAAGCCAGTTAATAGAATAAAAAATATCAAAATGAGGAATGGCCTCATAACGTCTAATCAGGAAGACTTGATACGTGAATTTAGGATTTTTTTCCGTTCTGTTTATGAGGCCCATAGGAGTGAGGGAAAGTGTGATACGTCAGGATTTCTTGAGGGGTAGTGCTTCCCAAGCTATCGGAAGAGGAGAAAGAATCATTAGAGCAACCCATCCGATTGAGTGAGTTGAAAGAGACATTGAACTCAATCTCGGGCAATTCGGCCCTGGGATCGGATGGGTTGCCTTTTGAAATATATAGGAGATTCGGTGACACTTTGCTCCCTTTGTTATTAAAGGTATTTAATGTATCGGAAGTCGAGGGATATCTTCCCCCCTCATTATCATAGGCCATAATTAGAGATGTCCCAAACTATTCGCCGGCGAACATCGCATGTTCACGTTATCCGCGGTGGGCGAACATATGCGATGTTTGGTCCGCCCCCTATACGTCATCATTGAGCAAATTTTGACCCTGTACCTCACAGTCAGCAGACACATTCCAGCCAATCTGCATACCCTCCCTCCCAGACCCTCCCACCTCCTATCAAAAAGCAAGGACAGCATCCATCTTAGATTCATTCTGAAGCTGCAGTGTTAGTTAGAGCAGGGAGAGTGCTGTTGCTGCTAAATTACTAGGGAAAGCGTTAGCTAGGCCAGACAGAAACCTGACAGCACCCCAAAAAGACCTTTTTTAGGGCTGGTACATCAGTATGCTTTAATTTTTTTTTTCCAAATATATTTTGCAGTTGCCTGCCCGTGTGTGAGAGGCCTCAGGCCTACAGACTGTACTGTGCGCACACCACTCATATAGGGTGGCACAGTACCTTGCAGATAAAAAAGTCATTTAATTTTTAGCCTTCTAACAATACAGCCACTAGAAACTTAGCTCTAAGATCAATTCGCAATCCGAGTATATGTTCGCCTCGCGAATGAAACTCAGCTCTAAGTTTCATTCACGAGGCGAACATATACTCGCATTGCGAATTGATCTTAGAGCTAAGTTCCTAATGGTTGTATTGCTAGAATAGCACGAAGATTGAGAATATCTCGAATTCACGAATATAGCACTATATTCTCAATCTTCGTTATATTCTAGCAATACCACTATTAGGAACTCACCTAGCTCTAAGTTTCATTCGCGAGGCGAACATATACTTGCGTTGCAAATTGATCTTAGAGCTAAGTTCCTAATGGTTGTATTGCTAGAATAGAACAATATTCCAATGCGAATAATTCAGGTTATATTAATTGCATTGCGATTACAACTTAGTCAAATTTGTAAGATCGTGATTCCCACATCCGACAGTACATTTTAGCATGGAGGCGTTCCCATAGGGATGGGGACGCTCCATGCACTCGGGAAGTCGGCAGAAGCGGCATCGGGCATTGACTGAAGCGGGCGGGGAGCCAGGAATCCTCCGGACAGGTAAGAACAGCTTTTGGGAAGTGGGAAGACAACCAGAGAGCAACAAGAATTAACAACAAAAAAAAAAAAAAAAAAAAAAAAAAGAATATTCGAAATTGCGAATATATAGCGATATATTCGCGAATTATCGAAGTTGCGATATTCGTGATAATAATTCGCAATTCGAATATTCGCGCTCAACACTAATGTTTACTCTTTAACCTCTTTCCGACCGCCTAACGCAGGATTGCGTCCTGCGGGCGGTCGGTTTATTCCTTGTTGACGCGCTCCTGGGTCCGGTGAAACGCAAATGGAATGCACCGCCGGACTCAGGAGAGGTGAGTCACCAGCCTGCCAGCCAATGATCAGCGCTGGCAGGCTGGTGATTTTCAAAATCACCCATAGAAATCATCAATATAGTTTTTATTTATAAATATAATGATGTTAAAAGGGATCTGTGCCATGTGCTGGGTCCTTTTCATCGGTTGGACCCAGCACAGAGCACAGATCCCAAGTAAGTGCACAAAACACAACACATCAGGCCCTGATCACCCTCCATCACCCTAATTAACCGCTTGATCACCCTGTCAATACATAGTGAAAGGGAAAAAAGTGATCAGTGTCACTTTTGTGAACTGTCCCTTTTTTTTTTCACTATAATTGACTGTTAGTCTTAATTTAGGCCCCTTTGTTAGGTAGTTAGCGCCCAGCCCACCGCACCGCAGTCACTGATTCGCTGATTAGCGTAGCGCTAATCAGCGTTTGTACTTTTATAGTATCTGTAAGTGATCAGAACTGATCACAGTCAGATCTATAATAGTATTACTGTCACTTTAGTTCGCCCTCCACCCCAAACGCAGTGTTTGCCCGATCAGACCTGATCGGTCGCCCACACCTGCGTTCACCCACGCCCGCCCCACCGCAGTGACAAAAAATTTTTTTTTTGTATCACTGCACAATCACTTCACAAGCGCTGCGGCGATAAAAAAATCAGTTTTGATCTTTTTTATCAATCGCAGCGGCTTCTGTACTTCGCTACACTCCCATTTGTAAGACAGGCTTGCTTTTTTTCTTGGGTAGTCTCAGGGAATACCCCCTAAATTTAGTCGCCCAAATGTCAAACAAGGGGTATTCCTCTGAAGAGGCCTACAGGATTCTGACCCAGTCCGATGAGGAATGGGAACCCTCATCTGACGAATCTAGCGGGTCGGAATATGAACCTGTAGAGAGCAGTGGCAGTCTGACCCAAAGTTCGGACGAGGAGGTTGAGGTCGCTGATAGCACCAGGCGTACCCGGCCCCGTGTCGCTAGACCGCAGGTAGCGCAGGATCAGTTTCAAGGGCAGCAGAGTGGGGCTGGCACTGCCAGATTACGTGGTGAGGCATACATCAGCAGCGCAGCCCGTCCTGGACCTTCTACCAGCACTGCCATACAACATGGTGAAGTGGCGAGCACCAGAAGGGCAGTTGAAGCTGGTACGGTGGCACATGCAGTAATTCCCCCGTCGCAGCCACCGCGCAGACAGGCCCGTAGAGCCCCTAGGTGCTGGAAAATCCTGATTGGCAGCCCCCAACTTCAGCCGCACCATTAGTTCCCCCTTTCACCGCCCAGTCAGGAGTTCGGGTGGAGACAGCACAGATAGGATCGGCGCTGGGGTTTTTTGAGCTGTTCTTCACTGCGGAGCTCTTTGACTTAGTCGTGGCAGAAACAAATCGGTATGCCACTCAATTTATTACCGCCAACCCAGAAAGCTTCTATGCCCAGCCTTTCCGGTGGAAACCAGTCCAAGTTTCCGAATTTAGAACTTTTCTGGGCCTTCTCCTCAGCATGGGCATTACAAAAAAGCATGAATTGCGGTCATATTGGTCCACGAACCCAATTCATCACATGCCCATGTATTCTGCTGCCATGCCCAGGACACGTTTTGAGACCATCCTGCGTTTCCTGCACTTTAGCGACAACACCACCTCCCATCCGAGAGGCCATCCAGCTTTTGACCGGCTCCACAAAATTCGGCCCCTCATAGACCATTTCAACCAGAAATTTGCAGATTTGTATACCCCCGCACAAAACATCTGCGTAGACGAGTCCCTAATACATTTTACCGGGCGCCTTGGCTTCAAACAGTACATCCCAAGCAAGCGCGCCCGGTATGGGGTCAAATTGTATAAGCTCTGTGAAAGGGCCACAGGCTATACGCACAAATTTCGGATCTATGAGGGAAAAGATCAGACCCTGGAGCCGGTCGGTTGCCCTGACTACCTGGGGAGCAGTGGGAAGATAGTCTGGGACTTGGTGTCACCCTTATTCAGCAAGGGGTACCATCTTTATGTGGACAACTTTTACACAAGTGTGGCCCTCTTCAAGCATTTGTTCCTAGAACAGATTGGCTGCTGTAGCACCGCACGGCCTAGTCGCCGGGGCTTCCCCCAATGGCTCCTTACCATCCGACTTGCAAGGGGGCAGAGGGCTGCATTGTGTAAAGAAGAACTGCTCGCGGTGAAATGGAGAGACAAGCGTGACGTTTACATGCTCTCCTCCATTCACTCAGACACGACAATACAAATTGAACGGGCAACCAGTGTCCTTGAAAAGCCCCTCTCAGTCCATGACTATAACCTCCACATGAGAGGGGTGGACTTCAATGACCAGATGTTGGCCCCGTATTTGATTTCCTGATGCACCAGACGCTGGTATAAAAAGGTGTCTGTATATTTATTTCAATTGGCTGCCTATAATAGTTACGTTCTCTACAGTAAGGCTGGGAGAACAGGATCCTTCCTCAAATTTCAGGAAGAGATAATTTCGGAACTCCTGTATCCAGGAGGTTCCGTGGCCCCATCCACCAGTGTAGTGAGCCGTCTACACGAGCGACACTTCCCCAGTGTCGTTACCGGTACCTCAACCCAACCGCCACCCCGAAAAAGATGTCGTGTCTGTAGCAGGAGTGGAATAAGGCGTGACACCCGTTATTTCTGTTCTGACTGTCCTGACCACCCTGCCCTATGCCTAGGGGAGTGTTTCCGGAAGTACCACACTCAGGTACACTTAGGGACCTAGGGACAGCACATCACAGGTAGTTTTTACAATCAGGCTCAAGGGTCTCTCAGGATACTAGGTTTTGAGAGACCCTAACACATAGGGGACGGTGCTGCTGTGCTACTGCAGAAGTGTGAAACGGTAGAAACCTCTCCTTTCACTTGGGATAACGTGTATAGTGTACTTCTCACCATCTCTGTGTGATTTACACTTTACACATTGTCCCATGGGAAAGGAGAGGTTTCTGCTAGAAAAATAAAGAGTGAAATGGTTAAAAAATGAAAAAAAAATTAAACAGGTAGCAAGAAAAAAAAATCTTGAGTTAGTTCAGGTTTTAAAAGTTCCGTTTTTTTTTCATGTTCAGGTTTTAGTTATGTGCCTGCTGCCTGTTTTTTCTTTTTTTTTTTTTCCCCGTAACCACCCTTTATTTTCCAGGTAGATCAACGGACCAACCGATGAAAACGCCGCAGCACTGATGTGAATTCTGAGAGAAGCATTGCGCTGCTGTCAGAAGACACGTGAAGTCGGTGTATGCGGCGCTGCAAGACGAGATTTCTCCTCTGCAGGACAGGTACGTTTGCCCAGGCATATGAGCTGAGGAGAGGTGTTGGAGTTCATATGCTTTGGCAAACACTTTGTATCAAAAATCTGGCAAAGATGTCTTCCTCCACACCGATCGTTTGATCGATGTGAATGGAGAAATCACGTTTGCCAGGACATAGGAGCTGAAGTGGGTATGGATGTTTGGGCGGAGCTCCTATGTCCTGGCAATCGCCAGGCCCCTCTTTTTTTTGCATATTTTTGGCAGAGATTTTTCATCCACATCGATCGATGCGAATGAGGAAATCTGTGCCGTTCATTTTTTCTTTCAGCCCAGAGGCTGAACGGAAAAAAAAATCTCATTACCCGTATGCTCCATATAAGGAGAATAGCAGAAACTCCTAATGCTGGCCATACAGGTAATGATTGCGGAGACCCTCAAATGCCAGAGCAGTACAAAAACCTCACATGTGACCCCATTTTGGAAAGAAGACACCCCAAGGTATTCGCTTAGGGGCATATTGAGTCCATGAAAGAATGAATTTTTTGTCACAAGTTAGCGGAAATGGAGACTTTGTGAGAAAAAAAAAAAAAAAAATCAAATTCCGTTAACTTGTGCCAAAAAAAAATCTTGTATGAACTCACCATGCCCCTCACAGAATACCTTGGGGTGTCTTCTTTCTAAAATGGTGTCACATTTGGGGTATTTTTACTGCCCTGGCATTTTAGGGGCCCTAAAGTGTGAGAAGAAAAATGCGTAAAAGTGCCATCCTAAAAGGTACTCATTGGAATTGGGGCCCCTTTGCGCATCTTGGCTGCAAAAAAGTACCACACTTGTGGTATCGCCGTACTCAGAAGAAGTAGGGCAATGTGTTTTGGGGTGTATTTTTACATATCTCTGTAAATTGACAACTTTGTATAAAAAAATTGAAAAAGTTGTCATTTACAGAGATATTTTTCACACCCAGTATGGGTATATGTAAAGTACCTTTAGGATTTCACAGGACATTTCTACTCATTTGGATTCCAAACAGCTTCTCAAGCTTTAGGGGCCCCTAAAATTCCAGGGCAGTAAAAATACCCCACAAGTGACCCCATTTTAGAAAGTAGACACCCCAAGGTGTTCTGTGAGGGGTACAGTGAGTTCATGTAAAATTTTATTTTTTGTCACAAGTTAGTGGAATATGAGACTTTGTAAGAAAAAATCCATTTCCGCTAACTTGTGACAAAAAATAAAAACTTTGATGAACTCACTATGCCCATCAGCGAATATGTTAGGGTGTCTACTTTCCGGAATGGGGTCACTTGTGGGGTATTTTTATTGTCCCGGCATTTTAGGGGCCCCTAAATCGTGAGAAGGAGTTTGGAATCCAAAAGCGTAAAATTGCCCTGTGAAATCCTAAAGGTACTCATTGGTTTTAGGGCCCCTTTGCGCATCTTGGCTGCAAAAAATTGCCACACATGTGGTATCACCATACTCAGGAGAAGTAGGGCAATGACTTTTGGGGTGTATTTTTATATATACCCATATTTTGTGTGAGAAATACCGCTGTAAACAACAACTTTTTAAAATTTTTTATACAAAGTTGTCAATTTACAGTGATATTTCTCTCACCCAACATGGGTATATGTAAAAATACACCCCAAAACACATTTCCCTTCTTCTCCTGAGTACGGCGATACCACATGTGTGACACTTTTTTGCAGCCAAGATGCGCAAAAGGGCCCTAATTCCAATGAGTACCTTTAGGATTTCACAGGGCATTTTTACGCATTTGGATTCTCACGCTTTAGGGGCCCCTAAAATTCCAGGGCAATAAAAATACCCCACAACTGACCCCATTTCGGAAAGTAGACACCCTAAGGTATTCGCTGATGGGCATAGTGAGTTCATGGAAGTTTTTATTTTTTGTCACAAGTTTGCGGAAAATGAAATTTAAAAAAATAAATAAATAAATAAACATTTCTGCTAACTTGTGACAAAAAATAAAAACTTCCATGAACTTACTATGCCCCTCAGTGAATACCGTAGGGTGTCTACTTTCCGAAATGGGGTCATTTATGGGGTGTTTCTACTGTCTGGGCATTGTAATATGTCAGGAAACAGGACAGGTTCTCAGAAAGTCAAAGTGCGGAAATTCACTTTTTTGCACCATAGTTTGTAAAAGCTATAACTTTTACCCAAACCAATAAATATACAATTATTGCATTTTTTTTGTCAAAGACATGTAGAACAATAAATTTAGAGAAAAATTTGTAGAGAAATGTAGTTTTATTTGACAAATTTTCAAACAGAAAGTGAAAAATGTCAATTTTTTGCAAAAATTTCGGTAATTTTTGATTAATAGCAAAAAAAGTTAAAATGTCAGCAATGAAATAGCACCAAATGAAAGCTCTATTAGTGAGAAGAAAAGAAGGTAAAATTCATTTGGGTGGTAAGTTGCATGACGGAGCAATAAACGGTGAAAGTAGTGTATTGCAGAATTGTAAAAAGTGGCCTGGTCATTAAGGGTGTTTAAGCTAGGGGGGCTGAAGTGGTTAATATAATTGCAGTTGCCTGCCAGTGAGTGTCAGGCCCACAGACTGTACTGTGCCCACTGCCAGTGGACCACCACTCATATCGGATAGCACAGTACTTTGCAGATAAAAAAGTAATTTCATTTTTACCCTTTAATATAATTGCAGTTGCCTTCCAGTGTGTGTCACTGTACTGTGTCCACTACCCACCACTCATATAGGGTGTCACAGTACATTGCACGGCGCACGCGCAGTGACCTAAGATTCAAACGAAGCGGACCGAGCATGGGTCTTTTTCCATCTCCCGGTTCCAAAAATCTTTTCACTACACCAGCCCTGGCCCTGATAAGGGACAAAACAGAGATTAAACTGATAGGAATAGTACTTAGTTAACACTAGTTGCATTGGTGGCAAATTCCATTGCAAGTTCCCAAAATTAGAAGTAAGCGGACAGAGCAAGCTTTATTCTGTATCTCCCCATGCAAGGATTCAATTCAATACACGTCCCCTGATAGGGGACTTAACAAAGATTAAAATGGTAAGAATAGTAGTTCACACTTTTTGTATCGCACGTGCAGTGCCCCAAATTGGAAGTAAGAGGACCGACCAACCTTTTTCCATCTCCCGATTGCTAAAATCTATTCCATACACCTGCCCCTGATAGGGGACAAAACAGAGTGTTATGAGGTGCTAGCTCACCTGCGTTGGAGAGCACCAGGCAGTGTACCGGGTGGAGTCCAGTAGCAGGAGACCGCAAGGAGAAGAGGCGGGGTGGAGGCGTCCGGGTCGGCAACAGAGAGGTAGACGGTAGTAGAGGATCAAGCAAAAGAGTAGTCGAGGACAATTCTGAGGTTGGCAGCAGTCGAGGTAGACGGTAGTAGAGGATCAAGCAAAAGAGTAGTCGAGGACAATTCCGAGGTTGGCAGCAGTCGAGTAGGTAGTAGTAGCAGCAGCAGCAGCAGCAGCAGCAGGAGGAGGAGGAGGAGGATCAAGTCGTAGCAGCAGGATCAAGTTCAGAAGAACAATAACCAGCAGGGGTCAGGTGCAAGAGGCTGGGCTTATAAGGAGGAAGTAGCAGGTTTAAGGGATCACAGAGATTAGCAAGGCAAGGCTGGAACAAGGTAGATCACAGAGTTCAGTGGAAGGAAAAGTCCAGGAGGGCTGTAGTCTAGTAGCTAGAGCTACCGCCTGGGACATGGCCGGTCACGGGTTCGAATCCTGACACAGAGATTAAACTGGTAAGAACAGATTTTTTTATTTAAAAAAAGAGGACAGCCTCTGCGGAGCTGGGTATTTTTTGGTCACATTACTGAACGCTCATGCACAATGGCTGTAGGCTCATGCGTCCTTTTGCGGAGGTGACAAACCTGGTCAGTCAAACCCAAGGCAACATCATCTACCTCATCCCATATGCGTTTTTTTCTGGAGTGTGCCCTGCAAAGAGTGCTGGATCAGGCCATAGATGAGCATGAAGAGGAAGAGTTGTGCTCACCATCACCACCAGAAGCAGCCTTGTCGTCGTCGATTGCTGGACCTGCGGCAACGCAGAGAGAGGTGTCTGAAGAAGAGGTGTCAGAGGAGGAAGGTGGCTTTGAGGAGGTGGAAGACCAACCACAGCAGGCATCCCAGGGGGCTTGTTGTCACCTTTCGGGGACCCTTGGTGTTGTACGTGGCTGGGTGGAGGAAGAGACCTTCAATTATGTCAGTGAGGACAAGGAACGGGACACGGCTAGCTTGTGCAAATGGGGAGTTTGTGGTTGTGCAAATAGACTGTTTGCGGTTGTGCAAATAGACTGTTTGCGGTTGTTTGCGGTGTTTTAAACGGTCTGTCAGAGTTTGGTCTGTCACTGTGAAGCGGGCGTAACCCTTACACTACCTGATCGATACAACATCGTACCTGATCGTATACACACACTGGATGTTTTAAAGCACGTTATTGCAAACAATTTAGGAATGTTAGGCGATTTATGCCATTTATGGATTAAAACCCGACTCTGCGTCAACTACGTAATTTTCCATGGGAGTTTTGCCATGGATCCCCCTCCGGCATGCCACAGTCCAGGTGTTAGTCCTCTTGAAACAACTTTTCCATCACTATTGTGGCCAGAAAGAGTCCCTGTGGGTTTTAAAATTCGCCTGCCTATTGAAGTCTATGGCGGTTCGCCTGGTTCGCGAACATTTGCGGAAGTTCGAATTCGCCGTTCGCGAACGGAAAATTTTATGTTTGCGACATCTCTAGCCATAATTTGTTTAATATTAAAAAAAAAGATAAAAATGAGCAAGAGATGGATTCATATCGCCCTATCTCTTTTCTCAATACAGACTATGAAATATGTGCAAGAGTCTTAGCAAATAGATTGAAAAGGGTGATAGAAAAAGTACTACATCAGGACCAGTTGGGCTTTTTTTCCGAAGCGCCAAGCTCAAACTAACATCAGAAGCGTAATGATTAATATTGGCTTGGGTGGAGGGGAGGACCACTCCATCCTGTCGTTGGATGCAGCTAAAGCCTTCGACAGGGTGGAGTGGGACTTTTTATGGGCAGAAGTTAAACGTCTGTATGGCCGGCCAACTGCTAAAGTGAATATAAAAGGAGCCCTATCTGACTCTTTTCTATTATTTTGAGTGACAATAAAAGGTTGTCCTCTGTCTCCCCCCCCCCTCTTTCAATATTCATGGAACCATTGGCCATTGGGGGGGGGGGGGTTGGAAATAGGGATATTCAGGAAAAAAATTTGCCTGTATGCCGACAATGTCCTCTTATTTTTGGATGATGGTTATTTAGCGTTACCTCAGGTTATGAATGTTATTAAAGAGTTCGGAGCTAGTTCAGGGTTTGAGGTTAAGTGGCACAAATCTGTGACACCGAAAGATTCATTGTCCTATTTAAGGATACGGATCAGCCCAAATTTATAGGATTATGCTAAATTAAATATTAATCCAATGACTCATAAAATTAAGGGGAAAATCAGTATATGGCAAAAATTAACCCTTAATAAATCTGATAGAATTGCCCTGTTAAAAATGATTTTGCTGCCCCAGATTTTGTATCGTATCACGGCATGCCCAATTTGGATAGGGGATGCTTTTTTTAATCAATTAGAAAGCTTCTTGAATAAGCTTATTTGGGGCAAAAAACGAGTACGAATTAGACAGAAATATTTATGGCTCCCTTATGAGGGAGGTGGATTATCTTTACCATATATAAAAGGTTATTATTTGGCCTCTCAGATCCGATGGTACATGAGTGGACTGGGCAAAGCAATTCACCATTACACTAGGGAATACATGAATACTCAAAAAAATATTTTCTCAATTTTGGAATCTGGTTTCTTAGAACAAAAGGGAAAAACTGTCCCATAAGTTAGACTATGCTCCAGGTATGGAATAAGCTTAAAGAGGACCTTTCATAAGGGTAAAAAATGTGAACGAAGTATGCTGACACGTAGAGCGGCACCCAGGGATCCCCTTGCACTTACTATTATCCGTTGGCCCGTTATAAGCTCCGTTATCTTCTGTGACTTGGTTCTACTAAGCGGAGCCTAGTATCACTTGGTTATACTAGGCGTATCCCAGGCTGTAGCTCTGGCCAATCGCAGCGCTCAGCTCACAGGCTGGGAGAAAAAAACATCCCAGGCCGTGAGCTGCGCTTGGCCAGCGCTACAGCCTGGGATAACCACCACCCTTTTCACTTAAGTTGATTCAGTTCAACATACTCCATAAACTATATTATACTCCAGCTATAAACAATAGGTTCTATACAAACTTTAATCATAGATGCCAGAGATGCAAAGGCGATTACGTGGATTGTGTGCATATGATTTGGAGTTGTCCTAGAATCCAATATTTCTGGAAGGAAATTTGTGAAGAAGTGGGTAAAAGAACAACGTATAAACACAATTTTGAAATAATATCTGTAACCCTTGGTTTATTGCCATTAGTTAAGGGCCCCAAGCGAGAGGATATATTATGGATGAGATTACTTATGTTGGCCAAGGTTTTAATCGTTAGACACTGGAGGGGCGAAGGAGATTCCATCTTTAGAAGAATGGATTACTTTGACCAAAAAGATAATGAAATACGAGAAAATGGTGCAAACTCCCCGTCAAAAAATCTCATGGGAAAAAATTTGGCCACCATGTAGTGATGAGCGGGAGGTGCCATATTTGATTTTGCAATATTTCGCGAATTATTCAATATATTGCAAATGTTATGCAAATTTATATTCGCATTGCAAATTAAACTTAGAGCTGAGTTCCTAATGGTTGTAACTTGTATTGCTAGAATTGACAAAAATATCGAATATCACGAACATAGCACTATATTCTCAATCTTCCTTATATTCTAGCAACAACCATTAAGAACTCAGCTCTAAGTTGTATTTGCGAAGCGAACATAGAATCGCATTGCGAATGGATCTTAGAGCTAAGTTCCTAATGGTTGTATTGCTAGAATATAACGAAGATGACGAATATCACAAATTCACGAATCTAGCACTATATTCTCTATCTTCGTTATATTCTAGCAACAACCATTAGGAACCCAGCTCTAAGTTGAATTCGCAATGCAAGTAATTCAGGTTTTATTAATCGCATTGCGATTACAACTTAGTCAAATTTGTGAGATCGTGATTCTCACATCCGACAGTACATTTTAGCATGGAGGCATTCCCATGCACACGGGAAGTCGGCAGAAGCGGCAACGGGCATTGACTGGAGCAGGCAGGGAGCCAAGAATCCTCTGGACAGGTAAGAACAGCTTTTGGGAAGTAGGAAGACAACCAGAGAGAAACAAGGATTAACAACAAAAAAAAATAAACGAATATTTGAAATAGTGAATATATAGCGCTATATTGGCAATATTCGCAAATTTGCGAAGTGCCGATATTCGCAAAAAAAACGCTATTCGAATATTCGTGCTCAACAGTACAACAATGGACATAGAGTTTTGAGGCTTTTTTTGGAGTGGAGGAGGAGATAGGGGATACCTCCCTCCTCCTTTTTTTTTTTTTTTTCTGCGCCTGTCCCGTCCATGGCGCCAGAGACAATCAAAAGGTTGAGGGAGGTGGGAGGGTATGAAGGGGATTGAAATATCTTGTATTTTTATATGTGATCGATTCATAAAGTATTGATAATAAAATGTATTTTTTCGGCTAGGACAAGTGTTGTCATATAGCCAGTGTCTGTCTTATATATAGTATTTTTTCTTTTGTAAACTATAAAAAAGATTTAAAAAAATAAAATAAAAAAATAAAAAAGTTTTTTGTTAAAATGAATTTTAAGAGGTCCGCAGTAAAGGCACTATGTGCTCTCAAATGCTGTCCGCTAGCCCTGAGGAAGTGATTTGTTGCTCTCAAACCTACATCATGGGGTATGGATTAGTACAATGCCTCCACGTCGATGGAAGCCAGCCACCAATCTTCCTCCATCATGATCCCCTCAATACACAATAGAAACTCTCCAGTGTCCCGGATGTATGAGGGGTGGCTCAAAACATATGGTTGTAAGCTAGCATCAACATAAATACCACAATTTTGTGATAAGCCCCACACCCCTGAGACGATTGAGCGGCTCTGAGGGGAGATGTCCCCTTATGGACTTTGGGGAGACAATAAAATGTTGGTACCACAGGGTGAGTGGGGAGTAGGAATTCCAGCTCCTCCTCACTAATCAGGTTGTTCTGTCTGGATAGAAGGAGCAGCTTTTTTAACTTATCCCTGTGTTCCACAGTTCATACCCATTTGTATCATCGAGGATGGTTCTGCACATCTGAATGTATGTACTGAGGTCCATCACCACAATATTGCCCCCTTTTCACTTAAAGAGGTAGGACCATGCTTCACTAGCCTCCATATATGTCTTTTAGTGGGTGCTGGTAGTTTACTAAAGCCCCCACATATACTTTAGTAATTATGGCTATTGTATGACATAGATTTTCTTTTGTGTCTGTTTTCTCTCCAGGCTTACCTCATGATGATTCTGGGGTACATACCATTACGCATGAAATGTGCTGGGATCTTATAGCTTTCCACCTCTACATAGTTGAGCTAGATACATCTTTCTAGTTAGGAGATAGCTAGTTTTGAATGTTACTCTCCCTCTCTCCTTAATAGGGCATTGTAGGGAGTTCCAACAGGTTCCAGGCGGGGCTGATCTTCTCAAGGCGATGACTCTGCAGTAGTCAGGACATTCAGGGCATTATAGTATTTCTATGGCACTGTATATATTTGGTCTAGTCTATCTTATGATTCAGCATTTTTATCGACTTTATTAAAAGTATGTTTTAGTTTCCCCTTTATTCACATAATTTTTACAAGAGGTCAGTCACAAGCATCTTTTCAGTAGTGTACCAAAAGTTTCAATTGTCTCAGGTGCCATGTCTATCTGACAAGTGATGCACAATATACAATCAAGCCAGAACGGACTAGTATGTATTACTGGATCCTGAACAGGTAAAGTCATTACACCAATCCAAATTTCATTTAGACCAGGCATCCTCAAACTGCAGCCCTCCAGCTGTGCAAAACGACAACTCCCAGCATGCCCAAACAGCCTACAGGTTATTAGCCTACAGCAGGGCATTGTGGGAGTTGTAGTTTTACAACAGCTGGAGGGCCGCAGTTTGAGGATGCCTGGTTTAGACCAAAGTGCTCCACTGAGAGGAAAATAAAGGTTTCTGGTCCAAAGAGTGAAATTCAGTATAAAACAGTAAGATATTCCATAGCCTATATCTCCCACCATTTTGTAACGTAATTACCAATTATGCCTGCAGCTATTCCTGAACCCACTTGTAGTAAGCTTTACCTTTTTACTTGTTGAAACAAGAAGAGGTTACAATGTAGGCATGAAACAAATTAATATAATTGCCTTCATTTTGATCATTTATGAAGGACAGATTTAAAATATAAGGACATGATCACAATGTAAACTAAATAGGCTTTAAAAAAGCACATCACTTAGGAAAATTGCATTGTGCTTTTCAAGTCACCTACCAGATTCATTATCGTATTTGCAATTACCAAGATATCCGGCATGGATGAGTGTGCTATACACATTACTGTCCTTCTTGAAGTGTATGTGATTGTTATTCTTTGGCATCTTCTCCACTGAGAGATGTCAGAATAATTACACTGCAAACATCACAAATGATCAGCAATAAATATAGCTTTATAATGGGAAACAGGTGAAACTTATTAGACAAAATTACCTGATAAAAATAGAATTAGCTTGTTGCTTTGTTCACATGAAAAACTGTGTGATGGAGACTAAGTTTGAAACTTATAAAGTGTGAAACATTTGTGAAACCTGCAATGCATTTTAATTGTAGTATAAAATCTAAAGAATATTTTACAGTATAGATCGCGTGAGTCTTACCACCTGCATCATTACATATACTACAGATGTAGTAGGGTTAACACACATGCTTTATGAGACGTGTTATCTCAACTAAATGCAACTAAATGCGTTAAGCAATAGTGATGAGTGGGAGGTGCCATATTCGATTTTGCGATATTCGTCATGTATTCGTCGAAATTGAATATTCGTCATTATTCTATTTATCGCGAATAATATGCGATTGAATTATTGGCATATTGCAAATTGAACTTTGAACGGGGGTATAAAGGTGTATAAAGGAGTGTTCTGGAGCTGTTTCTCCTTATTGGCAAACTCCGTCTCGTGTATGAAGGTCTGGACCACCTCAGTCTGTTCAGACAGTTTTTTTGTTAAAGGTCTCAAGATTAGACTTCTCCTCTAACAAAAAGAGACGCATCAGCCTTAGGGAGCTATTAGTGGCTTCCTGTTCCCATTTACTCAAGAATCCCGGGTTTCTAACTCTGATTGCTGGAAGTAAAGAAATTCTCAGGCCTCTTGGCACAATGTTATGTTTGAAATAGTTCTCTAGACTTTGGACTTCCCACCAGGAAAGAATCTGGTCCTTATATATATCAGTGAGCTCTTTAAAGGCTGCATTAAAGAAGGAGTGTATTTTTTCTGGGAAAATTCCTTATCTGAAAAAATGTCCTTGGCCTCAACTAACCATTCCTCTGCATTGAAACCCGTCACAAGAAAACTCGCCATGCTCTGAAAAATTTATGTAAACACACGTATGGCAAGGTTATCAAAAAGTACCTCAGCCTAAATTCTCCCAAAAATTGGAAACCATATGTACTAATCCCGAATGGGAAAAGAGGGGGTATAAAAATAAAACTTAACTTTTAATGTTTATGTGTAAATAAATGCCAAGTAACAAGTAAAAAAATTACGCCTAACAGGCTAAAACAAAGCTACAGGGCCCATGGCTGAATGCAGGCTCAGAGGCTCGGATGATCTACCAAACCACCGAGACACAAATATGACATAAAGACAACATAGCAGCATAAATATCCGAAACAATATAATGGAATGTGCTCACCCAATCCTCGGTGTGGTCAATCATGGAAGGGTGGACAACTGGAAATGGCTGCTATGGAGACCACAGGGTGGATGAAATAGGCCAGGTCACGGGAAAATTCCTTATCTGAAAAAATGTCCTTGGCCTCAACTAACCATTCCTCTGCATTGAAACCCGTCACAAGAAAACCCGCCATGCTCTGAAAAATTTATGTAAACACACGTATGGCAAGGTTATCAAAAAGTACCTCAGCCTAAATTCTCCCAAAAATTGGAAACCATATGTACTAATCCCGAATGGGAAAAGAGGGGGTATAAAAATAAAACTTAACTTTTAATGTTTATGTGTAAATAAATGCCAAGTAACAAGTAAAAAAATTACGCCTAACAGGCTAAAACAAAGCTACAGGGCCCATGGCCGAATGCAGGCTCAGAGGCTCGGATGATCTACCAAACCACCGAGACACAAATATGACATAAAGACAACATAGCAGCATAAATATCCAAAACAATATAATGGAATGTGCTCACCCAATCCTTGGTGTGGTCAATCATGGAAGGGTGGACAACTGGAAATGGCTGCTATGGAGACCACAGGGTGGATGGAATAGGCCAGGTCACGTATGGTTGCTGCAGATATCCAGTAGGGTGGATGCCAAAGAAAAAGTGGGAACTCTGTATAGTAAAGGGTGGAAGCTGCAGTAGTCCCTAATACACCCTAATGAGGGAAGGGGCCTAGCAGATACCCTACCTACTTATACAGAGCACCCGCCCCGAAAGGGGCAACCTTATCCGGATCCCTGTCCCTAGACCGTCTGAAGTCTCTAATTATGCCCTAAAGCAAGAAAGAGAGCTCCCATATACAAAAAATCTCCTGACGTGCCACGTTTCGGCCATGGACCCTGTAGCTTTGTTTTAGCCTGTTAGACGTAATTTTTTCACTTGTTACTTGCCGATTATTTACACATAAACATTAAAAGTTAAGTTTTATTTTCATTCCCCCTCTTTTCCCATTCTGGATTAGTACATATGGTTTCCAATTTTTGGCTGAGGTACTTTAAGCTGAGGTTATTTTTTTGTAACCTTGCCATACGTGTGTTATCTTGGGTTCAGATAAAAACAAAAAAACAACGAATATTCATTTTTATAAATATATAGCACTATATTCTAAATATCGCGAATTAGTGAAGTGCCGATATTCATTAAAAAAAATTGCTATACAAATATTCGCAATGAACACTATTAAGCAATTGCTTTTCAATGGCTTTTGTTTCAAGATAACGCGACGAGTTAGGAAATTTGAGTTAAGAGTTTGTGTGTTACCCCTGCTACATCTGTATGAAAATAGAAGTATGTCTTATTAGCCGATTTGCGGTGAACTTACATTGTTATACAGCCATTTTGGGGGTTTATTTATAGGAAATACAAATACGTCTTATTAGCTGTTCCAACGGTGAACGTACATTGTCATACTGCCATTTTTGGTGTGTATTTATAGGAAATACAAGTACGTCTTATTAGCTGTTCTGCTGTGAATATACATTGTGCCACAGCCTATTTTGGGGTTAATTTATAAGGAAATACAAGTGCGTCTTATAAGCCGTTCTGCCGCAAACTACATTGTTATACTGCCATTTTTTTGGGTTTATTTATAGGAAATATAAGTATGTCATATTAGCTGTTCTACGGTGAATAGAGATGGCCCTGAGGTTCGCCCTGCTGTCGGTTTGCAGCGAACTTTGCGCGTTCGCGATTCGCGGAACATTTGATCATATGGCAATATTCGCATGCACTAAATTATTTTTCATTGCGCCGAACTTTGACCCATGACACATCCATCAGGTGGGACAGGACAGCCAATTAAGATGTTTCAGCACATGGACAAACCCCAACCCTATAAATGAACCAGATCTGGCAGCCATTTTACATTCTGTGTTTTGCCAGTGTAGAGAGAGGTTGCTTTGTGGAGCAGGGACAGACAGTTAGGGACACCAAACGCTGGCTAATAGGGCCACAAAAGTCCTTTTAAGGACTAGTATAGGTGTGCCATCGATAGGTGTGACATACTGAGGGGTGTGATATACTTAGAATATACTTTCTAACATAGAAAGTATATTATAGTGCATTTGTATTGTGCAGCAGTTGTGTGCGGTTCTGCTGTGATACCGCTGGTATATAGAGGGACAAGAGCTATTGGAACAACTAATTGCAACCGGTGTGATATACCTGTTGCCCCCCCAAAAAAGTTATTGAGGGGTGTTACAGTATATACCTATAATATACTTTCTAACATAGAAAGTATATAGTGCATTTGTATTGTGCAGCAGTTATGTGCAGTTCTGCTGCGATACCGCTGGGATACAGAGGGACAAGCGCTATTGGAACAACTATTTGTAACAGGTGTGATATACCTATTACCCCCCAAAAAGTGATTGAGGGGTGTTATATACCTATAATATACTTTCTAACATAGAAAGTCTATAGTGATTTTGTATTATGCAGCAGTTGTGTGCGGTTCTGCTGCGATACCGCTGGTATAAAGAGGGACAAGCGCTATTGGAACAACTATTTGCAATAGGTTTGCTATACCTGTTGCCCCCAAAACAGGGTGCCATATGAGGGGTGCCATATACCCGCTTACACAAAATACTGATTGATGGCTGCGACATACCTGTCACTTGTTGCCCCAAATAAACATGGTGGTGTGATATAACTGTTGTGGCAAAAAATATAATTGAGGGGTGTGATATACCTGCTTCCACAAAATACTGATTTAGGGGATTGATATACCTGCTTGCACCAAATATTGATTGAGGGGTTTGATAGACCTGCTTCCATCAAACACTGATTGAAGCCTGCGATATACCAGCATCTAAAAAATACTGATTAAGGGTATTGATATACTTGCTTCCACCAAATATTAATTGAGGCCTGCAATACACCTACTTCCACAAAAGATTGATAAAGAGGATTGATAAACCTGCTTCCACCAAATATTGATTGATGGCTATGATATACCTGTAACCTGTTGCCCCAAATAAACAGGGTGTTGTGATATAACTGTTGTGTAAAAAAAAATAATTGAGGGTTGTTATATAACTGCTTCCACAAAATACTGATTAAGGGGATTGATATACTTGCTTCCACCAGATATTGATTGAGGGGTTTGATAGACCTCCTTCCATCAAACACTGATTGATGCCTGCGATATACCAGCTTCCACAAAATACTGATTAACCACCTCAGCCCCCCTAGCTTAAACACCCTTAATGACCAGACCACTTTTTACAATTCTGCACTACACTACTTTCACGGTTTATTGCTCGGTCATACAACTTACCACCGAAATAAATTTTACCTCCTTTTCTTCTCACAAATAGAGCTTTTATTTGGTCGTATTTCATTGTTGCTGACATTTTTCCTTTTTTTGATATTAATAAAAAATTACCGAAATTTTTGCAAAAAAATCACATTTTTCGCTTTCTGTTGTAATTTTTTTTAAAAAAAAGCTACATTTCTGTATAAATTTTTCTCTAAATTTATTGTTCTACATGTCTTTGAAAAAAAAAACAATAAGTCTTTATTTATTGTTTTTCTCAAAAGTTATAGCGTTTACAAACTGTGGTACAAAAAAGTGAATTTCCGCAATTTGAAGCAGCTCTGACTTTCTGTGCACCTGTCATATTTCTTGAGGTGCTAGAATGCCAGGATAGTATAAACCCCCCAAATGACCCCATTTTGGAAAGAAGACACCCTAAAGTATTCGCAGAGGGGCACAAGTTAGCGGAAAATGACACTTTCTGAGCAAAAACAAAATAAAGTTTCCATTTCTGCTAACTTCTGGCAAAAGAAAAAATAATTCTCCCATGGACTCACTATTCACCTCAGTGAATACCTTGGGGTGTCTACTTTCCAAAATGGGGTCATTTGTGGGGTGTGTTTACTGTTCTGGCATTTTGGGCGGGGCTAAATTGTGAGCAACCCTGTAAAGCCTAAAGGTACTTGTTGGACTTTACGCCCTTTTATGCACCTAGGCTGCAAAAAAGTGTCACACATGTGGTATCGCCATACTCAGGAGAAGTAGGGCAATGTGTTTTGGGGTGTTTTTTACACATACAGTTCCAGCAAAAAAAAAACTATAGACAAGGTAGTGGGGAAATGTGTATACAAACAAAACTTCCAGCAGTGAATATTTCCCTTAAAATATAACTTTTAATGTTACTAATAAAAAGAGGTCAAGCAACACCCCAATTGGTACCTCAAAAATCAACACTCTCAAGAGGAGAATAACATGTAGTCACAGTTGATACTAACAGACTGACACATCATAGGTAAGGTGGTCACTAATGAAAAATACTTAGGATAGTGTAGATGAACTAACATGATACTATCCCTAAGATTGACCCTAGGTTAGCCCTATGCCCGGGGACAACTCCTGATGGTGGAGATTCCCCGTCCTCGAACCTGGACTAACGGGCCCTGGTTAATCCCTGACCTACCGATCCGTCAGGCACATAGGAGAATCACCCACAAAAGTGGGAGATGCTATGCAAGGTGAGGATTACCTAATGTATCACAATGGTTCGTTATACAGTGGTTTAAACAGACACCTCATCCGAGGAGATAACATACATACAATTCGAGGCCCTGTGCTGAGCCCTAATACGCTCACAGGCCTCGCAGAGAACCTCCGTGTTAGTAGGCCTCTCAATGTGAGCCAGATGTGGTTCACAAAACCTGAAGCTAAAAACCTCAACGCGTTTCCCCCTACTAGTATAGCGGGTTCATCAGGAGGTTACTACACAGGTAACATGTAGAAGCAAGGAGGGCCGTATAATCAACGGCTTTTATACAAATAATACAACCAAATGGATACACGGTCGTGATTACATAGATCTCCACACGTCACCATGTAACAACTAGTGAGAGATAAAGAAAGATGACAGGAGGAGCCAAGTTCAAAGGTCAGCCATAGTATATCCCAGTAACACCTAAAATGGAGAGATAGAAGCAAATCAGGGATAATCCTCCAGGCATTCTCAGACACAGGGTACACTGAAGAGGTAAATCTTACTGTCATGTCCGGGTTGACAATGATCAGATAGTGATCCCTGCGACTGATTAAGCATAATATAGCGCTGCTAAATAGGAACAGTGGTGAAAGGTCAACCTGAGCTGCGATACATATAAATCAAGAGCCAAAAGATGTCCCAGCCTACTCACGCTTGCCCACGGTCCCTAGCAGTCACGCTCCTCCTGTGTTGGTATTAAAAAAGCCCCAGTTTAAATAGCCCACGTTCATGTATCAAGCGTCCCATGTGACAAGAAACTTTTATATGAACTCACCATACCCCTCACGGAATACCTTGGGGTGTCTTCTTTCTTAAATGGGGTCACATGTCATTCAATGTGCTCTCCGCATCAGCATTAGCGGAGCTGCGGCCGCAAACTTCCGGGTTTCGGCCCCGAAACATCCGGCCGCGGCTCCAATTGCGGACAAGAAAAGGCATCTTCTATATAGTTCTGGCAATGTGCGGATCCGCAAAATGCAGAAAGCACATTGCCGGTGTCCGTGTTTTGCGGATCCGTGGATCCGCAAAACACATACGGACGTCTGAATGAGCCTTACAGGGGGGTGATTAGTGACAGGGGGTGATCAGGGGGGTGACATGGGGTGATCAGGGGTTAATCAGTGACAGGGGGTGTTGGTGTGTGGTGATTGGTGCACTTACAGTGTCCTCTGGTGGTCCCAAGCAAAAGGGACCACCAGAGGAGCAGGCAGCAAGCATATCAGACGCTGTTTATGCTGTTCTGATATGCGATTCAGATGCCATTTTTCTAATGCGCTGGCAGGCTGTAGTTAAAGATCCTGCCGTTGCGATCCTGTGAGCGCGTACTCACAGGAAATCTCGCCTCTCGTGAGATGACGCGCCGATGCGTCAACGAGGAACATCCCGGCCGCCCGCAGGACGCATCCCTGCGTTAGGCGGTCGGGAGGGGGTTAAGGGGATTGATATACCTGATTCCACCAAATATTGATTGAGGCCTGAGAGATACCTGTTTCCACAAAATACTGATTAAGGGGTTTGATATACCTGTTTCCACCAATATATGATTAAGGGGTTGGATATACCTGTTTTCACAAAATGCTGATTGAGGGCTGTGATATACCTGCTTCCACAAAGACTGCTCTTCTCTAGGAACTTAGGCACAGGGTCATTTTGAAAATGACAGGCAGAGGAAGAGGCAGGCCGTTCCACGGGGGTGGTAGGGGCCGGAGCCTGAGTGGGAAGTTGGAGAAGGTGCATGCGATTACTTCAAAGGATGCACCAGAGTTGGTTGAGTTGCTCACTCAGCCTTTCGCTTCTGGATCCGCCTCATCCTCTGTATCTGCACCCTCCTCACTCTCTGCTGTGTGCACCCCAAAGACACCACCACCACCACCATAGCCCCTCCACTCAGGTCAGAGGAATTATTTCCCATCCATTCCCAGACCCTACCGATGCGCAGCAATTCTTGACATCGGATGAGGAAGAGGAAGTAGCAACAGCCGCAACCTAGCGGTCTGAAGACAGTACCTAGATCAGCCCAGGGAGGGAGGTCCCCACTGTTGCTGCCTACTCCGAGATCTCAAATGTCAGCTGCTGACAATAGTGTTGCCATCTGCAGCCTGTGCTGTCAACAAATAAGTCGTGGTAAGCCCAACACTCACTTAGGGACGACCGCCTTAAGAAGCACCTGGACTCCCATCACCGAGCCCAGTGGGAGCACTACTGTCAGAACCCACAAAGCCACACTCTTGGCGCTCCACGTCCTGCCTCTTCTCCTTCTCCTTCTTCTCTCTCCTCCCATTTGTCCTCCAATCCACCATCCACTGTGCTGTTGTCGCGTTCATATGGCAGAAGGCAGGCTTCCATGGCCCAAATGTTTGAGTGTAAAAATTTGGTGACGCCCGATAACCCTCTTGCCAAATGGCTGACCGCTTGCTTGTTGGACCTGCTAGCCCACCAACTACTGCCATATAAACTGGTGGACTTGGAGGCTTTTAGAAAATTTGTGGCCATTCGCAAACCGCAATGGAAGATCCCCGGAAAGAAATATTTCTCCCAGAAGGGCATCCCAGAGCTATATGGCCACGTTCAGCAGCAAGTGAATATATCTCTGGCACACAGTGTCGGTGCCAAGATACATCTGACCACAGACACATGGTCTAGCAAACACGGGCAGGGAAGGTACATAAATTTTACTGTCCACTGGGTAAATCTTCTAACGGCCGTCAAGCATGTAACTCGTGGCTCCCTTGTAGATTTGGTGTTACCACCATGGATTGCATGCAGGCCTGCCTCTTCTTCCCCACCTACTACTCCATCCTCTGTCTCCTTCTCGGCTGACTCCTCCTGTTCTACTGCTACTGCCTCTTCTGCTGCACACCCCAAGCTCCCCAGAACCTATTCGATGTGCCAGTTTGAGACGTTGCCATGCTGTGCTGCAGCTGTTGTGCCTGGAAGCCAAGAGCCACGCCGGTGCTGCACTGCATTCAGCTCTCCGGTCACAGGCCAATCATTGGCTAACCCCGCTCAATTTGACAGTTGGTAAAGTGGTATGTGACAACGGTGGCAATCTGCTGAGTGTGCTGAAACTGGGCAAAATGACACATGATTCGTTGCCAAATACCCCAGGGTCCAGGATGTCTTGCGGCAGGCCAGAAAAATATCTGCCATTTTTTAGAAGATCTTACATGGCCATGGCTCGCCTTGCTGACGTTTAGCAGTGACACCACCTGCCTGTCAGATGTCTGATTCGTGACAGTCTGACACGCTATAACTCAACCTTCTATATGCCCGACAGGCTGCTCCAGCTGCATCGTGCCGCTATCGACTACCTGTATGAACTCTGCAGCAGGACAGGTTCTGGGGAGCTTGGTTTATTTTCACTGCGCCAGGGGCTGCTCAGACTTCTGTGGCCATTTGATGAGATCACCAAACTTGTCAGTAACAGCCAGGGCGCCATCAATGACATCGTACCTTACGCCTTCTTTCTGGAGCATGCATTGTGTTGTGTTCTTGATCAGGCCGTCGAGGAGCAGGAGCTGGAAGATGAGGAAGTCGCAATGCTGAATGAATTATCAGTGGGGGCTACTCCCTCTGAGACAAGTCAGCAGGAGTCTGAAGAGGAGTCAGAGAAGGATGGTGGCTGGGGGGATGAGGAGGAGGAGCAAGAAGAGCAGGGTTCGAGGGGGACTTCAAACTTTTTGAGGATCCCTGGTGTTATCCGTGGCTGGGGGGAGGAGACGGAGGATGACATTCTCCTTGGCAATGAGCAGGAGCCAGGGCGCTCCACTGCTTCCAATTTAGTTCAAATGAGGGCCTTCATGCTCCAGTGTTTGAAGAGGCACCCCTGTATAAAAAGCATAAAGGGCAAGGACCAGTACTGGGTGGCAACATACTTAGACCCATGGTACAAACACAAAATGGCAGACATGTTACCAGCATCACAGAGGGCTGACAGAATGCAGAATTTCCAAGCCTTGCTGCGAGAGGTGCTGCATTCTGCTGCTGCAGGCGCTGCAATTAGAGGGGGGTTTGAAGATATGTTGATCACTTCGGATATGAGATCATTCTTGCAGCCAACCCATCGACAGCCTAGTTCACAACAGTGTGGACTACCTCACATTTCTAAAAATGAATGAGGCATGGATCTCGGAGGAATTCAACACCTGTGACTACCACGTTTAATTGAACTTCCTCATGCGAGCCCACACATATCCGCCACCACCCAGAACAAAGAATGGTCCTTGACTTAAGTACTGTATATACAGCGACATAAAAGACCTTTTCTGTCAGGTGAATGCCTAGTGTTTGGGTCCTGTACTCCAGTAGCCTAAAGTAAAATTGTTATCCCCTGACCACCTAATATACCTCCAGCCACATAATCACTTGTTCTTTTCTTTCCGGAGAATGCCTAATGTTTAGGGCCTGTACTTCACTGGCCTACAGTAAAATTGTTATCCACTGACCGTCTAATATACCTCCAGCCACATAATCACTTGTTCTTTTCTGTCAGGTGAATGCCTAATTTTTGGGCCCGTACTCCCATGGCCTAAAATAAAAAAAATTCTAGGCTCCAGCAGGGAACATTTTTGAGAGTTTCCCTTTTAGACGCATAAAAATGGCCCCTGATTACAATACATATTTTTTCTGGGAATTTTTGACATTGATCCCCCTCTGGTATGTCACTGTCCATGTTGTGGGACTATTTTTGCACTTCTATTAAGTACTTGGTGGTCTTTTTGATAACATTCAGTCATCAGGGGGGGTCTTCAGATCCATCCTGTCGTCGGATGCTTCTAAAGCATTTGACAGGGTGGAGAGGAGATTCCTCTGAAAAGTTGGCCCTAAATTTATTGATGTGATTAAACTTATGTATAGAACCTCTACAGAAAGACTGAATGTAAATGGTAGCTTGACGGATAGTATTCCCCTGACCAGAGGCACCCGCCAGGGATGTCCTCTGTCTCCATTGTTATTTGATATATATATATAGAACCCCTCACCACTAAAGTTAGACAAGATCCTAGGATCAAAGGATTTGGGATATTGGGCACAGAGGACCATGTCTCTCTTTATGCCAATGAGGACTTGTTTTTTATTAATCATACTGATATTACGCTTCCTGAACTTATTCAGATAATTAACCGTTTTGGATCAGTGTCAGGTTTTGACATTAACTGGTCTAAAACTGTGTTAATGTCGTTGGAAAAAAATGATTATCCTATGACAGGCCCCTTGACTATGATGAGAGTCGTCAATTTTTTTAAATATCTAAGCTTAACGATTTCTCCTAAAGTAGAAGACTTTGTACATTGAAATCTGATTCCGTTGATTAATAAATTAAGATAAAAAATTTCTGTACGTCTTTGTCTGCCGCTGTCTAGGGCCGATAGAGCATCCTTAGTAAAAATGGTAATATTACCCCAACTTCTCTATACTCTCAGAAATTCCACAGTTTGGATAGAGGACACATTTTTGAAGCTAATCGAGACCCTGATAAATGATCTACTCTGGTGTAGAAAGTGGGTAAGCTTAAAATAAATTACCTATATAAACCAATTGAACATGGAGGATTAAATCTTCGGTTCCTTAAGGGATACTTTATAGCCTCACAGCTCTGGCTTTATAAACACTGGGAAGGGAGCCCTTTCTGTAGATATTTATTGAGTAGATCTACACATTGTAAAATGTTTTCATTGTTAGAGTCCGAGTCACTAATTATATTCCAACAGGATTATAAGTAAACTAGGAGGCCATTCTCTAAATCATGGGGCACTATTAGAGCGTGTTTTGGAATAAAAGGATTACTATATTTGACACCTTTATGGCACAATTATTTTTTACCTGAATTGGAGGATTTAGCGCAGGAAAATTTGCCAAAAAAACAATGTTTGTTATGTTTCACAAGTAGTGGATAATGGAGAAATACTTTTATTTTTGGAGTTTGCACAAAGAGTACACACATTGAATTTATCTTGGTTTAGTTATTTACAATTCCGTTAAGCACTCACTAGTATAAAACGGAACGTATTATTACAGATAAATACCAACACACCTTTAAATGAACTATTGGGCATGTGGGTCACAATCTAACTGTTTGTAGACACACTATTTAAGGAATTGTTTTCCCCCGGTCAAAGGGCGTGGGAATGTGATTCAACGGTTCAGCCATCTGACTGGTGGAATATAATGACAAATCTTGGGTTCGGATCTTATTATTTTAACCACGTTATAGTTCAGTTTAATATTTTACATAGAATATACGTTACACCAGTCTGGCTTAATAGATGTGGGTTGAGAAGTAGTTCTAAGTGTCCAAGATGTAATTTGTTAGGGGCAGATCATTTACATATGTTCTGGTCTTGCACACAACTAACAGAATATTGGGAGATAATAGCCAAACTGATTTCCCAAAAACTTAAATTAGTGATCCCATATATGTCAGAATGTTGGATTTTGGGTGATTTTTCCCAGGTTGATTGTTATCGATATAAAAAAATCCTATTGATTAAAATAGCCTTTTTGGCTAGACTTTTAATTTCGCAAGTCTGGTTCTCTCCCAATACTCCCACTGTTTATAAATGGCTAAATTTGGAAAATAAAGTTAAGAGTTACGAAAAAATTCTGTATAGACAAAGGAATTGCCAAGAGAGTTGGGGGAAGGTGTGGGTAGGACGGAGTTCTCAGGTTTCCACTCTCTGCCTCATTAGTGATTTGACCTGATCTTACAAATGGATGGCACTAGGTGATGCATCACAAGGGGTGGGTGGAATGGGGCTTGATCGGGTATTTTAGGTGTAGGGGATTAATGGGAAAAAATTATAAAAATGTATTTATATGGAAAATGTGAAATATTTATTCTTGAATAAATAAAATGAAAAAAAAAAAAAGTATTTGGTGGCTGCAAATTCGACCTGAAAGTTTTTCAAGTTCGTCTGCCATTAAAGTGAATAGGGCTCGCCGCGAACGAGCATTTGCGAAACGTCCCGGACGATGTTCGTCCATCACTAGCGGTTAACTTATATTGTCATAAAGCCATTTTTGGGGGTATTTATAGGAAATAGAAGTACATCTTATTAGCCGTTCTACGGTGAACTTACATTGTCATGCAGCCATTTTTGGGGTGTTAACGAATCACTTTTTTTCCTAAAATAGCTTCTGCATGTGTGAGGACATGGAGCAAGGAACTCTGGAAAGGCGGGATCACCCATAATGCAATTCATGCATCCAATCAGCAGCCAGTCAGCCCTGTGATGTCACAGCCCTATAAATAGCCTTAGCCATCTTGGATTCTGCCATTTACCAGTGTACTCAGTGCAGGGAGAGATGTCAGCAGGTGCTAGGGACAGTGTTATAAAAAACTTAATTGTGCTAAAAAAAACTATTTACAAGTACAGGGAAAGATTATTCAAGGTGTAGGGAAAGATAGGGAGGAATCATTCCGCAACTTTTTTGTTGAACAGGGTTTAGTAGCGGAGGTTACAGCCTAGGTAATGCAATTACACCTTGCTGCACTGACTGGGGATCCAAATTGCCATTAGACAGCTCTGTAATTCCAGCAAACCGTTATTATTAGGGTGCAAGCGCTGTTTGAAACAGGCATTTACAGTATTTATTACAAGGAAATATTTATATGTCTTATTTGCCCTTGTGCGGTGCAGTTAGTTGCATATATTCAAAAGCATTTTTTGGCTTGTATTAGTGGGGAAAAAAGGGCTTATTAGCTGTTGTGTGGTGAAGTGATAAAATGACAGACCTTTTTGTCGTGTATTAGTGGCAAAAGTAAAATATGTTTGCCGTTCAGCTGTGCAGGTATATGTTCTAAAGCCTTTTGTGGCGTGTATTAGTGGAAAAAGAAAAAATATATTTGCCGATCAGCGGTGTAGTTATATGTTCTAAAGATGTTTGTGGCGTGTATTAGTGGAAAAAGAAAAAATATATTTGCCGATCAGCAGTGCAGTTATATGTTCTAAAGCCTTTTGTGGTGTGTATTAGTGGCCAAAGAAAAATACATTTGCCGTTCAGCGGTGCAGTTATATGTTCTAAAGCCCTTTTTTGTCTGCATTAGTGGGAGGAGGGGGGCTTATTAGCCGTTGTGTGGTGAAGTGAGAAAATTACTGACCTTTTTTTTTATTTCCATTTATTTATTTACTTGATCTAACAGTATGTCAGACAGAGAAATGCCAGGCCCTGCACAGGGGAGTGGCAGAAGCCTAAGGCCCCTTTCACACGGGCGAGTTTTCCGTGCGGGTGCAATGCGTGAGGAGGACGCATTGCACCCGCACTGAATCCGGACCCATTCATTTCTATGGGGCTGTGCACATGAGCGGTGATTTTCACTTATCATTTCTGCGTTGCTTAAAAATCGCAGCATGTTCTATATTCAGCGTTTTTCACGCAACGCAAGCCCCATAGAAGTGAATGGGGCTGCGGGAAAATCGCAAGAATCCGCAAGCAAGTGCGGATGTGTTGCGATTTTCCCGCATTGTTGCCTAGCAACGGGACCCAATCTCTATTATTTCCCCTTATAACATGGTTATAAGGGGAAATAATAGCATTCTTAATAAAGAATGCATTGTTAAATGAAGAGGAAGGGGTTAAAAATAATAAAAGTTAACTTACCTTAGCCACTTGATCGCGTAGTCGCGATCTGTCCTCTCTTTCCCTGCAGCATCTATGATCTAAAGGACCTGTGATGACGTCACATCACATGGTCCAATCACATGGTCCATCACCATGGTAAGATGGACCATGTGATTGGACCATGTGATGTGACGTTATCACAGGTCCTTAGATCATAGATGCTGCAGAGAAGAGAGGACAGATCGCGACTAGCGATCAAGTGGCTAAGGTAAGTTAACTTATTATTTAACCCTTCTCTTCATTTAACAATGCATTCTTTATTAAGAATGCTATTATTTCCCCTTATAACCATGTTATAAGGGGAAATAATCAATTCTCCAGTAGACCCGAAACCGGACTTCAGTGATGAAGTCCGGCTTCGGGTTGGGTACCAAACATGGCGTTTTTTCTCACGCGCGTGCAAAACGTGTTGCAAACGTTTGCACCCGCTCGGGAAAAATGCGCATATTCCCGCAACGCACCCGCCTCTTATCCGGGCGTCAAACATGACGCCCGTGTGCAAGAGGCCTAAATGTTTCTGGCACAGGCAGAGGTCACAGCAGAGTAAGGGGCCGAGGCAGCAGGAGTCTTTTTGAGAAGCCTTAGCTCCCAGTGTCAGCTAGCGGTCGTGTCGTGACCAGCAACCCAGCGGTTCTTGAATGGTTGACTCGATCTTCGTCTTCGTCGCAAGTGATATCAGACACCCCCAGACAAGAGTCAGTGAGTTTGTCAGACACAACCCTTAGTTGACATGGCCCGTGAGCAGACCCTGTGCCCTCACCTGTCCTCAACATGCTTCTGTCCTTTGCTGTTCCCTCAGCCAGAGAAGAATTATATGATGTGGGCTCAGCTGCAATATACAGTGAGGACGAGCTACTAGAAGACAGTCAGCAGCCGCTGGCATGCCAAGATGTTGAGGAGACATCTGCCGCTTCCTCCACTAGGCTGGCAAGTAGTGATGGGGAGAGTGGCGTGGGAGCTGGAGTTGCGAGCGGTCAGTCTCCTAGCTCAGAGACCATTGAGGAGGACATCAGCAACGTGCAGACAGTACTCAATGATGATGTAGCCGATAGCAATTGAGAGCCGGGTGACGAAGGAGCTTCATCATCATCAGGAGAAGAAGGTGGCAGCTTGCATGTGAGGCAGTGGAGGAGCCAGCAAGTCGGTAGCATGGCCGGGAGTAAGCAGGGTGGCAGAAGTGGGAGGTCAGGAGCCAAACGTGGCCGGGGTAGAGCACCCACTTTGCAGGAGCCTACCTGCCCAGAAAGTAGTGGTGCAGTAGTTCACAGAGGCAGCCACTGTAGCAGTCAGTCGGAGAAGAGTGTAAAATCACCAACTTGGCAGTGTGACAGTTTTTTGTTAAGCCACCAGAGGTGAACTTTACCATTTGCCAAGTCTATGGGCAGAGGGTGAAGCGTGGCCAGGGTGGCAATGTTGGCATCATGGCCCTTCGTCAACATATGTGCGTCATCATAAGGTGGCCTGAGAGAACCGTGGCTCCAGTGTGTTGGTCAAGCCTACCGCAGCAACCGCTGCATCACCCAGTGGAACACACCTGATTTCAGTCAGTCAAGGCTTCACCACCTCAGCCGAAGGGAGCTGTCTGTCCTTCCCATCATCTACCAGTCCTAATGCTCCTGCTCCTCGCCCTACTACTCCTCGTCAGTCATTCCGTCAGCAATCTATCCCTGAAGCGATTTCCAATGGACAACAGTATGCGTGTACTCATCCAACAGTGCAGAAGCTGAACGTACTCCTGGCCAAGTTGCTGGTGCTGCAGTCCCTCCCTTTCCAAGTGGTGGATGCATCACCTTTCAGAGAACTGATGGCTTATGCCAAGCCGATGTGGAGAGTGCCAAGCAGTCATTTTTTTTGTGAAAAAGTTCACCGGCGACGTGTGGAGCTGTAACTGCGGTCAAGGAAAATATATGTCCTTTACGGCCCACTGAGTAAATTTGGTTCCTGCTCAGCCACACCAGCAACTTGGCCAGGTGATTCCACTGCCATCTCCACGTTCTCACGCCTTGGTCCTGCAACAATGTTCGCCTCTGCCTCCTCATCCACAACCATTTCCTCAGCCTCCACTGCAGGGACAACTCACAGTGCTCCTCCAGCATACCACATGTACAGGGCACGGCGGTGTCACACTGTTATACACCTCGTTTCCCTGGGCGAATGGAGTCACACAGGGGAGGAACTGCTCTGTGTCCGTCATCAAGAAATCAAATCCTGTCTTTCTCCGCGACAACTCAAAATTGGAACCATGGTGAACGACAACGGGAAGAACATCAGGGCTGAGCATTGTGCCCTGCATGGCGTACGTGTTAAATCTGGTTGTCAAGCGGTTATTGAAGTCTTCCATCCATCTGCAAGATATCCTAAAAATGGCCAGGAAACTTTGCATGCACTTCAGACACTGGAACACTGCAAAGCACACCCTCCTTGAGCTGCAGCGGCAGAACAGCATCCCCCAACATAGGCTTTTATGTGACGTTTCCACCCGTTGGAATTCTTCCCTCCATATGTTCGACCGACTATACAAACAGAGAAAGGCCATAAATTATTTCTTGATGATCCAAGTGGATAGGAGTACTCCCCTGTGTAACTTCGATTTCAGCCAGTGGCAGCTCATGCGTGACATCTGCCGTTTGCTCAGGCCCTTTGAGGATGAACAACGTTATTCCACTGCTTTATATCCTCGAACAGATGCTGGTAAATCTGGCTGGTCAGGGGACTGGAGGCGTGGTGCCTACATCTCACGACCATATGAGCCCTGTGGGGGCTAAACTGGAGGAGAAGGAGGATATTGGAGAACAAGCAATGTGTAGCGAAATGGGTGTTTTTTCTACACAGGTGACAGGAGAGAAGTAGCAGCAGCAGATGGAGGAGCAAGAGGGAGATGAGGGAGATGAGGAAGATGAGGCAGATGACCCAGGCACACCCTGACTGTATGTAGTGGAGATGGAGGCAGGAAGTCCCTCTGAGTCATCTGCGCAAATGGCCCGCTGCATGCGCACTTGTTTGGATAGTGACAGCCGAATTGTCAGCGTTCGGCAGAGGGATGACTTCTGGCTCTACCACTTGTTAGACCCTCGCTACAGGTCCAACATGGGGGCCTTTTTTTACATCCGCTCAGAGGAAGGACAAACTGAACTACTATGGAGACATCATATGTAGTCAGTTGGCCGTTGCCTATATGCGCCATCGTCCATCCTCTCACAGGTCAGATGGGGGGGGGGCCTCTGCACTCTCGTTCCACTGCCATGGCTGCTGTGGCGGGGTAGGAGCAGTATCAGCATCATCATCAGCAGCTTGAGTCTAGAGTCGATGATAAGCAGCTTTCTTAACCCACCTAGTGAAGAAACTAGTCACCAGCAGTAACAGCTAGACCTGGAGCAGAACCTGAACCAGCAGGTGGTGGCATACTTGGACAGCAACCTGCCACCCCACATTGAAGATCCGCTTGACTGCTGGGCAACCAAACTGGATTTGTGGCCGCAACTGGTCGAGTTTGCCCTGGAAAAGCTGTCCTGCCCGGCCAGTAGTGTGGCATCAGAGCGGTTGTTTAGTGCGGCAGAGGTCATAGGTACCCCAAGGAAAATTTGCCTGTCCACCCAAAATGTGGAGAGAATGAACTTTGTCAAGATGAATAAGGCGTGGATCAGCCAGGATTTCCACCCATCAATGCCTGATGCACCAGATTAGATCATCCATGCTGGCTCACCCAAACCTTGACAAAATAGTGGTTTCTTCTGGCTACCTTCTTCAGGTACTATTCTGATGCTGCAACCCGCCTGATGCCACACATCTGATGCCAAGTGCTCCTTCTAACAGCGGGTACTGTTATCGCCACCCACCTCCCCACTCTGTCACCGGATCACTCTGTGGTCTCCGCATGCTGCTGCTGCCACCTCCACACTTTGTCATTATGCCACTCTGTGGTCTCCTCATGCTGCTTCTACCTCATCACTATGTCACTGGGCCAGTCTGTGGTCTCCTCATGCTGCAGCTGCCACCTCCATACTATGTCACCTTGCCACTCTGTGGTTTCCTCATGCTGCTTCCACTTCCACACTATGTCACATTGCCACACTGTGGTCTCCTCATGCTGCTGCAAACTCACAAATAATTCTCATGGCCACTCTGTGTTCTCCTCATGCTGCTGCTGCCACCTCCACACTCTGTCATTGTGCCAATCTGTGGTCTCCTAATGAAGTTGCCACCATCCCACTCTCTCACTGGGCCAATCTGTGGTCTCCTCAAGCTGCTGCCACCTCAACACCATGCCACTGGACCAGTCTGTGGTCTCCTCATGCTGCTGCCACCTTAACACCATGTCACTGGACCAGTCTGTGGTCTCCTCGTGCTGCTGCTGCCACCTCAAATAAATGATGATGTCAACCAGGCCAAAAAGGCAAAATAGTGGCCCAGTCATGAAGTGGGGAGGGTAGTAACAGCATGAGAAGTCAACAGAGTGGCCCACTGACATAGTGGTGAGGTGGCAGCAGCATAACGAGACCACATAGTGGTGATTTGGCAGCAGCATGAGGATACCACAGAGTGGTGAGGTGTAAGCAGCATGAGGAGACCACATAGTGCCCCAATGACAGGGTCTGGAGGTGGCGGCAGTATGAGGAGGCCACTGAGTGGCACACTGACTGATTCCGGAGCTGGCGGGAAGCATGAGGAGACCACAGAGCAGCACAATGACAGAGTCTGGAGGTGGCAGCAGCCTCAGGAGGCCACAGAGTGGCAAGGTGACATACTGTGGAGGTGGGTGGCAATACCAGTACCTGCTGAAGATGGTGGGTGAAAGAAGGAGCACTTGGCATCAGATGTGTGGCATCAGGTGGGTAACAGCATCAGAATAGTAGCTGAGGCAGGTAGCCAGAAGAAACCAGTCTCTTTTGTCAAATTGTTGCTGTGGCATCATGGATGATCTAGTCTGATGCATCAGGCATTGGTGTGTGGAAATCCTGGCTGCTCCATGCCTGAATCATCCTAATGCAGTGTCCCACTATGTGCTATATGTGGGCACTTTAAACATGTCACATCAAATGTATTGTGGTATCATGCTGTAATTCCCCTTAACAGGCTGGCAGTATCATTTACCTTTATTTACTCCTAAGTGGTGCTGGCACCACTTCTATATATAGCTGGGGTGGGGGGGGGATGTAAAGTTAATGTGTCCGATAATAATGAAGAGATGAGGAAGTTAATGGAGGAGGAGGAAATTTGTATATCTACCAAAATAATTCACAAAAGATTTTCCCGCATATAAGTGCAGCACTTAACGCAGAATACAGTTTTTTTTCTCAACAAAATAAGTCAAAATACATTTTAGCACCTATAAGTGCAGTGCTTAATGCTGAATACAAGATTTTTTGCCACCAAAATAATTAAAAAAAGATTTTGCATCTTATAATTGCAGTGCTTAACGCAGAATACAAGATTTTTTTCCACCCAAATAATTTTAAAAATATTTTACCGCATATAAGTGCAGCACTTAATGCTGAATACAAATTTTTTCTCCACCAAAATAATTCAAAAAAGATTTTACTGCATATAAGTGCAGCGCTTAATGCGCAATACAAGATTTTTTTCCACTTAAAAAATAATTCAAAAAAGATTTTACCGCATATAAGTGCAGCGCCTAATGCACAATACAAGATTTTTTTCCACCAAAATAATTCAAAAAAGATTTTACCACACATAAATGCAGTGCTTAATGCTGAATACAAGATTTTTTACCACCGTAATAATTCAAAAAAGATTTTACCGCATATAAGTGCAGCGCTGAATGCTGAATACAAGATTTTTTTCCACAGAAATATTTAAAAGAGGATTTTACCGCATATAGTTACAGCTCTTTATGCTGAATAAAATATTTTTTTCCACCAAGATATTTCCAAAAAGATTTTCCCGCGTATAAATGCAGCGTTTAACTCAGAATACAAGTGTAAGAACCTTACCTGTCTGGCACGCCGGAGTGACCAAAGAGGGTCCTCGTGGAGCTGCGGGAAAGGTTATGCGTGTCTCCTCTGATACACCAGCTCCGACCCCTTTGCGAACCGACGCGGGGAGGCGTTCGCATGTGCGCCAGAAGGGAAGACTGTATGGGTTTCGGGGACAGCTTGGCCAGGCTAGTGGCAGTATGCTACGGCCGAGCTTGTCTCCGTTACTTATTGCGGATTCCATTCCGGTGTCCATGTCGACGCGCTCACTCACTCTCGCAGAGCCTGTCGTGCGTCCACGTATACGCTCGAAAACGGGTTCGCAAGGGGATACGTGGTCGAGCACAGTGATGGGAATAACACCTGGCCCCAAGTTCAAAGCAGATTAGGGGGCCGGTGTTGGTCTAATTGACTAATGACCAACCAAAGCCTTGTACACAGGTGTAGGGCAGGATTATGACCTATGGGGAGTGGACACTTGGCGCCCTGAGATTTGTTAGCAGGCACATAAAAGGTGGCCTCCCAGGTCGGTCAGTGCCCACTGTTATCCTTCCTTATCCAGGTGCAGGTCAGTACTGCTTGCTACTGACTGAAGATTGCTTGGACTCTGTCCGTTCCAATGGGACCCAGGACCCAGAATTTTCTGTGATGCATCCTTCCATGGCAAGTAGCACAGGGACTTAAGCATGGATCGGGATTACTCCTGGCTTTCCTTCATTTTTGTTTGCCTGATATTTGCTCCAGTGAAGTTTGCCGGTAATTCGGTCCATACCACAAAAAGGACTTTCCCACATAACTGCAGCACTGAACGCTGAATATATCTTGATTTTTCTACAGAAATACGCCACAAAAGGCTTTACCACATATAACTGCAACAGTGAACGCTGAATATATATTTTTTTTCTACTGATGCAATAAAATAAAAAAGTTTTCAATAAAAGTTTTTCAAGTTATATAAGTGCAGCAGCGAATGGTGAAAATATATTTTTCTTTTTCTACTGATATAAGTCAATAAAGGTTTTTCTACATAGAAGTGCACGAGCGAATGGCGAATGTATATTTCTTTTTCTACTGCAATACGCCAGTAAAGGCTTTACCAGATATAGCTGCAACAGTGAGTGTAGTACTGAAATATGTCCCTAAACGCTTTCACTAGAAATAACTGCAGATGTGAGACAGAGAATATATTTATCTTTTTGGACTGAAATACGCCCCTATATACTTTCACCAGAAATACTAAGATATAAGCCACTAAAGGATTTTCAACTTTAGTGTTGTTCACGAATATTCGAATTGCGAATTTTAATTGCGAATATCGGCACTTTGAGAATTCACGAATATTTAGAATTTTTCAAAATATATTCATAGTCGCGAATATTCATTTTTTTTAAAAATACCAGTCTATATGAATTTTTGAGCGAATTTTATGCAAATTTTTAATGCGAATTTTCGCAATCAAGAAAATAATGCCTGAAGATCAGGAATTTGCGAATATATGGCGAATATTCGACCAAATATTCATGAAATATCGCGAATTAGAATACTGCCCTTGCTGCTTTATCACTATTCAACATTGCACTTGCAGCCCAATAACAAAAATCTGGAATTTGGGTCCCCAAATAATATTTCCCTGCACTTGTAAATCACAGTTCTATCAATATCCCTAGCGCCTTCTGATGTCTCTCCCTGCACTAAGAAGCTGTGAAATGATTCCTCCCTATGCTTTCCCTGCACTTATAAATAGTTTTTTCTGTCTTTTTTTCCCACAATAGTTTTTCCACTTGCTGTCCCTAGCGCCTTAACACATCTGTCCCTGCACTCTGAATGCTGAAAAATGTCTGTTTGTAAGATGGCCACCGTATTTATAGAGCTGTGACATCACAGGGTTGGCTGGCTGCTGATTGGCTGCATGCAGGCATGTCAATCTGGGTGATCCCTCCTTCCTAGAGTTCCTTGCCCCATGTTCTCAGTCCTCACACGTGTACCCGCAATTTTAGGAAAATTGTGATAAGTTACCATGAAGCGTGAGGAAATTCGCATTCATTGTGAATTGAATTTTTCCTGAAATTCTAAACAAATTCTACTTTGTCAGCTTCGATTCGCTCACCTCTAGCTGACACCCTCTCCACTCTGTTGGGAGGCGGGGGACTCTACTTGTGTAAGTGTTTTATAGAACAGGTTCTGTAAACATCTATGTGGAATCAGCTGATGACGGGGTGAACGGAATCGACCTTTAAGGCTGAGTTCACACTTTGAGTTATTTGGCCACCGTAACTGCCCAAATAAGTGAAGTGTGCAGTGATTCTAAGAGAGACGCCTGTCATCTGCATGTTATACTGACTCACAGTATTATTTCACTACCAGAGCAGACTCCCTATGCGTGTTATTGCAAGGCACAGTGTTCTACACCACTATAAAGGCTCTCTGCAGCCAGGAAATAGCTGTTTTTTAACTCGATTCGCCACGAATAAATTCAGATCGAATCGAATATTTTCGGAAAATCTGTCAAACCGGCCAAATTAGATTTTTAAGAAATTTGCTCTTCTCTAATGTTTATCATTAATACCTGGCCACCCTAAGCGGCACATACTGGATGGTTTTGGTTGGTGCACTGGCACCAGAAAAATAAAGGCTTCCATTTTATTGGTATTGAATTACATTTACAGCTGATGTAGGAATAAGTAAATGTAGAAATAAATAAAACTGACACAGAATAAGTCTTCCTGAACTTGACTGTTGCCACGTCTCTCTCTATGCTCAGCTCACAGGACTAGTGATGGGTAGTGTTGATCACGAATTTTCGAATTGCGAATTTTAATCGCGAATATCGGCAATTTGAGAATTCGCGAATATTTAGAGTATCGCAAAATATATTCGCAATTGCAAATATTAGTTTTATGCGAATTTTTTATATGCAAATTTTCGCAAGCAAGAAAATAATTTCATTATTTTCTGATTGTGAAAATATGCATTAAAAATTTGCATAAATTTGCATACAAATTCTCATAAACTGGTATTTAAAAGGTATCTTTTTAATGCCAGTTTATGCGAATTTTTATGAATAATTTTATGCGAATTTTTATGCAAATGTATGCGAATTTTTATGCGAATTTTCGCAATCAAGAAAATAATGACTGGAGATTACGAATTTGCGAATTTTCGAATATATGGCGAATATTCGCCCAAATATTCGCGAATTCGAATATTGCCCCTGCCGCTCATCACTAGTGATGGGTAGTTTGTGAATGATCAGTACAAAATGAACTCATCTTCTAAGTGACCTAATTCATCTAGTTCACATTTCTAACAAAGATTAGTTCACCAGGAACTAAAGCAAATAGGAGGAGTTGGACACTAGATAGGGATGATTCAGCAGCTCCAACAGGACCCGAGTTTAGGAAATGTTTTTTTACAGCATAAATCAATTTCTAAAGTTATTATGTGAAGTCTCGTAATACCTTCGGCTCATCAGAGCCAATACAGTTTAATACTGTACAGAGCACTCGCTCTATACAGTATTGAAACAAAGTTTTATGCAAATTGACTTGTTTCATCAGAAGTCGATTCGCTCATCCCTAGTCACAGTGTTATCTTGTGCCATCTTGTGACAATAGCCATTGAAATATATAGTTAACCTTTCTGTGTAATTTTTTACTTAACGTGTTAACAATCAATCAAGTTTAGCTTGGCTGCATCTATACATTGCCCATGAGTAAGTGGATCTGAACGACTATAGGTGGCACTGCTGTGTTCAGTCTTTTGAATTTCATTGAACTAGACTGTCATTCTAGGAGCATGTTAGATTACTAAATCTTCTAGTTAATTTAGTTCACAAGTAGTGTTGGAAGCGAATATTCGAATCGTGAATTTTAATCGCGAATATCGCCACTTCGAGAATTTGCGAATATTTAGAATATAATAGTGCTATATATTCGTATTCATGAATATCCCCTGCTTCTTGCTTGTGGGCCAATGAGAAGGCTGCAATGTCTTTGTCTGAGCTTAGCAACATCCCTAGCAACCAATAGGAAAGTTGATTACCCCTTACTGTATAAGAACCTGCCTAGCAGCCATTTTCTGCAGCTTTTTGCAGTTCTGAGAGAGACAGCAGTATTATTGCTGTGCTCTGTGCTTTGCTGAGTCATTACATTAGATAGTTATTTACCTTATATATATAATACAGATAGTTAGTGGGAGCTAGTCAGTGTAGGTTAGATCGTGATATAGTGTAGCTGATAAGTTCCAGTGCAGTGTGTTAGATAGTGTGATAGGTTCTGCTGTCCATTTATACAGACATAGTGCTGTGATGTCACAAGTTCACAACAAAACTTAGTGCACCAATCAGTAATATGTAGTCAGACCTGCTAAAATATGAAGTTGCATGTATTGCGCCAAAATATACACATCATTAATTGACGATTTGCTCAATCGTGAATATATCGGAGCATATGCATATGAAGCTATTGTAATATTCTGCAGTGCCAACCATTTTCTCCAGTCTCAGGAAACTTCTAGCAGCTTGAAAAATGTGGCAAAAGTGAACCACGCAATACGCAAGTATTACATTGACGATTTTTGCAATCAAGAAGATAATGGTAAATTCTTGAATTTGCGAATTTATGAATATTAGCCCAAATATTCACGAAATATCGCAAATTCTAATATTGCCCCTGCCGCTCATCACTATTCACAAATGACAGGATACCTATCAGCCTCCTCAGGACATATTGCTACAGGACAGGCAGTAGGCTATAATGGAGTTCTATTCACTGCACCAACTATCTTTTGCCTGTTCATATTCACACTACTGAATAATAATAAATATATCTGATCATTTTAACAAAACTATATCTCATCTAAGGAGCTGTAAATGCTATGTGTAATAGAAGAGATATGTGCTTCTATTCACTTGTCAGTAGCATCACAGAGCCAGAGACATAATGAACTAAAAGAACTAATCTTTTAAACTAATCTTTCAGGTGAACTAGATCAGAAAGAGCTAAACTCCAAAGTGAACTTAATTTCCCATTACTACACAGGACAATGGCGGAGACCACGTGGGATCAGGCTTTTATAGGCCTGTGACATCACAGGAGTGGCTATCTGCGGATGGGCTGGCTGCATGGCATTATAGATGATCTTGCGTTCCCAGGCTTGTCTCTTCAACACTTATTTTCACTTTCTAACAAGTGCAACGCCATTTTAGGAAAATCCGATTCGTTACCATGAAGTGTTAGGAAATTCAAATTTGTTGCGAATCGAACTTTTCCAAAGCTTCCGACTGAATTCCACTTTGAATGCTTCACTTAACATTAATTAGATGTATGTGATAAAGAAGTACAACTTATGCAAAAATATACTATGATTAAAATACAAAGTAAAAAGTACAAAATTAAATTATTTATATAAACTTATAATTGCCACATAACTTGAAATCTAGTTCTAACCAAAATAATGTTGTAAGGGCACCTGGAGTTCTTAAATGAAATATATTAGTCACAAGCAGACAGATATTGATTTCGAGTAATTGTACCATTACACTGCTGTTATTAGCTTTATTTCTACTCACAAAGTAGTTTAAATAAACAAATTACTTTTCAAAGTGGAAAGGATGCATGAAAACAAATATATATTATTAGTATCTTACTATGTATTGTTATCTATGGGGATAAAGTCATTATATGTAGAATGGTGGTATAGCTGTACAATGCGTGTATTGTTGGATAACACATTTATTATTATATATTTTCAAACAATCTTCAATTGTAAACAAGAACAAGGAGTCCTGGAAGTGATGATATAGTCCCTACAAATTCCTTATATTAAAATTATCAGGCCTATCCGAGATTACATGAAGAGACAAAAGGATTTAAGCAAGCATAGATCCACAAAAGATCTGTGGGTAGTTCTTCAAGATGTTTGGACCTGCTGAGTTCCTTCAAAACTGTCTGCTAGTGTACATCGAAGTATTCTTGCTGTTTTGAAGGCAAAGGGTGGTTACACCAAACATCGATATGATTTTGGCTATAGTGTTTGGGAGATCTGTCAGGCTGTTCCAGCAGGGAATGGCCTGCTCGGGATTTGGCATTGTCGGAAACTACATGAATGCCATCCGGCCCCATTAACTACAGGGTGGGCCATTTATATGGATACACCTTAATAAAATGGGAATGGTTGGTGATATTAACTTCCTGTTTGTGGCACATTAGTATATGTGAGGGGGAAAACTTTTCAAGATGGGTGGTGACCATGGCGGCGATTTTGAAGTCGGCCGTTTTGAAACCAACTTTTGTTTTTTCAATAGGAAGAGGGTCATGTGACACATCAAACTTATTGGGAATTTCACAAGAAAAACAATGGTGTGTTTGGTTTTAACGTAACTTTATTCTTTCATGAGTTATGTACAAGTTTCTCTTTGTTTACAGCCATTGATGTAAGGAGCGGATAGAAATTGTGTTGATATCTGGTTAACGCAGTAACCAGGTCATTGCAGCAGATTTTAATGCAAGACACCCTACGAGACCACCCATCTCCCATGCTACAGTTAGAAAACTGCTTGCTAAGTTTCGTGAATATGGTTCAGTGTTGGATTTGCCAAGATGTGGAAGCATGAAATCTGTCACTAATAAAGAAACATCAGTGGCTGTCCTAGCTTCATTCAGCAAGAGCCCATAGCGTAGCACTCGCCGCATGTCACTGGAGAGTGGCGTTAGTCGAACATCCCTTCGGCGGATTTTAGCTACTCACAAACTTTTATGTGAATGGTGAAGTTAACAAACAAAACCACCGCTATTGGTCTGACACTAACCCACATTGGATAGATCCCTCCAAGACTGTTGGAACAAAAAAATCGATGGTATGGTGTGATATATGGGGTACAAAGATTGTGGGGCCATTCTTCATCAATGGAAACCTCAAGGCCACTGGATATGCGAAATTGCTACATGATGATGTGTTTCCCTCTTTATGCACTGAAGCAGGCACGTTCCCTGAGTTTTTTCAGCAAGATGGTGCACCACCACATTATGGGTGTCAGGTCCGAGCATTCCTAGATGAACAGTTTCCTGGAAAGTGGATTGGTCATCGTGGGCCAGTTGAATGGCCCCCAAGGTCTCCCAATCTGACCCCCTTAGACTTTTATCTTTGGGGTCATCTGATGGCAATTGTCTATGCTGTGAAGATACCAGATGTGCAGCACCTGAAACTACGGACACTGGAAGCCTGTGCTAGCATTTCTCCTGCGGTGTTGCTATCAGTGTGATAAGACTGGGAGAAGAGGGTTGCAGTGACAATTCAGCACAATGGGCAGCACATTGAACACATTTTATAAGTGGTCAGAAACTTGTAAATAACTCATGAAAGAATAAAGTTACGTTAAAACCAAGCACACCATTGTTTTTCTTGTGAAATTCCCAATAAGTTTGATGTGTCACATGACCCTCTTCCTATTAAAAAAACAAAAGTTGGATTCAAAATGTCCGACTTCAAAATGGCCGCCATGGTCACCACCCATCTTGAAAATTTCCCCCCCTCACATATACTAATGTGCCACAAACAGGAAGTTAATATCACCAACCATTCCCATTTTATTAAGGTGTATTCATATAAATGGCCCACCCTGTATAATGGGATAACTATAATGGGGACCAGCGGAGATCTGGCTGCAACCCAACAAACATATGAAGAGAATCGGCCGGACAAATACCACAGCATTTTTAGTCCTGCTGATTCTTAGCATATTTGCCAGGTTTCGGCCAGATGCTCTCAACTGCAAGTGTAAATCTAGCCTTAGATGACTCTTTTGTTCATTCATTTTGCATTTTGTTAATTGATAAAATAAACTATTAACACTAAAAATAAAAAAATAAAGTATTTGCACCACTGTGCCCAAGAACGTCCATTCTATAAGAATATAAACAGATTTATACTGTGTGATAAAAGGAAAAAAATGGAAAAAAAGATTTAAATGGCCAATTCAATTTTGTTGTCGCTTCACCTCCACAAAGAATTGAATAAAAAGTGATCAAAAAAGTCATACACACTTCAAAATAGTATCAATAAAACTACAGATTGCACTACAAAAAGATGAGCACTCATACAACTCTATAGACATAAATATAAAAAAAAGTATGGGGGTCAGCATATGGTGATGCAAATAAAAAAATAAAAACTTTGAAATAAAACAAGCCCTCATAGCATGGAATATGTGGCAACGTGACCGGAAAAAAATATGGCTGTGGAAAGGGAGGGACTGAAAAACGAAAATTCAAAAACATAAAATCTCCTGGTAAGGAAGGGTTTCATTTTATAGAGAAAGTAAAAACAGAGAGGTAAGTAGAACAAAAAGTAGGAACGAGAATGAAGGACAATGCAAGAGAAACCTAATACCGTTTAAGTGCAACTTTTGCTCAGGAATTTTAATCTGAATAATAATTTTCTTTCAAGTATATAAAATAAAGATTTTGGAATTCTGCAACTAAATATTTGTAACCTCAGGTGAATATCCTAAAACTAACAGACCTTATCAATTGCTTTTATCACGCAAATCAAGCCAATTGGGATAGTTTTTTAAAATGGTTTTGGCTGATGCTTTAAGAATCCAAACCCTTTATAATTTTCAGAGAGATGTCTATGGAGAAATCAAAGAATTAGCTTTATAAAGCCTTGAAAGTGTGGATTTGCTCTAATATGTATTTTCAATTACTTATCACAAACACCAGTTGTGCTCAAGTTCAATCATCCATAATCCCATCTCTTTAGATTTTGATCCAAATCTCCATCTGCAGTAAGCAGAATTTACAGTTAAAATATATACGGCAACTACAAAAGAAACAAAAACTCTAACGCTTAAGTGTTAATTGTCAGAAGAAAAAGTGGCTCATTCTGAATGAACTTAAAAAATTCTCCCTTTTAATCAGAAGCAGCAGTAGTAAAGTGTTAACTAGAGATGAGCAAATTTATCAAGAATTCTATTCGGCTGGTTCGCCGAATTTTTCGGAAAAAATGTGCTTTGTTTCGAATATATTTGCGGCGACTCACGATAAAAAACGTCTATTTCTGGGCTACAGAGAGCCTTTATAGGGGTATAGAACACTTTGCCTTGCAGTAACACGCATAGGGAGTGTGCTGGGGTAGTTAAATAATACTGTGATTCAGTATGACATGCAGATGACAGGCGTCACTATGAGAATCACTGCATACTTCACTTATTTGGGCAGTCACAGGGCCAAAACTGACCAAATAGCTCAAGTATAAACTCAGCCTTACAGGTCGATGTTAGCGTCAAAAAGAAGCACACACCTTTTACACCCTCGTCAGCTGATTCCATATACATGTCCACAGAACCTGTTCTATTAAACGCTTATACAAGTAGAACCTCCCCGGCAGAGTGGAGAGGGTGTCAGCAGTAAGTTTGTGTTGACGTCACTGATTATTTTTCCCTTCCTGTGATCCGCCAGTGCAATAACCCTGGTAATGCCAAAAAAAACAGGAGTGGACCTAAAATAGAGATGACTCGTGAGAGTCGTGAAGGCAATATTTGCATGTCTTCTGTGTTTTGTACCCACTCCAGCTTTTGGCTACCAAATCGTATGCCAATTCTGATGGGACCATACAGGCCTTACAGCTGCTACACAGACAGGATCCATTGTGCGTCTCATTTTTCCTTCCTTCTGACCATTCAGAAGAAAGGTCAAATAAATGGTGATTTCAATCACCATTACTGCACAAAATAATATTAATAATAATATTGTAAAATCAAGGTGTCTCCATGAGAAATCTGTAGTGTGGGGGCCCCGTGTCGGCTTCTACACACTTTCAAAATAATCCTTCAGCGGGGCGAATAGATGCCAGATGACCGGGATGCTCCATGACCTTCCAAGTAGCAGCTGTTGGGAGCAGCGGTTCATTTCTGAGACATCCGTATAGTGCAGGGGGAATCTGAAGACCCTCTCCATCTCCGTGAACCACATGGATGCCCTCCTTTTCATTTCCATGATGGCTGAAAACCTGTGATGTTCTCACCGGATGAAGAGACTGGGGGGGCCCTGGTTGGTTGGTTTGAATCTTGACTAACTTCACAACTCTTCCAGGTTCCAAGCAATCTTAAAGCTTTGTCTTCATTTCATTGTCCGGCTCCTAGTAGAGGCCTGTTCATGCCAGGCAGGTTTCCCCCAGAAGTATCTTGGTCGATGAGCAGCCAATACCGCACTTTCATGAATCTTGACAGGATTCGTCTCCAGGTGGAGAGGAATTTTTTTCTTGGCATGCTATCTCCATCGCAACATCATGTTGTTGAGTAAACAGACTTGCTGATTCTCTCCTGTAGTAGTCATAAAGGAAATGTTATTAGTAAATGTATTAAATATTTTATTATTAAATTAATTATATACAATAAGGATGCCCTCCTTTTCATTTCCCTGATGACTGAGAACCCGTGATGTTTTCCCTGATGAAGAGACCTGCCTGGTAGTTATGGTTTGAATATTGATTAACTTTGCCACTCTTCTGGGCTCCAAGCTATTTTTAAGCTTTGTCTTCTCATTGTATGTAGCTACTGGAGGCCTATTCATGCCAAGCAGGGTCCTCCAGAAGTATCTTGGTCGATGAGCAGCCAATTCCGCACTTTCATGAATCTTGACAAGATTCGTCTTCAGGTGGAGAGGAATTTTTTTCTTGGCATGCTTTCTCCATCGCAACACCACATTGATGAATAAACAGACTGGCCGATTCTCTCCTGTAGTAGACAAAAATGAATTTTTATTAGTAAATTTATTAAATATTTTATTATTACATTAATTATATAAAATAAGGATGCCCTCCTTTTCATTTCCCTGATGACTGGGAACCCGTGATGTTTTCCCTGACGAAAAGACCGAGCCTGGTAGTTATTGATTAAATTTGTGACTCTTCTGGGCTCCAAGCTATCTTTCAGCTTTGTCTTTTCATTGTCTGTAGCTACTGGAGGCCTGTTCATGCCAGGCAGGTTGCCCCCAGAAGTATCTTGGTCGATGAGCAGCCAATACCGCACTTGCAGCAATCTTGACAGGTTTCGTCTCCAGGTGGAGAGGAATTGTTTTCATTGCATGCTTTCTTCATCGCAACACCACGTTGTTGAATAAACAGAAGACTGGCCTATTCTCTACTGTCTTAGGCAACATGTAATGTTTATTAGTAAATTCTTTAAATGTTTAATACTAAATTGAACCGAAACTTGATTAAAATTATAAGAAAGTATACTTAAATTCGCCAAAACTGACCAAATAACTCAACTATGAACTCAGACTTACAGGTCCATGTTAGTGTCAAGAAAAGGCGCACTCCTTTTACACCCTCGTCAGATGATTCGAAATAGATATCTACAGAACTAGAGATGGCCCGAACTATTCGCCGGTGAACAGTTCCCAGCGAACATAGCTTGTTCGCGTCCGCCACGGCGGGCGAACATATTCGATGTTCGCGTTCGCCCCTATACTTTATTATTGAGCAAACTTTGACCCTGTACCTCACAGTCAGCAGACACATTCCAGCCAATCAGCATACCCTCCCTCCCAGACCCTCCCACCTCCTATCTAAACACAAGGATAGGATCCATCTTACATTCATTCTGAAGCTGCAGTAATAGTAATTGTAAATCGCAATGCGATTAATATAACCTGTATTATTCGCATTGCGATTACAACTTAGATCTGAGTTCCTAATAGTTGTATTGCTAGAATATAACGAAGATAACAAATATAGCACTATATTCTCAATCTTCGTTATATTCTAGCAATACAACAACCATTAGGAACTCAGATCTAAGTTGAATTCTCAATGCGATTAATATAACCTGCATTAATCGCATTGCGAATTCAACTTAGAGCTGAGTTCCTAATGGTTGTTGTATTGCTAGAATATACGTTATATTCTAGCAATACAACTATTAGAACTCAGCTCTAAGTTGTAATCGCAATGCGAATAATACTACAATTATTAATCGCTTTGCGAATCCATTTAATGCCTCTATTTGATTGTATATGACGGTTGACTATGACTACCTCCAACGTTCTGCTGCCTCCAAAGCAAGATATCTGAACCCTCAGGGGCCATTTGGGCGTTTTTGATAGAAAACGCATCAAAACGCATCTGCGTTTTTATAATTTTTCATTTTCTAGTTTATTTTTTTGTGTATTTTGCCACATTTGGTTGCATATTTACATTTGGTATAGGCAAATATGGTAGTCTAGATCATTACTCTGCCCAAATCTATATTCAGCTACATGGCTTAGAAAATATGCTGTCAAACTATGATCCTAGGTTTTGGTATAGACACATGATCTAGACTACCATATTTGCCTATACCAAATGTAAATATGCAACCAAATGTGGCAAAATACACAAAAAATAAACTAGAAAATGAAAACATTATAAAACGCAGATGCGTTTTTGATGCGTTTTATCAAAACGCCCAAATGGCCCCTGGGGGGTTCAGATATCTTGCTTTGGAGGCAGCAGCACGTTGGTCGTATTCATAGTCAACCGTCATATACAATCAAATAGAGGCATCAAATGGATTCGCAAAGCGATTAATAATTGTAAGTATTATTCGCATTGCGATTACAACTTAGAGCTGAGTTCTAATGGTTGTATTGCTAGAATATAACGTATATTCTAGCAATACAACAACCATTAGGAACTCAGCTCTAAGTTGAATTCGCAATGCGATTAATGCAGGTTATATTAATCGCATTGAGAATTCAACTTAGATCTGAGTTCCTAATGGTTGTTGTATTGCTAGAATACAACGAAGATTGAGAATATAGCGATAAATTCTCAATCTTCGTTATATTCTAGCAATACAACCATTAGCAACCCATCTCTAAGTTGAATTCGCAAATAAGATGTCCTAAACTATTCACTGGCGAATAGTTCCCGACGAACATAGCTTGTGCGCGTTCGTCGCGGCGGGCGAACATATGCAATGTTAGGTCCACCCCCTATCATTGAGTAAACTTTGACCCTCTACATCACAGTCAGCAGACGCATTCCAGCCAATTATCATACCCTCCCTCCCAGACCCTCCCATCTCCTGGACAGCATCCATTTTAGATTCATTCGGAATTTGCAGTCTTAGTGAGAGGAGGGAGAGTGTAGCTGCTGCTGATTTAATAGGGAAATCGATAGCTAGGCTAGTGTATTCAGTGTCCACTCCAGTCCTGAAAAACTCATCAGATCTCTGCTGTAAGGACAGCGTCCTGACAGCACCCCAAAAAGCCCTTTTTAGGGCTAGTACATTAGTCTCCCACCCAGACCCTCCCACCTCCTATCAAAAAGCAAGGACGGCATCCATCTTAGATTCATTCTGAAGCTGCAGTGTTAGTAGTTGTAATCGCAATGCGATTAATATAACCTGTATTAATCGCATTGCAAATTCAACTTAGAGCTGGGTTCCTAATGGTTATATTGCTAGAATATAACGAAGATTGAGAATTTAGCGCTATATTCTCAATCTTCGTTGTATTCTAGCAATACAACCATTAGGAACAGATCTAAGTTGTAATCCCAATGCGATTAATACAGGTTATATTAATCTCATTGCGAATTCAACTTAGAGCTGGGTTCCTAATGGTTGTATTGCTAGAATTTCTAGCAATACAACCATTAGGAACCCAGCTCTAAGTTGAATTCGCAATGCGATTAATATAACCTGTATTAATCGCATTGCGATTACAACTTCCACACTCTGCGTCAACTAGGTATTTTTCCATGGGAGTTTTGCCATGGATCCCCCTCCGGCATGCCACAGTCCAGGTGTTAGTCCCCTTGAAACAACTTTTCCATCACTTTTGTGGCCAGAAGGAGTCCCTTTGGTTTTTAAAATTCGCCTGTCTATTAAAGTCTATGGCGGTTCGCAATGTTCGCATGTTCGCGAACATTTGCGGAAGTTCGCGTTCGCCATTCGCGAACGGAAAATTTTATGTTCGTGACATCACTATACAGAACCTGTTCGATTAAACGTTTATACAAGTATAGCCCTACGACAGAGTGGAGAAGGTGTCATCAGTAAGTTTTTGTTGATGTCACTGATTAATTTTCCCTTCCTGTGATCCGTCAGAACAATAACCCACAAAAAACGGATTCTGTCTTTGGAGCATATGCCTTCACTCGGTCAGCATTTGCTCAGTAATCCATCAGTATTGGTAATGCCAAAAAAAACAGGAGTGGAACAGACATGACACGTGAAGGTAATATTTGCATGTCTTCTGTGTTTTGTACCCACTCCTGATTTTGGCTACCAAATCATAAGCCAATTCTGATGGGACCATACAGGCCTTACAGCTGCTACACAGACAGAATCCTTTGTGTTTCTCATTTTTCCTTCCTTCTGACCATTCAGAAGAACGGTCAAATAAAGAGTGATTTCTAGAAGCCCAAACAAGGAAAATAGCTACCCCGTCATAGAATGGGGAGAGTGGTAACAGCATGAGAAGTACACAGAGTTGCCCTATGACATAGTGGTGAGGTGGAAGCAGCATGAAGAGACCAGCAAGTGTCAAAATGACAGGGTCTTGAGGTGGCGCCAGCATCAGGAGGCCATGACAAAGTGTGGAGGTGACAGCAGCAATATGATTTGGCCACAGAGTAGCAAGGTGACATAGTGTGGAGATGGCAACCACAGGAGGCCACAGAGTGGCAAGGTGGCATGGTGTGGAGATGGCAGCAACAGCAGTATTATACCACAGAGTGGCACAGTGATACATCAGGCATTGGTGGGTGGAAATCCTGGCCGATCCACTCCTGATTAGTGGTGAGCGAGCATGCTCGGCCGAGTATTGGTTCGGCTCTAGCATCGCTATGGTCGGCGCTCGGCTTTACTTGGCCGAGCACCACGTGTATTTGTCGCAATGCTGGAGTCTCCTCCTCGCACGTTTGGCGCCTTCCAAGCAGCCAATCAAGGTCCAGGTAAGTTTTTCCCCTCAGTGTAAGGCCATAGCATTGTTAGCTGTAAGCCTCGAATAGTGAATTTTTTTAGCGAATATCGGCACTTCGCTAATTCGAGAATATTTCGAATATAGCGCTTTAAATTCGCTATTTCGAATATTTTTTTTTTTTTTAATTGTTAAATTTTTTTCTTTCCCACTTCCCAAAAGTAGTTCTTACCTGTCCTGAGGATTCCTGGCTTCCTGGCTGCTCCAGTCAGTGCCCGTTGCCGCTTCTGCCGACTTCCGTGCTGATGGTCACGTAACAAATGCAGTGCTATATCTCTGAATAGTGCATTATAGAAGTTGGATTCGCAATGCGATTAATAATTATAAGTATTATCACTTTGCGATTACAACTTTTAGTCAACTCACCCTATTGGTTGTAATAGAATTAAGTTTCATTCGTACGCGAATACAACTTAGAACTTTGCCTGCCTGTACAGTCCACTTTACTGTTATATTTGCTATCGCGATAATATGTCATTTAAATAATCGTGTGCGTGCGTCTGTACGTACGTGCCTTTGGATCGCAATTCGCAAAGAGAGTGGAGACTGGAAGAGACACATTCGAGATAAATTTTTCAAATAACTTCAGAAATGGCAAAAAGTAATTTCAAGCCAGAAGAGCTGGACTTCTTGATCACTGTAAGTAATTATAACTAACAAGTATGTCATACAGGGATGTCATTTCTAATTATTTATCATTTATATTAGCCATAATAGCAACAAGGCTGCGGCGTTCACTGAACTCCTAACTGCCATACAGATCAAAGTGACTGTTAAAGGGGCGGCCACAGTCAAAGTCACTGTTAAGGGGCAGCCACTGTCAAAGTCACTGTTAAAGGGGCAGCCACTGTCAAAGTCACTGTTAAAGGGGCGACCACTATCAAAGTCACTGTTAAGGGGGCGACCACTGTCAAAGTTACGGTTAAGGGGTCGGCCACTGTTCAAGTCACTGTTAAGGGGCGGCCACTATCAAAGTCACTGTTAAGGGGGCAGCCACTGTCAAAGTCACTGTTAAGGGGCGGCCACTGTCAAAGTCACTGTTAAAGGGGCGGCCACTGTCAAAGTCACTGTTAAAGGGGCGGCCACTGTCAAAGTCACTGTTAAAGGGGCGGCCACTGTCAAAGTCACTGTTAAAGAGGCGGCCACTGTTCAAGTCACTGTTAAGGAGGTGGCCACTGTTCAAGTCACAGTTAAAGGGGCGGCCATTGTTGAAAGTCACTGTTAAAGGGGCGGACACTGTGGAGTTTAGTTCTTATATTTGCTTTGAATATAAAAAAAAATTAATTTTACTTTCATATAGTCCCATAGGGAACTATATAAATATCTACTGTTTTAGCGTTATGATATAAAATTTTATTTTGGATGGTTGAGATGACTGTAATTACTAATAATTGTATTTTACAACTTTGGGATTACATCCTATAATTATTATCTTGCAGCATATGTTGCAGAAGGTATATGACCTGACCCGCTCCTGGGCAGAGAAGCAGGCCATAGTTCGATGACTAGGGTACCATCTGTGGCATCAACATGGCAGCAAGCATGCCAAGGATGCCATTTTAACCGCCTCTCGACCGCCTAACGCACGGATGCGTCCAGTCGGCGGAAGGTTTATTCCTCCTGGACGCATCCGCGCGTCATCTCGCGATACGCGAGATTTCCTGTGAACGCTCACAGGATCGCGTCGGGGAGAAGTTAAACTACAGCCTGCCAGCGCTGATCATGCGCTGGCAGGCTGTAGAATCCATCAACCCCCATCCAACCCCCCCCCCCGATCACCCCATGTCACCCCCCTGATCACCCCCCTGATCACCCCCTGTCACCCCCCTGTCACTAATCACCCCCCTGTAAGGATCATTCAGACGTCCGTGTGTGTTTTGCGGATTCATGGATCCGCGGATTCACAAAACACGGACACCGGCAATGTGCTTTCCGCATTTTGCGGATCCGCACATTGCCAGAACTATATAGAAAATGCCTTTTCTTGTCCGCAATTGCGGACAAGAATAGGACATGCTCTATCTTTTGCAGAGCTGCGGACGGATGTTTGGGGGCCGAAACCCGAAAGTTCACGGCCGCAGCTCCGCAAATGCTGATGCGGCGAGCACATAGTGTGCTCTCCGCATCACCGCCAGCCCCATTCACACTGAATGGGTCCGCATCTATTCCCGCAGAATTGTGGAATAGATGCAGACATTTTTGTGGACGTGTGAATGGGGCCTTACTTCTTTTTTTTTTGCAAATTTTTTGGCAGAGATTTTTTCATCCACATTGATTGATGCGAATGAAGAAATCTGTGCCGTTCATTTATTTATTTTTTCAGCACAGAGGCTGAACGGAAAAAAAAAATCTCATTACCGGTATGCTCAATATAAGGAGAATAGCAGAAACTCCTAATGCTGGCCATACATGTAATGATTACGGAGACCCTCAAATGCCAGGGTAGTACAAACACCTCACATGTGACCCCATTTTAGAAAGAAGACACCCCAAGGTATTCTGTGAGGGGTATGGTTAGGGGTCCTAAAGTGTGAGAAGAAGTCTGGAATACAAATGTGTAAAAATACAAAGTTGACAATTTTTTGCAGCCTGGGTGCGCAAAGGGGCCCAAATTCCAATGAGTACCTTTAGATTTTACATGGCTGCTCACAATTTAGCCCGCCCAAAAACAGTAAACACACCCCACAAATGACCCCATTTTGGAAAGTAGACACCCCAAGGTATTCACTGAGGGGCATAGTGAGTCCGTGGGAGATTTAAATTTTTTTGCCAGAAGTTAGCAGAAATGGAAACTTTATATTTTTTTTTCCTCAGAAAGTGTCATTTTCTGATAACTTGTGAAAAAAAATTAAATCATACATGAACTCACCATGCCCCTCTGCGAATACTTTGGGGTGTCTTCTTTCTAAAATGTTGCCATTTGGGGGGTATTTATACTATTCTGACATTCTAGCACCTGAAGAAACATGACAGGTGCTCAGAAAGTCAGAGCTGCTTCAAAATGCGGAAATTCACTTTTTTGCACCATAGTTTGTAAATGCTATAACTTTTACCCAAACCAATAAATATACACTAATTGGATTTTTTTTTATCAAAGACATGTAGAACAATAAATGTATAGAAAAATTTATATAGAAATGTAGTTTTTTTTTTAAAAAATTACAAAAGAAATTGAAAAATGTCATTTTTTTGCAAAAAATTTCGGTAATTTTTGATTAATAGCAAAAAAAGTAAAAATGTCAGCAGCAATGAAATACCACTAAATGAAAGCTCTAATAGTGAGAAGAAAAGGAGGTAAAATTCATTTGGGTAGTAAGTTGTATGACCGAGCAATAAACTGTGAAAGTAGTGTAGTGCAGAATTGTAAAAAGTGGCCTGGTCATTCATTAAGGGTGTTTAAGCTAGGGGGGCTGATGTGGTTAAAGAAGTGGTCCGACCTGAAACACTATAATATGGTTCGGATCACTGAGGTCAGAGACAAATTTTTTCCAGGTACGATGCTTACATTAATTTTCTATCACACACCTTTTGTTATTTATCTGTTTAGTTATATTTTTGGAAAATTTGGTCATTACAGATGCTCCTCTTCTGAAAATACGCGCTAAGCGTTCAAAAAAGAGGGTGGTGGTGGAAGAGGAGGAGATGCCAGAGGATGAGGACATTGAGGAGCAGGAACAGTGAGGACCATCAGGGCATCAGGCCCATAGCCCACCTGATGCAGATGAGGTCGAGGTGGATGATGAGGAGGAAGAAGACGAGGTGGTGAACACCCCCCGCCAGGAGGGTAAATAAAAGCTGTTGATGTTTTAATTTATTCATTGTCCGCACACACACACAGGTGTCAGTTTAGTCTTGACCACAGGCAGATTTTACTAAAGCAAACAATTATAAACAAGCTCAAGTTCAACTTGTAATTTTTATTCAGACTTCAGATATTGCATAACCTAAGGTCCCACACTTTGCGTTCACTCCAAGCAGTGTAGCAAAAAGATTAGTATATCACCACTCTTTATGCTCATTTCTCTGCAGGTTCATTTCACATCTCCTGTCCACACTAGAAAATAACAGCATTTTTAATTCCCACTTTATAAAAACCCTTGATGGAGTACAGGAGTGACCTGTGCCACTATATCTGTCTGGACACTCAGTCCAAAAAACCGGACCCTAATTAAATCTATGTAAAAAAAAATGAATTACAGCAAGCTGATGTTACTGGTGTACTCATTTCCTAAAGTATCTCGATGAGGCATACAATTTAATTAAGATGTACTAACGAGCATCTACATAAAGCCTAATTACTAAGTCCATAACCCGAAAGTCAAAAGAACTATTCTTAATCCTAACTACATAGAAACATAGAATGTGTTGGCAGATAAGAACCATTTGGCCCATGTAGTCTGCCCAATATACTGAATACTATGAATAGCCACAGGCCCTATATTATATGAAGGATGGCCTTATGCCTATCCCAAGCATGCTTAAACTCCTTCACTGTATTTGCAGCTACCACTTCTGCAGGAAGGCTATTCCATGCTTCCACTACTCTCTCAGTAAAGTAATACCTCCTGATATTACTTTTAAACCTTTGCCCCTCTAATTTAAAACTATGTCCTCTTGTTGCAGTTTTTCTTCTTTTAAATATTCTCTCCTCTTTTACCGTGATGATTCCCTTTATGTATTTAAAAGTTTCTATCATATCCCCTCTGTCTCTTCTTACTTCCAAGCTATACATGTTAAGGTCCTTTAACCTTTCCTGGTAAGTTTTGTCCTGCAATCCATGTACTAGTTTAGTAGCTCTTCTCTGAACTCTCTCCAAAGTTTCAATATCCTTCTGCAGATATGGTCTCTCCAGTACTGCACACAATACTCCAAATGAGGTCTCACTAGTGCTCTGTAGAGCGGCACGAGCACCTCCCTCTTTCTACTAAACCAATATATAACAGATTGCGATAAAAAAATATCATCTGCTTTATACAGCAATCAATGATTGTCTTTTAACCACCTCAGCCCCCCTAGCTTAAACACCCTTAATGACCAGGCCGCTTTTTACAATTCTGCACTACACTAATTTCACCGTTTATTGCTCCGTCATGCAACTTACCACCCAAATGAATTTTACCTCCTTTTCTTCTCACTATTAGAGCTTTCATTTAGTGGTATTTCATTGCTACTGACATTTTTACTTTTTTTGCTATTAATCAAAAATGACCGAAATTTTTGCAAAAAATGACATTTTTCAATTTCTGTTGTAAATTTTATTTTATTTTTTTAAACTACATTTCTATATAAATTTTTCTATAAATTTATTGTTCTACATGTCTTTGATAAAAAAAAATCCAATTAGTGTATATTTATTGGTTTGGGTAAAAGTTATAGCGTTTACAAACTATGGTGCAAAAAAGTGAATTTCTGCATTTTGAAGCAGCTCTGACTTTCTGAGCACCTGTCATGATTCTTCAGGCACTAGAATGCCAGGATAGTATAAATACCCCCCAAATGACACTGTTTTAGAAAGAAGACACCCAAAAGTATTTGAGGATGGGCATGGTGAGTTCATGTATCATTTCATTTTTTTTTCACAAGTTAGCGGAAAATGACACTTTTTAAGGAAAAAAAATAATAATAAAGTTTCCATTTCTGCTAAGTTCTGGCAAAAAAAAAATATATATCTCCAACGGACTCACAATGCCCCTCAGTGAATACCTTCGGTGTCTACTTTCCGAAATGGGGTCATTTGTGGGGTGTGTTTACTGTTCTGGCATTTTGGGCGGGGCTAAATTGTGAGCATTCCTGTAAAACCTAAAGGTACTCGATGGAATTTGGGCCCCTTTGCACACCCAGGCTGCAAAAAAGTGTCACTCATGTGGTATCGCTGTACTCAGGAGAAGTAGGGCAATGTGTTTTGGGGTGTATTTTTACATATACCCATGTTGGGTGAGAGAAATATCTCTGTAAACTGACAACTTTGTATACCACTTTTTAAAAAGTTGTCATTTACAGAGATATTTCTCACACCCAGCAGGGGTATATGTAAAAATACACCCCAAAACACATTGCCCTACTTCTCCTGAGTACGGCGATACCACATGTGTGACACTTTTTTGCAACCTGGGTGCGCAAAGGGGCCAAAATTACAATGAGTACCTTTAGGATTTCACAGGGCATTTTTACGCATTTAGATTACAGACTTCTTCTCATGCTTTAGAGACCCCTAAAATGCCAGGGCAGTATACATACCCCACAAGTGACCCCATTTTAGAAAGAAGACACCCCAAGGTATTCCGTGAGGTGTATGCTGAGTTCATGTAAAATGTTATTTTTTGTCACAAGTTAGTGAAATATGAGTATTAAAAAATAAAAATAAAATATCAATTTCTGCTAACTTGTGCCAAAAAAAAAAAAAAAAAATTCTGTGAACTCGACATGCCCCTCAAGGAAAACCTTGGGGTGTCTTCTTTCCAAAATGGGGTCACTTGTGGGGTATTTATATTGCCCTGGCAATTTAGGGAACCTAAAGCCTGAGAATCCAAATGCGTAAAAATGCGAACGGATGAGGCACTTCAGGGAGCTGCAGATGCGGAAGATAAGGGAGCAGAAGCTCAGTCTATCCCACCAGCTCAGCCTGATGGAGGAGGCCAACCAAAAGGCCCTTGATGAACTGCTCCAAGAGCAGAAAAAAAAAGAAGAGCCTACGATAACTTTTTTTTCCTTTTCTTTTATTTTATGTTATTTATGTTACTTAATATTTTTCTTTATTTAAAAATTGTTTTAGTAAATTTTATTGAACTATCAAATTCATTGTGTTTTGTTTTATTGTAACCAATAGGATTACAGTACAGACAATTTAGTCTGGGCCAAAGTAATAATTCATTATCAATACATACAGCAGCCGCTGTTACATGGAAACAGGGTAATAGACATGGCGCCCCTTATGGTCGGACCACTTATTTACTATGACTATTTTCTTGTGCCGGTGGTCATGTGTGTGCGACAATTCAAACCGAATACTGCGGACTGTGGCGCTCTTAGCAGCACGCGTGACGGGACCAGCTCAGATCATAGACCTTGTCCAACATGGATACATGTAATCCAAAACTTTTAAAATTCACTTTTTAGTAATTAATGTGATTATGTCACCAAAATAATAAAAAAAAAAATGGCTATAAATGGAAAATATTTGATTTTAGGTTAACATTATAACATTACATTGTAAACTACGTAATTTTCCATGGGAGTTTTGCCATGGATTCCCCTCCGGCCTGCCACAGTCCAGGTGTTAGTCCCCTTGAAACAACTTTTCCATCACTATTGTGGCCAGAAAGAGTCCCTGTGGGTTTTAAAATTCTCCTGTCTATTGAAGTCTATGGCGGTTCGCCCTGTTCGCCCGTTCGCGAACATTTGTGTAAATTTGCGTTTGCCACTGGCGAACAGAAAATGTTATGTTCGCGACATCTCTACTGATGGAGTGTCCTCATCACCATGGGAACGCCTCCATACTAGAATGTACTGTCGGATGTGAGAATTAAGTTGAAATCGCAATGCGATTAATATAACTTGAAGTAATCGCATTGTAATTTCAACTTAGAGCTAATGGGTCTAATGGGTTAGCTTGCTAGTGCTAAGTTGAAATCGCAATGCGATTACTTCAAGTTATTTTAATCGCATTGCGATTTCAACTTAGCACTGCTATATTCCATATTCGTTAACTTCGTTAATTCTAGCAAGCTGACCCATTAGAAACACAGCTCTAAGTTGAAATCGCAATGTGATTAATATAACTTGAAGTAATCGCATTGCGATTTCAACTTAGACCTGGTTTACTATGGTTGGCTTGGTAGAAATTTGAAGATGACGAATGTATTCGTCATATTCCTCAAAACGAAGATGACGAAATATTCTCCATCTTCGTTTTAGCTCCATATTCATCAACTTCGCTAATTCTAGCAATCAAATGGGAAAGTTGACTATAGAGACAGCTGTGTTTAATTCGCTGTGCGATTACATTACTTTGCTTTTTTTTCAAATAAATGGAATAATTATAATAATTATCAAGTCTTCGTTTTGAGGAATATGACGAATACATTCGTCATATTCGTCATCTTCGCTAATTCTGGATATCAAACCAATAGGAAAGTTGCCTTAAGTTAAAATCGCGATACGCGATTATTTAAATCGCATATTAATCGCGATAACTAGAATAATGACGAATATTCGATTTCGACAAATATGTGACGAATATTCTAGCGAATATTTGAGAATTTCGTCGAAATCGAATATGGCCCCTCCCGCTAATCACTATTCAGCACTATCAGGGACAAGCGTCACCAGGAATGGACAAATAGTGTAGGGCTTGAAAATCGCTTTGATAACTTCTAAAAGACAGAAAGATTTCCGATTAGTGACATCTACAATAAGCCATCATTAAGCAGTGTGTTGGGCAGACATTATTAAAAAGGGGCTTATTCACTCCAGTGTTCCTTGATACTGAGATAAACTCTGCACCATCATAAAGCAGTGTGTTGGGCAGACATTATTAAAGGGGGCTTATTCACTACAGTGTTTCTGCTACCGAGAAATACACTGTACCATCAGAGAAATTATTTGTTCTGGGGAAATTAACCTAACTTGTGCCATATCTGTCTTTGCGTTCAAGCCGCAACCGTTATATTAATTACTCCAGCAGAGAGTGATTTATATTTTGCCCATAGTTAATTAGTTTTGGGCACATCTGTGTGTGCGTTTAGGCCGCAACCGTATATACAGTATTCCAGCAGAGAATACATTTTATTTGGGACAAATTTGTCTCCAATATAGAACTACAGTGTGTATTGTCAAAATTACATTATCTCTGGGCTAGTGTAGTGCCGAAAAATTGTATAACTCTGTCTCCTGTTCATTACCGAAAGCCAATACAGTGTGTACTGTAAAAAATTCATTATCTGTGGGCTAGTGTACTCCTGAAAATATTTATTTTTCTGTATTCAGTACATTATAGCAAGCTTTTACAGTGTGTACTATAAAAATTACATTATCTCTGGGCTAGTGTAGTGCCGAAAAATTGTATTTCTCTGTCTCCTGTACATTACAGAAAGCCAATACAGTGTGTACTATAAAAATATAATTATCTTTGGCCTAGTGTACTCCTGAAAATCTTTTTTTTCTGTATTCAGTACATTATAGCAAGCCTTTACAGTGTGTACTGTAAAAATTTAATTATCTCTGGGCTAGTGTATTGCAGAAAGATTGTATTTCTCTGTCTCCTGCTTATTAGAGAAAACCAATACAGTGTGTACTGTAAAAATTTCATTATCTCTGGGCTAGTGTACTCCTGAAAATCTTTATTTTTCTGTATTCAGTACATTATACCAAGCCTTTACAGTGTGTACTGTAAAAATTACATTATCTCTGGGCTAGTGTAGTGCCGAAAAATTGTATTTCTCTGTCTCCTGTACCTTACAGAAAGCCAATACAGTGTGTACTGTAAAAATTTCATTATCTGTGGCCTAGTTTAGTGCTGAAAATTTGTATTCCTCTGTCTACTGTACATTACAGCAAGCCAATACAATGTGTACTGTAAACATTTCATTATCTGTGGCCTAGTGTAGTGCCGAAAATTTGTATTCCTCTGTCTACAGTACATTACAGCAAGCCTATACAGTGTGTACTGTAAAAAATTACATTATCTCTGCCCTAGTGAAGTGCTGAAAATAATTAATTTTCTGTGTCCAGTACTGTCCTGCATCAGAAAATTGTGTCTTTAGAGGACATTAAAACAATCTGCGCCACATCTACAGACATAACCATTAATATGAAGAAGGCGAGCTCAAAGGGAGGGGGAATGTGGCGTGTTGCTGATGGTGCAAGCAGAGGTGGTGGCCCTTTGGCGTGATGCTGATGGTGCAAGCAGAGGCCGTGGCCCTGGGCGTGATGCTGATGGTGCAAGCAGACGCCGTGGCCCTGGGTGTGATGCTGATGGTGCAAGCAGAGGCCGTGGCCCTGAGCACAATATAACTGTGCCTGCTGCCAGTGAACCAGAAAAAACAAAAAATCCTCCATTCTCAGCTCCATGTCCAACTTAGCTGGGCGGCGCAGGACAACATTGTGCAAGTCGGACCAGTGAGAACAGGTGGTCGGTTGGATTGCAGAAGATAATGCTTCCAGAAAGTCCAGTCTCTGTAGCCAAGAGTCTAGTCAACCGAATCCTAACTCTGATCCTACTTCCTCCTACCATGTCGCGTCTGGCCAAACAAGTGATCTAACACTCGGATTTCACATGACCTCTTTTCATCGCCAGTATTTAGTTTGGCTCTCTTGCCCAGCACGCTTGAAGGTACCTGAGATATTGTGCCCTGATTCCCAAACTCTTGAGCCTTCACAGTCTCAAGAAGATGATGGTGGTGAACCGCAATCATTCGTTCATGAGGTGGATGATGGTGAGACACAGTTGCCAATCACTGGGGTGGTAGTTCGGTCAAGTCAGGAGGATGAGCAGAGTGAGGAAGTGGAAGAGGAGGTGGTGGACGATGAGGTCACTGACCCAACAGGGTTAGGTGAAAAGCCGAGCGAGGGCAGCAGTACAGAGGGGGAAGGATCCGTAGCACCGCAACAGTCTGGAAGAGGCAGTGGGGTGGCAAAAGGGAGACGTCGGCCCACACCAAACAGGCCCACAACCATTACACCGAGCACCCCCATGCGTAAATCTACCTTACCAAGGGGTAGGTGTTCCGCAGTATGGTGCTTTTTTGAGGAAAGCGCAGACGACAAAGGAGTAGTAGTTTTCAACCAGTGCCGTACCAAAATGAGCCGGGGCGTGAACACTAGCAACCTCACCACCACCAGCATAATCCGCCACATGGCATCCAAGTACCATAATAAGTGGGCTGAACGCCTAGATCCACACTCTGCATCTGCGGGTCTCACCACTGCCTCCACTTCCCCTGTGTTACACACTGCTGGCCAATCCCCTGTCGAAGGAGCAGGCACGGATGCCCCTCGCCCTACACCTGGACCTTCGCATGAACTGTCAGCGACAACTTCCACTTCCCTGTCCCAGCGTAGCGTCCAAATGTGGATAACACAGGAATTTCAACTCAAGTGCAAATACCAATCCACCCACAGGCCATAGCACTGAATGTGCAACTTTTGAAATTACTGGCCCTTGAAATGTTGCCATTTAGGCTTGTGGACACTGAGGCCTTCCACACCCTGATGTTGGTGGCTGTCCCTCGGTACGCATTCCCCAGACGCCACTATTTTTCACGTGTCCCAGAACATTACCTGTGCCCTGACTAACGCACATACTGGGAAGGTCCACCTCACCACGGACACATGGAAAAGTGCTGGTGGCCAGGGACGCTACATTTCCCTGACCGCTCCCTGGGTGAATGTTGTGGAGGCCGGGAGTGAGTCGTACCCTGGGATGGCACAGGTGCTACCCACGCCCAGGATTGCGGGCGCTACCTCCATCAAGGTCTCCGCCAGCAGCTATGTTACTGGCTCCAACCCCCATTTCTCCTCCTCCTCCACTTCCACCTCCAGCAGCAGTCATCCATCAGTCGCTAGCTGGAAGCATTTTAGCACTGCTGTGGGTAAGCGTCAACAGGCAGTGCTGAAGCTAATCTGTTTAGGGGACAAACAGCACACTGACGCAGAGCTGTGTCAGGGTATAAGGGGCCATGCTCTCGCCACTTAACCTAGAAACAGGCATGGTTGTGTCCGACAATGGCCATAACTTGTTGGCGGCTTTGGAGCTTGGAAACCTGACACACATTCCATGCCTAGCCCAGGTCTTAAATTTTGTGGTTCAGTGGTTTATCAAAACCTACCCCAATTTGCAGGAGCTACAGTAGTAGTGAAGGCGCGCTGCTTGTGTGCTCATTTCCGAAAGTCGTCCACATCTTCAGCCGGTCTGTCAACGCTGCAGCAGCGATTGCGGCTTCCAGCTCACCGACTGTTGTGCGACGTGAGCACGTGGTGGAGCTCTACTTTTTACATGTTGGCCAGGCTTTGTGAGCAGCAGAGGGCAGTTGTCGAATAACAGCTGCAACATGGACGTCGCCTTTCCAGTCAACTGCCACTATTCACAAGTGAGGAATGGGCATTGATGTCAGAACTATGTGAGGTTTTAAAAAACTTTGATAAATCCACACAGATGGTTAGTGGCGATAACGCTATTATCAGCGTAACCATCCCACTGCTGTGTCTACTCGAATCTCTGCTCACAATTAAAGAGGATGCTTTGAATGTGGCAGACGAGGAACTGGGGAAGAAAATGACACAGGGTGATAGCCAGTCTTTCTCCAGTTCGTCTTCTCAGCACGAATTGGGCCATGAAGAGGAGGAGGATGAGGAGGAGCTGGAGACACTTGCCTCTGCTACAGAGGCTAGTACCCATGGAACTTTAATTCCATCTGTTCAGCATGGATGGGCCGAAGAGGAGGAGGAGGATGAGGGTATGAAGAGTCATCCTGAAGTTGATATCGACGTCTTGTCCGTTGGTACTCTGGCACACATGGCTGACTTCATGTTAGGCTACCTTTCCCGTGACTCTTGCGTTATACGCATTTTAGGTAACACAGATTACTGGGTGTTCACCCTTCTCGACCCCCGCTACAAAGAGAACTCATCTCTGGTTCCTGTGGTGGAGAGGATGAGTAAAACCGTGCAATACCAGAAGGTACTTGTTGACAGATTGCTCCAAAATTTTCCATCTGACAATGTGGCCGCCAGAGTCCATACTTCCTTAGGCAACCGAGGAAGGGAGACAAGGGGAACACACAGTAGTTCCAACAGAGGCAGGGCAACACTTTGCAAGGCATGGGACCTTTTCATAACACCCCGCCACTAACCTCAACCTGAATCGCACCTAGTGGCACAAGGAGGGAAAAGTTTTGGAAAATGATTAAGGAATTCATTGCAGACCGTGTCAGCATCCTAAATGATCCGTCTGTGTCTTACAACTACTGGGTGTTCAAGCTGGACACGTGGCACGAACTTGCGCTCCACGCCTTAGAGGTGTTGTCCTGCCTGATGCCAGCGTATTGTCTGAGCATGCATTTAGTGCTGCTGGTGGCATTATAACAGATAAGCGTATCCGCTTGTCCACTGACAATGCTGACAGGTTGACTCAGATAAAAATGAACAAGACCTGGATTTCCCCTGACTTCTCCACTCCACTAGAGGAAAGCTGAGCTAATGAGGAACAAAAAGGCAATTTAAATGTATGCTATATTTTGTACTCAATCCAGAAGATTCAGATTTTTTTTTACCCTTTTTACCGCAAAAAAAGGTTATATGTTTGAATCTTGTTTTCTCATCTGCCGCCTCCTCCGCCTCCTCTTACGTAAAGAATATTTATGCCCTCACTACAATGTTTTGTAAGGTTCGCTCGGCTTCAGGCCCTCACCTCCAATACTTTTTACCGTCTGCTCACCTGTAGGCCATCACTGCAATTATTTGTGGTGTTCTTTAGGCTTCAGGCCCTCACCTCCAATGCTTTATAATGTCTGCTCACCTGTTAGCCATCGCTGCAATGATTTATGGGGTTGGGCCTGAATGCATTATACTGTCTGCTCACCTGTAGACCATCACTGCAATGACTGATGGGGTTCGCTAGGCTTTATGACCTCACCTTCAATGCTTTAGAAGGCTGTAGCCCCCCTCACTGCAACATTTTAAGGGTTCTCTAGGATTCAGGCCCTCACCTCCAATGCTTTATACTGTCTGCTCACCTGTAGGCCATCACTGCAATGATTTATGGGGTTCTCTAGGCTTCAGACCCTCACCTCTAATGCTTTATACTGTCTACTCACCTGTAGGCCATGACTGCAATGATTTACGGGGTTCGCTAGGCTTCAGGCTCTCACTTCCAATGCTTTATACCGTCTGTTCACCTGTAGCCCATCACTGCAATATTTTATGGGGTTCACTAGGCTTCAGTCCTTCACCTCCAATGCTTTATTCTGTGTGCTCAACTGTAGGCCATCCATGCAATGATTTATGGGGTTCTCTAGGCTTCAGGCCCTCACCTCCAATGCTTTATACCGTCTGCTCACCTGTAGGCCATCACTGCAATGATTTTTGGGGTTTGCTAAGCTTCAGGCTCTCACTTCCAATGCTTTATACCGTATATTCACCTGTAGGCCATCACTGCAATGATTTATGGGGTTCGCTAGGCTTCAGGCCCTCACCTCCAATGCTTTATAAGGTCTGCTCACCTGTAGACCATCACTGCAATATTTTATGGGTTCTGTAGGATTCAGGTCCTCACCTCCAATGCTTTATACTGTCTGCTCACCTGTAGACCATCACTGCAATGATTTATGGGGTTCTCTAGGCTTCAGGCCCTCACCTCTAATGCTTTATACTGTCTGCTCACCTGTGGGCCATCACTGCAATGATTTACGGGGTTCGCTAGGCTTCAGGCTCTCACTTCCAATGCTTTATACAGTCTGTTCACAGGTAGCCCATCACTGCAATATTTTATGGGGTTCACTAGGCTTCAGGCCCTCACCTCCAATGTTTTTATAATGTCTTCTCACCTGTAGGCCATCACTGCAATGACTTATGGGGTTCGCTAGGCTTCAGGCCCTCACCTCCAATGTTTTATACCGTCTGCTCACCTGTAGGCCATCACTGCAATGATTTATGGGGTTCACTAGGCTTCAGGCCCTCTCCTCCAATGCTTTATACTGTCTGCTCACCTGTAGGCCATCACTCCAATGATTTATGGGGTTCGCTAAGCTTCAGGCTCTCACTTCCAATGCTTTTTACCGTATATTCACCTGTAGGCCATCACTGCAATGATTTATGGGGTTCGCTAGGCTTCAGGCCCTCACCTCCAATGCTTTATAAGGTCTGCTCACCGGTAGACCATCACTGCAATATTTTATGGGGTTCACTAGGCTTCAGGCCCTCACCTCCAAAGTTTTTATAATGTCTTCTCACCTGTAGGCCATCACTGCAATGATTTATGGGGTTCTCTAGGCTTCAGGCCCTCACATCCAATGTTTTTATAATGTCTTCTCACCTGTAGGCCATCACTGCAATGATTTATGGGGTTCTCTAGGCTTCAGGCCCTCACATCCAATGCTTTATACAGTCTGCTCACCTGTAGGCCATCACTGAAATGACTTATGGGGTTCGCTAGGCTTCAGGCCCTCACCTCCAATGCTTTATACCGTCTGCTCACCTGTAGGCCATCACTGCAATGATTTATGGGGTTCGATAGGCTTCAGGCCCTCACCTCCAATGCTTTATACCGTCTTCTCACCTGTAGCACATCACTGCAATAATTTATGGGGTTCGCTATGCTTCAGGCCCTCACCTCCAATGCTTTATACTGTGTGCTCACCTGTAGGCCATCACTCCAATGATTTATGGGGTTCTCTAGGCTTCAGGCCCTCACCTCCAATGCTTTATACTGTCTGCTCACCTGTAGGACATCACTGCAATGATTTATGGGATTCTCTAGGCTTCAGGCCCTCACCTCCAATGCTTTATACCGTCTGCTCACCTGCAGGCCATCACTCCAATGATTTATGAGGTTCTCTAGGCTTCAGGCCCTCACCTCCAATGCTTTATACCCTCTGCTCACCTGTAGGCCATCACTGCAATGATTTATGGGGTTCGCTAGGCTTCAGGCCCTCACCTCCAATGCTTTATACCCTCTGCTCACCGGTAGGCCATCACTGCAATGATTTATGGGGTTTGCTCGGCTTCAGGCCCTCACCTCAAATGCTTTTTACCGTCTTCTCACCTGTAGCCCATCACTGCAATAATTTATGGGGTTTGCTAGGCTTCAGGCCCTCACCTCCAATGCTTTATACTGTGTGCTCACCTGTAGGCTATCACTGCAATGATTTATGGGGTTCTCTAGGCTTCAGGCGCTCACCTCTAATGCTTTATACTGTCTTCTCACCTGTAGGCCATCACTGCAATGATTTATAGGGTTCGCTAGGCTTCAGGCTCTTACTTCAAATGCATTATACCGTCTTCTCACCTGTAGCCCATCACTGCAATAATTTATTGGATTCGCTAGGCTTGAGGCCCTCACCTCCAATGCTTTATACTCTGTGCTCACCTGTAGGCCATCACTCCAATTATTTATGGGGTTCTCTAGGCTTCAGGCCCTCACCTCCAATGCTTTATACTGTTTGCTCACCTGTAGGACATCACTGCAATGATTTATGGGATTCTCCAGACTTCAGGCCCTCACCTCCAATGCTTTATACTATCTGCTCACCTGCAGGCCATCACTGCAATGATTTATGGGGTTCGATAGGCTTCAGGCCCTCACTTCAAATGCTTTATACCTTCTGCTCACTGGTAGGCCATCACTGCAATGATTTATGGGGTTCGCTAGGCTTAAGTCCCTTACCTCCAATGCTTTATACCATCTGTTCACCTGTAGGCCATCACTACAATGTTTTATGGGGTTCGCTCGGCTTCAGGACCTCGCCTCTTATGTTTTATATGGTCTGCTCACCTGTAGGCCATCACTGCAATGTTTTATGGGGTTCGCTCACCTTCAGGCCCTCAACTATAATATTTTAGAGGGTAACCAGTACGCCCTTGCTCCAAATGTTTTTGAGGGTCACCAGTAGGCCATCAATGATAATTTTTCAAGGGTATGTATGATGCCCTCCTTTATATGTAATAAAGGGTGTATTGGATTGCCGGTTCCTTGTAATTTTTGTCAGCCCTTTCACTTAGTGCATAGTCTTTATGAGTGCAGCAGTGTACCTGAACAATTGTAGCACCATGTGAATGAGGCCCTCCTTTATGTGATATACAGGTATCGGAGTGCTTCTTCCTTGTAATTTTTGGCAGGATTTGCACTGTATATACAAATGAATATCCAGGAAAGAATGTTTCCTAACAATTTTACCTCTAAAAATGTTTTTTTTTTTAGTTTTGAGGGGGCGGGATTTTTTCGCTATGTAAAAGTTGCAAACAACTGGGACAATATGGTTCCCAGCAGGACATTGTAGTCCAAGATGCACCCAGACATGGTCCCCTTGCTGTTCCAGATCCATTTCAGTGGTGTTTCTATCACTTTCTGACCTTTTCCAATGGACCTGGCACTCTCCCTCATCCCAGCAGGGGGTGCCTGGTTGTCTCCCATTGACTTCCATTATACTCGGGTGCTCGGCCTAGTGCACGAATATCACTAAGCGTTCGTACCGAGTACATGAAGACCCGAACACTTTGGTGCTCACTCATCACTACTCCTGATTCATCTTGCCAAAAGTAAGTCTCTCCACATTTTGGGTGGACAGGCGAGTTCTTCTTGGGGTAAATATGGACCCCGCTGCACTAAACTCCTGCTTTAATGGTACACTACTGGCCAGGCAGGACAGCTTTTCCAGGGCAAACTCGGCCAGTTGCGGCCACAAATCTCGTTTGGCTGCCAAGTAGTCCAGCAGGTCTTCTATGACTGCTGGCAGGGTGCTGTCAAAGTATGCCACCACCTGTTGGTTCAGGTCCTGCTCCAGATCTACCTGCTGCTGCTGGTGAGTAGTTTCTTCACTATGTGGGTGAAGAAAGCTGCTCATCAGCGACTCTAGACTGCTGGTGCTGATGTCACTTGCAACAAAGTCTAAGATCTAGTCAACCAATCAAGAACCGCTGGGTAACTAGTCAAGACACGACCGCTAGCTGACATGTGGACCTGAGTCCTCCGGAAGAAACCACTACTGTCACGTCCCGTTATTCTGCTGCGACCTGTGCCTGTGCCAGAATCATTTACACCTCTGACACTTCCCTGTGCAGGGCCTGGCACTTCTCTGTCTGACTATCTTTTAGCTGAACTAAATAAATTAAAAGCAAATTAAAACACCCCTAATAGCGCCAAATATATATATTTTTTTATGAGCGTTAATAACAGCAAAAGTAAACTGCGTATATATTTCTCGTGTTGGACTAAGATAGGCCACTGAACAATTTCTAAGTAAATAACAGAAAAAGTGAACTGCGAACATTTTTCTTTTTTTCTCTAGAAATATATAACAATAAACACTTTCGGTGCAAACAACACCAAATGTGAATTGTGTCTATTTTTCTCGTATTGTAGTGAATTATGACAATAAACGCTTTTAGCGCAAATAACACCAAATATAAACTGTGTTTATTTTCTCGTATTGTAGTGAAATATGACAAGAAAAGCTTTTAGCGCAAATAACACCAAATGTGAACTGGGTGTATTTTTCTCGTATTGTAGTGAAATATGACAAGAAGTGCTTTTAGCCCAAATAACAGCAAATATGAACATAGTCTATTTTTCTCCTTTTCTCTAGGAATATGGCAATAAATGCTTTCAGCGCATATACTGTAACACCTAATTAGAGATGAGCGAACACCTGGATGTTCGGGTTCGAGAAGTTCGGCCGAAATTCCCGAAAATGTTCGGGTTCGGGATCCGAACTCGACCCGAACTTTATCCCGAACCCGAATCCCATTGAAGTCAATGGGGACCCGAACCTTTAGGCACTAAAAAGGCTGTAAAATAGTCCAGGAACGGGCTAGAGGGCTGCCAAAGGCAGCAAAATGTAGGTAAATCCCCTGCAAACAAATGTGGATAGGGATATGAATTAAAATAAAATAAAAAAAATTTAACCAATATCAATTGGAGAGAGGTCCCACTGCAAGGAATCATGCGTCATATCACTCAACACTGGAGAAGGCCACTTTCAGTTATTTCGGCCCCAGCACCCAGACAGAGGAGAGAGGTCCCACAGCAGGGAATCATGCGTCATATCACCCACCACTTGAGAAGGCCACTCAGTTATTTCGGCCCCAGCGCCCAGACAGAGGAGAGATGTCCCACAGGAAGGAATCATGTGCCATATCACCCACCACTGGAGAAGGCCACTTTCAGTTATTTCGGCCCAGCACCCAGACCGAGGATACAGGTTCCACAGCAAGGAATCATGCGTCATATCACCCACCACTGGAGAAGGCCACTTTCAGTTATTTCGGCCCAGAACCCAGACCGAGGATACAGGTTCCACAGCAAGGAATCATGCGTCATATCACCCACCACTGGAGAAGGCCACTTTCAGTTATTTTGGCCCAGAACCCAGACCGAAGATACAGGTTCCACAACAAGGAATCATGCGTCATATCACCCACCACTGGAGAAGGCCACTTTCAGTTATTTCGGCCCCAGCACCCAGACAGAGGAGAGAGGTCCCACAGCAAGGAATAAGGCGTCATATCAACCAACACTGGAGAAGGCCACTTTCAGTTATTTAGGCCCAATACCCAGACAGAGGAGAGAGGTCCCACAGCAAGGAATAAGGCGTCATATCAACCACCACTGGAGAAGGCCACTTTCAGTTATTTAGGCCCCAGCAACCAGTCAGAGGAGAGAGGTCCCACAGCAAGGAATCATGCGTCATATCAACCACCACCGGAGAAGGGCACTCTAAGTTATTTCGGCCCAGCACCCAGACAGAGGAAAGAGGTCCCACAGCAAGGAATCATGCGTCATATCAACCACCACCGGAGAAGGCCACTTTCAGTAATTTCGGCACAGCACCCAGACAGAGGAGAGAGGTCCCATAGCAAGGAATCATGCGTCATATCACCCACCACTGGAGAAGGCCACTTTCAGTTATTTCGGCCCAGCACCCAGACAGAGGAGAGAGGTCCCACAGCAAGGAATCAGGCGTCATATCACTCAACACTGGAGAAGGCCACTTCCAGTTATTTCGGCCCCAGCACCCAGACAGAGGAGAGAGGTCCCACAGCAAGGAATCATGCGTCATATCACCCACCACTGGAGAAGGCCACTTTCAGTAATTTCAGCCCAGCACCCAGACCGAGGATACAGGTCCCACATCAAGGAATCATGCGTCATATCACCCACCACTGGAGAAGGCCACTCAGTTATTTCTTCCCCAGCACCCAGACAGAGGACAGATGTCCCACAGGAAGGAATCATGCGTCATATCAACCACCACCGGAGAATGCCACTCTCAGTTGTTTCGGCCTAGCACCCAGACAGGGGAGAGAGGTCCCACAGCAAGGAATCATGCCTCATATCAACCACCACCGGAGAAGGCGACTTTCAGTTATTTCGGCCCCACCACCCAGACAGAGGAGAGGTTCATTCAACTTTGGGTTGCACCGCAAGATCATGGTAAAGTTAAAAAAATGAGGATTCAATAAAGAAGTGCCCCGGAGTACAAGAATACATGGTTGAGGGGGAGGCAGTTATAAATGTCTATTCTGCACAAGGGAGGGACAGGTCCTGTGGGATCAATGCCTGGTTCATTTTTATGAACATCAGCTTGTCCACGTTGGCTGTGGACAAGCGGCTGCGTTTGTTAGTAATGACGCCCCCTGCCGTGCTAAATACACGTTCAGACAAAACGCTGGCCGCCGGGAAGGCCAGCACCTCCAAGGCATAAAATGCTAACTCTGGCCACGTGGACAATTTGGAGACCCAGAAGTTGAATGGGGCAGAACCATCAGTCAGTACGTGGAGGGGTGTGCAGACGTACTATTCAACCATGTTAGTGAAATGCTGCCTCCTGCTAACACGTTCCGTATCAGGTGGTGGTGCAGTTAGCTGTGGTGTGAAGACAAAACTTTTCCACATTTCTGCCATGCTAACCCTGCCCTCAGAGGAGCTGGCCGTGACCCAGCTGCGTTGGCGACCTCTTGCTCCTCCTCTGCCTTCGCCTTGGGCTTCCACCTGTTCCCCTGTGAAATTTGGGAATGCTCTCAGGAGCATGTATACCAGCGTGCGCTTGTACTCGCGCATCTTCCTATCACACTCCAGTGCAGGAAGTAAGGTGGGCACATTGTCTTTGTACCGGGGATCCAGCAGGGTGGCAACCCAGTAGTCCGCACACGTTAAAATGTGGGCAACTCTGCTGTCGTTGTTCAGGCACTGCAGCATGTAGTCGCTCATGTGTGCCAGGCTCCCCAGAGGTAAGGACAAGCTGTCCTCTGTGGGAGGCGTATCGTCATCGTGCTACGTATCCCCCCAGCCACACACCAGTGATGCGCCTGAGCTGTGTCGGGTGCCACCCCGCTGTGAACCTGCTTCATCCTGATACTCCTCCACTTCCTCCTCATCCTCCTCGTCCTCCAGTAGTGGGCACTGGCTGACCACATTTGTACCTGGCCTCTGCTGTTTTAAAAAACCTCCCTCTGAGCCACTTCTAACAGACTGGTCTGAAAGTGCTATTAATGACCCCTCATCCTCCTCCTCCTCCTCCTCCTCCTGGGCCACCTCCTCTTCCATCATCGCCCTTGGCGTTTTCTCAAGGAGACATAGAAGTGGTATTGTAACGCTGATAACGGTGTCCTCGCCACTGGCCATGTTGGTGGAGTACTCGAAACAGCGCAACAGGGCACACAGGTCTCGCATGTAGGCCCAATCATTGGTGGTGAAGTGGTGCTGTTCCGCAGTGCGACTGACGCGTGCATGCTGCAGCTGAAACTCCACTATGGCCTGCTGCTGCTCGCACAGTCTCTCCAGCATGTGCAAGGCGGAGTTCCACCTTGTGGGCACGTCGCATATGAGGCGGTGAGCGGGAAGGCCGAAGTTCCGCTGTAGCGCAGACAGACGAGCAGCGGCAGGATGTGAACGCCGGAAGCGCGCACAGACGGCCCTCAATTTATGCAGCAGCTCTGACATGTCGGGTTAGTTGTGAGTGAGCTTCTGCACCACCAAATTCAGCACATGTGCCAGGCAAGGGATGTGCATCAAACCTGCTAATCCTAGAGCTGCGACGAGATTTCGCCCACTATCGCACACCACCAGGCCGGGCTTGAGGCCCACCGGCAGAAACCACTCGTCGGTCTGTTGTTCAGTACCCCGCCACAACTCCTGCGCGGTGTGGGGCCTGTCCCTCAAACATATGAGTTTCAGAATGGCCTGCTGACCGCTGCAGTGTGACATGGTGGAGATGCTTGGTGACGCAGGTGGTGGTGTCGGTGGCACATCCTATGTTTGGTGGGCGGCAGGTGCCAACATTCCTCCCGAGGCGGAGGAAGAGGCCGAGGCAGCAGCAGAAGAGGGAGCAGGGGGAGCCTGAGTGAGTTCCTTGCTTTTAAGGTGTTTACTCCACTGCAGTTCATGCTTTGCATGTAGATGCCTGGTCATGCAGGTTGTGCTAAGGTTCAGAACGTTAATGCCTCGCTTCAGGATCTGATGGCACAGCGTGCAAACCACTCGGGTCTTGTCGCCAGCACATTGTTTAAAGAAGTGCCATGCCAGGGAACTCCTTGAAGCTGCCTTTGGGGTGCTCGGTCCCTGGTGGCGGTGGCCAGTATCAGGCGAACTCTCTTGGCGGCGGCTGTTCTGCTTTTGCCCCCTGCTCCCTCTTTTGCTACGCTGTTGGCTCGGTCTCACCACTGCCTCTTCCTCTGAACTATGAAAGTCAGTGGCACGACCTTCATTCCATGTGGGGTCTAGGACCTCATCGTCCCCTGCATCGTCTTCCACACAGTCTTCCTCCCTGACCTCCTGTTCGGTCTGCACACTGCAGAAAGACGCAGCAGTTGGCACCTGTGTTTCGTCATCATCAGAGACGTGCGGACTCCGATGAGGTGGTATTCCCATGTCCTCATCATCAGGAAACATCAGTGGTTGTGCATCAGTGCATTCTATGTCTTCCACCACTGGGGAAGGGCTAGGTGGATTTCCTTGGGAAACCATGCCAGCAGAGTCTTCAAACAGCATAAGAGACTGCTTCATAACTTGAGGCTCTGACAGTTTCCCTGATATGCATGGGGGTGATGTGACAGACTGATGGGCTTGGTTTTCAGGTGCCACCTGTGCGCTTTCTGCAGAAGACTGGGTGGGAGATAATGTTGTGAACATGCTGGATCCACTGTCGGCCACCCAATTGACTAGCGCCCTTACCTGCTCAGGCCTTACCATCCTTAGAACGGCATTGGGCCCCACCAAATATCGCTGTAAATTCTGGCGGGTACTGGAACCTGAGGTAGTTGGTTCACTAGGACGTGTGGCTGTGGCAGAATGGCCACGTCCTCTCTCAGCACCAGAGGGTACACTAACACCACCACGACCGCGTCCGCGTCCCTTACTAGATGTTTTCCTAATTTTTTCTGTTCACCAAGCACCACAATAAGGAAAAAAACTATTTGGCCCAATGTATTGATTTCAAATTCAGGCCTTTTTTTACATGCACCTAACTCTATCTGCCTATTTGTTCATGTAGCGTATTACACTAATCCAGGCACAGCAGTAACCACTGATTTAGGGGAATATCTCTTTTAGGGCTAGTATTTAGGCCCTGGATGAAAGGTATCCTTTTATGGACAGATTTACACTTGGCCTGCAACAGCTGGGACAACAGATTCAGGGTATTGCTATTTTGGCAATTGAATGTCACCCCAGAACAAAATATATGTTTTGACGGACACTATGAAACGTGGCCTGCAACAGCTGGGACACCAGATTCAGGGTATTGCTATTTTGGCAATTTAATGTCTCCCCAGAACAAAATATATGTTTTTGTGGACACTATGAATCCTGGCCTGCAACAGCTGGGACACCAGATTCAGGGTATTGCTATTTTGGCAATTGAATTTCACCCCAGAACAAAATATATGTTTTGACGGACACTATGAAACGTGGCCTGCAACAGCTGGGACACCAGATTCAGGGTATTGCTATTTTGGCAATTGAATGTCACCCCAGAACAAAATATATGTTTTTGCGGACACTATGAATCCTGGCCTGCAACAGCTGGGACACCAGATTCAGGGTATTGCTATTTTGGCTATTGAATGTGACCCCAGAACAAAATATATGTTTTGGCGGACACTATGAATCCTGGCCTGCAACAGCTGGGGCACCAGATTCAGGGTATTGCTATTTTGGCAATTGAATTTCACCCCAGAACAAAATATATGTTTTGACGGACACTATGAAACGTGGCCTGCAACAGCTGGGACACCAGATTCAGGGTATTGCTATTTTGGCAATTGAATGTCACAACAGAATAAAATATATGTTTTTGCGGACACTATAAATCCTGGCCTGCAACAGCTGGGACATCAGATTCAGGGTATTGCTATTTTGGCAATTGAATGTCACCCCAGAACAAAATATATGTTTTTGCGGACACTATGAATCCTTGTCTGCAACAGCTGGGACACCAGATTCAGGGTATTGCTATTTTGGCAATTGAATGTCACCCCAGAACAAAATATATGTTTTTGCGGACACTATGAATCCTGGCCTGCAACAGCTGGTACACCAGATTCAGGGTATTGCTATTTTGGCAATTGAATTTCACCCCAGAACAAAATATATGATTTGGCGGACACTATGAAACGTGGCCTGCAACAGCTGGGACACCTGATTCAGGGTATTGCAATTTTGGCAAGTGAATTACACCCCAGAACAAAATATATGTTTTGACGGACACTATCATATTTTGCCAGGCACAGCTGAAACCACTGATTTATGGTATTGCTATTTTGGCAATTGAATTTCTCCACAGAAAATAATCTATCCTTTGCCAGACAGCAGACAGTATTACACCTGTCTAGCCAAAGCTGGAACACCAGATTTAGGGGATTGGCATTTGGGCAATTGTATTTAACCCCTTAATAAAATATAGAAATTGCTATCCTGAGTTTCTAGGGGTGACAATTAGCACAGCCAAGCCACTGATGTAGGATTTAGCAAAAAAAAAAACTAGTATTGATGGAATGATGGACTTGGTGGCAGCTTCTTCTGGTGCACCACAAGTCACAATATGGCCGCCGATCACCCCAGAAAATAAGTGACAGAAAAACGCTCTGTGCAGCCTAAAAACCAGTGAGCAAGTAACTAGCAGAAGTTCAATCATTCACAGCTGTAGATTGATCCGTTCATTAGGTGCTGTTGCTGATTTTTCCCTGCCAAATCTCTCCCTCACAGAAGCTGCGTCCTCTCACTACACTAATCAGTGCAGTGTGATGTGCGGCGCTACGTGACTCCAGCTTAAATAGAGGCTGGGTCACATGCTGCACTTGGCCAATCACAGCCATGCCATTAGTAGGCATGGCTGTTATGGGCTCTTAGGGCAAGAAGTAAAACGCTAGCTGATTGGCTGCTGTGCAGCCCTTCAGAAAGTGTGAAGTAATCGACGAACAACGAACCCGAACTTTTTTGAAAATGTCCGGGTTCGGGTCCGTGTCCCGGACACCCCAAAATTCGGTACGAACCCGAACGATGCTCGAACTGTTCGCTCAACACTACACCTAATGTGAACTGGGTTTTTTTTTCTCGTATTGTAGTGAAATATGACAAGAAATGCTTTTAGCACAAATAGCACCAAATGTGAACTAAGTCTGTTTTTCTCTTTTTCTCTATAAATATGGCAATAAACGCTTTCAGTGCAAATAACACCAAATGTGAACTGCGTTAATTTTTTTTTCGTGTTATAGTGAAATATGACAAGAAACGCTTTCAGCTGGAATAACACCAAATGTGAACTGCGTCTATTTTTCTCATATTGTAGTGAAATATGACAAGAAATGCTTTTAGCGCAAATAACAGCAAATATGAACTAATTCTATTTTTCTCTTTTTCTCTATAAATATGGCAATTAACGCTGATATGCGCAAATAACACCAAATGTAAACTGCGTGTATTTTTCTCGTATTGTAATGAAATATGACAAGAAACGCTTTGGGTGCAAATAACACCAATTGTGAACTGTGTGTATTTTTCTAGTATTGTAGTGTAATACGACAAGAAATGCTTTTAGCGCAAATAACACCAAATGTGAACTAAGTCTGCTTTTCTATTTTTCTTTAGAAATATGGCAATAAATGATTTTAGCGCAAATATAACACCAAATGTGAACTGCGTTTATTTTTCTCGTATTGTAGTGAAATATGACAAGAAACGCTTTTTGCGCAAATAACACCAAATGTGAACTAAGTCTGTTTTTCTATTTTTCTTTAGAAATACGGCAATAAATGATTTTAGCGCAAATATAACACCAAATGTGAACTGCGTTTATTTTTCTCATCTTGTAGTGAAATATGACAAGAAACGCTTTTAGCACAAATAACACCAAATGTGAACTGCGTTTATTTTTCTAGTATTGTATTGAAATAGGCCAGTAAATGATTTCAGCGCAGTTAACAGCAAAAGTCACCTGCTTATATATTTATCTTTTTCCTCAGGTAAAAGCCACAAAAGGCTTTTCAACATAGCACTTGCATCCCAATAACTAATTGCTGGAATGGCAGAGCTTTAGGCCTCTTTCAGACGGGCGTTGCGGGTGCACTCCGTCAAACAGTGCGGGTGCGTTGCGGGAATTGCCGCGATTTTTCCCTGCGAGTGCAAAGCGCTGTCATGCGTTTTGCACGCGCGGGAGAAAAATCGGCACTTTTGGTACCCAGACCCGAACCTGCACTTCTTCACAGAAGTGCATGTTTGGGTCAGAAATTATCCTCGCTGGTATTATTTCACATTATAACATAGTTATAATGTAAAATAATACCCTTGGCCATCTCCCTAATGTTGAACCCGGTGCAGAATGGGTTAAAAATAATAAACTAATCATAACTTACCTGGTCCATTTGATCGCGAAGCCCGGCCTCCTCTCCGTTAGCTTGAAAGATGTAAAGGACCTGTAATGATGTCACAGCATCACATGGCCCAATCACCTGCTCCATCACTATGGTGATGGAGCATGTGATTGGTCCATGTGACCACGTGACATCATCCAAGGTCCTTAAGCACTATCCACAGCCTGAGGATAGTGATTAGGACCTGGATGATGTCACATGGTCACATGGACCAATCACATGCTCCATCACCATAGTGATGGAGCAGGTGATTGGGCCATGTGATGTGACGTCATCACAGGTCCTTTAGATCATCAATGCTGCAGGGAAAGAGAGGACAGATCGCGACTACACAATCAAGTGGCTAAGGTAAGTTAACTTTTATTATTTTTAACCCCTTCCTCATCATTTAACAATGCATTCTTTATTAAGAATGCTATTATTTCCTTATAACCATGTTATAAGGGAAATAATAGAGATTGGGTCCCGTTGCTAAGCAACAATGCGGGAAAATCGCAACGCATCCGCACTTGGTTGCGGATGCTTGCGATTTTCCCGCATCCCCATTCACTTCTATGGGGCCTGCGTTGCGTGAAAAACGCAGAATATAGAACATGCTGCGATTTAACGCAACGCAGAAGTGATGCGTGAAAATCACCGCTCATGTGCACAACCCCATAGAAATGAATAGGTCCGGATTCAGTGCGGGTGCTATGCGTCCTCCTCACGCATTGCACCCGCGCGGAAAACTCGCCCGTGTGAAAGGGGCCTTATTATGAGACTATCCGCTTTTTTTCTCAATGAGGAAGGATTTTCCAAGGACTCTCCCTAGCATCTGCACATGTCTCTCCCTGCCTGTGAAATGATTGCTCTCACTATCCTTTCCCTGCATTTGTAAATCACTACTTCCCATTTTTTTTTTTTTTTAACAATTAGTTTTTCTTTCACTCTCCCTAGCGCCTGCATACACATCTGTCCTTGAACAAAGTACAATACTGAATGTCTGAATCTAAGATGGCTGGAAATAATGCCACCTAGGTGTCTTCCAGTGAGGTTAAGCATGTTCCATCGGCTCCCTAAAGGAAGCAGACTCTACTAAATGGTACAGAAGTGACTGCACCAGCAGCAACTTGGCCATGTGGGAATTAAGATTGGGCATCAGCGGATTGCTGGATATGTAAAGTTGTTTACTAGCTACTAGAGTTGAGCTAACACCTGGATGTTTGGGTTCGAGTAGTTCGGCCGAACTTCCCGAAAATATTCGGGATCCGAACTCGACCTGAACTTCATCCCGAACCCGAACCCCATTGAAGTAAAAAGGGACCCGAACTTTTGGGCACTAAAAAGGCTGTAAAATAGTCCAGGAAAGGGCTAGAGGGCTGCAAAAGGCAGCAAAATGTAGGTAAATGCCCTGCAAACAAATGTGGACAGGGAAATGAATTAAAATAAAATAAAATAAATAAAAATTAACTAATATCAATTGGAGAGAGGTCCCATAGCAGAGAATAAGGCTTCAAGTCACCCACCAATGGAGAAGATCACTTTCTGTTATTTCGGCCCTAGCACCCAGACAGAGGAGAAAGGTCCCACAGCAAGGAATAAGGCGTCATATCACCCACCACTGGAGAAGGCCACTTTGAGTTATTTAGGCCCCAGCACCCAGACAGAGGAGAGAGGTCCCACAGCAGAGATTCAGGTGTCATATCACCCACCACTGGAGAAGGCCACTTTCAGTTATTTAGGCCCCAGCACCCAGACAGAGGAGAGAGGTCCCATAGCACAGAATCAAGCTTTATATCACCCACCACTGGAGAAGGCCACTTTGAGTTATTTAGGCCCCAGCACCCAGACAGAGGAGAGAGGTCCCACAGCAAGGAATAAGGCATCATATCACCCACAACTGGAGAAGGCCACTTCCAGATATTTACCCCACGGCACCCAGACAGAGGAGAGAGGTCGCATGGCAGAGGTTCAGGATTCATGTCACCCACCATTGTAACAGGCCACTTTCAGTTATTTAGGCCCTGGCGCCCAGATTGTGAAGAGGTTCATTCAACTTTGGGTTGCACCGCAAGATCATGGTAAAGTTAAAAAAATGAGGATTCAATAAAGAAGTGCCCCGGAGTACAAGAATACATGGTTGAGGGGGAGGCAGTTATAAATGTCTATTCTGCACAAGGGAGGGACAGGTCCTGTGGGATCCATGCTTGGTTCATTTTTATGAACGTCAGCTTGTCCACGTTGGCTGTGGACAGGCGGCTGCATTTGTCAGTAATGACGCCCCCTGCCGTGCTGAATACATGTTCAGACAAAACGCTGGCCGCCGGGCAGGCCAGCACCTCCAAGGCATATAATGCTAACTCTGGCCACGTGGACAATTTGGAGACCCAGAAGTTGAATGGGGCTGAACCATCAGTCAGAGGAGCTGGCCGTGACACAGCTGCATTGGCGAACTCTTGCTCCTCCTCTGCCTTCACCTTGGGCTTCCACCTGTTCCCCTGTGACATTTGGGAATGCTCTCAGGAGCACGTATACCAGCGTGCGCTTGTACTCGTGCATCTTCACATCACGCTCTAGTGCAGGAAGTAAGGTGGGCATATTGTCTTTGTACTGGGGATCCAGCAGGGTGGCAACCCAGTAGTCCGCACACGTTAAAATGTGGGCAACTCTGCTGTCGTTGAGCAGGCACTGCAGCATGTAGTCGCTCAGGTGTGCCAGGCTCCCCAGAGGTAAGGACAAGCTGTCCTCTGTGGGAGGCGTATCGTCATCGTCCTCTGTATCCCCCCAGAAACGCACCAGTGATGGGCCTGAGCTGTGTCGGGTGCCACCCCGCTGTGAACCTGCTTCATCCTCATCCTCCTCCACATCCTCCTCATCCTCCTCGTTCTCCAGTAGTGGGCCCTGGCTGGCCACATTTGTACATGGCCTCTGCTGTTGCAAAAAACCTCCCTCTGAGCCATTTCTAACAGACTGGCCTGAAAGTGCTAAAAATAACCACTCATCCTCCTCCTCCTCCTGGGCCACCTCCTCTTCCATCATCGCCCTAAGCGTTTTCTCAAGGAGACATAGAAGTAATATTTTAATGCTGATAACGGTGTCATCGCCACTGGCGATGTTGGTGGAGTACTCGAAACAGCGCAACAGGGCACACAGGTCTCGCATGGAGGCCCGATCATTGGGGATGAAGTGGTGCTGTTCCGCAGTGCGACTGACACGTGCGTGCTGCAGCTGAAGCTCCACTATGGCCTACTGCTTCTCGCACAGTCTCTCCAGCATGTGCAAGGTGGAGTGTCACCTGATGGGCACGTCGCAAATGAGGCGGTGAGCGGGAAGACCGAAGTTCCGCTGTAGCGCAGAGAGGCAAGAATCGGCAGGATGTGCACGCCAAAAGAGCGCATAGACGGCACACACTTTATGCAGCAGCTCTGACATGTCGGGGTAGTTGTGAATGAACTTCGGCACCACCAAATTAAGCACATGCGCCAGGCAAGGGATGTGCGTCAAACCGGCTAGTCCCAGAGCTGCGACGAGATTTCACCCATTATCGCACACCACCAGGCCGGGCTTGAGGCCCATCTGCAGAAACCACTCGTCGGTATGTTGTTCAATACCCCGCCACAACTCCTGCGCGGTGTGGGGCCTGTCCCCCAAACATATGAGTTTCAGAATGGCCTGCTGACGTTTACCCCGCTGTGCTGAAGTTGGTGGTGAAGGTGTGCGGCTGACTGGATGAGCTGGTGGAAGCAGAGGAGGAGGAAGCCGAGTAGGAGGAGGAGGCTACAGGAGGCAAAGAATGATGCCCTGCGATCCTTGTCGGCGGAAGGAAGTGCTTCAAAGGAACTCTCTGCCTGGGGCCCAGCCGCCACTACATTTACTGTACCCAGTGTGCAGTTAGGGATATATAGCGTCCCTGGCCGTGCTTACTGGTCCACGCTTGATTTTATCGGATACTTGGATGTGCAGGTAAGGCACGGCTGTCTTGGAGAAGTAGTGGCGGCTGGGAACAACATACTGTGGGACAGCCATCGCCATCAGCTGTTTGAAGCTGTCTGTGTCCACCAGCCTGAATGACAGCATTTCAAAGGCCAGTAGTTTAGAAATGCTGGCATTCAGGCCCAGGGCTCGAGGGTGGCTAGGTGGGAATTTACGCTTTCTCTCCAAGGTTTGTGAGATGGAGAGCTGAACGCTGCCGTGTGACATGGTGGAGATGCTTGGTGACGCAGGTGGTGTTGTCGGTGGCATATCCTCTGTTTGGTGGGCGGCAGGTGCCAACATTCCTCCCGAGGCGGAGGAAGAGGCCGAGGCAGCAGCAGAAGAGGGAGCAGGGGGAGCCAGAGTGAGTTCCTTGCTTTTAAGGTGTTTACTCCACTGCAGTTCATGCTTTGCATGTAGATGCCTGGTCATGCAGGTTGTGCTAAGGTTCAGAACGGTAATGCCTCGCTTCAGGATCTGATGGCACAGCGTGCAAACCACTCGGGTCTTGTCGTCAGCACATTGTTTAAAGAAGTGCCATGCCAGGGAACTCCTTGAAGCTGCCTTTGGGGTGCTCGGTCCCTGGTGGCGGTGGCCAGTAGCAGACAAACTCTCTTGGCGGCGGCTGGTCTGCTTTTGCCCCCTGCTCCCTCTTTTGCTACGCTGTTGGCTCGGTCTCACCACTGCCTCTTCGTCTGAAGTCTGAAGTCAGTGGCACAACCTTCATTCCATGTGGGGTCTAGGACCTCATTGTCCCCTGCATCGTCTTCCACACAGTCTTCCTCCCTGACCTCCTGTTTGGTCTGCACACTGCACAAAGACGCAGCAGTTGGCACCTGTGATTCGTCATCATCAGAGACGTGCGGACTGCGATGAGGTGGTATTCCCATGTCCTCATCATCAGAAATCATCAGTGGTTGTGCATCAGTGCATTCTATGTCTTCCACCACTGGGGAAGGGCTAGGTGGATGCCCTTGGGAAACCCTGCCAGCAGAGTCTTCAAACAGAATAAGAGACTGCTGCATAACTTGAGGCTCAGACAGTTTCCCTGATATGCATGGGGGTGATGTGACAGACTGATGGGCTTGGTTTTCAGGTGCCACCTGTGCACTTTCTGCAGAAGACTGGGTGGAAGATAATGTTGTGAACGTGCTGGATCCACTGTCGGCCACCCAATTGACTAGCGCCTGTACCTGCTCAGGCCTTACCATCCTTAGAACGGCATTGGGCCCCACCAAATATCGCTGTAAATTCTGGCGGGTACTGGAACCTGAGGTAGTTGGTTCACTAGGACGTGTGGCTGTGGCAGAATGGCCACGTCCTCTCTCAGCACCAGAGGGTACACTAACACCACCACGACCGCGTCCGTGTCCCTTACAAGATGTTTTGCTCATTGTTACCGTTCACAAAGCACCACAAGAAGAAAAAAAATATTTGGCCCAATGTATTGATTTTAAACTCAGGTCATTTTTTACATGCACCTAACACTATCTGCCTATTTATTTATGTAGCGTATTACACTAATCCAGGCACAGCAGTAACAACTGATTTAGGGGAATATCTCTTTTAGGGCTAGAATTTAGGCCCTGGATGAAAGGGATCCTTTTATGGACAGATTTACACTTGGCCTGCCACAGGGTATTGCTAATTTAATTTCACCCCATAACAAAATATATCCTTTGCAGGACACTATGAAACTTGGCCAGCCTCAGCTGAAACCACTGATTTATGGTATTGCTATTTTGGCAATTGAATTTCACCCCAGAACAAAATATATAATTTGCAGGACACTATGAAACTTGGCCAGACACAGCTGAAACCACTGATTTATGGTATTGCTATTTTGGCAATTGAATTTCACCCCAGAACAAAATATATAATTTGCAGGACACTATAAAACTTGGTCAGACACAGCTGAAACCACTGATTTATGGTATTGCTATTTTGGCAATTGAATTTCACCCCAGAACAAAATATATGTTTTTGCGGACACTATGAAACTTGGCCAGCCACAGCTGAAACCACTGATTTATGGTATTGCTATTTTGGCAATTGAATTTCACCCCAGAAAAAAATATATCCTGTTACGGACAGATTTAAACTAGGCCTGAAACAGCTGGAATACCAGATTCAGGGTATTGCTATTTTAGCAATTGAATTTCACCCCAGAACAAAATATATAATTTGCAGGACACTATGAAACTTGGCCAGCCACAGCTGAAACCACTGATTTATAGTATTGCTATTTTGGAAATTGAATTTCAACCCAGAACAAAATATATGTTTTGGCGGACACTATTATAGTTTTCCAGCCAGTGCTGGAACACCAGATTTAGGGGATTGCTATTTTGGCAATTGAATTTCACCCCAGAACAAAATATATAATTTGCAGGACACTATGAAACTTGGCCAGCCACAGCTGAAACCACTGATTTATGGTATTGCTATTTTGGCAGTTGAATTTCACCACAGAACAAAATTTATGATTTTGCGGACACTATTTGTCGGGCATTTTCATGAGTGTATATGATACCTGATCATATTATAGTCCAAAATAGATGCTCATTGTCTTTTTGAGACAGGCTGAACCAAAGTTTTGATACACGGCTGGAACAGGCCAAGATTTGAAGTCACGCAGAGTTCAGTCTGTGTAAAAAGTTTACTGAATACTGAATACAGAGTATATTGTTTTAAAAGTTATTGCCACAGATGTGGTCTTATCTGTTGGGAGTACACTGGATTCTCCAGACATGTCCGTCTGAAGAGAACAAGGCCCATTCATATTATTATGGTCCATAGAACAACAGTGTGAGAAACATTCAGAGAGACGCCTAAAGGTCTGTCTTTAGTTGTTTTAATGTCTAAACTAATCCTTATCTCTGATTTACGACGACGAGGCTCAAATGTATATAATACAAGAGTACCATAGTTAACTCTTTATAGTATGGTGCTAATAGCTTGCACAACAGTGCCATCCGGAGACAGATGGATATCGCTACACCGTCCACCATAGTTGCATTATGGGTAAATATGATCTCATAGGATCATTGCCATATGAGCATATGATTGGAAGATCTTAATCCAGGGGGAAGGTAATGTAAGATAAGGATTGGGATATTTACTATTGGAAGAAGGGAAATTCCAACAAGCAAGGAAGCAAAACAAGCAACAAGCAAAGGGAACATTCCAACATTCCAGAATAGAGCATCAGGATCATCATCATAGCCAGAACACCCACGAGAGAGGGGTCTATCAATATAAAAATGATGGTGAGACATGCGATGATGGACCACCCAGCTTTCTTAGGAGCAGAAGTGTGATTCCTGCTAGGACTTGTTAAGAGACATAAAGAATGATATTTCATTTTATTAAGACTAATTGGATAATGTGGGTGAAGTCATACCATCTAGATTGGCGAATACATAAACACATGAATTAATTGATCATCTCCATATTGAGATGTAGTCTTAGGATATTGTGAGGCTTCATTCTACCTGCAAAAGAATCAAGACTCATAATCTAGCAAAGTATTAAATGATTGCATAGATATATACTGTATATATTAATAGTACCATTCTTCGCCAAGCTAGGTGATAAATTCCCACTGGAAAGACTTGTTCCAAGTTCTTCCCATTTCTGTTGTGTGTCTTAATAGTCTTACCAAGTCATACATGTGAGAATAGTCCAGGATGGGGCGGAAGGATACAGTTATCTCTTCTAAGTTATATCCTTGGATGGATTTGCCCATTCCTGAAGTCATGTGAGGTGTAGTTGGTTAGAGGGGGGCAGATTGTATTCTTCATTCCATATTAATGTCTAGGATTAGACATGCCCATCCTGATATTATGAGGTTTCCTATGAACAGAAGTGATATATATAATTTAACTTCTTGTTTTGATATCCTAACCAAATAATAGCTTTGTTATAATGTGACAAGTTGCTTCTACCCACATGTATTGCTAAGCTTATATTGCTTTATATCGATTATATAATTGTGTTTACTTATTTTAAGCTTGTAATGCTTTATATCAACGTCGTATATATTCATTGGCATATATCATTGTGTTTATTTACTTATTTATGTTTAGAACCTTGTAACCAATAAATCTGCATGTTTTTATAATACCTGTGTATTATTATTTAATGTCAAAACTGAGGAAATAGTTGGCCTCAGATGTGAATTGTATCGATTGGGTTATCTACAATTCACCAGGTCATTATTTGTACAAGTTATGGAAAATTCTTGATTAATAATTTTTTGACCATAATTAATAGTTCTTAATTGATTTATTATTATCCCGACATATTATAGTTTGCCAGCCAGTGCTGGGACACCAGATTTAGGGGATTGCAATTTTGTCAATTGAATTTCACCCCAGAACAAAATATATAATTTGCAGGACACTATGAAACTTGGCCAGCCACAGCTGAAACCACTGATTTATGGTATTTCTATTTTGGCAATTGAATTTCACCCCAGAACAAAATATATATTTTGGTGGACACTATTATAGTTTGCCAGCCAGTGCTGGGACACCAGATTTAGGGGATTGCTATTTTGACAATTGAATTTCACCACAGAAAATAATCTATCCTTTGCCAGACAGCAGACAGTATTATACTTGGCTAGCCAAAGCTGGAACACTAGATATAGGGGATTGGTATTTTGGCAATTGTATTTAACCCCTTAATAAAATATAGAAATTGCTATCCTGAGTCTCTAGGGGTGACAATTAGCACAGCCAAGCCCCTGATGTAGGATATAGCAAAAAAAATAACTAGTATTGGTGGATTGATGGACTTGGTGGCAGCTTGTTCTGGTGCACCACAAGTCACAAAATGGCTGCCTATCACCCCAGAAAATAAGTGACAGAAAAACGCTCTGTGCAGCCTAAAAAACAGTGAGCAAGTAACTAGCAGAAGTTGAATGATACACAGCTGTAGATCGATCACTTCATTAGGTGCTTTTGCTGACTTTTCCCTGACAAATCTCGCCCTCACAGCAGCTGCGTCCTCTCCCTACACTAATCAGAGCAGTGTGACGTGCGGCGCTACGTGACTCCAGCTTAAATAGAGGCTGGGTCACATGCTGCACTTGGCCAATCACAGCCATGCCATTAGTAGGCATGGCTGTGATGGGCTCTTAAGGCAAGAAGTTAAATGCTAGCTGATTGGCTGCTGTGCAGCCCTTCAGAAAGCGGGAAGAAATCGCCGAACAACGATCCCGAACCCGAACTTTTTTGAAAATGTTCGGGTTCGGGTCCGTGTCCCGAACACCCCAAAATTCGGTACAAACCCGAAATATTCTCGAACTGTTCGCTCAACACTACTCAACATTACTGGCTAAGCATTTCATTATCGATGACTGACGGAAGAGGGGGAGGATTCTGAGCGGGAGAAGAAGAAAGTTATAATGATGATGTAAAAGACGCCATATTATCCATGGATGCGGTCTGGTTTCTGTGAAGGAGACCGAGAGAAGGAGTAAACTGCTTTAGCGTTAGCTGGTGGCCACTTATGTTAGCTAATGAGCTTTCTCTAGTGTAAAACACAAGTTTTCAAACTACTATGAGATTTTTTTCCCCCACACGCACACACACCAACACTTGAACTGTCTGGAGATTCCCTGAAACATATTTTGGACTAGTATTTCATGTGTTTTCACTCAGAGATTTCAAAGAGAATATTACCCTCTGTATTGTAAAACGAGCATTGTGCACTTGTATTGCTCTTTCCGACTCTTGAACTTTCTTGAGATGCCCTGACACAGTTTTTAAACAAGTATTTCACATGTTTTAACTGAGAATTAACATTCTACCCTCTGTATTGTAAAACACACGTACACATATATTTTCCCAAACAAAAACAAAAATGAACTGTCTGGAGATTTTGGACTATTATTTCAGGTTTTTTCACTAAGATTTAAAATACTATCTATACTCTGCATGGTAAAACATGTGTTGTACAGTTGTACTGAGCTTATTCCCTCCACACCAACACTTGATAAAAAAAGTTGTATTTCTGTTCTAATGGGGGAAAAAGAAATGTTTTTGCAGGTAACTGTTGCTCCTCATTTCTCACACCCACTCCTAGGCTGAAGCTTTCTCGGCCTTTCCCTCTTCTAGAGAATTCTTCTTCTTTCTAGCCTTTTCCTTCACTGTCCCTGACACCAGAATAGAAGATTAATTATGAATGTACACTGTCCCAAAGATCTGTCAGACACTGCATAGATCAATTCACCCTATTTCACAGCCCAACACAGAATTCATTTTTCTAGTCTTTTTACGAAGGCACCTCCCTGCCTGCTGCAGCACTGACTGGCTCGTCTAGGCTGTCTGTTGGCCTGTGAGCCACTTCCTTTCAGGGTCATGTGGGCATCCTTCTTCCTCCGTTGGGATTTTTTTTCTCCACTGACAAGTGCAGTAAAATGGCATTGTGTGCAGTTTTACCAGATTCATCTGAAGTGAGCCTAAAAAGTTTCATGTTCGTCTGGAGGACGAAATTTTAGGAAGTTTGTAACAAACCCGGTTCACTACAAACTGATATGCTTATTCTTAGTTTATTGTTTGCAGTGATAACTATTAATTAACATTATATTGTACATTATTAGAAGATTGCAGTGTTTTTTGGCAGAGATATTTTGAGCTGCAATATGATATTTATATGGCGAAGTTAGGGGGGTATTTTGAGCTACACTCTGATATAAGGTGCTGCTTGGTGGTATTTTGGGCTGCATGGTGGTCTCATATGCTGCTGTGGAGGTATTTTATGCTGCACCAATAAGTTTAGATGCTTAGTACAGGCTCTGGCCTATTACTACAATGGAATGCCTTCCCTGAACTCATTCTGGGGGAGGCGTTCCTGCCAAGCAAGTGCACACTTCCAGGTTTTTGGCCTTTCAGATGTTGTGGTCACATTTGACCATGGCATCTGAGAGGTTAAATGCAGTGATCGGCAATACTGCCGACCATATACATTAGCCCCTGGTGTCTGCTACGCCATCTTTAAAGGGATTCTATATCTTTTTATTGCTAATAATCTATCCTTTGGATAGGTCATCAGCCTCTGATCTGTGGGGGACCGACACCCAGGACCCCCACGATCAGCTGTTTGAGACGGCACAGGCTCTCGCAGTAGTGCCTCAATCTTCTTGCAGCCACTCACAGGACAATGTAGTCATGACTATTTCACTAGCCTTAGCGCAGCTTGGCCCCATTCACATTAATAAAGCTGAGCTTCGTCCAGGTCACATGACGTCACTGGCCTGAGGAAAGCAGCAAGAAGGCTCCAACACTACTGCCTTCTCAATCAGCTGATCAGCAGGGGTCCCGGGTGTCAGAACCCCACAGATAAGATGCTGATGACTTTGAAAAATTCAGTTTGCCTATTTGCTGAACATCAACAAGAAATTAGATTAGTTCCAAATTAATTTGTCGTGAATTGCCATAAATCAGGTATACCTAGGCCCCTCTGCCTAATCATATCATATTCATCCCCAATCTCAGTGTGAAGGCTTGGAACTTAAACTGCAGGGAGAGTGTATCGCCATGTGCATTATGTTCTAGTGCACCCACATTCATAGTTAATCCCTTTTGTAGGTACTGTGCCATCAGTATTACAGGCAGGTGTAATTTATTGGCGTCTACATCACTGTGCAGTGCAATAAGATTCATAGCTAATCTCTTCTGTTAAACAAAAAGAAAAGCATACAGCACTGTTCAGTAAAGCAAAAAACCTGTGCACTCCCCTTCAGGTGCTGTGTCCAAATGGCTCCTTAGTGGAACATAATAAATAAATAAATTGAGGCAGCGCTAATAAAGTAGTGGAGAAATATTATGTTCTTTTAATGCATGTTGTGGCAGTCGAAGAACATGCTTTTTAATCCCGTCTGTTAGCTGTATATTTACTGTACATCAGTATTACAGGTCATTGTTACTGTCAGGTCTAATATATCACTGTGGACTGAACTGTGCAGTGCCTGAAGATTCAAGTAGTGGCCCCAACACAGAGTGGGGAGGGTGACAGCAACAGCAGCAGCATTAACAGAGACAATAGTGACCCCATGACAGAGTGGGGATGGTGGCAGCAGCAGTGGCAATCACAGTGACAATAGTGGCCAAATAACAGAGTGGGAATGGGGGGCAGCAGCATTGACAGTGACAATATTGGCTCCACAACAGAGTGGGGAGGAGGGGCAGCAGCAGTGGCAGTAAGGCTGTGTTCATATCACAGTTTATTTTTCCGTTCTTCTGATTGTCAGAAGAATAGAAAACTAAAAAAGAAATGAATCCGGCATCCATGAAGCCTCTTTTAGACGGTCAGTATTTTGTATCACTATTTGATCAGTAATTGTAAGCCAAAATCAGGAGTGGGTCCAAATCAAAAATTAAATGTAGTAAAAATATTTGCATCTCTTCGGTGTGTTGGACACACTCTGGCTTTTGGCTTACAAATGTTCAATTTGCATCAGTTTTGGCAATTTATGTCCAAAATCATTTTTTTTTTTATGAGGACTTTAATGGCCTCTTTCATACGGTCAGTATTTGGTCATTATCTTGCATCAGTATTTGTAAGCCAAAAACAGGAGTAGGTCCAAAGCAGAGATAAAATGTAATAGAAATGTTTGCATCCCATCTGTGTTTTGGACCCACTCTTGCTTTTGGCTTACAAATACTGATCAAGTACTGACCATGTGAAAAAGGAAATATGGATGTTCAAAATACAGGATCCTTGTATTTTTTTATTTTTCTGTTCTTTTGACGGATAAGAAAAATGGAAAAATAAATGGTGATGTCAACATGGACAAACAGGGACAGCAGTGGCCCCCATAGCAGAGTGGGGATGGGAGGCCCCAGCAGTGGTATATAGCACACAATGGTGGCAGATCACAGTAGTAGCAGCACCCAACAGAAGTGTGATAGCAAGGCCCAGTGGCATGCACATCCTTTTAAAAATGTAACATGTACATATCAGTAAGCCAAAAATCCCCATTATAGGGAATACAGTAGAGGCAAAATGCGAGTGGCATCAGGCGGATGGCAGCATCAGAATGGTGGCAGCAGAACATGGCCAGAAGTAATAGCCCATTTTGCACCATATTCCAGTGTGCCAGCACACTACAGTATGATCAGTAGTGGTAGAAAGATCTATTCTGTTACATCATGCTCTGGTGTCTGAAAATCCTGGTTGATCAATGCCTGATTCATCTTTATGTCTGTCAGGAAAGGAAAGTTCCCTTAACGATAACTATCCCACCCGCCGCACTGAACATATGCTCTGATGTCACACTACTGGCCGGGCAGGAACGTATGCCCATGGTAAACTTATCCAGCTGTGGCCACACTTCAAGTTTGCATGCCCAGTAGTCCAGGGGATCTTAGATCATGGGATACAGGCTGCAGTTAAAGTATATCACCACCTGCTGGTTGAGGTTTTGCTGGATGTCCCGCTCTCCTGCTGGATGGTTTCTTCAGTAGGTGGCTGAAGAAAACTGCTTATCAGAGACTCCAGATTAAAATTGCTGCATATGGAGCTGATGCTGCTCCTGCCTAGCCCCCCGCCCCTCCAGGCATGGCAGTGGAGGATGAGGGCAAAGGGTCAGACCTTCCTGAGGATGGGCAATTGCACTCAAGGGCACTGACCAACTGACTACACAACATGTCTCTATAGTAGTACATTTTTGCATCCCTCTCAGAAGGTCTAAAAAAAATGCCCCCATTTTTGATGGATAGCGAGAGCCTAACAATGTGGATGGCCTGTAGTCATCCCTCTGCCTAATCCATACAATGTGTCTTTCACTACACAAACATGACAGCATACATCTGGTGAGTTGCGCCAAGGACTTGAAGGGCCTTCCCTGCCTCCATCTCCACTGCCACTGTCTGTCGGGGTCATCTGAGTCGTCTTTGTTGTCACCCTCCAGCCCCTCCTGCTCTACCCCTTTCGCTTGGGCACATAAACCACCTAGTTGTTTATAAAATTCCTGGGCGTTTATGTCCTCTGCATACAGGGGTGGCTGAGGACAAAGTGGAGGATGAGGAGACAGAGAAGGACATTGGCGCAAAAATCCTACAATTACAATGCGGAAGTGGCATTGTCATCATCTGGCCAAGTTGCTGATGTGCCTGGTTCAGAATGACATTTACCCAGTGGGCTGTGAAGCAAATATATGTCCTTGACCTCAGTTACAACTCCACATTGCTGGCATGAACTCTACCAGACACTCAGAGGCCCAAGGACTGGCCCACCTTCTGCTCGACATAGGTGTGCGGGGCTTGAACTGCTTTTTTGGAAAAGTTGGCTTGGGACTGTCCACCTTGGGTGGGCACAATCCATCAGTTCTCTGAAATGTGCGGAGTCAACTACATAGAAAGGAAGGGACTATAGTACCAGCAACTTGGCCAGGTGCACATTCAGCTTCTGCACTGTTCCATAAGTGCACTTATACTGTTATCTTGTTGCAGTCGCCTTGGTGATTGATTGCTGTCAAGGAGGAGGAGCATCAGGAGCAATGAACGACATTGAAGTCAATGGGAAGGAATGACAGCTTCCTTCTGCTGACATTGTTGAACACTGAATGTTGGAGAAGGGGTGTGGGCCATTGCGAGATGCAGCAGTTGCTGCATCAGGCTGTAACACAAAATGAGTGGCACAGTTTTCCCTTTATGGTGATGCTCAATGGGTGACGCAGGGCCGTAGTGACAATATTAGCACCCTACCCGCCCTTCTCTTTCTTCCTACACATCCTGCTTACCACCACACGTCCCCCAGCGTCTTGGTGAAAACTTCCCACACTGGCCATTTTGACATTTTCCCTCCCTCACTGCGTGATGCCTGCCTGCCACTGCTTATATTAACCGGTGCACCGCTAGTGAGTTCCTCACAGGTAGTTTCCCGAATAGCAAATGCCAAACCCTTCCCTCATTTCACTGCAGGTCTCCTACTGCCTCCACCCTGCTGTCTCACATGCACACTTCCACCCTGCTGTCTCATGGGTATGATTCCACCTCACCCCCTGATGATGATAATGCCCCCTCTTCACCCGGCTCCAACATGTGATCGCCTATATCATCATCTACATCCTTTTGGTTGTTACTTATGTCACCCTCACCTGTCCCTCACCTCTAGCAACATGTGCTCCCACCCCAACTGTCATCATCAGTAGTTGCACGCCTAAAGGAGTCAGCAGCAAAACTCTCCTCCAAGTCTGTGCTGGCCTGTAACTGCTGACTGTCCTCACAAACCTCATCCTCGCTGAAAAGCAGAGTCAGCGGTTATCATTACTTGGTTAGTGGAAAGAACATCAAAAGCATGAAACAGATTCAGGACAGGTGAGGGCACAGAAGCAGTTCCTGGGCCATGCCAACTAAGCATGTTGTCAGAGGAACCCACCAATTCCTAGATGTGTGTATCTGTCATCACTTGAGATGATGTTGAAGAGTGAGTCAACCATTCCAGTACAGTTGGATTGTTGGTCAAAACATGACCACTTGATGATAGTGGCAGCTCTGGACTGTTGCTACAGCTGCTGCTATCACCCCCCTTCTTCTGCTGTTACTTGTGCCAGCTACAGCAACATTTTTGCCACATTCCATTCCCTGGAGGGCCCAAACCACCATGGTCTGTTGGCCATAGTGTACAGGAACTGTATCAGTAATGTAACAGATTAAGTAAGAATGTGGCAGCAGTTGAACAAGATGCATGTGGCAATACATTAGACCGCACTTTAATACTGAGGCACAGTGTTTCTATCTATACAGTAAATGATTAACTATGAATGCTGCAGCAGTTGAACAAAATGCACCTGACTAGAGACGAGCGAATGGAAGCTGACGAAGTGGAATTCGTTTAGAATTTCAGGAAAAATTAGATGCGCAATGAATGCGAATTTTCTCACGCTTCATGGTAACGAATCACAATTTTCCTAAAATGGATGTTACACGTGTGAGGACTGAGGACATGGGGCAAGGAACTCTGGAAAGGCGGGATCACCCAGATTGACATGCCTGCATGCAGCCAATCAGCAGCCAGCCAACCCTGTGATGTCACAGCCGTATAAATATGGCTGCCATCTTACAGTCAGACATTTTCCAGCGTTCAGAGTGCAGGGACAGATGTCTAAAAGCGCTAGGGACAGCAAGTGGAAAAAATGATTGTGGAAAGAAAAGACAGAAAAAAAAAAAACATTTATAAGTGTTGAGCGAACAGTTCGAGCATCGTTTCAAAAAAATTCGGGTTCGGGTTCGGTGTTCGTCGATTACTTCCCGCTTTCTGAAGGGCTGCACAGCAGCCAATCAGCTAGCGTTTTACTTCTTGCCCTAAGAGCCCATCACAGCCATGCCTACTAATGGCATGGCTGTGATTGGCCAAGTGCAGCATGTGACCCAGCCTCTATTTAAGCTGGAGTCACGTAGCGCCCCACGTCACACTGCTCTTACTAGTGTAGGGAGAGGACACAGCTTCTGTCAGGGCAGATTAGGCAGGTTAAAGTCAGCAACAGCACCTAATGAACGGATCGATCTACAGCTGAGAATCATTGAACTTCTGCTAGTTACTTGTTCACTGGTTTTTAGGCTGCACAGAGCGTTTTTCTGTCACTTATTTTCTGGGTTGATCGGCGGCCATTTTGTGACTTGTGGTGCACCAGAAGAAGCTGCCACCAAGTCCATCAATCCATCAATACTAGTTTTTTTTTGCTATATCCTACATCAGGGGCTTGGCTGTGCTAATTGTCACCCCTAGAAACTCAGGACAGCAATTTCTATATTTTATTAAGGGGTTAAATACAATTGCCCAAATACCAATCCCCTAAATCTGGTGTTCCAGCTTTGGCTAGACAAGTATAATACTGTCTGGCAAAGGATAGATTATTTTCTGGGGTGAAATTAACCTGCCAATATAGCAATACCCTGGATCTGGTGTCCCAGCAGTTGCAGGACCGATTTCATAGTGTCCCCTTACACATATATTTTGTTCTGGGGTTAAATTAACCTGCCAATATAGCAATACCCTGGATCTGGTGTCCAAACAGTTTCAGGCCAGATTTCATAGTGTCCGCTTACACATATATTTTGTTCTGGGGTGAAATTAACCTGCCAATATAGCAATACCCTGGATCTGGTGTCCAAACAGTTTTAGGCCAGATTTCATAGTGTCCACTTACACATATATTTTTTTCTGGGGTGAAATTAACCTGCCAATATAGCAATACCCTGGATCTGGTGTCCCAGCAGTTGCAGGCCAGATTTCATAGTGTCCGCTTACACATATATTTTGTTCTGGGGTTAAATTAACCTGCCAATATAGCAATACCCTGGATCTGGTGTCCAAACAGTTGCAGGACCGATTTCATAGGGTCCGCTTACACATATATTTTGTTCTGTGGGGAAATTAACCTGCCAATATAGCAATACCCTGAATCTGGTGTCCCAGCTGTTGCAGGCCAAGTGTAAATCTGTCCATAAAAGGATACCTTTCACCCAGGGCCTAAATACTAGCCCTAAAAGAGATATTCCCCTAAATCAGTGGTTACTGCTGTGCCTGGATTAGTGTAATACGCTACATAAACAAATAGGCAGATAGTGTTAGGTGCCAGTAAAAAAAGGCCTAAATCTGAAATCAATACATTGGGCCAAATATTTTATTCCTTATTGTGGTGCTTTGTGAACGGTAACAATGAGGAAAACATCTAGTAAGGGACGCGGACGCGGTCGTGGTGGTGTTAGTGTACCCTCTGGTGCTGGGAGAGGAAGTGGCCATTCTGCCACAGCCACACGTCCTAGTGAACCAACTAACTCAGGTTCCAGTACCCGCCAGAATTTACAGCGATATTTGGTGGGGCACAATGCCGTTCTAAGGATGGTAAGGCCTGAGCAGGTAAAGGCGCTAGTCAATTGGGTGGCCGACAGTGGATCCAGCATGTTCACAACATTATCTCCCACCCAGTCTTCTGCAGAAAGCACACAGGTGGCACCTGAAAACCAAGCCCATCAGTCTGTCACATCACCCCCATGCATATCAGGGAAACTGTCAGAGCCTCAAGTTATGAAGCAGTCTCTTATGCTGTTTGAAGACTCTGCTGGCATGGTTTCCCAAGAAAACCCACCTAGCCCTTCCCCAGTGGTGGAAGACATAGAATGCACTGATGCACAACCACTGATGTTTCCTGATGATGAGGACATGGGAAATCCACCTCATCGGAGTCCGCACGTCTCTGATGATGATGAAACACAGGTGCCAACTGCTGCGTCTTTCTGCAGTGTGCAGACCGAACAGGAGGTCAGGGAGGAAGACTGTGTGGAAGACGATGCAGGGGACGATGAGGTCCTAGACCCCACATGGAATGAAGGTCGTGCCACTGACTTTCATAGTTCAGAGGAAGAGGCAGTGGTGAGACTGAGCCAACAGCGTAGCAAAAGAGGGAGCAGGGGGCAAAAGCAGAACAGCCGCCGCCAAGAGAGTTCGCCTGATACTGGCCACCGCCACCAGGGACCGAGCACCCCAAAGGCAGCTTCAAGGAGTTCCCTGGCATGGCACTTCTTTAAACAATTTGCTGACGACAAGACCAGAGTGGTTTGCATGCTGTGCCATCAGATCCTGAAGCGAGGCATTAACGTTCTGAACCTTAGCACAACCTGCATGACCAGGCATCTACATGCAAAGCATGAACTGCAGTGGAGTAAACACCTTAAAAGCAAGGAACTCACTCAGGCTCCCCCTGCTCCCTCTTCTGCTGCTGCCTCGGCCTCTTCCTCCGCCTCGGGAGGAATGTTGGCACCTGCCGCCCACCAAACAGAGGATGTGCCACCGACACCACCACCTGCGTCACCAAGCATCTCCACCATGTCACACGGCAGCGTTCAGCTCTCCATCTCACAAACCTTGGAGAGAAAGCGTAAATTCCCACCTAGCCACCCTCGAGCCCTGGGCCTGAATGCCAGCATTTCTAAACTACTGGCCTTTGAAATGCTGTCATTCAGGCTGGTGGACACAGACAGCTTCAAACAGCTGATGTCCATGGCTGTCCCACAGTATGTTGTTCCCAGCCGCCACTACTTCTCCAAGACAGCCGTGCCTTCCCTGCACAACCAAGTATCCGATAAAATCAAGTGTGAACTGCGCAAAGCCATCTGTGGCAAGGTCCACCTAACCACAGATACGTGGACCAGTAAGCACGGCCAGGGACGCTATATCTCCCTAACTGCACACTGGGTAAATGTAGTGGCGGCTTGGCCCCAGGCGGAGAGTTCCTTGGCGCAAGTCCTTCCGCCGCCAAGGATCACAGGGCATCATTCTTTGCCTCATGTAGCCTCCTCCTCCTACTCGGCTTCCTCCTCCTCTGCTTCCACCAGCTCATCCAGTCAGCCACACACCTTCACCACCAACTTCAGCACAGCCCTGGGTAAACATCAGCAGGCCATTCTGAAACTCATATGTTTGGGGGACAGGCCCCACACCGCGCAGGAGTTGTGGCGGGGTATTGAACAACAGACCGATCAGTTGTTGCTGCCGGTGGGCCTCAAGCCTGGCCTGGTGGTGTGCGATAATGGGTGAAATCTCGTCGCAGCTCTGGGACTAGCCGGTTTGACGCACATCCCTTGCCTGGCGCATGTGCTGAATTTGGTGGTGCAGAAGTTCATTCACAACTACCCCGACATGTCAGAACTGCTGCATAAAGTGAGGGCCATCTGTGCGCGCTTCCGGTGTTCACATCCTGTCGCTGCTCGCCTGTCTGCGCTACAGCGTAACTTCGGCCTTCCCGCTCACCGCCTCATATGCGACGTGCCCACCAGATGGAACTCCACCTTGCACATGCTGGAGAGACTGTGCGAGCAGCAGCAGGCCATAGTGGAGTTTCAGCTGCAGCACGCATGTGTCAGTCGCACTGCGGAACAGCACCACTTCACCACCAATGATTGGGCCTCCATGCGAGACCTGTGTGCCCTGTTGCGCTGTTTCGAGTACTCCACCAACATGGCCAGTGTCAATGACACCGTTATCAGCGTTACAATACCACTTCTATGTCTCCTTGAGAAAACGCTTAGGGCGATGATGGAAGAGGAGATGGACCAGGAGGAGGAGGAGGAGGAGGAGGATGAGGGGTCATTTTTAGCACTTTCAGGCCAGTCTGTTAGAAGTGGCTCAGAGGGAGGTTTTTTGCAACAGCAGAGGCCAGGTACAAATGTGGCCAGCCAGTGCCCACTACTGGAGGACGAGGAGGATGAGGTGGAGGAGGATGAGGATGAAGCAGGTTCACAGCGGGGTGGCACCCGACACAGCTCAGGCCCATCACTGGTGCGTGGCTGGGGGGATACGGAGGACGATGACGATACGCCTCCCACAGAGGACAGCTTGTTCTTACCTCTGGGGAGCCTGGCACACATGAGCGACTACATGATGCAGTGCCTGCGCAGCGACAGCAGAGTTGCGCACATTTTAACGTGTGCGGACTACTGGGTTGCCACCCTGCTGGATCCCCGGTACAAAGACAATGTGCCCACCTTACTTCCTGCACTGGAGCGTGATAGGAAGATGCGCGAGTTCAAGCGCACGCTGGTAGAGGCGCTCCTGAGAGTATTCCCAAATGTCACAGGGGAACAGGTGGAAGCCCAAGGCGAAGACAGAGGAGGAGCAAGAGGTCGCCAACGCAGCAGTGTCACTGCCAGCTCTTCTGAGGGCAGATTTAGCATGGCAGAAATGTGGAAAAGTTTTGTCTCCATGCCACAGCTAACTGCACAACCACCTGATACGGAACGTGTTAGCAGGAGGCAGCATTTCACTAACATGGTTGAACAGTACGTCTGCACACCGCTCCACGTACTGACTGATGGTTCGGCCCCATTCAACTTCTGGGTCTCCAAATTGTCCACGTGGCCAGAGTTAGCATTTTATGCCTTGGAGGTGCTGGCCTGCCCGGCGGCCAGCGTTTTGTCTGAACATGTATTCAGCACGGCAGGGGGCGTCATTACTGACAAACGCAGCCGCCTGTCCACAGCCAACGTGGACAAGCTGACGTTCATAAAAATGAACCAGGCATGGATCCCACAGGACCTGTGCCTCCCTTGTGCAGAATAAACATTTATAACTGCCTCCCCATCAACCATGTATTCTTGTACTCCGGGGCACTTCTTTATTGAATCCTCATTTTTTTAACTTTACCATGATCTTGCGGTGCAACCCAAAGTTGAATGAACCTCTCCTCTGTCTGGGTGCTGGTCCGAAATAACTGAGAGTGGCCTTCTCCGTTGGTGGTTGATATGACGCATGATTCCTTGCTGTGGGACCTCTCTCCTCTGTCTGGGTGCTGGGCCGAAATAGATGAGAGTGGCCTTCTCCGGTGGTGGGTGATATGACGCATGATTCCTTGCTGTGGAACCTGTATCCTCGGTCTGGGTGCTGGGCCTAAATAACTGAAAGTGGCCTTCTCCAGTGGTGGGTGATATGACGCATGATTCCTTGCTGTGGGACCTCTCTCCTCTGTCTGGGTGCTCGGCCTAAATAACTGAAAGTGGTCTTCTCAAGTGGTGGTTGATATGACGCATGATTCCTTGCTGTGGGACCTCTCTCCTCTGTCTGGGTGCTGGTCCGAAATAAATGAGAGTGGCCTTCCCCGTTGGTGGTTGATATGACGCATGATTCCTTGCTGTGGGACCTCTCTCCTCTGTCTGGGTGCTGGTCCAAAATAAATGAGAGTGGTCTTCTCCGTTGGTGGTTGATATGATGCATGATTCCTTGCTGTGGAACCTGTATCCTCGGTCTGGGTGCTGGGCCTAAATAACTGAAAGTGGCCTTCTCCAGTGGTGGTTGATATGACGCATGATTCCTTGCTGTGGGACCTCTCTCCTCTGTCTGGGTGCTGGGCTGAAATAACTGAGAGTGGCCTTCTCCGGTGGTGGTTGATATGACGCATGATTCCTTGCTGTGGGACCTCTCTCCTCTGTCTGGGTGGTGGGCTGAAATAACAGAGAGTGGCCTTCTCCGGTCGTGGTTGATATGACGCATGATTCCTTGCTGTGGGACCTCTCTCCTCTGACTGGGTGCTGGGGCCTAAATAACTGAAAATGGCCTTCTCCAGTGGTGGTTGATATGACGCATGATTCCTTGCTGTGGGACCTCTCTCCTCTGTCTGGGTGCTGGTCCGAAATAAATGAGAGTGGCTTTCTCCGGTGGTGGTTGATATGATGCATGATTCCTTGATGTGGGACCTCTCTCCTCTGTCTGGGTGCTGGTCCAAAATAAATGAGAGTGGCCTTCTCCGGTGCTGGGTGATATGACGCATGATTCCTTGCTGTGGAAACTGTATCCTCGGTCTGGGTGCTGGGCCTAAATAACTGAAAGTGGCCTTCTCCAGTGGTGGTTGATATGACGCATGATTCCTTGCTGTGGGACCTCTCTCCTCTGTCTGGGTGCTGGTCCGAAATAAATGAGAGTGGCCTTTTCCGGTGGTGGTTGATATGACGCATGATTCCTTGATGTGGGACCTCTCTCCTCTGTCTGGGTGCTGGTCCAAAATAAATGAGAGTGGCCTTCTCCGGTGGTGGGTAATATGACGCATGATTCGTTGCTGTGGAACCTGTATCCTCGGTCTGGGTGCTGGGCCTAAATAACTGAAAGTGGCCTTCTCCAGTGGTGGTTGATATGACGCATGATTCCTTGCTGTGGGACCTCTCTCCTCTGTCTGGGTGCTGGTCCAAAATAAATGAGAGTGGCCTTCTCCGGTGGTGGTTGATATGACGCATGATTCCTTAATGTGGGACCTCTCTCCTCTGTCTGGGTGCTGGTCCAAAATAAATGAGAGTGGCCTTCTCAGGTGGTGGTTGATATGACGCATGATTCCTTGATGTGGGACCTCTCTCCTCTGTCTGGGTGCTGGTCCGAACTAAATGAGAGTGGCCTTCTCCAGTGGTGGGTGATATGAGGTATGATTCCTTGCTGTGGGACCTCTCTCCAATTGATATTGGTTAATTTTTATTTATTTTATTTTATTTTAATTTATTTCCCTATCCACATTTGTTTGCAGGGGATTTACCTACAATTTGCTGCCTTTGGCAGCCCTCTAGCCCTTTCCTGGGCTATTTTACAGCCTTTTTAGTGCCTAAAAGTTTGGGTCCCCATTGACTTCAATGGGATTCGGGTTCGGGACAAAGTTCGGCTCGAGTTCGAATCCCGAACCCGGACATTTTCAAGAAGTTCGGCCGAACTTCTCGAACCCGAACATCCAGGTGTTCGCTCATCTCTACTCATATTCATAACATTTTTTGACTTCATGAATAGATGGTGTAGACAGATAGGTGTTATCTCTCACCAGACCGCGGATAATTCTCTCCTCATCCTCCTTGGTGTAACTGAAGACATCTGGGTTATTAGAATCCAAAGGTGAAGACATTTTCAGGTGCAAGGTACCTCGGTTGCAGCTACAAAAATAGAAAAAATGAGGAACAGCACACAGTAATACGGGTGCAAATCCAGTCCACGACCCACAACAAAGTCCTGTACTCGATAAATCCAAAAAAAGGGACGGCAGCACTCCTTTCAAAAAACCGTGTAGAGTTTATTAACCCAGTGACAGCAACGTTTCAACCGCACAATGCGGTCTTTGTCAAGCCATACTGTGCAATGCATTCAGTGCAGTTTATAAAGGCAGTGATACATAAACAATTAGTGGTGCAATTAAAATTCATGATTAATACAATAAAGTGCATGTGCTTTACAAAATTCATATTCATTTATAAGGTCAAATTTAGACTGGTGCCAAAGTTGCATCAAGACGATTATATTCATGTGTCATTATTCCACAAGGTGAAATTACGTTTTACATGTGAATATCTATGTAATTACCAAATTGTTCCCACAGGTGTAAAAGTGCATGTAGCGCCATAACGAGGTCAGCGTTCCACATCGCGGAGGGCGCATGCGCCCAAGTATTCAAACTCACGCAGATCAGCGCGAGGTCCACGTCAGCAAGTAGCTGACGTCACACCACGCGCGAGTCACGTGCCTCCAACTCACTGCATATGCCCACTTCAATCATGGCCGACAGACCTTTTCTTAATAAATGCGCATGTCACAAAATCACTAGTACCGCCTCTCTATCACAACATCTCAAGCACACTACTCCATTGGTCCATGTGTGGATGCCTCCGGTCGCTAGGTGACAGGGCCGAGGCGTCTCCGTCTCGGTCCCCTCACCCCGAAGTGGGCACTGCTCCACCTACCGGTCAAAGCAGGAGGGCCAGTATCCACATGACTATAATCCACAATCCTGGCAGGGAATGCTGGATCCACCATTCAGTGTGAACCCCATCCCCCGACAGTTGGCCACAGAGTCTCAAACCATACATAATTAAAAAAAAAAATGATGTATGCACTTTTACACCTGTGGGAATAATTTGGTAATTACATAGATATTCACATGTAAAACGTAATTTCACCTTGTGGAATAATGACACATGAATATAATCGTCTTGATGCAACTTTGGCACCAGTCTAAATTTGACCTTATAAATGAATATGAATTTTGTAAAGCACATGCACTTTATTGTATTAATCATGAATTTTAATTGCACCACTAATTGTTTATGTATCACGGCCTTTATAAACTGCACTGAATGCATTGCACAGTATGGCTTGACAAAGACCGCATTGTGCGGTTGAAACGTTGCTGTCACTGGGTTAATAAACTCTACACGGTTTTTTGAAAGGAGTGCTGCCGTCCCTTTTTTTGGATTTATCGAGTACAGGACTTTGTTGTGGGTCGTGGACTGGATTTGCACCCGTATTACAGTGTGCTGTTCCTCATTTTTTCTATTTTTATATCTATATATACATATATATATATATATATATATATATATATATACCACCTTCTACTCTCCATTTACCCAGCGGCACATACTGTATCCTGTGTCACTTTAACTTTGCTAGAGACATTTTGGTGTTAAAGAGTTTGAATGGGTTGGGTACAGTAGTAGAAGACTGAATAGAATCTGATGACCATTCATGCAAATCGTATGTGAGACTAATAAAAAAAAAAAAAATTCGCTCCTTTTTGCTGCAAAAACGTTTAACTGCACAGCCTTTACATTTACTCTCTCTTCAATGTCAACGAATTTGTCAATGCATTCATTAAACCTTTAATAATGTGCAATAATATATATATATATATATATATATATATTCTTTTATTCAGGAGTGAGTGTTCAAAAATCTATACAGAAAGCAATAAATACTGCCTGTGGGTTTATATGTTCTCATTTTATAAATGAATTATTGTACTTGGGGTTAGGCTATTCCCTATTAAATTGCATTGTTCTGTAGTGGCTTATTAGAAATGAAAACTTTTCTGCAATTATATTGTGAAACCAGTTCAAATGAAAATTGCAATAAACTTAGAGGTAATATTACTCAGAGAAGGACGAAGTTCAGCTTGTTTGTTTTTTCGTCAATTTAGTAATTTTCCCCTTAGTGATAGTCTCTATACTATTATGAATCACATTTAGCTTCAGATGTATCATTGCTGCTTTTATGTAATTAACTACAAAAAGACAAAATAATTGGTCGTGAGAAATGGCACCACTGGTGTCACATTAATAGCAGGGTTTTATATTTTATTTCTTCATTGAAACCAGTTAACTCCCTCTTCTTATAAGTGCAGCTTGCTTGTTGCTTTTTCTGCACACAAGAAATATCATTTAATGGCAACCATGTGGCAAAACTAATAACTTATAGGGATAATTGCGGACACAAAGAGTTGCATAAAGGTGGCAGTCTAACAACCATTTCCTGGTGCATAAGGGTGGGGTTGGGGGCTAAACTTCCTATGTCATGTAACATGTCAACATCAACTCATCAACATTATAAGGATGTTGAGGGGCACTGTTACAAATTTTGCATTGTGGCTCCAGTGCTATAAGTAATGGATTTGTTATATTGATTAGAGATGAGCGAATCAAAGTTGACGAAGTGGAATTCAAACCGAATCGTATGAAAAATTCGATTCACGCAGAATCTGAATTTTCTCATGCTTCGTGGTAACTAATCACATTTTTCCTAAAATGGCTGCTGCACGTGTAACGACATGGAACAAGGAACTCTGGGAAGGCGGGATCACCCATAATGCCATGCATGCAGCCAATCAGCAGCTAGCCAGCCCTGTGATGTCACAGCCCTATAAATAGCATCGGCTATCTTGTCTTCTGCCATTTTCCAGTGCACTTAGTGCAGGGAGAGATGTCAGAAGGTGCTAGGGACAGTGCTAGAAATAAACTTCATTGTGCTAAAAAAACAATTTACAAGTTCAGTAAAGATAATTCAAGGTGTGGGGAAAGGATAGGGAGGAATCATTCCACAGCATTTATGTAGAACAGGGTTCAGTAGGGGGGGGGGGGTTACAGCCTGTGTAATAGGAACAATCCTATTACAACTTGCTGCACAGACTAGGGATCCAAATTTACATTGTACAGCTCTGTAATTCCAGCAGACCATTCTTGTTATTGGGGTGCAAGTGCTGTTTGATACTACTATTACCAGGGTTTATTACAAGGAAATATTTCTGTCTTATTTGCCCCTGTGAAGTGCAGTTATATGTTCTAAAGAATTTTTTGGCTTGTATTAATGGGAAAAAAGGGCTTATTAGCCGCTGTGTGGTGAAGTGCAAAAATTACAGCCCTTTTTTGCATGTATCAGTGGCACAAAAATATATATTATTTGCTGTTCAGCAGTGCAGTTTTATGTTCTAAAGCCTTTTGTGGAGTGTATAAGTGGGCAAAAAAAGGGCTTATTAGCCGTTGTGTGGTGAATAGTGTTGCGCGAGCATGCTTAGCCGAACACCCCTTCGGCTCGAACACCGCTATGTTCGGCACATGGCAGTATTCCGCCAAAAACCACGTGTGCTCGAGCGCAATGCTCGAGTCTCCTCCCCGCACGTTTCTTGGCTGCTACGCAGACAACAATCGTGCAGGGATGTGCTGGCACGCACTGTACAGGTCCTTCTCAAAAAATTTGCATATTGTGATAAAGTTCATTATTTTCTGTAATGTACTGATAAACATTAGACTTTCATATATTTTAGATTCATTACACACAACTGAAGTAGTTCAAGCCTTTTATTGTTTTAATATTGATGATTTTGGTATACAGCTCATGAAAACCCCAAATTCCTATCTCAAAAAATTAGCATATCATGAAAAGGTTCTCTAAACGAGCTATTAACCTAATCATCTGAATCAACTAATTAACTCTAAACACCTGCAAAAGATTCCTGAGGCTTTTAAAAACGCCCAGCCTGGTTCATTACTCAAAACCGCAATCATGGGTAAGACTGCCGACCTGACTGCTGTCCAGAAGGCCATCATTGACACCCTCAAGCAAGAGGGTAAGACACAGAAAGAAATTTCTGAACGAATAGGCTGTTCGCAGAGTGCTGTGTCAAGGCACCTCAGTGGGAAGTCTGTAGGAAGGAAAAAGTGTGGCAGAAAACGCTGCACAACGAGAAGAGGTGACCGGACCCTGAGGAAGATTGTGGAGAAGGACCGATTCCAGACCTTGGGGGACCTGCAGAAGCAGTGGACTGAGTCTGGAGTAGAAACATCCAGAGCCACCGTGTACAGGCATGTGCAGGAAATGGGCTACAGGTGCCGCATTCCCCAGGTCAAGCCACTTTTGAACCAGAAACAGCGGCAGAAGCGCCTGACCTGGGCTACAGAGAAGCAGCACTGGACTGTTGCTCAGTGGTCCAAAGTACTTTTTTTCGGATGAAAGCAAATTTTGCATGTCATTCGGAAATCAAGGTGCCAGAGTCTGGGGGAAGACTGGGAAGAGGGAAATGCCAAAATGCCTGAAGTCCAGTGTCAAGTACCCACAGTCAGTGATGGTCTGGGGTGCCATGTCAGCTGCTGGTGTTGGTCCACTGTGTTTTATCAAGGGCAGGGTCAATGCAGCTAGCTATCAGGAGATTTTGGAACACTTCATGCTTCCATCTGCTGAAAAGCTTTATGGAGATGAAGATTTCATTTTTCAGCACGACCTGGCACCTGCTCACAGTGCCAAAACCACTGGTAAATGGTTTACTGACCATGGTATTACTGTGCTCAATTGGCCTGCCAACTCTCCTGACCTGAACCCCATAGAGAATCTGTGGGATATTGGGAAGAGATAGTTGAGAGACACAAGACCCAACACTCTGGATGAGCTTAAGGCCGCTATCGAAGCATCCTGGGCCTCCATAACACCTCAGCAGTGCCACAGGCTGATTGCCTCCATGCCACACCGCATTGAAGCAGTCATTTCTGCAAAAGGATTCCCGACCAAGTATTGAGTGCATAACTGAACATAATTATTTGAAGGTTGACTTTTTTTGTATTAAAAACACTTTTCTTTTATTGGTCGGATGAAATATGCTAATTTTTTTAGATAGGAATTTTGGGTTTTCATGAGCTGTATGCCAAAATCATCAATATTAAAACAATAAAAGTCTTGAACTACTTCAGTTGTGTGTAATGAATCTAAAATATATGAAAGTCTAATGTTTATCAGTACATTACAGAAAATAATGAACTTTATCACAATATTCTAATTTTTTGAGAAGGATCTGTAATGTTGTAGCCATGTTGGCTGCTGGCATTACAGTGATTGGCTGGCTGGAACGAGTCATCGGGTTTGGCTTAGTATTCAGCTCAGTATTAGTTAGAGAGAGCTGAGCATAGCAAGGGACAGACAGTGTTGGGAGTGTTATTGGAATATTTTTACTAGAAAAACTTTTCAGAGACCCAAAAGTCCTTTTAAGGACTATTGTGTGTGACAGCAGCAATATATATTTTTAGCGTGCTCAACCCTAAAATATCAGTGACATTCAGTGTACTTTTTCCGTAGACGGTGTCCGCTGTGGACAGTTAAATTATCCGCGCCACATCTCCTGTGTAAAGTGTGGGCATCCCTAAAATATCAGTGACATCCAGTGTACTTTTTCCGTAGACGGTGTCCACTGCGGACAGTTAAATTATCTGCGCCACATCTCCTGTGTAAAGTGTGCGCATCCCTAAAATATCAGTGACATTCATTGTACTTTTTCTGTAGACAGTATCCACTGCGGACAGTTAGGACCCTTTCACACGGGTGAGTTTTCCGCGCTGGTGCAATGCGTGATGTGAACGCATTGCACTCGAACTGAATACGGACCCATTCATTTCTATGGGGCTGTGCACATGAGCGGTGATTTTCACGCATCACTTGTGTGTTGCGTGAAAATCACAGCAGGCTCTATATTTTGCGTTTTTCATGCAAAGCAGGCCCCATAGAAGTGAATGGGGCTGCTTGAAAATCGCAAGCCTTCGCAAACAAGTGCGAATGCGGTGCGATTTTTCCGCATGGTTGCTAGGAGACGATCAGGATGGGGACCCATTCTAAATAATTTTTCCTTATAACATGATTTTTAAGGAAAATAATAGCATTTTTTAATACAGAATGCTTAGTAAAAGGACACTTGAGGGTTAAATATAAAAAATAAATTAACTCACCTCCTCCAATTTATCGCATAGGTGCCGGTCTCCTGATCTCTCTTCAGCTTTGGGTAAAGGACCTGTGGTGATGTCACTGAGCTCATCACATGGTCCATCACATGATCTATTACCATGGTGATGGACCATGTGATAATGATAAGCTCAGTGACATCACCACAGGTCCTTTACCCACAACTGAAGAGAGAACAGAAGACCGGCACCTACGCATATCTCCAGTGTAACGTGTTTGGTTAAAAAATGTATCTGTGACACGCCGTGTGCTTTTTCAATAGACGGTGCCTGCTTCTGACATTGACATTACCAGTGCCACATCTCCAGTGTAACATATTCGTTTAAAAAATGTATCCGTGACATACAGTGTACTTTTTCCATAGACGCTGCGAACAGTGACATTACCTGTGGTAGCTGTCCTGTATAATGTTTCCTCAACCCAAATACCTGTGACATTCCCTGTAATTTTATATTAGCCGCTGGTGACAGCATTGACATTATCTGCGGGATATCTCCTGTGTGACGTTTTCACATCCCAAATACCTTTTTAAATTTTTTTGCACATACACTTTCAAATCCTACGCTACTGTAAGTGTGACATAATTTCAAGCACATATAAAATTTAAAATGTAGAAGGCGAGCACTAAGGGACGGGGAAGTGGCCGTGATACTGATGGTGCACGCAGAGGCCGTGGCCTTGAAATTGTGCCTGCTGCGAGAGCACAAGAAAAACAATCATCCATGATACTTAGCTTCATGTCCCAGTTTGCAGGGTGGCGCAGGACACCACTTTTGAAGTCAGACCAGTGCAACCAGGTGGTCGGTTGGATTGCTGCAAATAATGCTTCCAGTCGGTTAAGCACCATACTGTCTTCCTCCAAGTCCAGTCTCAGTAGACAAAGCACTCACATATAATGTTTTACAGGGTCAACTCACCTACAGGCCCTCGCATATAATGTTTTACAGGGTCAGCTCACCTGCAGGCCCTCACCTACAACCTTTTAGAAGGTCAGCTCACTAGCAAGCCCTTAACTACAATCTTTTAGAGGCCCTCACCTACAACCTTTTAGAGGGTCAGCTCACCAGCAGGCCCTCACCTACAATCTTTTACAGGGTCAGCTCACCAGCAGGCCCTCACCTACAAGTCCAGTCTCACTATCCAAGAGCCTGGTCTATACAATCCTCACTAGAGTTGAGCGAACACCTTGATGTAAGCATTCGATAAGTTTGGCCGAACTTCCCGAAAATGTTCGGGTTTGGGATTCGAACTTGACCTGAACTTCATCCCGAACCCGAACCCCATTGAAGTCAATGCGGACCTGAACTTTTGGGCACTAAAAAGGCCTCTAGAAATGGGCTAGAGGGCTGCAAAAGGCAGCAAAATGTAGGTAAATGCCCTACAAACAAACGTGGATAGGGAAATGAATTAAAATAAAATAAAAAAAAATTAGGTCCCATAGCAGAAAATCAGGCTTCAAGTCACTCACCAATGGAGGAGGTCACTTTCTGTTATTTCGGCCCCAGCACCCAGAAAGAGGAGAGAGGTCCCATAGCATATAATCAGGCATCATATCACCCACCACTGGAGAAGGCAACTTTCAGTTATTTAGGCCCCAGCACCCAGAAAGAGGAGAGAGGTCCCACAGCAAGGAATAAGGCGTCATATCACCCACCACTGGAGAAGGCCACTTTGAGTTATTTAGGCCCCAGCATCCAGACAGAGGAGAGAGGTCCCACAGCAGAGAATCAGGCGTCAAATCACCCGCAACTGGAGAAAGCCACTTTCCATTCTTTAGGCCCCAGCACCCAGACAGAGGAGAGAGGTCCCACAGCAGAGAATCAGGCGTCATATCACCCACCACTGGAGAAGGCCACTTTCAGTTATTTAGGCCCCAGCACCCAGACAGAGGAGAGAGGTCCCACAGCAAGGAATAAGGCGTCATATCACCCACCACTGGAGAAGGCCACTTCCAGATATTTAGCCCACGGCACCCATACAGAGGAGAGAGGTCCCATAGCACAGAATCAAGCTTCATATCACCCACCACTGGAGAAGGCCACTTTAAGTTATTTATTCAGCACCAGAGGGTAAACTGACACCACCACGACCACGTCCGCGTCCCTTACTAGATGTTTTCCTCATTGTTGCGGTTCACCAAGCACCACAATAAGAAAAATTATATTTGGCCCAATGTGAAGATGTCAAATTCAGGCCTTTTTTTTAAAGGCACCTAACACTATCTGCCTAGTTATTTATATACCGTATTACACTAATCCAGGCACAGCAGTAACCACTGATTTTGGGGAATATCAATTGTAGGCCTAGTATTTAGGCCCTGGATAAAAGGTATCCTTTTATGGACAGATTTCAAATAGGCCTGCAACTGCTGGAACAATAGAATTATGGAATTGCTATTTTAGCAATTAAATTTCACCACAGACAGAAATATCCCCTTTTACGGACAGATTTCAAATAGGCCTGCAACTGCTGGAACACTATATTTATGGAATTGCTATTTTACCTATTAAATTTCACCACAGACAGAAATATACCCTTTTACGGACAGATTTCAAATAGGCCTGCAACTGCTGGAACACCAGATTTAGGGAATTGCAATGTTTGCAATAGAATTTCAACACAGAAAGAAATATACCCTTTTACAGACTGATTTCAAATAGGCCTGCAACTGCTGGAATACTAGATTTATTGAATTGCTATTTTAGCAATTAAATTTCACCATAGAAAGAAATATACCCTTTTACGGACAGATTTCAAATAGGCCTGCAACTGATGGAACACTAGATTTATGGAATTGCTATTTTAGCAATTACATTTCACCATAGAAAGAAATATACCCTTTTACAGACTGATTTCAAATAGGCCTGCAACTGCTGGAACACTAGAATTATGGAATTGCTATTTTAGCAATTAAATTTCACCACAGAAAGAAATATACCCTTTTACGGACAGATTTCAAATAGTTCTGCAACTGCTGGAACACTAGATTTATGGAATTGCTATTTTAGCAATTAAATTTCACCACAGAAGGAAATATACCCTTTTACGGACAGATTTAAAATAGGCCTGCAACTGCTGGAACACCAGATTTAGGGAATTGCAATATGTGCAATAGAATTTCCACACAGAAAGAAATATACCCTTTTACGGACTGATTTCAAATAGACCTGCAACTGCTGGAACACTAGATTTATTGAATTGCTATTTTAGCAATTAAAATTCACCATAGAAAGAAATATACCCTTTTACGGACAGATTTAAAATAGGCCTGCAACTGATGGAACACTAGATTTATGGAATTGCTATTTTAGCAATTACATTTCACCATAGAAAGAAATATACCCTTTTACAGACTGATTTCAAATAGGCCTGCAACTGCTGGAACACTAGAATTATGGAATTGCTATTTTAGCAATTAAATTTCACCGCAGAAAGAAATATACCCTTTTACGGACAGCTTTCAAATAGTTCTTCAACTGCTGGAACACTAGATTTATGGAATTGCTATTTTAGCAATTAAATTTCACCACAGAAGGAAATATACCCTTTTACGGACAGATTTAACCTAGGCCTGCAACTGCTGGAACACTAGATTTATGGAATTGCTATTTTAGTTATTAAATTTCACCACAGACAGAAATATACCCTTTTAACCACTTCAGCCCCCCTAGCTTAAACACCCTTAAAGACCAGGCCACTTTTTACAATTCCGCACTACACTACTTTACCCGTTTATTGCTCCGTCATGCAACTTACCACCCAAATGAATTTTACCTCCTTTTCTTCTCACTAATAGAGCTTTCATTTCGTGGTATTTCATTGCTGCTGACATTTTTACTTTTTTTGCTATTAATCAAAAATTACCGAAATTTTTACAAAAAAATGACATTTTTCACTTTCTGTTGTAAAATTTTTTTAAAAAAAACTACATTTCTATATAAATTTTTCTCTAAATTTATTGTTCTACATGTCTTTGATAAAAGAAAGTCCAATAAGTGTATATTTATTGGTTTGGGTAAAAGTTATAGCGTTTACAAACTATGGTGCAAAAAAGTGAATTTCGGCATTTTGAAGCAGCTCTGACTTTCTGAGCGCCTGTCATGTTTCTTCAGGTGCTAGAATGTCAGGATGGTATAAATACCCCCTAAATCACACCATTTTAGAAAGAAGACACCCCAAAGTATTCGCGGGGGGCATGGTGAGTTCATGTATCATTTCATTTTTTCACAAGTTAGCGGAAAATGACACTTTCTGAGAAAAAAAATAAATAAAAAGTTTCAATTTCTGCTAACTTCTGGCAAAAAAAAAGAAATCTCAGACGGACTCACTATGCCCCTCAGTGAATACCTCAGGGTGTCTACTTTCGAAAAGGGGTCATTTGTGGGGTGTGTTTACTGTTCTGGCATTTTGGGCGGGGCTAAATTGTGAGCCGCCATGTAAAATCTAAAGGTACTCGTTGGAATTTGGGCCCTTTGCGCACCCAGGCTGCAAAAAGTGTCACACATGTGGTATCGCCGTACTCAGGAGAAGTAGGGCAATGTGTTTTGGGGTGTATTTTTACATATACCCATGTTGGGTGAGAGAAATATCTCTGTAAACTGACAACTTTGTATAAAATTTTTAAAAGTTGTCGTTTACAGAGATATTTTCACACACAGTATAGGTATATATAAAAATACACCCCAAACACTTGCCTACTCTCCTGAGTACGGCGATACCCATGTGTGCACTTTTGCAGCCTGGATGCGCAAAGGCCCTAAAACCAATGAGTACCTTTAGGATTTCACAGGGCATTTTTACGCATTTGGATTCCAGACTTCTTCTCACCCTTTAGGGGCCCCTAAAATGCCAGGACAGTATAAATACCCCACATGTGACCCCATTTTGGAAAGAAGACACCCCAAGGTATTCTGTGAGGGGTATGGTGAGTTCATGTAAAATTTTATTTTTGTCACAAGTTAGTGGAATATGAGACTTTGTAAAAAACAAAATAAAAACAAAATAAAAAAACTATTTCCGCTGACTTGTGGCAAAAATAAAAATTCTGTGGACTCACCATGCCCCTCACGGAATACCTTGGGGTGTCTTCTTTCCAAAATGGGGTCACATGTGGGGTATTTATACTCACCTGGCATTTTAGGGGCCCCTAAAGTGTGAGAATCCAAATGCATAAAAATGCCCTGTGAAATCCTAAAGGTACTCATTGGTTTTAGGGCCCCTTTGCGCATCTTGGCTGCAAAAAGTGTCACTCATGTGGTATCGCCGTACTCAGGAGAAGTAGGGCAATGTGTTTTGGGGTGTATTTTTACATATACCCATGCTGCGTGTGAGAAATATCGCTGTAAACGACAACTTTTACATTTTTATTCAAAGTTGTCAGTTTACAGAGATATTTCTCTCACCCAGCATGGGTATATGTAAAATACACCCAAACACATTGCCCTACTTCTCCTGAGTCGGCGACCACATGTGTGCACTTTGCAGCCAAATGCAAAGGCAAATTCAATGAGTACCTTTTAGGAGAGGGCATTTTTACGCATTTTCTTCTCACGCTTTAGGGCCCCTAAAATGCCAGGGCAGTATAAATACCCCACATGTGACCCCATTTTGGAAAGAAGACACCCAAGGTATTCCATGAGGGCATGGCGAGTTCATAGAATATTTTTTTTTTGGCACAAGTTAGTGGAAATTGATTTTTATTGTTTTTCTCACAAAGTCTCCCTTTCCGCTAACTTTTGACAAAAAGTTTAATTTTTCATGAACTCATTATGCCCCTCAGTGAATACCTTGGGGTGTCTTCTTTCCAAAATGGGGTGACATGTGGGGTATTTATACTGCCCTGGCATTTTAGGGGCCCTAAAGCGTGAGAAGAAAAATGCGTAAAAATACCCTCCTAAAAGGTACTCGTTGGAATTTGGGCCCCTTTGCGCATCTTGGCTGCAAAACAGTGCCACTCATGTGGTATCGCCGTACTCAGGAGAAGTAGGGCGATGTGTTTTGGGGTGTATTTTTACATATACCCATACTGGGTGAGAGAAATATCTCTGTATATTGACAACTTTGAATAAAAAAATGTAAAAAGTTGTCGTTTACAGCGATATTTCTCACACCCAGCATGGGTATATGTAAAATACACCCCAAAGCTACATCGCTACTTCTCCTGAGTCGGCGATACTACATGAGTGACACTTTGCAGCCAAGATCTGCAAAGCCCTAAACCAATGAGTACCTTTAGGATTTTACTGGCCATTTTACGCATTTGGATTCTCACGCTTTAGCACCCCTAAAATGCCAGGGCAGTATAAATACCCACATGTGACCCCATTGTGGAAGAAGACACCCCAAGGTATTCCGTGAGGGGCATGGCGAGTTCACAGAAAAAAAAATTTGGCACAAGTTAGCGGAAATTGTTTTTTTTTTTTTTTTTTACAGTCTCATATTCCACTAACTTGTGACAAAAATAAAATTTTGCATGAACTCACCATACCCCTCACGGAATACCTTGGGGTGTCTTCTTTCTAAAATGGGGTCACATGTGGGGTTTTTGTACTGCTCTGGCATTTGAGGGTCTCCATAATCATTACACGTATGGCCAGCATTAGGAGTTTCTGCGATTCTCCGTATATTGAGCATACGGGTAATGAGATTTTTTCCGTTCAGCCTCTGCGCTGAAAAAAAAAAAATGAACGGCACAGATTTCTTCATTCGCATCGATCAATGTGGATGAATAAATCTCTGCCAAAATCAGTGACTGCGGTGCGGTGGGCTGGGCGCTAGCTACCTAACAAGTAGCTAGCTAACTGGTGGTGATAGGGGACCCTTATGCCCCATTCACACGTCCGCAATTCTGTTTGCGGAGCGGAATTGCGGACCCATTCATTTCTATGAAGACAGACTTTGTCCCGCTCGGATCCGAATTACGGATCCGCGCTTCCGAGTCTGCACTTCCGTTCCGCAAAAATATAGAACATGTCCTATTCTTGTCCGCAATTGCGGACAAGAAAGCATTTTCTATATAGTTCTGGCAATGTGCGGATCTGCAAAATGCGGAAAGCACATTGCCGGTGTCCGTGTTTTGAGGATCTGCGGATCGGATCCGCGGATCGGATCCGCGGATCCGTGAATCCACGGATCTGTGAATCCACGGATCCGCAAAACACATATGGACGTCTGAATGGAGCCTTACAAGGGGTGTGATCAATGACAGGGGGTGATCAGGGGTCTAGATGCGGTGATCAAGGGGTTAATAGGTGAGGGGTGGGGGTTAGTGTAGTGTTTGGTGCAACTTTACTGTGTTACCTGGTCCTCTGGTGGTCGATCCCAGAAAATGGGACCACCAGAGGACCAGGTAGCAGCTATATCAGACGCTGTTCATAAAACAGCGTCTGATATAACTGTTTGATGCGATTTATATCGCATCTACAGCCTGCCAGCGATTGATCATCGCTGGCAGGCTGTAGTACAACTCTTCAGACGCCAGACGCTGTGAACGCGCGCGCGCCCGCGCGCGCGTTCACAGGAAGTCTCGCGTCTCGCGAGATGACGCCCCGGCGCGTCCGATCAGAAGAACAGGACCGCCCGCAGGACGCAATCCTGCGTACGGCGGTCCTGAAGCGGTTAAGGACAGATTTCAAATAGTTCTGCAACTGCTGGAACACTAGATTTATGGAATTGCTATTTTAGCAATTAAATTTCACCACAGAAGGAAATATACCCTTTTACGGACAGATTTAAAATAGGCCTGCAACTGCTTGAACACCAGATTTAGGGAATTGCAATGTTTGCAATAGAATTTCAACACAGAAAGAAATATACCCTTTTACAGACTGATTTCAAATAGGCCTGCAACTGCTGGAATACTAGATTTATTGAATTGCTATTTTAGCAATTAAATTTCACCATAGAAAGAAATATACCCTTTTACGGAAAGATTTCAAATAGGCCTGCAACTGATGGAACACTAGATTTATGGAATTGCTATTTTAGCAATTACATTTAACCATAGAAAGAAATATACCCTTTTACAGACTGATTTCAAATAGGCCTGCAACTGCTGGAACACTAGAATTATGGAATTGCTATTTTAGCAATTAAATTTCACCACAGAAAGAAATATACCCTTTTACGGACAGATTTCAAATAGTTCTGCAATTGCTGGAACACTAGATTTATGGAATTGCTATTTTAGCAATTAAATTTCACCACAGAAGGAAATATACCCTTTTACGGACAGATTTAAAATAGGCCTGCAACTGCTGGAACACCAGATTTAGGGAATTGCAATATGTGCAATAGAATTTCCACACAGAAAGAAATATACCCTTTTACGGACTGATTTCAAATAGACCTGCAACTGCTGGAACACTAGATTTATTGAATTGCTATTTTAGCAATTAAAATTCACCATAGAAAGAAATATACCCTTTTACGGACAGATTTAAAATAGGCCTGCAACCGATGGAACACTAGATTTATGGAATTGCTATTTTAGCAATTACATTTCACCATAGAAAGAAATATACCCTTTTACAGACTGATTTCAAATAGGCCTGCAACTGCTGGAACACTAGAATTATGGAATTGCTATTTTAGCAATTAAATTTTACCACAGACAGAAATATACCCCTTTACGAACAGATTTCAAATAGGCCTGCAACTGCTGGAACACTAGATTCATGGAATTACTATTTTAGCAATTAAATTTCACCACAGAAAGAAATATACCCTTTATACGGACAGATGTAAACTAGACCTGAAAAAACTGGAACACTAACATAGTAACATAGTAACATAGTATATAAGACCGAAAAACGACATTTGTCCATCCAGTTCGGCCTCTTTCCTACAAGTTGATCCAGAGGAAGGCAAAAAACCCCTGTGAGGCAGAAGCCAATTTTCCCCACTTAAGGGGAAAAAAAATTCCTTCCCGACTCCAATCAGGCAAACAGAATAACTCCCTGGATCAACGACCCCTCTCTAGTAGCTATAGCCTGTAATATTATTACACTCCAGAAATAAATCCAGTCCCCTCTTGAATTCCTTTATTGTACTCACCATCACCACCTCCTCAGGCAGAGAGTTCCATAGTCTCACTGCTCTTACAGTGAAGAATCCTTTTCTATGTTTGTGTACAAACCTTCTTTCCTCCACACGCAGAGGATGTCCCCTTGTCACAGTCACAGTCCTGGGGATAAATAGATGATGGGACAGATCTCTGTACTGACCCCTGATATATTTATACATAGTTATTAGATCTCCCCTCAGTCGTCTTTTTTCTAAAGTGAATAACCCTAATTTTGATAACCTTTCAGGGTACTGTAGATCCCTCATTCCAGTTATTACTTTAGTTGCCCTCCTCTGAACCCTCTCCAGCTCTGCTATGTCTGTCTTGTTCACAGGAGCCCAGAACTGTACACAGTACTCCATGTGTGGTCTAACCAGTGATTTGTAAAGTGGTAGGACTATGTTCTCATCACGGGCGTCTATGCCCCTTTTGATGCAACCCATAGATTTATGGAATTGCTATTTTAGCAATTAAATTTCACCACAGAAAGAAATATACCCTTTATACGGACAGATGTAAACTAGGCCTGAAACAACTAGAACACTAGATTTATGGAATTGCTATTTTAGCAATTAAATTTCACCACAGATGGAAATATACCATTTTACGGACAGATTTAAACTAGGCCTGCAACAACTGGAACACCAGATCTACTGTATTTTTATTTTTGGAACTGTATTTCACCACAGAACAAAATTTATCCTTTGACGGACACAAGGGAAATTATCCAGTCACCGCTGGAACACCAGATTCTGGGAATTGCTATTTGTGCAATTGAGTTTCATCCCAGAAAAAAATATATATTCTTTGCCAGACAGCAGACAGTATTACACTTGGCTAGCCACAGCTGGAACCCCAGATTCAGGGGATTGCTTTTTGGCAATTAATTTTCAGCCGAGAAAAAAAATATATATTTTGGCTGACAGTTTTACACTTGGCTAGCCACAGCTGGAACACCAGATTCAGGGGATTGCTTTTTGGCAATTAAATTTCAACCCCATAAAAAATATATATATATTTTGGCTGACAGTTTTACACTTGGCTAGCCACAGCTGAAACACCAGATTCAGGGGATTGCTATTTAAGTGAATTTCAGTTTAACCACTCAATAATATATAGATAAATCTTTCCTGAGTTACTAGGGGTGACAAAGTAAGCACAGTCAAGTCCCTGATGTAGGATATAGCAAAAAAAAAAAAAAAAAAACACTATTGAAGGATTAATCGACTTTGTGGCAGCTTGTGCTGGCGCACCACAAAACACAAAATGGCCACCGCCGATCACCCCAGAAAAAAGTGACAGAAAAACGGTCTGCCTAGCCTAAAAACAGTGAGCATTTCACTAGCAGTAGTTGAATGATTCACAGCTGTGGATCTTTCACTTCATTAAGTGTTTTTGATGAGTTATTCCCTGCCTATCTCGCCCTAACGCAGCAGCTGCATCCTATCTCTACACGCATGTTGATTGGCTGCTTTGCAGGCTTTCAAAATGCGCCATAGAAATCTCCGAACAACGAACCCGAACTTTTACGAAAATGTTCGGGTTTCGGGTTCTTGTCACAAACACCCCAAAATTCAGTATGAACCCGAACTATGCTCGAACTGTTCGCTCAACACTAATGCTTACCCTGACGTCACACTGGGTGAACCTTGTGGAGGCAGGAAGCGAGTTGGCTGCTGGCACAAGACTTGCCCTCCAATAGATCCTCGTTAAAGTATTTAAAGTTTATTCATTCCAATTACAGGGCCTAGAAAGAGTTCTGTATTATTATATTTCATCGCTACCTCCCCGAGTCGGAAGTGGGTAATTAGCGCGCCTGCTGCCTTACTTGGATGTGGTATCTGTTTCTCAGGCTAACTCTCTGGAATCGAACCCTCATTCCCCGTTACCCGTGGTCACCATGGTAGACGCAGAAAATAACATCGAAAGTTGATAGGGCAGACATGGATCGTCACCGTCATGGCAACGTGTGATCGGCCCGAGGTTATCTAGAATCACCAAAGCAGCAGAAGGCCCTCGACGATAATGTTTTCGATGGTCAGATCACCAGCAGGCAATAGCCCATAATTTTTTCAATGGTCAACTAAGCAGCAGGCACTCACCCATATTTTTTTCTATGGTCAGCTAAGCAGCAGTCACTAAACCATAATTTTTTTCCATGCTCAGATCAGCAGCAGACCCTCACCCCTAATGTTTTACATGGTCAGATGAGCAGCAGGCCCTCGCCCATAATTTTTTCGATGGTCAGCTCAGCAGCAGGCTCTCAACTATAATTTTTTCGATGGTCAGCTCAGCAGCAGGCCTTCAACCATAATCTTTTCTATGGTCAGATAAGCCACAGGTAATTTCCCATAATTTTTTTAATGGTCAGCTCAGCAGGCCCTTGCTCTAAATGTTTTTGATGGTCACCAGCAGGCCATCAATCATAATTTTTCAAGAGTGTGTATGATGCCCTCCTTTATGTGTAACAAAGGGTGTATTGGAGTGCCGGTTCCATGTAATTTTTGGCAGCCCTTTCACTAGGTGCATAGGCTTTATGAGTGTAGGAGTTCCACTACCTGACCAATTATACCACAATGTGAATGAGGCCCTCCTTTATATCATATACAGATTGTATCGGAGTGCCTTTTGCTTGTAATTTTTGGCAGCACTTGCACTTTATATACAAGTAAATATACCGGAAAGAATGTTTCCTAACAATTTTTCCTCTAAAATCATTTTTATCTTTGGTTTTGTGTGTATTATTGTCAGTCTGTAAAAGTGGCGTACTGCTCGGAAAACATTGTTCCGAACAGCGACCTGGGAGTCCAAGATGCATCCAGACATCCTCCCCATGCTGTTCCTGTACCATTTCGGTGGTGTTTCCTTCAATTTCTGACCTTTTCCTATGAACCGGGCAACCCCCCCCCCTCTTCAGAGGAGGGGGTGCCTGGTCTAATGCTCGGGTTCTCCCATTGACTTCCATTATACTCAGTGTATCCCAATGTGTTTTGCCCAAGCACCTGAGCACTTGGGTGCTCGATCAACTCTAGTGGTGAAGTGAGAAAAATACTGACTTTTTTGTGGTGTTTTAATTTCCTCTTTATTTATTTATCTGATCTAACAGTATGTCACACAGAAGTGCCAGGCCCTGCACAGGGGAGTGGCAGAGGCCTAAATGTTTCTGGCACAAGCACAGGTCACAGCAAAGTAAGGGGGCGTGGCAGCAGGAGTCGCAGCGAGAGGCCTGAGCTCCCCGTGTCATCTAGCGGTTGTGTCTTGACCAGCAACCCAGCGATTCTTGAATGGTTGACTAGGTCATCCACTTCATCCCAAGTGATATCAGATACCCCCAGCCAAGAGTCGGTGGGTTCATCAGACACATCACTTTGTTAGCATGGCCAGGAGCAGGCCCTGTGCCATTACCTATCCGCAACCTGCCTTTGTCCTTTTCTGTTCCCTCAGCCAGAGAAGTATTATATGCTGTGGGCTCAGCCCCACTATACAGCGAGAAAGAGCTACTAGAGGACAGTCAGCAGCTACTGCACAGCCAAGATATGAAGGAGACATTTTCAGTTTCCTCGGCTAGGTTGAGCAAGTAGTGTTGAGTAGGGATGAGTGAACCCGAACTGTATAGTCTGGGTTCGTACCGAATTTTGGGGTGTTCGGGACCCGGACCCGAAAAGCTAGCGTTTTACTTCTTGCACTAAGAAGCCATCACAGCCATGCCTACTAATGGCATGGCTGTGATTGGCCAAGTGCAGCATGTGACCCAGCCTCTATTTAAGCTGGAGTCACGTAGCACCGCACGTCACACTGCTCTGATTAGTGTAGGGATAGGACACAGCTGCTGTGAGGGCAAGATTAGGCAGGGAAAACTTAGCAACAGCACCTAATAAAGTGATCGATCTACAGCTGTGTATCATTCAACTTCTGCTAGTTAATTCCTCACTGGTTGTTAGGCTGCACAGAGCGCTTTTCTGTCAATTTTTTCTGGGGTGACCGGCGGCCATTTTGTGTCTTGTGGTGCACCAGCACAAGCTGCCACCAAGTCCATCAATCCATCAATACTAGTTTTTTTTTTTTTTTTGCTCTATCCTACATCAGGGGCTTGGCTGTGTTTATTGTCACCCCTAGAAACTCAGGATAGAAATTTCTATATTTTATTGACGGGTTAAATTCAATTGCCAAAATAGAAATCCCCTAAATCTAGTGTTCCAGCTGTGGCTAGCCAAGTTTAATACTGTCTGCTGTCTGGCAAAGGATAGATTTCTTTTTGTGGTGAAATTCAATTGCCAAAATAGCAATCCCCTAAATCTGGAGTCCCAGCAGTGGCTGGCCAAGTTTAATAGTGTCCGGCAAAGGATAGATCATTTTCTGGGGTGAAATTTAATTGCCAAAATAGCAATTACCTAAATCTGGTGTCCCAGCAGTGGCTGGCCAAGTTTAATAGTGTCCGGCAAAGGATAGATTTTGTTCTGGGGTGAAATTTGATTGCCAAAATAGCAATCCCCTAAATATGGTGTCCCAGCAGTGGCTGGCCAAGTTTAATAGTGTCCAGTAAAGGATATATTTTGTTCTGGGGTGAAATTCAATTGCAAAAATAGAAATACCGTAAATCTGGTGTTCCAGCTGTGACTGGACAAGTTTCATAGTGTCCGTCAAAGGATATTTTCTGTGGTGAAATTCAGTTGCAAAAATAGAAATACCATAAATCTGGTGTTCCAGCTGTGACTGGACACGTTTCATAGTGTCGGTCAAAGGATACATTATTTTCTGGGGTGAAATTGAGTTGCAAAAATAGAAATACCGTTAATCTTGTGTTCCAGCTGTGACTGGACAAGTTTCATAGGGTCCGTCATAGGATATATTATTTTCTGGGGTGAGATTCAGTTGTAAAAATAGAAATACCGTAAATCTGGTGTTCCAGCTGTGACTTGTCAAGTTTCATAGTGTCTGGCAAAGGATATATTATTTTCTGGGGTGAAATTAAGTTGCCAAAATAGCAATACCATAAATTTGGTGTTCCAGCTGTGACTGTAAAAGTTTCATAGTGCCCATCAAAGGATATATTATTTTCTTGGGTGAAATTCAGCTGCAAATTTAGAAATACCGTAAATATGGCGTTCTAGCTGTGACTGGACAAGTTTCATAGTGTCCATCAAAGGATATACATTTTTTTCTGGAGTGAAATTCAGTTGCAAAAATAGAAATACCGTAAATCTGGTGTTCCAGCTGTGACTGGTCAGGTTTCATAGTGTCTGTCAAAGGATACATTATTCTCTGGGGTGAAATTCAGTTGAAAAAATAAAAATTCCATAAAATCTGGTGTTCCAGCTGTGACTGGACAAGTTTAATAGTGTCTGGCAAAGGGTAGATTTAGTTCTGGGGTGAAATTATATTGCCAAAATAGCAATCCCCTAAATCTGGTGTCCCAGCAGTGGCTGGCCAAGTTTAATAGTGGTCGGCAAAGGATATATTTTGTTCTGTCGTGAAATTCAATTGCCAAAATAGCAATACCGTTAATCAGTGGTTCCAGCTGTGGCTGGCCAAGTTTAATACTGTCCAGCAAAGGATAGATTTTAATTTTAAATTGTTAGGTGAAATATTACCATTTTTGCCAGGTATAAACCCTGCACTGCATACCTGACAGGGAACTTACAATTGGCGGTTACATTCTTGCATGAAATAAAGCCTTTTTGGGCTGAGAAGCCAAAGGTAGCCGCCAATAACAGTTTTTTTTATTTTTTTAAATAAATTAGTGTAGACCCCAAAACATTGGGAAAATATAAAAAATAAAACAAAGTGTAACTGCACGGTATTATAACAGTGGTTGGGCGAGGCCGCTATACATGTCTATTCTGCATAGGGTACAAACAAGTCCTGTGGGATCCATGCCTGGTTCTTTTTAATAAAAGAAAGCTTGCCTACATTGTCTGCGGACAGGCGGCTGCACTTGTCTGTGATAATTCCACCAGCCATGCTAAACACACGTTCAGACAATACAGTGGCTGCAGGGTAGGCCAGCACCTCCAAGGCTTAAAGGGCAACCTCAGGACATGTGCCCAATTTGATGACGCAGAAGTTGAATCGGGCAGACACAGTGGTGTAGCTAGAAATGATTGGGCACCACAGAAAATTTTTGAATGAGGCTCCCCTCCCCCAGTAATTTTTGCGCAAACCCCTTCCTTTCATGCCACTATGCCTGTGGCTACTAAAGATCGCTCTCTCAGACCAGGCCCAGCAGTTGTTCCATTCGCTTTCTACAATGTCTATATTGCCACTGTATATAATTCAGTATGTGTACTGTTCCACCATGTTGCTAAAATGCTGCCTCCTGCTAAGATGTTCCAGATCTGTTGGTGGTGCAGGTTGTTGTGGCGTGATGACAAAGCTTTTCCACATTTTGCCCATGCTTACCCTGCCTTCTGAGGTGTTGCTGGTGACCCAGCTGCATTGGCAAATTCTTCCTCCTCCTCCTCTGCCTTCACCTTGTGCTTCCACTGAGTCCCCGGTGTCAGGTGTGAATGCCATCAGCAGCGTGTCTACTAGCGGGCTCATCTTCCTATTACACTCCAGCGAGGAAATTCAGTACGGCACGTTGTCCTTGTAACGGGGATGCAGCAGCGTGGCCACCCAGTAATCAGCAAAAGTTAGAATGTCGCAGTAACTTGGCGGTCGTTGCGCAGGCACTGCAGTATGTAGTCGCGCATGTCTGCCAGGCTGACCAGAGGCAAGGCCAAGCTATCCTCTTTGAGGGAGGTATATCTTCTGTGTCCTCTGTATCCCCCCAGCGTTCCTCCTACTCCTCTTCCTCATCCTCCAGAACTGTGCCCTGGCTGGACAATTGTGTTCCAGGCCAGGGCCTATGTTGGTGCAGATACCCACCCTCCGAACCACTTGTATTTGGTTGGCCTTAAGTTAAGGATAAGGCGTGTATATAGTTTTGTTTCTTTATATGGTTAGTTTAGCTGCCTTATAGTTATTTTAATATGTTTTTAAGTAAATTTGTAAATAGTTTGTTAATGGTTTGAGTGAAAGGGGGGGGGGGGGTGTTGAGTGTGTAGGGTGTGAGGCTGTTTGGGTTTATTTTCCATCCGCTTTCTACTCTGTCTATACTGCCACTGTATCTAATTTCATTGTATAATACTGTCGAGGAAGCCCTGACAAAGTCTTTAGTCCTCCTCCTCCTCCTCTTGGATGGGCCCTCTCTAGGTCAGGGACCCAAAACAGTGTGCTTCCCACGCTTTCCTATAGCTACGACCCTGTGCAAACCCATCAGTAAGTACGTATACTCTTCCACCATGTTGTTGAAATGGTGCCTCCTGCTAAGACGTTCCAGATTTGCTGGTGGTGCAGGTTGTTGTGGCGTGATGACAAAGCTTTCCTACATTTCGCCAATGCTAACCCAGCCTTCTGAGGTGCTGATGGTGACCCAGCTGCCCGTGAGCTGGCTTAGGTGCCACCCTGCTGAGAACACAGTTCCTCCTACGCCTCCTCATCCTACTTATTGATCTTCATCCTCCAGAACTTTGCCCTGGCTGGTCAATTGTGTTCCAGGCCAGGGACTATGTTGGTGCAGGAACCCACCCTTTGAGCCACTTGGATGTCACTGGCCTTAAGTTAAGGATAAGGCGTGTATATAGTTTTGTTTGTTTATATAGTAAGTCTAGCTGCATTATAGTTATTTTAATATGTTTTTAAGAAAATTTGTATAAATAGTTTGTTAATGGTTTAAGTGAAAGGCGGGGTGGGGGTGTTGTCTAGTGTTTAGGAATTTCTGCACCCCAAAATCAGCACATGTGGCAGGCAGGTGATGTGTGTCAAACCGGCTAGGCCCAGACCTGCTAGTATATTTCGCCCATTAGCGCACAACACCAGGCCGGGCTGGAGGCTCAGTGGCTCCAACCAATGGCCGGCCTGTTGTTCCATGCCTGTCCACAGCTCCTGCGCAGTTCGGGGTTTGTCCCACAAACACACACGTTTTAAAACAACGTGCTGTCGTTTCCCCCTGGCTGTGCTGCTGTGGGTGGTGAAGGTGTTACGCTGAGTGGATGAGGAGGAGGTAGAGGAGGAGGAAGCTGAGTAGGAGGAGGAGGTAACAGGATACAAAGAGAAATGCCCAGCAATCCTCGTGGGCGGAATGACATTCGCAAAAATGCTATCCGCCTTTGGGCCAGCCGCTAAATTTACTCACTGTGTTGTTGGTTATGTGTACGTTGCCACAGATAGCGTTGCGCAGTGCACACTTGATTTTGTCCGCCACTTGGTTGTGCAGGGAAGGGATGGCTCGCCTGCAAAAGTAACAGCGCCTGCTATACACGTACTGTGGGATAGCCACTGCCATAAGGTTTTTAAAACTTTCCACCAGATAGAATAACAGCATTTCAAAGGACCAGGAAGTTTGAAATAAGGCATTCAAAGCCATGGGTAGGGGGGTACTTCCTTTTTCTATTTCTTTTTCTCTCCAGTGTTTGGGAGATGGACAGCTGATAGCTGAACACTTCCATGGGATGCTTGGTGACAATGACAGATGTGGTGGCGTTGCTGCCACATCCTCTGTTTAATGGGTGACAGGTGCCACTGTCACTCACTTGGGCTCAAGTTTAGAATGTTTATTTATTATTTTTCTGTATTTTATTTTATTTTAAGTCATTTCCCTATTCACATATGTTTGCAAGGCATTTACCTACATTTTGCTGCCTTTTGCAGCCGTCTAGACTTTTCCAGGGCTATTTTACAGCCATTTAAGTGCCCAAAAGTTCGGGTCCCCATTGACTTCAATGGGGTTCGGGGTGAAGTTCGGGTCGAGTTCGGATTCTGAACCCAAAAATTTTTGTGAAGTTTGGCTGAACTTCTCGAACCCGAACATCCAGGTGTTCGCTCAACTCTAGTGATAAGGAGAATGGCATGGGAGCTGGTGTTGCGAGCGGCAAGGCTCCTGACCCAGAGACCATTGAGGAGGACATTAATGACGTGTAGACAGTACTCGATGATGATGATATAGCTGATCACTCTTGGGAGCCAGGTGAATTAGGGGCTTCATCTTCATCGGGAGAGGAGGGTGGCAGCTCGCCCATGAGGCAGCGGCGGAGCCAGCAAATTGCTAACGTGGCCGAATGTAAGCAGTGTGGCAGCAGTGGGAGGTCGGTAGCCAAACGTGCCCGGGGTAGACGACCTGCTTTGCAGGAGTCTACCTGCTCAGAGAGTAGTCGTTCACGGGTTCACGGAAGCAGCGGCTGTAGCAGCCAGTTTGTGCATATTGTTGGGGGTAAAATCATCTACTTTGCGGTGTGGCAGTTTTTTGTTAAGCTGCCAGAGGAGGTGAACATGGCCATATGTAGAATCTGTGGGCGGAAGGTGAAGCGTGGCCAGGGTGCCAATGTTGGCACTATGGCCCTGCGTCAACATACAGTATGCAGCGTCACAATAAAGTGGCCTGGGAGAACCGTGGCTCCGATGTGGTGGTCCGGCCTGCCACAGCAACCGCTGCATCACCCAGTGGCACGCACCCGATTTCAGGCAGTCAAGGCTTCACCACCTCAGCAGAGGGGAGCTGTGGGTCCTTCCCATCATCTGCTGGTCCTGATGCTCCTGCTCCTCCTCCTTCTACTCCTTGTCAGTCATTCGATCAGCAATCAATCACCAAAACGATTGCCAAGAGACAACAGTATGCATACACTCATCCAACGGCACAGAAGCTGAATGTGCTCCTGTCCAAGTTGCTGGTGCTTCAGTCCCTCCCTTTCCAAGTGGTGGACTCTGCACCTTTCAGAGACCTGATGGCTTGTGCCAAGCCAAGGTGGAGAGTCCAAAGCCATCATTTATTTGCCAAAAAAGGCAGTACCAGCCCTGCGCACACATGTAGAACAGAAAGTGGGCCAGTCCTTGAGCCTGTTGGTGTCTGTCAAAGTGCACGGCAGCGCCGACGTGTAGAGCTGTAACTACGGTCAGAGACAATACATGTCCTTTACGGCCCACTGGATGAATATGGTTGGCCAGATGACACCACTTCTGCCTCCACGTTGTCACGCCTTTGGTCCTGTGACAATGTTCACCTCTGCCTCCTCATCCTCCAAAGTGTCTTTAACCTTCACTGCAGGGACAATTCACAGTTAGTGTTGGGCGTGAATATTCGAATCGCGAATATTTATCACTAATATTGGCACTTATTTATTGCAAATATGTTGAATACATAAAAATATATTTGTTAAAATGAATATATATATTTTTTTTCTTCTGAAGCCAGAAGTGTCGTGATAGTAGTAATTTACTATCACTAAATTAGTGATATTAAATTACTACTATTAATAATGTGTTCAGATGAAAAAAAAAAACTATATTTGGATTCCGAATATAGCGCTATATTCTATGTATTCGGCAATTCTACCAAGCCAACCCAATAGGAAAGTTGCTTAAAGCCCTTAAGCGATTCGATGAACGCGCATATTTATTTGCCGATTTTTCGCATAACATTAACTATATTAGATAATGAACAATATTCTAAATCAGTAATGACTAAGATATTTTAGCCTTCTCGCAATGGCCCACAATCAAAAAGCAGGCCGATAATGGACCATTACTTGTGGGTCAATTCGAGAAGGCTTTATTATCTTAGTCATGACTGATTTAGAATATTCTTCATTATTTAATATAGTTTATATTATGCAAAAAATCGGCAATTAAATATGCGCGTTCATCGAAACGCGTATTTGGTGTTAATCAACTTTCCTATTGGGTTGGTTTGGTAGAATTGTCGAATATGTAGACTATAGAGCTATATTCGTAATTTTCGAATATAGCACTGTATTTGACATATTTGACAATTCTACCAAGTAATACCAATAGAAAAAGTTGCTTAACGCCCTTACGCGATTCGATTAATGTGCATATTTAATTACTGATTTTTCACATAACATAAACTGTATTGTAAATCAGTACTGACTGATATTTTAGCCTTCACTACAATATTTTTGCCTTCTCGCATTGGCCCACAAGCAAAAAGCAGGCCGGTAATGGACCATTGCTTGTGGGCCAATGTGAGAAGTTCTCACATTGGCCGAGTTACCGACCTGTTTTTTGGTTGTGGGCCAATGTAAGAACTCTAAAATATCTTAGTGAAGACTAAAATATCAGTCACTACTGATTTTGAATATTCTTTAATATAGTTATGTTATGCGAAAAATTTGTATCAATCTGGGCAGACTGACGTGTCACTGCAGGTCGGCGGTGAAGAACGTTTCGCGCTGGAACTAGCACTTCTTCGGAACGCTATATGACATGATTTTTTAGCTGTCACTAAGATATTTTAGCCTTCTCGCATTGGCCCATGAGCAAAAAGCAGGCCGGTAATGGACCATTACTTGTGGGCCAATGGGAGAACTTCTCACATTGGCCCAATTACCGGCATGCTTTTTGCTTGTGGGCCAATGTGAGAAGGCTAAAATATCTTAGTGAAGGCTAAAATATCAGTCAGTACTGATGTAGAATATTCTTTAATACAGTTTACGTCTAGTGTTGAGCGAACCCGAACTGTATAGTTCGGGTTCATACTGAATTTTGGGGTGTTCGAGACACAGACCTGGACCCGAAAATTTACGTAAAAGTTTGGGTTTGGTGTTCGGCGATTTATATGGCACCTTTTGAGAGGCTGCAAAGCAGCCAATCAACAAGTGTCATACTACTTGCCCCAAGAGGCAATCACAGCCTTGCCTACTATTGGCATGGCTGTTATTGGCCAAGTGCCGCATGTGACCCAGCCTATATTTAAGCTGGGTAGCACCTGTAGCACTGCCCATCACTCTGCTCTGATTAGAGTAGGGATAGGATGCAGCTGCTGTGACGGCGAGATTAGGCAGGGAAGACTCAGCAAAACCACTTAATGAAGTGACCGATCTACAGCTGTGAATCATTCAACTTCTGTTAGTTCATTGCTCACTGGTTTTTAGGCTGCCCAGAGTGTTTTTCTGTCACTTTTTCTGGGGTGATAGGTGGCCATTTTGTGATCTTTTGGTGCACCAGCACATGTTTTTAGCTGCCACCAAGTTCAAAATACATTTTTGGGTTCAATAGTAGGCTTTTTTTTGCAATATCCTACATCAGGGGTTGTGCTTATTGTCACACATTGAAACACAGGATATAAATTGATATATTTTATTGAGGGATGAAATTTAATTGCCAAAATACCAATCCCTTAAATCAGTGGTTTCAGCTGTTGCTGGCCAAGTGCAATACTGTCCGTCTAAGGATAGATTTTTTTTTTCTGGGGTGAAATTCAATTGCCAAAATACCAAACCCCTAAATCTGGGGTTCCAGCTGTGGCTGGCCAAGAGAAATACTGTCTGTCAAAGGATAGATTTTTTTCTGGGGCGAAATTCGATTGCCAAAATAACAATCCCCTAAATCTGGGGTTCCAGCTGTGGCTAGTCAAGTGTAATACTGTCCATCAAAGGATACATTTTTTTCTGGGGAGAAATTCTATTTGCCAAAATACCAATCCCCTAAATCTCGGGTTCCAGCTGTGGCTGGCCAAGTGTAATACTATCCGTCCAAGGATAGATTTTTTTTTTCTGGGGTGAAATTCAATTGCCAAAATACCAAACCCCTAAATCTGGGGTTCCAGTTGTGGCTGGCCAAGTGTAATACTGTCTGTCAAAGGGCAGATTTTTTTTTCTGGGGTGAAATTCAATTGCCAAAATACCAATCCCCTAAATCAGTAGTTTAAGCTGTGGCTGGCCAAGTGTAATACCGTCCGTCAAAGGATAGATTTTTTTCTGGGGTGAAATTCAATTGCCAAAATGCCACTCCCCTAAATCTGGGGTTCCAGCTGTGGCTAGCTAAGTTTAATACTGTCCGTCAAAGGATAGATTTTTTTTCTGGGGTGAAATTCAATTGCCAAAATACCACTCCCCTAAATCTAGGGTTCCAGCTGTGTCTGGCCAAGTGTAATACTGTCCGTCAAAGGATAGATTTTTTCTAGGGTAAAATTCAATTGCCAAAATAACAATCCCCTAAATATGGGGTTCCAGCTGTGGCTGGCCAAGTGTAATACCGTCCGTCAAAGGATAGATTTTTTTCTGGGGTTAAATAAAATCCCTGAAATAGAAATCCTAAACATCTGTGCTTTCCGCTGTTCCTCTCCAAGTGTAATTCTGAGCGTGTCAGCGTCTAAATACAAGGCCTGAAAAATAAATGCTCTATATTTGCACACGCTGCTGTGCATCTCCAAGTGTATTTCTGTCCGTAAAAGGGTATATTACACTAAGTGTCTAAATACAATTGCTGAAAGCGTAATCCGCTATATTTGCACATACTACTGTGCATCTCCAAGAGTATTTCAGTCTGTAAAAGGGTATATTACACTAAGTGTCTAAATACAAGGGCTGAAAGCTAAATCTTCTATATTTGCACACGCTACTGTGCATCTCCAAGTGTAATAGTGTCCGTAAAAGGATACCTTTCAGACAGGGCCTAAATACTAGGCCTAAAATTGATATTCCCATAAATTTGTGGTTTCTGCTGTGCCTGTATTAGTGTAATATGGTACATAAGTAGATTGCTAGATAGTGTTAGGTGCCTGTAAATAAAAGGCCTTAATTTGAACTCTATACATTGGGCCAAATACGTTTTTCCTTATTGTGGTGAACGGTAACAATGAGGAAAACATCTAATAACGGACGTGAACATGGTCGTGGTGGTTTTAGTGGACCCTCTGGTGCCGTGAGAGGACCTGGCTATTCTGCCACAGCTACACGTCCTAGTGAACCAACTACCTTAGGTCCCAGTAGCCGCCAGAATCTACAGCAATATTTAGTCGGGCCTAATACCATTCTAAGGATGGTAAGGCCGGAGCAAGTACAGGCGCTAGTCGATTGGGTGGCCGACAGTTGATCCAGCAGGTTCACATTATCTCCCACCCAGCCTTCTGCAGAAAGGTTGCGCCTGAATACCAAGCCCATCAGTCTGTCACATCACCCCCATGCATATCAGGGAAACTGTGTGAGCCTCAATTTATGCAACAGTCTCTTATGCTGTTGAAGACTCTGTTGGCAGGGTTTCCCAAGGGCATCCACCTAGCCCTTCCCCATTGGTGGAAGACATAGAATGCACTGACGCACAACCACTTATGTTTCATGATGAGGATATGGGTATACCACCTCAGCAGAGTCAGCAGGTCTCTGATGATGATGAAACACATCTGCCAACTGCTGAGTCTTTCTGCAGTGTGCAGACCGAACAGGAGGTCAGGGAGGAGGACTGTCTGGAAGACAATGCAGGGGGCGATGAGGTTCTAGACCCCACATGGAATGAAGCTCGTGCCACTGACTTTCAGAGTTCAGAGGAAGAGGCAGTGGTGAGACCGAGCCAACAGCGTAGCAAAAGAGGGAGCAGGGTGCAAAAGCAGAACAGCCGTCGCCAAGAGAGTTCGCCTGCTACTGGCCACTGCCACCATGGACCGAACACACTAAAGGCAGCTTCAAGGAGTTCCCTGGCATGGCACTTCTTCACACAATGTACTGATGACAAGTCCCGAGTGGTTTGCACGCTGTGCCATCAGAGCCTGAAGCGAGGCATTAACGTTCTGAACCTTAGCACAACCTGCATGACCAGGCATCTACATGCAAGACACGGGCTGCAGTGGAGTAAGCACCTTCAAAACCAAGAAAGGAACGTTTGCACCTGCCACTCAGTAAAAAAAAGATGTGCCACCAACACCACCACCTTTGTCATCAAGCATCTCCACCATGTCACACGGCAGCGTTCAGCTCTCCGTCTCACAAACCTTGGAGAGAAAGCATAAATTCCCACCTAGCCCCACACAATCCCTGGCCCTGAATGCCTGCATTTCTAAACTACTGGCCTTTGAAATGCTGTCATTCAGGCTGGTGGACACGGAGAGCTTCAAACAGCTGATGGCGGTGGCTGTCCCACAGTACGTCATTCCCAGCCGCCATTACTTCTCCAAGAGAGGGACGCTACTTTATATCTCCCTAACTGCACACTGGGTAAATGTAGTGGCAGCTGGGCCCCAGACGGAGAGCTGTTTAGCGCAAGTCCTTCCGCCGCCAAGGATTGAAGGGCATCATTCTTTGCCTCCTGTTGCTCCTCCTCCTACTCGGCTTCCTCCTCCTCTTTTTCCACCTGCTCATACGGTCAGCCACAGACCTTCACCACCAACTTCAGCACAGCCCAGCGTAAACGTCAGCAGGCCGTTCTGAAACTCATGTGTTTGGGGGACAGGCCCCACAACGCGCAGGATTTGTGGCGGGGCATAGAACAACAGACCGACAAGTGGTTGCTGCTGGTGAGCCTCAAGCCCGGCCTTGTGGTGTGTGATATTGGGCGAAATCTCTTTGCAGCTCTGGGACTAGCCGGTTTGACGCACATCCCTTGCCTGGCGCATGTGCTGAATTTGGTGGTGCAGAAATTCATTCACAACTACCCCGACATGTCAGAGCTGCTGCATAAAGTGTGGGCCGTCTGTGCGTGCTTCCGGCGTTCTCATCCTGCCGCTGCTCGCCTGTATGCGCTACAGCGTAACTTCGGCCTTCCCACTCACCACCTCATATGCGACGTGCCCACCAGGTGGAACTCCACCTTGCACATGCTGGAGAGACTGTGTGAGCAGCAGCAGGCCATAGTGGAGTCTCAGCTGCAGCACACATGGATAAGTCGCACTGCGGAACAGCACCACTTCACCACCAATGATTGGGCCTCCATGCGAGACCTGTGTGCTCTGTTGCTCTGTGGCGATGACGCCGTTATCAGCATTACAATACCACTTCTATGTCTCCTTGAGAAAAAACTTAGGCGATGATGGAGGAGGATGTGGCCCAAGAGGAGGAGGAAGAGGGGTCATTTCTAACACTTTCAGGCCAGTCTTTTAGAAGTGGCTCAGAGGGAGGTCTTTTGCAACAGCAGAGGCCAGGTACAAATTTGGCCAGCCAGGTCCCACTACTGGAGGACGAGGAGGACGAGGATAAGGAGGAGAGGACAGCTTGTTCTTACCTCTGGGCAGTGCCTGCACAACGACAGCAGAGTTGCCCACTTTTTGACGTGTGCGGACTACCCTGGCCACCCTGCTGGATCCCCGGTACAAAGACAACGTGCCCACCTTAATTCCCGCACTGGAGCATGATAGGAAAATGCTTGAGTACAAGCGCATGCTGGGAGACGCGCTCCTGAGAGCATTCCTAACAGACACGAGGGAACAAGTGGAAGCACAAGGCAAAGGCAGAGGAGGAGCAAGAGGTCGCCAACGCAGCTGGGTCACGGCCAGCTCCTCTGAAGGCAGGGTTAACATGGCCGAGATGTGGAAAAGTTTTGTCACAGCGCCACAGCTAACTGCACCACCAGCTGATAGGGAAAGTGTTAGCAGGAGGCAGCATTTCAACAACATGATGGAACAGTACGTGTCCACATGCCTCCACGTACTGACTTATGGTTTGGCCCCATTTAACTTCTGGGTCTCCAAATTGTCCACATGGCCAGAGCTAGCCTTTTATGCCTTGGAGGTGCTGGCCTGCCGTGCAGCCAGTGTATTTTCTGAACGTGTATTTAGCAGGGGGCGTCATTACAGACAAACGCAGCCGCCTGTCCACAGCCAACGTTGACAAGCTCATGTTCATAAAAATGAACCAGGCATGAATCCCACAGGACCTATCCAATCCTTGTGCAGAATAGACATTTATAACTGCCTCGCCCTCAACCATACATTCTTGTACTCCAGGGCAATTCTTTATTGAATCCTCTTTTTTTATTGTACCATTTTTTGGGGGGCAACACCAAGTTGAATAAACCTCTTCTGCGTCTGGGTGCCAGGGGCCTAAATTTCAGCTAATCGCCTGCTGCTTTGGTGCGTCACATTGACCTATTTTTGCTGTCAAATGACCTCTCCTCTGTCTGGGTGTCAGAGGCCTAAATAACTAAAAGTGGCCTGTTCCATTGGTGGGTAACATGATGCTTGTTTTGCTGCTATGGGACCTCTCTCCTCTGGGTGCTGGGGCCCAAATAACTGAAAGTGTTCTGTTTCATTGGCGGGTAACATGATGCCTATTTTGCTGCTATGGGACCTCTCTCCTCTGTCTGGGTGCTGGGGCCGAAATAACTGAAAGTGGCCTGTTCCAATGGCGGGTAACATGATGCCTGTTTTGCTGCTATGGGACCTTTCTCGTCTGTCTGGGTGCCAGGGGTCTATATGTCAGATAATCACCTGTTGCTTTTGTGGGTGACATTATCTTCTTTTTGATGTCGAATGACCTCTACTCTGTCTTGGTGTCGGGGGCCTATATTTCGATTAATTGCTTGCTGTCTTGGTAGGAGACATTAAACTCTTTTTACTGTCAAATGATCTCTCCTCTGAATGGGTGTCAGGGGCCTACATAAATGATAATGGCCTGTTCCATTGCAGGTTGACCTAAATCCTGTGTTGCTGTTACAGGACCGCTCTCCTCTTTGCAGGTGCCATGGTCCTCCTGAATTAGTAAATGAGGCAAGTGGCACTGCTGGGTGAAATCAGTACTGATTTGACATGATTGTAACTCTCCTCTTCTCTTTGTGGGTGCCATGGGTCTGAATCTGTAAATGAGGCCTCTGGCATTGCTGGGTGAAATCAATACTGTCTTGGCGTGATTTTAACTCTCCTCTTTGTGGGTCCCGTGGGCCTGAATGTTTGAATAAGCCCTGTGGCCCTGCATGCAGACATGAGATCCTTCTTGGCTGTGATGGCAACTTCAACTCCCATGTATGATTGCCATTGCAGAAACAGAAGAGAAGAATCCAGCACTTTCAATATTCGTTTTTAGCCGTAGCTTCTTTATTCCGGTGGAGACAATAATTATAGCTATTTACATCTCAAGCGGTAAAAACACGCGGTCTTTGTATCAGTCAACTGTGGATGTGATGTGAACTTCAACTCCCATGTATGATTGCCATGACCCTGAGTTAATTAATCCTTTTTGGCTGTGATGAGAACTTCAACTCCCATAGCATTCCCACCTGACGCCACCCCAACCTCCTATTTTAAGTCATTTCCCTATCCACATTTGTTTGCAGGGGATTTACCTACATTTTGCTGTGGTCGTGGTCAGGTTCGGGTCGAGTTCGAATCCCGAACCCGAACATTTTCGTAAAGTACGGCCAGACTACTCGAACCTGAACATCCAGGAGTTCGCTCAACTCTATTGCCGAGTCCTCAGTATTGATAAGTTGCAGGTTAACTCTGCCCTCTAGCCCAGGGATGCCCAACCTGCGGCCCTCCAGCTGTTGCAAAACAACAATTCCCAGAATGCTTGGACAGCCTACAGCTATTAGCCTACAACAGGACATGGTGGGAGTTGTAGTTTTACAACAGCTGGAGGGCCGCTGCTTTGGCATCACTGCTCTATCCCATATTACTGTGCATAGTGAGAAAGCTGTCAATCAGAAGCTGGAGTTTAGGGTTAGTATGAAACGCATGAATAATGAGGTTGCCACACAGTTTTGTAAAACTACACTCCACACACATAACCGACAGAATGCTGAAATCACAATACCTTATGCTACCCTCAGTATGGGCACCATAAAGTTTGTGAATGATTCCAGTAAATGCAACTAATTTCACAATCATAAGTTGTAGAGCACAGCTACTGTATAATGATTAGTAAAACTCTACCTGAGAAAGTTTATGCCATAAATATAACCAAAAGAAAAAGGAAAAAGTCTGGTACCATTGCAAATAGAAAACTAGTTTAGTGCTCTCATTAAGAGAAACAAAATAAGAGTATTGCAGGTTTGATACCTTTTAATGGTTAACAAAAATAGAAGACATTAGGGGATGAATGGACATTTGAAAAATGATGTTAAATTGATGTTATCTCAGAGACCTGATGGCCCGACTATGTCTATAGAAGACTCTTTAGATCATGTAGTGTGTCATAATTCCCGGGGACTAATTTAGTCCAGTATTCAAAGTGTCAAGCAGTGTTATAAATTTGTATTCCCAAATTTTTCTAGCTCTTTTAGATTTGAAGTTACCTTTTAATATGAGAACTTTCATGTGTTCTTCATTGTGTCCTGGGCTACAGAAATGCTTAGCCATAGGAAAGTGTAGCTTTAATTGTGTTTCTGTCCTGTTTCTCCAACGTAGAAGCATCCAACAGGACATTTAGTGCAGAGAATCAGATAAACAACATTAGATGTAGAACATGTGAATGTCCCAGGGATCTTATAGTCCTGCTGTGTGTTGGGGATCCAGATCTTATCTGTTGCCATCATACGGGAGCAGGTTTTGGATCTTCTTGTATTACAGGGATGGGTTCGTTTTTCTGTGGAACCTGTCCTTGAACTTGATCTGATCAGATAATTCCTTAAAATTGAACGTTGTCAGTAAGCTAGTAAAGGGGGATTTGGGAAGATTGTTTTTAGCCGATCGTCCTTACGTAGGACATGATGTAATTTTTTGGCAGTTTTCCTCAGTACCTCTAGTTGTGTGTTGTAGGTCACAACCAGAGGTACGCACTGGTTCTGTTTCTTTTCATTGTATTGGAGAAGTTGACTTATGGGGATCTTGGTGGCTCTTGTGATCTGATCTTCAATTGAAGCAGGATGATAGCCCTGGTGTAAAAATGTCCTTTTCAGATATTGCAAATGCTCATCACTGTCTGATGGGCTGGAACAGATTTGATTATATATGATGGCTTGATATAGATGATGGACTTTTTAATATGTTTGGGGTGGAAGCTGTCCCATTTGAGGTATGTAGGCCGATCAATAGTTTTTCGATACAGGAATGCCTGTATTGAGCCGTCTTGAAGTTTTATGGTGGTGTCCAGAAAGCTGACTTCTGTGTGTGAATAGTTGAGGGTCAGGTTTATGATGGGATGGAATTTGGTGAATTGTTCATGAAATTTTATCAGTTCATGTTCAGACTCAGTCCAGATTATTAGGATGTCATCAATGAAACGGAAGCAGGCCAAGGGTTGTTTGGGGCAGTATACCAAAAAGTCATTTTCCAGTTTTGCCATTAAGAGATTTGCATACGGCAGTGCCATTTTACTGCCCATGGCAGTCACAGTGCATTGTAAATATATCTCCTTGTCAAAAGAGAAATTGTTATAGCTAAGGATGAATTTGTTCAGTTGTAGTACAGACTCTGAGACAATCCCATTCACCTCCAGGTATACTTGGCAAGCAGTTAATCCATCATCATGTGGGATATTCGAATACAAGGATTCCACATCCATGGTGGCAGAGATTGTGCCTTTGTTTCTCTTAATAAGAGCACTAAACTAGTTTTCTATTGGCTAACACAGTACCAGCGACATTTTCTTTTTAACCACATGCAAGAAGGAATAATTAATCCCCAAAGGACTTTGATTAAAGAATCCTATGCTGCACAGCTACAACACTCCTTATGCACAACGTTTATGCTACAGGACTTCTGAAGGGCTTCGGAACCACCTTACCCTTGTCTTCTACAGCTCCAAAAAAAAAGTTATAAAAGGAAATACAAATGCTAAAGATCAAACTTACCGAGAATTTGTCCTGGGAAAGCAAGAATACTACAGAAAGCTGCAACTATATTTGATAGACAACAGGAAAAAGAAACTCCACAGACTAGCCCAGGAAAGGTCTAGAGGGCTGCAAAAGGCAGCAATATGTAGGTAAATTCCCTGCAAACAAATGTGGATAGGGAAATGAATTAAAATAAAATAAAATAAATAAAAATTAACCAATATCAATTGGCAACTTGGAGGAGAAGGAGGTGGAATAGGAGGTTGGGGTGGCGTCAGGTGGGAATGCTTTGGGAGTTGAAGTTCTCATCACAGCCAACAAGGATTTATGTCTGCCTGCAGTGCCACAGGCCTCATTCACAGACTCAGGGCCATGGCACCCACAACGAGGAGAGTGGTCCTGTAAAAGCAGCACAGGCCTCAGGTCAGCCTGCAATGGAACAGGCCATTATCATTTATGTAGGCCCCTGACACCCAGACAGAGGAGAGGTCATTTGACAGTAAAAAGAGTTTAATGTCTCTCACCAAGACTGCAAGCAATTAAACGAAATATAGGCCACTGAAACCCACATAATGGGTCGGTCATTAGACAGTAAAAAGAGTTTAATATCTCCCACCAAGACAACAAATTATTAAACAACATATAGGCCCCTGACACCCACACAATGGGGCAGTCATAGTATAAAAATAGTTAAATGTCTCCCACCAAGACAGCAAGCAAGTAAACAAAATTTAGGCCCCTGACACCCAGACAATGGGGCAGTCATTAGACAGTAAAAAGAGTTTAATATCTCCCACCAAGACAACAAATTTAACAAATGACATATAGGCCCCTGACACCCAGACAATGGGGCAGTCATTAGACAGTAAAAAGCAAGCAAGTAGGTGAAAGTTAGGCCCCTGACACCCAGACAGAGGAGAGAGGTCCCATAACAGCAAAAGAGGCATCATGTCACCCACCAACGGAGAAAGCCACTTTTAGTTATTTAGGCCCCAGCACCCAGACAGAGGAGAGAAGTCCCATAGCAGAGAACCAGGTTTCCTGTGACCCACCAATGGAGAAGGCCACTTTCAGATATTTAGGCCCCTGACACCCAAACGGAGGAGAGGTTCATTCAACTTTGGGTTGCCCCACAAAATAATGGTAACATTAAAAAAAGAGGATAAAGAAAGGAGCAAGGCAGCTCTCACCAGCTGTAGAACACCCTCTGTGCACGGATGCCGCACCTGGATGCGGGAGTATGCAATCAGAAAGAAGAGAAATCCAGCTCAGCTCGGGTGACTCGTATTCATAGACTTTATTCCAGCGGTAAAAACTTCATACAAAATGCGAAAAACTGTTACGCGTTTCAGACCTCCATAATATCTGGGTCCTTCTTCATGACAAACACATGTTTTTACCGCTGGAATAAAGACTATGAATACGAGTCACCCGAGCTGAGCTGGATTTCTCTTCTTTCTGATTAAAAAAAGAGGATTCAATAAAGAAGTGCCCTGGAGTACAAGAATATATGGTTAAGGGGAGGTAGTTATAAATGTCTTTTCTGCATAAGGGATGGACAGGTCCTGTGGGATACATGCCTGGTTCATTTTTATGAACGGAAAAAAAGAAAAAAATAGGCAGTGGGCACTTTTGTATATGCCATCCCCCCTTTTAATATAGCCTTCTTTATATATATCACTGTCATTTCCCAACTTACATTTAACCCTGTTCTGTAGCACTATAGATGCGGGCTTTATCCAAAGAGCCCGCCGATTGTGCGATCATGTGATAGCGCTCCAACAGGCAACCCGGTATGTCCGATTACGTCATCCCTGTGGAACGCACACGTGACCATTCCTCTCCATGCATGCGCATACACAGCGTTTCTACTGACGGCCCGATACTTTCGGGTGCGGTCCAACCTTGGAACACACACGTGACCATCTACATACGGCTGCGATCACAATCGCATGCATTTTTCCCCCGTCTCTCTCTTTGAATAATGTATTGAGGGACAGAAGAGAAAATTCAAACTAGAACTAGCCATACAGCGAGTAAAAGTTGCAATAGTATTCCGCTTCATTTGCATCTTAATAGTCACATGATCTAGATGACATCATTTGGGAACTGCCTCCATTCCCTTCCCCATTCCTTTGGCGCCCTTTTCTCGTTTATGTGACTGCTATATATATCTTGCACCATGTATGTTCATTATATGTTTGCTCCTGATGAAGGGGGATTAGAAAGACCCCCGAAAAGCGTTGAGCCGTGTATTATACTAATAAAGAGACCAGCTGGATGAAGAAACGAGTTCGGTTTGCTTTCTTGTCATCTTTTGCCTTCCTGGATTTCTTATCCTGATCTCCATTATTCAACAAACGATCCCGGCCGGGGGGGATTCACTCCAGGTGTCGTGAGTTTATTCTGGTGGTAACCCCCCCAGTGAAGTGAGAAACATCTTATTATGGAGGAAATATATATATGCGCCCACTGCCTATTTCTTTTCTTTTTTCCTTACATACACGCAAGTGCTTTCAGCATTGCTAGCACTAAGTGGTGCAGCATTTTTCCACGCTTGTAGCTAATTTTCTCTGTGGCTACTAACCTCACTTACTATACTACTATATTATATACATCACTACTGTTATCACTGCCCTCCTTTGGTGCCTATATTCCATATCTATAGAAGATTTTGGATAACATTCTCCATTCCATTACTGTTTGTTTTTATTCCCCTACTTATATCATTTTTATGAATGTCAGCTTGTCCACGTTGGCTGTGGACAGGCGGCTGCGTTTGACAGTAATTACGCCACCTGCCGTGCTAAATACACGTTCAGACAAATTGCTGGCTTCCAGGCAGGCCAGCACCTCCAAGGCATAAAAGGCTAACTTTTCCACATCTTTGCCATGCTAACCCTGCCCTAAGAGGGGCTGGCCGTGACACAGCTGCGTTGGCGACCTCTTGCTCCTCCTCTGCCTTTGCATTGGGCTTCAACTTGTCCCCCTGTGACATTTGAGAATGCTCCCAGGAGGGCGTCTACCAGCGTGTGCTTGTACTCACGTATCTTCCTATCACGCTCCAGTGCAGGAATTAAGGTGGGCACATCGTCTTTGTACCGGGGATCCAGCAGGGTGGCAACACAGTAGTCCACACACATTTAAATGTGGGCAACTCTGCTGTCGTTGTGCAGGCACTGCAGCATGTAGTTGCTCATGTGTGCCAGGCTGCCCAGAGGTAAGGACAAGCTGTCCACCCTGGGAGGCATATCGTCACCGTCCTCCGTTTCCCCCCAGCCACGCACCAGTGTTGGGCCTGAGCTGCGCTGGGAGCCACCCCACTGTGAACATGATTCATCCTCATCCATCTCCTCCTCGTCCTCCAGTAGTGGGCCCTGGCTGGCCACATTTGTACCTGGCCTCTGCTGTTGCAAAAAACCTCCCTCTGAGCCACTTCTAAGAGCCTGGCCTGAAAATGCTAAAAATGACCCCTCTTCCTCCTCCTCCTCCTCCTGGGCCACATCCTCTTCCATCATCCCCATAAGCGTTTTCTGAAGGAGACATAGAAGTTGTATTCTAACGCTGATAACGGCGTCATCGCCACTGGCCATGTTGGTGGAGTACTCGAAACATCGCAACAGGGCATACAGGTCTTGCATGGAGGCCCAGTCATTGGTGGTGAAGTGGTGCTGTTCCGCAGTGCGACTCACCCATGCATGCTGCAGCTGAAGCTCCACTATGGCCTGCTGCTTCTCGCACAGTCTCTCCAGCATGTGCAAGGTGGCGTCAAACCGGTTAGTTCCAGAGCTGCGACAAGATTTCGCCCATTATCGCACACCACCAGGCCGGGCTTGAGGCTCACTGGCAGCAACCTCTCGTCGGTCTGTCGCCACAACTTCTGTGCGGTGTGGGGCCTGTCCCCCAAACATATGAGTTTCAGGATGGCCTGCTGACGTTTACCCCGGGCTGTGCTGAAGTTGGTGGTGAATGTCTGTGGCTGACCCTATGAGCAGGTAGAAGAAGAGGAGAAGGAAGCCGAGTAGGAGGAGGAGCAACAGGAGGCAAAGAATGATGCCCTTCGATCCTTGGCGACGGAAGGACGTGCGCTAAACAGCTCTCCGTCTGGGGCCCAGCTGCCACTACATTTACCTAGTGTGCAGTTAGGGAGATATAGCGTCCCTGGCTGTGCTTACTGGTCCACGCATCTGTGGTTAGGTGGACCTTTGCACAGATGGCGTTGCGCAGTGCACACTTGATTTTATCTGTTCGCTCGGCCGTTGGCTCGGTCTCACCACTGCCTCTTCCTCTGAACTATGAAAGTCAGTGGCACGACCTTCATTCCATGTGGGGTCTAGGACCTCATTGTCCCCTGCATCTTCTTCCACACAGTCTTCCTCCTTGACCTCCTGTTTGGTCTGCACACTGCAGAAAGAGGCAGCAGTTGGAACTTGTGTTTCGTCATCATCAGAGACGTGCGGACTCTGCTGACGTGGTATTCCCATGTCCTCATCATCAGGAAGGGTATTTAGGCCCTGGATGAAAGGTATCCTTTTAGGGACAGAATTAAACTTGGAGATGCACACAGTAGCGTGTGAAAAAATATATTGGATTATGCTTTCAGCACTTGTATTTTAACACTTAGTGTAATATACCCTTTTACGGAAAGAAATACACTTGGAGATGCACAATAGTGTGTGCAAATGTAGAGGATTATGCTTTCAGCACTTGCAATTTAACAGTTAGTGTAATATACCCTTTTACGGAAATAAATACACTCGGAGATAAACCGTAGCGTGTGTAGTTATTGAAGATGACCCTATCAGCACTTGTATTTACACCTTGAGTGTAATATACCCTTTTAAGGACAGAAATACACTATGATATGCACAATAGTGTGTGCAAATGTAGAAGATTATGCTTTCAGCACTTGTATTTTAACACTTAGTGTAATATACCCTTTTACGTAAAGAAATTGACTTGGAGAAGCACCTTAGCGTGCGCAAATATAGAGGATTTATTTATCAGGCCTTGTATTTAGACGATAACATGCTGAGTGTAATATACACCTTTTACGGACAGATTTACACTTGTCCAGAAACAACTGAAACCACTGATTTACGGTATTGCTATTTTGGCAATTGAATTTCACTCCAGAACAAAATATATCCTTTGCCGGACACTAGTAAACTTGGTCAGCCACAGCTGGAACACCAGATTTAGGGGATTGGTATTTTGGCAATAGAATTTTAACCCAGAAAAAAAATATATCCTTTGCCGAACACTAGTAAACTTGGTCAGCCACAGCTGGAACACCAGATTTAGGGGATTGCTATTTTGACAATTGAATTTCGCCCCAGAAAAAAATATGTCCTTTGCCGGACACTAGTAAAATTGGCCAGCCACAGCTGAAACCACTGATTGCTATTTTGGTAATTGAATTTCACCCTAGAACAAAATCTATCATTTGCTGGACACTAGTAACACTTTTGCTGGACACATTTGCTGGACACTAGTAAACTTGCTATTTTGGCAATTGAATTTCACTCCAGAACAAAATATATCCTTTGCCGGACACTAGAACAAAATCTAGAACAAAATCTATCATTTGCTGGACACTAGTAACACTTTTGCTGAACACATTTGCTGGACACTAGTAAACTTACTATTTTGGCAATTGAATTTCACTCCAGAACAAAATATATCCTTTGCCGGACACTAGTAAACTTGGTCAGCCACAGCTGGAACACCAGATTTAGGGGATTGGTATTTTGGCAATAGAATTTTAACCCAGAAAAAAAATATATCCTTTGCCGAACACTAGTAAACTTGGTCAGCCACAGCTGGAACACCAGATTTAGGGGATTGCTATTTTGACAATTGAATTTCGCCCCAGAAAAAAATATGTCCTTTGCCGGACACTAGTAAAATTGGCCAGCCACAGCTGAAACCACTGATTGCTATTTTGGTAATTGAATTTCACCCTAGAACAAAATCTATCATTTGCTGGACACTAGTAAACTTGGCCAGCCACAGCTGGAACACCAGATTCAGGGTATTGCTATTTTGGCAGATTAATTTCACCCCAGAACAAAATATATGTTTTGGCGGACACTATGAAACCTGGCCTGCAACAGCTGGGACACCAGATTCAGGGTATTGCTATTTTGGCAGATTAATTTCACCCCAGAAAAAAATATATGTTTTGGCGGACACTATGAAACCTGGCCTGCAACAGCTGGGACACCAGATTCAGGGTATTGCTATTTTGGCAAGTGAATTACACCCCAGAACAAAATATATGTTTTGGTGGACACTATGAAACTTGGCCTGCAACAGCTGGGACACCAGATTCAGGGTATTGCTATTTTGGCAAATTAATTTCACCCCAGAACAAAATATATGTTTTGGCGGACATTATGAAACCTGGCCTGCAACAGCTGGGACACCAGATTCAGGGTATTGCTATTTTGGCAGATTAATTTCACCCCAGAACAAAATATATGTTTTGGCGGACACTATGAAACCTGGCCTGCAACAGCTGGGACACCAGATTCAGGGTATTGCTATTTTGGCAAATTAATTTCACCCCAGAACAAAATATATGTTTTGGCGGACACTATGAAACCTGGCCTGCAACAGCTGAGACACCAGATTCAGGGTATTGCTATTTTGGCAAATTAATTTCACCCCAGAACAAAATATATGTTTTGGCGGACACTATGAAACCTGGCCTGCAACAGCTGGGACACCAGATTCAGGGTATTGCTATTTTGGCAAATAAATTTCACCCCAGAACAAAATATATGTTTTGGCGGACACTATGAAACCTGGCCTGCAACAGCTGCAACACCAGATTCAGGGTATTGGTATTTTGGCAAATTAATTTCACCCCAGAACAAAATATATGTTTTGGCAGACACTATGAAACCTGGCCTGCAACAGCTTGGACACCAGATTCAGGGTATTGCTATTTTGGCAAGTGAATTACACCCCAGAACAAAATATATGTTTTGGCGGACACTATGAAACCTGGCCTGAAACAGCTGGGACACCAGATTCAGGGAATTGCTATTTTGGCAGATTAATTTCACCCCAGAACAAAATATATGTTTTGGCGGACACTATGAAACCTGGCCTGCAACAGCTGGGACACCAGATTCAGGGTATTGCTATTTTGGCAATTGAATTTCACCACAGAAAATAATCTATCCTTTGCCAGACAGCAGACAGTATTACACCTGTCTAGCCAAAGCTGGAACACCAGATTTAGGGGATTGGTATTTGGGCAATTGTATTTAACCCCTTATTAAAATATAGAAATTGCTATCCTGAGTTTCTAGGGGTGACAATTAGCACAGCCAAGCCCCTGATGTAGGATATAGCAAAAAAAAAAAAATAGTATTGATGGATTGATGGACTTGGTGGCAGCTTGTTCTGTTGCACCACAAGTCACAAAATGGCCGCCGATCACCCCAGAAAATAAGTGACAGAAAAACGCTCTGTGCAGCCTAAAAACCAGTGAGCAAGTAACTAGCAGAAGTTCAATCATTCACAGCTGTAGATCGATCCTTTCATTAGGTGCTTTTGCTGACTTTTCCCTGCCTAATCTCGCCCTCACAGAAGCTGCGTCCTCTCCCTACACTAATCAAAGCAGTGTGACGAGCGGCGCTACGTGACTCCAGCTTAAATAGAGACTGGGTCACATGCTGCACTTGGCCAATCACAGCCATGCCATTAGTAGGCATGGCTGTGATGGGCTCTTAGGGCAAGAAGTAAAACGCTAGCTGATTGGCTGCTGTGCAGCCCTTCAGAAAGCGGGAAGTAATCGCCGAACAACGAACCCGAACCCAAACTTTTTTGAAAATATTCGGGTTCGGGTCCGTGTCCCGGACACCCCAAAATTCGGTACGAACCCGAACTATGCTCGAACTGTTCGCTCAACACTTCTTACATTGATTCTTGGTTAAATACCCTAAATCTACCTTCCCACTCCCCAGAACAGTCCTCCAGATTACTGAAACCATTCACACTATCTGAACATGAAGCAGCTCTCAAACGAGCTCCTCTGAATAAATTCCCAGGCCCCGTCGGACTCCCTATATTCTATTATAGAACGTTTTGCGACATACTTTTGCCCCACTTGCTACTGGTTTGTAATGATGCCATGCAAGGGGAGGCACTCCCGCCACACATGCTCCTAGCGCACACTACTATTATCCCGAAAGAGGGAAAGGATCTTTCCCAATGCTCCAGTTTTAGACCCATTTCCCTACTAAACAACGATCTAAAACTTTTTGCTAGTATGTTGGCGGATAGGCTAAAACCTCTCCTCCCTCCTTTTATTAACCCTGAGCAAGTGGGCTTTATCTCGGGCAGAGAAGGGAAGATGAACACAGCCAGAGCACTCCATGTCATACAAAAGGCGAAGTCTGCTTCCTCCCCGTTGGTGCTCCTAAGCACGGACGCGGAGAAAGCTTTCGACCGGGTTGACTGGTTATTCATGTCTAGAGCTCTTTTGAAATTCGGTATTCCCCAACAATTTATTATAAGCATTATGTCTATGTATTCCTCACCTTCGGCACAAGTCTGGGTGAATGATACCCTGTCGCCCCCTTTTGCATCAGTAATGGTACCTGACAGGGGTGTCCCCTGTCGCCCCTGCTATTTGTACTCACTATTGAGACCCTCTTACAGGCTTTCAGACAAAGTGAGGGAATACATGGTATAAATATTGGCCAAAAAGAACATCAACTGGCTGCTTTTGCAGACAATGTCTTGTTGCTCATCTCAAACCCTAGTGAAGCCTTCCCGGTGGTAGAGGCTGTTCTGATGCAATTTTGGGAATTGTCTAATTTTAAAATTAATTCCACCAAATCTGTAGTCCTTAGCATTAATCTCCCCACTGCGACTAAAATTGCGTTGCAAAATAAACACTCCTTAATCTGGACCTCCACCTCTCTAAAATTCTTAGGGGTAAATATCACTCCTGAAATCTCAGGTCTATATGCCGCTAATTTCCAAACCCTACCGGAACAAATTAGAGCAGAAATGCAGTCCTGGGATATCCCTTATATATCGTGGTTTGGGAGACGAGCCCTGATAAAATCTGTAGCAATGCCCAAAGCCCTTTACTATTTTCAAGCTCTACCCATAAAATTACCAAACATCTTTTTCGACAAATTAAGGTCAGTCCTTTCCAGGTTTTTATGGAGAAACAAACGACCTAGACTGGCCCACTGTATTCTGTCTCAACGGTCAGTACATGGAAGCTTTGGAAATACCCGACTTTAAAGTTTACTATAAACCGATCCATGGCTCTAGATGTCTAGACTGGTTACGCAACCATACGGATCCACTGGATGTCCAAGCAGAAATTGACATGTGTAAACTCCCTCTAAGGTCTTGGGCTCTGTCCATGAAACCCTGGAAACCTCAATCTTATAAAACCCAAAATGCCCTGACTAACGCTATGTTAGAGATTTGGCGAGGTGGCGGACTCAGAGAGGCCTTATTACCCAATCATGCGGATCTACTGTGGGTTAATGACATATTTTTAGACTCCCCTAGCTTCTTCAAACACACACTGCCCCCTTCTATTAAAGGCAATCTTACTCCACTTATAGATATTTGGAGTCCAGGGGACATTCCTGTTCTTACCCAACTTCAAGCCCATCCCTCTCTCTCCAACCTAGCCACCTTACAAATGAACTACCTCAGTTCATATATCAAACATCACATTATTCCCACCTATGCACCCCATGATTTACCCTCCTTTGGGAAAATGGCCTTACAGAAAGCAGAACCGATGAGAAAATTATCTAAACTAGACGCACTTCTCCTAACCCCTCTTCACTCTCATGACTACTGGTTTCTGATAAAATGGGAACGTGACCTGGAGTGCACCTTTTCCAGCAGGGATGTTAAATCCTTAATATCCCTTCCCCAATCTGTCTCTCGCTGCGTTAAACTTGAAGACAACCAATATAAACTGTTGACTCGATGGTACTACACCACTGTTAAGATATCAAAGATTTTTCCAGGCAGTATCCCTGTCTGTTGGAGGTGTGACCTGCAGAGAGGAAATATGCTCCATATATGGTGGAACTGTCCAATCATTGCCCAGTTCTGGACACTTATTCGGGATGAAATCACTCAAATTTTGGGACGAGAAATCCCTCTTGACCCAAAGATATATCTCCTGGACCTTTCCGCAGGTCATACCTTCTCAAATCCTGAGATTAAATTATTATATTCTTTACTTGGAGCAGCTCGTCTCTTAATAGCAGAATGCTGGAAATCCCCAGATCCACAATCCATACTACAATGGAAAAGTAAGGGGGACAAGATCTATAGATTTGAACAGTTGCTGGCTTGGGAAAACGGCTTGACGGATAGATTCGCTAAGACCGGGGGTATCTGGAAGAGATACAGAGCCTTCTAGATGGGAGAACTGCCTCCCCCCCCCCCTACACACCTTCTTTCTGTTTTCTATCTCTATACCTGACTAAGTCAACTTGTTTTGTTGCCTATGTTGTATAAAAAAAATTATGTATCCGCACAGATACTTACCACCTCAGACGTGCATTGTACGTTAACTGTATTTGCCATGCTTATATTGACGTATGTGTACACCTGTACTAATGCTGTAAAAATGCTATCTTTCTTGGATACAATAAAAATTCTAATATAAAAAAATTTAAAAAAATAAAACTTGGCCAGCCACAGCTGAAACCACTGATTAACGGGATTGCTATTTTGGCAATTGAATTTCACCCCAGAACAAAATCTATCCTTTGCCGGACACTAGAAAACTTGGCCAGCCACAGCTGGAACAGCAGATTTAGGGGATTGCTATTTTGGCAATTGAATTTCACCCCAGAACAAAATCTATCCTTTATCGGACACTATTAAACTTGGCCAACCACAGCTGGAACACCAGATTTAGGGCATAGCTATTTTGGCAATTGAATTTCACCCCAGAACAAAATCTATCCTTTGCCGGACACTAGTAAACTTGGCCAGCCACAGCTGGAACCTGAGATTTAGGGGATTGCTATTTTGGCAATTGAATTTCACCCCAGAACAAAATCTATCCTTTATAGGACACTACTAAACTTGGCCAGCCACAGCTGGAACACCAGATTTAGGGGATTGCTATTTTGGCAATTGAATTTCACCCCAGAACAAAAAATATCCTTTGCCGGACACTAGTAAACTTGCCCAGCCACAGCTGGAACACCAGATTTAGGAGATTGCTATTTTGGCAATTGAAATTCGCCCCTCAATAAAATATAGAAATTTCTATCCTGAGTTTCTGGGGGTGACAATAAGCACAGCCAAGGCCCTGATGTAGGATATAGCAAAAAAATTACTATTGATGGATTCATGGACTTGGTGGCAGCTTGTGCTGGTGCACCACAAGACATAAAATGGCTGCCGATCACCCCAGAAAAAAGTGACAGAAAAACACTCTGGGCAGCCTAAAAACCAGTGAGCAATTAACTAGCAGAATTTGAATTACTCACAGCTGTAGATCGATCACATCATTAGATGTTTTTGCTGAGTTTTGTCTGCCTAATCTCGCCCTCACAGCAGCTGCATCCGATCCCTACACTAATCAGAGCAGAGTGACTTGCAGCGCTACGTGACTCCAGCTTAAATAAAGGCTTGGTCACAACCTGCACTTGGCCAATCACAAGCCATGCCAGTAGTAGGCATGGCTGTGATGGCTTCTTTGGGCAAGAAGTAAAACGTTAGCTGATTGGCTGCTGTGCATCCCTTCAGAAAGCAGGAAGAAATCGCTGAACAATGGACCCGAACCCAAACTTTTTTGAAAATGTTCGGGCCCGAGTCTGTGTCCAGAACACCCTAAAATTCGGTACAAACCCGAACTATACAGTTCAGTTTCGCTCAACTCTAGTCATCATACAAACCGAATAATGTGGAACTCAAGGTGCTCTCCAGAGGACTCTCATTCTGCCCTACCAAAAGTCTTGAAACAACAGAACTCTGTAGTTACATGAAGGAATATTTTAGGAGATTAAAACTAAACGAGTTCTTCCATGACAAACAGGAGATAGAATTCTCAAACAGCCAAAAACAATTGGCACTGGTGGACAAAAAGCAGTCTGACTGGACCTCTCCCCCTGGCCGCAATATCATATTGTACCAGTAGATTGACTTCTTTAGAAATGTAGTACAGTCTGCAATACTGGACAAACATATAAAAAAAAAAACATTCAACATTAATAAACAGGAAAGAAAGTTAATTTATACCTTAACCACCTCAGCCCCCCTAGCTTAAACACCCTTAATGACCAGGCCACTTTTTACAATTCTGCACTACACTACTTTCACCGTTTATTGCTCCGTCATGCAACTTACCACCCAAATGAATTTTACCTCCTTTTCTTCTCACTAATAGAGCTTTCATTTTGTGGTATTTCATTGTTGCTGACATTTTTACTTTTTTTGCTATTAATAAAAATGTAACAACATTTATGCAAAAAAAATGACATTTTTCCCTTTCTGTTGTAAAATTTTTCAAAAAAAACTACATTTCTATATAAATTTTTCTCTAAATTTATTGTTCTACATGTCTTTGATAAAAAAAATATCCAATAAGTGTATATTTAGTGGTTTGGGTAAAATTTATAGCGTTTACAAACTCTGGTGCGAAAAAGTGAATTTCCGCATTTTGAAGCAGCTCTGACTTTCTGAGCACCTGTCATATTTCTTCAGGTGCTAGAATGTCAGGAAAGTATAAATACCCCCCAAATGACACCATTTTAGAAAGAAGACACCCCAAAGTATGGTGAGTTCATGTATAATTTCATTTTTTTTTCACAAGTTAGCGGAAAATGACACTTTCTGATGAAAAATAAATAAATAAATAAAGTTTCCATTTCTGCTAACTTCTGGAAAAAAATAAATAAAATCTCAGACGGACTAACAATGCCCCTCAGTGAATACCTTGGGGTGTCTACTTTCCGAAATGGGGTCATTTGTGGGGTGTTTGTACTGCTCTGGCATTTTGGGTGGGGCTAAATGTATTCATTGGAATTAGGGCCCCTTTGCGCACCTAGGCTGCAAAAAAGTGTCACTCATGTGGTATCGCCGTACTAAGGAGAAGTAGGGCAATGTGTTTTAGGGTTTATTTTTACATATACCCATGTTGGATGAGAGAAATATCTCTGTAAATTGACAACTTTGTATAAAATTTTTTAAAAAGCTGTTATTTACAGAGATATTTCTCACACAAAGTATGGGTATATATAAAAATACACCCCAAAACATATTGCCCTACTTCTCCTGAGTACGGCGATACCACATGAGTGACACTTTTTTGCAGCCTAAGTGCGCAAAGGGGCCCTAATTCCAATGAGTACCTTTAGGATTTCACAGGGCATTTTACGCATTTGGATTCTCACGCTTTAGGGACCCCTAAAATGCCAGGGCAGTAAAAATACCCCACAAGTGACCCCATTTTGGAAAGAAGACACCCCAAGGTATTCTGTGAGGGGCATGGCGAGTTTACAGAAAAAATTTTTTTGCACAAGTTAGCGGAAATTGATATATATATATATATATATATATATATTTTTACAAAGTCTCATATTCCACTAACTTGTGACAAAAAATAAAATTTTACATGAACTCACCATACCCCTCACAGAATACCTTGGGGTGTCTTCTTTCTAAAATGGGGTCACATGTGAGGTGTTTGTACTGCCCTGGCATTTGAGGGTCTCCGCAATCATTACATGTATGGCCAGCATTAGGAGTTTCTGCTATTCTCCTTATATTGAGCATATGGGTAATGAGATTTTTTTTTCCGTTCAGCCTCTATAAAGCATTTTCTATATAGTTCTGGCAATGTGCGGATCTGCAAAATGCGGAAAGCACATTGCCGGTGTCCATGTTTTGAGGATCTGCGGATCTGTGGATCCACGGATCCGCAAAACACATATGGACGTCTGAATGGAGCCTTACAAGGGGTGTGATCAATGACAGGGGGTGATCAGGGAATCTAGATGGGGTGATCAAGGGGTTAACAAGGGGTTAATAAGTGAGGGGGGGGGGTTTAGTGTAGTGTTTGGTGCAACTTTACATAGCTACCTGGTCCTCTGTTGGTCGATCCCAGCAAATGGGACCACCAGAGGACCAGATAGCAGGTATATCAGACGCTGTTAACAAAACAACGTCTGATATACTTGTTTGATGCGATTTATTTCGCATCTATAGCCTGCCAGTGATTGATCATCGCTGGCAGGCTGCAGTACAAGTTGTAAGACGCGCGACACTGTGAACCCGTGCGCGCGTTCACAGGAAGTCTCACGTCTCGCGAGATGACGCGCCGACGCGTCAACTCAGAACTACAGGACCGCCCGCCGGACGCATCCGTGCGTTAGGCGGTCCTGTAGTGGTTAAAAAACAACAAAGCAATTACCATAAAACCTGCAGATAAAGGTGGCGCTATAGTCCTTTTGAACATTTTGGACTATGTAGAAGAAGCACACTGACAACTCAGATACACGATACTATATTAAAATGGAGGGAGACCCAACCAATATTTGAGAGAGTTAAAAATGGTCATCAGGGGTCTTCCTGCAGGATCCACAACGTAGTTGACGTAGTTGACGCAGAGTCGGGTTTTATTCCATAAAGGGCATAAATCACTTAACTTTCCTAAATTGTTTGGAATAACGTGCTTTAAAACATCCAGTGTGTGTATACGATCAGGTATAATGTTGAATCGATCAGGTAGTGTAAGGGTTATGTCCGCTTCACAGTGACAAACCAAACTCTGACAGACCAAACTCCTCGTTTAACGCACCGCAAACAACCGCAAACAGTACATTTGCACAACCGCAAACTCCCCATTTGCACAAGTTTGGATACCAAGCTAGCCATGTCCCATTCCTTGTCCTCACTGACGTCATTGAAGGTCTCTTCCTCCATCCAGCCACTTACAACACCAAGGGTCCCCGAAAGGTGACAACAAGCCCCCAGGGACGCCTGCTGTGGTTGGTCTTCCACCTCCTCAAAGCCACGTTCCTCCTCTGACTCCTCTTCTTCAGACTCCTCTCTCTGCATTACCGCAGGTCCAGCAATCGACAATGACAAGGCTGCTTCTGGTGGTGATGGTGACCACAACTCTTCCTCTTCATGCTCATCTACGGCCTGATCCAGCACTCTTCGCAGGGCAAGCTCCAGAAAAAACGCATATGGGATGAGGTCGATGATGTTGCCTTGGGTTTGACTGACCAGGTTTGTCACCTCCGCAAAAAAACACATGAGCCTACAGCCATTGTGCATGAGCTTTTAGTAACGCGGCCAAAAAATACCCAGCTCCGCAGAGGCTGTCCTCTTTTTTTTTTAAATTAAATAAATCTGTTCTTACCAGTTTAATCTCTGTTTTGTCCCCTATCAGAGGCCGGTGTATGGAATAGATTTTAGGAACCGGGAGAGGGAAAAAGATGGTTGGTCGGTCCTCTTCCTTCCAATTTGGGGCACTGCGCGAGCGCCGTGGAATGTACTGTGCCACCAATACAAATAATGGGAACTACTATTCTTACCATTTTAATCTTTTTTAAGTCCCCTATCAGGGGACTTGTATTAAATTGAATCCTTGCAAGGGGAGATAGAGAAAAAAGCTTGCTCTGTCCACTTCCTTCTAATTTTGGGCACTTGCAATACAATTTGCCACCAATGCAACTAATGTTAACTAAATACTATTCTTATCAGTTTAATCTCTGTTTTATTTTAATTTTTTTATTCCCTTATTAGGGCCAGGGCCAGTGTAGTGAATAAATTTTTGGAACCGGGAGATAGAAAAAGATCCATGCTCAGTCCGATTGGTTAGAATTTTAGGTCACTGCGCATGTGCCGTGCAGTGTACTGTGACACCCTATTTGAGTGGTGTGCAGTGGGCACAGTACAGTCTGTGGGCCTGACACTCACTGGCAGGCAACTGCATACAGTGGAGGAAATAATTATTTGACCCCTCACTGATTTTGTAAGTTTGTCCAATGACAAAGAAATGAAAAGTCTCAGAACAGTATCATTTCAATGGTAGGTTTATTGTAACAGTGGCAGATAGCACATCAAAAGGAAAATCGAAAAAATAACTTTAAATAAAAGATAGCAACTGATTTGCATTTCATTGAGTGAAATAAGTATTTGAACCCTCTAACAAAAAAAGACTTAATACTTGGTGGAAAAACCCTTGTTTGCAAGCACAGAGGTCAAACGTTTCTTGTAATTGATGACCAAGTTTGCGCACATTTTAGGAGGAATGTTGGTCCACTCCTCTTTGCAGATCATCTCTAAATCCCTAAGGTTTCGAGGCTGTCTCTGTGCAACTCTGAGCTTGAGCTCCCTCCATAGGTTTTCGATTGGATTAAGGTCCGGAGACTGACTAGGCCACTCCATGACCTTAATGTGCTTCTTCTTGAGCCACTCCTTTGTTGCCTTTGCTGTATGTTTTGGGTCATTGTTGTGCTGGAACACCCATCCACGACCCATTTTCAGTTTCCTGGCAGAGGGAAGGAGGTTGTCGCTCAGGATTTCACGATACATGGCTCCGTCCATTTTCCTGTTAATGCGAATAAGTTGTCCTGTGCCCTTAGCAGAAAAACACCCCCAAAGCAAAATGTTTCCACCCCCATGCTTGACGGTGGGGACCGGTGTTTTGGGGGTCATAGGCTAACATTTTCTTCCTCCAAACACAGCGAGTTGAGTTAATGCCAAAGAGCTCTATTTTGGTCTCATCAGACCACAGCACCTTCTCCCAGTCACTCTCTGAATCATTCAGGTGTTCATTGGCAAACTTCAGACGGGCCTGCACATGTGCCTTCCTGAGCAGGGGGACCTTGCGAGCCCTGCAGGATTTTAATCCATTGCGGTGTAATGTGTTTCCAATGGTTTTCTTGGTGACTGTGGTCCCTGTTAATTTGAGGTCATTAAATAACTCCTCCCGTGTAGTTCTAGGATGCTTTTTCACCTTTCTCAGAACCATTGACACCCCACGAGGTGAGATCTTGCGTGGAGCCCCAGAGCGAGGTCGATTGATGGTCATTTTGTGCTCCTTCCATTTTCGAACAATCGCACCAACAGTTGTCACCTTCTCTCCCAGCTTCTTGCTAATGGTTTTGTAGCCCATTCCAGCCTTGTGCAGGTCTACAATTTTGTCTCTGACATCCTTGGACAGCTCTTTGGTCTTTCCCATGTTGGAGAGTTTGGAGTCTGCTTGATTGATTGATTCTGTGGACAGGTGTCTTTTATACAGGTGACTAGTTAAGACAGGTGTCCTTAATGAGGGTGACTAATTGAGTAGAAGTGTCTAACCACTCTGTGGGAGCCAGAACTCTTAATGGTTGGTAGGGGTTCAAATACTTATTTCACTCAATGAAATTCAAATCAGTTGCTATCTTTTATTTAAAGTTATTTTTTCGATTTTCCTTTTGATGTGCTATCTGCCACTGTTACAATAAACCTACCATTGAAATGATACTGTTCTGAGACTTTTCATTTCTTTGTCATTGGACAAACTTACAAAATCAGTGAGGGGTCAAATAATTATTTCCTCCACTGTATATATTAAAGGGTAAAAATGAAATTACTCTTTATCTGCAAGGTACTGTGCCACCCGATATGAGTGGTGGGCAGTGGGCACAGTACAGTCTGTGGGCTTGACACACACTGGCAGGCAACTGCAATTATATTAAAGTGTAACAATTAAATGACTTTTTTATCTGCAATGTACTGTGCCACCCTATATGAGTGGTGGGCAGTAGGCACAGTACAGTCAGTGGGCCTGACACACACTGGCAGGCAACTGAAATTATATTAATGGGTAAAAATGTAATGACTTTTTCATCTGCAAGTTACTGTGCCACCCGATATGAGTGGTGGGCACTGGCAGTGGGCACAGTACAGTCTGTGGGCCTGACACACACTGGCAGGCAACTGCAATTATATTAAAGGGTAAAAATTAAATCACTTTTTTATGTGCAAGGTACTGTGCCACCCTATATGAGTGGTGTGCAGTGGGCACAGTACAGTTAGTGGGCCTGACACACACTGGCAGGCAACTGCAATTATATTAACCCCTTAAGGACTCAGGGTTTTTTCATTTTTGTGTTTTCGTTTTGCGCTCCCTGCCTTCCGAGAGCCATAACATTTTTTATTTTTACGCTCACATGGCCATATGAGGGCTTTCTTATTTTGCGGGGCAAGTTGTACTTTCCAAAGCCACCATTTAATATTGTATACGATGTAGTGGGAAGCAGGAAAAAAATTGCAAATGGGGTGAAATTGCAAAGAAAAATGCAATTCCACCACAGTTTTACGGGTTTTTAAATTACGACGTTTGATGTGCGATAAAACTGAGCATTTATTTTCTATTCTACAGGTCAGTACGAATCCGGCGATACCCAATATGTATAGTTTTTCTTGCGTTTTGAAAAAAAATTCAAAAGTGGGAAATTTTTTATTTATATTTTTTGTCGCCATATTTTGACCCCTATAACTTTTTTGTAATTAAGTTTATGGCGTTGTATGATAGTTTATTTTTTTGCGGGGCGATCTGAACTTTTAGTTGATTCCATTATGGAGTGTGTAGGTCTTTTTGATCACTTTTTACTTAATTTTTTTCGAGGAAATGAAGCGTCCAAATGCAGCTTTTTTCCGTTTTTCTGTTTACCATATGGGGAATATATTTTTATATTTTTATACTACGGGCGTTTTCGCACATTGCGACACCCATGATGTGTATTTTTTTTTTAATTATTATTTTATTTTAATTTTGGGGAAAGGGGGGTGATTTGAATTTTTTGTTTTTTTATTTTTTCTTTATTTTTTTAATTTTTTTTTATTTTTATTTTATATAGGTCCCATAGGAACCTATATAAATCAGCCATCTGATTGCTTCTATCATAAACTCCAATACACTTGTATTGGAGTTTATTAGGATTTTACTACTTTCCTATGAAGCCCTATTGCTAGCAAGGGCTGCATAGGAAATAGTAAGTAGTAGCCTCGAATCATTCATTGAGTTCGAGGCTATTACATCCAGCGCTGCCATTCCCCCGATCACCACTAGGGGAGTCGGAGCGCTGCCGAAAGTTTTACTTTCGGTTTTAGCGTGCGCAGATGCCGTGGTCAGGATTGACAACGGCATCTGCGAGGTTAAATGATTGCGATTGTCATCGCTGCTGACCGCGATCATTAGCCGCTGGGGTCAGCTACAGGAAACAGCCGAACCCCCGCAGCGATCGCGCCCGCAGCGGGCAGGAGCGGGCTCCATGCTTAGGGACCAGACCCATGACGTACCCATACGTCATGGGTCTTTAAGGGGTTAAAGGTTAAAAATTAAATTACTTTTTTATCTGCAAGGTACTGTGCCACCCGATATGAGTGGTGGGCACTGGCAGTGGGCACAGTATAGTCTGTGGGCCTTACACTCACTGGCAGGAAAATGCAATTATATTAAAGGGTAAAAGTGAAATGACTTTTCTATCTGCAAGGTACTGTGCCACCCGATATGAGTAGTGGGCAGTGGGCACAGTACAGTCTGTGGGCCTGACACTCACCGGCAGGCAACTGCAATGAAATTAAAGGGTAAAAATTAAATGACTTTTTTAACTGCAAGGTACTGTGCCACCCTGTATGAGTGGTGGGCAGTGGGCACAGTACAGTCTCTGGGCCTGACACACACTGGCAGGCAACTGCAATTATATTAATCGGTAAAAATTAAAAGACCTTTTTATCTGAAAGGTACTGTGCCACCTGATATGAGTGGTGGACACTGGCAGTGGGAACAATACAGTCTGTGGGCCTGACACACACTGGCAGACAACTGCAAATATATTAAAGGGTAAAAATGAAATGACTTTTTTATCTGCAAGTTACTGTGCCACCCGATATGAGTGGTGGGCACTGGCAGTGGGAACAGTACAGTCTGTGGGCCTGACACACACTGGCAGGCAACTGCAATTTTATTAAAAGGTCAAAGTTAAATGACTTTTTTATCTGCAAGGTACTGTGCCACCCGATATGAGTGGTGTGCACACAGTACAGTCTGTGGGCCTGCGGCCTCTCACACACGAGCAGGTAACTGCAACATATATATAGAAAAAAAATAAAAGCAGACTGATGTACCAGCCCTAAAAAGGTTTTTTTGGGGTGCTGTCAGGACGCAGTCCTTACAGCAGATGGCCCCTTTCACACGAGTAAGTTTTCTGCATGGGTGGAATGCGTGACGTGAACGCATAGCATCCACACTGGATCCTGACCCATTTATTTCAATGGGTCTGTGTACATGAGCATTTTTTTTTCACACATCACTTGAGCGTTGCGTGAAAATCACAGCATGTTCTATATTCTGCGTTTTTCACGCAGCCCTAGCCCCATAGAAGTGAATGGGGCTGCGTGAAAAACGCATTGCATCTGCAAACAAGCGTTTTTCACTGTTTGTTGCTAGGAGATGTTTGTAAACCTTCAGTTTTTTATCACGTGTGTGAAAAACGCATCAAAATGCATTGCACCGTGTGGAAAAAACTGAACAATTGAACGCAATTGCAGGCAAAACTGAATGGCTTTGCCTGTGAAATTGCACAGTTTTCACTGAACGCATCCGCAACGTATCCGGACCAAATCCGTACATGCTCGTGTGAAAGAGGCCGATAAGTCTTTAGGGACTGGAGTGGACACAAAACACTGGCCTAGCTAACACTTTCTCTATTAATTCAGCAGCACTCTCCCTGCTCTAACTAACACTGCAGCTTCAGAATGAATCTAAGTTGGATGCTGTCCTTGCTTTTTCATAGGAGGTAGGAGGGTCTGGGAGGGAGGGTATGCTGATTGGCTGGAATGTGTCTGCTGACTGTTAGGTACAGGGTCAAAGTTTGCTCAATAATGACATATGGGGGGGGGGGACCGAACATCGCATATGTTGCGATGATAGCCGGGAACTGTTCGCCGGCAAATAGTTCGGGACATCTGTGCCACCATGCCAAGAAAAAACAGGCGTGGATTCAAAACAGAGCTGACACGTAAATGGAATATATGCATGTCTTCTGTGTTTTGTACCCACTCCATCTTTTGGCTACCAAATCAGAAGCCAATTCTGATGGGACCATACAGGCCTTAAAGCTGCTACACAGACAGGATCCGTTCTGTGTCTCATTTTTCCTTCCTTCTGACAGATCAGAAGAAGTGTAAAATAAATGAAGATGCCAGCCAGGCCGAAAGGCAAAATAGTGGCCCAGTCATGAAGTGGGGAGGGTGAGAACAGCATGAGAAGTCCACAAAGTGGCCCAATGACAGGGTCTGGAGGTGGAAGCAGTATGAGGAGGCCACCGTGTGGCACAATGACCGAGTCTGTAGCTGTAGGCAGCATGAGGAGACCATAGAACGGCACAATGACAGAGTCTGGAGGTGGCAGCAGCATGAGGAGACCACAGAGTGGCACAATTATAGTATCTGGAGGTGACGGCAACATGAGTAGGCCACAGAGCGGCACAATGACAGAGTCTGGAGGTGGCGGCAACATAAGTAGGCCACAGAGCGGCACAATGAAAGAATCTGGAGATGGCAGCAGCATGAGGAGACCACAGAGCGGCACAATGATAGAGTCTGGAGGTGACAGAAGCTTGAGGAAACCACAGAGCGGCACAATGACAGGGTCTGGAGGTGGCGGCAGCATGAGTAGGCCACAGAGTGGCACAATGTCAGAGTCTGGCGGTGGCGGCACTATGAGGAGGCCACTGAGTGGTACAATGAACGAGTCTGTAGGTGGCGGAAGCATGAGGATACCACAGAGCTGCACAATGACAGATTGGAGGTGGCAGTAGCATGAGGAGACCACATAGCGGCACAATGACAGAGTCTGGAGGTGGCGGCAGCTTGAGGAGACCACAGTGCAGCACAATGACAGTCTGGAGGTGGTGGCAGTATGAGCAGGCCACTGAGTGACACAATGAACAAGTCTGAAGGTGGAGGCAGCATGAGGAGACCACAGAGCGGCACAATGACAGAGTCTGGAGGTGGCAGCATCAATAGGAGACCACAGAGCAGCACAATGTCAGAGTCTGGAGGTGGCGGCAATATGAGGAGGCCACCGAGTGGTACAATGAACTAGTCTGTAGGTGGCGGCAGCATGAGGATACTACAGAGCTGCACAATGACAGAGATTGGAGGTGGCAGCAGCATGAGGAGACCACAGAGTGGCACAATGACAGAGTCTGGAGGTGGCAGCAGCATGTGGAGACCACAGAGCGGCACAATGACAGAGTCTGGAGGTGGCAGCAGCATGAGGAGACCACAGAGTGGCACAATGACAGAGTTTTGAGGAGGCAGCAGCATGAGGAGACCACAGAGCGGAAACATGATCGAGTCTGGAGGTTGCAGCAGCATGAGGAGACCACAGAGTGGCAAGGTGACATAGTGTGGAGATGGCAGCAGCAGCAGGATACCACAGAGTGGCAAAGTGACATAGTTTGGAGATGGCAGCAGCAGGAGACCACAAAGTGACCCAGTAACAGAGTGGGGCAGTGGGTGGCAATACCAGTACCCGCTGACAAAGTTGCATGTTATAAGGAGCACTTGGCATCAGATGTGTGGCATCAGGTGAGTTGCAGCATCAAAGTAGTAGTGTAGACAGGTAGTCAGAAGAAACCGGTCTCTTCCATCAAAGTGTTGATGTGGCACCATGGATGATCTAGTCTGATGTATCAGGAATTGGTGGTTGGAAATCCTGGCTGATTCACACCTGATTCATCTTGCCAAAGGTCAGTCTCTGAACATTTTGTGTGGACAGGCGAGTTCTTCTTAGTGTAACTATGGCCCCCGCCGCACTAAACACCCACTCTGATGCCACAATACTGGCCTGCCAGAACAGCTTTTCTAGGGCCAACTCTGCTAGTTGCGGCCACAAATCCAGTTTGGCTACCCAGTAGTTGAGCGGATCTTCAATGTGGAGTGGCAGGGGGCTGTCCACGTATGTTACCACCTGCTGGTTCAGGTCCTACTCCAGGTCTACCTGCTGCTGGTGAGTAGTTTCTTCACTATGCGGGTGAAGAAAGCCACTCATCAGGAACTGTAGATTCAGGCTGCTGCTGATGGAGATGTTACTGCTCCTGCCACCCCACCCCTCCCCAGCAGCCATGGCAGTAGAAGGTGAGCACAGAGGGCCCCCCGGTCATACCTGCGAGAGCATGGACGACGGCGCAGATAGGCAGTAGCCAACTGACTACATAGGATGTCTATTAGTTCAGTTTGTCCTCTCTCACGGTGGGTGTAAAAAAGGCCCCCATTCTGGACTGGTAGCGAGGGTCCAACAAGGTGGAGAGCCAGAAGACATCTCTCTGCAAAATGGTGACAATTTGGCTGTCACTACGCAAGCAAGTGAGCATGCATCGGGCCATTTTTGCAAGTGACTCAGAGGGACTCCCTGCCTCCTATCTGCTTGCATCATCAAGAAATCGTTGATGGCCTTTCTCTGTTCGTATTGTCAGTCCAACATATGGAGGGTGGAATTCCAACGGGTGGAAAGTCGCATATCAGCCCATGTTGGGGGATGCCGTTCTGCCGCTACAACTCAGGGAGAGTATGCTTTGTGGTCTACAAGTGGCTGAAGTGCATGCAAAGTTTCCTGGCCATTTTTAGGATGTCTTGCAGATGGGTGGAAGACTTCAGGAACCGCTTGAGAATCAGATTAAACACTTGTGAAACGTGGGGTGCATAGCTCAGCCTTCCTTGCCACAGTTCCCACACCATGTTATTCCCGCTGTCGGCCTGAGAGCCAGGATTCGATTTCATGATGCATCACACGGTGAGGACACGGTGGAGGATGAGGAGGTAGAGGCGGACATTGTTGCAGGAACAACGGCGTGACAAAGTTGAGGCAGAAGCGGCGTGACCTGGCCAAGTTGCTGGTGTGGCTGTGCATCGTCTTCCACACAGTCTTCCTCCCTGACCTCCTGTTCGGTCTGCACACTGCAGAAAGACGCAGCAGTTGGCACTTGTGTTTCATCATCATCAGAGACGTGCGGACTGCAATGAGATGGTATTCCCATGTCCTCATCATCAGGAAACATCAGTGGTTGTGCATCAGTGCATTCTATGTCTTCCACCACTGGGGAAGGGCTAGGTGGATTCCCTTGGGAAACCCTGCCAGCAGAGTCTTCAAACAGCATAAGAGACTGCTGCATAACTTGAGGCTCAGACAGTTTCCCTGATATGCATGGGGGTGATGTGACAGACTGATGGGCTTGGTTTTCAGGTGCCACCTGTGCGCTTTCTGCAGAAGACTGGGTGGGAGATAATGTTGTGAACGTGCTGGATCCACTGTCGGCCACCCAATTGACTAGCGCCTGTACCAGCTCAGGCCTTACCATTCTTAGAACGGCATTGGGCCCCACCAAATATCGCTGTAAATTCTGGCGGGTACTGGAAGTTGGTTCACAAGGACGTGTGGCAGAGTGGCCACGTCCTCTCCCAGCACCAGAGGGTACACTAACACCACCACGACAGCGTCCGCGTCCCTTACTAGATGTTTCCTCATTGTTACCGTTCACCAAGCACCACAAGAAGAAAAAAAATATTTGGCCCAATGTATTGATTTCAAATTTAGGCCTTTTTTTACAGGCACCTAACGCTATCTGCATATTTATTTATGTAGCTTATTACACTAATCCAGGCACAGCAGTAACCACTGATTTAGCGGAATATCTCTTTTAGGGCTAGTATTTAGGCCCTTGATGAAAGGTATCCTTTTATGGACAGATTTACACTTGGCATGTAACAGCTAGAACACCAGATTCAGGGTTTTGCTATCTTGGCAAGTGAATCTCATCCCAGAACAAAATATACCCTTTTATAGACAGATTAACACTTGGCCTGCAACTGCTGGAACACCAGTTTCAGGGTATTGCTATTTTGGCAATGGAATTTCACCCCAGAACAAAATATACCCTGTTACGGACAGATTTAAACTAGGCCTGCAAGAGCTGGAACACCAGATTCAGGGTATTGCTATTTTGGCAATTGAATTTCACCCCAGAACAAGATATATAATTTGCAGGACACTATGAAACTTGGCCAGCCACAGCTGAAACCACTGATTTATGGTATTGCTATTTTAGCAATTGAATTTTACCACAGAACAAAATATATGTTTTTGCGGACACTATTATAGTTTGCCAGCCACAGCTGTGACACCAGATTTATGGTATTGCTATTTTGGCAATTGAATTTCACCCCAGAAAAAAATATATGTTTTGGCGGACACTATTATAGTTTGCCAGCCAGTGCTGGGACACCAGATTTAGGGGATTGCTATTTTGGCAATTGAATTTCACCACAGATCAAAATATATAATTTGCAGGACACTATAAAAATTGGCCAGCCACAGCTGAATCCACTGATTTATGGTATTGCTATTTTGGCAATTGAATTTCACCCCAGAACAAAATATACCCTGTTACGGACAGATTTAAACTAGGCCTGCAACAGCTGGAACACCAGATTCAGGGTATTGCTATTTTGCCAATTGAATTTAACCCCAGAACAAAATATATAATTTGCAGGACACTATGAAACTTTGCCAGCCACAGCTGAAACCACTGATTTATGGTATTGCTATTTTGGCAATTGAATTTCACCCCAGAAAAAAATATATGTTTTGGCGGACACTATTATAGTTTGCCAACCAGTGCTGGGACACCAGATTTAGGGGATTGCTATTTTGGCAATTGAATTTCACCCCAGAACAAAATATATGTTTTGGTGGACACTATTATAGTTTGCCAGCCAGTGCTGGGACACCACTGATTTAGAGGTATTGCTATTTTGGCAATTGAATTTCACCCCAGATCAAAATATATAATTTGCAGGACACTATGAAACTTGGCCAGCCACAGATGAAACCTCTGATTTACGGTATTGATTTTTTGGCAATTGAATTTCATCCAGCACAAAATATATGTTTTGGCGGACACTATTATAGTTTGCCAGCCAGAGCTGGGACACCAGATTTAGGGGATTGCTATTTTGGCAATTGAATTTCACCCCAGAACAAAATATATGTTTTGGCGGACACTATTATAGTTTGCCAGCCAGTGCTGGGACACTAGATTTATGGTATTGCTATTTTGGCAATTAAATTTCACCACAGAACAAAATATATGTTTTGGCGGACACTATTAAGCTTGGCCAGCCACAGCTGTGACACTAGATTTAGGTATTGCACAGGCGAGTTTTCCGCGCGGGTGCAATGCGTGAGGAGGGCGCATTGCACCCGCACTGAATCCTGACCCATTCAGTTCTATGGGGCTGTGCACATGAGCGGTGATTTTCACGCATCACTTTTGCGTTGCGTGAAAATCGCAGCATGTTCTATATTCTGCGATTTTCACGCAGCGCCAGGCCCCATAGAAGTGAATGGGGATGCGGGAAAATCGCAAGCATCCGCAATCATGTGCGGATGCGTTGCGATTTTCCGCATGGTTGCTAGGATCACGATCGGGATGGGGACCCGATCGTTATTATTTTCCTTTATAACATAGTTATAAGGGAAAATAATCGCATTCTAATTACAGAATGCAATGTTCCCGGGCTTTAAAGGGTTAAAAATAATAAAGAGTTAACTTACCTTCTCCCATTGTGCGCGCAGAGCCCCAGAACGTCGTCTCTCTTGATAGTTTGGCTGCTTGAGGACCTGTGGTGACGTCACAGGGTCACATGGTCCAATCATAGAAGCATTTGAGTGGACCATGTGACCCATGTGATCCTGTGACATCACGGCAGGTCCTTCATCGAACATCTGTTGTTCGATGAAGGACCTGCCGTGATGTCACAGAGATCACATGGATCACATGGTCACTCAAATGCTTCTATGATGGACCATGTGACCCTGTGGCATCAGCCACAGCATGAAACGTCAGATTCTGACGGCTGTCTGATGTTAGAAGGCAAGTTAACTCTTATCGGCTACAACCCTATAGCTTGCGGAACTATTGCATTCTGTAGTTAGAGCTGCGGTATTTTCCTTATAACTATGTTATAAAGGAAAATAATTACACATACAGAATACTCATCCCGAAACCAGACTTCAGTGATGAAGTCTGACTTGGTCTGGGTACAAGCATGCAGATTTTTCACGCGTCGTGCTCAACTGGCACTCAAGCGTTAGCACACGCGGAAAAATCGCGGCGTTCTCGCAGCGCACCACATCTTATCCGGGCGTCAAACATGACGCCCGTGTGCACGAGGCCTTAGGGGATTGCTATTTTGGCAATTGAATTTCACCGCAGAACAAAATATATGTTTTGGCGGACACTATTATAGTTTGCCAGCCAGTGCTGGGACACTAGATTTATGGTATTGCTATTTTGGCAATTAAATTTCACCACGGAACAAAATATATGTTTTGGCGGACACTATTATAGTTTGCCAGCCACAGCTGTGACACCAGATTTAGGGGATTGCTATTTTGGCAATTGAATTTCATTCCAGAACAAAATATATAATTTGTAGTACACTATGAAACTTGGCCAGCCACAGCTGAAACCACTGATTTATAGTATTGCTATTTTGGCAATTGATTGATGGACTTGGTGGCAGCTTGTTCTGGTGCACCACAAGTCACAAAATGGCCGCTGATCACCCCAGAAAAAAGTGACAGAAAAACGCTCTGTGCAGCCTAAAAACCAGTGAACAAGTAACTAGCAGAAGTTGAATGATTCATAGCTGTAGATCGATCACTTCATTAGGTGCTTTTGCTGACATTTCCCTGCCTAATCTCGCCATCACAGCAGCTCCGTCCTCTCCCTACACTAATCAGAGCAGTGTGACGTGTGGCGCTACGTGACTCCAGCTTAAATAGAGGCTGGGTCACATGCTGCACTTGGCCAATCACAGCGATGCCATTAGTAGGCATGGCTGTGATGGGCTCTTAGGGAAAAAGTAAAACCCTAGCTGATTGGCTGCTGGGCAGCCCTTCATAAAGCGGGAAGAAATTGCCGAACAACGAACCCGAACCCGAACTTTTTGAAAATGTTCGGGTCCGTGTCCCGAACACACCAAAATTCGGTACAAACCCGAACTATTCTCGAACTGTTTGCTCAACACTACTCGCAACACAATCTCCCGTGCCACTCTCCTTATCACTGCTTGCCCGCCTAGAGGAGGAGGCGGCGGATGTCTCCTCCACATCCTGGCTGGGTAGTAGCTGCCCTCTGTCCTCAAATAGCTCTTACTTGCTGAAAACTGAAACGGAGCAAAAAGCATGTAGAAGGACTCACAGTGAGGAAACAGAAAAGGCCAGAGGCAGGTTGAGGACAGGTGAGGGCACAGGGCCTGCTTCCTGGCCATGCCAACTAAGGGTTGTGTCTGACGAACCCACAGTTTTTTTTGGGGGTGTCTGATATCACTAGGAATGATGTTGATGACTGAGTTTAACAATCAAGAACCGTTGGGTTGCTGGTCAATACACGACCTCTAGATGACACCGAGAGCTCAGGCCTCTCACTGCGACTACTACTGCCTCGTACTACTACTTCGAGCATCATTCGTACCGAATTTTGGGGTGTCCGGGACACGGACCCGAACATTTTCAAAAAAGTTCGGGTTCGGGTTCGTTGTTCATCGATTAATTTCCGCTTTCTGAAGGGCTGCACAGCAGCCAATCAGCTAGCGTTTTACTTCTTGCCCTAAGAGCCCATCACAGCCATGCCTACTAATGGCATGTCTGTGATTGGCCAAGTGCAGCATGTGACCCAGCCTCTATTTAAGCTGGAGTCACGTAGTGCCGCACGTCACACTGCTCTGATTAGTGTAGGGAGAGGACGCAGCTTCTGTCAGGGCGAGATTAGGCAGGGTAAAGTCAGCAACAGCACCTAATGAAGTGATCGATCTACAGCTGTTAATGATTGAACTTCTGCTAGTTACTTGCTCACTGGTTTTTAGGCTGCACAGAGCGTTTTTCTGTCACTTATTTTCTGGGTTGAACGGCGGCCATTTTGTGACTTGTGGTGCACCAAAACAAGCTGCCACCAAGTCCATCAATCCCAGTTTTTTTTTTTGCTATATCCTACATCAGGGGCTTGGCTATGCTAATTGTCACCCCTAGAAACTCAGGATAGCAATTTCTATATTTTATTAAGGGGTTAAATTCAATTGCCAAAATAACAATACCCTAAATCTGGTGTTCCAGCTTTGGCTAGACAAGTATAATACTGTCTGCTGTCTGGCAAAGGATAGATTATTTTCTGTGGTGAAATTCAATTGCCAAAATAGCAATACCCTGAATCTGGTGTCCCAGATGTTGCAGGCAAAGTTTCATAGTGTCCGCCAAAACATATATTTTGTTCTGGGGTGAAATTAATTTGCCAAAATAGCAATACCCTGAATCTGGTGTTCCAGCTGTTGCAGGCCAGGTTTTATAGTGTCCGCCAAAACATATATTTTGTTCTGGAGCGAAATTAATCTGTTAAAATAGCAATACCCTGAATCTAGTGTCCCAGCTGTTGCAGGCCAGGTTTTATAGTGTCCGCCAAAACATATATTTTGTTCTGGGGTGAAATTAATTTGCCAAAATAGCAATACCCTGAATCTGGTGTCCCAGCTGTTGCAGGCCAGGTTTCATAGTGTCCGCCAAAACATATATTTTGTTCTGGGGTGAAATTAATCTGCCAAAATAGCAATACCCTGAATCTGGTGTCCCAGCTGTTGCAGGCCAGGTTTCATAGTGTCCGCCAAAACATATATTTTGTTCTGGGGAGTAATTCACTTGCCAAAATAGCAATACCCTGAATCTGGTGTCCCAGCTGTTGCAGGCCAGGTTTCATAGTGTCCGCCAAAACATATATTTTGTTCTGGGGCTAAATTAATCTGTTAAAATAGCAATACCCTGAATCTAGTGTCCCAGCTGTTGCAGGCCAGGTTTTATAGTGTCCACCAAAACATAAATTTTGTTCTGGGGTGAAATTAATTTGCCAAAATAGCAATTCCCTGAATCTGGTGTCCCAGCTGTTGCAGGCCAGGTTTCATAGTGTCCGCCAAAACATATATTTTGTTCTGGGGTGAAATTCAATTGCCAAAATAGCAATACCCTGAATCTGGTGTCCCAGCTGTTTCAGGCCAGGTTTCATAGTGTCCGCCAAAACATATATTTTGTTCTGGGGTGTAATTCACTTGCCAAAATAGCAATACCCTGAATCTGGTGTCCAAGCTGTTGCAGGCCAGGTTTCATAGTGTCCGCCAAAACATATATTTTGTTCTGGGGAGTAATTCACTTGCCAAAATAGCAATACCCTGAATCTGGTGTCCCAGCTGTTGCAGGCCAGGTTTCATAGTGTCCGCCAAAACATATTTTTTGTTATGGGGTGAAATTCATTTGCCAAAATAGCAATACCCTGAATCTGGTGTCCCAGCTGTTGCAGGCCAGGTTTTATAGTGTCCGCCAAAACATATATTTTGTTCTGGGGTGTAATTCACTTGCCAAAATAGCAATACCCTGAATCTGGTCTCCCAACTGTTGCAAGCCAGGTTTCATAGTGTCCGCCAAAACATATATTTTGTTCTGGGGTGAAATTAATCTGCCAAAATAGCAATACCCTGAATCTGGTGTCCCAGCTGTTGCAGGCCAGGTTTCATAGTGTCCGCCAAAACATATATTTTGTTCTGGGGTGTAATTCACTTGCCAAAATAGCAATACCCTGAATCTGGTGTCCCAGCTGTTGCAGGCCAGGTTTCATAGTGTCCGCCAAAACATATATTTTGTTCTGGGGTGAAATTAATTTGCCAAAATAGCAATACCCTGAATCTGGTGTCCCAGCTGTTGCAGGCCAGGTTTCATAGTGTCCGCCAAAACATATATTTTGTTCTGGGGTGAAATTAATTTGCCAAAATAGCAATACCCTGAATCTGGTGTCCCAGCTGTTTGCAGGCCAGGTTTCATAGTGTCCGCTAAAACATATATTTTGTTCTGGGGTGAAATTAATTTGCCAAAATAGCAATACCCTGAATCTGGTGTCCCAGCTGTTGCAGGCCAGGTTTCATAGTGTCCGCCAAAACATATATTTTGTTCTGGGGTGAAATTCACTTGCCAAAATAGCAATACCCTGAATCTGGTGTCCCAGCTGTTGCAGGCCAGGTTTCATAGTGTCCGCCAAAACATATTTTTGTTCTGGGGTGAAATTAATTTGCCAAAATAGCAATACCCTGAATCTGGTGTCCCAGCTGTTGCAGGCCAGGTTTCATAGTGTCCGCCAAAACATATATTTTGTTCTGGGGTGAAATTCACTTGCCAAAATAGCAATACCCTGAATCTGGTGTCCCAGCTGTTGCAAGCCAGGTTTCATAGTGTCCGCCAAAACATATATTTTGTTCTGGGGTGAAATTAATTTGCCAAAATAGCAATACCCTGAATCTGGTGTCCCAGCTGTTGCAGGCCAGGTTTTATAGTGTCCGCCAAAACATATATTTTGTTCTGGGGTGTAATTCACTTGCCAAAATAGCAATACCCTGAATCTGGTGTTGCAGCTGTTGCAGGCCAGGTTTCATAGTGTCCTCCAAAACATATTTTTTGTTATGGGGTGAAATTAATTTGCCAAAATAGCAATACCCTGAATCTGGTGTCCCAGCTGTTGCAGGCCAGGTTTCATAGTGTCCGCCAAAACATATATTTTGTTCTGGGGTGAAATTAATTTGCCAAAATAGCAATTCCCTGAATCTGGTGTCCCAGCTGTTGCAGGCCAGGTTTCATAGTGTCCGCTAAAACATATATTTTGTTCTGGGGTGAAATTAATTTGCCAAAATAGCAATACCCTGAATCTGGTGTCCCAGCTGTTGCAGGCCAGGTTTCATAGTGTCCGCCAAAACATATATTTTGTTCTGGGGTGAAATTAATTTGCCAAAATAGCAATACCCTGAATCTGGTGTCCATAAAAGAATACCTTTCATCCAGGGTCTAAATTCTAGCCCTAAAATAGATATTCCCCTAAATCAGTGGTTACTGCTGTGCCTGGATTAGTGTAATACGCTACATAAACAAATAGGCAGATAGTGTTAGGTGCCTGTAAAAAAAGGCCTGAATTTGAAATCAATACATTGGGCCAAATATTTTTTTTCTTAATGTGGTGCTTGGTGAACGGTAACAATGATGAAAACATCTAGTAAGGGACGCGAATGCGGTCGTGGTGGTGTTAGTGTACCCTCTGGTGCTGGGAGAGGACGTGGCCATTCTGCCACAGCCACACATCCTAGTGAACCAACTACCTCAGGTTCCAGTACCCGCCAGAATTTACAGCGATATTTGGTGGGGCCCAATGCCGTTCTAAGGATGGTAAGGCCTGAGCTGGTACAGTCGCTAGTCAATTGGGTGGCCGACAGTGGATCCAGCATGTTCACAACATTATCTCCCACCCAGTCTTCTGCAGAAAGCTCACAGGTGGCACCTGAAAACCAAGCCCATCAGTCTGTCACATCACCCCCATGCATATCAGGGAAACTGTCAGAGCCTCAAGTTATGCAGCAGTCTCTCATGCTGTTTGAAGACTCTGCTGGCAGGGTTTCCCAAGGGAATCCACCTAGCCCTTCCCCAGTGGTGGAAGACATAGAATGCACTGATGCACAACCACTGATGTTTCCTGATGATGAGGACATGGGGATACCACCTCATCGGAGTCCGCACGTCTCTGATGATGACAAAACACAGGTGCCAACTGCTGCGTCTTTCTGAAGTGTGCAGACCGAACAGGAGGTCAGGGAGGAAGACTGTGTGGAAGGCGATGCAGGGAGACGATGAGGTCCTAGACCCCACATGGGATGAAGGTCGTGCCACTGACTTTCATAGTTCAGAGGAAGAGGCAGTGGTGAGACCGGAGCCAACAGCGTAGCAAAAGGGAGCAGGGGGCAAAAGCAGACCAGCCGCCGCCAAGAGAGTTCGCCTGCTACTGGCCACCGCCACCAGGAACCGAGCACCCCAAAGGCAGCTTCAAGGAGTTCCCTGGCATGGCACTTCTTTAAACAATTTGCTAACGACAAGACCGAGTGGTTTGCACGCTGTGCCATCAGATCCTGAAGCGATGCATTAGCGTTCTGAACCTTAGCACAACCTGCATGACCAGGCATCTACATGCAAAGCATGAACTGCAGTGGAGTAAACACCTTAAAAGCAAAGAACTCACTCTGGCTCCCCTGCTCTCTCTTCTGCTGCTGCCTCGGCCTCTTCCTCCGCCTCGGGAGGAACGTTGGCACCTGCCGCCCACCAAACAGAGGAGGGTGCCACCGACACCACCACCTGCGTCACCAAGCATCTCCACCATGTCACACGTCAGCGTTCAGCTCTCCATCTCACAAACCTTGGAGAGAAAGCGTAAATTCCCACCTAGCCAACCTCGAGCCCTGGGCCTGAATGCCAGCATTTCTAAACTACTGGCCTTTGAAATGCTGTCATTCAGGCTGAGTGGACATAGACAGCTTCAAACAGCTGATGTCAATGGCTGTCCCACAGTATGTTGTTCCCAGCCGCCACTACTTCTCCAAGACAGCCGTGCCTTCACTGCACAACCAAGTATCCGATAAAATCAAGTGTGCACTGCACAGCGCCATCTGTGGCAAGGTCCACCTAACCACGAATACGTGGACCAGTAAGCACGGCCAGGGACGCTATATCTCCCCTAACTGCACACTGGGTAAATGTAGTGGCGGCTGGGCCCCAGGCGAAGAGTTCCTTGGCGCCACGTCCTTCCGCCGCCAAGGATCGCAGGGCATCATTCTTTGCCTCCTGTAGCCTCCTCCTCCTACTACGGCTTCCTCCAGCTCATCCAGTCAGCCACACACTTTCACGACCAACTTCCAGCACAGCCCGGGGTAGACGTCAGCAGGCCATTCTGAAACTCATATGCTTGGGCAGGCCCATTTGTGTGGCAGGGTATTGAACAACAGAACGGCGAGTGGTTTCTGACGGTGGGCCTCAAGCTCGGCCTGGTGGTGTGCGATAATGGGCGAAATCTCGTCGCAGCTCTGGGACTAGCCGGTTTGAGCGCACATCCCTTGCCTGGCGCATGTGCTGAATTTGGTGTTGCAGAAGTTCATTCACAACTACCCCGACATGCCAGAGCTGCTGCATAAAGTGCGGGCTGTCTGTGCGCGCTTCGAGCGTTCACATCCTGCCGCTGCTCGCCTGTGTGCGCTACAGCGGAACTCGACCTTCGCGCTCACCGCCTCATATGCGATGTGCCCACCAGGTAGAACTCCACCTTGCACATGCTGGAGAGACTGTGCGAGCAGCAGCAGGCCATAGTGGAGTTTCAGCTGCAGCTACACACGCGTCAGTCGCACTTGCGGAACAGCACCACTTCACCAACAATGATTGGGCCTCCATGCGAGACCTGTGTGCCCTGTTGCGCTGTTACGAGTACTCTACCAACATGGCCAGTGGCGATGACACCGTTATCAGCGTCACAATACCATTTCTATGTCTCCTTGAGAAAACGCTTAGTGCGATGATGGAAGAGGAGGTGGCCCAGAAGGAGGAGGATGAGGGGTCATTTTTAGCACTTTCAGGCCAGTCTGTTAGAAGTGGCTCAGAGGGAGGTTTTTTGCAACAGCAGAGGCCAGGTACAAATGTGGCCAGCCAGGGCCCACTACTGGAGGACGAGGAGGATGAGGAGGAGGTGGAGGAGGATGAGGATGAAGCAGGTTCACAGCGGGATGGCACCCGACACAGCTCAGGCCCATCACTGGTGCGTGGCTGGGGGGATGCGGAGCACAATAACGATACGCCTCCCACAGAGGACAGCTTGTCCTTACCTCTGGGGAGCCTGGCACACATGAGCGACTACATGCTGCAGTGCCTGCGCAACGACAGCAGAGTTGCCCACATTTTAACGTTTGCGGACTACTGGGTTGCCACCCTGCTGGATCCCCGGTACAAAGACAATGTGCCCACCTTACTTCCTGCACTGGAGCGTGATAGGAAGATGCGCGAGTACAAGCGCACGCTGGTAGAGGCGCTCCTGAGAGCATTCCCAAATGTCACAGGGGAACAGGTGGAAGCCAAAGGCGAAGGCAGAGGAGGAGCAAGAGGTCGCCAACGCAGCTGTGTCTCGGCCAGCTCCTCTGAGGGCAGGGTTAGCATGGCAGAAATGTGGAAAAGTTTTGTCTCCACGCCACAGCTAACTGCACCACCACCTGATACGGAACGTGTTAGCAGAAGGCAACATTTCACTAACATGGTTGAACAGTGCGTCTGCACACCGCCCCACGTACTGACTGATGGATTCGGCCCCATTCAACTTCTGGGTCTCCAAATTGTCCACGCTGCCAGAGTTAGCATTTTATGCCTTGGATGTGCTGGCCTGCCCGGCGACCAGCGTTTGTCTGAACGTGTATTCAGCATGGCAGGGCGTCGTACTGACAAGCGCAGCCGCCTGTCCACAGCCAACGTGGACAAGCTGACGTTCATAAAAATAAACCAGGCATGGATCCCACAGACCTGTCCCTCCCTATTGTGCAAAATAGACATTTATAACTGCCTCCCCCTCAACCATGTATTCTTGTACTCCGGGGCACTTCTTTATTGAATCCTCATTTTTTAACTTTACCATGATCTTGCAGGTGCAACCCAAAGTTGAATGAACCTCTCCTCTGTCTGGAGTGCTGGGGCGAAATAACTGAGTGGCCTTCTCCAGTGGTGGGTGATATGACGCATGATTCCTTGATGTGTTACCTGTATCCTCGGTCTGGGTGCTGGGCCAAAATAACTGAGAGTGGCCTTCTCCGGTGGTGTTTGATATGATGCATGATTCCTTGCTGTGGGACCTCTCTCCTCTGTCTGGGTGCTGGGCCGAAATAACTGAGAGTGGCCTTCTCCAGTGGTGGTTGATATGACGCATGATTCCTTGCTGTGGGACCTCTCTCCTCTGTCTGGGTGCTGGGCCGAAATAACTGAGAGTGGCCTTCTCCGGTGGTTGGTTGATATGACGCATGATTCCTTGCTGTGGGACCTCTCTCCGCTGTCTGGGTGCTGGGCCGAAATAACTGAGAGTGGCCTTCTCCGGTGGATGGTTGATATGACGCATGATTCCTTGCCGTGGGACCTCTCTCCTCTGTCTGGGTGCTGTGCTGAAATAACTGAGAGTGGCCTTCTCCGGTGGTGGTTGATATGACGCATGACTCCTTGCTGTGGGACCTCTCTCCTCTGTCTCGGTGGTAGGGCGAAATAACTGAGAGTGGCCTTCTCCAGTGGTGGGTGATATGACGCATGATTCCTTGCTCTGGGACCTCTCTCCTCTGTCTGGGTGCTGGGCCGAAATAACTGAGAGTGGCCTTCTCCGGTGGTGGTTGATATGACGCATGATTCCTTGCTGTGGGACCTCTCTCCTCTGTCTGGGTGCTGGGCGAAATAACTGAAAGTGGCCTTCTCCAGTGTTGAGTGATATGACGAATGATTCCTTGCAGTGGGACCTCTCTCCAATTGATATTGGTTAAATTTTATTTATTTAATTTATTTTAATTCATTTCCCTATCCACATTTGTTTGCAGGGGATTTACCTACATTTTCGCTGCCTTTGGCAGCCCTCTAACCCGTTCCTGGACTATTTTACAGCTTTTTTAGTGCCTAAAAGTTCGGGTCCCCGTTGACTTCAATGGGGTTCGGGTTTGGGATAAAATTCGGGTCGAGTTCGGATCCTGAACCTGAACATTTTCTCGGAAGTTCGGCCGAACTTCTCGAACCCGAACATCCAGGTGTTTCGCTCATCTCTAGCCACGACCCCTTACTCTGCTGCGACCTCTGCTTGCGGCCACTCTGCCACTCCTCTGTGCATATCCTGGCACTTCTCTGCCTGACATACTTGTTGCTGAACTATGCAAATTAAACCAAAATTAAAAACACCCCTTAAAGCGACGAATATATTTTCTTTGTGTACTGAAATAGGCCACTTTTCTTCTTGCTATAAAATACATAAAGTACTGAAATACGGCCCTCTACGCTTTCACTAGAAATAACTGCAGCAGTGAACTAAGAATATATATTTCTTGTTGGACTGAATTAGGTCACTATACGCTTTGACCATAAAAAAAAATTAAAGAGTGAAGTGCGTATATATATTTCTTGAAGTACTGAAATACGCCCCTATACGCTTTCAACAGAAATCACTGCAGCACCCGGAACTGGGAATATTTATTTCTTGTTGGACTGAATTAGGTCACTATACGCTTTAACCAGTAAACAATTAAGAGGGAAGTGCATATATATTTTTCTTGTCCTAATGAAATATGCCCATATACGCTTTCAACAGAGATAACTGCAGAAGTGACCAGAGAATATCTATTTCTTGTTGGATTGAAATAGGCCCCAATCACGCTTTCAACAGAAATAACTGCAACAGTGCAGTGCGTATATATTTTATTTTTTACTGAAATATGGCCCCTATACGCTTTTACCAGAATTACCTGCAGAAATGAGCTGAGAATATATATTTCTTGTTGGTCTGAAATAGGCCACTATACACTTTCACAAGAGATAACTGCAACAGTGCAGTGTGTATATATTTTTCTTTTTTTTTACTGAAATACGCCCTATATGCTTTCAACAGAAATAACTGCAATAGTGCAGTGCGTATATATTTTCTTGTTGCACTGAAATATGAAAACATCTAGTAAGGGACGCGAATGCGGTCGTGGTGGTGTTAGTGTACCCTCTGGTGCTGGGAGAGGACGTGGCCATTCTGCCACAGCCACACATCCTAGTGAACCAACTACCTCAGGTTCCAGTACCCGCCAGAATTTACAGCGATATTTGGTGGGGCCCAATGCCGTTCTAAGGATGGTAAGGCCTGAGCTGGTACAGTCGCTAGTCAATTGGGTGGCCGACAGTGGATCCAGCATGTTCACAACATTATCTCCCACCCAGTCTTCTGCAGAAAGCTCACAGGTGGCACCTGAAAACCAAGCCCATCAGTCTGTCACATCACCCCCATGCATATCAGGGAAACTGTCAGAGCCTCAAGTTATGCAGCAGTCTCTCATGCTGTTTGAAGACTCTGCTGGCAGGGTTTCCCAAGGGAATCCACCTAGCCCTTCCCCAGTGGTGGAAGACATAGAATGCACTGATGCACAACCACTGATGTTTCCTGATGATGAGGACATGGGGATACCACCTCATCGGAGTCCGCACGTCTCTGATGATGACAAAACACAGGTGCCAACTGCTGCGTCTTTCTGAAGTGTGCAGACCGAACAGGAGGTCAGGGAGGAAGACTGTGTGGAAGACGATGCAGGGGACGATGAGGTCCTAGACCCCACATGGGATGAAGGTCGTGCCACTGACTTTCATAGTTCAGAGGAAGAGGCAGTGGTAAGACCGAGCCAACAGCGTAGCAAAAGAGGGAGCAGGGGGCAAAAGCAGACCAGCCGTCGCCAAGAGAGTTCGCCTGCTACTGGCCACCGCCACCAGGAACCGAGCACCCCAAAGGCAGCTTCAAGGAGTTCCCTGGCATGGCACTTCTTTAAACAATTTGCTAACGACAAGACCGAGTGGTTTGCACGCTGTGCCATCAGATCCTGAAGCGATGCATTAACGTTCTGAACCTTAGCACAACCTGCATGACCAGGCATCTACATGCAAAGCATGAACTGCAGTGGAGTAAACACCTTAAAAGCAAAGAACTCACTCTGGCTCCCCCTGCTCTCTCTTCTGCTGCTGCCTCGGCCTCTTCCTCCGCCTCGGGAGGAACGTTGGCACCTGCCGCCCACCAAACAGAGGAGGTGCCACCGACACCACCACCTGCGTCACCAAGCATCTCCACCATGTCACACGTCAGCGTTCAGCTCTCCATCTCACAAACCTTGGAGAGAAAGCGTAAATTCCCACCTAGCCAACCTCGAGCCCTGGGCCTGAATGCCAGCATTTCTAAACTACTGGCCTTTGAAATGCTGTCATTCAGGCTGGTGGACATAGACAGCTTCAAACAGCTGATGTCAATGGCTGTCCCACAGTATGTTGTTCCCAGCCGCCACTACTTCTCCAAGACAGCCGTGCCTTCACTGCACAACCAAGTATCCGATAAAATCAAGTGTGCACTGCACAACTCCATCTGTGGCAAGGTCCACCTAACCACAGATACGTGGACCAGTAAGCACGGCCAGGGACGCTATATCTCCCTAACTGCTCACTGGGTAAATGTAGTGGCGGCTGGGCCGCAGGCAAAGAGTTCCTTGGCGCACGTCCTTCCGCCGCCAAGGATCGCAGGGCATCATTCTTTGCCTCCTGTAGCCTCCTCCTCCTACTCGGCTTCCTCCAGCTCATCCAGTCAGCCACACACTTTCACGACCAACTTCAGCACAGCCAGGGGTAAACGTCAGCAGGCCATTCTGAACCGCGCAGGATTTGTGGCAGGGTATTGAACAACAGAACGACGAGTGGTTTCTGACGGTGGGCCTCAAGCTCGGCCTGGTGGTGTGCGATAATGGGCGAAATCTCGTCGCAGCTCTGGGACTAGCCGGTTTGACGCACATCCCTTGCCTGGCGCATGTGCTGAATTTGGTGTTGCAGAAGTTCATTCACAACTACCCCGACATGCCAGAGCTGCTGCATAAAGTGCGGGCTGTCTGTGCGCGCTTCCGGCGTTCACATCCTGCCGCTGCTCGCCTGTGTGCGCTACAGCGGAACTTCGGCCTTCGCGCTCACCGCCTCATATGCGATGTGCCCACCAGGTAGAACTCCACCTTGCACATGCTGGAGAGACTGTGCGAGCAGCAGCAGGCCATAGTGGAGTTTCAGCTGCAGCACACACGCGTCAGTCGCACTGCGGAACAGCACCACTTCACCAACAATGATTGGGCCTCCATGCGAGACCTGTGTGCCCTGTTGCGCTGTTACGAGTACTCTACCAACATGGCCAGTGGCGATGACACCGTTATCAGCGTCACAATACCATTTCTATGTCTCCTTGAGAAAACGCTTAGTGCGATGATGGAAGAGGAGGTGGCCCAGAAGGAGGAGGATGAGGGGTCATTTTTAGCACTTTCAGGCCAGTCTGTTAGAAGTGGCTCAGAGGGAGGTTTTTTGCAACAGCAGAGGCCAGGTACAAATGTGGCCAGCCAGGGCCCACTACTGGAGGACGAGGAGGATGAGGAGGAGGTGGAGGAGGATGAGGATGAAGCAGGTTCACAGCGGGATGGCACCCGACACAGCTCAGGCCCATCACTGGTGCGTGGCTGGGGGATACGGAGCACGATAACGATACGCCTCCCACAGAGGACAGCTTGTCCTTACCTCTGGGGAGCCTGGCACACATGAGCGACTACATGCTGCAGTGCCTGCGCAACGACAGCAGAGTTGCCCACATTTTAACGCTTGCGGACTACTGGGTTGCCACCCTGCTGGATCCCCGGTACAAAGACAATGTGCCCACCTTACTTCCTGCACTGGAGCGTGATAGGAAGATGCGCGAGTACAAGCGCACGCTGGTAGAGGCGCTCCTGAGAGCATTCCCAAATGTCACAGGGGAACAGGTGGAAGCCAAAGGCGAAGGCAGAGGAGGAGCAAGAGGTCGCCAACGCAGCTGTGTCTCGGCCAGCTCCTCTGAGGGCAGGGTTAGCATGGCAGAAATGTGGAAAAGTTTTGTCTCCACGCCACAGCTAACTGCACCACCACCTGATACGGAACGTGTTAGCAGAAGGCAACATTTCACTAACATGGTTGAACAGTACGTCTGCACACCGCCCCACGTACTGACTGATGGTTCGGCCCCATTCAACTTCTGGGTCTCCAAATTGTCCACGCTGCCAGAGTTAGCATTTTATGCCTTGGATGTGCTGGCCTGCCCGGCGGCCAGCGTTTTGTCTGAACGTGTATTCAGCATGGCAGGGGGCGTCATTACTGACAAACGCAGCCGCCTGTCCACAGCCAACGTGGACAAGCTGACGTTCATAAAAATGAACCAGGCATGGATCCCACAAGACCTGTCCCTCCCTTGTGCAAAATAGACATTTATAACTGCCTCCCCCTCAACCATGTATTCTTGTACTCCGGGGCACTTCTTTATTGAATCCTCATTTTTTTAACTTTACCATGATCTTGCAGGGCAACCCAAAGTTGAATGAACCTCTCCTCTGTCTGGGTGCTGGGGCCGAAATAACTGAGTGGCCTTCTCCAGTGGTGGGTGATATGACGCATGATTCCTTGATGTGTTACCTGTATCCTCGGTCTGGGTGCTGGGCCAAAATAACTGAGAGTGGCCTTCCCCGGTGGTGTTTGATATGATGCATGATTCCTTGCTGTGGGACCTCTCTCCTCTGTCTGGGTGCTGGGCCGAAATAACTGAGAGTGGCCTTCTCCAGTGGTGGTTGATATGACGCATGATTCCTTGCTGTGGGACCTCTCTCCTCTGTCTGGGTGCTGGGCCGAAATAACTGAGAGTGGCCTTCTCCGGTGGTGGTTGATATGACGCATGATTCCTTGCTGTGGGACCTCTCTCCGCTGTCTGGGTGCTAAGCGAAATAACTGAGAGTGGCCTTCTCCGGTGGTGGTTGATATGACGCATGATTCCTTGCCGTGGGACCTCTCTCCTCTGTCTGGGTGCTGTGCTGAAATAACTGAGAGTGGCCTTCTCCGGTGGTGGTTGATATGACGCATGACTCCTTGCTGTGGGACCTCTCTCCTCTGTCTCGGTGGTAGGGCCGAAATAACTGAGAGTGGCCTTCTCCAGTGGTGGGTGATATGACGCATGATTCCTTGCTCTGGGACCTCTCTCTCTGTCTGGGTGCTGGGCCGAAATAACTGAGAGTGGCCTTCTCCGGTGGTGGTTGATATGACGCATGATTCCTTGCTGTGGGACCTCTCTCCTCTGTCTGGGTGCTGGGCCGAAATAACTGAAAGTGGCCTTCTCCAGTGTTGAGTGATATGACGAATGATTCCTTGCAGTGGGACCTCTCTCCAATTGATATTGGTTAAATTTTATTTATTTAATTTATTTTAATTCATTTCCCTATCCACATTTGTTTGCAGGGGATTTACCTACATTTTGCTGCCTTTGGCAGCCCTCTAGCCCGTTCCTGGACTATTTTACAGCTTTTTTAGTGCCTAAAAGTTCGGGTCCCCGTTGACTTCAATGGGGTTCGGGTTTGGGATAAAATTCGGGTCGAGTTCGGATCCTGAACCTGAACATTTTCGGGAAGTTCGGCCGAACTTCTCGAACCCGAACATCCAGGTGTTTGCTCATCTCTAGCCACGACCCCTTACTCTGCTGCGACCTCTGCTTGCGGCCACTCTGCCACTCCTCTGTGCATATCCTGGCACTTCTCTGCCTGACATACTTGTTGCTGAACTATGCAAATTAAACCAAAATTAAAACACCCCTTAAAGCGACGAATATATTTTTCTTTGTGTACTGAAATAGGCCACTTTTCTTCTTGCTATAAAATACATAAAGTACTGAAATACGGCCCTCTACGCTTTCACTAGAAATAACTGCAGCAGTGAACTAAGAATATATATTTCTTGTTGGACTGAATTAGGTCACTATACGCTTTGACCATAAAAAAAAATTAAAGAGTGAAGTACGTATATATATTTCTTGAAGTACTGAAATACGCCCCTATACGCTTTCAACAGAAATCACTGCAGCACCGAACTGGGAATATTTATTTCTTGTTGGACTGAATTAGGTCACTATACGCTTTAACCAGTAAACAATTAAAGAGGGAAGTGCATATATATTTTTCTTGTCCTAATGAAATATGCCCATATACGCTTTCAACAGAGATAACTGCAGAAGTGACCAGAGAATATCTATTTCTTGTTGGATTGAAATAGGCCCCAATACGCTTTCAACAGAAATAACTGCAACAGTGCAGTGCGTATATATTTTTATTTTTTTACTGAAATATGGCCCTATACGCTTTTACCAGAATTACCTGCAGAAATGAGCTGAGAATATATATTTCTTGTTGGTCTGAAATAGGCCACTATACACTTTCACAAGAGATAACTGCAACAGTGCAGTGTGTATATATTTTTCTTTTTTTTTACTGAAATACGCCCCTATATGCTTTCAACAGAAATAACTGCAATAGTGCAGTGCGTATATATTTTTCTTGTTGCACTGAAATACGCCCCTGTACACTTTCACAAGTAATTACTGCAGCAGTGCGTATATATTTTTCTGTTTTACTGAAATACACCCCTATACGCTTTCAACTGAAATAACTGCAGAAGTGAAATGCGTATATATTTTCCTTGTAGTACTGAATAAGATACTAAGATATCAACCACTAAAGGCTTTTCAACATAACCCTTGCAGCCCAATAACAAAAAGCTGGAATGTCAGAGCTGTCTAATGACTATTTGGATCCCCAAATAATATTTCCCTGCACTTCTTAATAACTTTCCTATTAATGTCCCTAGCGCCTTCTGACTTCTCTCCCTGCACTAAGATGCTGTGAAATGATTCCTCCCCATCCTTTCCCTGCACTTGTAAATCACTTTCCTATCAATGTCACTAGCGCCTTCGGACGTCTCTCACTGCACTAAGATGCTGTGAAATGATTCCTTCCCATCTTTTTTCCACAATAGTTTTTCCATTTGCTGTCCCTAGGGCCTTCACATGTCTGTCCCTGCACTCTGAACGCTGGAAAATGTCTGACTGTAAGATGGCCACCGTATTTATAGGGCTGTGACATCACAGGGCTGGCTGGCTGCTGAATGGCTGCATGCTAGCATGTCAATCTGGGTGATCCTGCCTTCCCAGAGGTCCTTGCCCCATGTCCTCAGTCCGCACATTTGTAGCCAACTAGCCACTATTATAGGAAAATTGCAATTTGTTACCACGAATCGCGAGGAAATTCACATTCGTTGCAAATCAAATTTGTCCTGAAAATTCCATAAATTTTCATGAACATTTAAACAAATTCCATCCCACCATAAATCTGACTCTCAACTATTCATACACAGAAATCAGCTTTTAGGACACCACCATAGAACTTCAAGATGGCTCAATACAGATATCTCTGTATTGAAAACCTATCGATCGGCCTTCATACCTCAAATGGGACAGCTTCCACCCCAAACATATTAAAAAGTCCATCATCTATAGTCAAGCCATCAGATATAACCCAATCTGTTCCAGCTTATCAGACAGGGATGAGCATTTACAATATCAGAAAAGGACATTTTTACAACAGGGCTATCATCCTGCTTCAATTGACGATCAGATCACAAGAGCCACCAAGATCCCCAGAAGTCAACTTCTCCAATACAATGAAAAGAAACAGAACCAGTGTGTACCTCTGGTTGTGACCTACAACACACAACTAGAGGTACTGAGGAAAACTGCCAAAAAATTACATCATGTCCTACGTAAGGATGATCGACTAAAAACAATCTTCCCAGATACCCCCTTACTAGCTTACCGATAACCTCCAAATCTAAGGAATATTCTTATCAGATCAAGTTCAAGGCCCTGTAATATAAGAAGATGCAAAACCTGTTCCCATTTAATGACTAGTGATGAGCGGGAGGTGCCATATACGATTTTGCGATATTTCGCGAATATTCGATTGAGTATTCGTCATATATTCGTCGAAATCGAATATTTGTCATTATTCTATTTATCGCGAATAATATGCGATTTAATATTCGCATATTGCGAATTGAACTTTGAACGGGGTATAAAGGCAACTTTACTATTGTTTGGCTTGCTAGAATTAGCGAATATAGAGAATATAGCCCTATATTCGTATTCTTCATATTCGCTATTTCTTCCCAGCCAAGTAAACTTGCCTATACACAGCTCTAAGTTAGATGCGCAATGTGACTAATATTACTTAAAATTCTCTGATTATGCATCCAACTTTGTTGTTGTGGTTCCTACAAACTTCCTGAGGTATTTTTTAAATGGGTCTCCGAAGAGAAATCCTTGGGCCTCCTTCCCTGACTCCGTTAGGAACATATTAGTTAGTTTGGGCTCCATTTTCATTGAAATGGCCTTGTGTCGCTCAATAGCCAGCGACATGTTTGCATTTCCTGCCATGCAAATGGCTCTCTGGACCCAAACTCGGAGCGTCTCTGGGTCGACTCATTGTCCCTCTGCTTTGGCAGACTCTGCCAGATCAAATATTTTTGCTAGCGGCCCCAAGATCTTTAGTAATTTGTCTTGGCAGGCTCTTAGAGCCGAATTTAAGCCTCTCCGGGGACTAAACCCAAATTTAGATAGAAATTGGACCATCTTAAGGTCCACAATAGGCATTTTGCACACCTTGTTTGAGATAGCCGGACGTGGGCACTTGGCACGTAATTTATTCCGTGTCTCTCTACTAGGAGGTTTGCGGACCATGGTCTCCAAATAGCTGGCTACATGAGAAGCCGGGAGCCATTCTGCAGACCTAGGGTGGTGGAGGGAGTCCGGATCAAATAACGGGTCGCCCGCAGGGTCCGTAAGGGGAACAGGCGGACCCTGGTCAGCTGCAATGTCTCTGCCCTCCTCCTCGGAATCGCGTGGAGATTCCATCAAAGCCTCCTCCTCGAACTCTCTAAAAGAGATAGAATCGGACTCGGGTTGAAACCTGGTCGACTTCCATTGCCGTGCATGTTCTGCCTGGCGCGAACAGGCTTGTTTACCCATCATGGGATGGTACCAGGAAATCATTGTTATTAATTCTGGAGGCACCTGGAATTGGTGGCAGGTGGATTAAAGGCCAGACTAGAGGATGGGTTGGGAAGCAGGACCAGGAAAATGGAGTGTGTCAGCACAGATGACTAGAGATGTCCAGAACTATTCGCCGGCGAACAGTTCCCGGCAAACATAGCTTGTCCGCGTTCGCTGAGGCGGGCGAACATATGCGATGCTCGGTCCGCCCCCTATACATCATCATTGAGCAAACTTTGACCCAGTAACTCACAGTCAGTAGACACATTCCAGCCAATCAGAACCCTCCCTCCCACACCTTACCACCTCCTATAAAAAAGGCAGCCATTTTAGATTCAGTCTGAAGCTGCATGTTAGGGAGAGCAGGGAGACTGCAGCTGCTGCTGCGCTGATGATTCTGAATTCATAGGGAAAGCGTTAGCTAGGCCAGTGTTCTGTGTCCACAGACTCATCTGCTGTAAGGACAGCGTCACAGCACCCCAAAAAGCCCTTTTTAGGGCTACTACATTAGTCTGCTTTTATTTTTTTTTCTCCATATATATATTGCTGTTGCCTGGCCTACCTGTGTGTGAGGAGCTGCAGGCCCACAGACTGTGGTGTGCCCACTGCCAGTGCCCACCACTCATACCGTGTGGCACAGGACTTTGCATCAAAAAAAGGCATTACATTTTTACCCTTTAATCTAAGGTTAGTTGCCTGCCAGTGTGTGTCAGGCCCACTTCCACTGACTGTAGTGTGCCCACTGCCAGTGCCCAACACTCATACCGTGTAGCACAGGACTTTGCATCAAAAAAAGGCATTTAATTTTTACCCTTTAATCTAAGGTTAGTTGCCTGCCAGTGTGTGTCATGCCCACTTCCACTGATTGTAGTGTGCCCACTTCCAGTGCCCACCACTCATACCGGGTGGCACAGGACTTTGCATAAAAAAGGCATTTCATTTTTACACTTTAATCTAATTTCAGTTGTCTGCCTGCTGCCAGTGTGTGTCAGGCCCACTTCCACTGACTGTAGTGTGCCCACTGCCAGTACCCAACACTCATACCGGGTGGAACAGTACCTTGCACGCATAGTACCACAGTCCAGGTGTTGGTCCCCTTGAAACAACTTTTCCATCACTACTGTGGCCAGAAAGAGTCCCTGTGGGTTTTAAAATTCGCCTGCCTATTAAAATTCGCCTGCCCGGTTCGCGAACATTTTCGGAAGTTTGCGCTTGCCGTTCGCGAACGGAAAATTTTATGGTCGCGACATCACTACAGATGACATGGAGCCCATGGCAGACATTATGGCATGGGATATTGTCTGCTGCAAGGCTAGGGCCTGCGCTTCAGGCGACTCAGGTAAAATGGCAGGCATGACCCCCTGCCCAGAAGGAGGAGGGGGGTTTTCCTCCTGATTAGGGCTTCACCGAGCTGGTGTAGGGGTTCTACGAGATGACATGCCTATTAGTGTAAAAACCTGAATAAAGAAGCTGCCAGAGATGGATTTAGTCACCCACACCAAAACCCTGGGAGCCGCAGGGACGTGTGTGCAGTGCAGAGGCCGTCCGCTGAATACACACAGCGGTGTGGCCATGCGGCGGAAGATGGCATCCGAAATCTCGTGGATGCCGAAGCCGGCAATGCGAACGGGTAGGAATTAAGATGGCGCCCAAGATCCTGTGCTAATTCGCGAGATCTCGGGCGCGGACGAGCAGACGAAGAAGGAGAAACACTGGGATATATGGCGCCCAACGGGAGGACCACTGCACAGCCTGGAAAGGTAGGGAAAAAGCAGCTGATCGGAAGAGTGGTCGGCCAGAGGAGGGACAGGGAGAAAAGAATCCCACCAGACCAAAGGGGGGCACTAGGGGAGCCTAAATAAAACCAGAAACAAAAAAATACATAAACTACATATATATTAGACTTACATATGAGGAAAAAACTCTCTATAGGAGTAACTATGAGGAAAAAACAATTAATAAAAAGAATTAAGAAAATTTAATAATTAAAAACCACAAAAACCTGCAAGACAGGTCAGTGTGGAATGCTTAGCTGGGTGGCAGCAGCAAAGAAAGAGGAAGATGGCTGGGAAGGAGCTTCCTTTATAATGGGACTAAGGAGGAGGGGCTATCAGCCCATTGGTGGTTATGTTCTGGTTTTTCTTTGCTGCTGTGTGGTACAGTAAAGGAAGGGTTAAGCAATAGGAGCCTCCGTGTCCTGAGATAAAATCTCCAGTTATTGTTGTCAAAAATCTTGAATTCAATTATTCTAACAAATCTGACAACCACAAATAGTGATTGTCAGAATACTCTATGCATTAACTACATGATGCCAACAGCTCTGAGGGGATAATGCATGTTAATGCCACAGCCTGTAAAATTAAGAAATATGTGCGTGCTTTATTAATCCAGGCACAAATGATTGACTCATGTCTCCTCTAGTGACTCAGGAATATAAATATAAAATGACTTGTTTTCACAGATTATGAAAGCCATCAATTCACATCTCAATTACGTGTACATATTTTCCTGTTACCTGTTTAAATATATGCCAACATTCTGGATGCATTAACCTGTACACTTGTCAGTCTAAAAAGTCCTCTGATTTAGATTTTTTAAGAGAGGCAAGATTATGGTGGTTATGGTTTAAACAATAAGTATGTACTATAGATGACCAAATTAATTTGCACTCAGAGCACAACACTTCTCTGGCTCTATATATGTGTGGTCCGCTGCTGCATGTCATAGGCTCAGATCTGGGCTACTATACGAGAATCACATATAGAGATGAGGGAATTTTTTAAAAATTCGATAGCGGTGTAGAGCAGTGTGCCTTGCAGTAACACACATAGGGAATAGTGTTGATTGAGCACCAAAATGCTCGGGTGCTCTACAGAGCACACAAGCACAATGGAAGAACATGAGCATTAAACCAGGTACTCCCTGTTCTGAAGAGGGGAGAGTGCGGGTCCAAGTGAGGTCTATGCAGAAGATCGCTGTACAGTGAGGGAATTCCCCAGTGTGAGTCTGCGGCTTAGGAGTCCCTGCTCTGACTCCATATATAGCTATGTCCATATATGGAGTCAGTGCTTAGGGACACCCAGTGTATTTAAATCTAATTTAGCCTCTATTTCTGAAAAGTTTCTGCTAGGATTCTAACTCACAACCTTCTACATTATAGGCAAGGACCTTAACCACTCAGCTATAAAGCTGAATGATAAACTGTGTCAGAAAAAACTCATAGTAGTTTGTCATGTCCTAAGTATTCCTATACAGCAAAAGTATCATTTCATATTTCAATGCAGATTAATATGTAGCTGGATAGTATGTATGTGAATTCAAATCCCGGCAGAAACTTTTCAGAAATAGAGGTTAAATGAAATTGATATATTTGATATTTTTTTTTAGTAATTGTAAAAAATGTAATGTACAAAATAAATGTGCAATTACTATATATATATATATATATATATATATATATATATATATAAAATATATATATATATATATATATATATAAAATCATACTTCTGATATATATGAATGCATAATATGTGGGAAACTGCTACTGATGTTTTTTGCCATTATATATTTACATATAATATAGTATATATATTTAAATATATAATCATATATGTAAATATATTATCGCTAAAAACTGTATATATATTTAAATTAAATCTCTATTTCTGAAAAGTGTCTGCTAGGATTCGAACTTACAACCTTCTACATTAGAGCAAAGGACCTTAACCCCTACTCTATACAGCTACATGTTAACCTGCACTGAAAAACCAAAACTGACCAAATAACTCAAGCGTGAACTCAGTCTTACAGGTCAATGTTAGCGCCAAGAGAAAGCACACTCCTTTTACACCTTCGTCAGCTGATTCCACATAGATGTCCACAGAACCTGTTCAATTAAACGCTTATACAAATAGAGCCCCACGACACAGTGGAGAGGGTGTCAGCAGTAAGATTGTGTTGACGTCACTGATTATTTTGCCCGTCCTCTGATCCATCAGAGCAATAACCCCCTAAAAAGCGGATCCTGTCTGTTGAGCATTCACCTTCGCTCCATTAGTAATTAGCAGCAGGGGCAATATTCGAATTCGCGATATTTCACCAATATTTGGTAGAATATTCATCATAGATTCGCAAATTTACTATTATTTTCTTGATTGCGTAAATCGGCAATGTAAAATTTGCGTAATGCACGCGCAATAAAGGCATGTGTCACTATAACTACATTTTTCAAACTGCTCGAAGTTTAATGAGACTAGAGAAAAGGGTTGGCAAGGCAGAACATTACAATAGTTTTATATGCAGAGCAGTGTGCTTCAATATATTCGCGATTGTGCAAATCAGCAATAATGATGAGAATATTTTGGCGCAATACATGCAACTTCATATTTTAACAGGTCTGACTATATATTAGTGATTGGTGCACTAAGTATTGTTGTGAACTTGTGACATCACAGCACTATGTATGTATGTATGTATGTATGTATGTAGCATACATACATACTGTGGGGAGTCGCTCTGGTAGACAGCGGTGCGGGTGCAGTTTAGAGGCAAAACAAGGAGTCCAGATTGTGCAACAAACAGTGTTTTATTCACACTTGCACACAAAACGAAAAACAGTCTCTTGGTGACAGTTCACACACAACGGAAATAACGTAGCCAAACAAAAACAGTCCAACACAGGTTCAGTCACCTGGGAGGTGTAGGTGCAGGTTCGCACCACGCTGTCGGCCCAGCCGCAGGAGAATCCAGCTTCAGGTAGCCAGGAACACAACACCTCCTTGCTGAGCTCTTCCCTCCAGGACAGAGAACTCCCAGCCCTGTTAGCAGCTCCAGGATAATCACACACCCCCAGACACAGCTGCTGGCTGCGTTTTATATCCAGCCCAAAACATGGACTGGACCGTGGGGAGCAGCCACCCACCCTACTCTTTAGCTGCTCCCAGTAAGAGCCGGCCCGGATCGGCTTTGCAGCCATGCTATTTAACAAAGACAAAACAGCACTAGCTGCTGCAGACAAAAACCCGGCTTCACCTCACCGAGGCCAGCAACCTCGGTGACACGTACCTGCCATCACATATGACACCTTGCACCTTACCACATACCTCCCTTTGTTCAACCCTGAGGGGTGAACACACGTGAGGCAGTGGACGCGGGACAGGGCATCTGCGTTGCCCTGCAAGCGGCCTGCCCTGTGTTCCACGGAAAACTTGAAATTTTGAAGAGATAGGAACCACCTGGTGACCCGAGCATTCCTCTCCTTGGCCTGACTCATCCATTTGAGGGGGAATGGTCGGTCACCAGACGGAACCTCCTCCCTAACAGGTAGTAGCGGAGAGATTCGAGTGCCCACTTGATAGCCAGGCACTCCCTCTCCACTATACTATACCTGGACTCGGCGGGACTGAGCTTACGGCTCAGGAAGACAACGGGATGTTCTTCCCCGTTGACCTCCTGCGACAGTACCGCACCGAGGCCTACCTCCGAGGCGTCGGTCTGTACGACAAACTCCTTGTTGAAGTCGGGTGTCACCAAAACCGGGACCCACACAGGGCCGACTTCAACGCGGAGAAAGCCTCCTCCGCCTTCTCACTCCAGCTAACCCTCCCAGACTTTCGCCCCTTCAACAGGTCTGTCAATGGCGCTGCTATTGTGGCAAAGTGGGGCACAAACCTCATGTAGTAACCTACAATCCCCAGGAACGACTTTACCTGCCTGGTGGTGACCGGTCGGGGCCAGTTACGAATGGCCTCTACCTTAGTTACCTGAGGTTTGATGACTCCCCGCCCAATTACATATCCCAGATATTTTGTCTCCTCTAACCCTATGCAGCACTTCTTTGGGTTAGCGGTCAGTCCGGCTTTCCTCAGGGCATCCACTACCGCCTGCACCTTGGGTAAATGGCTTTCCCAGTCGGGTGCTGTGGATGACTACATCATCCAAGTAGGCCGAGGCGCACCGACGATGTGGTCGCAGCACTATGTCCATTAACCTTGGAAAGTGGCGGGGGCGCCATGCAGGCCAAAGGGTAACACCTTGTAGTGATACAGGCCCTGCGGGGTAACAAATGCGGTTTTTTCCTTAGCCGACTCCGTTAAGGGTACCTGCCAGTACCCTTTAGTGAGGTCCAGCACAGAAAAATAACGGGCTTGTCCTAAACTTTCAACCAGCTCGCCTACTCGGGCATGGGATACGCGCCAAACTTGGATACTTCATTTAACTTGCGAAAGTCGTTGCAGAACCGCAACGTCCCATCCGGCTTGGGTATCAGGACTATGGGACTGGCCCACTCACTTTTCGACTCCTCAATGACATCGAGCTTCAACATTACTTGCACTTCCTCCGCGATGGTCCGTCGCCGAGCCTCGGGTACCCGGTATGGTTTTAACCGGATCTTGGCCTGAGGCTCAGTAACGATGTCATGTTGGATGAGAGACGTGCGGCCAGGGAGGTCCGAGAACACATCCGTGTTCCGACTGATGAACTCCCTGACTTCCTGAACTTGTTTGGAAGACAGGCTGTCTGCAATTTTTACCGTGGTTACTGCTTCACAGGCCTCGAACTGTGGGGCTGGACCCTTTTCACCTAGAAGCCCTGGCCGGGGGCTGTGGTCGTCGGCCGCGTCCCTATCTTTCCACGGCTTAAGTAAATTCACGTGGTACACCTGCTCCGGCTTGCGCCGCCCTGGCTGGTGTACTTTGTAATTTACTTCCCTACCTTCTCGATCACCTCATAGGGGCCCTGCCACCTAGCTAGGAATTTGCTGTCAAGGGTGGGTACCAGAACCAAAACCCGATCTCCCGGATTGAAGTCCCGCACCCGAGCCTGACGATTGTACACCCTACTCTGAGCTTGTTGTGCTGCCTCCATATGCTCCCGGACCAAGGGCAACACCCTTTCCATCCGTTCCTGCATCTGGGCGACATACTCAATGACACTTTTGTGGGGGACAGGCTGTTGTTCCCATGCCTCCTTGGCGATATCCAACAGGCCCCGAGGGTGTCTGCTATAAAGCAGTTCGAAGGGCGAGAACCCAGTAGAGGCCTGGGGTACCTCTCGCACTGCGAACATGAGATAGGGCAGAAGCAGGTCCCAGTCCTTCCCATCTCTAGACACCACCCTCTTTAACATATTTTTTAGAGTTTGGTTAAACCTCTCCACAAGACCGTCTGTTTGCGGATGGTAAACGGACGTCCGTAACTGCTTTATACGCAACAATTTACACAGTTCCCTCATTACTTTGGACATAAAAGGGGTCCCTTGGTCTGTCAGAACCTCTTTGGCAGGCCCACACGGGAAAACATCTCCATTAACTCTTTGGCAATGAGCTTAGCTGAGGTATGTCGCAGAGGCACCGCCTCCGGATACCGAGTGGCATAGTCGAGAACTACCAGAATGTGTTGGTGGCCCCTGGCAGACTTTGGTACAGGCCCACTAAATCCATCGCGATTCGCTCAAACGGTACTTCAATAATTGGCAGAGGTACCAGGGGACTACGGAAATGTGGCTGGGGGCTAGTTATCTGACAGGTCGGACAGGACTTACAATAATTCTCTACCTCCTTGAACACACTGGGCCAATAAAATCGCTGCAGTATGCGGTCCTGGGTTTTCTGCCACCCCAGGTGTCCCCAAGAACATGTTGGTGGGCAAGCTCCATGACAAGCTTGCGATACGCTGTGGGCACCACCAACTGTTCAACAGGTTCGCCTCGGATTTGGTCTCACCCGATACAACATATCCTGCAGAACAATAAACCGTGGGAACATTAATTCAGCCCCTGGTTTCTGGGGTTTCCCATCAATTTCCAGCACATTCTCCCAGGCCCTGGTTAGGGTTTGGTCCCGGTGTTGTGCGGTCCCAAAATTTTCCCCGGAGACATTGAGGTCTGCCAACTCAGGTCCCGGTGGCAAGTCCTCCGTGTCTCCCACCATTACACTCAGTGGGGTTGTCTCCCCTCTACCGCTGGAGCAGTGGTCACCCCTACCGCCGGCCCTTCAGACTCGGGCTCCCAGGGTTCTGGCCTTCCAGGGGTATCAGGCCACTCTACTAGGGTCACCCCTGTCTCGGGTCCCTCAGATACCTTTATTACCGCCACAGCGCCGAAAACCGGGAAGTCCCTCCCAAGTATCAGTTCGTGTGGGAGTTTAGTAGCGACAGCCACCTCGTGGGTCCACCTACCAGCCGCGGTGGACAAAGTCACTAGTGCAGTGGGGTAGTCTTTCAGGTCTCCGTGGATGCACAGGACTCCGACTTTACGGCCAGTATACTCCGCAGGCCGTACAAGGGCAGCCCTTACCAGGGAGACTAGACTCCCGGAGTCCAGCAGAGCCACCGCCAGAGAGTCTCCCACCTCTACCTGACACAGGTGGTTATGGTCCTGCACCTCACGGGTGCCAGTTGCGCACAGCTTCCGTGCATACAGGGAGTGACGACCCTCGTAGTTCATATCCATCGGCTCATCCCGATGCGGACAGTCGGCCCGGATGTGGCCTGGCTCCTGACACCTCCAGCATACCACGGGAGGCGGATCCGCAGGGGTACATGCCGTGCAGGTCTCTCTGACGCCGGTCGTCGGAGCTGGGGTGGAGGCCTCCGGGTTTGACTTGCCCCTTCCCAGCAAGACTCCCCTGCAGGTTTCTGGTGGCCTCGTAACGCTCCACCAGGTCGACCATCTCCAGGGCACTTACCGGAGACGCCTGGCCGACCCAGTGCTGGAGGGGATAAGGCAGGGCCCTCCAAAAGATGTCCGCCAACAGGCGATCCAACATGACAGTGGGACTCAGTAGATCGGGCTGCAGCCACTTTTGCAGCCTGTGCAGCAGATCGTAGTACTGCGGCCTAGCGGGCTCAGTCGCTTTAAAGTCCCACTGGTGGACTCTTTGAGCGCGGACCAGCACGTTCACCCCCAGTCTGGCCAGGATCTCTCCTTTCATGGTGTCATAATCGGCCGCTTGGTCGTCCGCCAAGTCGAAAAACACCTGCTGGGGTCCGGAAGCCAGGAACGGAGCGACCACCTCAGCCCACTGGTCGCGGGGCAGCTTCTCCTCACGGCCACTTTTTCGAAGACTGCCAGGTAGGTCTCAGCATCGTCCTCGGGGTCATCTTGGGAATCGCCGCACGGACCGCTTCCGGGCATCATGGGCACGGTGAGAGGCTCCAGTCGCTTGCAACGCCATCACATGTTGCAACAGCAGCTGGTTTGTCTCCTGCTGCTGCTTGTTGGCCTCCCGCTGCTGTAAATTGGCCTCCACGAGAGCTTTTACAACTGCCTCCATTTTGTCAGGGTTCACGGGTTGAAACTTTGCCGGCTTGACATATGACATTAACTTTTGCTCAGCAAAACAAACAAAGTTCGGCGTTCACGCCAGCCTCACTGCGCATGCCCGCATCCGACACCAAATGTGGGGAGTCGCTCTGGTAGACAGCGGTGCGGGTGCAGTTTAGAGGCAAAACAAGGAGTCCAGATTGTGCAACAAACAGTGTTTTATTCACACTTGCACACAAAACGAAAAACAGTCTCTTGGTGACAGTTCACACACAACGGAAATAACGTAGCCAAACAAAAACAGTCCAACACAGGTTCAGTCACCTGGGAGGTGTAGGTGCAGGTTCGCACCACGCTGTCGGCCCAGCCGCAGGAGAATCCAGCTTCAGGTAGCCAGGAACACAACACCTCCTTGCTGAGCTCTTCCCTCCAGGACAGAGAACTCCCAGCCCTGTTAGCAGCTCCAGGATAATCACACACCCCCAGACACAGCTGCTGGCTGCGTTTTATATCCAGCCCAAAACATGGACTGGACCGTGGGGAGCAGCCACCCACCCTACTCTTTAGCTGCTCCCAGTAAGAGCCGGCCCGGATCGGCTTTGCAGCCATGCTATTTAACAAAGACAAAACAGCACTAGCTGCTGCAGACAAAAACCCGGCTCTCACCTCACCGAGGCCAGCAACCTCGGTGACACGTACCTGCCATCACATATGACACCTTGCACCTTACCACAATACATACATACATACATACATACAGCACTATGTATGTAGCATATATGTATGGACAGCAGAACCTAAGGCATCTTTCACATCACCGTTCAGCCTTTCCTTTCTCCTGTTCCAATTAGGAGCAGGAGAACGGAAAGGACGGATTCGGCACATAATCATTAATTTCTAACGATAATTTGTTTTCCCTGAGTCCTTACAGCAGCACAGATAGGGTTAACCACCCCACGTGGACTGGCAGGACCGGCGGAATGTTTAATAAGCCCAAGACTAATTACTCAATTTAACAATTAAGTTTCTCCTTAAAAGGAGGAAGTCAACCCCCAGCCCACTGTGTTTATAGTAAGAAAAAAACTAGACTTACTAGGGTGGGAAATTTGCTGCTGTTAGGACTAAGGGAAAACAAATTATCGTTAGAAATTAATGATTTCCTTATGTCCTACCAGCAGCACAGATGGGGAGATAGCAAGAAGAAACCCCTAGGGAGGGCCTTCCTGCCTGGCAGAACTAAGAATAGTCTGCCCAAAGGCCGAAAACTCAGCTAGACTGGCATCTAGTCTATAATGGGAGATGAATGTCGATTCAGAGCTCCAGGAGACAGCTTTGCAAATCATGTTGAGAGGCAGAGGACTCCTCTCGGCAAAAGAAGTAGCCACAGCTCTAGTAGAGTGGGCCTTCACGAATCCCGGAGGGTCCAGAGATTGGGAACAAAGGATTCCATAATAGCCTCCTCAATCCACCGACTGATGGAAGGTTTGGATGCCTTACAGCCTTTAAACTTACCGACAACAGGATTAGCAGATTCTCATCTTTCCTGAACTTGATCTATCCACATAGATCCGGAGACATCTCGAGACATCCAGAGGATGTCTAGCAGGTTCCTAGGAGGAGGTGGTAGATGTCGACAGAATCGGGAGGGATATCACCTGGTTGATGTTCTGGAAGGAGGAAACTTTAGGACTAAAATACGGGAGGAATCTAAGAAGGACCCGGTCATGTAAGAAAATGGTATAGGGCTCATGTGCTGAGAGAGCTTGAAGCTCAGAGACTCTCTTGGTTAAAGTCACTGCAGGGAGAAACACAAACTTCCAAGTGACGAACTTGATGTCCACCTCCTCTAACGGTTGAAAGGGGGGAGATGCTAACTAACCCCCTGAGAACTACTGATAAATCCCATTGAAAAATGGGTCTCAGTACTGTAGGCTTTAATCTTTCAGCTCCTTTAATTAACCGTTTGATCAGCGGGTCCTGAGAAAAAAGCCTGTTAATGCAAGCTGAGATGGCTGAAACTTGAACCTTCAGAGTAGAAGGGCAAGACCTCTATCAAGGCCGTCTTGCAGGAACTGAAGGATAGCGGAGAGTTGAGGTACAACAGGATGAGAATATCCTCATAATACGAGAGTAGGCTCTCTTGGTAGAGTCCGCTCTAGAATGAGACAGCGTTCTCAGGACCGACTCTGAAAGCCCTTCTATTGTGGGAAGGGACTGATCAACCTCCAGGCTGTCAGGTTGAATCTGTGCAGATCTGAGCAGAGGTGAGTGTCCCACGACACCAGGGTCTGCTGTGGGGGGAGCCTCTAATATTGTTCTCGACTCAACTGGGTGAACTAGGTAAACCAGGATCTCTTCGGCCAAAACAGTATGATGGCTATCACCGAGGCCTGATCCTGACGGATTTTCATCAATACCCTGGGAATCATGGAAAACGGAGGGAAGATGTATGCCAGCCTGAACCTCCAGGATATTGACAGAGCGTCTAACGCCAGGGGGTTGTCCTTCCTGTAAAGGGAGCAAAACCTCTCCACCTTGGCATTGAACCTTGTTGCAATGAGATCCACCTCTGGCATACCCCACTTGAGGACTATCTGCTTGAATATCTCTGGATGTAAAGACCACTCCACCGACAGAAGACTCAGCCGCTATCATATTGAGGGAGCCTTGGATGTGGATCGCAGATAAGTGGGAAAGGTACAACTCTGTCTAATCCAGAATCACCCCGATCTCTGACAGGAGGGGAAGTGATCTCGTGCCTCCCTGCTTGTTGATGTAAAGTACCGCATTCATATTGTCTGACTGGACTTTCACCGCTTTGCTCCGGATCTGAGGGGCTAAGTGAAGGAGGGCTAGCTGGATAGCTTGAATCTTGCGGAGATTGGATGAAAGAAGCCACTCCTGAGGAAACCAGGTCCCGTGAACTGGAGTGTTGTCTAGGTGAGCGTCCCAGCCTACTTGGGATGCATCCGTAGTCAAAATGACCCAGATTGGCTGGGTCATAGAATTCTCATCTAAAAGATGGCATCACCATCTGAGGGAATACCGAGTTCGCCATGACAGGGAGCACAGGGAGTTTAACCCAGCAGGGCTGCCATTCCATTTGGAGAGGACCTCCGACTGTAGAGGGCGAAGGTGCTATAGAGCCTAAGGGACTGCTTTCTCAGACGCTGACATGAGCCCCAACATCTTCATGAGAGTCCGGATTGGAACTCACCGGGGAACGGAAAGGAACTTGCCATGTTCTGAACCCTGGATCTTCTTTCTGGAGTCAACTGGAGCGACATTCTAGTGGAGTCGATTCTGAAGCCTAGATGTCTTACTGAAGTCGACGGGCTCACGTTCGACTTCTGCCAGCTGATGATCCAACCTAGGCGATACAGAAAGGAGAGTGTTACCTGAAGAAGTTGGGTTAGGACAGTGCTTCTCAATTATTTTCTGTCATGCCCCCCCTAGGAAGAAGAAAACATTTTGCACCCCCCCGCGCGACTGTAAATAGTATCATTTGTCTATAAAATTGTTATAAGTACACCAATCTCCCCACAGGTGAGGGCCATTAACCCCCCCTCCCCCCCCCAAATCATGTGCAGGCTCCATTAACCCCCCTCCCCCCAAATCATGTGCAGGCTCCATTAACCCCCAAATCATGTGCAGGCTCCATTAACCCCCTTCAAATCAAGTGCAGGCTCCATTAACTCCCCCAAATCATGTGCAGGCTCCATTAACCCCCAAATCATGTGCAGGCTCCATTAACCCCCAAATCATGTGCAGGCTCCATTAACCCCCCTCCCCAAATCATGTGCAGGCTCCATTAACCCCCAAATCATGTGCAGGCTCCATTAACTCCCCAAATCATGTGCAGGCTACATTAACCCCTCCCCCAAATCATGTGCAGGCTCTCTCCCCCCACACTCCCCAATAGAGTCCAGTGTCCCCCCACCCAATACTTACCTCCCTGGAAGAGCTGGATGCAGGCCTCTTCCGGCCTGTGTCCCGCTCGGTACTCTGCTCAGGCGGCGCGATGACGCCTGAACAGCTCTGATAGGCTGCCGGCACAAGGCCCGCAGCCTATCAGAGGAGCAGGGGAGGGAGACGCCTCTCCCCTGCCGCACAGCACGGCGATCTGTATCGCTGTCCAGAGGACGGCGATACAGATCACTATGGAGATGAACGCTTCCACAGTGGAAGCGTTCATCTCCTATCACCTGGAGCCCCCCTTTACAGAGCCTTTACGGAGCCTCGCAGAGGCTTTCAAAGCCAGTTGTCCAGATAAGGAATGATGGTCAGTCCTTAAAGCCTCAAAGCCGCCACCACAGAAACCATCACCTTGGTAAAAGTGTGAGGGGCAGAAGAAATGCCAAAGGGAAGAGCAAAAAACAGAAGATGCCTGACGACACCGGACACCTGGACCGTGATCCTGAGATACTTCCTGGAAGCAGGATGGATCGGGATGTACAGGTATGCATCCTTAAGGTCCAGGGTTGCCATCACGTCTCCAGGATTGAGGACGTGAACTACTGACCTGATGGTTTCTATACGAAACTTCACCTTTCTTATAAACCGATTAAAATATCTCAGATCGATAATCATCCAGAGATCTCCCGAAGCCTTGGGAACCAGAAAAACTGGTGAATAGATCCCTAGGCCCCGTTCTCCTGCCTGAACCTCCTCCAGAGCCTTGCAAATGTAGTCCTGAATGTAGTCCTCCAGGATCACCTGCCTGGTAGCTTGTAGAAGGTTGATCTTGACAAACCTGTACAGAGGAATAGAGGTGAGGTTGACTAAATAACCCTCGGAAATGATTTTCAGGACCCAGGGATCCAAGATCGCTCGGATCCACTCTTCTCAGAAGTGGGAGAGACAACCCCTGACAGGTACATGAAGCATAGGAGTGAGGAAGCTTATTGGCAGGATGGCAGGAGTAACGGGAATTAACCAAGAGCCTCAAAGAGGCCGTAGTCAGGAGGTGGATTTTCCATCTTTGGCTCCTCCACGAGACCACCTCAAACCCTTTCGCTGCGCTCTCCACTCACTTCGAGAGCTTGTTTGCTGGCCAGACCTACCACCGCGGTCTTGTCTGCCCTGCCCTCGAAAGGACTGTTGGGGAAGGCTCTTCACCTTCTTGTCTGAAATGCCCTCCATGATCTTATCCAGCTCCGAACAAATGGTTGGGCTTGAATGGAAGGCCACATAAACTGTTTTTTGAGGAATTGTCAGCGACCCAAGGCTTAAGCCACAAAGGCATATGGGCCGCCGACCCCTGGGCCATGCTAAATTTATTTTGCATATTACTGTTTCCCAGGGAGATTTGCACTTTGGATTGCTATGTTGAGAGTCTGCGGTTTTTTGGTGGCTGGTCTCCCTGAGATCATCTATTGTTTTGCATGCTAAATATAGACCCCTGACATCATTTGATAGTATTGTCACAGTGTGCCAAAGGCACACTTGGTCTCCCATCAGCCACAGACCTGCTGCTTAGCATCAGGAGCAAGGATCTGTGTTTGGCCTCGTTCCCAGGGCTTGCTTTGCTAGTGGGGAGGCTCCCTCGCTAGCTTCAACTAGAGCTGTGCGGTATCGCACAAGAAGTCCGTAGCCAGGTTGATGGTCTTGAAGGCAGACAGTATGTCGTCCTGGAAAAACCCTCTGGTTCACATCAACTTGAATTCAGGAACGTAGAGACTTCAGAAGCCGCTATGGCTGTGGAAGCGGAAGTCGCAGATGCCGTATGACCCCGCTCTTAGTGTGCACTCTGCAATGGGGTCCTGCAGGCTATACCCATCGTCTGCAGGAACCAGAGTGCGTTTGAACAATTTGGCAATAGCCATGTCCACCTTGGGAATGGATCCCCATGAATCCACCAAGAGTTTAGCCATCGGGAACATGGATTTAAACTTCTTTGTTAAAACCGGACCCTCCAGGTTCTTTCCACTCTGTAAACATGACAGAGAAAAGGGTCTCATCCGCTTTGAAGACACGAGGTGCCCGGCTAGCTGGATCCGAAGGCTCCCCACAGTCAACATCATAGTCCCCCAACCTGATGGACTTGAGCAATTTCTGTGTCTTTTCAGGGGGGAAAAAACACGACGTCAGCTCCTCCTCATCCAAGGAGGAAGAAACTAAGGTGACCAAGAAGGTCTCTCTACCGGGACAGAGGTCTCCCAAGCTGGTATTTGCCCAGCCTTAAGCTGTTTACCTTCTGCAGTCTCACAAGTGCAGGTATGATCAGCTTACAATAACCGTTGACCACTGCAATGGTAGCAGGATAGATGCTTCCTCCTGGAATCCACTTTCCTGCCTTCCGAATCCCGCGGAGAAGACGTTACTGCGGGAAAAAAGTGACAAGTAAAACATTTGTAAACTACCTATCTACACAGGAAAGGTAGAAAAACAGACCGGAGGCAGCTGAGGACCGGAGGAAAAAAACACCACAAGTGGAACAACACCAATTTTAGGACTCTGAGAGCTAGCTGAAAAAGCATATGCAGCCAGAGACCAAACTGGAGCACACAGCTTCCTAAAATAGGGGAAGGGGAGGGATAGCCAATCCACCATTCCACCAGTAAATCCTCCACAGGAAGAAGCATAAGAAAAAAAAATGCTTAAAATGTTCGCATGAAAATGCGAAAAAAATCGCATCTATAAAAAAAATCTCATCTATAAAAAAATCGTGCCCGTGAAAAAATCGCGGCCGGATTACCCGAAAGTGACACAAAAAGAGAATCCCCGCATCACCTCCGGAAGATGGCGGCACCCAGGGACCGAGAATCCTGGACCAAGGAAGCCGCCAAAATACCCCAGCCAGGCGCAACTGCGCGGGCCGGCAGCAGATAAGCTGCCGGCCAAACTGACAAGATACCCAGGAAATGGCAACGCTGTTACCCAAACAAAAAGAAGGCCCCCCGCACTTTCCATAAGAAAGGGAGGAACAAACCGCCTAGTCCACCTGTCCGGGAGGACAACAAAAAACACAGTGGGTTGGGGGTTGACTTCCTCCTTTCATGGAGATACTTAATTGTTAAATTGCGTTATTAGTCTTGGGCTCATTAAACATTCCGCCGGTCCTGCCAGTCCTGCTAGTCCATCTGTGCTGCTGGTAGGACGTAAGGGAAAAGTGATGTGAACAAAGCCAAATACCCCATAGACTATAATGAAGTAAGTTAGGTTTCCGCTCAGAAGATGATTTTGGAGCGGAGACAAAAGTAGTGCATGCAGGACTTTTGCCTCCGCTATAAAAAAATCTTCTTCTGAGCGGACACCTAATGGACCCCATTATAGTCTATAGCAGTGGTGGCGAACCTATGGCACGGGTGCCAGAGCTGGCACCCAGAGCCCTCTCAGTGGGCACCTGCACCCTGGAAAATGTTTATGGCATACCAATATGCCTTAGATTTTTCCTGCCCTTCATCAGCGCAGGGCGCACTATGAACGCCACAGGCAGCGAGCATAGACTATTATATCTAAATGATAAAGTACATAAAATATATACTAGATTAGTATTCAGGGTAAATCGCCATGTTGGCACTTTGCAATAAATAAGTGTTGTTTGGGTTGCAGTTTGGGCACTCGGTCTGTAAAAGGTTCACCGTCACTGGTCTATAAGGTCCTTAAGCTTCACTCCCATCACCGCTATGTTCCGAATCCGTCCTTTCCATTCTCCTGCTATTAAACGGAGCAGGAAAACGGAAAGGCTGTGCGCTGATGTGAACGAAGCCTAACTACTCTTTATAACTATCTTTATAACTATCTAACCTACACCTCCCACTAACTATCTGTATTATATATATAACTATCTAATGTAATGCGACAAATGGAAACGAGAGAACGCAGCAATAACACTGCTGTCTCTCTCAGAACTGTAATAAACTGTAGAAAATGGCTGTGGGGAGGTTCTTATATAGTAAGGGGTAGGCAACTTTCCTATTGGTTGCCAGGGATGTTGCTAAGCTCAGACAAAGAAATTGCAGCTTTCTCATTTGGCCACAAGTAAAAAGGGAGGTTACTGATGAAAAAAAAGTAGAATATTCGAAAATATATATATTATATATACAAATATATATCACTATATTCTTAATATTCGTGAATTCTCGAAGTTGCGATATTCTCGATTAAAATTTGCAATTCAAATATTAGAGGCGAGTTCTTCTTGGGGTAACTATGGCACCCCGCCACACTAAACACCAGCTCTGATGCCACACTACTGGCTGGGCAGGACAGCATTTCCAGAGAAAACTCGGCCAATTGTGGCCACAAATACAGTTTGGCTGCCCAGTAGTCAAGCGGATCTTCAATGTGGGGTGGCAGATTGATTTCCAATTATGCCACCACCTACTGGTTCAGGTTCTGCTCCAGGTCTAGCTGCTGCTGCTGGTGAGTAGTTTCTTCACTAAGCATGTTAAGAAAGCTGCTCATCATCGACTCTAGACTCAAGCTGCTGCTGATGGAGCTGGAACTGCTCCTACCCCCCCACCCGGCCACAGCAGCCATGGCAGTGGAATGAGTGTGATGAGGCCGCCCCGGTCATACCTGAGAGAGTATGGATGATGACGCAGATAGGCAGCGGCCAACTAACTACATAGGATGTCTCTATAGCAGTTCAGTTTGTCCTCCCTCCCAGCGGTTGTAAATAAAGTCCCCCATTTTGAACCGATATCGAGAGTCCAACAAGGTGGAGAGCCAGAAGTCATCCCTTCGCCGTTTGGTGACAATTCGGCTGTCACTACCCAAGTAAGGAGCATGCAGCGGGCCATTTGTGCAAGTGACTCGGAGAGACTCCCTGCCTCCATCTCCACTGCATACTGCCACGGTAAGCCTGTGTCAACTGCCTCGTCTTCCTCATCTATCTCTTGCTCCTCCGGCTGCTCCTGCTCCTCCTCTGCTGTCACCTATGTAGAAAAACCACCCATTGCGCTACACATTGCTTCTGCTCCAATGTCCTCCTCCTCCTGCAGTTCAGCCCCCACAGGGCACATATGGCCATGAGATGTAGGCAACACGTCTCCAGTCCCCTGACCAGCCAAATTTACCAGCATCTGTTCCAGGATATTAGGCAGTTGAATCACGTTCTTCATCCCGTAGTCCTTGTGACTGACAAATAACATGGCCTCCTCAAAGGGCATGAGCAAATGGCAGGTGTCACGCATGAGCTGCCACTGGCTGACATCGAAGTTAGACAGAGGAGTACTCCTGTCTGCTTGGATCACCAATAAATCGTTTATGGCCTTTCTCAGTTCGTATAGTCAGTCCAACATATGGAGGGTGGAATTCCAATGGGTGGAATTGTTGTATATCAGCCAATGTTGGGGGACTCTTTTCTGTCTCTGCTGCTAGCCGCTGGGTGGAAGACTTCAGGAATCGCTTGACAACCAGATTGAACACATGCACCATGCAGGGCGCATGACTCAGCCCTCCTTGATGCAGCACCGACACCATTTTCTTCCGTTGTCGGTCGCCATGGTTTCAATTTTAAGTTGTTGCGGAGAAAACCAGGAATCGATTTCTTGATGTAGGACACGGAGCAGTTCCTCCCCTGTGTGATTCCAATCTCCCAGGCAAATGAGGTGAAGAACAGCGTGACACAGCTGTGCCCTGCACATGTGGTGTGCTGGAGGAGCACTGTGAATTGTCCCTGCAGTAAAGGCTGAGGACACAGTGGTGGATGTGGATGAGGACCAATGGCGTGAGAATGTGGAGGCGGAAGCTGCATCATCTGGCCAAGTTTCTGGTGTAGCTGGGCAGGATCCACATTCACTCAGTGGGCCGAAAAGGACATGTATTGACCCTGACTTTAGTTACAGCTCCACACGTTGGCGCAGCTGTGCACTTTGGCAGAGACCGACAGGCACAAAGACTGGCCGACCTTCTGTTCTTCATATTTGTTCAGGGCTGGTACTGCCTTTTTGTCAAAGAAATTACGGCTTGGGACTCTCCACCTCGGCTTGGCACAAGCCATCATTTCTCTAAAAGGTGCAGAGTCCACCACTTGGAAAGGGAGGGATTGCAATACCAGCAACTTGACCAGGAGCACATTCAGCTTCTGCGCCATAGGATGACCACACAAATATTGTTGTCTCTTGGCAATTGCTTCTGTGATCGACTGCTGACTAAATGAGTAATGAGGATTAGGAAGATGAGGAGCAGGAGCATCAGGACTGGTAGATGATGGAAAGAACAGACAGCTCTCTTCGGCAGAGGTGGTGGAGTCTTGACTGCCTAAAATGGGATGCGTGCCACTGGGTGTTGCAGCGGTTGCTGTGGCAGGCTGGACCAACACATCCCAGCCACGGATCTCCCTGGCCACTTTATGGTGACGCTGCATATGTTGACGCAGGGCCGTGGTGTAAACATTGGCACCCTGGCCACGCTTCAGCTTCTGCCCACAGATTTTACATATGGCCATGTTCACCTCCTCCGGCAGCTTAACAAAAAACTGCCACACCGCCGAGTAGGTGATTTTACCTCCAACACTACGCACTGACTGACTGCTATGGCCGCTGCCTCCGTAAACCCCTGCATCACTACTTTCCAGGCAGGTATGCTCCTGCAAAGCGGGTGGTCTAACCCGGGGCACATTTGGCTCCCGACCTCCCACTGCTGCTACTCTGCTGACTCCCGGCCACGCTATCAATTTGCTGGCTCTGCTGTTGCCTCACGCACAAGCTGCCACCCTCTTATCCCGATGATGATGAAGCCCCTTTGTCACCTGGCTCCCAATTGTAATCAGCTGGGCAGTAGTTGATGACTGTCCTCTAGTAGCTCTTCCTCTCTGAAAAGTGGAGCCGCGCCTACAGCATATGATACTTCTCACACTGAGGGAACAGAAATGGACAGAGGCAGGTTGAAGACAGGTGAGGGCACAGGTTCTGCTCCCAGGCCATGCCAACATAGGGTTTTGTCTAACGAACCCACCGACTCTTGGGTGGGTGTGTCTGATCTCACTTGGGACAAAGTGGATTACCGAGTCAACCATTCAAGCACCACTGGGTTGCTGTTCAAGACACAACCGCTAGATAAATCTGGAGCTGAGGCCTCTCGAAGTGACCCCTGCTGCCAAGCGACCTGTGCCTGCATCAGAAACATTTAGCCCCTCCACTGTGCATGGCTTGTCACTTCTCTGTCTGACATACTGTTAGATCAAATAAATAAATAAAAAGGAAATTAATACACCCAAAAAAGGCTATAATTTTGTCACTTTACCACATAACCGCTGAAAAGCCTTTTTTTCCCATTAATACACCACATAAAAGGCTTTAAAACATATAACTGCACTGCTGAACGGCTAATAAGACTTTTTTTTCCCCACTAATGCAACCCAAAAAGGCTGTTATTTTGTCACTTCACCGCACAACAGCAAATAAGCCGTTTTTCTCCCACTAATACACTACAAAAAGGCTTTAAAACATATACTGTAACTGCACCACTGAACGGCTAATAAGACTATTTTTTCCATTAATACACAACAAAAAAGGCTATAATTTTATCACTTCACCGCACAACAGCTAACAAGCCTTTTTTCCCCACTAATACACCACAAAAACGGCTTTATAACGTATAACTGCACTGCTGAACGGCTAATAAGACTTTTTTTCCACTAATACACCCGAAAAAAGGCTGTAATTTTGTCACTTTACCACACAACGGCTAACAAGCCTTTTTTCCCACTAATACACCCTAAAAATGGCTTTAGAACATATAAATGCACCGCTGAACGGCTAATAAGACTTGTTTTTTTAACTAACACACACCCAAAAAGGCTGCAATTTTGTCCCTTCACCGCATAATGGCTAACAAGCCATTTTTTTCCACTAATATACTCCAAAAAATGCTTTAGATCATATAACTGCACTGCTGAACGGCTAATAAGCCTTTTTTTCCCCACTTATAAACCCCAAAAAAGGCTATAATTTTGTCACTTTGACGCATAACAATTAACAAACCTTTTTTTTTCCACTAATGCAGCACAAAAAAAGACTTTTGAACATATAACTGCAACGCTGAATGGCAAATAAGCCCTTTTTTCCCACTAATACACTCCAATAAAGGCTTCAGAACATATAACTGCACCGCTGAATGGCTAAAGTAATAAGCCCTTTTTTTTCTACTGAAACACCCCAAAAAAGGCTTCAGAACATATAACTGCACCGCTGAACGGCTAATAAGACTTTTTTTTTCACAATACACCCCAAAAAAGGCTGAAATTTTGTCACTTCACCGAATAACAGCTAACAAGCCTTTTTTTCCCCACTAATAAACCACAAAAAGGCTTTTGAACATATAACTGCACCGCTGAACGACTAATAAGCCCTTTTTTTCACACTAATACACCCCAAAAAAGGCTTTAGAACATATGACTGCACTGCACAAGGGCTAATTAGACATAGAAATATTTCCTAGTAATACACCCTGTTAATGGCTATATCACACAGCACTTCCACCCCAATAACAAGCCCGGTTTGCTGGAATTACAGAGGTATCATCTATTGCAAACCTAAAAACAACAGTATAATGGCAATTTGGAACCCCAGTTAGTGCAGCAAGGTGTAATAGGATTGCTCCTATTACCCAGGCTGTACACTCCCCTATTGGACCCTGTTCTCCTTTTATAGTGTGGAATAATTTCTCCCTATCCTTTCCCTACACTTCTAATGCTCTTTCCCTGAACTTCTATTCAGCCCCCAAAAAAAGTTTTTAAGTCTTTTCTACCACCCTACCTGCACTTAGTACACCGGAAAATGGCTGAATCCAAGATGGCTGAGGCTATTTATAGGGCTGTGACATCACAAGGGCTGCCTGGCTGCTGAATGGCTGCATGCATGGCATTGTGGGTGATCCCTCGTTCCCAGAGTTCTTTGCTCCATGTCCTAACACGTGCAGCAGCCATTTTAGGAAAAAATGTGATTCGTAATGCTCTGGAGTGTAAAATAGTTACCAAGACCTCTGCAGAAAGCCCACTAGCTTCTAGTAGTACCTGCTAATCTCCAGGCTGTCCTAGGCAGGGACCTGTGTCTTGATACACCAGGTCCTGCATTAGGGGAAGTCTCCAATTAGTGCCCTGACTCATCTTCATGAGCTGGGTGAACCAAGACCTCTTCAGCCAGAATAGTATTATCGCAATGGCCGGGGTCTGGTCCTGCTTGATTTTCGTCAATACCCTTGGTATCATGGAAATTGGAGGGAATATGTAAGCCAGCCTGAACCTACATGTTATGGACAGAACGTCTATCTCCAGAGGGTTGTACTCCTTGTAGAGGGAGCAGAATCTGTCCACCTTCGCATTCAACCGGGTCACCATAAAGTCAATCTCTGGAGTACCCCAGCGGAGAGTGATCTGGATGAAGATGTCTCTGTTCAGTGACCATTCGCCTGAAACCGGTAGACCCCGACTCAGCCGATCTGCAACTATGTTGAGATCTTATCTGATGTGAACAGCTGAAAGGTGGGATAGACTGGTTTCTCCCCAGGAAAGAATTAGACCGACTTGTGCCTCCCTGTCTGTTGATATAAGCAACCACTGTCGTACTGTCCGAGTGGACTCTCACTGCTTTCCCGCGGATAAGAGGAGCGAAATGACAAAGATCCAGGTGCACTGCTCTCAATTCTCTCAGATTGGACAAGAGAAGCCTCTCCTGCGGACTCCATGTACCTTGTACTGGATTCTTTTCCAAATAGGCTCCCCAACCTAGAAGGGAGGCGTCCGTGGTAAACTTGATCCACCGAGGTTGAATCAAGGACCTCCCATCTAAAAAGGTTCCTCCACCATTTGAGGGAGGAGCGGACTTCGGCAGACAGGGAATGAGTCTTGTCCAACCCCTTGGGGTTGCGATTCCAGTCTGCTAACAATTCTTCCTGAAGTGGATATAGGTGCCATAGGGCCCAAGGAACTGCTTCCGCAGATGCTGACACGTGTCCAAACATCTTCATAAGCGTTCTGATGGACACCCGCCGAGGTGCCATGAGGAACTGGGCAGCTCTTGTCACCTGATCTTTCCTCTCTAGAGAGAGAGAGAGAGAGAGAGTCCTCCATTTGGAGTCCACAATAATCCCCAGGAACGTCCTGGAGATGCCAGCTGAAGATGAGATAGAAGAACATCTAGGGTAGCGGCTTTTAGAAGCCAGTTGTCTAGATATGGCACGATTTCTAGTCCTTTAAGCCTAAGTTGGGCGACAACCGGAGCCACAACCTTGGTGAAGCTGTGGGGAGTGGAAGAAATGCCAAAAGGCAGCACAGCAAACTGGTAATGTTTTACCACACCTTTTATGGAGACCGCAACTCTTAGAAACCTTCCGTGAGCTGGATGAATGGGGACATGAAGGTAACCATCTTTCAGGTCTATAGTGACCATAAGATCTCCGGGATTTAGGATACTGACTAAAGAACGAATGGTCTCCATTCTGAAGCGCTTCTGCCTTATGAAACGATTTAGCATAGATCTTTTATCATGCGCCAGTCGCCCGATGGCTTCGGGACTAGAAAAATGGGGGAGTATACTCCTTGCCCTTGTTTATGAGGGGGGACCTCCTCTAGGGCCCTCTTGTGAACATAAAGGAGGACAGCGTGCTCCAAAATCGACTGTCAGGCTAGAGGTAAGGTCTTGGTCAGAATAAACTTTTCTCGAGGGGGGGGGGGTCACAAAATCTATTTTGTACCCAAACAAAATTATGGAGGAGAACTGGAGGGGATAGGGGAGGGTAAAAGGGAGAGTCATAGGTCTGCTTTATGGTCTTTCCTAGGACCGCGACCTCGTCCGCGTCTGGACAATTCTTGGCATCTTTCAGACCTGGAGGAGCCCTGAGATCTTGAACTTCTGGCCCTATTACAGCCTCGAAAGGATTGCTGGGGGAGAGATTTCCCCTTTTTATCTACCAGGCTCTCTATCATTTTGTCTAACTCTGAACCAAAGAGTCTTCCTGGTTCATAAGGTAAGCCACAAACGTTGAATTTGGAGGCGTTATCGGCAACCCAGGGATGCAGCCATAGGAGCCGACGACTGGCAGAAGAGAGAGCCATGCGCTTAGCTGCTAACTTCAGATGCTGTGTGGAGGCATCACAGAGAAAATCTGCTCCAAAGAGCAAGGTTTTGAACTGGTCTAATACATCAGTTCTGGAAATGCCAGATTCCAGGTCCGACTGGATTCTGAGAATGCGGGACCGAACAAACTCAACTGCAACTGCAACCGAAGTAGAGGCTGCGGCTGCAGAATAGCTGCGTCTTAGGGTACATTCAGCCCTGCGGTCTAACGGATCCTGAAGGTTGCTCCCATCATCAGAAGGAACTAAGGTCCTTTTGGATAATTTGGAGATCGCCATATCAACCTTTGGAGGCGGTATCTAATGTTCTGACTCCGACACCTGGAGGGGAAACATCAGCTTGAACCTCTAAGTGAGGACAAGACTTTTTTTAGGATGCTTCCATTCCATCTGCATTGGTTTCCTTAAATTATCATCTACTTTGAAGGCCCTTGGCCCCCTTGAGTTGGACGGCGGAGCTTCCCCTTGCTCAACATCGTGATCCCTTGATCGGATGGAGCGTAAAAGTCTTTGCGTTTTCTCGGCAGGAAAAAGGTAGGCGGCATCTTCCTTATCCGAGGAGGAGGAACAGTCATCCACAGAAACAATGTCTTCCGTCATCGGAACAGGACCCACCGAGGATACTCTGGCCCTTTTAGAAGAAAGGGCACTCTTAATCTCCATAATGGAGCTCCCCATAAACTCTTTAATCCAGTCGAACATATCACCCATGGTGGGCTAGGTCTTGGGGGGCGGAGGCGGCATAAGGGATACCTATTATACTCATAGGAGTCCGGCATCGGCATCTCACAGGTGGCACAAGTGGCACAAGTTAGATGCTTCTGTTTATGGGAAGACTTCCCATGCTGGTCGCCGTTAGGAGACACTATCTGAAAAGACACTAGAAGTGTAAATAGGCACATCCAAATGGTCATAGCTCAATGCTGGGCAGAGAGGGGAAAATATGGCATCCACCAGCATTTATATAGCTGGCTGACTCCACCCAGTGTAACTCCGCCCCCCCCCCCACCTGCAGTGACCTCAGGTCACCCCATAAGGATTAAACACAATACCAAAATGTTAACTAAATATGCGGTAATATGTTATGGCTCATACACATGCAGAAGAAGGCCTTAAGTAAAGAAAACTATACTGCTGGGACTGCTTACGATCGCATGCCGACTCGTAAGTCGTCATTTGACACACTTCTGGGTACGGTGCACACATGCAGCAGCAGCCAGGAACTCTGGGGAGAAGCGCACCACCCACCTGCCAAACGGGACAGCGCCAAACACAGAAGCGCGCACCAGGCCACAAAGGGGGACCTAGCCAGACGGGAGCGCAAGCGAGGAGGCAGAACGCCGCAACTGCGGTGCAGAAACATGAGGAGGACCACAATTCCAAGGCTGGTAGTAAAAAAAAAACATGAGGTAACAGTCACCTCTGCATGGCCCTGTCCTACTGTCCACAGGACAGAGAAAAAAGCACTGGCTATAGGGCAGGTGTCCCTTTATAGGGGTGGGTTTATAAATTGATGAATTAATTAATTAATGAGCTTGGTAGTAAATTTCTTCAACAAAAATTCCACCTGTCCTACCAGTTTCACAGAGGAGAACTCCCCACTTGTGCTGCTGGTTAGGATGTAAGGGAATAGATGACTGTTGTTAACAGAATTGTTACAAGGGGGATGCAAGTGTTTGTTAAAACAGATATGCCAGGCGAGCAGGGTCAGACTGGCCATAGACCCTTCAGGGAATTTTTCTTGTGGGCTGATGCCCAGGGTGGTGCCCGAGTCCTCCTTACAGTCACCAGCTTTGTATATAATGATCTGATGCTCTGAGAATTAATAAATTCTGGGAATCTTCAGGTACTTATGTATCTGGCCAATGACCGGAGGTGCTTTCCTAAACTCAACTGCATCACCATCCACAAATATTCGCAAACCCCGCGTTCGCGGCGGGCCCCACTTTAATTAGAAGAAGATGAGATCTGCACACCCGCTTTAGGATGGGTGCTCATAGAGGACCATGGTCAGTCTATATTTGTAAAAAGATCTATGGCACACCAAAATGCTTTGCAAAGTAGTACTTTAATGCATATTGGGCATCTTTACATAATCATTTTGTGTATTTTAAACATCCAGATTTTAGGGAAGAACAAAGTGATAGGCCATATATAGTGCCCCACTATAGAGTATATAAAGACACAAAATATTTCATATCAAGGTTATGAGAGAAGATAGCAAACAATATATAACACACCAATATGTTAACTAATTCAACTCAGTTAAGTAAACGTAACATGATGTCACAAGTCCAAGGCAGTATAAGTAAAACATATAGGTCATCAAGTCAAAAGGTATCTACCAGCGCATCCAAATTGCAAAGGTGTATGAACAACAGATTCTTAATGCTTGAAGGAGTAACCATTATTAGGGTAAAAGCACATGAATGTGTACCAGAAGTATGACATGTAAGTATAAAGTGTTAATGGTTATCACAGCAATCTCCTCAAAATGTGAAGCAAATATGGTGGAGTTTGGTTAAATTTTTGAGATACCTGTGGCCGAAGAAATTGGGAGAATCTCTGGATGTAGATGCCAGTATGGCGTGCCGTCTATTTATCAGAGAGCAAGAGTGTAGCATTTCCCGGGAGGTCAAGTGAGCAGAGGTCACGTGATCGCTGTCGGGAACGTGCGCTTGTCCACAGTGTTGCAAGATGCTAAGGAGGTTACTGGCAAACTGGCTGGCAGAACCAATATGTATAGAGGGCGGCAAGAAAGAATATAATGTCTATATAATTGGGGGTATATGGTGACTTTCATATAGATGTAAAACGATGTGCAACATACAGGAGGAGATGTATTGTATATAAATAAAGAGGAGATGCGATAAAAACTAATGGTATAATGTAAGGACAATGTGGTAATTATCCATAGCGTCCATATGGATATAAGATAAGTATGTATTGTATAGGGGAACATTCAGGCTCTTTACTCTTCTACTGGAAAATTATGGGTATGTTTAACCAGCTGCCTTCACACTAACGCCGATAGGCGTCCGGACGGCAGCGCTCTCAGGTCTCAGCGACACCTATTGGCGTCATCTTGTGACACCTGAGATTTCGGGTGAACGCGCGAGCGCATGCACGCACGTTCACAGTTGCGCACAGGTCTGAAGTAAAACTACAGCCTGCCAGCCCTGATCATTGGCTGGCAGGCTGTAGATTTTTAAAACAGCCAATGAAAGTAGTATATCAGACGCTATTTTGCAAATAGCGTCTGATATACCTGCTACCTGGTCCTCTGGTGGTCCCTTTTGCTTGGATCAACCACCAAAGGACACAGGCAGCTCTATAATAAGCACCAAGCACCACACATATACTACACCCCCCCCCCCCCTTTTTCACTTATTAACCCCTTATTAACCCCTGATCACCCCATATACAGGGTGGGCCATTTATATGGATACACCTTAATAAAATGGGAATGGTTGGTGATATTAACTTCCTGTTTGTGGCACATTAGTATATGTGAGGGGGGAAACTTTTCAAGATGGGTGGTGACCATGGCGGCCATTTTGAAGTCGGCCATTTTGAATCCAACTTTTGTTTTTTCAATAGGAAGAGGGTCATGTGACACATCAAACTCATTGGGAATTTCACAAGAAAAACAATGGTGTGCTTGGTTTTAACGTAACTGTATTCTTTCATTAGTTATTTAAAAGTTTCTGACCACTTATAAAATGTGTTCAATGTGCTGCCCATTGTGTTGGATTGTCAATGCAACCCTCTTCTCCCACTCTTCACACACTGATAGCAACACCACAGGAGAAATGCTAGCACAGGCTTCCAGTATCTGTAGTTTCAGGTGCTGCACATCTGGTATCTTCACAGCATAGACAATTGCCGTCAGATGACCCCAACGATAAAAGTCTAAGGGAGTCAGATCGGGAGACCTTGGGGACCATTCAACTGGCCCACGACGACCAATCCACTTTCCAGGAAACTGTTCATCTAGGAATGCTCGGACCTGACACCCATAATGTGGTGGTGCACCATCTTGCTGGAAAAACTCAGGGAATGTGCCAGCTTCAGTGCATAAAGAGGGAAACACATCATGTAGAAATTTCGCATATCCAGTGGCCTTGAGGTTTCAATTGATGAAGAATGACCCCACTATCTTTGTACCCCATATACCACACCATACCATTAATTTTTTTGTTCCAACAGTCTTGGAGGGATCTATCCAATATGGGTTAGTGTCAGACCAATAGCGGTGGTTTTGTTTGTTAACTTCACTATTCACATAAAAGTTTGCCTCATCACTGAACAAAATCTTCTGCATAAACTGAGGGTCCTGTTCCAATTTTTGTTTTGCCCATTTTGCAAATTCAGTGCTCCAATCTGGGTCATCCTCGTTGAGATGCTGCAGTAGCTGGAGTTTGTAAGGGTGCCATTTGTGAGTAGCTAATATCCGCCGAAGGGATGTTCGACTAATGCCACTCTCCAGTGACATGCGGCGAGTGCTACACTGTGGGCTCTTGCTGAATGAAGCTAGGACAGCCACTGATGTTTCTTCATTAGTGACAGATTTCATGCGTCCACATTTTGGCAAATCCAACACTGAACCAGTTTCACGAAACTTAGCAAGCAGTTGGCTAACTGTAGCATGGGAGATGGGTGCTCTTGTAGGGTGTCTTGCATTGAAATCTGCTGCAATGACCCGGTTACTGCGTTCACCAGACATCAACACAATTTATATCCGTTCCTCACGTGTTAACCTCGGCGACATGTCAATGGCTGTAAACAAAGAGAAACTTGCAAATAACTCATGAAAGAATAAAGGTACGTTAAAACCAAGCACACCATTGTTTTTTCTTGTGAAATTCCCAATAAGTTTGATGTGTCACATGACCCTCTTCCTATTGAAAAAACAAAAGTTGGATTCAAAATGGCCGACTTCAAAATGGCCGACATGGTCACCACCCATCTTGAAAAGTTTCCCCCCTCACATATACTAATGTGCCACAAACAGAAAGTTAATATCACCAACCATTCCCATTTTATTAAGGTGTATCCATATAAATGGGCCACCCTGTAGACTCCCTGATCACCCCCCTGTAAGGGTCCCTAATCACCGCCAGGTAGTTAGCTACTTGTTAGGTAGTTAGCGCCCAGCCCACCGCACCGCAGTCACTGATTAGTTGCTGATTAGCATCATCGCTGTCACTAATCAGCACTAGTACTATATAGTATCTGTAAGTGATCAAGAATGATCGCAATCAGATCTATATCAGTACATTAGGGTCACCTTAGGCTCTACAAAAAACACACACACTTCCGTTCAGTCCGCCCCACCGCATTGACAGAAATTTTTTTTTTGATCACTGCAAAAACACAGCAAAATTGCTGCGCAGCTATAAAGATCACTTTTGAGGTTTTTGGATCTTTATTAGCGATCGCAGCTTTACTTCGCAAACACTCCTTTTTACTATTCAAGTGTGCTCTTTTTCCTGGGTAGTCTCAGAGGAATACCCCCTAAATTTAGTTAGTCCTAAATGGCAAAAAAAGGGGTATTCCGCTGAAGAGGCCTACAGGATTCTGGCCGTGATGGATGAAAGCGATGGGGACGCCTCACCCGCTGAATCCATTGCTTCAGAATATGAGCCTGTAGACAGCAGTGGAACTCTAACCGCTAGTGAAGATGATGAGGTTGAGGTCCCTGCTATGGTCAGGCGTACCTGACCCCATGTCAGTGTTTCGCATACCCCGCATGATGAGCCTCATTTGCAGCAGAGTGATACTAGCGCTGATCTTTTTTATGGTGCAGCATACACCAGCAGCACATCCTGGACCTTCTACCAGCACTTCCGTATTCCCTGTTGAAGTGGTGAGCACCAGAAGGGCAGTTCAAGCTGGTACGGTGGCACGTGCATTAACTCCCCCGTCGCAGCCACCACGTTCACAGGCCCGTAATGCCCTTAGTACCCCAGAGGTGCTGGCAAACCCTAATTGGCAATCCTCTGCTTCCGCTGCACCCGTATTGCCCCCTTTTACCACCCAGTCTGGAGTTCGCATGGAGAGAGCTCATTTAGGATCGGCCCTTGAGTTTTTTGAGCTGTTCCTTACCGCTACGCCACACAGTATATAACCGCCAATCCGGAAAGCTTCTATGCCCAGCCTTTCCAGTGGAAACCAGTCACAGTTTCCGAATTTAAAATATTTTTGGGCCTTATCCTCAGCATGGGTCTAACTAAAAAAAATGTATTGCGGTCCAATTGATTTAAAGACCCAATATATTACATGCCCATGTTCTCTGCTGCAATGTCCAGGGCACGTTTTCAGGTCATCATGCGCTTTATGCCTTTCACTGACAATAAAACCTGTCATCCAAGAGGCCAACCTGCTTATGACCGGCTCCACAAAATTCGGCCCCTCAAAGACCATTTGTCATCCAGATTTGCAGATGCGTATACCCCCAATCAGAACATCTGCGTAGAAAAGTCCCTTGTACATTTTACCGGGTGCCTTGGCATTAAACAGGACTTCCCCAGCAAGCGAGCCCAGTATGGGGTCAAACTGTATAAGCTCTGTGAAAGGGCCACAGGCTATGCATATCGTTTAAGGGTCTATGAGGGAAAAGACTCAAAACTGGAGCCGGTTGGATGCCCTGACTACCTGTGGAGCAGTGGCAAGATTGTCTGGGACTTGGTGTCACCCTTACTCCACAAGGGGTACCACTTATACGTGAACAATTTTTACACAAGTGTGGCCCTCTTTCGGCACTGACATCTAGTCGGAATTCAATGCTCTGGCACCACGCGACCTAGTCGCCGGGGCTTCCCCCAATGGCTCATTAATACCTGACTTGCACGGGGGTAGAGGGCTGCCTTGTGTGACTAAAAACTGCTCGCGGTGAAGTTGAGGGACAAGAGGGACGTTTACCTCCTGTCCACCATTTACGCTGACACGACTGTAATTGTACGGGCAACTGGAGTCATTGAGAAACCCCTCTCTGCCCACGACTATGACCTTCACATGGGAGGGGTGGACTTCAATGACCAGATGTTGGCTCCCTATTTAGTGTCCCACCGCACCAGACGCTGGTATAAGAAGGTGTCTGTATATTTAATTCAATTGGCTGTATATAATAGTTTTGCTTCCTCACAGTAAGGCTGAGAGAACGGGATCCTTCCTAAAATTCCAGGAAGAGATCATTTCGGAACTCCTGTATTCAGGGGGGTCCATGCCCCAAGTCCCTGATGTAGTTAGCCGGCTACATGACAGACACTTCCCCAATGTCTTTCCTAGTACCCCAACCCACCGTTCCCCAAGAAAAAGATGTCTCTGTAGCAGGGCTGGAATAAGGCGTGACACCACCGTTTTTTGTGCTGACTGTCCTGACCAGTCTGCCCTATGCATAGGTGAGTGTTTCCACAAGTACCACACACAGGTACACTATTAGTGTAGGGATTGCGTGACACAGGACAGGCACACAGGGGTCTTAGGGCCCTTTCACACAGAGCTGCTGCAAACCTCTCCTTTCACCTGGGACAAAGTGCATAATGCACTTCGCCACATCTCTGGACGCTTTGCGCTTTGCACATTATCCCATGGGGAAGGAGAGGTTTGTCCTCTAAAGGTAATTGCAGATTTCTCCTCTGCAGTAAAAAAGATATGTTTGCCGAGGCTTATGAGCTGAGGGACGGTGTTCATATGCTTTGGCAAACATTTTGTATAAAAAAAAAATAATTCTGGCAATGATTTATTCATCCACATCGATTGATGTGAATGGAGAAATCGGGTTTGCCAGGACATAGGAGCTGAGTGGGTTTGGATGTTGAGTGGAGCTCCTCAGATGCCTCTTTTTTTTTTTGCACGTTTTTTGGCAGAGATTTTTTCATACACATTGATCGATGCAAATGAAGAAATCTGTGCCGTTCATTTTTTCTTTCAGCCCAGAGGCTGAACGGAAAAAAAAAATCTCATTACCCGTATGCTCAATATAAGGAGAATAGCAGAAACTCCTAATGCTGGCCATACATATAATGATTGCAGAGATCCTCAAATGCCAGGGCATTACAAAAACCTCACATGTGACCCCATTTTAGAAAGAAGACACCCCAAAGTATTCCGTGAGGGGTATGGTGAGTTCATGTAAAATTTTATTTTTTGTCCCAAGTTAGTGGAACATGAGCCTTTGTAAGAAAAAAAAAAAAGTCAATTTCTGCTAACTTGTGCCCAAAAAAAAAAAATCTTCTATGAACTCGCCATGGCCCTCACGGAATACCTTGGGGAGTCTTCTTTCCAAAATGGGGTCACATGTGGGGTATTTATACTGCCCTGACATTTTAGGGGTCGTAAAGCGTGAGAAGAAGTCTGGCATCCAAATGCCGAAAAAGGCCCTCCTAAAAGGTACTCATTGGAATTTGGGCCCCTTTGCACACCTAGGCTGCAAAAAAGTGTCACACATGTGGTATCGCCGTACTCAGGAGAAGTAGGGAAATGTGTTTTGGGGTGTATTTTTTACATATACCCATACTGTGTGTCAGAAATATCTCTGTAAATTACAACTTTAAAAAAAAAAATGTATACAAAGTTGTCAATTTGCAGAGATATTTCTCTCACCCAGCATGGGTATATGTAAAAATACACCCTAAAACACATTTCCCTACTTCTCCTGAGTACGGCGATACCACATGTGTGACACTTTTTTGCAGCCTAGGTGTGCAAAGGGGCCCAAATTCCAATGAGTACCTTTTAGGAGGGCCTTTTTAGGCATTTGGATGCCAGACTTCTTCTCACGCTTTACGACCCCTAAAATGCCAGGGCAGTATAAATACCCACAAGTGACCCCATTTTGGAAAGAAGACACCCTAAGGTATTCTGTGAGGGGCATAGCGAGTTCATAGAAGATTTTTTTTGTTGTTTTGTTTTACTTACAATGTCTTATATTCCACTAACTTGTGACAAAAAATAAAATTTTACATGAACTCACCATTCCCCTCACTGAATGCCGTGTAAGATCTTCTAAAATGGCCAGAGATTTTCCTTGCCTGCCGCAAGATGTCCTGAATCCTGGGGTAATTGGCAACGAATCGCTGCACGACTAAGCACCGTTGACCCACACCACTTTACCAACTGTCAAATTGAGCGGGGTTAGCCACTGATTGGCCTGTGACCGCAGAGCTGAAAGCAGTGCAGGACCGGTGGGGCTCTTGGCTTCCAGGCTCAACAGCCAACAGCAGAGCATGGCAAAGTTTTTACCTCACACCCGTCGAATAGGTTCTGGGGAGCTTGGGTGGCGCAGCAGAAGAGGCTGTAGCAGTGGAACAGGAGGAGTCAGCCGAGAAGGAGATGGAGGAGGAGAAGAAGAGGCAGGCCTGCATGCAATCCGTGGCAGTAACACTAAATCCACATGGGAGCCACAGGTTTGACAGCCGTCAGAAGGTTCACCCAGTGTGCAGTAATAGTTATGTATCTTCCCTGCCTGTGTTTGTTAGACCACGTGTCTGTGGTTAGATGTATCTTGGCACCGATACTGTGCGCCAGAGATATATTCACTTGCTGCTGAACCTGGCCATATAGCTCTGGGAGAAATATTTCCTTCCCGGGACCTTCCATTGCGGTGTGCCAATGGCCACAAATTTTCTAAAGGCCTTCGAGTCCATCAGTTTATATGGCAGTAGTTCGCAGGCTAGCAGTTCCGACAAGCCAGCATTCAGCCGTTGGGCAAGAGGGTTATTCGGCGTCATCAACTTTTTACGTTCGAATATTTGGGCCACGGAAGCCTGCCTTCTGCCAGATGAACGGCATGGTGGAAGGTGGAGTGGAGGACAAATGGGAGTATAGAGTAGAAGGAGAAGAAGAGGCAGGACTAGTGATGAGGGGCATAGGCAATATTCAAATTCGGGATATTTTGGGAATTTTTGGCCAAATATTCGTGATCTCCAGTCATTATTTACTTGATTGCGAAAATCGGCAATGTAATATATTTGAGTTAAAAATCCTCAATTAGAATATTCGCGATTAACACTAAGGGGTAGGCAACTTTCCTATTGGTTGCAAGGGATGTCCACACTATTTGTGAACACGTATATATAGCACTATATTATCAATATTTTCAAATTCTTGAAGTGGCAATATTCCCTATTAAAATTTGCGATTCAAATATTCGCGCTCAACACTAGGCAGGACGTGGAGCGCCAGGAGTGTGGCTTTGTGGGTTCTGACTGCGTTGCTCCCACTGGGCTCGGTGATGGGAGGCCAGGTACCTTCTTAAGGCGGTCGTCCCTAGGTGAGTTTTGGGTTTAACGCGACTTATGCGTTAAAAGCACAGGATGCAGATGGCAACACTATTGTCAGCAACTGACAAGTTAAAAAAAGCCCACACTGCGGAGCCATGTGCCGACATCCTGGGAGCGCCAGATGGGACTGTGCATGGTGGATGGTTTGCTCCAAATACATTTGCAGTCTGCTTTTTGCCTCCTGTGCCCTGCAAACTCTGCCTGCTTCTCCTCTTCTCCTCCCTCTCTGCTGCTCCTTCTCTCCCTCTGAACTCCCCTACTCTTCCTCTCTTGTGGGCACCCAATTGACGTCCATCGACACATCATCATCCTCACCTTCATCACCACTGACATTTGAGATCACGGAGTAGGCAGCAACAGCGGGGACCTCCCTCCTTGGGCTGATCTGAGTACTGTCGTCAGACCGCTGAGTAGCGGCCGTTGCTACCTTCTCTTCCTCATCCGATGCCATGAATGGCTGCGCATCGGTAAGGTTGCTGAATTGATGGGAAAATAATTCCTCTGACTTGAGTGGAGGGACTATGGTGTTGGTGTCTTTGAGGGTGCACACAACAGAGAATGAGGAGGGTGCAGATACAGAGGATGATAAGGGTGCAGAAGCGGAAGGCTGATTGAGCCACTCAACCAACTCTGGTGTGTCCTTTGAAGTAATCGCATCTGCCCGGCCCCTACCACCCTTGCGGAATGGCCTGCCTCTTCCTCTGTCTGTCATTTTCAAAATGACCCTGTGCCTAAGTCACTAGAGAAGAGCAGTATTTTTGGAAGCAATTATATCGCAGCCCTCAATCAGTATTTTATGGAAGCAGGTATATCAAACCTCTTAAACAGTATTTGGTGGAAGCAGAATATCAAACCCCTTAATAAGTATATAGTGGAAGCAGGTATTTTGCAGGCCTCAATCAATATTTGGTGGAAGAAGATATATCAATCCCCTTAATCGAATGTGCAATGTTTGCTGCAAAACGACCGCCAGGTGAACCGCAAGGCCATCTCTACTTATGAGTTTAGTTGCTCTCCTCTGTACTTTTTCCAGCTGCAGAGCGTCCTTTCTATGGACTGGTGCCCAGAACTGAATTGCATATTCCAGATGAGGCCACACCAATGCTTTATAAAGTGATAGTATTACATCCCTGCCCCACGAGTCCATGCCTCTTTTAATGCATTACAATACCCTGGTAGCCTTAGAAGCAGTTGATTGACATTGTATGCTGTTATTTAATCTACAATCTACAAAGACACCAAAATCCTTTTCTATAAGTGACTCTCCCATTGTTACATCCCTTAAGAGATACAATTCAGATGATAACAAGATTCATAACTTTACATTTATCCACATTGTGCCCCATTTACCAAGTTGATGCCTAATCAACCCATAGTGTTCAAGTCAGCTTGTAGTTTATGGACATCTTCCATAGACTGCACAGTACTACATAACTTAGTGTCATCTGACAAAATAGAAATGGTGCTATTAATCCTGGCCTCAATATCATTAATAAATAAATTAAATAATAGAGGACCCAGCACTGAACCTTGGGGTATACCACGTATAACCCCAGACCATTCTGAATAGGAATCATTGACCAAAACTCTCTGGACAAAGTGGACACGGTCCTTCTGTCAGTTTTCAATCCAATTACAAACTATACTTTCCAAGCCAATATACCTTATTTTACTTATTAAACGTCTATGAGGGACAGTAGCAAAAGCTTTTGCAAAATCCAGAAACACTCCTCATGAAAAAAAATCAGGTTAGTCTGACAACTTCTGTCCTTTGTTAACCCATTATCACGTATTATATTATTTACAGTCACATACTCCAGTATACAACAGAAGTTAAACTAACTGGTCTATAATTACCTGTAGAGGACCCAGATCCTTTTTTGAATATGGGCACCACATTTGCCTTATGCCAATGATTTGGCACTGTACCAGTACCTAGAGAATCTTTAAAAATTACAAACAAGGGCTGAACTGAGCTCTTTAAGAACTCTTGGTTGTAATCCATCTGGACCCAGAACTTTGTTCACTTTTACCTTATTTTACTTAGCTTGGACCACATCTACAGTAATGAACACCAAAACTACTTTCCCCTATAAAGTAACATTAACCCATATACTTAATAGACAGTAAGACAGCAAAACCAATATGGATATGTGAGGTTAGTTAGTAAAAGATATTATAATTACACAATAGACTTGATTAAATAATTAATGTTATTGTCTTAACAAATACTTCTCAACATGATTAGCAGGCACACAAATTTAAAAAAATGGTAGTGGTCTGACTCAATATGTTATTACTAATTTTGGTGGGCATGGCTACTGTATTTTACTTTTCTATTTTGTTAATTTACTACTTGTATTGCATGTAGGTTGGCTACATTGCCTTTGTATAAGCAGCTATTCTCACTGCTATACGGGTTATGCCATGGCTACATTGCCACCTATTTACTTATGCACTTGCACCTTATCACCTTTACCCTGCTGTCAGACCACCATAACTGATTTATTTTTAACAATTTTTTTATTTTTGTGCCTGCTAATCATGTTGAGTGTAACAGCGGCTGCTGTGCGCTGCTGTTCCCCTGCTTACCGCCATGATCCTAGGGGCCGTGTTCAGCGGTGATCTGCTGCTAGTGCTTTTCCATTCACCCCTGCAGTCCTGAGCTCTGTCTTTGTGGGTGCTGTTTGTTCTGGGATCCGCTCAGCAGTTTCCTTTCAGCCCTGGCCACAGCATGCTTGCTGCTTGTTCACTGCAGCACTTCCTTAAGGGCCAGCGCAAGTGACTTCCTGTGCTTTTTGGGTTTGATCTTGTGACCTCGCTGACCAATCCTAGCCCTCCTGCACATATATAAGTGGCTCAGACCCCTTCCCAGATGCCTTAGTGTCAAGGTCATTGTGTCCTGCAAAGGTTGCTGTTATCTCTGCTTGTGTTCCTGTACACCTGACCTGTACTTGTATTTCTGGACTCCGCTACCTGGTTGATCCCTGCCTGCTTGCCTTGACTCTCCTGTTGCCAAACTCAATTGCCTGACCTGTACCTGTGTCGCCTGCCATGACCTATTGCTTGTTTGACTCTGTTTGACTGTTTTGCCTCTGCCTCATCCTTAGATCCTGCACTGTTGCTCCTGGTACGACTTGGCCTACTGACTATGTCTGTACCTCTGGAACCTTGCTCAGGTACCTCCTTGTCCATCTGGACCAGCTGCCTTGTGTGCCAATCCTCCTCAAGAGGGAGCAACAGGGTGTTCCCCTCGGGAACACCTATACCCACCATCAAGGGTACTGTAAAGAATGAGGGGTTCACTTAGACAATGCCCTTAGAGGAGGTAGGACACATGGCACAGTGGGTTCACACCCGTTGGTTTGTGACATTGAGGAGTATTTTTTAAGATAATAAAATGAATCATTTAATCAAGTCTATTGTGTGATTATAATATCTTTTCCATATTTACAGTAAGCCAATTGGCACCACCGATATCAGCTTCTTTCTCTTCTTTTGTATACAGAAAGCTAAAAACCCATTTAGTAACTCTGCCTTTTCCTTATCTTCAGTGACTAACCCCCATTTAATGTTATTTATGAGACCTACCTGCTCAGACCTTGTTCTTTACATTTATATATTTAAAGAATTTTTGGGGATTTGCTTTGCTCTCTTTTGCCACCTGCTGTTTGTTTTGTATTTTCGCAGATTTTATAACCGTTTTACAGATTTTATTAAGCTCTTTTAAACTTCAAAGGCTATAGCTGACCCCTCAGAATTGTATTTTTAAATGCCCTTTTTTGTCATTTATTGAACTGTTTATACTTGTTAGGCCTCATGCACACGACCGTTTTTTTATGCTGTCCGCAAAAAGGGGTTCCGTTGTTCAGTGATCCGTGTCCGTTTTCGCCTTCCGTTGTGTTTCTGTGTGTCTTCCGTTTTTTTTAGCGGACATGACCCAAAAGATTTTACCAAAAGACAGGCTGACAATTTTTGCCAAGTGCCTGCCAAGGGATCCGCAAAAAAAAACGGATGCGGAACACGGATGACACACGCATGGCCATCCGCATTTTTTCACGGTCCCATTGACTTGAATGGGTCTGTGAACCGTTTTTCACGGACAAGAATAGGACAGGTTATATTTTTTTGACGGACTGGAATCACGGACCACAGACACGGAGGACAAACGGTGCATTTGCCGAGTTTTCCACGGGCCCATTGCAAGCCAATGGGTCCGCAGAAAATCACGAAAAACGGAGCTACGGACACGGAATCAAACAACGGCATGTGCATGAGGCCTAACCTAAAGGAATACATTTTTTATTGCAATTACTATGTAGAGTTAACGTTGTCCCATTTATCCTCAGTCTTATGTAACAGTAGCTGCTCCCAGTCTATGCCCTGAAATACTGCCCTCAACCCGGGGAAATTGGCCTTTTTAAAATTCAGTGTTTTTGTTCTACCGTCCAGAGAAGAACTGTGAATCTGTAAAATAGGCTACTTCCAGACGTGGTCACAGCAGGAACAGTTTTAAAAAGGGTTTAGATGAGTTCTTAAAATTAAAATAGAAATCTGAGTCTTGCTTCCTTCTGGGATTCACGTCCCCCACCCATCCCTTGGTTGAACTTGATGGACTTATGTCTTTTTTCAACCATATTAACTATGTAAATATGTAACATTTTCCTTGCTGAGGTGGTCTGGTGTATGACAAAATTGTTGATGGCTTTCATCTGCATATATAGATCCTATAGAAGTGCACAACAAGTTGGAATGTTGTGGATTAATGGGTGAAGCAGCAAACCATTTTGTCACTGCAACTCCAGGACAATGTTCATTACCACATAAGGATAACTGAAATGCGAGGAGATTCTCCTGGACATTGCCTGCCCCTTCCCCAAGAGAATGTGTACTTTAAGCACTGCATGACTAGAATAATCACCTGCCCTACCCACGGAACTTGTTATGTCCCCCAGGTTTAAGGCGGCTACGATGTTACGGTTTGATGTCACACATGTTATAGGAGGGAGGGGGATTGACGCTGTGCCTTGCTTCTGTTGGAGATAAGAGGATGTCCACGGATGAAGCTCTCTAATGGCAGCAAACTCGATTAAATGGTATGGCAATGACTGCACCGCCTGTAAATTTGGCAGGTGCAAATAAATTAAGATTGAGCACCAGCAGATTGATAGGCATGTACCATTATTTTCTGTTATCGATGGCTAACAATAGAGCAGCATAGGTGTCTGAGCGGGAGATGCAAAAATTGAGGACACCGATGTGAAAGACAAAATACTTCCGATAGATGTGGCCTGGCTGCCACAAGGGAGACCAGGTGAGGAAGAAACTCTTGTTGTGGTAACTGGCAACCACCTCTGTTTTCCCACGGGATGGGGTGATGCTGCTTCATGTGGTTCAAAAGAGATTTGGGGCCTAGGTATGTGTTTGACTGCCCATATCTTATTTTACTCTTGCAAACTTCTGTCTTCTGGCAGCGTGGAAAAAACTACTAGACGAGAGAAGGTGGCATGCGTCGCACAGAGCTAGCTGCTGCCGACCTTGCCTTAGCTCTGGCACATTTTGGGCCTGCTTCCACTACAGTATCTGTGGTATCCCCAATTCCCAAAACAAATCTCGCCCTGGCAGTGCTTTGGAAGGTTCTGGCTATACATTGCCTCCTCTCTTTATTGCTGCTGATGCAACTACCCTCCTCCTCTGATGTTACCTTCCCCACAGCACCCCGATCCAGCCTTTTTCCCCCAAAAATGGGGGAAAAATTCCCCTGCGTCTTATGGGGCGAATGCTGAAAATTTTATATCACAGCCTGCGATGCTCCAGCATCGCAGGCTGCGATGTATGAGTGGGGAGAGACTGGGAGGAGAAGCTGGGAGCCGGCAATTGCGGCTGGGCCGGTGCGTTCACTGTGCTGCGGCCCCGCCACTCCAGTTCTGCACTATATAGTTATAAAATGTCTAATTTAAATCAAAATCATTAAAGCTGCCCCTTCAGTTGTATATTATTCTATCTACTCACAAGAGCTTTTTGCATAATGCAGGCAGGCCGGGCAGGTGGGCAGCAGTGTGACTCACTGACGTCACGTGGATGCGAAACCTGCTTCATTCTATAGGGCAGAACTGGAGCGGCAATTAGGGATCTGTGGAGCACACTGTTAATGGGTGGGGGGTCTGTGAATGGCACTGTTATGGGGTGGGGGGTCTGTGGATGGCACTGTTATAGGATGGGAGATCCCCCACAACAGTGCCATCCACAGATCCTCCATAGCAGTGTCATCCACAGATCCCCCATAACAGTGCGTCATCCACAGATCCCCCATAACAGTGTCCTTGACAGATCCCCCCCATAACAGTGCCATCCACAGATCCCCCATAACACTGCCATCCTCAGATCCCCCATAACAGTGTCCGTCACAGATCACCCCATAACTGTGCGTCATCCACAGATCCCCAGATCCCCCATAACAGTGCCATCCCCAGATCTCCCATAACAGTGACCTTCACAGATCCCCCATAACAGTGTGTCATCCACAAATCCCCAGATCCCTCATAACAGTGCGTCATCCACAGATCCCTTATAATAGTGCCATCCACAGATCCCCCATAATAGTGCCATCCACAGATCCCCCATAATAGTGCTATCCACAGATCCCCCCATAAGAGTGCGTCATCCACAGATCCCCCATAATAGTGCCATCCACAGATCCCCCATAATAGTGCCATCCACAGACCACCATTAGTTCAAAACCCACCAAAAGCTTTTGGTTAAAAATATTTTTTTTTCTTATTTTCCTCCCCAAAATCCTAGTTGCGTGTTATGGGCCAGTTTGTCTTATAGGGCGAAAAATACGGTATATCAAATCTACATAGAAAACCTATGCTACAGAGGGGAAGAAGTAACATACCCACTAAAATGTTTAACCGCCCCTAAGTCGCTGTAGGACCAGGAGAAACATAAAGGAAAAAGAAAAACTCAAAATAAATATAACAAATACCAAGGTCAGGACAATAACCAACCTGTGGACATGTTTGTGGGAGCGCGGTGTTAGGGGTCCAAGAACACAACTCGACACGTGCTTCACCTGGGCTTTGTCAGGAGGCTTAATATGGATGTTCTGGAGCCGGATATATGAAGGGGGAAAAGGTCTTTTAAATACCAGTTTATGCAAATTTTTATGCTAATTGAATTTTCCCAATCAAGAAAATAATGACATTATTTTCTTGATTGCGAAAATTTGCATATAAAAATTTCGCATAAAATTCACATAAAAATTTGCAGAAACTGGTATTTAAAAAAAAACGAATATGCGAATATATTTCACGATATTCTAAATATTCGCGAATTCTCGAAGTGCCGATATTCACGATTAAAATTCGCAATTCGAAAATTTGTGATAAACACTAGTCACATAGACCTCCCCTATGATCAGGAGGGGAAGCTCCCATGGTACTTACACCACGCCATGCACACTCTGGATACAGCAGGGGCAAATATAAGTGCAATATACACAGATTTAGGTTCAATATAAATAAGAATAAACCAAAAGTAATAATAAATGTCATAAAGTGCCAATAATGTCTATGGAACCAAGTACAGTATATGACCCTAAAACACATTACTGAAATTACCCCAACAATATGTGCAAGTGTATAATATAAATCCATATTGATAACCAAATACATGATCTCACACAAAAAAGTGCAAACCAATTGATAACAAAATTCCAATTTAGATGACAATGTGTAAAAAAGAAATAACCGATATCGCACATTCATAGTGAAATAACAATGTGCAAAAAAAGCTATAATGACAATCACGATTTGATAAAGTGCAAGGTCCAAAGCATCATGAATAGATCAAAAATAAGCAAAAAAAAATATCCATATATATTATTTCCCTTTATTTTCCTTTTTTCCTTTCCTTTCTTCCCTTCCGTCTCCTTCCATTCCTTTTTTTTTCTCTTTTTCCCCCTTTGCAGAGAGAAACTAGGTGGATAGTTATACTTGAGACTGTGGCTCCAAGAGGAGTGTTTATGTAGGTTAATATGTTTAAAAATGTAAAATGATAAAATAAAACAAAAGGTTTTCTTATTTAACAAATAGTATACTTCTGGCTGAATGTAGGGTACAGCTAGTACTGAACTTAATAAAAGATGTATAAATCTACATCCAGTGAGTTAACAATAGTGAAAGTTGTAGGTAGACTCTAGGATATGCATTGTCATGGAAGTAGACAAGTAATAGGCCTCCACCCACCATGGTTTCCATAGCAGTTGGACATCCTGCATCTATGATAGATACTGTACTAGCGATGATCGAGCACCAAAGTATTTGGGTGTTCGGGTGCTGGGGCCAAACACATCGCTATATTCGTGTGCTCGACCCAACACCCGAGTATAATGGAAGTCAAAGAGAGACAACCAGGCACCCCCTGCTCTGAAGAGGGGAGGGTGTCTGGTTCATTGGAAAAGGTCAGAAAGTGACAGAAACACCACCGAAATGGATCGGGAACAGCATGGGGACGATGTCTGGATGCATCTTGGACTCCCAGGTCGCTGCTGGGAACTATGTTGTCCGAGTTGTACGCCACTTTTACAGGCTGACAAAAATACACCCAAAACCCCCCAAAAAACATTCTTTCCTGTATATTCAATTGTATATAAAGTGCAAGTGCTGCCAAAAATTACATGTAAGAGGCACTCTGAAAAAGCCTGCATATCACATTATGGAGGGCCTCATTTACATTGTGGAACAATTGTTCAGGCAGTGGGACTCCTACACTCAAAGCCTATGCACTAAGTGAAAGGCTGCCAAAAATTACAAGAAACCGGCATTCCAAAACAACCTTTGTTACACATAAAGGAGGGCATCATACACAGCCTTGAAATATTATCATTGATGGCCTGCTGGTGACCCTCCAAAACATTTGGAGCAAGGTCCTGCTGTTGACCCTCTAAAGCAGGCATCCTCAAACTGCGGCCTTCCAGCTGTTGCAAAACTACAACTCCCAGCATGCCCAAACAGCCTACACGTATCAGCCTACAGTAAGGCATTGTGGGAGTTGCAGTTTTACAACAGCTGGAGGGCCGCAGTTTGAGGATGCCTGCTCTAAAGCATTAGGGGCGAGGGTCTGGTGATGATCTTACCATCTAAAACATTACAGGCAAGGGTCTGCTGTTGATCTGACCATCTAAAACATTAGGGGCGAAGGTCTGCTATTGATCTGACCATCTAAAACATTAGGGGCGAAAGTCTGCTATTGGTCTGACCATCTAAAACATTAGGGGCGGGGGCCTGCAGCTGAGCATTGCAAAATATGATGAGCGAGTGCCTGCTGCTTAACTGACCCTGTAAAATATTGTAGGTGAGGGCCTGCTGCTGAGCTGACCCTCTAAAATATTGTAGGTGTGGGCCTGCAGGTGAGCTGACTCTCCCTGAAGAGGTACATGAGGAGATCTGGTGCACTGATTCCCAAAATCTTCAGCATCCACAGTCAGAAGAAGATGATGGTGGGGAATGGCAATTGGTGTTTCACGAGGTTGGTGATGTGGATGAGACACAGTTGTCAATAAGTGAGGGTCTTGTTAGGATGACCAGAGTGAGGAAGTGGAAGGAGCGGACGATGACATTACTGACCTAACCTGGGAAGGTGGCAAGCCAAGCGAGGACAGCAGTACAGAGGGGGAGGGATTCACAGCACCGCAATAGGCTGAAAAAGGCTGTGGGATGGCAAAAGGGAGAAGGCAGGCCACACCAAATAGGCCCGCATATAGATGTCCTTTACCCAGACTAATGAACGTAAGCGCAAATACTCAGCCACCCACCCACAGGCAATAGCACTAAATCCACAACTTTAAAAATTGCTTGCCCTGGATATGTTGCCATTTAGGCCTGTGGACACTGAGGCTTTCGTCAGCCTCTTGGCGGCGGCCATCCCGCGTTACTCAGTACCCAGCCACCACTATTTTTCTCGGTGTTCCCTCCCCGCATTACACCAGCAACTTTGTCCTGTAACATCACCTGTGCCCTGACTAACGCAGTTATTAGGAAGGTCCACTTAACGACTGACACATGGACAAGTGCATTTGGCCAGGGATGCTACATTTCCGTGACGGCACACTGGGTCAACCTTGTGGAGGCCTTTAGCGAGTCGTACCCTGGCATGGCACAGTTGCTACCTCCGCCAAGGATTGCGGGCCCCCATTCCATCAGGATTTTCTCCACCACCTACATTAGTTGAGGCAAACCCCCCTTCTCCTACTCCTACTCTACTTCCACCTCTGAATTCTCATCTTGCAGCACCAGTCAGCCATCAATCAGTAGCTGGAAGCAGTGTAGCACGGCAGTGGGGAAGCGGCAACAGGCCGTGTTGAAACTAATTTGCTTAGGTGACAAACAGCACACCGCCACAGAGCTATGGCAGGGTATAAGTGACCAGATTGAGCTGTGGCTCTTGCCACTCAACCTACAACCAGGTAATGATAATGGCCGTAACTTGTTGGCAGCTTTGGATCTCGGCAAGCTCACAGACATGGCAACATAACACACGAGAGTGGAGGTAAACCAATGGCATGGCCTGTTAATTATCTCATAAATAACCAAATAACATATTTTACAGCCTAGTCGTAAACTCAGACTCAAACCATAATAATTATAACTTCAGAGTCCATCCTTTACACAGGATGACCTATGTAAAACCACCCAAAAAGGCCAATAAACATTATTCTTTCAATAGGGGGGGGGGGGGGTTGCACATAGATCCAGGCTCCACAGGCTGGTGCAAACAACAGGAAAGTCAGCCCAAAGTGCCAGGACACTTATAGCCCCACTACTGAACTCTCCTGCCAATCAGGCACCTTACCAGGGTCCGGGTATCCCTACCCAAAACACTGGAACATAACAGGCCCAGCCCTCAGCCAATCACGGCCATCACCGGGCAGAATGACAACTCTGGGCAAAAAAAAACCTCTGTCTTGTGAAGAAGGCAAACGTTTACATGGGACAAATGCTGATATGGCCATGTGGTCCTTAATGTCCAGGATCTGGCCATACCATGCCTAGCCCACGTGTTCTCAACTTTCTCCAAACCTACCCCAATTTGCCTGAGCTACTGGTGAAGGAGCGCCATGTGTGTGCTTATTTCAGAAAGTCATCTACAGCTGCCATTCTTTCGGCTGCAGCGTCTGCATTTACCAGCTAACAGACTGTTGTGCGACGTGAGCACACACCGGAATTCCACTGTACACATGTTGGCCAGGCTTTGTGAGCAGCAGAAGGCAGTAGTGGAATACCAGCTGCAACATGGTCGTGTATGTCTGACCTGTGAGGTTTTACGCAACTTTGAGGAATAAACACAGATGTTGAGTGTCGATGCCACTATTATCAGAGTAACCATCCCACTTCTGTGTCTACTGAAACAGAGGCAGCTAACAATGAAGGCGGAAGCTTTACATATGGAAGAGGTGGAAATGGGGGAAGACAGTACACAGGGTGATAGCCAGACCTCCCTCAGTTCGTCTTCTCAGTGTGAATTGGATGATGATGTTGAGGAGGAGCAAGAGATGATTGCCTCCGCTACAGAGGGTAATAACCATAGCAGGTTTATTCCAACTGTTCAATATAGATAGGCAGAAAAGAAAGAAGAGGATAAGGAGATTGAGAGTCATACTCCTGATAAGGACAGCAAAGTCTTGTCTGTTGGGACTCTGACACATATGGCTGACTTTCTGTTATGCTGCCTTTCCTGTGACCCTCTCATTATACGCATTTAGGCCAACACCGATTATTGGTTGTTTAGTTCAACCTTCTCGACCCCCGCTACAAAGAGAACTTCTCATCTCTCATTCCTGTGGTGGATAGGACGAGCAAAATGGTGCAATAACAGAATGTCATTGTTGAAAAATCTATAGCTGACAACGCTTGCGGCAGAGTACGTAGTTCCTTGGGCAACCGAGGAGGGGAGATGAGGGGAACACACAGCAGTTCCAACAGAGGCAGGACAATACTCTCCAAGGCCTGGAGGTGTTTCATGACACCCCGCCAGCACCCTCACCCTGATGCGCAGCCTAGCGTCACAAGGCGAGAAAAATTTTGAAAGATGGTGAAGGAGTACATAGCAGACCATGTCAGTGTCCTCAGTTATCGAGGCGGGGTCTTGTGACACCACCATATCGGCGATCACTGCAAACCGCAGGTCAATTCAGACCTGCAGTTTGCAGCGCTTTCTGCAGTTTCTGAACCCCGCGGTCCATGACTGCGGGGATCAGAAATTTCTTACTGATTGAATTTGTATTTTTTAACAAAAAGTGTAATACCAAGAGATCAAAAAGGCGAATGCCTCCCAAAATAGTACCAATCAATCCACCATCTCATCCCACAAAATATAAGCCCCTACATAGCACAATCGTCCAAAAAAATAAACAAATATGGCTCTCAGACTATGAAGACACAAAACATGATTTTATTTTTTCTAAAATGCTGTTATTCTGTTAAACTAAAAAAAAAATTAAAAAGTATACATATTAGGTATTGCCGCATCTGTAAAAACCTGCTCTATAAAAATATCACATGGTCTAACCCCTCAGGTAAATAGCATAAAAAACTAAATAAAAACAGTTCAAAAAAATATATTTTTGTCACCTCACATCACAAAAAAGTTTAATAGCGAGCGATCAAAAAGTTATATACCTCCCAAAATAGTGCCAATCAAACCGTCATCTCATTCCGCAAAAAATGATACCCTACATAGGACAATCGCCCCAAAAAATAAAAAAATATGGCTCTCAGACTATGAAGACATTAAAACATGATTTTTTTTAATTTCAAAACCAATATTATTGTGTAAAACTTAAATAACTAAAAAGTATACATATTAGGTATAGCCGTGTTCGTAACAACCTGCTCTACAGGTCCTTCTCAAAAAATTAGCATATTGTGATAAAGTTCATTATTTTCTGTAATGTACTGATAAACATTAGACTTTCATATATTTTAGATTCATTACACACAACTGAAGTAGTTCAAGCCTTTTATTGCTTTAATATTGATGATTTTGGCATACAGCTCATGAAAACCCCAAATTCCTATCTCAAAAAATTAGCATATCATGAAAAGGTTCTCTAAACGAGCTATTAAGCTAATCATCTGAATCAACTAATTAACTCTAAACACCTGCAAAAGATTCCTGAGGCTTTTAAAAACTCCCAGCCTGGTTCATTACTCAAAACCGCAATCATGGGTAAGACTGTCGACCTGACTGCTGTCCAGAAGGCCATCATTGACACCCTCAAGCAAGAGGGTAAGACACAGAAAGAAATTTCTGAACGAATAGGCTGTTCCCAGAGTGCTGTATCAAGGCACCTCAGTGGGAAGTCTGTGGGAAGGAAAAAGTGTGGCAGAAAACGCTGCACAACGAGAAGAGGTGACCGGACCCTGAGGAAGATTGTGGAGAAGGACCGATTCCAGACCTTGGGGACCTGCAGAAGCAGTGGACTGAGTCTGGAGTAGAAACATCCAGAGCCACCGTGTACAGGCGTGTGCAGGAAATGGGCTACAGGTGCCGCATTCCCCAGGTCAAGCCACTTTTGAACCAGAAACAGCGGCAGAAGCGCCTGACCTGGGCTACAGAGAAGCAGCACTGGACTGTTGCTCAGTGGTCCAAAGTACTTTTTTCGGATGAAAGCAAATTTTGCATGTCATTCGGAAATCAAGGTGCCAGAGTCTGGAGGAAGACTGGGGAGAGGGAAATGCCAAAATGCCTGAAGTCCAGTGTCAAGTACCCACAGTCAGTGATGGTCTGGGGTGCCATGTCAGCTACTGGTGTTGGTCCACTGTGTTTTATCAAGGGCAGGGTCAATGCAGCTAGCTATCAGGAGATTTTGGAACACTTCATGCTTCCATCTGCTGAAAAGCTTTATGGAGATGAAGATTTCATTTTTCAGCATGACCTGGCACCTGCTCACAGTGCCAAAACCACTGGTAAATGGTTTACTGACCATGGTATTACTGTGCTCAATTGGCCTGCCAACTCTCCTGACCTGAACCCCATAGAGAATCTGTGGGATATTGGGAAGAGAAAGTTGAGAGACACAAGACCCAACACTTTGGATGAGCTTAAGGCCACTATCGAAGCATCCTGGGCCTCCATAACACCTCAGCAGTGCCACAGGCTGATTGCCTCCATGCCATGCCGCATTGAAGCAGTCATTTCTGCAAAAGGATTCCTGACCAAGTATTGAGTGCATAACTGAACATAATTATTTGAAGGTTTACTTTTTTTGTATTAAAAACACTTTTCTTTTATTGGTCGGATGAAATATGCTAATTTTTTGAGATAGGAATTTTGGGTTTTCATGAGCTGTATGCCAAAATCATCAATATTAAAACAATAAAAGGCTTGAACTACTTCAGTTGTGTGTAATGAATCTAAAATATATGAAAGTCTAATGTTTATCAGTACATTACAGAAAATAATGAACTTTATCACAATATGCTAATTTTTTGAGAAGGACCTGTATAAAAAAAACACATTACCTAACCCCTCAGATAACCACAGCAAAAAAAAAAATAGTATAAGTACGTTGTCAAAAGCGATTTTTGTCACCTTACATTACAAAAAGTGTTATAGCAAGCGACCAAATGTCATATGCACCCCAAAAAAGTGCCAATCAAACCTAAATCTCATCCCGAAAAAAAATGAGCCCATACGTAAGACTGTCGCCCCTAAAAAATGTAAAAATATGGCTTTCAGAATGTGGAGACTTACATTTTTATTTTTTTTCAAAAATGCTTTATTATGTAAAACTGAAACAAAACCCCCCAAAAAGTAGTCATATGTGGTATTGTTGTGTCCGTAACTACCTGCTCTACAGAAATAGCACACAATCTTACCTGTCATATCAATGCTGTAAATAACAATAAATAAAGACTATCCCAAAACAACTATTTTTTTTCCAATTTTCCATTTTAATCCATTTTCCAGTAACAAAGCAAGGGTTAACAGGCAAACAAAACTCAATATTTATTGCCATGATTCTGTAGTTTGCAGAATCACCCTATATGTGGTTCTAAACTGCTATATGGCCACACGACAGGGCGCAGAAAGAATGGAACGCCATATGGTTTTTGGAAGGCAGATTTTGCTGGACTGGTATTTTTGACACTATGTTCATTTGAAGCACCCCTAGAGTAGAAACTCCAAAAAAGTGACTCCATCTGAGAAACTACATCCCTCAAGGTATTCAAAACTGATTTTACAAACTTTGTTAACCCTTTAGGTGTTTACAAGAGTTATTGGCAAATGGAAATGAAATTTCAGAATTTCAATTTTTTGCTACCATCCCTCAAAAAAAGTGTAATATAGAGCAACCAAAAATCATATTTACCCTAAAATAGTACCAACAAAACTGACACTTTATCTCGTAGGCGTGCATCAGGGGGGGTTCAAATGGGACATGGTGTCTAAAAACCAGTCCAGCAAAATCTGCCTTCTAAAAACCATATGGCGTTCCCTTCCTTCTATGCCCTGCCATTTGGCCATACAGTAGTTTGCTTCCACATATGGGGTGTTTCTGCAAATTACAGAATTGGGGCAATAAATATCTCCATTTGCCATTAACTCTTGTGGAACACCTAAAGGGTTAACGGCATTTTAAAATTATATATTTTTTTTCAACATTGAATTTTTATTTTCATTTTTCAATAAGGACAATAGGTGGACGCAGCCACCAAAAACATGCCATTTACAATGCATATTTATAAAAAGAAGCAGAACCCTTAGGAGGAGGCAGAAGTTGAGTACGTCCAAGGAGCATCAGGGCACCTGCTCAGGTGCTGCCAACCTGATGCCAATGTAAAGGTTCAATTAGTAAGTCTAACTTGATTGAAACAATGGTTCCAAAGTAAACAAAGAAACAACAAAGTACAACAAAAGCACCTGGTTCGATCAACAGAACAATAATCAGTTATTACCGATCGGTAGAGAAATGTGGGTCATACACTAATTCGATACAGAATACACCTCATATATCAGGTTCAAAAGGTATGCAATGAGGGGATGGGAAAACTTTCCATCCACACGGACCAGGATTTTTGAAATGAGGGTAACAAACCTTTGTATTGGGCCGTTAGTTTTTCATAAACACAATGTGTAGATACTAGTTCGGAAATCTTTTCTATCTGAGGGGCATCAGTTTTTTTCCAGTTTTTCGCTATAAGCAATTTAGCGGTCAGCACACCATTTTCCTAAATCTGAACGGGACACTTCCTATATTCAGAGAAAGAAGGGCTATATCTGGCGTAAGAGATAGAGTTGGTAGCGTTAAATCTCGAAGCAGCTCCTCTATTTTATCCCAAAATGGTCGGATTATGGGACAGGACCAGAATACGTGCAATAAGTTAGCAGGAGACCTCTTACACCTCCAGCATGTATTTTCTACATTTGGGAAGAAGTGATGGAGTTTAGCCGGGGTGAAGTACCACCTAGTGAGAAGTTTAAGATGACATTCAAGAAGATTGGAAGAGGTAGTTGCTTTGAGAGTATAAGAAAAGGCCGCTTTCCACTCATCATCAGAGTAGGATTTCAAGAGGTCATTTTCCCAATTTAGCATGTGGGATCTCTTTTTGAAAAGGGCTACTTGAGAGACCAGTTGGTATATAGATCTAGTAGAAATCTGGGTATTTCCTTTCGGGTGGAACAGATAATCATACAGGGGGGTTGGTATCTGCAAAGGGGTCTGGGGAATGGATTTAAGCGCATGGGAGATTCTTAGGTATTCAAAGTGTTTTGAGTGAGGAATCGCAAACAAAACTTGTGTTAAGGAAAAGGGCCTAATTTCTTCTCCATCATAGAAATCTTTAATATTGCGTATTCCTCTGGATTTCCAGAAGGACGAAGAAAAATTTGGAAGTAGATATTCCAATATGTCAATGGGGATCAACACTTCAGTTTTTTTCTCATAGGATTGAGATAACAGTAGGGCAGTTTTCCAGCTTTGGGCTGAGGCCTTAAGCGTCAATGCTCTAGGTAAGGGAAATTTTGAATCCAATGCAAGTATCCAAAGCAATGAGCTAGTGTCTCTACCTCCATTAATATCTTTTTCAACTAACGGCCAACTTACGACATTAGTGTTCACTGTCCAGTATCTTAACTGTTTTAGTAATATAGCAGTATGGTAGTGACGAAGGTTTGGCACCCCCATTCCTCCATGTTCTTTTAAAGAATACATGATAGAGGCTGCTACTCTATGTGCACTATTTTTCCATATAAAGGATAGCAATTGTTTTTGAAATTTAGCTAGCAAAACATCTGGCAGTGGGATCGCCAGCGAGCGAAAGTAATATAAGACTTTCGGTAAAACCATCATTTTGTAGATAGTCATACGTCCAATCCATGTAAGCTCCACCTTAGAATACCGATCTAGCTCTTTTTGTATTTGACTATAAAGAGGGTCATAGTTACAGTGAGTTAGATTGGATAAGGGCCAACATAACTGGATCCCAAGGTATGTTATGGATGACTTCGCCCATTGAAACGGGAATTCCCGAAGTATATCCCTTTGTAGGCTAACTGGGACATGTAGAGCCAAAATTTGGGATTTGGAGGCATTAACTTTATAATATGATACCTCACCAAAGTGCTGTATAATAGTGTAAGCTGCTCTCAGGGAGGTCAAAGGATTAGTTAACATGAGGATGACGTCATCTGCAAATAAACTCAATTTATGCTGTCGGTGGCCCGCTGAAATCCCCCTAATGTCGAGCGACATTCTACATTTTTCAGCAAACGGTTCCATGATCATTAGAAACAAGAGGGGGGACAGTGGGCACCCCTGGCGCGTGCCATTGGTGATGTTAAAAGGGAGGGAGAAGGTGCCATTGACTAGAACCTGCGCGGATGGTTTACAGTAGAGAGCCCGAATCGCCTGGAGAATGGGACCATTAAAGCCAAATTTGGTAAGAGTGGCAAAAGCAAACTCCCAATGGATGCGGTCAAACGCCTTCTCTGCGTCCAAGGTAAGAAGCAGAGAAGGCGTTCGAAGATCAGCCACTTTACCCATGAGTCCTAGAATTCGCCTAGTGCCGTCTGGGGCCTGTCTCCCCTTAGTAAATCCCACTTGGTCATTGTGGATTAAATGAGGGAGAACTTTTAGTAACCTTTGAGAAATCAATTTGGCATATAATTTTACATCACCATTTAATAATGATATGGGGCGGAAGTTGGCCGGGTTGTTGGGTGTTTTCCCCGGTTTCGGTATCGTCACCACAACGGCCTGTAGCATTTCTGATGGAAATTCCTTCCCTACTAGAACAGCATTAAACAAGGAAGTAAGATATGGGGTTAGTAAAGTAGAAAAAACTTGATAATATTCATTAGAATATCCATCCGGTCCGGGAGCTTTGTTAGCTTTGAGAGATTTAATCGCCAATCTAACCTCCAGTTCAGAAATTGGGGCATTTAGCTGTTTTAATTGGTCCATTGACAAAGTAGGGAGGGAAATGTCATTTAAGAAGGAGTTAATTCCTTCTGTAGTCGGTTGGGGAGTCAGAGGGTCCTCCGCCAAATTATACAACTTAGAGTAGTATTGCTGGAAAGCGTTGGCTATATCCGTGGGGTGGAGCAGTTTAGTAGTACCATCTGGGCCCAGAATATAGGGGATATTAGTTTTTGGAAGAATTGGCTTAACCTTCCTTGCCATAAACCTGCTGGGTTTGTTAAAGGAGTTGTAGTACACACATCGGTATCCAGTTAACATTTTATCATAATCACTCTGTAACACAGCATGGACCTCATGCCTCAATGACATTAATGATCTGTGAAGTTCTAGAGAAGGAGTAACTTTCAGTTTATTTTCTACTTCTCTGATATCAGATAGCAAAGAAGCGAGTTTATTTTCTTTAAGTTTTTTATATTGGGAGCTCTGCTGCAAGAGGATTCCTCTAATAGTGTCTTTATGAGCCTGCCATAATAAAAAAGGGTTGATATCAGGAGTGGTATTGATTTTAAAGTATTCTTTTATGTGATTTTCTGTGTGCGACCTATACATCGGATGTTTGAGAAGATAAACATTATTTCTCCACTTTCTAGAGGGGAGTGAATTCGGGGAAAAGACCAGTTGACAGTAGATCGGAGCATGATCCGACCAAGATGCCACTCCTATTTGAGCAGAGATAACCTTAGACAATAAACTCCTATCTGTTAACGCTAGGTCAATTCTAGTAAATGACCTGTGGCGAGAAGAATAGAAGGAGTACTCACGGGAACATGCGTTAAAACATCTAAACGTATCATATAGTAAATTAGTATGCAGCCATTTGTGTAGCGTTGGGGGAGGCACCTTGCTTTTCCCTGTGGAGTCAATGGAGGCGTCAGGAACTATGTTGAAATCCCCGCAGATAAATAAAGACCCCTTTTGTATATTCCTAATTTTCCTCATCGTTTTATTTAAAAACCGGATGGGAGATTTGTTAGGGGCATAAATGTTAACCAACGTGAGAGGAGTAGACTCCACAGTACACACTAAAGCAAGGTACCTACCTCCAGGGTCAGTTAATATTGTTTCGGTTTGCATCCGTAATGAATCTCTGATCGCTATTGCCACTCCCGCTTTTTTCTTAGGAGAGTTTGAGAGAAAAATCGTAGAGAAGCCTCGCTGTGAAAAGGAAGGACATTTGGATTGAGCAAAATGTGTCTCCTGCACACAAATAATGTCAACGTTCGCTTTAATGGCTTCTCTCCACAGCGAGGCTCTCTTATATGGGGAGTTAAGACCTCGTGTATTTAATGACATAATCTTAATAGCCATAATATCTGTAGGTGTATGCAATTAGAACAGAGAAATTAGTGTATTTTGTGAGACCTGTACTAGTTTGGTGCTTTATCGGTAACCAACACAGAAATGAATTAACTGAAAACAAACCATAAATTATGCTAAAAGCATTAAAAAGGGACACGACATTGTCATGACCTATAGAATGTATGGGGGTCATTACAGTTTTTTGTTGAGCGGCACTCCAGCCCTCAATACGCAATGGGAATGCGAAAGGCTATCTCATAGCCTCCCATCAGTCTCCTACTGATGACCACTCTTTAGCAACAAACGATGGCGGTTTCTTCTTCTGGGGACGTTCAGACGGTGCAGTAGAAAGCTTCCAGGACCTCAGGAGAGACACCCCTTCTTATACTGATTTCAGGGAAAATGTAGTTCCGTCTTTGCGAATAAGAAGCTTTAGAGGAAAGCCTCACCTGTAGGGGATTTTAGCCTCCCGTAGGGCGCCGGTTACAGAGGAAAACGCTTTCCTGGCTTGCAATGTAGCTTGAGAGAGGTCAGAATAAATCTGGATCTCTTAATATGGCTGGGGAAGGCTTCTGAGGGCTCTGGTTTCACGGATGAAGGCTTCCTTAACATGATAAAAATGGATACGGGCTATAACATCTTTAGGCGCAGAATCCGGGATATGCTTGGGCTTAGGAAGCCGATGTGCCCGGTCTATAACAAACGATTTAAAGTCCCAGTCTGGGAGGATAACTGAGAACATTTCTTGGAGATAGCCCACTAGCTCAGAAGGTGGGATAGATTCCGGGATGCCCCTGAATTTGAGATTGTTACGCCGGTTCCTATCCTCCAGATCTGTAAGCTTGGATTTTATGGCCAACACCTCCTCCTCCAGCGTGTAGTGTGCATCTATTAACTCATTGTGGGAGCTAGTGAGCTCTCCCATTTTATTCTCAATATGATCCACTTTGGAACCTAGCTCACCAATGGATGTAGATATAGAAGCTGCCACCCGGTGTAGGTGGGCTGTAAGTGAGCTGTGGAGAGCTGACATCATAGCTTTAATGACAGATTCTAAGGGCAGCTTGGTCAGAGGATGGGAAATCCTTCAGGGGGTCTGTACTGTCTGAGCCGGTCAGGTAAGTACGTGAAATGGCCCTTTCTGTCATAAGGGCTTGCTGGGTGCCTGCTAGGGACACTGTAGGCGCGTGCATGCTGGGACTCACCGCTGATTGCTCTGTATCGGGCGCCATGTTGCTCCAGTCCATATGCGGTGATCCAGCCTGGCTGCCTGGGACTACTCCGGTCTCCAGGGTATCGCGTCTGCTATCCGGACTGTAGGGAGAGTCATCCGGGGAGGATTGCTCTCTCCTGCCGTCGTTATCTGTCCCCTCTATGTTTGGACGCACGGAGTTTCCCGCCGGAGGAGAGGAGGGAGTGATCCCGCTAGGCCGCAGGGAGACAGGCGCTTGGCTCGGCTCCGGTGCGGCAAAGAAGTCGGTCAATCTGCAGATCCCCGGCTTGTTAGACCTCATCCTGGTCATCATCGCTGGCAGAGGGAGTGAGGTGATGGGTCCCAGAAGTGTGTGAGCTAAGGTGGGATGCTCTGGAGTCGCTTTAGAAGGCTGGAAGTGCAGAGCTCCTCTAACAAGCGGCCATCTTCCACACTGTGCAGGCCACGCCCCCTACAATTTGTCCTTTAAAATTTATTTTTGAATACCGTGAGGGGTGTAGTTTCTAGAATTGGGTTTTGAAAAATTTCAAGATTTGCTTCTAAACTTTTATGCCTTGTAATGTCCCCAAAAAATAAAATGGCATTCCCAAAATGATCCAATCATGAAGTAGACATATGGGGAATGTAAAGTATTAACTATTATTGGAGGTATTACTATGTACTATAGAAGTAGAGAAATTGAAACTTGCAATTTTTTTTCAATTTTTTTTGCAAATTTGGTATTTTTTTTTTTAACTCCATTTTTACCAGTGTCATGAAGTACAATATGTGACGAAAAAACAATCTCAGAATGGCCTGAATAAGTAAAAGCTTTTTCAAGTTGTTTGCACATAAAGTGACACTGGGCACAATTGCAAAAAAATGCCCTGGTCCTTAGGGTGAAAATGAGCCCGGTCCCTAAGGGGTTAAATATGTTGTTTATAATCTATTGTGTATTAGCATGCACCTCTGCCACCACAAAAAAGGTTATATGGTTCAATCTTGCTTTTCTCGTCCTTCTCCTCCTCCTCCATCATATCAACATGCTTTTTAGGCTGCCCTCGCTCATAAAGTTTTAGAGGGTCAGCTCACCTGCAGGCCCTCACATATAATGTTTACCAAGGTCAGCTCACCTGCATGCCCTTGCAATTCATGTATTTTAGGGTCAGCTCGGCTGCAGGCCCTCACATATAATGCTTTACAGGGTCAGCTCACCTGTAGGCCCTCACATATAATATTTTACAGTGTCAGCTCACCTGCAGGCCCTCACAATTCATGTTTTGTAGGGTCACCTCACCTGCAGGCAATCACATAGAATGTTTCACAGGGTTAGCTCACCTGCAGACCCTCAGATATAATGTTTTGCAGGGTCAGCTCACCTACAGGCCCTGGAAAATTATGTTTTCTAGGTTCAGCTCACCTGCAGGCCCTCACAATTAATGTTTTACAGGGTCAGCTGCCCTGAAGGCACTTGCAAATTTTGTTTTACAGGGTCAGCTGACCTCAAGGCACTCGCAAATGATGTTTTAGGGGGTCAGCTGACCGGAAGGCCCTTCTAAATAATGTTTTTGAGGTTTAGCGCACCTGGAGGCCCTCAGCTACATTCTTTTACTCAGTTCCATCCCGACTAGGGCCATGGCCTCTGCGTGCACCATCAGCATCACGGCCACTTCCATGGCCCTTACTGGCCACCTTCTTAATATTAAATGTTATATATGCATAAAGGTATATCACATGTACAGTAGCGTAGGATTTGTAAGTGTATGCACCAATAAAATTAAAAAAGGGTATTTGGGATGCGCACACATTACACAGGAGATGTAGCCCTGATAATGTCACAGACTAGTATACACCATCTATAGATAAAGTACAGTATATGTCAGTCAGTTATATGGATTACACACACACTATGAGATGTAGAACAGTATGTCACAGAAAGCAACACACTACGGACACTAAATAAGGCCCAGATTATTTAAATTTGCGCTACAGACACTGTTTTCGGATGGAGTACAGTATTTGTCACAATCAGCCACATACTATGGACACTAGATTAGGCCCAGATTATAGAATTTACTCTACAGACACTATTTTCGGAAGTAGTACAGTATTTGTCACAGAGAGCCACACACTATGGACACTATATTAGGCCCAGATTATTTAAATTTGCACTACAGACACTGTTTTCGTATGTAGTACAGTATTTGTCACAGAAAGCCACACACTATGGACATTAGATTAGGCCCAGATAATTTAAATTTGCGCTAAAGAAACAGTTTTTGGATGCAGTACTGTATATGTCACAGAAAGCCACACACTATGGACACTAGATTAGGCCCAGATTATTTAAATTTGCGCTACAGACACTGTTTTCAGATGGAGTACAGTATTTGTCACAGACAGCCAAACACTATGGACACTAGATTTGGCCCAGATTATTAAAATTTGCGCAAAAGAAACAGTTTTCGGATGGAGTACTGTATATGTCACAGATGTGTACTAGATGAGAACTTGCAATTTCTATTCACCTGTATCTAAATTGAACTGTATATTTCTTATGCATATTCTTAGTTAATTTCAGATTTCTTTCAGGTAACTGAAACTTTTCATCATCACCTAAAAGTTTGAGTTATGCAGTGAATTAGAATAACACAAATTTCAAAGGATAAATGAAGAAATATATTTTTAAAGACTACCCATATCTGCATTCAACTTGTGGCATCTAATTCCTTGAAACTGGTTTAGAGATGAGTGAATGTCTTGAAATTCACTGTGTTCGATTACAAATAAAAATTCAAAACGTTTGATTCGGACCTGATCCGATTTGTCACAAATCGAAGTTGTTCCAATTGCCCATCTAGTTTCATAGGAATCAGATTTTTATGAAAATATGTTTTCTCTTTGTATATTTTTTATGAATTTTCCTCCTTCCTCTTTTAAGCTCTTCAATGCAATGACAACAATGGCAAATAATATGTGAAACTGACGTATATAGCTATGGGTAAATGCATGGTTGACGTTGTTAACAGAGTGTTCAAAAACATACCGCTTATCTGGGGTAGATGGTGTTTAAACACACACAGTATTATGGGGAAAGAAACAATGGCTTGTTGGGACTAAGTATCCAAAAGTTATACCTTATTGTGGGAGATCTCTGCTCCTGTATACATACACATGTTAATGTCATTAGAAACAATTACTTTTTTGGCACAGGTATCAAAAATGTATGTCTTAACATGAGCAGAATACCTGCCTGTATTTATACATATATAATGAGCCTAGAAAAATTCTCTCTTTTAATTGGGATCAGAGCAATACAGTGTGGATGTGGAAAGGGTAAAGTAATAGTGGCACAGCTGCAGTAGTCTAGCGAGGCATCATCAAGTGCAGATATATTCATTGGCCTCAGTCGGAGGAATGTGAAACTCATCCCATATCCATATCTCGTTAAAATTGACAAAAATGATGTTATGTACAATGGCGGAGGTCTGCATTCGATCTCCACAGCACACAAGACATGACAGGAGAGTCTCTGCTTTGGAGTCCAAATCCAGAATTGTGCGTAACATTCTTGCTCCCTGTGCAAAGCCATAACAAAAATACTTCATAGGCATACACATCAGAGGAAGCTGAAGCTGGTTGCCCCAATTTTAATTCAGGAGCAGTAAACAGCAGAAAGCAAATAGAGGTGGCTGAATTCCGCTGCTCTGTATCTCTTGTGAAGTCAATGTCTCCAACTATGCCCCTCTCGCAATTTATAGCAAATACATTATTTTCATGTAGAGATCCAAGGATTATGTTGGAGGCATGTAGTGTATGCAAGCCATGTGCAACCCCTCTCATCACTCTGTTCTGCACCTGGTTCGCTTGGGCGAACGGAATCACATTAAAGGCTACACTACACTAATGGCTTTTCAACATATAACATCGGTTCATACAGAACAAAGTCTACAGTCGCCCATCAATTTTCCCAACAAATTTTTTTTCCACTTTCACAGTACACTAAAAGCTTTTCAACATAGAACATCGGTCCATACAGAATAAAGTCTACAATCACCCATCAATTTTCCCCAAAAAAGCCTGTTTCACATAAACAATTTCACCACTATGCAATTCGGTCCATACCGGAGAAGGGCTTTAGAATATATGACTGCACCACTGAACGGCTATTAGGCCCAAATTGTTTTCTACTTTTACACAACACAAAAGGCTTTTCAAAAGATAAGTGCAACGCTGAATGGCGAATATATTTTATTTCACCAGTAATACACGACAAACGGGGCATTCGAATATTTCACTGCACCGCAGAATGGCAATTAGGCCCAAATGTGTAACAATGGCAGTTGGCAGCCGCTGGCGTGCAGCGCACCCTGCTATGTACCTCAGTCGAACTGCACGCAAGGCTTCTCCTCTCCGCTACAGGCTCCGGTCCCGCTTTCCTGCACAGCTTCAGTTGCACCTTGTAGGAGCTACACGTGTTCTGGTTCTTTAAGGGTTCGTGCACGCCCATGATTCCGCCCTCTCTCCATTCCTGGCCAGGCACCACCTTTATAAGGGTGCTTCCCCCTTCCTGCAATGCCTGAGCAATATTCTAGTTTTCTACAGCGAAGGTTCCAGCTTGTTCCTGCATTGATATCCTGTTACCGACCTCAGCCTGTATCCTGACCTCGCCTCTGTTTGATCCTCCTGTACCTAGCTGCTATTAAGTATATGACCTGGACTGTCGATGACGCCTCTGTCTGCTGTGCAGATCATCACACCTGCTGCACCTGGGCTTCTTAGCTGTGCTGTTCTAACAGCTTCAGCTCTGCTTAACAACTTACTCAGCTCTACTTCATCCAGCTAAAGCTTGCTCCATCTGCCTACCACTTAACCGGGAACAGTCTTGCGGTGGCGACCTGGTGTCTCCCCTGCAGCTGACACCAGCTTCCGTATTCAGGAGATAAAGGGTGAAGACCAGGGGGACACTTAGATTCCGCTCCCAAGTTTGGCCCAAAGTCAAACCGGTAAGTGGCACAGCGGGTCCACACCCGTTGAAGTGTTAAAAAATGTTTTTCAACTTTTACACAACAGGTATTTCAACAGATATATGAACCGCTGAACGGTGAACATGGCATAAAGGGCTTCCGATTATATCACTGCACCACTGAGAGCCAAAGATATTTTTTCTTTTTCCACTAATACATGCAAAAAAGGTCTTTAAAACAGATAACTGCACTGCTGAGTGGCAAAGATATTTTTCCTTTTTCAACTAATACACGACAAAAAGGACTTTCATTTTCACCCTTTTCTAATACAAGCCAAAAAATGTTTTAGAACATGTAACTGCATTGCACAAGGGCAAATAAAACTTAGAAATATTTCCTTGTAATAAACCATGTTAATGCCTGTATCAAACAGCACTTGCACACTAATAAGACAGGTTTGCTGGAATTACAGAGCTGCCTAATGGCAATTTGGATCCCCAGTCAGTGCAGCAAGGTGTAATTGGATTGTTCCTATTACCCAGGCTGTCACCTCCCTGACTGAACCCTTTTCAACACAAAAGTTGGTGGAATGATTCCTCCCTATCCTTTCCCTACACTTTCAGTAATCTTTCCCTGTACTTGTAAATCGTTTTTTTTTTCACCACAATCAAGTCTTTCCTATCACTGTCCCTAGCGCCTGCAGACACGTCTCTCCCTGCACTAAGCACGCTGGTGAATGGCAGAATCTAAGATGTATTTATAGAGCTGTGACATCACAGGGTTTCCTGGCTGCTGATTGGCTGCATGCATGTCAGTATGGTTGATCCCTGCAAAGAAAAGGAGCTCAGTCAGGACATCCAGTGCAGGTGCACGTTGCTATGGCTGAAAACACAATACAAAATACAATGCAACAGCACTCTGCAGACCAAATAAAGCACAAAACAGTGTTCCAATACTAATGCTATACCTATCTTGCAAATCAGAGATGCTTGGCAAACACATTCCATACAAAAGTATCTGAGCCCGTCTGCCATACGTCAAAGCGATCTCTGTAAGATAAGCAAGTTATTCCCTAGATTCAATGGAGGCCATTTTTGGCACCAAAAATGACAAAAACCAATGGGGGCCCAGCAATCATGCATGTGGATCCTACACTTCTTGAATTTCATGGTAGCTGTCATGGCATGTAGCAGGTTAACTTAGTGTTAGGACCCGTCTTACAGAAATCTCCTTGACGTGTGGCAGACGTGCTCAGATCGTTTTGCACAGACTGTGTTTTGCCAAGCATCTCTGATTTGCAAGCTAGGTATAGCATTAGCATTGGAACACTATTTTGTGCTTTATTTGGTCTGCAGGGTGCTGTTGCATTGTATTTAGTTTGGGTGATCCTGCCTTCCCAGAGTTCCTTGTCCCATGTCCTCACATGTGTAGAAGCCATTTTAGGAAAAAATGCAATTAGTTTCCACAAATCATGAGCAAATTCGGTGCAAATTTTTCCTGAAAATTCGGATCGAATTCCACTTCGTCAGCTTTGATACGCTCATCCCTAGATTTAACACATTTACTTTACCATGCAGGGAACATGTTTGTTTATCCCTAAATACAGCACAGCCACAATGCTCTGGCCATTGTCACTGAAGATCTTTCTTGACCAATTGGAGTTGATGAGGAGAAAAGCATGGGAGGTGTAGTGGGAGCAACACTCTGTCCTGCTGTTTTTGGAGACAAGAGGATGTCCATCGGGGAGAATGTAGAGGAGGCGGATACCAGACCGACACAAACATGGTGGTGGCAATAGGACCTACCCTTTTTACTGCAGTGTTGCCTTACTGTAAAAAACATTGATCCAGTGGACTGTGAAAGACATTTACTGTCCCTGCCCATAACAGCTACTCCAGGTGTCCACGGAGGTGTTAACTTTGTTACACAGGAAAAGCCCATGTTCTCGGCCATGTTAGAGTACAAGTTATTGATACCTTTTTTTCTGGCTAGATATCTTCCAGCAAGGCTGAGCACATGCCTTCAGTTCCCTAAAGGAACCCAAATTCACCAAATGGTACAGTAGCAACTGCACCACCAGCAACTTGGCTAGGTGGGAGTTAAGCTTACACAACGCTTCACACACATCAATCCAATGTTATATTGGATTAATAAGTGTGTAGAGTTGTTTCTTAGCCATACACTCCGTTATTGATGAATGACGATGGAGCAGAGTAGAAGATGGAGTAATCTGAGTGGGAGAAACAGTAAGTGATAATACTGATGACAAGGACACTTTGCTGCATGTGGATGTGGCCTATCTGCAGCAAAGGAAACCAAGAGAAAGAGGACACTCTTGTTGAGCTAGCTGGCAGAAACTTATGTTTTCTCACTGGATTTGATAATGCCGTTTCATAGGCTGCAATAGAGTTGTGGTGCATATGTTTGTGTTTGAAAGCCCATGGCTTATATTACTGTAGATCTTGCAAATCCTGATGATTTTATTTTCCACTGTGGAGAAAGTGCTTACGTTTGGCACGTTTTGAGCCAGCGCACACAGTATTAATAACATCACCAGTTCCCAATCTTACTATAACAGATCTCTGGTATTGTCCAACACAAAGTCATAATCATAGTCCCCACCTTCCTGACTACTTTTATCAGACTGCAATATATGACATTCTGGTCTCATTGGCCCCTTTCTGATTCCCTACTCTTTATTATACTCAAGTGCCACTGTTGTTACCATTGCTTCTACCGCTACCACTCTGGCTACAGGTGCCACTACACCACCAACATAACTATACATGGCGTCACTCATCGCCATCTGAACCTTCTCCTAATGGTAGTCCAAATGCTGATTGTTCTCACACAACTCATCAACAGGGAGACTCTCTGGAGAATCTATAGTACAGTGTGGTGGAGTTTTGTTGCCTCTTCTAAGGCAACCCCATTAGGAGGGGACAATAAAGATAGAATGTAATTGAAACTGTAAGTCTTATCTGGGTTTGCAAGAAGGAGCAGGAGTAATGCTGTGACCCTTGCCTCCAAGGCATGGTGTCAGATAGGTGAGCCATCCAGTTCACAATCGAATCCTCTTTATCCTCAATAATGATGTTGTGCCTACTACTACTACTCTGGCAGGATGGCATGTCTGGTGCCATATTCTGACTCTGGGAGGATGAAGCATAAGTCTTTCCATTTTAAATCTTTAATTTCCCTGACATTTTATTATGAGGCTTATAAATGAAAAGTCAAATGTCTCCTATAAATGAAAAGTCAAAGGTTCAGTACACACCTATTTATTATTATTATTATTTTTAAATTACTATTATTATTATTATTATTATTATTAATATTATTATTATTACTAGTACTATTATTACTAGTACTATTATACAGTACTAGCAAAATTGCCAGTGTGTTTTCTAAAATTTAAAGACAGAGGCAATTAAAAGTACCTTTCCTACAAGCACAATGCTATTAGCAACTTACTTTTGGAATAATGCAGCATTTAAAGGGAAATATCTATGATCTATGTATCCATGTAATATTATTGTTTCATCAATTACATTTTTGTACTATGCGATGCAAAATTGCATTCACTAATGTCAATATAACTATGTAGTGTTTGCAATGAAATATCTTTGAAGTCTGTGTTTATTATCACTGGTATGATGCAGTATGATGCAGTAATGTGTTTATTAACACCAATATAACAATATACTGGTTGTAGTGAAATTTCTTTGAACTTTGTGTTTGATATCACTGGTTCAACAATTATATTTTTGTACTATGAAAAACATAGTGTGATGAAAATAATGTCTCTGCTAACACCAATACGATGAAGTGTTTGTGTTGAAATGCCTTTGAACTCTGCATTTAATATCATTGCCATCGGCTCAACAATTAAATCTTTGCTCTTGAACCACAGGGTGTGATGGAATAATGTGTTCCCTAGGACCAATATAATGATGCATAAATATAAAATATAAATAAAGATTGATCAGACTAAATCAAAAATATTATCCTGTTTTTAGCTTTGGAGATTAAATTCAACATGGTAGAACAATTGAGTAAATGTGCTTATAAACATTCTGATCTTTTGCACTCTATATGCACTTTTGTGTACTGAATAAACTGTATCATTTATGACCAAGTCATTAACCTAGGTCTTTAAACAACAGAATGTTTTCTCATAAGCAATGTTGCATTTCACCCATTCTATGTCTTCCATTAAAAATAAAATAAAACTTTCACAGCATTCATGGTAGAATCAACAAATGTAGCATTGAAATGACACTCACTTATCCTTCCAAACAAAGAAGCGTAAAAATGACATCTGTTCATCACCATGACAAATGTGTAATGGCTGCAGCAGGTCAATAAAAGATCCCATTCAACAAAATAATCTTAGGACTTAATGTGTCTCACTTAGAAGTTTTTAAAGTTATATGATCAAGATTCAATTGCCTTTTGTCTCCCCAAAGAATAAACACATTGAGCAGCAGAAAGATTTGCTATATTTGTTTCAAAGAAATGCTATGCCAATTTGAGGCTAATGTGAAAAGTGAGCCTACGTAAGCTAAGCATCATCTGCTGTGAATAAGGACCACATCTTATTGTCTCTGAAGACATACCCTTGTGTGATTATAATGATGTATTGCAGATGTACAAACCTCAAGTTTCAGTCTCCAAAATTAAATAAAGTTTTACTTTTGACTGCCATAAGTATCCATGGGAAAATAATGACTGAAATATTATTCTCAAGTATTATTACTGCAAGCATTTGCAGCTACTGATTTCTACCTTTGTTCTGTAAACTAAACATAATGTTCTTATTGTAGATGACTCAAGAAATGTAATTTTGAATTCTTAGCCACTGTAAACAATTATAAAATGTTTCATTATGCTTTATATCAAACAACTGCCTCCTATTTGATACAGTTTTGTTTATTTCATTTTATTTATATGCATCTTGTTTGCTTTAACCCCTTAAGGACCTGGTGGACATGACTTAAGGACCAGCGCCTCCGCATCTCCATCGGTAAAAACAGTGTTTTCATAATAAAAATAATAAAGCGTCAAGTAAAAAAAGAGTCCCTTTACCAAAATAATACACATAAAATTGGAAAAGAAAATAGAAATAAAAACATACATATTGTGTATTTCCACATCACTAACGACCGGATCTATAAAAATATCACATGATCCACCCCCTCAACTTAACATCATAGGAAAAAATAAATAAAAACTGTGCTAAAACAATCATTTTTTGTCACCTTACATCACAAAAAGGGCAACACAAAGCAATTAAAAAGGTGTATGCACCTCAAAATAGTACAATATAGCAATAACAATTGACAAAACAGGTGCACACTGCGGTCTTACTAAGCCCTCAAACTGATGTTAAAATTGAGAGGTTAGTCAACATGTCCTACAGTGGAGGACATGTCTTAAGCCCGAGCACCGTGCCAGGGTCTCTCAAGTAGCTCGGGACCTAACACTCACCTACCTGTACCATATGGGCAATACCAGGGGCCAGTGGGCAAAATTACAGGAATGTATTAGGCCGACTCACAGTAGACTCCTCAGTTACCTCCAGAATGTGACCATCCCTGCAATAGGAGGGGGGAGATGGCTGTGAGCCCCACCCAAGACTGGCTGATATGGCCCAGACCTCACAGGTGCACCTAAATGTAGCCTGTGGACAGAAACCGGCTGCATTTACATGGGAGTTTATACACCTCCAAAAAATAATATATACACAAACCAACTGAAAGGTGGCTTGAAGCAGGATGTGCTCAACCCAAAAAATGCAGTTGTGCATATATATATATATATATATATATATATATATATACAGGGGAGCAGATCCTGCACTTGTGGCCCGTTGCGAATGGCGATCCCCAGCAAAAATGCATATGGTGGAGGATGCCCACAGCGGACCACAAGTGCCACAATAGACTACCTACACAAGATTGCAATAGTGTGGATGTAATAAATAATATAACAATATAGCAATAACAATTGACAAAACAGGTGCACACTGCGGTCTTACTAAGCCCTCGAACTGATGTTAAAATTGAGAGGTTAGTCAACATGTCCTACAGTGGAGGACATGTCTTAAGCCCGAGCACCGTGCCAAGGTCTCTCAAGTAGCTCGGGACCTAACACTCACCTACCTGTACCATATGGGCAATACCAGGGGCCAGTGGGCAAAATTACAGGAATGTATTAGGCCGACTCACAGTAGACTCCTCAGTTACCTCCAGAATGTGACCATCCCTGCAATGGGAGGGGGGAGAGGGCTGTGAGTCCCACCCAAGACTGGCTGATATGGCTCAGGCCTCACAAGTGCACCTAAATGTAGCCTGTGGATGGAAAATAGGCTACATTTATATGGGAGTTTATACACCTCCCAAAAATTAGATATACACAAATCAACTGAAATGTGTCTTGAAGCAGGATGTGCTCAACCCAAATAATGCAGTTGTGCATATATATATATATATATATACAGGGGAGCAGATCCTTCACTTGTGGCTCATTGCTAATGGCGATCCCCAGCAAAAATGCATACGGTGGAGGATGCCCGCAGCGGACCACAAGTACCACTATAGACATCCTACACAAGATGGCAATAATGTGGATGTAATAAATAATATAACAATATAGCAATAACAATTGACAAAACAGGTGCACACTGCGGTCACCACCTTTCAGTTGGTTTGTGTATATATAATTTTTTGGAGGTGTATAAACTCCCATGTAAATGTAGCCTGTTTTCCATCCACAGGCTACATTTAGGTGCACCTGTGAGGCCTGGGCCATATCAGCCAGTCTTGGGTGGGGCTCACAGCCCTCTCCCCCCTCCCATTGCAGGCATGGTCACATGCTGGTGGTAATTGAGGAGTCTGCTGTGAGTTGGCCTAATACATTCCTGTAATTATGCCCACTGGCCCCTGGTATTGCCCATATGGCACAGGTAGGTGAGTGTTAGGTCCCGAGCTACTTGAGAGACCTTGGTGCGATGCTCGAGCTTAAGACATGTCCTCCACTGTAGGACATGTTGACTAACCTCTCAATTTTAACATCAGTTTGAGGGCTTAGTAAGACCGCAGTGTGCACCTGTTTTGTCAATTGCCATTGCTATATTATTATGTTATTTATTACATCCACACTATTGCCATCTTGTGTAGGATGTCTATTGTGGTACTTGTGGTCCACTGCGGGCATCCTCCAGGGTATGCATTTGTGTTGGGGATCGCCATTCGCAACGGGCTACAAGTGCAGGATCTGCTCCCCTGTATATATATATATGCACAACTGCATTTTTTGGGTTGAGCACATCCTGCTTCAAGCCACCTTTCATTTGGTTTGTGCCCTCAAAATAGTACCAATCAAACAAAAAAAAAAAATATAAAAATATAGCTCTCAGACTAGGGAGACACTAAAACATGTTTTAATTTGTTTTTATAAAATGTTTTTATTATGTCAAATAAATAAAAAAGTATACATATTAGGTATTGTCATGTCCATAAGAACCTGCTCTATAAAAATACCACATCATCTAACCTGTCAGATGAACATTGTAAATAAAAAAAATAAAAATGGTGTCAAAACAGCTATTTTTTGTTACCTTGCCTCACAAAAAATGTAATATAGAGCAACCAAAAATCATATGTACCCTAAAATAGTACAAACAAAACTGCCACCTTATCCCGTAGTTTTCAAAATAGGGTCATGTTTTTGGAGTTTTCACTCTAGGGGTGCATCAGGGGGTCTTCAAATGTGACATGGCAACTTAAAATGATCCCAGTGAAATCTGCCCTCCAAAAACCATATGGCGTTTAATTCCTTCGGCACCCTGCCATGTGCCCGTACAGCAGTTTACGACCACATATTGGGTGTCCACATATGGGGTGTTTCTGTAAACTACAGAATCAGGGAAATAAATATTGAGTTTTGCTTTGTTACTGGAAAAATGGATTAAAATGGAAAGTCTGCAAAAAAAAAGATTTCATCTACATTTTCCTATAATTCTTGTCGAACAAAGATTAACAAAGTTTGTAAAATCAGTTTTGAATACCTTGTAGTTTCTGTGTAGTTTCTAAAATGGGAACATTTGTGGGGGGTTTCTACTATGTAAGACCCACAATTTGACTTGAACTGGTCCTTAAAAACTGGCTTTGGAAATTTTCTTAACAATTTTAAGATATGCTTCTAAATTTATAAGCCTTCTAACGTCCTAAAAAAAAGAAAATGGCATTTACAAAATGATACAAACATAAAGTAGACATATTGGAAAAAGTAATAACTATTTTAGGAGGTATCACTATCGGTTTTGAAAGCAGAGAAATTAAAATTTTGATATATTTTGACTCAAATTTACCACTGTCATGAAGTACAATATGTGACAAAAAAACAACAACCTCAGAATGCCTTGGATAAGTAACAGCGTTTGAAAGTTATCACTATATAAAGTAATACATGTCAGATTTGCAAAAAATGGCCTGGTCCTTAAGGTGAAAAATGGCGGGGTCCTGAAGGGGTTAAATGCACCACACAGCACAAATGATTTATAATGTTTGCTCTGGACAAAAAGTAAGAAGAAATTTTATTTTATATCATTCATATAAGGGCTCATTCACATAACCGTTCAGCATTTCCGTTCTCCTGCTCCATTGAGGAGCAGGATAACGGAAAAGACTGATTCGGCACATAACTGAGCCCTAACTGAGCCAAATGGAGCCTAAATTCCCCATAGACTATAATAGGGTTTGTTAGGTGTCCACTCAGAAGATGATTTTAGAGCGGAGAAAAAAGTAGTGCATGCATGACTTTTGTCTCCGCTCCAAAATCATCTTTTGCGGGGACACCTAATGGAGTTCAGTAGTAGAGATAAGGAAATTGATTCTAATCTATTTTTGTGATAAATATGACAAAATATTTGGTTTCCAATTAATCCAAAAGTTTTTGTTCTTCAAGATTTCACATGAATCATAAAAATGGTGACTGCTATTTTATAGTTCAGAAGACAAAAAGAAAGCATCTTTCACCAAAAAGGAAAAGCATTTTGTCCTAGTTTTAGTTAACATAAAATGCAATAGTGCAGTATGTTTTTAAACAGGCTGTTTGTTTCTCACTGTACATATACAAGAACATGAGGGATGAAGTACTGATCTAGTTATGCCAAAGGGTGTAGAGGTAGCAGTCAGGCTTGTGTACTGAAATCTGTGGGGACAAAAATGTCCTTTTTCCCCATGTGAGGAGATTGGTACACCAGAGGTGAGATTGAAATTGAGATTTCCTTAATGAGCATTTTTTCTCCAGAAGAAAGCAGTAGATCACAAAATACCAGTACATTCAGCTGAGTTAACACTACAAGATATTGCGCCAAGACAGACTCCATTTAATGCCTTATTTTTTTAGAAGCTTGCTTCAGTATTTTTACCCTGAATCAAAATTGTTTGTGTCATTTAACACAGGTATACTGTGATTAGGGTGCACCAGGAATAAAAGTGATTTTTAGCTGCATTTCAATCACTTTTTTTGAGGCTACACAGTAGTTTGTACTTCTTGTAATTTTTCACTATTTATTTGCATATTAGAACAAGCATTTTCACAAGCTATGCATAAGTCTAAAGCCAAGCATCTTTCTTCATGAAAGTTATTTAATTTAATTATAATATAATGAAATGCTTGTATTCCCTCTAAGTTAATACTGGCATGTATAAAACATAGATATAGCTATGTAACTAGGAAGACATGCACTAACAATAAGAACATCTGAAAATGCATATAACCATGCAATAATAATATGAGCAATGTGCAAAGCAGGTTACCAATTCAAATCCATCTGCTCTCGAGATGGGTTTGTCTGTTATAGGAGATTGTACTCTGCCTAGGGATTTAGATAAAATTTACCTTCTGTCTGTCAGATGTGACAATTAAGAGATTACTTTACCAAGTTAGTAAAAAGAATTACTCCAAGCTGTGGTTTTGTGTCCGGTCTCCGAAACAGAACAAACTGGATCTGGCATGAAAATCAATGTAAGTCAAAGTTTGTTTTTTTTGTTAGGAAAAAAAAAGGCATCCAGCACCCATTGACTTACAATTACTTTCATACCAGATCTGGTTTGTTCAGTTTTGATTTAATACAACTGGATCTTGCCAAAACTGATGCACCTGGATATATTAAATGGCACCGGTCTGTTTAATTCCAGTTTTGAGATCCTCTTCTGGATCTCACAACATGGATGCCACAACTAGTGTTGAGCGAATCAAAGCATCCAAAGTGAAATTCAATCCAAAGATTAGGACAAAAATCGATTTGCAATTAATCTGAATTTCCTCGTACTTTGTGGTAGAGAATTTAGTTTTTTCCTAAAATGGTGGCTACATGTGTTACATAGTGAGAGTAAGAGTCCTGGGAACGCAATGTGACCCATAATGCTATGCAGCCAGCCAATCAGCATATGGACATCCCCTATGATATCACAGTCCTTCAAAAGCCTCATCCCGTGCACTCGCCGCCATTTCATTGTGAGCATAGAGAGAGACGTGACAAGCGCTAGGGACAGTGTTCAAGAAACCTTTAATTGTAGAATATTGGATAGGGAGACTACATTAACAGTTCAAGAACAGTGAAGGGGAATCGTAGGGAGAGTTTTTACACACTGTAGGGTGAACATAGGGAGAGCATAGGGAGACTACATGGACAGCGCAGGGACAGGACAGGCTCTGTAAGCTGAAGGGATTCATAGGAAATAGACCACTATCAATCCCTGTGTAGAGCATGGAGCTATCTAATTGAACAGTGTCCACCTTGTGTAATAGATAAGCAATTCTATTGCGCCTTGATTCTCTAATAGGGGTGAATAAACTTTCTCAGCTAACTGTTAATGGGATGCCCACCTTGGTAAATAAATAAGCAATTCTATTACGCCTTGACTCTGAAATCGGTGTGAATAAGCTGTCTAATTTACCTGTTATTGGGGTGCTCATATTGTATAATAGATAAGCAATTCTATTAGGCCTTGATTTACAAACTGGTTTGAATAAGCTATTTTTACTGTTATTGGGGTGCCCAACTTTGTTTCATAGATAAGCAATTCCAATAAGCCTTGATTCTCAAAAGGTGGACACTGTTATTTGGGTGTCCACCTTGTTAAATAAATGAGCAATTCTATTATGTCTTGATTCTAAAATTGGGGTAAATAAACTCACAAATTTAACTGTTATTGGAGTGTTCACCTTGTTTAATAGATAAGCAATTCCATTAGGCCTTAATTGTCAAATTTGTGTGAATAAGCTGACTATTACTACTTTTATTGGGGTGTCCACCTTGATTGATAGATAAGCAATTTTACTACACCTTGATTCTCAAATTGGGGCAAATAAGATGTGTAATTTAACTGTTATTAGGGTATTCACCTTATAAAATAGATAAACCTTTCGATTATGCCTTGATTCTCAAATCAAGGTGAATAAGCTGTCAAATGAACTGTACATTTTAAGAGATAGTAGAATATAAAGTGCAATTCATATAGAGGAGAACAATATTATCTCTCAACTCCTAAGAGGTGTTAACAGTCATTTTCCTATGTATTATTCATATTATCACTGTAGGTCATACATAAAAAAGAAAAAGCCAATTAGGCTAACTGTCACTTTCTTCACTTGGGAGGGAGGGGGTGCAAGACAAATTCAAGAAACTTGACACCCTCACTGAGATCGTCTGTAGTATGGTAAAAACACCGCGTTCAGAGAGATGATGACTAGTGTTCAGCGAGCATACTCGGCCGAACACCAGTTCGGCTCAAGCATCGCTATGCTCGGCACATCGGCACAGAGTTCGGCCGAACACTACGTGTGCTCACGCTCGAGTCAGTGTATTTAAATCAAATTTAGCCTCTATTTCTATGCAAAAGATCACGGCACAGTGGGAGAATCCACCAGTGTGAGCGCAGGGCTTAGGAGTCCCTGCTGTGACTCCATATATAGCTATGTTCACTGGATACCCCAGTGTATTTAAATCTAATTTAGCCTATATTTCAGAAAAGTTTCAGCTGGGATTCGAATTCATGACCATTAGAGGGAAAGCACTTAACCACTCAGCTATAATAGCTGCATAGCCAATTGCTTAAACCAAAAAAAGAAACTTAGACTTTAAATACGTTTTTAGCCATAATATATTTACACATATTATTATATATTTAAAGTATATATATATATACCAACACCAGTGGTAGTTTTTTATGTATTATAAAGTATATATATGTATATATATATATATATATATATATATATATATATATATATATATCCAGTAACTAGAAAATAAATAAATATGAGACTTCTACTGTATTGGACTACTTACTAGTAGTAAGTATTCCTCTACAGTAGACGTCTCATTTTTTTTTTTTTACTGCTTGGCTATGCAGCTATATAGTGTAGTGGTTAAAGTTCTGGGCAGTAATGCCGAAGCTGTGATTTCAAATTCCATCACAAACTTTTTCATAAATAGAGATTAACTTAGATATATATATATATATATATATATATATATATATATATATATATATATTTTAGTAATTGTAAAAAATGAATGGCACAAAATAAATGTGTAATTACAAAAAAAAAATATTATATATATTCATATTTCTGATATATATGAACAGATAATATGTGGATTTGAACTCACGGCTTCTGCAGCACAGCGCAGAACTTTAACCACTATACTATCTAGATGCATAGCCAGTAACCAAAAAAAATAAAATAAATACGAGACTTCTACTATATAGGACTACTTACTAGTAGTAAGTATTTCTCTACAGTAGAAGTCTAATTTTTTATAGTAATTGGCTATGCAGCTATACAGTGTAGTGGTTCTGGGCTGTGATGCAGAAGCTGTGAGTTCAAATCCTGTCACAAACTTTTTCAGAAATAGAGGTTAAATTAGATTTATATATTTTATTTAGTAATTCTAAAAAATACATGGCACAAAATAAATGTGTAATTGCTAATATATATATATATATATATATATATATATATATATATATATATAGTATGTAATCATACTTCTGATAGATATAACTGCATAATATGTGGGAGAATACTACTGATGATTTAGCCATGACATATTTACATATACTATAATATGTTATATATTCTAAATATATAATAATATATGTAAATATATTATGGCTAAAAACTTATATTAATGTATGTTTAAATTAAGTTAAGCCTCTACTTATAAAAAAGTTTGTGATGGGATTTGAACTCACAGCTTTTGTATCACAGCCCAGAACTTTAACCACTACATTATATAGCAGTATAGCCTGTCACTAAAAAAAATAAATAAAAAAAAAATAAGACTTCTACTGTATTGGAATACTTACTAGTAGTAAGTATTACTCTACAGTAGAAGTCTTTTTTTATTTTTTTATTAAGTAACTGGCTATGCAGCTATTATAGCTAAGTGGTTAAGTTTCATGTTTCTAACGTAGAAGGTCATGAGTTTGAATCCCAACAGAAACTTTACTGAAATACAGACTAAATTAGATTTAAATACACTGGGTTTCCCCAAGCACTGACTCCATATATGGACATAGCTATATATGGAGTCAGAGCAGGGACTCCTAAGCACCCGAGCATCGCAAAGTGTTCTACCCAAGCACACGTGCCCTTTGGTGCTCGATCAACACTAATGATGACCCGAAGGACTTCAGAACATCAGGTGCTTTATTATGGAAAAGCTCAATGTGTTTCGGGGAGTATACATAAAATCTTCTTCTTCAGGAGCATAGACAATGGACAAACACACATTTAAATAGATATACAAGAATAGCACATGGCATTTGCGTCCATTTCTAGTCAGGTGACCTCTAAACCAGAATTAAGCCCTGTATCGCAGCATTGGTGAAAGGCACAGTAAATAAAATTATAACATATAAAATATATAGACATACACTATAAAATAATAATAAAGGTAAAAGTAATATTGTGCCAAAAATGTTATATTATATTATGCCAGCAACATTAACAGATGGCTTAAATTTTGTGTAGGAGAACAGGGGTCTGATCCGGAAGGAAGTGGCCCTTCACTTCCAGCTTGAAGCGCACTTAAAGATATTGTACATCATAAGGCGAAGTGTTCCACCATGGAACGCACTACCATGTCGGGGACGATGCGTGTCAGAGTAGAACGCACCGCCCCATTGCAGAACCCATTCGGCAGAGAAGAGGGGTGCAGAGAAGAACAATTATAGCAATTATGAACAAGGTAAAAGAACAATTATGCCTATGGACAAGAGAGAAGAACAATTATGCCTCAAAAGGACCTGCTACCAGATCGTTCTACAGATTGTTCTACTGTTGGAGTGGTGTCCACCTTGTTTAATAGATAATCAATTCTGTTAGGCATTGATTCTTAATTTGGGGTGAATAAGTTGTCTAGTTCTACTGTTATTGGGGTGTCCACCTTGTTTCATAGATAAGCAATTCTATTAGGGCTTGATTCCCAAATTAAGATGGATAAACTGTCTAATGCTACTTTTATTGGGGTATCCATATTGACATTGAATACATATATAGTTACTGTTATTGTACAGTATATCCAACAAAGCAGTGCCCGAGCCCTCTATAGGATTGGGCTGTGGCAAAAATGTTGCTGTAGCTGGCAGAAGTAGGGGAGATGGTAGCAGCAGCTGCAGCAACAGGCCAGAACTGACACTGTCATCCAGCGGTTCTGTCTTGACAACCAATCCCGCTGTCCTGGAATGTTTGACTCTTGGTCTTCAACATCATCTCAACTGACCTTAGCCATCCACAGCCAGGATTTGGTGGGTTCCTCTGACACCACACTTAGTCAGTATGGCCCATGAACAAGCTCTGTAACCTCACCTATCCTGAACCTGCCTCTTTCCTTTGCCATTTGAAAGATATCATTGAGGACTGTCAGCAGCTACTGCCCAGCCAACTTTTTGAGGAGAGGTCTGCATATTCCTCCTGTAGGCGTGTAAGTAGCAACACTGACAATATCATGGGAGCAGGTGTTTTAAGCTGTCAGGGATGAGGCCATGAGACTAATGAGGGTAATGAGGGTGGAAAAGGTAATGAGCAGACAATAGTGGATGATGATGCCGCTGATCACACATGGGAGCCAGGTGAAGAGTGGGCTTCATCATTATCATCATCATCATCATCAGGGGGTTAGTGTGGCAGCTTGTTCATGAGACAGCAGTAGGGTGGCAGCATGCTGCTGAGCCAGTAGGGTGCATGCCTGGCCATGAGCCAGCATAGTGGAAGCAGTGTGAAATCTGAAGACAAATGTACCCAGGGTAGACTGTCCTCTACTCAGGAGCCTACCTTTCTGTAAATTGCTAGCGGTGCATGGCTTTAGAGAGGCAGCAGCAGACAGTCATCACGCAGTAGAATGCCATAATTGCTTGCATGGGAATTTTTCATCAAGTCCCCGGAGAACATAAGTGTGGCAGTATACAGTATCTCTGGACATAAGCTGAAGCATGTCCAGGGTGCCAATGTTGGCACCGCAACGCTGCATCAACACATGTAGAGTCACCATAAAGTGGCCTGGGAAAACCATGGCGCTAATGTAGTGATACAACCTGATGCATCATTCTGTGGACCTCATCTCTTGTTCAGCAGTCAGGGCTCCACCAGCTCAGCATAAAGGGAGCTATGTTTCCTTACCCAAAGATTCTGCGCAAGGACTGCGGCACTCCAGTTGCATTGAAAATTCAGAACTTTATTGCACCAAATACAAGCGACGTTTCAACGGCACAGGTCTTTATCAAGCTCACAAACATATATATCCTATAACCCATTCCAATTGGTTAAAACAAACAATCTTCATTGGTCCATTCAGATGTCAATCAAGTTGGATTATAAAACACTCTCTTACTCACTTTTAACTCCAATACCATAGTTCTCATATAATTAAGGTAGTTCTCATATAGTTACCTATACATCTGGCTTGTGGTTCTCACCTGGATTAACTTCATAACTTATGCCGATTCATTTAAAAAAGTGTTCTGGTACTGGCATTTGTGTATCTTCCTCCTTTCCTTGTTCTTGTTTTCCCCACAACAACTTACAGATGTTATATCTGTGTTGGTTGATTCTATTCCTGCAGGGCTGTGTGGCTGATATGGCAGGTTGCTCCAGAAGGTTACCAACTAGAGCGCTCTGCCAGGCTGGAATGTGAGATGTTTCTTTTGAATTGAGCTGTGGTATGTAGTGCCGAGAATGATTGAAGTTGTGAGACCCTAAAAGGGACCTAATTTTTGCCCCTTAGTCAAATTTACTTTATTCCTTTTTTATATGAGTTGTTGCTCTCCAATCCACCCAGAAGAAGTATGGCTAGGGGGCTGGACAATGCCTCGTTGTATGCCTCGTCCAGTATTCTGGATAAATATATTTCAATCAAAATGGGACAGTTTGATGATATATCTAATAGTATGGTAGCCCTGGCTTTCTATTTATAGTATTAATCACCGGTGGTCACATGACCGCAACATCATGGTCACATGATCGCAATACTAGTATACAGAATATATGTTATCATGCGACCATACGCGATTGCGCAAGGACGTAGTACGCTGTGACGCCACAGGAGCATGCGCATTTGATGGTATGAAGCTGGAGGCCGTAGGCCCAATATAATGTAATGTAGGTACGCTCAATGCCGTGACGTCACTAGAGCATGCACACCGGGGACACCAAGATGCCGGAATCGGCATTAGTTATGAAGTTAATCCAGGTGAGAACCGCAAGCCAGATGTATAGGTAACTATATGAGAACTACCTTAATTATATGAGAACTATGGTATTGGAGTTAAAAGTGAGTAAGAGAGTGTTTTATAATCCAACTTGATTGATATCTGAATGGACCAATGAAGATTGTTTGTTTTAACCAATTGGAATAGGTTATAGGGTATATATGTTCACTGTGTCATATATGTTTGTGAGCTTGATAAAGACCTGTGCCTTCGAAACGTCGCTTGTATTTGGTGCAATAAAGTTCTGAATTTTCACTGCAACTGGAGTGCCGCAGTCCTTGCGCAGAATCTTTGGGAAACTAGAAGGATCCGAAGGCATGGATCAACGTCTGAAGGCACCCCCACTGAAAGTAATTGGGAAATTTCCAACCAGGTAGTGCTTACCCAATCATTAATTGTCTATGTTTACTTACCATCATCTACTGGTCCTGATGCTTCCTCCTACTACCCCACAATAGGACAATATATGTCCTTTACAGCCCACAGAGTAAATGTGGTTCCTGCCCAGGCACACCACCAACTTGGCCAGATGATGGCACTGCCCCCCCCCCCAATGTTCTCATGCTGTGGTTCCGGTGCCAATGTCCTCCTCTTCCTCCTATTCCTCCACCTTGTCCTCAGCCTCCACTATAGGCACAGTTCAGAGTTATCCTCCAGCATACCACCCATGCAGAACACGGCGGTGTCACACTGTTCTGCACCTGGCCAGCCTGGGTGAACGGAGTCACACCAGAGAGGAACTGCTCCTCGTCAAGAAATGGAATCCTGGCTGCCTCATTGCCAACTGAAATTAGGAAGATCAGTTACTGATAACACGAAGAACATTCTGTCGGCGCTGTGTCAAGTAGGGTTGGCCTTGCATGGTGCACGTCTTTAATCTAGTTGTAACCCGGTTCCTGAAGTCTTCCACCCAACTGCATGACATCTTGAAAATGGCTAGGAAACTGTGCATGCACACTCTTAAGGTACAAAACACAGAATCCGTGAGCTGCAAAGTCAGAATGTTGCATCCCTACATTACCTCATATGTGACACATCCACACATTGGAACTCCACCCTCCACATGTTAAACTGACTATATGAACAGAGGAAGGCTATGAACGATTTTTTGATGATGCATGCAGACAGAAGTTAAAGTTACAGGGATTTTTCGTGCCGTGGGAAATGACTATGCAGAAGCTGTATCCTGGTACTAGAGTCTGTTTTGGATATCACTTCAAAGTGACTTTGTTCTTCGACCTGCTCATCCACCCTGTGATCATCATTCGTATCCTGGTGGTCATACTTTGGACTGTTTTTCATTAACAGACAGATGAAAGGACTGGCCAAACGACTACAGGAAGACCAGTCATAAAGTCAAGAACTTAAGCAAAGACAGGGGTCAAGGACTTGACTCTGATGTGGTCATGTGACCCCAAAATTGTGCATATTCATCTAGTATGTCTTCCTGAATTTAGGATTTAGGTACTGTGACATCACCTCCTACTCAGGCATTCTGATGTGCCTTGGTAAAGATCTGCATTAGTGTTGATCGAGCACCAAAGTGAGAACTCTTCAGGATGCTCGGGTGGTCTACCGAGCACCCGAGCACAATGGAATTCAATGGGAGAACCCGAGCATTAAACCAGGCACCCCCTGCTCTGAAGAGTGGAGGGTGTTGGGACTCTAGTTCAGCTTAGGAGTCCCTGCTCTGACTCCATATATAGCTGTGTCCATATATGGAGTCAGTGCTTGGGGACACCCCAGTGTATTTAAATCTAATTTAGCCTCTATTTCTAAGCAGAAGACCGGTTTACAGTGGAGGAATCCTTCAGTGTGAGTCTGCGGCTCAGGAGTCCCTGCTCTAACTCCATATATAGCTATGTCCATATATGGAGTCAGCGCTTGGGTACACCCAGTGTATTTAAATCTAATTTAGCCTGTATTTCAGAAAAGTTTTTGCTAGGATTTAAATTCATGACCTTCTGCATTAGAGGCAAGGCACTTAACCACTCAGCTATAAGTTTTTAGCCACAATATATTTACACATATTATTATATATTTAGACTACATAATATCAGAAGTATGAATACATATAAATAACGATATATATATATATATATATATATATATATATTTAGTAATTACTAAAATAAATATAAATATATATATATATATATATATATATATATATATATATTAATAAGAAAAATCAATGATAGCACCATCCACAAAAAATTGGGCTAGGTGCAAAGTCCACAATAGGTAATAGGCACTCCGAAAAACATCCAGTTCTAACGTGTAGTTTTATTCACCCATAGTGGCGCAGAGCGATGTTTCAGCTCAACATGAGCCTTTCTCAACCATTGAAACACAGTGAGTTACAAGCATTATAAAGGTGTTCAAATCAACATCAGTGAGTGATTGATTTAGATACATAATTAGTGACAGATAAAATTTCATTTCTATGTGCATACTAAAACATGATCATTTCCACTCTAAGACCGTATAATGGTATACTAAGTCGTATATACACTCACCTAAAGAATTATTAGGAACACCTGTTTTATTTCTCATTAATGCAATTATCTAGTCAACCAATCACATGGCAGTTGCTTCAATGCATTTAGGGGTGTGGTCCTGGTCAAGACAATCTCCTGAACTCCAAACTGAATGTCAGAATGGGAAAGAAAGGTGATTTAAGCAATTTTGAGCGTGGCATGGTTGTTGGTGCCAGATGGATCGGTTTGAGTATTTCACAATTTGCTCAGTTACTGGGATTTTCACACACAACCATTTCTAGGGTTTACAATGAATGATGTGAAAAGGGAAAAAGATCCAGTATGCGGCAGTCCTGTGAGCAAAAATGCCTTGTTGATGCTAGAGGTCAGAGGAGAATTGACCGACTGATTCAAGCTGATAGAAGAGCAACGTTGACTGAAATAACCACTCGTTACAACCGAGGTGTGCAGCAAAGCATTTGTGAAGCCACAACACGCGCGACCTTGAGGCGGATGGGCTGCAACAGCAGAAGACCCCACCGGCTACCACTCATCTCCACTACAAATTGGAAAAAGAGGCTACAATTTGCACAAGCTCACCAAAATTGGACTGTTGAAGACTTGAAAAATGTTGCCTGGTCTGATGAGTCTCGATTTCTGTTGAGACATTAAAATGGTAGAGTCTGAATTTGGCGTAAACATAATGAAAACATGTATCCATCATGCCTTGTTACCACTGTGCAGGCTGGTGGTGGTGGTGTAATGGTGTGGGGGATGTTTTCTGGGCACACTTTAGGCCCCTTAGTGCCAATTGGCCATCGTTTAAATGCCACGGGCTACCTGAGCATTGTTTCTGACCATGTCCATCCCTTCGTGACCACCATGTACCCATCCTCTGATGGCTACTTCCATCAGGATAATGCTCCTTGTCACAAAGCTCGAATCATTTCAAATTGGTTTCTTGAACATGACAATGAGTTCACTGTACTAAAATGGCCCCCACAGTCAACAGATCATAACCCAATAGAGCATCTTTGGGATGTGGTGGAACGGGAGCTTCGTGCCCTCGATGTGCATCCCATAAATCTCTATCAACAGCAAGATGCTATCCTATCAATATGGGCCAACATTTCTAAAGAATGCTATCAGCACCTTGTTGAATCAATGCCACGTAGAATTGAGGCAGTTCTGAAGGCAAAAGGGGGTCCAACACCGTATTAGTATGGTGTTCCTAAAAATTCTTTAGATGAGTGTATATAAAATATATGTAAAACATGTGCAAATATCGCATAAAGTATAATAAAAACATACACCATAAACCATTGTATTCATGTGTACATACTTAATCCAATCAGTGTCAGGTGCTGGTGGGTGTCAGTGATATTAAGGAGAGGAGGAGGCATGGGTCGTTCCCAGATGGATGATGGCATCCACATTGTACAAATATAGCGTACCTATCGGGTACACTGAGCATGTCACTGAGGCGTCATCACAAAAGGCTGTATATTGGCGGCGCATGCGCTCTCTCACATTCTGACCAGAACGGCCATCTTGGAGAAGGGTGCAGGGGTCCCTTAGCTACGGATAACCAAAGGACAAACGCATGCGCTGTCAATCTTAACAGCAACATAAGCGTTTTGTAAGCTCACATTAATAATGGTCAAATGTATTGTGGGCAGATCAAAGCCACTGTGAGGGAATATCACTGATGGCAGAAGAGATGGAAACTCAGCCCTCCCGGACTGGGTTATCCACCTGCGTGGGGGGGGTGGGGAATCGACCAAGGAAGCAGTATATATTGAACAAGCAGATGTATTCTATATTAAATATCTTTTTCTCCACTATATTCACTGAGGAAAATAAACTGTCAGATGAAATGCAGAATGTAAAAGTAAATTCCCCATAAAAAGTGCCCTGTCTGACCCAGGAAGAAGTACAACAGTGACTTAAAAAGATTAAAATAGACAAATCGCCTGGACCGGATGGCATACACCCCCGTATCCTAAGGGAATTAAGTGATGTCATAGCCAGACCTTTATTTCTGATATTTACTGACTCTATACTGACAGGGAATGTTCCACAGGATTGGCGCACAGCAAATGTGGTGCCAATATTCAAAAAGGGTCCAAAAACAGAGCCTGGAAATTATAGGCCGGTAAGTTTAACATCTATTGTTGGTAAACTGTTTGAAGGGCTTCTAAGAGATGCTATTTTGGAGTATCTCAATGAAAATAAGCAAATAACGCCATATCAGCATGGCTTCATGAGGGATCGGTCATGCCAAACGAATTTAATCAGCTTCTATGAGGAGGTAAGTTCTAGACTTGACAGCGGCGAATCAATGGATGTCATATATCTGGACTTCTCCAAAGCATTTGACACCATACCTCATAAAAGGTTAGTATATAAAATGAGGATGCTCGGACTGGGAGAAAATGTCTGTATGTGGGTAAGTAACTGGCTAAGTCACAGAAAACAGAGGGTGGTTATTAACGGTAGATACTCAGATTGGGTCACTGTAACTAGTGGGGTACCTCAGGGGTCAGTATTGGGCTCTATTCTCTTCAATATATTTATTAATGATCTTGTAGAAAGCCTGCACAGTAAAATATCTATTTTTGCAGATGACACTAAACTGGGTAAAGTAATTAACACTGAAGAGGACAGTTTTCTGCTACAGAGGGATCTGGATAGATTGGAGGCTTGGGCAGAAAAATGGCAGATGAGGTTTAACACTGACAAATGTAAAGTTATGCACATGGGAAGGAATAATGCAAGTCATCCGTACATATTAAATGGTAAAACACTTGGTAACACTGACATGGAAAAGGATCTAGGAATTTTAATAAACAGCAAATTAAGCTGCAAAAACCAGTGTCAGGCAGCTACTGCCAAGGCCAATAAGATAATGGGTTGCATCAAAGGGGCATAGATGCCCGTGATGAGAACATAGTCCTACCACTTTACAAATTACTAGTCAGACCACACATGGAGTACAGTGTACAGTTCTGGGCTCCTGTGAACAAGACAGACATAGCAGAGCTGGAGAGGGTTCAGAGGAGGGCAACTAAAGTGATAACTGGAATGAGGGATCTACAGTACCCTGAAAGGTTATCAAAATTAGGGTTATTCACTTTAGAAAAAAGACGACTGAGGGGAGATCTAATAACTATGTATAAATATATCAGGGGTCAGTACAGAGATCTGTCCCATCATCTATTTATCCCCAGGACTGTGACTGTGACAAGGGGACATCCTCTGCGTCTGGAGGAAAGAAGGTTTGTACACAAACATAGAAAAGGATTCTTAACTGTAAGAGCAGTGAGACTATGGAACTCTCTGCCTGAGGAGTTGGTGATGGTGAGTACAATAAAGGAATTCAAGAGGGGACTGGATGCATTTCTGTAGTGTAATAATATCACAAGCTACAGCTACTAGAGAGTGGTCGTTGATCCAGGGAGTTATTCCGATTGCCTGATTGGAGTCGGGAAGGAATTTTTTTCCCCTTAAGTGGGGAAAATTGGCTTCTGCCTCACAGGGTTTTTTTTGCCTTCCTCTGGATCAACTTGTAGGAAACAGGCCGAACTGGATGGACAAATGTCTTTTTTCAGTCTTATATACTATGTTACTATGTTACTATGTAATATCCACACGTAATACAGCCAATGATGTGCGCTGAACACCCAAATTTTTTTTTTTTATAAAGAAAAAATGTGGAAATCATTCATCACAGCCGGGTGCAATCCCTGTCAAATTAGTAACTACTCTCTCAAGTGTGCGTGAATATCTAAAACAAAAAAGAGACAGAAAAATTAGTTAATATAACCAAAAAGTATTTCTCACTTTTTGTCAATAAACTTCATCATTCCACAGTCGGAAGCAATATGCACAATACAATACAAGCGTTTAAGGGCAAAACCTACATGTAAACCATAACTCCTCATCTATAATCTATGTTCAGGCTATTAGGATGTAAACTATTCAAGGTGTGGATCCAGTACAATTCTCTTTTTTTTAGAAGGGACAAACGATCTCCACCACTTCTTGGCATTGTAATCTGGTCTATGATCCAACATCTTAAATCACTTTCCTTGTGTTTCTGGGATACAAAATGTCGGAGGACCGGCAGATCAGTGCCATTTTTCCTAATGGTGTTACGATGGTTATTTAACCTGGTTTTTAAATCGGTGGAAGTCTCACCGACGTACAAGAGATTACAAGGACATGATAACACATAGACAACATAAGAAGATTCACAAGTGAGATGGAATTTAATTGGAAAAATGCGTCCAGTTATAGGGTGTAGAAATGACCTAGATTTGCAAATATAGCGGCAATTCACACAGCCCAGGCATGGAAAAAATCCCATGCCTGACTTGGTGAATCTGGTCTGTATAGAAGTTTTTTGGGGGCCAACGTCAACTTTTACTACCTGATCCCTAATACTTCTATTTCTACGGTACGAGCAGAGTGGAGGAATTCTGAATTCAGGTACGTCTTTTATGCAACCTCCTAAAATACCCCAATGTTTGCAGAGAATTTTATTGATTTATTTACTACGCTCAGAATAAGTAAAAACAAAAGTGATTCTATTTTGTGTGTTTTTACATTTCTGACTAGATAGTAAAGACTGAATATCTAAATTGAGAACCCTTTGTTTCTGTTCATGTAGTAACTTTTGGGGATAGCCACATTGTTTACATTTTACTATCATATTGTCCAGGGTTTAGTCTGCCCGTAGTCTTGCCCTTAGGAATTGGGAATATGGAAGATGTCTTATCATATTACGGGGATGGCAGCCCTAATAACGTAACATGGTGTTCTTATCCGTGGGTTTCATAAAGAGCTGTGTATGTAGTTTTCCATCCCTGTAAATAACTGTAGTATCCAGAAATTGTATTTCAGTGTTAGAGGAAGTCCAAGTGAACTGTAGGTCCTGATCTATACTATTCTGATACTGGTGAAAATCTGATAGTTGTTGGTGTGTGCCTGTCCAGATGAGGAACACGTCGTCTATGTAGCGCCACCACCCCAAGACATCTTGGTGGTGCGACTACCATACACAACGTCCTCCTCAAAGCAGCGAATGTGTATGTTCGCGTACATAGTGGCCACATTGGACCCCATTGCCACGCCGCGTTTCTGGACATAGTATGTGTCCTGGAAAAGAAAATAATTGTATTCCAGGATAATACGTAGCAGTGAGATGATAAATGTACAGGCCTCGGTGGTCATAGATGAGGAGTCAAGCATACTTTTTATAGAGTTCAGGCCCCTTTGATGATTAATTGAGGTATACAGAGATACCACTTCAAAAGAGGCTAAAATGATGGGTGTCTGGTCACTCACATCTATCTGTTGTAACTTCAATAGAAAATCAGGTGTGTCCCTGATGTAGGAGCGTCCACCTGTAGAAAAATCACGCAGCACTTTATCAAGAAAGACCGCAATATGGCTAAATATGGAATCCGTAACAAAAACAATCAGACGGCCTCGTGGGTCCACTAAGGTCTTATGGACCTTTGGTAGAATATAGATGACTGGGGTGATGGGGAACGGAACAACCAAATATTCTTTAAGGTCCTCCTCAATAACACCAGCCGCTACCACTTCTGATATTCATAGATTAATGATTTTAGACACCTGAAACTTGGGATCATGTTATAGGATGCCATATACATCAGAGTCATTAAGCTGTCTTAAAATTTCAATGATATATTTGGAAGTATCCATTATAACAACTGCTCCTCCCTTATCTGCTGGTTTTACAGTAAGGGAGGAGTCGTGTTTTAGCTGTGAAAGAGCTGAGGCTTCTCCTGCTGTAAGATTAGGATAACTGAAAGTTCCAGTTGGATACATAGATTTTAGGGTGTCTATCTCTGTCTTAACAGCAGAAATATAAGCCTCAACTGCAGGCTCATTGATAACCAGAACAAAATAACTTTTAGTGGATAAACCAAAGATTTTAAGAGAGAAATAATTATGACCAATATGATCTACTTCATTCCTTATTCTTAAACCATATTTTTAATTTGATGGCGCCATCAAATTAAAAATATACAGAGATAGACACCTACGCGAACATACACATGCGCTGCTTTGAGGAGGACGTTATCTATGGTAGTCGCCACCACCAACATGTCTTGGGGTGGTGGCGCTACATAGACGACGTGTTCCTCATTTGGACAGGCGCACACCAACAACTATCAGATTTTCACCAGTATCTGAATAGTATAGATCAGGACCTACAGTTCACTTGGACTTCCTCTAACACTGAAATACAATTTCTGGATACTGCAGTTATTTACAGGGATGGAAAACTACATACACAGCTCTTTATGAAACCCACGGATAAGAACACCATGTTACATTATGAGGGCTGCCATCCCCGTAATATGATAAGACATCTTCCATATTCCCAATTCCTACGGGCAAGACTACGGGCAGACTAAACCCTGGACAATATGATAGTAAAATGTAAACAATGTGGCTATCCCCAAAAGTTACTACATGAACAGAAACAAAGGGTTCTCAATTTAGATATTCAGTCTTTACTATCTAGTCAGAAATATAAAAACACACAAAATAGAATCACTTTTGTTTTTACTTATTCTGAGCGTAGTAAATAAATCAATAAAATTCTCTGCAAACATTGGGGCATTTTAGGAGGTTGCATAAAAGATGTACCTGAATTCAGAATTCCTCCACTCTGCTCGTACCGTAGAAATTGAATTAATAGGGATCAGGCTGATGTTGGCCCCCAAAAAACTTCTATACAGACCAGATTCACCCAGTCAGGCATGGGATGTTTTCCATGCCTGGGCTGTGTGAATTGCCGCTATATTTGCAAATCTAGGTCATTTCTACACCCTATAACTGGATGCATTTTTCCAATTAAATTCCATCTCACTTGTGAATCTTCTTATGTTGTCTATGTGTTATCATGTCCTTGTAATCTCTTGTATGTCGGTGAGACTTCCACCGATTTAAAAACCAGGTTAAATAACCATCGTAACACCATTAGGAAAAATGGCACAGATCTGCTGGTCCCCCGACATTTTGTATCCCAGAAACACAAGGAAAGTGATTTAAGATGTTGGATTATAGACCAGATTACAATGCCAAGATGGGGTGGAGATCGTTTGTCCCTTCTCAAAAAAAGAGAATTGTACTGGATTCACACCTTGAATACAGTAGTTTACATCCTAATAGCCTGAACGTAGATTATAGATGCGGAGTTATGGTTTACATGTAGGTTTTGCCCTTAAACGCTTGTATTGTATTGTGCATATTGCTTCCGACTGTGGAATGATGAAGTTTATTGACATAAAGTGAGAAATACTTTTTGGTTATATTAACTAATTTTTCCGTTTCTTTTTTGTTTTAGATATTCACGCACACTTGAGAGAGGAGTTACTAATTTGACAGGGATTGCACCCGGCTGTGATAAATAACTTCCACATTCTTTCTTTATAAAAAAAAAATTTTTGGGTGTTCAGCGCACATCATTGGCTGTATTACGTGTGGATATTATGTATAATACATCTGCTTGTTCAATATATATTGCTCCCTTGGTCTATTTCTGGGCATATTGGGGAGGAGATCCCTCCTCAGCCACATTTTGACAGAGATTGGAGTTAACCTCGTATGCTTGCACTGACATGCCATCACTTGTGGTGTCCCCCCCCACGCAGGTGGATAACCCAGTCCTGGAGGGTTGAGTTTCCATCTTTTCTGCCATCAGTGATATTCCCTCACAGTGGCTTTGATCTGCACACAATATGTTTCACCATTATTAATGTGAGCTTAAAATACTCTATTACAAAATGCTTATGTTGCTGTTAAGATTGACAGCTTGTCCTCTGGTTATCCGTAGCTAAGGGACGCCTGCGCCCTTCTCCAAGATGGCCATTCCGGTCAGAATGTGAGAGAGCACATGCGCCGCTCATTTACAGCCTTTTGTGATGACGCGACGCCTCAGTGACATGCTCAGTGTACCCGATAGGTACGCTATGTTTGTACAATGTGGACGCTATCATCCATCTGGGAACGACCCGTGCCTCCTCCTCTCCTTAATATCACTGACACCCACCAGCACCTGACACTGATTGGATTAAGTATGTACACATGAATACAATGGTTTATGGTGTATGTTTTTATTATACTTTATGCGATATTTGCACATGTTTTACATATATTTTATATATATTTTATATATATACGACTTAGCATACCATTTTACGGTCTTAGAGTGGAAATGATCATGTTTTAGTATGCACATAGAAATGAAATTTTATCTGTCACTAATTTTGTATTTAAATCACTCACTGATGTTGATTTGAACACCTTTATACTGCTTAAACTCACTGTGTTTCAATGTTTGAGAAAGGCTCATGTTGAGCTGAAACCTCGCTCTGTGCCACTATGGGTGAATAAACCTACACGTTTGAACTGGATATTTTTTGGATTGCAGTCCATATATATATATATATATATATATATATATATATATTTATATATATTATAGCTAAGTGGTTAAGTGCCTTGCCTCTAATGCAGAAGGTCATGAATTTGAAACCCAGCAGGAACTTTTCTGAAATACAGGCTAAATTAGATTAAAATACACTGGGTGTACCCAAACACTGACTCCATATATGGACATAGATATATATGGAGTCAGAACAGGGACTCCTAAGCCGCAGACTCACACTGAGGGATTACCTCACTGTACAGCGATTTTTTTACATAGAAATAGAGTCTAAATTAGATTTAAATACACTCACTTGAGCATCACGCTGGAGCACACGTGGTGTTTGGCCGAGCATAGCGACGTGCCAAGCATAGCGATGCTTGAGCCGAACTAGTGTTCAGCCAAGCATGCTCGCTCAACACTAATCTGCATATCTATCCCTGGAGGAAGTAACCTCATTGACGATCCTTATTTCAGTCAAGGAGAAAAGGAGAAGCATCTAGTGAAAGTCATGCCTCTGTTGACAGGACGCCATTGCACGTTGACCGTACCCCCAAGATGAATGAGGTGCTGCATTTGATACTGTGCAACATAAAAAGTATATACAATGAGAATGCTTGGGCTGGGAGAAAATGTGTGTATGTAGGTAGGTAACTAGCTCAGTGATAGAAAACTGAGGGTAGTTATTAACGATACACCTTCAGATTGGCTCTTTGTGACTACTGGGGTACCTCATGGGTCAGTATTGGGCCATATTCTCTTCAATATATTTATTAATAATCTTGTAGAAGGCCTGGACAGTAAAATATAAGTTTTTACATATCACACTAAACTGTGTAAAGCAATTGACACAGAAGAGGGCAGTATACTGCTACAGATAGATCTGGCTATATTGGAGGCTTGGGCAGAGAAGTGGCAGATGTGGTTTAACACTGACAAATGGAAGCTTATGCACAAGGAAATGAATAATGCAAGTTACCCGTACATACTAAATGGTAAAACACTGGGTAACTCTGACATGGACAATGACATGAATTTTAGTGGACAGCAAACTAAACTATATAAACTTTTTTGTGATATATAGAAGACAATAACTTGTGGCACTCACCCGATTTTCTTGCAGCGTTTATTCAAAACTTTAAACATGGTCGCTGGTGCAGGCTCTCACTCAGCCACAGGTGGCGATGGTCGTTTTACGCCATCTGCACTTCGTCTGGCCTTTTACATGAAGGCGTCAGTATGCTCCCCTATATATACTGCGTCTGACGTCATCACCCTCACAACGATACTTACATGTACATCTAAAACAAAACTCTTTTACATACATTATTAAATGAAAACAGCTAAATCATTTTTGTCATTTAGACCCAGGGGTCCTATAGCATTTGTTTTTATTATCGAAGAGGCCTGTTTTTGTAGTAATACACAATGTCTATCTTCTCCATTTACTAATGCTCCCACCGTTTCTATTCCTGCACATGTTGAGGACATTACTGTCCCCTCCATGTGCTTCTCTGATGTTCTATCAATCTCGGTGAACCAATTCTTGTCTCAATAGATTTCTTATGTTCCCTAAACCTTATATATAAACATCTTATGTTTTTTTTATATATAGAACCTTCCACATGGACAAAATATAACATAAACCAGAAACTGTGTTTTACATGAGATGAACTGCCTTACTACATGTTTTACTCCTCCTATATTTAAATTCCTAGACTTTATTATGAATGTTCAAATAGTACATTGACCACACTAGTTTCCCTGTGGTGTTCCTCTTTCTAGCTAATTCTATTTCCTACTCTTATATCTGCTTTGGACTATCGTGTTTTTAATGGTCTGACTTCTTCTAAAACTTATCAATGGTGTATTTTTTTGTTTTTTCTTCAGATCCTCATCAATATTCCAATTATTCTAAATAGCTTTTTTATATTAATTGCCATATGTGTATATTTGAAGGTGAACACTGCTTTTCCTTTATTCTCTTTTGTTTGTTTATTGCCTCTCCTTTCTTTTTCTCCGCTCCCCTTCACTGCTCTCAGAAAGGAATCAATTATTTTTTTCAGGGTATATTCTCTAAAGCTCTAGACTGGTCTATGAAATCTAAATTTTCAATGGCTATCCTTCTCAATCTTGTGAAGTGTCCAAAAGGTACAGCATTTTTTTACATGTGGGGTATGGAAACTCCTGAAGTGTAAGAGGGAATTTGTGGCAGTAGATTTTTTATATACTTTCGTTTTTAATGTTTCCCCTTCTACATTTAACCCTTATATCCACAAATTTCAACTCTCTTGGATAAATCTTACTCGTGAATGTTATATTCTTGTTTTTTTGGGTGTTTAAATACTCCACAAATTCCTCAAATTGCACTTCAGTTCCTCTCCATATAATGAATACATCATCAATAAATCTCAAAAAAAGTTTTATATTGATCACATATTTGATTTTAGTGGTGGACACATATTAGTCCTAAAAGGTAGATAGGTATAAATTTGCAAAGGTGCAGGAGACTGGAGTCCCCACGGCCATCCCTGTTTTTTGGCAATACCACTTATTATCAATCAAATATGAAGGCGTTGTGCATCAAAACAAAGTTCAAAGCTTCTCTCACAAATTCCACAAATTCCTCACTTTTTTGCTGACATTACAGTATTTTCCCTATTACTTGCACTCCCAAATCCTGTGGTATTCTTGTATACAAACTCTCTACATCTATGGATGCTAAAAGATCACCTTCTTGCCACTGTAAATCTATAATCACCTTCACCAGGTATGACAGTATCACTTTCAAAAGAGGACAAAGTAATCAATCTATATATTGTGACATGGGTTCTGTAATTGACCCTATTCCTGACACTATGGGGCATCCAGGTGGATTTTCTAATGAATTATGTACCTTAGGCACATAGCACGACTTTGGTTTTGTGTCGTATTTGAGATACAATTTATCTACAGTTTTTTCCGTTATCACACCTTTATCCATATATTTACACAAAAATGACCTCAACTGCCTCTGATAGTGTGGAAGTGGATTGCTTTTCAATCGTCTTTATACTTCCTTATTTTCTAACTGTCTCATTGCCTCTTTTATATAATATTCTTTTTGCATCAACACTATATTACCTCCCTTGTAGGCTGGTTTAACTATTATATCTTCCTGTTTCATGAGCCAATGTAAGGCTCATTATTCTCCCTTGCTGATGGTTTTCTTCATCTATGGATACATTGAGCATCTCACTTCTTTAAGAACTTGTTTTTGAAATAAATCTAAGTTACTTCCAGCCACCAAGGGAGGAGAAAATGTTGATTTAACGCCTTTCATGAATGACTCTACTTTGGCTCCTCCTTCTATTTTTGTCACCTCTGTCTCCTCCTGTAGGGCCAACAATGTGTTCACCACTTCTTTGTCAGTTGGATCCTGCACTTTACTCGTGCAGAATCCTAACTCACTAACCACACTTGTTTTTCTTCCCTTCTTTTTCCTCCCCCTTCAGTTTCTTATCATTTTTATAAAACTTATACAGATTTAGCTTCCAGATAGCATTAAATAGATCTACTTCAAACTCTACTGGATTAAATACTTCCACTAAACTAAAATTCAAACCTCCCGAGAGCAGTGAAAGACAGTACTCATCTAACTGCACTTTTGTTAATTTGATAATAGGGATGAGTGAACCAGAACTGTATAGTTCGGATTTGTACCGAATTTTGGGGTGTTCGGGACACGGACCCGGACCCAAACATTTTCTTCTCGCTTTCTAAAGGGCTGCACAGCAGCCAATCAGCTAGCATTTTACTTCTTGCCTAAGAAGCCATCACAGCCATGCCTACTAATGGCATGGCTGTGATTGGCCAAGTGCAGCATGTGACCCAGCCTCTATTTAAGCTGGAGTCACGTAGCGCCGCACGTCACTCTGATCTGATTAGTGTAGGGATAGGATGCAGCTGCTGTGAGGGCGAGATTAGGCAGGGAAAAATCAGCAAAAACTCCCAATGAAGTGATCGATCTACAGCTGTGAATCATTCAACTTCTGCTAGTTAATTGCTCATTGGTTTTTAGGCTGCCCAGAGCATTTTTCTGTCACTTTTTTCTGGGGTGATCAGCGGCGATTTTGTGTCTTGTGGTGCACCAGCACAAGCTGCCACTAAGTCCATCAATCAATCAATACTAGTTTTTTTTTTTTTATATATATCCTACTTCAGGGGCTTGGCTGTGCTTATTGTCAATCCTAGAAACTCAGGATAGAAATTTCTATATTTTATTGAGGGGTTAAATTCAATTGCCAAAATAGCAATACCGTAAATCAGCGGTTTCAGCTGTGGTTGGCCAAGTTTAATAGTGTCCGTCAAAGGATTTATTATTTTCTGGGGTGAAATTCAGTTGTAAAAATAAAAATACCGTAAATCTGGTGTTCCAGCTGTGACTGGACAAGTTTAATAGTGTCCGGCAAAGGATATATTTTTTTCTGGGGTGAAATTCAATTGCCCAAATAGCAATACCATAAATCAGCGGTTTCAGCTGTGGTTGGCCAAGTTTAATAGTGTCCGTCAAAGGATTTATTATTTTCTGGGGTGAAATTCAGTTGTAAAAATAAAAATACCGTAAATCTGGTGTTCCAGCTGTGACTGGACAAGTTTAATAGTGTCCGGCAAAGGATATATTATTTTCTGGGGTGAAATTCAGTTGTAAAAATAGAAATACCATAAATCTGGTGTTCCAGCTGTGACTGGACACGTTTCATAGTGTCCGTCAAAGGATATATTATTTTCTGTGGTGAAATTCAGTTGCAAAAATAGAAATACCGTAAATCTGGTGTTCCAGCTGTGACTGGACAAGTTTCATAATGTCCGTCAAAGGATATATATTTTTTTGGGGTGAAATTCAGTTGCAAAAATAGAAATACCGTAAATCTGGTGTTCCAGCTGTGACTGGACAAGTTTCATAGTGTCCGGCAAAGGATATATTTTGTTCTGGGGTGAAATTCAATAGCCAAAATAGCAATCCCCTAAATCTGGTGTCCCAGCAGTGGCTGGCCAAGTTTAATAGTGTCCGTCAAAGGATATACTATTTTCTGGGGTGAAATTCAATTGCCAAAATAGCAATACCGTAAATCAGTGGTTTCAGCTCTGGCTGGCCAAGTTTAATACTGTCCGGCAAAGGGTAGATTTTGTTCTGGGGTGAAATTATATTGCCAAAATAGCAATCCCCTAAATCTGGTGTCCCAGCAGTGGCTGGTCAAGTTTAATAGTGTCCGGCAAAGGATAGATTTTGTTCTGGCGTTAAATTCAATTGCCAAAATAGCAATACCGTTAATCAGTGGTTCCAGCTGTGGCTGGCCAAGTTTAATACTGTCCGGAAAAGGATAGATTTTAAATTGTTGGGTGAAATATTAGCATTTTTGCCAGGTACAAACCCCTACACTGCATAACTGACAGGGAACTTACAATTGGCGGTTCATTCTTGCATGAAATAAAGCATTTTTGGGCTGTGAAGCCAAAGGTAGTCGCCAATAACTTTTTTTTTATTTTTAACCCCTTAAGGACACAGGGTTTTTACATTTTTGCGTTTTCGTTTTGTGCTCTATGCTTTCCAAGAGCCATAACTTTTTTATTTTTCCATTCACATGGCCATATGAGGGCTTATTTTTTGCGGGACAAGTTGTACTTTCCAACGCCATCATTTAATAATGCATACGGTGTAGTGGGAAGCGGGAAAAAAATTCCAAATGGGGTGAAATTGCAAAAAAAAAGCAATTTCACCACAGTTTTACGGGTTTCTAAATTACGACGTTTGATTTGCGATAAAACTGACCATTTAGTTTTATTCTACAGGTCAGTACGAATCCGGCGATACCCTATATGTATAGGTTTTCTTGCGTTTTGATAGTGAAAAAAAATTCAAAATTGGGAAAAATATATTTTTTTTTTTGTCGCCATGTTTTGACCGCTATAACGTATTTGTATATAAGTGTATGGCGTTGTATGGGGGCTTATTTTTTGCGGGGCGATCTTAACTTTTAGTTGATACCATTATGGGGTGTGTAGGACTTTTTGATCGCTTTTTATTTAATTTTTTTTGAGGAAATGAAGCGTGCAAAAACGGCAAATCGGCCATTTGGGCGCTTTTTTCCGTTTTTCTGTTTACCGTATGGGAAATATATTTTTATATTTTTATACTATGGGCGTTTCACACATTGCGACACCCATGATGTGTATTTTTTATTTTTTTATTATTTTATTTTAATTTTGGGGAAAGGGGGTGATTTAAATTTTTAGTTTTTTTTATTTTATTTTTTATTTTTTTTATTTTTTTACACTTTTATATATATCCCATAGGGACCTATATAAATCAGTTACCTGATTGCTTTATCATAAACTCCAATACACTTGTATTGGAGTTTATGAGCATTTACTACTTTCCTATGAAGCCCTATTACTAACAAGGGCTCCATAGGAAATAGTAGTGATAGCCTCAAGCTGAATGAAAGGCTTGAGGCTATCCCTTACAGCGCTCCGATTCTCCCGATCACCACTAGGGGAGCCGGAGCGCTGCCGAAAGTTTTACTTTCGGTTTAACGCGTGCAGATGCCGTGATCAGGATTGATCACGGCATCTGCAGGGTTAAATGATTGCGGTCGGCAGCGCTGCCGATCGCGACATCAGCTGCGGGGTCAGCTACAGGAATCAGCCGGACCCCCGCAGCGATGGTGCCCGCAGCGGCCAGGAGCGGGCGCCATCTTTAGGGACTGGACACATGACGTACCCATACGTCATGTGTCCTTAAGGAGTTAAGTTTTTTTAAATAAATTAGTGTAAACATTGGGAAAATATAAAACTTAAAATTGTAAGTGCACGGTAGTGGTTGGGTGAGGCCGGTATACATGTCTATTCTGCATAAGGTACAAACAAGTCCTGTGGGATCCATGCCTGGTTCTTTTTAATAAACGAAAGCTTGCCCACATTGTCTGCGGACAGGCGATTGCCCTTGTCTGTGATAATGCCACCAGCCATGCTAAACACACGTTCAGACAATACAGTGCGTGAAGGGTAGGCCAGCACCTCCAAGGCGTAAAGAGCAACCTCAGGACATGTGCCCAATTTGATGACCCAGAGGTTGAATGGGGCAGACCCAGTGGCATAGCTAGAAATGATTGGGCACCACAGCCAATTTTTGAATGGGGTCCGCCTCCCCCAGTAATTTTTGTGCAAACCCCTTCCGTTCATGCCGCTATGCCTGTGGCTACTAAAGATCGCTCTCTCAGACCAGGCCCAGCAGCTGTTCCATTTGCTTTCTACACTGTCTATACTGCCACTGTATATAATTTCATTGTATAATACTGTTAGTCCTCCTCCTTCTCCTGGATGGGCCCTTTCTAGGTGACAGCCCCAAAGCAGTTGCTTCCCCTGCTTCCCATGTAGCTATACCCCTAGGCAGACCCATCAGTCAGTACATGTACTGTTCCACCATGTTGCTGAAATGCTGCCTCCTGCTAAGATGTTCCAGATCTGCTGGTGGTGCAGGTTGTTGTGGCGTGATGACAAAGCTTTTCCACATTTTGCCCATGCTAACCCTGCCTTTCTGAAGTGTTGCTGGTGACCCAGCTGCATTGGCCAATTCTTCCTCCTCCTCCTCTGCCTTCTCCTTGTGCTTCCACTGAGTCCCCGGTGTCAGGTGTGAATGCCATCAGCAGCATGTCTACTAGCGGGCTCATCTTCCTATTACACTACAGTGAGGGAATTAAGGACGGCACGTTGTCCTTGTAACGGGGATGCAGCAGGGTGGCCACCCAGTAATCAGAATGTGGCAGTAACTGGGCGGTTGTTGCGCAGGCACTGCAGCATGTAGTCGCTCATGTCTGCCAGGCTGCCCAGAGGCAAGGACAAGCTATTCACTTTGAGGGAGGTATATCGTCTGTGTCCTCTGTATCCCCCAGCGTTCCTCCTACTCCACTTCCTGATCCTCCAGAACTGTGCCCTGGCTGGACAATTGTGTTCCAGGCCAGGGCCTATATTGGTGCAGATACCCACCCTCCGAGCCACTTGTATTTGGTCGGCCTTAAGTTAAGGTTAAGGCTTGTATATAATTTTGTTTCTTTTTCATGGTTAGTTTAGCTGCCTTATCGATATTTTAATATGTTTTTAAGTAAATTTGTACATACAGTAGTTTGTTAATGGTTTGAGTGAAGGGGGGGGGGGGTTGAGTGTGTAGGGTGTGAGGCTGTTTGGGTTTATTTTCTATCCTCTTTCTACACTGTATCTAATTTCATTGTATAATACTGTTGAGGGGGCCCTGACAAAGTCTTTTAGTCCTCCTCCTCCTCCTGGATGGGCCCTCTCTAGGTCAGGGACCCAAAACAGTGTGCTTCCCACGCTTCCCTGTAGCTACGCCCCTGGGCAAACCCATCAGTAAGTACGTGTACTCTTCCACCATGTTGCCGAAATGCTGCCTCCTGCTTAGATGTTCCAGATCTGCTGGTGGTGCAGGTTGTTGTGGCGTGATGACAAAGCTTTCCCACATTTCGCCAATGCTAACCCAGCCTTCTGAGGTGCTGATGGTGACCCAGCAGCCCGTGAGCTGGCTTGGGTGCCACCCTGCTGAGAACACGGTTCCTCTTCATCCTCCTCATCCTACTTCTCATCCTCCAGAACTGTGCCCTGGCTGGACAATTGTGTTCCAGACCAGGGACTATGTTGGTGCAGGAACCCACCCTTCGAGCCACTTGGATGTCACTGCCCTTAAGTTAAGGATAAGGTGTGTATATAGTTTGTTTATATAGTAAGTTTAGCTGCATTATAGTTATTTTAATATGTTTTTAAGAAAACTTGTAAATAGTTTGTTAATGGTTTGAGTGAATGGGGGGGTGGGGGTATTGTGTGTGTTCAATTAACTGAATTGATTTTCACTGTCTGGTGTTTAGGAATTTCTGCACCCCAAATTCAGCACATGTGGTAGGCAGGGGATGTGTGTCAAACCGGCTAGGCCCGGACCTGCTAGTATATTTCGCCCATTAGCGCACAACACCAGGCCGGGCTGGAGGCTCAGTGGCACCAACCAATGGTCGGTCTGTTGTTCCATGCCTGTCCACAGCTCCTGCGCGGTGCGGGGTTTGTCCCACAAACACACAAGTTTTTAAACAACCTGCTGTCGTTTCCCCCTGGCTGTGCTGCTGTGGGTGGTGAAGGTGTTACGCTTAGTGGATGAGGAGGAGGTAGAGGAGGAGGAAGCCGAGTAGGAGGAGGAGGAGTAGGTAACAGGATACAAATAGAAATGCCCAGCAATTCTCGAGGACAGAAGGACATTCGCAAAAAAACTATCCGCCTTTGGGCCAGCCGCTACATTTACCCACTGTGTTGTTAGTTATGTGGACGTTGCCACAGAAAGCGTTGCACAATGCACACTTGATTTTGTCCGCCACTTGGTTCTGCAGGGAAGGGATGGCTCGCCTGCAAAAGTAGTGGCGGCTGGGATACACGTACTGTGGGATAGCCACCGCCATAAGGTTTTTAAAATTGTCCACCAGACAGAATGACAGCATTTCAAAGGACCAGGAAGTTTGAAATAAGGCATTCAGAGATGGGTAGGGGGGTACTTCCTCTTTCTATTTCTTTTTCTCTCCAGTGTTTGGGAGATGAACAGCTGATAGCTGAACACTTCCATGGGATTTGGTGGAGATGCTTGGTGACAATGACAGATGTGGTGGCATTGCTGCCACATCCTCTGTTTGCTGGGTGACAGGTGCCACTGTCACTCACTTGGGCTCAAGTTTAGAATGTTTATTTATAATTTTTCTGTATTTTATTTTAAGTCATTTCCCTATTCACATATGTTTGCAGGGCATTTACCTACATTCTGCTGCTTTTTGCAGCCCTCTAGCCCTTTCCAGGGCTATTTTACAGCCATTTAAATGCCCAAATGTTCGGGTCCCCCTTTACTTCAATGGGGTTCGGGGTGAAGTTCGGATCGAGTTCGGATCTTGAACATTTTCGGGAAGTTCGGCCGAACTTCTCGAACCCGAACATCCAGGTGTTCGCTCAACTCTAACTGCGACATTCCTCAGCTCAAACTCAATTGATGACTCAACTGAGGAAGATATGCAGAACTATTCTATATAGTTTTTTAATGAGCTATTTCCAACAGGCCGAGGAATAAGCTGAACCATAAAACGGGAGCAATAATTATGCTCCTTAGGAATATCAACACCAAAAGAGGATTGTGCAATGAAACCCGCCTTTTTGTTAAAGACTTGAAAGGAAACCTCATTATTGCTCAAGTAATAACAGTTTCCGCTGAAAAGGACATGGTCTTTATTCCCCGCATTGATTTAACTCCATCCTCTACTAATTTCCCATTTACCTTAAGAAGGCAACAATTTCCAGTTACATTAGCCTTTTATTAATTTTATTTAATTAATAAAGCTCAGGGGCAAACCTTAGAAAAAGTTGGCATTTACTTGCCAGAACCAGTATTCAGCCACGGTCAGTGATATGTTGCATTATCAAGATTAGAACTTTTTCAGATGTAGTTGTAAAGGTTGTAGATGGTCCTGAACAAGGCAAACTGTTGCCACATTCAGAAAGAATATTCCCAAGAAATGTTGCGTATAAAGAAATTTTATAGAACAATTAAGATGTAAAAAATGTTTTCCTGATTATTTGTTTCAGATATTGTATATTGCCGATGGTTACAAAGTTTTACACTAAGGCAATAATAATTATACTTACTGTATTGGGATATATACGTTTCCATTTTATTTATTTATTTATACTTCTTGACAAAATATTTTTGACAAAAAATATACAGGGTGGGGCATTTATATGGATACACCTTAATAAAATGGGAATGGTTGGTGATATTAACTTCCTGTTTGTGGCACATTGGTATATGTGAGGAGGGAAACTTTTCAAGATGGGTGGTGACCATGGTGGCCATTTTGAAGTCGGACATTTTGAATCCAACTTTTGTTATTTCAATAGGAAGAGGGTCATGTGACACATCAAACTTATTGGGAATTTCACAAGAAAAACAATGGTGTGCTTGGTTTTAACGTAACTGTATTCTTTCATGAGTTATTTACAAGTTTCTCTTTGTTTACAGCCATTGACATGTCGCCGAGGTTAACACGTGAGGAGCGGATAGAAATTGTGTTGATGTCTGGTGAACGCAGTAACCGAGTCATTGCAGCATATTTCAATGCAAGACACCCTACGAGACCACCCATCTCCCATGCTACAGTTAGCCAACTGCTTGCTAAGTTTCGTGAAACTGGTTCAGTGGTGCATTTGCCAAAATGATGACGCATGAAATCTGTCACAAATGAAGAAACATCAGTGGCTGTCCTAGCTTCATTCAGCAAGAGCCCACAGCGTAGCACTCACTGCATGTCACTGGAGAGTGGCATTAGACGAACATCCCTTCGGCGGATATTAGCTACTCACAAATGGCACCCTTACAAACTCCAGCTACTGCAGAATCTCAACGAGGATGACCCAGATCAGCGCACTGAATTTGCAGAATGGGCAGAATAAAAATTGGAACAGGACCCTCAGTTTACGCAGAAGATTTTGTTCAGTGATGAGGCAAACTTTTATGTGAATGGTGAAGTTAACAAACAAAACTACCGCTATTGGTCTGACACTAACCCACATTAGATAGATCCCTCCAAGACTGTTGGAACAAAAAATATTGATGGTATGGTGTGGTATATGGGGTACAAAGATAGTGGGGCCATTCTTCATCAATGGAAATCTCAAGGCCAATGGATATGCGAAATTGCTACATGATGATGTGTTTCCCTCTTTATGCACTGAAGCTGGCACGTTCCCTGGGTTTTTCCAGCAAGATGGTGCACCTCCACATTATAGGTGTCAGGTCCGAGCATTCCTAGGTGAACCGTTTCCTGGAAAGTGGATTGGTCGTCGTGGGCCAGTTGAATGGCCCCCAAGGTCTCCCGATCTGACCCCCTTATACTTTTATCTTTTGGGTCATCTGAAGGCAATTGTCTATGCTGTGAAGATACGAGATGTGCAGCACCTGAAACTATGGATACTGAAAGCCTGTGCAGGCATTTCACCTGCGGTGTTGCTATCAGTGTGTGAAGAGTGGGAGAAGAGGGTTGAATTGACAACCCAACACAATGTGCAGCACATTAAACACATTTTATAAGTGGTCAGAAACTTGCAAATAACTCATGAAAGAATACAGTTACGTTAAAACCAAGCACACCATTGTTTTTCTTGTGAAATTCCCAATAAGTTTGATGTGTCACATGACCCTCTTCCTATTGAAAAAAACAAAAGTTGAATTCAAAATGGCCGACTTCAAAATGGCCGCCATGGTCACCACCCATCTTGAAAAGTTTCCCCCCTCACATATACTAATGTGCCACAAACAGGAAGTTAATATCATCAACCATTCCCATTTTATTAAGGTGTATCCATATACATGGCCCACCCTGTAGAACAAGAAATACTAAGTGGTCAAATTTCCCTGCTACTTAATATAGACTGTTCTTACTAATGTTACTACCAATACTATTCTAGTGCCCGTTATTGTAACAGGCTTAATGTCTAGTATATATATATAATGCAGATAGTTAGTGGGGGATAATCAGCGTAGGTTCGATTGTGATATATGCTGTCCATACATACATGCTACATACATAGTGCTGTGATGTCACAAGTTCACAACAATACTTAGTGCACCAATTTCTAATATGTAGTCAGACTTGCTAAAATGTAAACGTATTGCGCAAATATATGCGCATCATTAATAGCTGATTTGCGCAATCGCCAATATATCGGAGCACTCAATCTGCATATAAAGCTATTGTAATGTTCTGCTGTGCTAAACATTTTCTCCAGTGTCAGGAAACTTCTAGCAGCTTAAAAAATGTAGCAATAGTGACCCACGCTTGTATTGCGGGCTCAATACACGCATATTACATTGCTGATTTTCACAATCAAGAAAATAATCGCAAATTCTCAAACTTGCGAATTTATGTTGAATATTCGCCCAAATATTAGCGAAATATCCCAAATTTGAATATTGCCCCTGCCGCTCATCACTATTCACCACTATGTCACTGTGCCACTCTGTGGTCTCCTAATGCTGCTGCCACCTCACCACTCTGTCACTGGGAACTATTTTTTACGCAATTCGCCACAAATAAATTCGGATCAAATCAAATCTTTTTGGAAAATTCAGCAAGCCAACCAAATAAAATTTTTCAGAAATTCCTTCATCTCTAGTTATGACCACCCTACAATCCAGGAGCGATGGCTATGATTGCAGTAAATGTCAACGGCAATGTGTACTCTTGTGGCATATTTGTGCTAGAAAGAGTAGTGCTTTTTCTTTTTCCTATAGTGCGCAAGCATGGCCATAGCTTCTGGATTGTAGGAAGGACATAACCATGGAAATAATAAGTGTATAATGGGATTGAAAAATGAATCAAGCCACCAAAGTAATTTATATGGACATTTACAATTCATTAGTAAGTGCCTTGTACTAAGTTTGTCTGCATGATAAATGGCTTTGAAGTGAATGGTCAGACCTTCTGTGGGAGAGTGTTCTAGGCATGCTCTGTGACCTATGCAGAGACAATTGTACAAGGAAACAATAGCTGTACCCATCAGCTATTGTGAATTTTGGGTCTTGTGTTATCTGTGCACAGAGGTAATATCATTACAGGCCAGATTAGAATGACAGATAAGCAAGTAGCTGCAGTAAAGTGGTCTGTACAGACCAAGAAGTGGTGTCTATATTTAGGCTTAGTGTCCAGTTAGAAAACTGCAGGATTTGATGGTTTTGTTTAAAAATAGATATTGGCATGTAAAATTAAAAATAACATAATCGAAAGTTCTTTAAAAATATGTTAAACATATAATATGATTTAAACAATAGGTCATTTTCTGATTTCCATTAACTTTAATGTATCCTAGTGGGTTCCACCTAAATTTTCCTAGGAAATCCAGCTTGCAAGAAGAGTCCAAGCCACTACAAAATGAAGAAAAGCTGCTTTATTTAGAGCACATAAATAATGTTATTGCTTTAGCATGTGACTCATACAACACTTATGCTGAAATGATTTTTTTGTTTTTTGATGAAACAGCTTATACTTTTTTTGGTGGTACCTTGGACTCCACGTTTTCTTTCAGATATAGGAAGGATATGACATAAGAAACTAACTGATCGCTAATCCAAATAGCTCAGCACCTGAACCCTGGTGTGTTGCACCGGAAGAAGTCCAAAGTTCAATATGTATAAATTCCAGCAACACAAGTATATTCCTCAATGCTTCTTTATTTCATCATGTAGAAAATTCATACATACTAGACACATTTCAGCCCATCCAAGCCTTTATCATCAGATAACATACGTTATTAACACAAACAAGATATACTTGAAACAATCAATGAGACATCACTAATAGTTTTCATCCTGATGAAATAAAGAAGCATTGAGAAATATACTTATGTTGCTGGAATTTCTACATAAGAAAGCCAACAGGCACTCTAGTTCAGTACTCCCTAGGCCAGCATACTAAATAAAGGAAGCGAAAATAAACTATCTACCCCTTCCAGTGGATTAAATACTGAAACAAACCCTAAACCTTCTGGGTTTAATCACAGACATGATTCTATATGGTCCAATAGACGTAGGTGCAAGTTTACCGGATGGTACTCTGAGATGTAAATTTTTAGTAGAAAGCCAGACGAGCTCACCCAACATGAAGTTTGGACCCAAAGACTGATTCCTATTAGGTTGTCTTGCAAGCCTGAGCCCAAACTGTGCACAGATCTTCAATGATAGCATCCACCTGAGGATTCACAGAGCTGGACGTAGAGACAGAAAAAAAAATATGGATTAAAGCCATAGTTACAAAAAAATGTTAGATACAGCTAAAGGAGCTGGCATGGATTTTAATTGTGAACTCCACTAGGGGCAAGAATCTTTTCCACTTATTATGGCAGTCAGAAACAAAGCACATTAAAAACTGCTCCAAGAGCTGGTTGACCCTTTCAGTTTTCTCAGGATGGAATGCAGATGAGAAAGAGAGTTTGATCCCCAGGTTGTTGCTAAACTCTCTCTAGAATCTAAAGACAAATTGGACACCTCTGTCCCAAATAATGGACTCAAGTATTCCATGCAATATCAGAATGTTGTCCACAAATTGTTCCCATTGTGTAGGGTTGCTTTTTGACTCCAGGGTCCTGCCGCCCACTAGGGCAGTGCCACGTTGTCACTGCGCCGTGCTGCGCCTATTTTAGAATAGGTCCCACTGTCAGAGGCAACCTTGACGTGGTGAGCGGGCTTATGCCTTTTGATCAAAATGTACACCAATACCTCTTTCACAGCATTGCACTGAAAAGCGAGTTTTATTAGATCTAAGCATAGCATGTGGATGTGCGATCCAGTTCTGTTTTTCTTCCCTTGATATATGCATGTTTAACCTTCCTTCTTTATTCCTGGTATCTGCACCCCTCCTATTCGTTACAGGTGGTTTTAATTTAGCAGGAGTCTGCATACAAGTGAGAATGGACCTGCCAGCTTTCAGTTGGAGTTCCTAATAGCATAGGACATGTTGTGTCAGACAACTGTTCAGACAGTGCAGTACTGCGTGAGCGCCTTTGTTTTCGTGGCACTGTGCTGGTGGTTCGATGGGACCCAGTGCTGTGGGTGGCATCGTCAGATAGCAGGGTTGCTGTTTGACTCATGGGTCCGGCTGCCTACTAGGGCAGTGCCGCATTGTCACCTCTCCGTGTTGAGCCTATTTTAGAGTAGGTTCCACTCTTAGAGGCAACCTTGACGTGGTGAGTGGGCTTATGCCTTTTGATCAAAATGTACACCAATGCCTCTTTTACAGCATGCAGTATTGGGGGCTGTACACTAAATATTGTGCTGAGAAATTAGTTTCATTAGATCGAAGCATAGCATGTGGATGTGCGATCCAGTTCTGTTTTTCTCCCCTAGATATATCCGTCTGTGACTGTACTCGCTGTCTGTTCGGTGCGATGCCGACTTAGGTGAATTCGTCACGCATGCGTTGTTAGAGTCCCAAGACGTCAAGACCTGCATGTATAAAACTAATGACCGAACACCAGTTGCAGACCTGATATCTTCTGAATTAAACAAGTCGAACCCACCAGAAACGTTTCGGAACAACTTATTCCTTCTTCAGTGGTGAAACATTAAATGTCCTTTAAATATTTACAAAATTAAAATTAACAAAGTTTGCAGCAGCTCCAGAATCAACAAAAGCCAAACCAGAGACAGACCTTCCCTGTGAAGATAATTTAACAGGCAAAAGTACTCTATAACGCTGACATTTTCTGCCTTTGGTCTAGTTGGTGAGCCGGGCTGCCGCAGTATAAACACAGACACATTTTTCAGATGTTTCTTCTCTATGGCACTGACTTGCAAGGGCTCCTCAGACTCCCCAGGCGCCTAGGACACAGAGGGATTAGAGAAAGAGAAAAGAGAAGAGGGATGGACAGAGACAGATTTTTCCCGCTTACATTCCCTAAGACAGGTGACAGCTATCCATAAATTATCGACAGCTATCCATAAATTCCATTCAGTTAACATACATTTTGATAACATCATATGCAAACACTGGCACATTTTGGATAATTCATACTTGCAGGTTGAGGATTTTAGGAACCCTCCCCTCATCTGCAACAAACGCATTTCCAGTTACTGAGACCAATACAAAAACCAATACAAAAAAATGTCACTAGTCAGAAAACCAGCACATTCCCATGTCTGCAATGTACTCAATGCTTACATGTGATCAAGGGCCAATTTTTCCATCACCCACACACAGGGAAGGTATATTATATTTGTGACACTTCCAATGTTACGTACTGTATATATCTGATCAAATGTCCATGCCGATTTATGTAAATAGGGGAAATGATGCAGAACATAAAAGACCAGACCAGTAAACATAAATCAACTATCAGAAAGAAAAACCTTTTATTACCCATTCCTTCCCATTTTAATAACCACAACCATTTCTTAATCAAAATATCAAATAATAGAACAGATTTAACAGCCTACAAGAGTCAGTGACATTAAAAAAAACTGTGAAAAAGAGAGGCCTTTTGGATCCACATCCTTGATACATTACAATCTAGGGATCTTAATAATGTTCACTGTATCCTTTTAAAACACTGCCTTTTATTGTTTTATTTTTAATTTTACTTTTGATTCATTGGTGGAGATTATTAAATCACTTGCACATGACTTGATTACTTTCTGTATAAAATTATGTCAATTGGTCATATGTATGGTCATCAGTTGAGGAAGGCTGGAAGGGCCGAAAAACATCCTGTAATTTTTGAATATTTGCTGCTATAAAGAATATACCTTATCTATACTAATAAAAGCCCTGTGTGTGTACTCAGAGCTGGTGTCCGTGCATGTGTGCCGATATTTGAAGTGCGCATGTGTGGCACGCTGTCCAATCACAGTCTCCCCACATGCAACCGCACCGCCCACGCCTCATCTCGCGACTTTGCTCCAAGTCACCCCCTCGCTCTCAGCCCCCACAGACTCCTTAGTCACATGACCTGCACTTACCCCTCAGCAGGCAGCTCAGGCTGCAGACCAGCAGTCTCCTCAGCAGGGCGCCTGTGTCTGCGCGTGGCCCCTGTATATCGCAAGCGTGCTCCTCAATGCTCAGCACTCTCCTGACCCCGGCAGATGCTTCTCCGCTCAGGACCATCCATGATGCGTGTGAAGCCGCCACTAATACTCTCCTCCCCCTCCTGCTGAAATGTAATAAAAAAATCTAAATATCTGAGCTGGGTTTATGCTGTATACCACATGCCCTAAGATGTTCACACAACATGAGCCTCCCAACTCAAGCCCCTGTGGTCATACAATGTGAAGGAGTTTGAATGGAGAGGCTGTCACCAGTTGAGCATGCACTCTGCCACTCAATTTAAACTCATCCCTATTTTTCTTGAGATCAGTGAGGGTCACAAGCAAAACTCCTTTCAGAGGTGTATTAACTATGGCATGTAGTACTACTGGCATCATTGGTGCACATTGATGCCAGAAAAGTATGCCATGTGACCACCCCAGTCACTGATTTATGCTTGGAAACATAAACTTGGTGGACCACCAGGGCCTCCATTTTGGATTATCAGGGGAAAAAAGAGGCAAGTTGTGTTTTTATAATATTTGCTGCTCTTTTTATTTATTTGTTTTATAAAAAATGTTTTTCCCCTGCAGTTCTATGTAACACCTAAGATAACAAATTAATAAGTCCCTTGAGTACAGATAATGTAGTAATGTCCTCCTGCAGTCCTATATAACAATAGATAACACAGTAATAATTCCCCTGAATTCAGATAATGTAGTAGTGTCCTGCAGCCCCATGTAATAGCAGTGTGTGCTGCGTGTCCGTGCATGTGTGCAGATAATTGAAGTGCGCGGAGAGCTGGCCAATCAACACACATCGCTCGACACGCCGCCCACACCGCCCAATCACAGCTGTCCCACATGCAACCACGCCACCCTCACCAGCACACACGGCACTCTGACCAATCATCAAACAGCGCTACACACGCCGTCCGCACTGACCACACCCGTGCGCCAGCTAATCACCGCCTTCTATGGTGTGCTTTCAACGTCACAGCGCCGCCATTACGTGCATCACACAGCCGCACAGTCCCAGTACTTTCAGCCACAGACAGCATCTGCTGCCAGCAGTATTAGCCACCAGTCGCTGCCAGCAGTCAGTGCCACCAGCCACAATGTGAGTTGTCTCAGCCACCAGTCAGTGCCAGCCATCAGTCATTGCCAACAGCCACAGCCACCAATCACAGTGCCAGCCATCTCAGCAAATCGTCAGTGCCACCAGTAACAGTGCCATCAGTATCAGCCACCAGTCACAGTGCCAGCAGTCTCAGCCACCAGTCAGTGCCAGCAGTCACAGTGCCAACAGTCTCAGCCACCAGTCAGTGCCAGCAGTCACAGTGCCAACAGTCTCAGCCACCAGTCAGTTCCAGCCATCTCAGGGATCAGTCAGTGTCACCAGCCACAGCCACCAATCACAGTGCCAGCAGTATCAGCGACCAGTCAGTGCCAGCCGTCTCAGCCAATAGTTAGTGCCACCAGCAACAGCCACCAGTCACAGTGCCAGCAGTCTCAGCCACCAGTCACAGTGCCAGCAGTCTCAGCCACAAGTCAGTGCCAGCCATATCAGCCAATAGTTAGTGCCACCAGCCACCAATCACATTGCCAGCAATCTCAGACAATAGTTAATGCCACCAGCCACAGCCACCAGTCACAGTGCCAGCAGTCTCAGCCACCAGTCAGTGCCAGCCATCTCAGCCAATAGTCAGTGCTACCAGTCACAGTGCCAGCAGTCTCAGCAACCAGTCACAGTGCCAGCAGTCTCAGCCACCAGTCAGTTCCAGCCGTCTCAGCCAATAGTCAGTGCCACCAGTCACAGTGCCAGCAGTCTCAGCCCCAGTCACAGTGCCAGCCATCTCAGTCATCAGTCAGTGCCACCAGCCACAGCCACCCATCACAGTGTAAGCAGTCTCAGCCACCAGTCAGAGCCAGCCATCAGTCAGTGCCACCAGCCACAGCCACCAGTCAGTGCAAGCAGTCTCAGCCACCAGCCATAGCCAGCAGTCTCAGCCACAGTCAATGCTCAGTGCCAGAAGTCTCAGGCATAGTTAGCAGTCTTAGCCACAGCCAGCAGTCTCGGCCACCAGCCACAGCCAGCAGTCTCGGCCACCAGCCACAGCCACCAGTCTCAGCCACTAGTCAGGGCCAGGATTCTCAGCTTCACCTAAGGTCACCTGCTGAGAAAGGCTACTTGCCGATACGCGTCCAGGATCATGTTGTATCTTTCTATTTGATACTTGTGGAATAAAACAGCAGCTTAATAAGAACACGTTTGCTGGGATCTATCTTGTAGTTGAAATATAAAGCGCCTTCTGTGACTCTTCTATTACATTCTCTAAGACATCTGTCCAGTCAAATAACTAAAGACATAGCCTGGTCTCAGGAAACTGAGGTAAGATGGCTAACAAGAAGACCTTTAAGTGGGTCAGCAAGGCCAAATCTAAGTTGTGACTTAAGAGCTGGATCGTTCCAGCCTGAGGCAGTACACCACTTGCAGAATTCCGAACAGTACTCCTGCACAGATCATCTGCCCTGACGCAAAGATAGAAGTTGGCTCTCCGCATAAGATGCTCTGTCTGGTTCATTATACAGGAGACCTAAGGAGGAAAAGAAATGATCAACATAAAACAGGTGACAGGGAAAAATGTCCATTCCTGTGGATCCTCCAGAAGCAGAGACATGCCCATCTTCTCAGTTTTTATCCCTAATGAGTGGGGACTAAGGTGAAAACAGAGTTTACAACTCTCCCGAAAAGTAACATTTTTTTTCAATCAGAGGTCTACCGATGATAGAGCTGAAATGATTGGGCTCTTGCTGCTGTACCCTCTTAGCCAGGTTCTGAACTAATTGTGCAATACCCTCCATCCGAGAGGCCAATGCTCCACAATAGAGCAGGTACCAGTCTAATATTTTGGACCAGTGTAATATTAGTAGGTAGGTACGGACATGAACAGTGAGCTCTAACTAGAACCCTGACTACTTTCCCTGCCTACTTGCAGTGCAAGCTCTAAGCAGCAACTAGTTGACGTTCCTTACTCTGCTAAGGTGCGAGACAAACAACACCAAGGGACAAAAACAAGACACAGACACAGAATTGTACTGAAATGGGGCAAAACCAGGAGGACAACAAAGTGCCAAATTGAAAGACGGGGAGTAGCAAATAGCCAAGCTAAAATCAGAACCAGATAGGAAACTCAGTACCAATACATTAGTGGTCAAAAGGACAAGCCAAGGTCAAAACACTAGTAATCCAAAATATGCAACGGGGAACACAGATAGTGAGTCAGAGATTATCACAGGCACTGGTATAACGCCAGGAAGGGGTTTAAATAGAGTACCGAGTCCCAGGATCAGAACCTGATGGCCATGACTCGGCACTCCACCATCAGCTAAGTAATCATCCCACCACTAGTCTCCTCCAGCCCATGCCCACTGTGGGTAGAAAGAGCATTTCATCCTGTGGCTAATGATGCTGTCACGCCACCAGGGGGCGTGGCTTAGCAGTGTGTCTCTCCCAGAGCAGTCACACTGGAGATCTTGCCGCCGGAGCCTGGATAGGTAAGTTTGTGACAGCATCTCAGGCAGAAATAGCTAAATGATGGAAAATGTGCAAAAAGGATCCGTTTTAGTTTTTTTCAGTTCTTCTGACAGATCCCAATTATGGGAAACTAAACGGTGATGTGAGTCCAGTCTTAAGTAATGTAATTTTGAGCACACATTAGCACTCATAACTAATTGCATGGTTAAAAAATAAAACAAAAAGTGATAAATAATAAAAATGATTTAGGGCAACAAGAGGTTAATTAGGTTGGAAACACATTTACTGTAGTAAACACTGACATCTTTACTTGTTTTATGTTCTGTTCTTAATCAATGTAATTCCAGGTCAGATTACTCAGTTCAGAGATGCATTTCTGTCATTTCTCTTCCCTAATTAAACAACTGACTCATATAACTAATTATAGAAGAATGCACAGGAAATAACTACAAACACAGAAATGCAACAGCACTCTGCAACCAGCACTCTGCCCTACCTCTATGCTAGAAGTTAACAGAGGCGTCAGTATACTTTTTGATCAAAAAGTAATAAGCCCCTCGCCGTGCCAAGGCCACCTCTATGAGTGGTCCTAACGCTAATTGCTACCTGTTGTGGGCCATGACAGCCACATAAAATCTAAGGAGTGCAGGCCCAGCATGCATGCTAGATCAACCCTGCTTTTTAACCTTTTTAGTGCCATAACAGCCTCCATTAAATCCAGGTACCAACATGCATGCTGAGCCCACTATGTACTCCTCCTGGAGCCAAATGGCTACTAGTAGGTACTATGAGTGTAAATTAAGTTTTATACTTACTCTGATTAAAACCAGCCTCTAGGGCAGACAAACTAGTCAGGTGTGCACGATTGAATGGAGGCCACCACACCTCCAGTGTATGCTACACAGAAAAAAAGAGAAGGGGTCAGTCAGCACGTCCCTGTATGCAGGTGCACGTAGCCATGGAAAAATATACATACAAACACAGTAATGCAACAGCACTCTGCAACCAGGGAGGCCCACTCCCTGGATTCATGGCCCACAACAGGTAGGATTTAGCGTTAGGACCACTTATAGAGTCAGCCTTGGTGCGGCGAGTGGCTTATTACTTTTTGATCAAAATGTACACTGACACTTCTGTTAACTTCTAGCATAGAGGTAGGGCCAAGTGCTGGTTGCAGAGTGCTGTTGCATTTCTGTGTTTGTATGTATATTTTGCCATGGCTACGTGCACCTGCATACAGGGACGTACTGACTGACCCCCTCTCTTTTTTTCTGTACAGGAAATAACTATATTGTTTATAAAATAAGTCAAAACATGTGGAAGAAACAATATGCCTCAAATGATAAACTCAGGGACATACACCCTGCAATAATTAATAAGATAGGTATTTATCAAATAAGATGATCTGGATGCTGAATATTGAGGTATAAACTGCAGTCATCCTAGACGAGTATGAATCATAGTACTAATGGCTTAGCAAGCGCCTAAATAACATTAGCAGTGATGCAGAATATAGTACTTATTGTGAACCAAGATCAATTTTGCTAAATTGCTGCCATTACTGGATTTAGCAAGCTGCTTTTTACATGTATTTTTCTGAAATGCTGTTTCATTATTAGTGGTGTGATTTTTGTCAACAGCTTTTTGGTACTTTTCATAGTGTAACAGGAAAAACTGAGCTTGTTAAACTCTTTTGACCCATTAGACTGTACTCTGTGAGTAGATAGAGATGTGAAAAGTAAGAACATTTCATTGTTTTCAAGCCGACACATTTGATGAAAAAAAGCATTTGTTTATTTGGATATCATATATTTTTAAGATACCACATATTGTGTGAATATTTATCTTGGCAATATTCTCATCTGAGTATATATGGACATTTTAGTAGTGTGATTTTTTTTAAGTAAATTGTCTGTCAATTATTTTAAAACTCAGGATCATTTAAAGTAATGTAATAAGTCATAGCCATCTTATAACTGCCATCTCAACCACTAGGTAGAGGTATATATTTTAACAACTGTGTGGTCTTTAAAAAAAAAAAAATAATAGTTTTTTATTATTGTCCCAAACAAATAAAAAATATAAAAATATATAATTTTTCTATTGCTTTTTTTCTTGGTGAGGACTAATGTTGGGCAAGCATGCTCGGCCGAACACCATTTTGACTTGAAGCATCGCGTGTGCTCGAGTGCGATGCTTGAGTCGCCTCATGCGGGGAAGTACTGGCACTCACTGTAATGCCGTAGCCATGTTGGTTACTGGCATTATAGTTATTAGCTGGCCAGAACGCGTCATCGGGTGCTATATAGCATCCGATGACACGTGGTTCGGCTCAGTCTTAGTCAGGCAGAGCTACAGCAGAAGGGACAGATAGTGTAGGGAGAGGAATTGTTTTTTTTTTCTTTCAGGCAGGGTTTAGTGTTGAAAGGTGTTAGAGACTCAAAAGTCCCTTTAAGGACTATTGTTTTATCTGGCTGAAATATATATTATTAGCGCAACCTGAGCTAAATTGCGTGCAATTGTTTGGTCGCTGCTGATATTGACACAACCTCTGCTACATGTCTTTTTTCGGTTTATATACTATGCTACATCTGTTGTGTTACATTTGTGCATTCTAAATATCTGTGACATTCAGCTCAATTGTTTGGCCGCTGCTGACAGAGACATTACCTACGCTACATCTCCTGTATAACGTTTGCGGATCCTAAATATCTGTGACATTCATTGTCATTTTTTCTTAGGCTCTGGTGACAACTACATTACATGCGCTACATCTCCTGTATAAAGTTTGCAAATCCTAAATATCTGTGACATTCAGTCGGCTAAGCACCACCCTGTCTTCCACAAAGTCCAGTCTCAGTAGCCAAGAGTCTGGTCAACAGAATCCTCACCCTGATCCACCTTCCTCTCACCATGGAGAGTCTTGACAAACAAATGATCCCACAATCGGATATTCTGAGGAGCTCTTTTCATCGCCATTCCTTGATTTGGGCCTCTCACCAAGCCCGCTTGAAGAGGGACATGAGGAGATCTTGTGCACTGATTCCCAAACTCTTGAGCATCCATAGTCAGAAGAAGATGACTGTGGGGAATGCCAATTAGAGTTTCACGAGGTGGATGATGATGATGAGACACAGTTGCCAATAAGTCAACGGCAATTCGTTTCTTAAGAGGTTCATGATGAGGATGAAACACAGTTGTCAATAAGTGAGGTTCTTGTTAGGTCAACAAGTCAGGAGGATGACCAGAGTGAGGAAGAGGAAGAGAAGGTGGTGGACGATCAAGTCACTGACCCAACCTGGGAAGGTGGCAAGCTGAGCGAGGACAGCAGTACAGATGGGGAGGGATTCACAGCCCTGCAACAGGCTGGAAGAGGCAGTGGGGTGGCAAAAGGGAGAAGGCGGGCCACAGCAAACAGGCCCTCAACTGTTCCCGGAGCACCACCTTGCGGCAATCTCCCTTGCCAAGGGGTAATGTGTTCCGCAGTCTGGCGCTTTTTTGAGCAAAGTGCGGATGATAAGAGAATTGTCATTTGCAACCTGTGATGTACCAAAATGAGCAGGAGTGTGAACACTAGCAACCTCACCACCACCAGCATGATCCGCCACATGGCATCAGAGCACCCTAATAGGTGGGCTGAACGCCTGGGTCCACAATCAGTGTCTGTGGGTCATATCGCTGCCTCCTCTTTCCCTGTGTTATGTGCTGGCCAATCCCCTGTCCAAGATGCAGGCCCGGATGCCTCCTGCCCTGCACCTGGACCTTCGGAAGCACCATCAGCTAGCAAATCCACTTCTGTGTCCCAGCGCAGCGTACAAATGTCCATACTCCAAGCCTTTGAACTAAAGTGCAAATTCCCAGCCACCCACCCATAGGCATTAGCACTAAATATGCACTTTTCCAAATTGCTGGCAATGGAACTGTTGCCATTTAGGCTTGTGGACACTGAGGCTTTCTGCAGCCTGATGGTGGCGGCCTTCCCTCGTTACTCAGTCCCCAGCCGCCACTATTTTTCACGGTGTGCCGTCCCCACCTTAGACCAGCATGTGTCCCGTAACATCACCCGTGCCCTGACAAACGCAGTTATTAGGAAGGTCCACTTCTCATCTTTCAGCACTAGTGTCACGGGTATATGTGAACAACAGGAGCATAAACAGTGCTGAAGCTATTGACCGGACCCAAACTAGGGAGCATAAAGGGTGACCCCTGTCAGACCCTAAGAGCTCTCCCTATGCTGCTATGCCCATGCCCAGACCCTGATGGTGGGTCGTGGCATGCCCTAGTACCTAAGGCTGGTGACAGCTGAAACCCCTACAATAGTGGGAGGGTCACAGCCACCGGTGCCCTGCTCAGAACACGGACGGAACCGGGGTCGCCTCGGATACAGTCAGAAAACAAATCAAAACACACAATGTCTGCAAACTTATCTGTAGGAGCTGCAGCAGCAGTGAAGACAGATCCAAACTCAGCAGACAATATCCGATGTTACTTGCTTCAGCAGAACACAGGTCCAGTGTAAAGAGACCACACAAGTGTAGATACTCCAGCGGCTGACACAACTCAGATGAGAAATATAATCCGCACGATTAAACAGGAAGAGGGGTGTTTTCTAGGAATAGGAATCAATCACAGGAGGGACAGCTGGGAGGAGGGAAACTGAAAGTAAAGACCTCATCACAGGGGCGGAGGAACAGAGCTGTGAGAACTCCTCAAAACTCTGGTAGTGACATCATCACAGGGGCGGAGAAACAGAGTTGTGAGATCACCTCAAAACTCTGGTAGTGACAGTACCCCCCCCCCCTCTACGGGTGGACTCCGGACACCCAGGACCCACCTTCTCAGGATGAGCCCTATGAAAAGCCCTGATGAGGCGAGTGGCTTTAATGTCCGACACCGGAACCCACATCCTCTCCTCAGGACCATAACCCTTCCAATGAACGAGGTACTGAAGAGAACCACGGACAAGGTGAGAGTTCACAATTCTGGAAACCTCAAACTCCAGATTGCCATCAACCAAAATCGGAGGAGTAGGCAAAGAGGATGGTACCGTGGGCTGGACATATGGTTTTAAGAGAGACCTGTGAAATACATTATGTATCTTCCAAACCTGTGGAAGATCAAGACGGAAGGCAACAGGATTGATGATGGACAGGATCTTATAAGCCCCAATAAACTTGGGACCCAATTTCCAGGAGGGAACCTTCAGTTTAATATTTCTTGTAGACAACCACACCAGATCACCCACATTCAGGTCCAGACCAGGCACACGTCTCTTATCAGCCACACGCTTATATTTCTCACTCATCTTACTTAGATTACTCTGAATCTTTTGCCAAATAGTAGACAAAGACAAGGAAAATCTCTCCTCCTCAGGCAAACCAGAAGGGCCCCCTCCGGAGAATGTCCCAAACTGCAGGTGAAACCCATATGCACCAAAGAATGGTGACTTATCAGAAGATTCCTGACGACGGTTGTTCAAAGCAAACTCAGCAAGAGGCAGAAACTAACACCAATTCTCCTGGTTCTCTGCCACAAAACAGCACAAATATGTCTCCAGATTCTGATTGAGGCGTTCAGTCTGACCATTCGACTGCGGGTAAAAAGCAGAAGAGAAGGACAGCCGAACCCCCAGGTGAGAACAGAAAGCCCTCCAGAATCTGGACACAAACTGCGTGCCTCTATCGGAAACAATATCAGAGGGTATGCCTTGCAATTTAACAATGTGGTCGACAAAAGCTTGCTCCAACGTCTTAGCATTGAGCAAACCAGGGAAGGGTATGAAATGAGCCATCTTGCTAAAACGGTCCACCACCACCAGGATCACCGACTTCCCTGAGGAACGAGGAAGATCTGTGATAAAGTCCATGGACAGGTGTGTCCAAGGACGGGAAGGTATGGGTAACAGGAGAAGGGGACCTGAAGGCCGTGAACGAGGGACCTTAGCGCGAGCGCACGTCTCACAAGCTGCCACAAAACCCTCCACTGACTTACGAAGAGCCGGCCACCAAAATCTCAGAGTAATGAGATCTACAGTGGCTCTACTCCCGGGGTGATCAGCAAGAACAGTATCGTGATGCTCCTTGAAAAGTTTGTGACATAACTCAAGAGGTACAAACAACTTCCCAGAAGGACAACGAGCAGGTACCTCTGTCTGGGCAGCCTGGACCTCGGCCTCCAAATCAGGATACAGAGCAGAAACAACTACCCCCTCCGCCAAAATGGGACCCGGGTCTTCGGAGTTTCCCCCTCCCGGAAAACAGCGAGAGAGGGCATCCGCCTTCACATTTTTAATCCCAGGGCGGAATGTAACCACAAAATTGAATCTGGAGAAGAACAGAGACCATCTGGCCTGTCTTGGATTCATACGCTTGGCTGACTCCAAGTACGCCAGATTCTTATGGTCGGTAAAAATGGTGATAGGGTGCCTGGCCCCCTCCAACCAATGGCGCCATTCCTCGAAAGCCAACTTGATGGCTAACAACTCCCTATCTCTCACATCATAGTTTTTCTCTGCAGGGGATAGTTTTTTAGAGAAAAAGGCACAGGGTCGCCATTTGGCAGGAGAGGGGAAGCATCCTCGGAAGCATCCACCTCAACAATAAAAGGTAAAGAAACATCGGGATGCACCAAGATGGGAGCAGACGCAAAACTCTCTTTAATCTTAGAAAAAGCTATAAGCGCTTCTTCCGACCAAGAGGGAAAATCTGCCCCCTTTTTTGTCATATCCGTGAGTGGCTTGACAACAGAGTAATAATTCAAAATGAACTTTCTGTAATAGTTCGCAAAACCCAGAAAGCGCATCAATGCCTTCTGATTCTCAGGAAGCTCCCACTCAAGCACAGCACAGACCTTCTCCGGGTCCATGCGAAAACCAGAAGCAGAGAGGAGAAAACCCAGAAATTGAATCTCCGATACCATAAACACACATTTCTCCAGCTTGGCGTACAATTTATTTTCCCGCAGAATCTGCAGAACCTGAAAAAGATGATCCTGATGGGTCTGGACATCAGGGGAAAAAATAAAAATATCATCAAGATACACCAACACAAACTTCCCCATTAAATGGTAGAAAATAATGTTAACAAAATGCTGAAAGACGGCCGGAGCATTCATCAAGCCAAAAGGCATAACGAGATTCTCGAAATGCCCCTCAGGGGTATTAAAGGCCGTTTTCGATTCGTCCCCCTCTCTGACCCTGACCAGGTTGTACGCGCCTCTCAAATCCAATTTGGAAAAAACCTTGGCCCCAACAATTTGATTGAAGAGGTCCGGGAACAGAGGAAGGGGATAGGGATCACAAATCTTGATACGGTTCAGCTCCCTAAAATCTAGGCAAGGTCTTAAAGAGCCATCTTTCTTTTTAACAAAGAAAAAGCCAGCAGCAACAGGTGATTTTGAGGGAAGGATATGCCCCTTGCCCAGACTCTCAGAAATATAGGTACGCATCGCGATTCTTTCCGGTTGTGAGAGATTGTACAGGCGTGATTTTGGGAGCTTGGCGCCGGGAATGAGGTTAATGGGACAGTCATACTCCCGGTGAGGAGGTAGCTCCTGAACACCACTCTCGGAAAACACGTCCGAAAATTCAGAGAGAAATGATGGCACAGACTTGGTAGTAACCTCTGCAAAAGTCGCTGTGAGACAATTCTCTCTACAAAAATCACTCCATTCATTTATTTGCCTTTCTTGCCAATCAATAGTGGGGTTATGTCTAGTGAGCCAGGGTAACCCCAAGACTAGAGGAGTAGGCAATCCGTTAAGGACAAAACAAGATATATCCTCCACATGAGCGTCACCCACAGCCAACCGGATATTGTGAACAATGCCCTCCAGGGATCTCTGTGAGAGTGGAGCAGAGTCAATAGCATAACCTTTTCTAATGTGCAAACCTGAAAACCATGCATGGCTACAAATTGACTGTCAATAAGGCCGCTCCACTATCAACAAAAAATTCACAAGAAATGACTTGGCTCCATAGCCCCACCCTGGCAGAAAGGAGAAAACGGGAACTGCAGGCCAGAGGAAAAGAATCTATTCCTACATCAACTTTGCCCAGGGTAGCAGATGGGGCAAACCTTGAGGATTTTTTTTTTTACCGTTTGAGATTTTTCTTTTATTATCACCCTTAGTAAAGTTTATGAATTACCTAGAGGGGCAAACATTTGCCAAATGACCAATGCCCCCACAACAGAAACACATCATTCTCTGAGGACTAAATCCTCCTTTATCAGGGGCAAGTCGACCTAGCTGCATAACCTCCTCCTCAGAGGGGACCGAGACAGGATGAGGCCCCTGCACATTGAATGAGTCCGCACCACTGCCCTTAGACTGACAATGGCAGGAAAGAGAGGTCTCCTCTCTTTCTCTTAGGCGCCTGTCCAGGCGTACCGCTAGAGACATGGCAGACTCTAAGGACGTTGGTCTCTCATGGAAAGCAAATGCATCTTTTAATCTCTCTGAGAGACCATGACAGAACTGACTCCGGAGTGCAGCATCATTCCAACCTGAATCAGCTGCCCATCTCCGAAATTCAGAACTATACAGCTCAGCAGACAGTTTGTTCTGGCATAAAAAAAACAAAAGCTAGATTCAGCCAGAGCAACACGATCTGGGTCATCATATATCTGCCCCAGGGCCAAAAAAAATCCATCCACTGATCGGAGGGGGAGTGCCCCCGATGGCAGCGAAAAAGCCCAAGTCTGAGCATTACCCCTGAGCAGGGAGATGACAATCCTCACCCTCTGCTCCTCATCACCAGAGGAATGGGGAAGCAAGCGGAAATGAAGTTTGCATGCCTCTCTGAAGCGAACAAAATTCTCACTGCCCCCGGAGAACGTTTCCGGAAGTGAGACCTTCGGCTCGCAACAAACTCCATGGACCCGAGCAGAGCCAGAAGCTTGAAGCTGAGTCATAGTTTGACGGAGATCGGCTACCTCCAAAGAAAGACCATGCATGCGGTCAACCAGGTCAGATAGCGGATCCATGTCCAAAGACGGTTATGGTGGATTATAATGTCACGGGTATGTCCCCACCTTAGACCAGCATGTGTCCCGTAACATCACCCGTGCCCTGACAAACGCAGTTATTAGGAAGGTCCACTTCTCATCTTTCAGCACTAGTGTCACGGGTATATGTGAACAACAGGAGCATAAACAGTGCTGAAGCTACTGACCGGACCCAAACTAGGGAGCATAAAGGGGGACCCCTGTCAGACCCTAAGAGCTCTCCCTATGCTGCTATGCCCATGCCCAGACCCTGATGGTGGGTCGTGGCATGCCCGCGTACCTAAGGCTGGTGACAGCTGAAACCCCTACAATAGTGGGAGGGGCACAGCCACCGGCGCCCTGCTCAGAACACGGACGGAACCGGGGTCGCCTCGGATCCAGTCAGCAACCAAACCAAAACACACAATGTCTGCAAACTTATCTGTAGGAGCTGCAGCAGCGAAGACAGATCCAAACTCAGCAGACAATATCCGATGTTACTTGCTTCAGCAGAACACAGGTCCAGTGTAAAGAGACCACGCAAGTGTAGATACTCCAGCGGCTGACACAACTCAGATGAGAAATATAATCCGCACGATTAAACAGGAAGAGGGGTGTTTTATAGGAAGAGGAATCAATCACAGGAGGGACAGCTGGAAGGAGGGAAACTGAAAGTAAAGACCTCATCACAGGGGCGGAGGAACAGAGCTGTGAGAACTCCTCAAAACTCTGGTAGTGACATCATCACAGGGGCGGAGAAACAGAGTTGTGAGAACACCTTAAAACTCTGGTAGTGACAAAAAGTCACCCATCAGTCAGTAGCTGGAAGTAGTGTAGCACTGCAGTGGGGAAGTGGCAACAGACAGTGCTGAAACTAATTTGCTTAGGTAACAAACAGCACACCGCCGGAGAGCTATGGCACGTTATAAGGGACCAGACTGAGCTGTATCTCTCGCCACTCAACCTACAACCTGGCATGGTTTTGTCTGATAATGGCCTTAACTTGGTGGCGGCTTTGGAGCTTGGCAATCTCACACACATACCATGCCTAGCCCATGTGTTCAACTTAGTGGTTTAGCGGTTTCTCAAAACCTTCCCCAATTTGCCTGAGCTACTGGTGAAGGTGTGCCGCATTTGTGCCCATTTCCAAAAGTCATCTATATCTGCCGCCAGTCTAGCAACGCTGGAGTAGCACTTGCAATTGCCAGCTCACGGACTGTTGTGGGACGTGAGCATGCACTGGAACTCCACATTCCACATGTTGGCCAGGCTTAGTGAGCAGCAGAGGGCAGTAGTGGAATACGAGTTGCAACATGGTTGCCGCCTTTCCAGTCAGCTTCCGCTCTTCTGAAGTGACAAGTGGGCATGGATATCTGACCTCTGTGGGGTTTTACGCAACTTAGAGGAATGCCGCTATTATCAGCGTAACCATCCCACTTTTGTGTCTACTGAAATGCTCGCTGCTCACAATAAAGGCTGACGCTTTGCATGTGGAAGAGGTTTAAATGGGGGAAGACAGTACACAGGGTTATAGGCAGACCACCCTCAGTTCGTCTTCTCAGCACGTATTGGATGATGATGATGAGGAGGAGTAGCAGGAGACGGTTGCCTCCACTACAGAGGGTAGTACCTATAGCAGGTTTATTCCATCTGTTTAGCATGGATGTGAAGAAGAGGAGGAAGAGGATGAGGAGATTGAGAGTCATCATCCTGATGAGGACAGCAAAGTCTTGTCTGTTGGGACTCTGGCACACATGGCTGACTTTATGTTATGGTGCCGTTCCCATGATCCTCGCGGTATATGCCTTTTTGCCAATACTGTTTACTGGTTGTCCACCCCTCTCGACCCCCACTATAAAGAGAACTTCTCATCTCTCATTCCTGTGGTGAAGAGGACTAACAAAAGGGTGTAATACCAGAAGGTCCTTGTGGAAATATTGCTCCAAAAATTTACAGTTGACAACGCTGGTGGGAGAGTACGTAGTTCCTTGGTCAACCGAGGAGGGGAGACAAGTGGAACACAGAGCATTTCCAACAGAGGCAGGACAACACTCCCCAAGGCCTGGAACATTTTCATGAATCCTCCATCATATCAACATGCTCCTAATGTTTTAGAGGGTCAGCTCAGCAGCAGATCCTCACCCCTAATGTTTTAGAGAGTCACCAACAGGCCCTCACCCATAATGTTTTAGAGGGTCAGCTCAGCAATCCCACACCCCTAATGTTTTAGAGGGTCAGCTCAGCAGCAGACCCTCACCCCTAATTTTTTAGATGGTCAGATCAGCAGCAGGCCCTCGCCCCTAATGTTGTAGAGGGTCACCAGCAGGCACTTGCTCCTAATGTTTTTGAGGTTCACCAGCAGGCCATCAATCATAATTTTTTAAGGGTGTGTATGATGCCCTCCTTTATGTGTAATAAAGGGTGTATTGGCGTGCCGGTTCCTTATAATTTTTGGCAGCTATTTCACTTAGTGCAAAGGCTTTATGAGTGTAGGAGTCCCACTACCTGAACAATTGTATCACAATGTGAATATACAGGTTGTATTGGAGTGCCTCTTCCTTGTAATTTTTGGCAGCACTTGCACTATATAACAGTAAATATACAGTAAAGAATATATACTGGAGAGTGAATCTGGATCGCACATCCTCAACACTATGCTTTTGATATAACGACTGTCTCAGCATAATTACGTGGCGTATCCGCCCGATTTGTAATACATTGTATGCTGTGCAAAAGAGGCATTAGTATACAGTTTGATCAAAGAGCATAGGCCCACTTACCACGACAAGGAAGCCTCTACAAGTGTGAAACTACTCTAACCTATAAATGGCGCAGCCATGCGCGGCGACCACCGGCGCCCAGCACCGCACCGGCAGCAGACGGCGGGACCCAGGAGCCACACAGCAACCCCACTGTGCAGCAAAGCCTCCTTGGCTCTGGGTCCCACCGCCCCACCAGCACAGCACTGAGGCAGCAATGGCAGACACGCTGTACTGCACCATGTGAACGAGTGCAAAGAGCTCACCCAGTCACAACCCTCAGGAAGTGCATCTGAGAGATAGTAGGAGTTTATAAACCCCTTGCAACTAAGGCTAATTAAAAACACCTATTCCAAATGGGGAGGAGTGCTGACCCCAGAGGGGGGAAAAAGAAAATAGACAATTACAATATATGCTGGAGAGTGAATCTGGATCGCACATCCTCAACACTATGCTTTTGATATAACGACTGTCTCAGCATAATTACGCGTCGTATCCACCCAATTTGTAATACATTGTATGCTGTGCAAAAGAGGCATTAGTATACAGTTTTATCAAAGAGCATAGGCCCACTTACCGCGACAAGGAAGCCTCTACAAGTGGGAAACTACTCTAACCTATAAATGGCGCAGCCATGCGCGGCGACCACCGGTGCCCCAGCTCCGCACCGGCAGCAGACGGCGGGACCCAGGAGCCACACAGCAACCCCACTGTGCAGCAAAACCTCCTTGGCTCTGGGTCCCACCGCCTCACCAGCACAGCACTGAGGCAGCAATGGCAGACACGCAGTACTGCACCATGTGAACGAGTGCAAAGAGCTCACCCAGTCACAACCCTCAGGAAGTGCATCTGAGAGATAGTAGGAGTTTATAAACCCCTTGCAACTAAGGCTAATTAAAAACACCTGGTCCTACAGTAAAGAATGTTTCGTAACAATTTTTCCTCTAAAATCGTTTTTATCTTCGGTTTTGTGCGTATTATTGTCAGTCTGTAAAAGTGGTGTACTACTTGGAAAACATCATTCCCAGCAGCAACCTGGTAGTCGAAGATGCATCCAGACATCCTCCCCATGCAGTTCACGAACCATTTCAGTGGTGTTTCCATCAATTTATGACCTTTTCCTGTGAACCAGACACCCTCCCCTCTTTAGAGCAAGGGGTGCCTGGTTTAATGCTGTGGATCTCCCATTGACTTCCATTGTGCTCTGGTGCTCTGTAGAGCACCCGAGCATCCCAAAGTGTTTTACTTTAGTACCAGAGCACCCAAGCACTTTGGTGATCGATCAACACAATTGAGGACAATAAAAGGGTGAATACAATATATTACAAATATCACTATTTTTACAATTGAATTCTGAAAAATAATATAAACCTTTAGGTCTGCTTCAACTTCTGGATACCCAGAAAGGCCCTATTAATGTGTGCTAAAGACAGTATTAGGCTTTAGGGCAGCAACATTAGTACATGCAGCCCTGATCTTAATCTGTATCAGATAAGAATGTTATTTACAGATGTTCCATTAACCTCTTCTACCCCGAGCCAGTTTTCACCCTTCTGCCCAGGCCATTTTGGGCAAATCTGACATGTGTCAATTCATCTGGTAATGGCTTTGGAACACTTTTACTTATCAAAGCCATTCTGAGATTGTTTTCTCGTGACACATTGTACTTCATGATAGTCATAAATTTGAGTCAATACATTTCACCTTTATTTATGAAAAAAATCCAAATTTTTTCAAAAAATGCACAATTTTCTAAATTTCTATTTCTCTGCTTTTAAAACAGAAAGTGAAACCTCATAAAATATGTATTACTTTACATTTGCCATATTTCTACTTTATGCTGGCATCATTTTTTAAATGTCATTTTATTTTTTTAGGAAGGCTTAGTTTAGAAACAATTCATAACATTTTTAACAAAATTTCCAAAATTCACTTTTTAAGGACCAGTTCAGGTCTGAAGTCACTCTGTGGGGCTTACATAGTGGAAACCCCCCATAAATGACTAGTGATGAGAGGCAGGGCCTATATTCGAATTTGCGATATTTGCCGAATATTTTGTAGAATATTCATCATGTATTCCCGAATATTCGAAAAAAAAGAATATATAGCAATATATTGATTATATAGATGTCTTTTTTCGGCTTTATGTACTATATTACTACATAGTAACATATAGTAACATAGTATATAAGACCGCAAAAAGACATTTGTCCATCCGGTTCGGCCTGTTTCCTACAAGTTGATCCAGAGGAAGGCAAAAATCCCCTGTGAGGCAGAAGTCAATTTTCCCCACTTAAGGGGAAATTACCCCTCTCTAGTAGCTATAACCTGTAATATTATTACACTCCAGAAATACATCCAGTCCCCTCTTGAATTACTTTATTGTATTTACCATCACCACCATTCCATAGTGTCACTGCTCTTACCGTGAAGAATCATTTTCTATGTATGTGTACAAACCTTCTTTCCTCCAGATGCAAAGGGTGTCCCCTCGTCACAGTCACAGTCCTGGGGATAAATAGATGATGGGAGAGATCTCTATACTGACCCCTATGTTACTAGTGTACTCCTGAAAATCTTTATTTTTCTGTTTTCAGTACAGAAAGCCAATTCAGTGTGTACTGTAAAAATTTCATTATCTGTGGCCTAGTTTAGTGCCGAAAATTTCTATTTCTGTGTCTCCAGTACATTACAGCAAGCCAATACATTGTGTATTGTAAAAACTACTTTATCTCTGGGCTAGTGTAGTGCCGAAAATCTGTATTTTTCGGTATCCAGTACTGTCCTGCATGAGAAAACTGTGTCTTTAGCGGACAGTAAAACAATCTGCACCACATCTACAGACAAAACCATTAATATGAAGAAGGGAGAACAAATGGAGGGGAAAGTGGGCGTGATGCTGATGGTGCAAGCAGAGGCCGTGGCCCTGGGCATGATTCTGATGGTGCAAACAGAGGCCATGGCCCTGGACGTGATGATGATGGTGCAAGCAGAGGCCGTGGCTCTGGGTGCAATGAAACACTAATGAAAACACTAATGAAAACTAAAAAATCCACCTTAAACAGCTTCATGTTCAACTTATAGTAGCTAGGCGGCGCAGTACAACTCTGTCCAAGTCAGACCAGTGCGAACAGGTGGTCGGTTGGATTGCAGAAGATAATGCTTCCAGTCAGTTAAGCACCACCCTCTCTTCCACGAAGTCCAGTCTCTGTAGCCAAGAATCTAGTCAACCAAATCCTCACTCTGATCCTCCTTCATCCTACCATGTCACGTCTGGCCAAACAAGTGATCCCACACTCGGATATTCAGATGACCTCTTTTTATCGCCAGTACTTGGTTTGGCTCTCTCTCCAAGCACGCTTTCCCAACCTCTTGAGCCTTTACAGTCTCAAGAAGATGACGGTGGTGAACGGCAATCATTCGTTCACGAGGTGGATGATGATAAAACACAGTTGCCAATCACTGAGGTGGTGGTTAGGTCAAGTCAGGAAGATGAGCAGAGTGAGGAAGTGAAAGAGGAGGTGGTGGACAATGAGGTAACTGACCCAACATGTTAAGGTTAAAAGCAGAGCGAGGACAGCAGTACAGAGGGGGAGGGATCCATAGCACCGCAACAGTCTGGGAAGGTCCACTTCACCACGGACACAAGGACAAGTGCTGGTGGCCAGGGACGCTACATTTCCCTGACCGCACACTGGGTGAATGTTGTGGAGGCCGGGAGTGAGTCTTACCCTGGAATGGGTGCTACCCACGCCCAGGATTACGGGCCCTACTCCCATCAGGGTCTCCGCCAGCAGATATGTTACTGGCTCCAACCCTAACTTCTCCTCCTCCACCGCCTCCTCCTCCACTTCCACACATTCCATGCCTAGCCCACGTCTTAAACTTAGTGGTTCAGTGGTTTATCAAAACTTACCCCAATTTGCAGCAGCTACTAGTGAAGACACCCTTGTGTGCCCATTTCCGAAAGTCGTCTACGGCCTAAGCCGGTCTGTCAAAGCTGCAGCAGCTCTTGCGGCTTCCAGATCAACGTCTGTTGTGCGAAGTGAGCACGCGGTGGAACTCTATGTTCTACATGTTGGCCAGGCTTTGTGAGCAGCAGAGGGCAGTTGTGGAATACCAGCTGCAACATGATTGTCGCCTTTCCAGTCAACTGCCACTATTCACAAGCGAGGAGTGGTCATTGATGTCAGACCTATGTGATATTTTAAAAAACTTTGATTAATCCACAAAGATGGTTAGTGGAGATAACGCTATTATCAGTGTAACCATCCCACTGCTGTGTCTACTCAAATGATCGCTGCTCACAATTAAGGAAGATGCTTCGAATGTGGCAGACGAGGTCATGAGGGAGGAGATGACACAGGGTGATAGCCAGACCTCCCCCAGTTCGTCTTCTCAGCGCGAATTGGGCCTTGAGGAGGAGGAGAAGCTTGAGACACTGGCCTCTGCTACAGAGGCTATTACCCATGGAACTTTAATTCCATCTGTTCAGCATGCATGGGCAGAAGAAGAGGAGGAAGATAAGGGTATGGAGAGTCATCCTGAAGTTGACATCAACGTCTTGCCCGTTGGTACTCTGGCACACATGGCTGACTTCATGTTAGGCTGCCTTTCCCGTGACCCTCGCGTTATATGCATTTTAGGTAACAGATTACTGGGTGTTCACCCTTCTCAACCCCTGCTACAAAGAGAACTTCTCATCTCTCATTCCTGTGGTGGAGAGAACGAGTAAAACCGTGCAATACCAGAAGGTACTTGTTGACAGATTGCTTCAAAATTTTCCATTTGACAATGCGGCCGCCAGAGTCCGTACTTCCTTAGGCCACCGAGGAAGGGAGACAAGGGGATCACAAAGTAGTTCCAACAGAGACAGTGCAACACCAGAGACAAGGGGAACACACAGCAGTCCAAGGCATGGGACACTTTCATGACACCCCACCAGCAACCTCACCCTGAATTGCGGCCTTGTGCTACAAGGAGGAAAAAGTTTTGGAAGATGGTGAAGGAATACATTGCAGACCGTGTCAGCATCCTAAATGATTCCTCAGTGCCTTACAACTACTGGGTGTCCAAGCTGGACACGTGGCACGAACTTACTTTCTACGCCTTGGAGTTGCTGGCCTGCCCTGCCGCCAGCGTATTGTCTAAATGCGTATTTAGTGCTGCTGGTGGCATTATAACAGATAAGCGTATCCGCTTGTCCACTGACAATGCTGACAGGTTGACTCAGATAAAAATGAACAAGGCCTGGATTGCCCCTGACTTCTCCACTCCACCAGAAGAAAGCTGAGCTAATGAGGAACAAAAACGCAATTTAAATGTATGCTTTATAATGTACTCAATCCACAAGATTCAGATGCACCGTTTTCACCGCAAAAAAAAGGGTATATGTTTGAATTTTGTTTTCTCATCCGCCTCCTCCTCCGCCTCCTCTTCCATACAGAATATATATGCCCTCACTACAATATTTTGTAGGGTTAGCTTGGCTTCAGGCCCTCACCTCCAATGCTTTATAGTGTCTGCTCACCTGTAGGCCATCACTGCAATGTATTATGTGGTTAGCTAGGCTTCAGGCCCTTATCTCCAATGCTTTATACGGTCTGCTCACCTGTAAGCCATCACTGCAATGTCTTATGGAGTTCGCTAGACTTCAGGTCCTCACCTCCAATGTTTTATACGGTCTGCTCACCTGTAGGCCATCACTGCAATATTTTATGGTGTTCGCTAGGCTTCAGGCCCTCACCTACAATGCTTTTTACCGTCTGCTCACCTGTAGGCCATCACTGCAATGTGTTATGGGGTTTGCTAGGCTTCAGGCCCTCACCTCCAATGCTTTATAAGGTCTTCTCACCTGTAGGCCATCACTGCAATGTTTTATGGGGTTCGCTCACCTTCAGGCCCTCACTACAATTTTTTATTGGGTCCTCTCACCTTTATGCCTTCATCTATAATGTTTTAGAGGGTAACCAGCACACCCTTGCTCCAAATGTTTTTAAGGGTCACCAGTAGGCAATCAATAATAATTTATCTAGGGTGTGTATGATGCCCTCCTTTATGTGTAATAAAGGGTGTATTGGAGTGCCGGTTCCTTGTAATTTTTACCAGCCCTTTAATTTAGTGCAACATCCAATAATTGCTCAGCAAGAGCAAGAGAAGACACAGCCCAAATGTACAAAAGTATAGAGGTTTATTAACAAATAAATAAATAGACACTTGATAACAAATACATACACATTAATTGTGCAATGGAGGAACACAGGATGAATGCCCATAAACCACCACCGGTACTGAGTATTCCCCACACCACAAAAGTAATTAAGCTCTCAATAATAAAGCAACGGCAAAGTTAGAGGTCATGATAAACCCCAAAGAATTGAACAACTTAGCCAAAATATACATAACATAGTCAAACCCGTCTAAGGCACAGATAGCATACCGTTAGCCATGGTGTACAAGGGGTAGTCAGCACCAGTGGAACAGAACACCCTCGACGCGCGTTTCGCACTTCGCTTCGTCAGTGCATAGGCTTTACAAGTGCAGCAGTGTACCTGAACAATTGTAGCACCATGTGAATGAGGCCCTCCTTTTTGTGATATACAGGCTATATTGGAGTGCTTCTTCCTTGTAATTTTTGGCAGCATTTGCACTGTATAAATAATTGAATAGGAAAGAATGTTTCCTAACAATTTTACCTCTAAAAATGTTTTTTTTTTTTGAGGGGGCGGGATTTTGGTGATGATTTTGTCGCTATGTAAAAGAGGCGGACAACTTCAACAATATGGTTCCCAGCAGTGACATTGGAGTCCAAGATGCACCTAGACATGGTCCCCATGCTGTTAGAAATTCATTTCGGTGGTGTTTCTGTCACTTTCGTACCTTTTCCAATGGACCAGGCACCCTCCCCTCATCCGAGCAGGGGGTGCCTGCTTGTCTCCCATTGACTTCTATTATACTCGGGTGCTCGGCCGAGTGCACGAATATTGCTATGTGTTCGGACCGACTACCCAAATAACCGAACACTTTGGTGCTCGCTCATCACTAGTAACCTCCCCTACTGAACACTGTTCTACATAAATACTGTGGAATGATTTCTCCCTATCCTTTCCCTGAACTTATAAATAGTTTTTTCACGACAATCGAGTCTTTCCTATCACTGTCCCAAGTGCCTGCAGACACGTCTCTGACTACACTAAGTACGCTAGTAGATGGCAGAATCTAAGATTGCTGCAGCTATTTATAGGGCTGTGACATCACAGGGCTGGCTGCTGATTGGCTGCAGGCATGGCATAATGGGTGATCCCGCCTTCCCAGTGTCCTCACACGTGCAGCAGCCATTTTAGGAAAAAATGGAATTCGTTACCACGAAGCGTAAGGAAATTCTGCTTCGGTGTGAATCTAATTTTTCCTGAAATTCGGATCAAATTCCACTTCGTCAACTTCGATTCACTCATCTCTAATTATTACAGTAGTTTAATCTGATTCACACATACATTTGCATGAAAAAGTATGTGAACCCTTTGGAATGATATGGATTTCTGCACAAATTGGTCATAAAATGTGATCTAATCTTCATCTAAGTCACAACAGTTGACAATCACAGTCTGCTTAAACTAATAACACACAGAGAATTAAATGTTACCATGTTTTTATTGAACACACAGTGCAGGGAGAAAAAGTATGTGAACCACTAGACTAATGACATCTTCAAGAGCTAATTGGAGTGAGGTGTAAGCCAACTGAAGTCCAATCAATGAGATGAGATTGGAGGTGTTGGTTACAGCTGCCCTGCCCTATAAAAAAACACACACCATTTCTGGGTTTACTTTTCCCAAGAAGCATTGCCAGATGCATATGATGCCTCGCACAAAAGAGCTCTCAGAATACCTTGCATAAAGCTGGAAAGGATTATAAAAGTATCTCCAAAAGCCTTGCTGTTCTTTTCATCAGTCCATGGTAAGACAAATTGTCTATAAATGGAGAAAGTTCAGGACTGCTGCTTTTCTCCCTAGGAGTGGCCTTCCTGTAAAGATGACTGCAAGAGCACAGCGCAGACTGCTCAATGAGATAAAGAACCAAAGAGTGTCAGCTAAAGACTTACAAAAGTCTCTGGCATATGCTAACATCACTGTTACCGAATCTACGATACGTAAAACACTAAACAAGAATAGATTGCACGGGAGGATACCACAGAGGAAGCCATTGCTGTCCAAAAAAAACATTGCTGCACAAGAGCACATGGATGTTCCACAGCAGTACTGGCAAAATATTCTGTGGACAGATGAAACCAAAGTTGAGTTGTTTGGAAGAAACACACAACACTATGTGTAGAGAAAAAGATGCACAGCACACCAACATCAAAACCTTATCCCAACTGGGAAGTTTGGTGGTGGGGGCATCATGGTTTGGGGCTGCTTTGCTGCATCAGGGCCTGGACGGATTGCTATCAATGAATTCCCAAGTTTATCAAGACATTTTGCAGGAGAACTTAAGGCCATCTGTCCACCAGCTGAAGCTTAACAGAAGATGAGTGTTGCAACAGGACAACGACCCAAAGCATAGAAGTAAATCAACAACAGAATGGCTTAAACAGAAGAAAATACGCTTTCTGTAGTGGCCTAGTCAGAGTCCTGACCTCAACCCAATTGAGATGATGTGGCATGACCTCAAGAAAGCGATTCACACCAGACATCCCAAGAATATTGCTGAACTGAAACAGTTCTGTAAACTGGAAAGGTCAAGAATTACTCCTGACCGTTGTGCACGTCTGATCTGCAACTACAGGAAACGTTTGGTGGATTTATTGCTGCCAAAGGAGGTTCAACCAGTTATTAAATCCAAGGGTTCACATACGTTTTCCACCTGCATTGTGAATGTTTACATGCTGTGTTCAATAAAAACATGGTAACAATTATTTGTGTGTTATTAATTTAGGCAGACTGTGATTGTCTATTGTTGTGACTTAGATAAAGATCAGATCACATTTTATGACCAATTTGTACAGAAATCCATATCATTCCAAAGGGTTCACATACTTTTTCTTGCAACTGTATATCATTGATTCCATCTTTGTATTGTTTGCTTTGTAGAGTTTTAGTGTGTTATATGTGGTCCCCAGACTAGGAGTACACATTTTCAGTCAGAAGTTAAAACTGCTACCCTCTGTACTGTATGACAAACGTTTATACTATTTTCCAACCTCCCCCCTTCCCAAAATAACCCTCTAAAGATGAAGTGACACAGATTTCAGCCTAGTAGTTCAGATTATCACTCCAAGATTACAAATTTCACCTCCCCCCTCCCCCCAAAAAAAAAGAACTGTCCAAAGATGCACCAACTAGGATTTTGGCCTAATGGTTTATGTTATCATTTAGAAATTTAAACCGCAACCCATTGTATTATAAGATGTACGTATGTGGTTATTTGCCCCCCCCCCTCCCCCTCCAAGGGAAAAAAAACTGTAGTTCTAGTGGTCTAGTAACCACATGTATATGGTATTTTTCCAAACCCAAAATTTAAAAAAAAATGTAACTGTCTGGAGATGCAACAACACAGATTTTGGAATAGCAGTTCATGTTTTCATCCTAACCCTACCCTCTATATCAGGCATGTCCAAACTCTGGCCCTCCAGGTGTTGCAAAACAACAACTCCCATCATGCTCTTCTGTAGGTTGATAGCTGTAGGTTGTCCAGGAATGATGGGAGTTGTAGTTTTGCAACATCTGGAGGGCCGGAGTTTGGACATGCCTGCTCTATATTGTATGACACATTTTCACAATTTTCAAATGCTATATATCTTCAGAATGGTAAAACACGTGTTGTACAGTTTTGAGCTTATCCCCCCCCCCAAAAAAAAAAAAAAAAAAATGAATTCTGTTAAAATGTTCTTGCAAGTAGCTGCTTTTGAGGTTCTTCAGCAGCTGCATTTGTGCAGCACTGCTAGGCACACCCAGCTTCAGGTCCTCACTTCTCACCCCTTTTTGTTGACAGTGTTCACTGCCGGTCACCATTCTACATAATTCTTCTTATTTCTAGTCTCTCCCTTCACTTCCCTCACACTAGAATAGAAACTTGGTTGTGACCGTACACTTTCCTTAAGTTCATTTTATGTCAGACACTGCTTAGATCCATCCACCCTAATTTTCAGCCCAACACAGAATAATGTTCTGTTCATTCTGCAAGGGCACCTCCTCCTTGCAGCACTGATTGGCTCATCTGGGCTTTCTGTCGACCCTTTATCCATTCACGGCAAACCCTCCCCCCACTTCCTCTTAGGGCCATGTGAGCATTCTTCTTCTTGCTCCCTAGTGCTTTTTCCTGCTGATATGTAAAAAAAATTGCTCTGCGCGACAATTTTTGGGATTTGTCCGAAATGAACCTGGGAAGCTTCCTGTTTGTCTGCTGGACAAAATTTTGGGAAATTTGTGATGAACTAGGTTCATTACAAACCAACTCACTCATCTCTACAACACCAAACGGTATCTTTCTATAATATACAACACAATCAATAACACGGGTACAATTCACTGAAATGAGCAAGTACAAGATGTGGTTGACTTCCAGTGGTGATATTACTTGGTCCCCGCCACAGGACTTGGTCTGTGTGACTCCTGGACCGGCATTTCCACTTCCCTCTATGCCAGTATTAACATATCTAGATAGAGGGGAGGGCTGCAGAAAATCTTGTGGACCAAAGTTGGTGGTGTTAATATAGGGCTGATTCAAAACTTGAACACCAAACACTGATATTATTAAACCTCTGTAGTACACTCATTGACAAAAAACAAATAACGCATCAAGAAGGAGATCTTGGAATCAAATGAAAGTGTATATCTGCCAATGTAATGATGATATATGTAAGTGATTACAATATTAGAGAGAAATTATATGTTTATTGGGGAAAACTGGAGGCTCTAGTAAACTGTTGGGATACAAGATGAGATATGGTTGGGCATGTTAGCATACAGGTTCCGTATTGGTATCTTGCAACACATTTGTCCCCAGATGTTGCAGCTGGGCCTGTAGATCCTGCACACTTGTAGGCTGCTCAATTGGCCTTATATCCGGTGACTGTACAGGCCAAGTAAGAGTCAACCCTGTGTGAGGGCAAGCATTATCCTAATGAAATTTTTTTTTTTCCCCTTTTTTTTACAATGAGTAAATTTTCATTACATACTCATTTTCTCTTGTTCTCCTTTCTCAAAACTCCCTGAATGGTGCTTTATTAAACGAAATATACATACACTGAGCCTATATCTGTGACTAAAACTATTACAATTTCTATAGCTTTGCCATTGATGAAAGGGTAAAAGCACACTATATTTTTTTTTTCTATTACTATTGTTTATGTCATTTGAAATACTGTGTTTTATTAAATAAATTGAGTAAACTTGGTTTTGTCCATATGGCTAATTTGTTTTGTTGAATTTCATTTGTATCCACTCATACAGTATGTGTTCCTAAATTAATCCTCACAACCTGAAAATGAAATACAAACTGAAAAAGCCATTACTTTCTTAAGATGACATCAGCCAATTTACTAAATTAATGTCAAATGCAGTTATAACTGAGAAATAAAATGCACCAGTATCTTCACCAGATTATAGCTTCCCTCTGCCCATGTTACAAATTAAAATGTTATTTTATCATTTAAGCTTGGGAGTGATAGAAACTGATAACTAGAATGTCTTAGAGTCAAATATGTTCTAACCTTCATATTTAGAAGATGCTTGGCAACTAAAATGTCACCTGCTTTTAAAAGATTGTGAAATTCAATATTGTAAGGTAATTTATTATAACTAAACTACAGTATGATACCAATCACTCTAGACATAACTAATAGACGAAGCAAGTTCATTATTTTTTCATATATACATTTTGTTATATTCCACATTAACATTTTTTTTTATATTTTCTTTTCAGTAGTAATAAACCACCTTTTAAACTTAAAAGAAAAATGCCTTAAGTGTTGCTCTTGTTTGGATGACCTAAAAGCTTTAGTGCTATCTAGTGTCATTGAAATTATTGTGTGACATTCGTAGAAATGTGCTGAAAAAGTAGCAATTATTGTATTTGAAAGGTAGAAACGTGCTGAAAAAATAGATATCATTAGTGCAGTTGAAAGGTACAAAGAGTATTCAAGAACAGACCAATAGTTTTACTACTTTTCAAAATGTAGGAAAAACTTAAGAGCTTGTTAACAGATGATGTCATCATGCTTTGTTGCTATTTAAAGCAAAACATGTATTTGCTCTAATTTCCCTTATATTATGTTCGTGAATTTATTTTTATAATGGTGCCACTTTACTACCATATTTGTATGTTCGCATTGTAACTCTTAAAATGGGCGTACAACTTTAAAGGGGTTGTGCAGTTGGTTAATATTGATCAACTGTTCTAAAGATAGGTCATAAATAGCAGATTGCCAGTTCTGCTATTAGCTCTTTGAAGAAGTAGTACTATACAGTGATTGTCTCACATGTAGAGGCGGCACAGTGTAATTACAACTGCTCATCCCATTTAAGTGAATGTATTGTAATTACACTGTGCTGCTGCAAATAAGACAGCACACAGGTAATTTTGAAGAGAAACTAGCACTTGCCCAATCTTCAAACAGCTGATCGTGGGGGTGCAGAAATCAGAATCCAGCTGATCTGATATCTGATGTTGGCCTGTCCGCCAATATGAGGATAGGTCAACAATTTTAACCAACTGCACAACCCCTTTAATATATTACTTTGTTGCAAGCATACAGATTTGTACACAAATTTTAGTTCACATTTCTGATTAAGAACATTTAAAACAATATTGATACATGCTAGCAAAAACATTGACAGACAGTAATTCATAACACAAAAACATAGCACACTGACCCTGGTGTATAGGAGCATTATGTGACACAATCGAAAAATCATGTTGTTTTGAAAAGGTGATTATCTCCTGACACATCATGTCCAACCAAGAGGAAAGGCAAAGAAGGACACATCTGTATATAACAATTAAATGATACAATGCAATGTCTACTGCAGTATGTAGGACCCAACTTACATACTGTTGTCACCCCTTCCCCCTGTGAATATGGTGCTCTATTTTAGCCAAACTATAAAGTGGCAAAAATAAATTTCCCAGCTATTTTATATCCTTTCCACTCATTAACATAGCATTTTAATTGGTATATCTAATGTATTGGCTTAGTGTAGCTAAACTTTGTCTCGCTTGAAGTCAAGCAAGACTTTTGTGAAATACTATGGCATTCCTATCTGCGTCTTTAAAAAACATTTTTAGTTTTAAAAACTTTTTATTAAGGCATGGAGAAAGTACAATAAAACAATTCACAGAGTATACATCATTCCACATAATTTTCATGTAAAATACAAGAATGCAGTTGGTGTAATATCATAAACTCTGCATAAAAATTACAATTCGTCTCAGCATAAAAGGTGAATATTTAGTAAAAAAGTTAGGGAGACGAAGAAGTGGGGGGTAGGGCCGGGGGGGGTGGAGGGCAGAAGGGAGATTGGGAAAGTTGGGGAAAGAAGGGGGGGAAGAAGGGACAGAGGAAATAACAATAATGTTCTAAACTTAGGTTACAAAAAAGGTTTACTGTTGTTAATAATATAATCACTACGAGAAGAGGAATAGTTGTACTTGATAGTGGTTATAAGGAAGTTGGTTAAGTGTGTTAAATCTATGAATATGCATCTCAAGGACTATGAAATCCCCTAAACATCTGCCATGGACGCCAGAAGTATAGGAAAGCATAATGGGAGCCATTCCCCCAGCTCACAATCTGATCCATTCGGTCAATATGATCCCATCTAGAGAGGAGCAAATCGAAACTGACGAACTGGAATTCATTACGAATTTCAGGTAAAATTTGATTTGCAACAAATGCAAATTCCTTGCACTTTGAGGTAACAAATCGCAATTTTTCCTAAAATGGCGGCTAAAATGGTGGCTACACGTGTGAGGACATGGGAAGGGGGGATGACCCATAATGCCATGCATGCAGCTAATCAGCAGGCAGCCTGCCCTGTGATGTCACAGCCCTATAAATATGGCAGCCATCTTGGATTCAGACATTTTCCAGCGTTCTGAGTGCAGGGACAGACGTGAGAAGGTGCTAGGGACAGCAAAGTTTACTTCTGAAGCAATATGTGGTGAAAGCGTTTAGTGGCGTATTTCTTTACAAAAAGCTAAATATATACGCAGTTCACTGTTACAGTTATATAGTAACATAGTATATAAGACCGAAAAAAGACATTTGTCCATCCAGTTCATCCTGTTTCGTACAAGTTGATCCAGAGGAAGGCAAAAAACCCCTGTGAGACAGAAACCAATTTTCCCCACTTAACGGGAAAAAATTCCTTCCCGACTCCAATCAGGAAACCAGAATAACTCCCTGGATCAACAACCCCTCTCTAGTAGCTATAACCTGTAATATTATTACACTCCAGAAATACATCCAGTCCCCTCTTGAATTCCTTTATTGTACTCACCATCACCACCTCCTCAGGCAGAGAGTTCAATAGTCTCACTGCTCTTACCGTGAAGAATAATTTTCTATGGTTGTGTACAAACCTTCTTTCCTCCAGACGCAGACGATGTCCCCTCATCACAGTCACAGTCCTGGGGATAAATAGATGATAGGAGAGATCTCTGTACTGACCCCTGATATATTTATACATAGTTATTAGATCTCCCCTTTTTCCTAAAGTGAATAACCCTAATTTTGATAATCTTTCAGGGCAATGTAGTTGCCCCATTCCCGGTATTACTTTAGTTGCTCTCCTCTGAACCCTCTTCAGCTCTGCTATGTCTGCCTTGTTCACAGGACCAATCTACATCAAATAGACAATTTAGGCTTTGATGAAGGGGTCTCCAAAAATCCAATCTTAACTCAAAAAATATCTAGTGGACCCTTATTGTTAAAACATAACTTTTACTTGATATATAAGATAAAATATACCACATAACCCGATAGTGAAATAAACAATTGTGCCAACATTAAAAATAGCCACCTAGTGGCAGACAATGTGACTTACAGATGTAGATTAGGGTGTAGCATAATCGGCGGGGCAGAGTGGGATATCTGTCCCTAGTCCGCCCTAAATCGGTCTCAGCCCAGGGACAATTCCTTATGGTGGAATTTCCCTGTCCCCGTTCCTGACCTGTTTACACCCTATGCTCACCCTTATTCGGTCATGAAAAAACCGTCGGCCCCTCTTATACCATAGTGCATGATTGGTACAGGTATAAGGTGGCACAAATACAAATAATTACCCGTATTGTCCCCGACGCGTTTCGCCCTTTCGGGCTCCTGAGGGGGAATATAATGCAAATAACACAGTTTCCTAGATAAGATATTACCATCGGAAGAAAAATTGGGGAGAAGTTGATTATAGTCCTGGTACATAGGATAAAGTAAAAATGACCTACTTGGTTGCAGTCACTAATACATTAGGCAAAGCCGAGGTGGAGCTCCATAGGTTTTGATATCCAATGATAAGTTCAAACAGATAGCAAGCTCCAACCTCCAGCCAGACTGCCTGCTGCCAAAATGTCGATGCCGCATCAGACAGGGCACTTTTAATGGGGAATTTACTTTTACATTCTGCATTTCATCTGACAGTTTATTTTCCTCAGTGAATATAGTGGAGAAAATGTATTTAATTGTTTTGCTTTATCCTCGTCACTCTCTGCAACACCCCCCTCATTGCTGTGTAGAGGGCCGACTCCTTCACATTTATATTTTTTACCATTTATTTAATTGAAGAACATTTTAGAGTTAGTGTTAATCTCTTTGGCAATTATTCTCTCGGTCTCTAGTTTGACAGTTTTTATTAGTTTTTTACATATTCTATTTTTTTCCTTATAGTTTATCAGTGCTTCCTGGTTCCCCTCCTGTAATGATTTATATGCTTTCTATTTGTCATTTATTGCTTTCTTTACGGTTCTATTTATCCACATTGGTTTCTTATTGTTTCTTAGCCTTTTATTACTATAAGGTAAGTACCTCTCACAATTAGATGTTACAATGCTTTTAAAAATCGCAAATTTTGCGGTTGTATTTTTATTTTTGAGGACTTTGTCCCAGTTAGTTAGGCCTATGGCCTCGCTTAGTTGGCTAAATTTTGCTTTTTTGAAGTTTGGTATTTTTACACAGTAGAAAAATATATTATCAGTTCACTTCCACAGTTATAGGTGGTGAAAGCGTTTAGTGGCCATTTTCAGTACAAGAAGAAAAATATATTCTCAGTTCACTTCTGCAGTTATATGTGGTAAAAGCGTTTAGTGGCCTATTTTAGTACAAAAAGAAAAATATATTATCAGTTCACTTCTGCAAATATATGCAGTGAAAGCATTCAGTGGCCTATTTTGGTACAAAAAGAAAAATATATTCTCAGTTCACTTCTGCAGTTATATGTGGTGAAAGCATTTAGTGGGGTTTTTAGTACAAAAAGAAAAATATATACGCAGTTCACTGTTGCAGTTATTTGCGGTAAAAGAGCTTAGTGGCCTATTTCAGTAGAAAACTAAAAATATATTCTCAGTTCACTTCTGCAGTTATATGTGGTGAAAGCATTTAGTGGCATATTTCAGTGCAAAAAGAAAAATATCTACGCACTTCACTGTTGCACTTATTTGTGGCTAAAGCATTTAGTGGCCTATTTCTGTACGAAAAGAAAAATATCTATGCAGTTCACTTCTGCAGTTATATGCGGTGAAAGCGTTTAGTGTCCTATTTCAGTGCAAAAAGAAAAATATCTGAGCACTTCACTGTTGCACTTATTTGTGGCAAAAGCATTTAGTGGCCTATTTCAGTACAAAAAGAAAAATATATACGCACTTCACTGTTGTAGTTATTTCTGGTGAAAGCGTTTAGTGGCCTATTTCAGTACAGAAAGAAAAATATATTCTCAGTTCACTTCTGCAGTTATTTGTGGTGAAAGCGTTTAGTGGGATATTTCAGTACAAAAATAAAAATATCTATGCACTTAACTGTTGCAGTTATTTGTGGCTAAAGCGTTTAGTGGCCTATTTCAGTACAAAAAGAAAAATATATATGCATTTTACTGTTGCAGTTATTTGTGGTGAAAGCATTTAGGGGCCTATTTCAGTACAGAAAAAAATATATATATACGCATTTTACTACTGCAGTTATTTGTGGTGAAAGTGTTTATTGGCCTATTTCAGTACATAACAGAAACAGTCAAGTGCATATATATATATATATATATATATATATATATATACGCACTTGACTGTTTCTGTTATTTGTGGTGAAAGTAGTCTATTTCAGTACAAAAAGGAAAGTATTTTCAACGCTTTTGGTGGTTTCAATTTGCTTTTAATTAATTTAGCCCAGCTAGAAGTGTGTCAGACAAAGAAGTGCCAGGCCAGGCCCAAAAGAGTGGCAGAGACCTAAATGTTTCTGGCGCAGGCAGAGGTCTCAGTAAGGGGGTGTGGTAGCAGGACTCGTAGCGAGAGGCCTGAGCTCCCGGTGTACTCTAGTGGTGGTGTCTTGACCAGCAACCTAACGGTTCTTGATTGGTCAACTCGGTCATACACTTTATCCCAATAGACATCAGACACCCCAGCCAACAGTCGGCGGGTTCGTCAGACACAACCCTTAGTTGGCCTGGCCCGGGAGCAATCCCTGTGCCCTCACCTGTCCTCAACCTGCCTCTGTCCCTTGCTGTTCCCTCAGCCTCAGTAGTATTGTATGCTCAACTCCAATATATAGCGAGGACGAGCTACTAGAGGACAGTCAGCAGCTACTGCCCAGCCAAATCTGGAGGAGACGTCCGCCACTTCCTCTGGTAGGCGAGCAAATAGTGATGAGGAGAGTGGCATGGGAGGTGGTGTTGCGAGTGATCAGGCTCCCGACCCAAAGACCGTTGAGGAGGACATCAGTGACGTGCAGACACTACTCGATGATGATGAAACCGATCGCACTTGGGAGCCGGGTGCAGAAGGGGCTTCATCATCATCAGGAGAAGAGGGTGGCAGCTTGCCTGTGAAGTGGTAGCTTGGCTGGGAGTCATCAGGGTGCTGCTCCTCCTACTCCTCCTCAGTCATTTCGTCAGCAATCGATCACCAAAGCGATTGACAAGAGACAGCAGTATGCATACACTCATCCAACAGAGCAGAAGCTGAATATGCTCATGTCCAAGTTGCTGGTGCTGCAGTCCTTCCCTTTCCAAGTGGTGGACTCTGCACCTTTCAGAGAACGGATGGCTTGTGCCGAGCCAAGGTGGAGAGTCCCAAGCCTTCATTTCTTTGCAAAATATAAAGTACCAGTCTTGCACAAATATGTAGAACAGAAGGTGGGACAGTCCTTGAGGCTGTCGGTGTCTGCCAAAGTGCACAGCAGCTCCGACGTGTGGAGCCGTAACTACGGTCATGGACAATAAATGTCCTTTATGGCCCACTGGGTGAATGTGGTTGCTGCGCAGCCACACCAGCAACTTGGACAGGTCACACCACTTCTGCCTCCTTGTTGTCACGACGTTAGTCCTGTCACAATGTCCGCCTCTGCCTCCTCATCCTCCACCATCCCCTCACCCCCGACTGCAGGGACAAGTCACAGTGCCCCACCAGCATACCACATGTGCAGGGCACGGCGGTGTCACGCTGTTCTGCACCTGGTTTGCTTTGGCGAACGGAGTCACACAGGGGAGGAATTGCTCCATGTGATTCGTAAAGAAATCAAATCCTGACTTTCTCCCCGACAATTGAAAATCTGAACCATGGTGACCGACAACGGGAAGAACATGGTTTCGGCGATGCATCAAAAAAGGGTGAGCCATGCTCCCTTGTACACTGCAAAGCCCACCCTTCTTGAGCTGCAGCAGCAGAACAGCATCCCCCAACATAGGCTGATATGCGACTTTTCCACCCATTGGAATTCCACCCTCTATATGTTGGACCGACTATACGAACAGAGAAAGGCCATCAACGATTTCTTGATGATCCAAGCGGATAGGAGTGCTCCCCTGTGTAACTTCAATGTCAGCCAGTGGCTGCTCATGCGTGACACCTGCTGCTTGTTCAGGCCATTTGAGCACGCCATGTTATTTGCCAGTCGCCACGAGTACAGGATGAACAACATCATTTCACAGCTTCATTTCCTGGAACAGATGGTTGAAACAATGGCTGGACAGGAGACGTGGCGCCTCAATCTCATGGCCACATGAGCCTTGTGGGGGATGCACTGGAAGAGGAGGAGTGGGAGGAGGACATTAGAGCAAAGGCAATGTGTAGCGAAATGGGTGGTGTTTCTACTCAGCTGACAGGAGAGGAGGAGCATCCAGAGAAGCTACAGAGCGATGAGGAAGATGAGACAGAGGACCCAGACACATCGTGGCAGTATAGATGGAGGCAGTAATTCCCTCCGAGTCACTTGCACAAATAGCCCAATGCATGCTCACTTGCTTGCGTCGTGACAGCTAAATTGTCACCATTAAGCGAAGGGATGACTTCTGGCTCTTCACCTTGTTGGACCTTCGCTATCGGTCCAAAATGGGGGCCTTTTTTATACCAACTAAGAGAGAGGACAAACTTACTTATTACAGAGACATCCTATGTAGTCAGTTAGCTGCTGCCTATTTGATCGTCCATCCTCTCACAGGTCTAAACAGGGGGGCCCTCTCTGCTCACGTTACACTACCATGGCTGCTGGGGAGGGTTGGGGTGGCAGGAGCAGTATCAGCTCCATCAGCAGTAGCCTGAGTCTACAGTCGCTGATGAGCAGCTTTCTTCACCCGCCTAGTGAAGAAAATACTGACCAGCAGCAGGTAGACCTGGAGCAGGACCTGAATCAGCAGGTGGTGGCACACTTGGACAACATCCTGCCAGACTTCATTGAAGATCCGCTGGACTACTGGGCAGCCAAACTGGATTTGTGGCCCCAACTGGCCGAGTTTGCCCTGGAAAAGCTGTCCTGACTGGCGAGAAGTGTGGCATCAGAGCAGGTGTTTAGTGCTGTGGGGGCCATAGTTACCCCCCAAAAAACTCATCTGTCCACCCAAAATGTGCAGAGACTGACCTTTGTCAAGATGAATCAGGCCTGGATTAGCCAGGATTTTCACCCACCAATATCTGATTAGATCATCCATGCCGCCTCACCCAAACCTTGACAAAAGAGACTGGTTTCTTCTGGCTACACGCCTCAGCTACTACTCTGATGCTGCCACCCGCCTGATCCACACATCTGATGAAAAGTGCTCCTTCGTTCACCCACCATCATCAGCGGGAATTGTTATTGCCACCCACCTACCCACTCTGTCACCAGGTCACTTTGTGGCCTCCAAATGCTGCTGCTACCGCCACCTCTAGAATCTGTCATGGTGCCACTCTGTGGCCTCCTTATACTGCTGCCAACTCCAGACTCTGTCACTGTGCCACTCGGTGGCCACCTCATACTGCTGACTAGAGTTGAGTGAACCCGAACTGAATAGTTCAAGAAACATTTTCAAAAAAGTTTAGGTTCGGGTCCGTTGTTCAGCGATTTCTTACTGCTTTCTGAAGGGCTGCACAGCAGCCAATAAGCAAGCGTTTTACTTTTCGCCCTAACAAGCCATCACAGCCATGCCTACTAATGGCATGGCTGTGATTGGCCAAGAGCAGCATGTGACCCAGCCTCGATTTAAGCTGGAGTCACGTAGCGCTGCCAGTCACTGTGCTCTGATTAGTGTAGGGATAGGATGCAGCTGATCTGAGGGCGATATTAGGCAGGGAAGACTCAGCAAAACCACCTAATGAGGTGATCGATCTACATCAGCTGTGAATCATTCACCTTCTGTTAGTTCATTGCTAACTGGTTTTTAGGCTGCCCAGACCCTTTTTTTCTGGGGTGATCGGCGGCCATTTTGTGATCTTTTTGTGCACCAGCACATGTTTTGAGCTGCCACCAAGTTCAACATACATTTTTGGGTTCAATAGTAGGCTTTTTTTTGCAATATCTTACATCAGGGGTTGTGCTTATTGTCACACCATAAAACACAGGATAGAAATTGCTGGGGTAAAATTGGGGTGAAATTCAATTGCCAAAATACCATTTCCCTAAATCTGGTGTTCCAGCTGTGGCTGGCCAAGTGTAATACTGTCCATCAAAGGATAGATTTTTTTGTGGGGTGAAATTCAATTGCCAAAATACCAAACCCCTAAATCTGGTGTTCCAGCTGTGGCTGGCTAAGTTTAATACTGTACATCAAAGGATAGATTTTTTTTCATGGGTGAAATTCAATTGCCAAAATACCAATCACCCTAAATCTGGGGTTCCAGCTGTGGCTGTCCAAGTGTAATACTGTCCCTCAAAGGATATATTTTTTTCTGTGGTTAAATTCTATTGCCAAAGTACCAATCACGCTAAATCTGGTGTTCCAGCTGTGGCTGGCCAAGTGTAATACTGTCCGTCAAAGGATAGATTTTTTTGTGGGGTGAAATTCAATTGCCAAAATACTAATCCCCTAAATCTGGTGTTCCAGCTGTGGCTGGCTAAGTTTAATACTGTACATCAAAGGATAGATTTTTTTTCTGGGGTGAAATTCAATTGCCAACATAACAATCCCCTAAATCTGGTGTTCCAGCTGTGGCTGGCCAAGTGTAATCCTGTCCATCAAAGGATAGATTTTTTTGTGGGGAGAAATTCAATTGCAAAAATACCAATCCCCTAAATCTGGTGTTCCAGCTGTCGCTGGCTACGTTTAATACTGTATGCCAGAGGATAGATTTTTTTCTGGGGTGAAATTCAATTGCCAACATACCAATCCTCTAAATCTGGGGTTCCAGCTGTGGCTGTCTAAGTGTAATACTGTCCCTCAAAGGATAGATTTTTTTCTGTGGTTCAATTCTATTGCCAAAGTACTAATCCCCCTAATTCTGGTGTTCCAGCTGTGGCTGGCCAAATGTAATACTGTCCGTAAAAGGATAGTTTTTTTTTCTGGGGTGAAATTCAATTGCCAAAATACCAATCCCCTAAATCTGGGGTTCCAGCTGTGGCTGGCCAAGTGTAATACTGTCCGTCAAAGGATAGATTTTTTCTGTGGTTAACCACTTCAGCCCCCCTAGCTTAAACACCCTTAATGACCAGGCCACTTTTTACAATTCTGCACTACGCTACTTTCACCGTTTATTGCTCCGTCATGCAACTTACCACCCAAATAAATTTTACCTCCTTTTCTTCTCACTAATAGAGCTTTCATTTGGTGGTATATCATTGTTGCTGACATTTTTACTTTTTTTGCCATTAATAAAAATTTAACGACATTTTTGCAAAAAAATGACATTTTTCACTGTTGTAAAATTTTTTAAAAAAAACTACATTTCTATATAAATTATTCTCTAAATTTATTGTTCTACATGTCTTTGATAAAAAAAAAATCCAATAAGTGTATATTTATTGGTTTGGGTAAAAGTTATAGCGTTTACAAACTATGGTGCAAAAAAGTGAATTTCCGCATTTTGAAGCAGCTCTGACTTTCTGAGCACCTGTCATGTTTCTTCAGGTGCTATAATTCCAGGATAGTATAAATACCCCCCAAATGACACCATTTTAGAAAGAAGACACCCCAAAGTATTCGCGGAGGGACATGGTGAGTTCATGTATCATTTCATTTTTTTTCACAAGTTAGCGGAAAATGACACACAAAAAAAAAAAAGTTTCAATTTCTGCTAACTTCTGGCAAAAAAAAAAAAAGAATCTCAGACGGACTCACTATGCCCCTCAGTGAATACCTTGGGGTGTCTACTTTCCGAAATGGGGTCATTTGTGGGGTGTGTTTACTGTTCTGGCATTTTGGGCGGAGCTAAATTGTGAGAAAATACACCCCAAAACACATTGCCTTACTTCTCCTGAGTACGGCGATACCACATGTGTGCCACTTTTTTGCAGCCTGGGTGCGCAAAGGGGCCCAAATTCCAATGAGTACCTTTAGGATTTCACAGGGCATTTTTACGCATTTGGATTCCAGACTTCTTTTCACGCTTTAGGGGCCCCTAAAATGCTAGGAAAGTATAAATACCCCACGTGTGACCACATTTTAGAAAGAAGACACCCCAAGGTATTCCGTGAGGGGTATGGTGAGTTCATGTAAAATTTTATTTTTTGTCACAACTTACTGGAATATAAGACTTTGTAAAAATCAAAATAAAATAAAAATATATCAATTTCCACTAACATGTGCCAAAAAAAAAAATTCTGTGAACTCGCCATGCCCCTCACATAATACCTTGGGGTGTCTTCTTTCCAAAATGGGGTCACATGTGGGGTATTTATACTGCCCTGGCATTTTAGGGAACCTAAGGCGTGAGAATCCAAATGCGTAAAAATGCCCTGTGAAATCCTAAAGGTACTCGTTGGAATTAGGGCCCCTTTGCGCATCTTGGCTGCAAAAAAGTGTCACTCATGTGATATCGCCGTACTCAGGAGAAGTAGGGCAATGTGCTTTGGGGTGTATTTTTACATATACCTATACTGTGTGTGAGAAATATCGCTGTAAACGACAACTTTTTAAAAAAATTTATACAAAGTTGTCAATTTACAGAGATATTTCTCTCACCCAGCATGGGTATATGTAAAAATACATCCCAAAACACATTGCCCTACGTCTCCCGAGTACGGCGATACCACATGTGTGCACTTTTTTGCAGCCAAGATGCGCAAAGGGGCCCAAATTCCAATGAGTACCTTTTAGGAGGGCATTTTTACGCATTTTTCTTCTCACGCTTTAGGGCCCCTAAAATGCCAGGGCAGTATAAATACCCCACATGTGACCCCATTTTGGAAAGAAGACAGCCCAAGGTATTCCATGAGGGGCATGGCGGATCCGCAGTTCCTCAAAACACGGACACCGGCAATGTGCTTTCCGCATTATGCAGATCCACACATTACCAGAACTATATAGAAAAGGCCTTTTCTTGTCCGTAATTGTGGACAAAAAGAGGACATGTTCTATATTTTTGCGGAACGGAAGTGCAGACACAATCCGGATTCGAGCGGGACAAAGTCTGTCCCAATAGAAATGAATGGGTCCGCAATTCCGTTCCGCAAACAGAATTGCGGATGCGTGAATGGGGCATAAGGGTCCAGTATCACCGCCAGTTAGTTAGCTACTTGTTAGGTAGTTAGCGCCCAGCCCACCGCACCGCTGTCACTGATTTTGGCAGAGATTTTTTCATTCGCATTGATCGATGCGAATGAAAAAATCTGTGACGTTCATTTTATATTTTTTTTTCAGCCCAGAGGCTGAACGGAAAAAGAAAATCTCATTACCCCTATGCTCAATATAAGGAGAATCACAGAAACTCCTAATGCTGGCCATACGTGTAATGATTGCGGAGACCCTCAAATGCCAGGGCAGTACAAAAACCTCATATGTGACCCCATTTTAGAAAGTAGACACCCCAAGGTATTCCGTGAGGGGCATGGTGAGTTCATGTAAAATTTTATTTTTTGTCACAAGTTAATGGAATATGAGACTGGGGTGTCTTCTTTCCAAAATGGGGTCACTTGTGGGGTATTTATACTGCGCTGGCATTTTAGGGGTCCTAAAGCGTGAGAATCCAAATGCGTAAAAATGCCCTGTGAAATCCTAAAGGTACTCATGGGAATTTGGGCCCCTTTGCACATCTTGGCTGCAAAAAAGTGGCACACATGTGGTATTGCCGTACTCAGGAGAAGTAGGGCAATGAGTTTTGGGGTGTATTCTTATATATACCCATACTTTGTGTGAGAAATATTGCTGTAAACGACAACTTTTAAAAAATTTTTATACAAAGTTGTAAATTTACAGAGATATTTCTCTCACCCAACATGGGTATATGTAAAAATACACCCCAAATCACATTGCCCTACTTCTCCTGAGTACGGCAATACCACATGAGCGACACTTTTTTGCAGCCTGAGTGCGCAAAGGGGCCCAAATTCCAACGAGTACCTTTAGGTTTTACATGGCTGCTCACAATTTAGCCCCACCCAAAATGCCAGAACAGTACAAACACCCCACAAATGACCCCATTTTGGAAAGAAGACACCCCAAGGTATTCACTGAGGGGAATATTCAGTCCATGAAAAATTGAACTTTTTGTGAAAAAAATAGCGGAAAGGGAGACTTTGTGAGAAAAAACAATAAAAAATCAATTTCCGCTAACTTGTGCCAAAAAAAAAATCTTCTATGAACTCGCCATGCCCCTCACGGAATACTTTGGGGTGTCTTCTTTCCAAAATGGGGTCACATGTGGGGTATTTATACTGCCCTGGCATTTTAGCGGCCCTAAAACGTGAGAAGAAAAATGCGTAAAAATGCCCTCCTAAAAGGTACTAATTGGAATTTGGGCCCCTTTGCGCATCTTTGCTGCAAAAAAGTGTCACACATGTGGTATCGCCGTACTCAGGAGAAGTAGGACAATGTGTTTTGGGGTGTATTTTTACATATACCCATGCTGGGTGAGAGAAATATCTCTGTAAATTGACAACTTTGTATAATTTTTTTTAAAAAGTTGTCATTTACAGAGATATTTCTCTCATCAACTATGGGCATATGTAAATACTACACCATCATTGCCCTACTTCTCTGATGCTGACATACCACATGAGTGTTTTTATGCAGCCTGGAATGCGAGGGGCCCTAAAATTCCCAATGAGTACCTTCAGGTTTACATGGGTTGCTCACAATGTTTAGCCCCACAAAATGCCAGGGCAGTACAAACACCCCACAAATGACCCCATTTTGGGAAAGAAGACACCCCAAGGTATTCGCTGAGGGGCATAGTCAGTCCATGAAAAATTGAACTTTTTTGTCAAAAGTTAGCGGAAGGAGACTTTGTGATGAAAGAAAAACTAAATATATATCAATATTCCGCTAACTTGTGCCAAAAAAAATCTTCTATGAACTCGCCATGCCCCTCACGGAATACCTTGGGGTGTCTTCTTTCCAAAATGAGGGTCATATGTGGGTATTTATACTGCGCTGGCATTTTAGGGGTCCTAAAGCGTGAGAATCCAAATGCGTAAAAATGCCCTGTGAAATCCTAAAGGTACTCATGGGAATTTGGGCCCCTTTGCACATCTTGGCTGCAAAAAGTGGCACACATGTGGTATTGCCGTACTCAGGAGAAGTAGGGCAATGAGTTTTAGGGTGTATTCTTATATATACCCATACTTTGTGTGAGAAATATTGCTGTAAACGACAACTTTTAAAAATTTTTATACAAAGTTGTAAATTTACAGAGATATTTCTCTCACCTAACATGGGTATATGTAAAAATACACCCCAAATCACATGCCCTACTTCTCCTGAGTACGGTCAATACATGAGCGACACTTTTGCAGCCTGAGTGCAAGGGGCCCAAATTCCAACGAGTACCTTTAGGTTTTACATGGCTGCTCACAATTAGCCCCACCCAAAATGCCAGAACAGTACAAACACCCCACAAATGACCCCATTTTGGAAAGAAGACACCCCAAGGTATTCACTGAGGGAATATTCAGTCCATGAAAAATTGAACTTTTTGTGAAAAAATAGCGGAAAGGGAGACTTTGTGAGAAAAACAATAAAAATCAATTTCCGCTAACTTGTGCCAAAAAAATCTTCTATGAACTCGCCATGCCCCTCACGGAATACTTTGGGGTGTCTTCTTTCCAAAATGGGGTCACATGTGAGGTATTTATACTGCCCTGGCATTTTAGCGACCCTAAAACGTGAGAAGAAAATGCGTAAAAATGCCCTCCTAAAAGGTACTAATTGGAATTTGGGCCCCTTTGCGCATCTTTGCTGCAAAAAAGTGTCACACATGTGGTATCGCCGTACTCAGGAGAAGTAGGACAATGTGTTTTGGGGTGTATTTTTACATATACCCATGCTGGGTGAGAGAAATATCTCTGTAAATTGACAACTTTGTATAATTTTTTTTAAAAAGTTGTCATTTACAGAGATATTTCTCACACAAAGTATGGGTATTGTGGCAATGTGAATAGGAGGGGTGTAGTAAAGTCCTGGGGAAGCATAAAAAAGGGATTTGCACCAGGAGCGTGTCACCAAGGGGCCCGGCCTTAGTGAAGTAAAGGCCCTAGATATAGGTGGCCACTAAGTTAGTTGGTGGACACCAAGATAATTAGCTTAGCTGGCTCCAGCTAGTCCAGGGCGGTCTTTTACTGGGAGCAGGCAATGTGCTGGGTGGGTGCCTGTTCCCCGTGCTCCAGTCCAGGATTTTGGACAATGCTCATGTCCAGGGATGCTATTTAATCCTGTTGCTGGACTTAGGTGTGTCTCTCAGTCTGGAAAAGGAGCAGGCTGTGTCAAGGCCTGTGGGAGCCGGGACCCTCTAACCCTGTGTGTAGGGTAAGCACTGGTGATGTGTTTTGGGGAGCTGGGTGGTAGACCCAGATCCTGATAGAGAGGGAAATACTGTTTAGTCAGTGGCCAGACGGCCGAGGATTTAAGTTTGTGATTTAAGTTTTGATTGCTGTTTTGTGCTTGAAAATAAAGCATCATATGGACTTCAAGCTGGTGTCTGTGGCAAACTCCCTACAGTATATTTAAATATACACCCCAAAACACATTGCCCTACTTCTGCTGAGTACGGCGATTCCACATGAGTGACACTTTTCTGCAGCCAAGATGCGCAAAGGGGCCCTAAAACCAATGAGTACCTTTAGGATTTCACAGGGCATTTTTACGCATTTGGATTTCCACGCTTTAGGGCCCCTAAAATGCCAGGGCAGTATAAATACCCCACAAGTGACCCCATTTTGGAAAGAAGACACCCCAAGGTATTCCGTGAGGGGCATGTCGAGTTCACTGAATTTTTTTATTTTTTTTTTGGCACAAGTTAGCGGAAATTGATATAATTTTTTTTTTTTTTTTTTTTACAAAGACTTATATTACACTAACTTGTGACAAAAAATAAAATTTTACATGAACTCACTATACCCCTCACGGAATACCTTGGTGTGTCTTCTTTCTAAAATGGGGTCACATGTGGGGTATTTATACTGTCCTGGCATTTAGGGGCCCCTAAAGCGTGAGAAGAAGTCTGGAATCCAAATGTGTAAAAATGACCTGTGAAATCCTAAAGGTACTCATTGGAATTAGGGCCCCTATGCGCACCCAGGCTGCAAAAAAAGTGTCACTGATGTGGTATCGCTGTACTCAGGAGAAGTAGGGCAATGTGTTTTGGGGTGTATTTTTATATATACCCATACTTTGTGTGAGAAATATCTCTGTAAGCGACAACTTTTAAAAAAAAATTTATACAAAGTTGACAATTTACAGAGATATTTCTCTCACCCAACATGGGTATATGTAAAAATACACCCCAAAACACATTGCCCTACTTCTCCTGAGTACGACGATACCACATGAGTAACACTTTTTTGCAGCCTGGGTGCGCAAAGGGGCCCAAATTCTAACGAGTACCTTTTAGGTTTTACATGGCTGCTCACAATTTAGCCCCGCCCAAAATGCCAGAACAGTAAACACACCCCACAAATGACCCCATTTTGGAAAGTAGACACCCCAAGGTATTCACTGAGGGGCATAGTGAGTCCGTCTGAGATTTTTTATTTTTTTTGCCAGAAGTTAGCAGAAATGGAAACTTTATTATTATTTTTTCCTCAGAAAGTATCTTTTTCCGCTAACTTGTGAAAAAAATTGAAATTATACATGAACTCACCATGCCCCTCCATGAATTCTTTGGGGTGTCTTCTTTCTAAAATGGTGTCATTTGGGGGGTATTTATACTATCCTGGCATTCTAGCACCTGAAGAAACTTGCCAGGTGCTCAGAAAGTCAGAGCTGCTTCAAAATGCGGAAATTCACTTTTTTGCACCATAGCTTGTAAACGCTATAACTTTTACCCAAACCAATAAATATACACTTATTGGATTATTATAAAATTTATATAGAAATGTAGTTTTAAAAAAAATTATTTACAACAGAAAGTGAAAAATGTCATTTTTTGCAAAAATTTCGGTCATTTTTGATTAATAGCAAAAAAGTAAAAATGTCAGCAGCAATGAAATACCACCAAATGAAAGCTCCATTAGTGAGAAGAAAAGGAGGTAAAATTCATTTGGGTCGTAAGTTGCATGACGGAGCAATAAACGGTGAAAGTAGTGTAGTGCAGAATTGTAAAAAGTGGCCTGGTCATTAAGGGTGTTTAAGCTAGGGGGGCTGAGGTGGTTAATTGCGTGCTGTCTTGGTGGGAGACATTAAACTCTTTTTACTGTCAAATGCAGGGCCGGTGCAAGGATTTTTGCCGCCCTAGGCAAAAGAAAAGTTTGCCGCCCCCCCCCCCCCCCTCATGTGACATCACAATGCCCCACCCATATGATCTGCCATAATAACTAACGCGAGTGTATAGGGATAGCAGTGTGTGTGCAGTGGATGCATGGTGTGTGCAGTGGATGCAGTGTATGTGTGTGTGGAGTGTATAGGGAGACCAGTGTGTAGGTGATGCAGTGTGGGTGTGTGCAAGGGATAGAAAGAAGTTCCGTGTTTGTGTATAAGGTTTGTGTTGTGTGTTTCTGAATGTGTGTACAGAGTGCGTTCTGTGAATCTGTGTTTGCATGTGTAAGGCTCTATTCATACATCCAAAATTCTGTTCCGCATTTTGCGGAACGGAATTGCGGACCAATTTATTTCTATCCACACTCCCGGGTCCACACTACCATCCCGCAAAAAAATAGAACATGTCCTATTCTTGTCTGCAATTGCGGACAGGAAAAGGCATTTTCTATGCGAGTGCCGGGCGATGTGCGGTCCGCAAAATGCGGAACGCACATTGCCGGTGTCCGTGTTTTGCGGATCCATAAAACACACTTGGATGTGTGAATGGAGCCTAAGAGATGCATTGTGTTTCAGTGTGTGTAAGGGATGCAGTGTGTGTGTGTGATGGATGTCAAACTCTCCCCCCAGTCACTCTCTTTCTTACCCCCTCCCTTGTGTCACTCTTTTCCCCTTCTTGTCACTCTCATTACCCCATCATTACTCTTATTCCCCCTAGTCACTCTATTTCTTGCCCCTTGTGTCACTCTGTTCCCTCCTGTCAGTCTCTCTGGTGTGGTGTGGTGTGGTGTGGTGTGGTGTGGCCGCCACTTCTTGTCACTCTCAACCCCCCCCCGCCCCCCTCCTCCTCTTGTGTCACTCTGTCCCTCCTGTCAGTACCTGTGGAGTAGGGCGCAGGATAAAGGCAGGCAGTGTGAGAACTTCCCTGGTGTCAGTCCATGTGGAGTAGCGTGGCTGAGCTCTGTCCAGTTCCGCGGGTACAGGAGCTTTTGTTCCTTGTACCCGGCCGGACTGAGAGGAAGTGCACACTAAGTGAGCACTTCCTGTCAGTCCGGACAGGTACAGGAAACAAAAGCTCCTGTACCTGCGGACTGTACAGAGCTACGTTACTCCACAGGGACTGACACTAGGGAAGCGCTCACACCATCTGCCTTAATACTGCGCCCGGGCGGTGCGCGTCAGCCCGGGCGGGAGCCGGCGCCCCCAGCAAGAGTGCGCTCTACGCGGCGGCGTACTCTGCTTATGGGTGGCGCCGGCCCTGGTCAAATGACCTCTCCTTTGTCTGGGGCCTACATAAATGATGTCCTGTACCATTGCAGGTTGACCTAAGGCCTGTGTTGCTGTTACGGGACCGCTCTCCTATTTGCGTGTGCCATGGTCCTCCTGAATTAGTAAATGAGGCCTGTGGCACTGATGGGTAAAATCAATACTGATTTGGCATGATTGTAACTCTCCTCTTTGTGAGTGCCATGGGTCTGAATCTGTGAATGAAGCATGTGGTATTGCTGGGTGACATCAATACTGTCTTGGCGTTATTTTAACTCTCTTCCTGCCATTGGCCTGAGTCTGTGAGTGAGGCCCATGACACTGCTGTCTGACATGAATCCTTCTTGGCTGTGATGTGAACTTCAACTCCCATGTATGTTTGCCATGGCCCTGAGTCTGGGAATGAGGCCTGTGGCACTGCAGGCAGACATGAATTCTTTTTGGCTGTGATGAGAACTTCAACTCCCATAGCATTCCCACCTGACTCCACCCCAACCTCCTATTCAACCTCCTCCTTCAAGTTGCCAATTGATATTGGTTTATTTTTATTTATTTTATTTTAAGTGATTTGTTTGCAGGGGATTTACCTACAATGGGGTTCGGGTTTGGGGTCAAGTTCGGGTCGAGTTCAGATCTCGAACCCGAACATTTTGGTGAAGTTCAGCTGAACTTCTCGAACCCGAACATCCAGGTGTTCGCTCAACTCTACTTCTGACACATCCAGACTCTTTTATTGTGCCACTCGGTGGCCTTCTCCTGATGCTGACACATCCAGACTGTCATTGTGCCTCTCATTGGCCTTCTCCTGATGCTGCGGCCACCACCTCTAGACTCTATCACTGAGCCACTCGGTGGCCTTCTTCTCATGCTGCTACTGCTGTTGCCGCCACCTCCAGACACTGTCAATGTGCCACTCGCTGGCCTCCTTATACTGCTGCCATCTCCAGACTCTGTCCTTGTGGCCTACACATATTGCTGTAACCTCCACACTGTGTCATTGTGTCAATCGGTGGCCTCCACATACTGTTGCCAACTCCAGACTCTGTCATTATTCCACTCGGTGGCCTCCTCATACTGCTGCCACCTCCACACTCTGTCATTGTGACACCTGGTGGCTTCCACATACTCCTGGAAAAATGCAGATCACAGCCTAGTTGCAAATCGCGTGGGATTTTATTAGTAGACGTGCGGCTAATACATGCCGCACGTCTATACATACTCCTGCCACCTCCACACTCCTTCTGGCCTTCTTCTCATGCTGCTACTGCTGTTGCCACCACCTCCAGACACTGTCAATGTGACACTCGGTGGCCTCCTCATACTGCTGCCAACTCCAGACTCTGTGATTGTGCCACTCGGTGGGTTCCTCATACTGCTGCCAACTCCAGACTCTGTCATTGCTCCACTTTGTGGCCTTCACATACTGCTGCCACCTCCATACTGTGTCATTGTGCCACTCGGTGGCCTCCTAATACTGCTCACACATCCAGACTCTGTCATTGTGCCACTCGGTGGCCTTCTCCTGATGCTGCTACTGCTGCTGCCACCAACAACAGACACTGTCATTATGCCACTCGTGGCCTTCTTCTGATGCTGCTACTGCTGCTGCCGCCACCACCAGACACTGTCATTGTGCCAATCGGTGGCTTCCTAATTCTGCTGACAAATCCAGACTGTCATTGTGCCCCTCAGGGGCCTTCTGCTGGTGCTGCTACTGCTGCCTCCACCACCTATAGACTCTGTCACTGTGCCACTCAGTGGCCTTCTTCTGATGCTGCTACTGCTGCTACAGCCATCTCCAGACACTGTTATTGTGCCACTCTTTGGCCTTCTCCTGATGCTGCTACTGATGCTGCCGCCACCTCCAGACTCTGTCATTGTGCCACTAGGAGGCCTTCTCCTGATGCTGCTACTGCTGCTGCCACCACCTCCAGACTTTGACATTGTTCCACTCGGTGGCCTCCTCATACTGCTGAAAACTCCAGACTTTGTCATTGTGCCACTCCTCATACTGCTGCCAACTCCAGACTGTCATTGTCCCTCTCGGTCACCTTCTCCTGATGCTGCTCCTGCCGTCACCTCCAGACTCTGTCATTGTGGCACTCATTGGCCTTCTCTTGATGCCACTACTGCTTCAGCCGCCACCTCCAGACTCTGTCATTGTGGCAATCGTTTAGCTCCTCATACTGCTGCCAACTCCAGACTCTTTCATTCTGCCATTCGGTGGGCTCTACATACTACTGCAACCTCCAAACGCTGTCATTGTGCCCCCTCATTCTGCTGCAAACTCTAGACTCTGTCATTGTTCCACTTGGTGGGCTCCTCATACTGTTGCAAACTCCAGACTCGGTCATTGTGCCACTCAGTGGCCTCCTTATACTGCTTCCACCTCTAAACTCTGTCATTGTGTCACTCAGTGGCCTCCTCATGATGCTTCCGCCAACCCCAAGCTCTGTCATTGGGCCACTCTGTGGTCTCCTCATGCTGCATCCACCTCATCACTATGTCATATGGCCACTCTGTGGACTTCTCTTGCTGTTTCCACCCTCCCCACTTCATGACTGGGCCACTATTTTGCCTTTTCGGCCAGGCTGACATCCTCATTTATTTGACCTTTCTTCTGATCTGTCAGAAGGAAGGAGAAATTACACACATCCTGTCTGTGTAGCAGCTGTAAGGCCTGATTTGTAAGCCAAAAGCAGGAGTTGGTACAAAACACAGAAGAGATGCAAATATTCCATTCACATGTCATCTCTGTTTTAGATCCACTTATGTTATATTTGGTATTAGCAATACTGATGGATTATTGAGCAAATGCTGACCGAGTGAATGCGGATGCTCCACAGACAGGATCCGTTTTTGTGGGTTATTGTTCAGATGGATCAGAGGAAGGGCAAATTAATCAGTGATGTCAACACTAACTTACTGCTGACACCCTCTCCACTCTGTTGGGGGACTCTACTTGCATAAGCTTTTAATAGAACTGGTTCTGTAGACATCTATGTGGAATCAGCTGATGACGGTGTGAAAGGAGTGAGTTTCTTCTTGACGCTAACATCGACCTGTAAGGCGGAGTTAATACTTGAGCTATTTGGTCAGTTTTGGCCACGTGACTGCCCAAATAAGTGAATTATGCAGTGATTCTAAGAGTGACGCCTGTCATCTGCATGTCATACTGACTCACAGTATTATTTCACTACCTCAACACATTCCCTATGCTTGTTATCGCAAGGCACAGTGTTCTACACCCCTATAAAGGCTGTTTGCAGCCCAGAAATAGCCGTTTTTTTTAACGAGATTCACCGCAAATAAATTTGTATAGAAGTAACTTTTTCTGGTAAATTCGGCGAGGAGGCCGAATCGAATTTTTGAAAAATTCGCTCAGCTCTAGTATATAGCAGGGGACCACGAATGATTATCAGTGTTTCACAGTGGCAGGCACCATTACACAAGGCTATTAGCAGTGTCAATGAAAGCTTAGAGGTGGTTATAATGGCTAGGGCATAGCTGTAGCGGTGCTTGAACACTGCAGCCTGCCCCTTGGTGCTCCAACTACTGATTTGCATACATATGAAAGTGTGAATTTCTCCACAAAGATGTAAGCTACAAATAAAAGAAAGGTATTGTTTTCTACAGTATGATCAACCCTTTCAGGCTATCTGCACGGTTTAATAGAATAGACCATGCTGACAGTGGTGCTTTAAGGTTCTCTATGTAAGAGAAGTCTTTGAAGTTTAACATTATTATTAGCAGTATCATTGCTCAATATATCTATTTAACATTATAATATCTATACTCTGTAAACATATTAAATACATAATTACAAACTTAAAGGATTTTTAATTGCTAAAAATTGCTGAATCAATGTTAAATAAAAGATAATGACACAATTATTTTTTTTGCTAAAGTAATGTAAGATAATCAGACAAATTCTTCTATAGTTGGATTTCTTGTATTGTGACTAGAGTTGAGTGGACACCTGGAAGTTCGGGTTTGCCGAGTTTGGCCGAACTTCTCTGCAAAGTTCAGGTTCGGGACCCGAACTTGACCCCGAACCCCATTGAAGTCAATGGGTGCCCGAACTTTGGGCACTAAAATGGCTCTAAAAAAAGTCATAGAAAGGGCTAGATGGCTGCAAATGCAAGCAAAATTGGCATAAGAACAGGACAATTGTCCAGCAAACACATGTGGATAGGGAAATGACTTAAAATAGCATAAAATACATAAAAATTTAAAATAATAATCTTGAACTAGGAGGAGGTCCATATGGAGTTGGAGGTTGAGGAGGCGTTGGAAGAGGCAGTGTAGGTGGAAGCGGTGGTGGAGGAGGTAGTCGCCAACACTGTATTATTGTTTTTTTATTTTATTTTTTTATTTGGGTAGATCACAAAAGTCGGTATACTTGTGCAAGGTACAGACAAGTCCTGTGGGATCCATGCCTGGTTCATTTTAATAAACGTGAGCTTGTGAACATTGTCTGTGGACAGTTGGCTGTGCTTGTCTGTGATAATGCCCTCTGCCATGCTAAACACACGTTCAGACAATACAGACAATACACTGGCTACAGGGCAGGACAGCACCTCCAAGGTGTAAAGGGCAAGCTCAGGCCATGTGCCCAATTTGGAGACCCAGAAGTTGAATGGGGCAGACCCATCAGTCAGTACGTGTAGGCGTGTGCACACATACTGTGAAACCATGTTGCTGAAATACTGCCTCCTGCTAAGACGTTCCATATCAGCTGGTGGTGCTGGTTCTTGTGGCATGCTAACAAAGCTTTTCCACATTTCAGCCATGCTAACCCGGTCTTCTGAAGTGCTGTCGGTGCCCCAGCTGCTTTGGCGACTTCTACCTCCTCCTTTTCCTTCGACTTGTGCTTCCACTTAGGCCCCGGTGTCAGGTGGGAATGCCTTCAGCAGTGCTTCAACCAGTGTGCGCTTGTAGACGTGCATCTTCTGATCACGCTCCAGTAAGGGAATTTAGGACAGCACGTTGTTCTTGTAATGGGGATCCAGCAGGGTGGCCACCCAGTAATCAGCACTGGTTAGAATGTGGGCAACTCGTTACGCAGGCACTGCAGCATGTAGTGGCTCATGTGTGCCAGGCCACAGCTCCTGCGCAATGTGGGGTTTTTCCCCCAAACAGATGAGTTTCAAAACAGCCTGCTGTCGTTTTCCCCTGGCTGTGCTGAAGTTGGTGAAGGTGTTACGCTTAGTGGATGAGGAGGTGGTAGAGGAGGAAGCGGAATAGGAGGTGCCACTGTCTCTCCAAAGGTGGCGGAAGAGGCAGAGACTGCAGCAGAAGAAGGAGCAGGAGGAGCTGAGACCTTTCTTGGTGCTTGAGGTGTTTACTCCACTGCAGCTCGAGCTTTGCATTTAGATGCTTGGTCATGCAGGTTGTGCTCGGGTTTTGAATGTTTATGCCTCGCCTCAGGCTGTGATTGCACAGCGTGCAAACCACTCGTGTCTTGTCATCAGCACATTGTCTGAAGAACTGCCAGGGAAATCCTTGGAGCTGGCTTTGGTGTGCTCGGTCCCTGGATGCAGTGAGCAGTAGCAGGCTTACTGTCTAGGGGACGGCCGCCCTGCTTTTGCACCCTGTTCCCTCTTTTGCTGTGTGATCAATTAGTGTTTGGTGCGAATATTCAAATCGCGAATATTTATTGTGAATATTGCAAATTCGAGAATTCGCGAGTATGTAGAATATAGTGCTATATATTCGTAATTTCGAATAATTTTTTTTTTTTTTCATCAGTAACCTCCCTCTTGCTTGTGGGGCCAATGAGAAGGCTACAATATCTTTTTCTGAGCAACATCTCTAACCACCAATAGGAAAGTTTCCTACCCCTTACTATATAAGCAACCTCCCCAGCAGCCATTTTCTGTAGTGTAATGAAGTTCTGAGAGAGACAGCAGTGTGATCTGTGCTTTGCTGTATAATTAGACAGCTAACTTAGATACTGTATATAATTCAGATAGTTAGGGGGAGATAGTCAGTGTAGGTTACATTGATTTATAGTGTAGCTGATTGGTTTGACTGCAGGATGTTGGGTAGGGTTCTGCTGTCAATACATGCATAGTGCTGTGATGTCACCCAGTTTCACGTGTTGCACGAAAATATGCACATCATTAATTGCCGATTTTTGCAATTGTAAAAATATATTGAAGCACTCTACCTGCATATATAAAGCTATTGTAATGTTCTGCCGTACCAATCATTATCTCCAGTCTCAGTAAACATCTAGCAGCTTGAAAAATGTACCCAAAGTGACCCACGTCTGTATTGCGCGCGCATTACTCGAATATTACATTGCCGATTTTTTTGCAATCAAGAAAATAACCGCGAATTCACGAATATATGGCGAATATTAGCCCATATATTCTCAAAATATCACGAAATCAAATATAGCCCCTGCCGCTCATCACTAGTGACCAACACCTCTTCCTCCGAACTGCACGCGTCACTCGCATGACCTTGATTTCATGTGGGGTCTAGGACCTCATCATCCTCCACATCATCTTCCACCCACTCCTCACCCCTGCACACTGCAGAAAGCCGCAGCAGTTGGCATCTGTGTTTCGTCATCAACAGAGATATGCTGCCGTGGTCCTCCCATGTCCACATCCTGAAACATAAGAGATTGGGCATCAGTGTACTCAATTTCTTCCACTTCTGGGACATGGCTAGGTTGATGGCCGATGGAAACCCTACCAGCAGAGTCATCAAAAGGCATAAGAGACTGCTGTATGACTTGGGACTCGGACTGCTTGCCTGATTTGCAAGGGGGAGAGGTGAAAGTCAGATGCCCATGGGCTACAGTTGCACTTTCAGCAAGGAACCGGGTGGGAGACAATGTGAAGGAACTGGAGGCACTGTCAGCCACCCAATCTACTATCACTTCTACTTGTTCTGACCTCACCATTCATACACCGGTACTCGGGCCTACAAAATAACGCTTAACATTCTGTCGCATACGTGCACCTGAGGAAGATGTGTCATTTGGGAGTGTAGCTGGCACAGATCAACCATGTCCATGTCCTCTTCCTGCAACAGGAGCACCACCAACACCAGTAGCACCACGACCAGGGCTGTTCTCCTCATTATTTGAGTTCACCCACCGAACTAAGAGATGGATTAACTAGATTTATTTCCCCGTCACTTATCCAGTGCAGGTGTATCTCACACAAGCAATTGGTATATGTCACCCACCGATATAACAGATGGATTAACTAGATTTATTTCCCTGTCCCGTATATGCAGTGCAGGTGTACCCCACACAAATAATTGGTATATGTCACCCACCGAACTAACAGATGGATTAACTAGATTTATTTCCCCGTCATGTATGCAGTCCAGGTGTACCCCACACAAGCAATTGGCATATGTCATCCACCGATGTAACAGGTGGATTAACTAGATTTATTTCTCCGTCACGTTAGCATTGCAGGTGTATCTCGCACAAACAATTGGTCTATGTCACCCACCAAACTAACAGACAGATTAACTATAATATTTTTGTGTCAGGGGTACAAAGATGGTGCATTGCACCAACAAAAACATCGCTATAGGTCACCCACAGAATTAACAGCCAGATTAACTATTACATTTCTGTATGAGGAGTGCCAAGATGGTGCATTGTACCCACAAAAGATCGCTATAGGTATGATCTAGCAGGACAATCTAATATTTAACTATGGGATAACCTTTACATTTTCACACACATCTGAATATTGAAACAAGTTATGAAAAAATTTAACTTAAAGGTAATACATTTTTCATTGAAAAATCCAGTAGTTAATATTCATATAACAACTAATTTTGCACTAAGGAATTACATAACGTGTAGAATGTAAGATATTGGATTATTGATTTTCTTCTAAAATTCTTGGATCTTAAAAGAGGATTATCACTTGTAAATGATTTAAAATCTGTTTTTACAGTGGAAATGGATTATACATTGCTAAGGAAAGTAACTGAGACAGGAAATTATTGGATTTTAATAGTGATGTCGCGAACATAAAATTTTCCATTCGCGAACGGCGAACGCGAACTTCCGCAAATGTTCGCGAACGGGTGAACCGGCCGAACCGCCATAGACTTCAATAGGCAGGCGAATTTTAAAACCCACAGGGACTCTTTTTGGCCACAATAGTGATGGAAAAGTTGTTTCAAGGGGACTAACACCTGGACTGTGGCATGCCATAGTGGGATCCATGGCAAAACTCCCATGGAAAATTACGTAGTGGACGCAGAGTCGGGTTTTAATCCATAAAGAGCATAAATCAACTAAAATTCCTAAACTTTTTGGAATAACATGCTTTAAAACATCCAGTGTGTGTATACGATCAGGTATGATGTTGTATCGATCAGGTAGTGTAAGGGTTACGCCCGCTTCACAGACATTGACAGACCAAACTCCCCTTTTAATGCACCGCAAACAGGCAAACTCCCCATTTACACAAGGTTGGATACCATGCTAGACATGTCTCAGTAATGTAATAACGTCCCCAATCTGGGGTCTATTTATTGAATTGATTTTTCGAACGGGGAGATGGTTAAAAAAACGCTGGCTCCCCCCACTCTGTTTTAATCCACGGTCACTGCGTCTGCGCCGTGCAATTTACTGTCACACCCGATATGAGTGGTGGGCACTGGCAGTGGGCACACTACAGTCTGTGGAAGTGGGCCTGACACACACTGGCAGCAGACAAGCATATGAAATTAGACTAATGTGCAAAAATGAAATGCCTTATTTATCGGCAAGCTACTGTGCCACCCGGTATCAGTGGTTGGCACTGGCAGTGGGCACACTACAGTCTGTGGAAGTGGGCCTGACACACACTGGCAGCAGGCAAGCAACTGAATTTAGACTACTGTCTAAAAATTAAATGCTTTATTTATCGGCAAGCTACTGTGCCACCCGGTATCAGTGGTGGGCACTGGCAGGCACACTACAGTCTGTGGAAGTGGGCCTGACACACACTAGCAGCAGGCAAGCAACTGAAATTAGACTAATGTGTAAAAATTAAAGATGAGCGAACACATGGAAGTTCGGGTTCGGGAAGTTCGGCCGAACTTCCCGAAAATGTTCGGGTTTGGGATCCGAACTCGACCCGAACTTTATCCCGAACCCGAACTTTTAGGCACTAAAAAGGCTGTAAAATAGTCCAGGAACGGGCTAGAGAGCTGCCAAAGGAAGCAAAATGTAGGTAAATCCCCTGCAAACAAATGTGGATAGGGAAATGACTTAAAATAAAATAAATAAAATTTAACCAATATCAATTGGAGAGGGGTTCCACTGCAAGGAATCATGCGTCATATCACCCAACACTGGAGAAGAACACTTTCAGTTATTTTGGCCCCAGCACCCACACAGAGGAGAGAGGTCCCACAGCAAGGAATCATGCGTCATATCACCCACCACTGGAGAAGGCCACTCAGTTATTTCGGCCCCAGCACCCAGACAGAGGAGAGAGGTCCCACAGCAAGCAATCATGCGTCATATCAACCACCACCGGAGAAGGCCACTCTCAGTTATTTCGGCCCAGCACCCAGACAGAAGAGAGGTCCCACAGCAAGGAATCATGCGGTACAAAGACAATGTGCCCACCTTACTTCCTGCACTGGAGTGTGATAGGAAGATGCGCGAGTACAAGCGAACGCTGGTAGAGGCGCTCCTGAGAGCATTCCCAAATGTCACAGGGGAGCAGGTGGAAGCCCAAGGCGAAGGCAGAGGAGGAGCAGGAGGTCGCCAACGCAGCTGTGTCGCGGCCAGCTCCTCTGAGGGCAGGGTTAGCATGGCAGAAATGTGGAAAAGTTTTGTCTCCACGCCACAGCTAACTGCACCACCACCCGATACGGAACGTGTTAGCAGGAGGCAGCATTTCACTAACATGGTTGAACAGTACGTCTGCACACCCATGCACGTACTGACTGATGGTTCGGCCCCATTCAACTTCTGGGTCTCCAAATTGTCCACGTGAGTTAGCATTTTATGCCTTGGAGGTGCTGGCCTGCCCGGAGGCCAGCGTTTTGTCTGAACGTGTATTCAGCACGGCAGGGGGCGTCATTACTGACAAACGCAGCCGCCTGTCCACAGCCAATGTGGACAAGCTGACGTTCATAAAAATGAACCAGGCATGGATCCCACAGGACCTGTCCCTCCCTTGTGCAGAATAGACATTTATAACTGCCTCACCCTCAACCATGTATTCTTGTACTCCGGGGCACTTCTTTATTCAATCCTCATTTTTTTAACTTTACCATGATCTTGCGGTGCAAACCAAAGTTGAATGAACCTCTCCTCTGTCTGGGTGGTGGGGCCGAAATAACTGAGAGTGGCCTTCTCCGGTGGTTTTTGATATGACGCATGATTCCTTGCTGTGGGACCTCTCTCCTCTGTCTTGGTGCTGGGCCGAAATAACCGGCAGTGGCCTTCTCCGGTGGTGGTTAATATGACGCATGATTGCTTGCTGTGGGACATCTCTCCTCTGCCTGGGTGCTGGGCCGAAATAACAGAGTGGCCTTCTCCGGTGGTGGTTGATATGACGCATGATTCCTTGCTGTGGGACCTCTCTCCTCTGTCTGGGTGCTGGGCCGAAATAACTGAGAGTGGCCTTCTCCGGTGGTAGTTGATATGACGCATGATTCCTTGCTGTGGGACATCTCTCCTCTGCCTGGGTAGTAGTCCGCACACGTTAAAATGTGGGCAACTCTGCTGTCGTTGCACAGGCACTGCAGCATGTAGTCGCTCATGTTTGCCAGGCTCCCCAGAGGTAAGGACAAGCTGTCCTCTGTGGGAGGCGTATCGTCATCGTCCTCCGTATTCCCCCAGGCACGCATCAGTGATGGGCCTGAGCTGTGTCGGGTGCCACCCCGCTGTGAACCTGCTTCATCCTCATCCTCCTCCACCTCCTCCTCATCCTCCTTGTCCTCCAGTAGTGGGCCCTGGCTGGCCACATTTGTACCTGGCCTCTGCTGTTGCAAAACACTTCCCTTTGAGCCACTTCTAACAGACTGGCCTGAAAGTGCTAAAAATGACCCTTTATCCTCCACCTCCTCCTCCTCCTGGGCCACCTCCTCTTCCATCATCGCCCTAAGCGTTTTCTCATGTAGACATAGAAGTGGTATTGTAACGCTGATAACGGTGTCATCGCCACTGGCCATGTTGGTGGAGTACTCGAAACAGCGCAACAGGGCACACAGGTCTTGCATGGAGGCCCAATGATTGGTGGTGAAGTGGTGCTGTTCCGCAGTGCGACTGACGCGTGCGTGCTGCAGCTGAAACTCCACTATGGCCCGCTGCTGCTCGCACAGTCTCTCCAGCATGTGCAAGGTGGAGTTCCACCTGGTGGGCACGTCGCATATGAGGCGGTGAGCGGGAAGGCCGAAGTTTCGCTGTAGCGCAGACAGGTGAGCAGCGGCAGGATGTGAACTCCGGAAGCGCGCACAGACGGCCCTCACTTTATGCAGCAGCTCTGACATGTCGGGGTAGTTGTGAATGAACTTCTGCACCACCAAATTCAGCACATGCGCCAGGCAAGGGATGTGCGTCAAATCGGCTAGTCCCAGAGCTGCGACGAGATTTCGCCCATTATCGCACACCACCAGGCCGGGCTTGAGGCCCACCGGCAGAAACCACTCGTCGGTCTGTTGTTCAATACCCCGCCACAACTCCTGCGCGGTGTGGGGCCTGTCCCCCAAACATATGAGTTTCAGAATGGCCTACTGACGTTTACCCCGGGCTGTGTTGAAGTTGGTGGTGAAGGTGTATGGCTGACTAGATGAGCTGGTGGAAGCAGAGGAGGAGGAAGCCGAGTAGGAGGAGGAGGCTACAGGAGGCAAAGAATGATGCCCTGCGATCCTTGGCGGCGGAAGGACGTGCGCCAAGGAACTCTCCGCCTGTGGCCCAGCCGCCACTACATTTACCCAGTGTGCAGTTAGGGATATATAGCGTCCCTGGCCGTGCTTACTGGTCCACGTATCTGTGGTTAGGTGGACCTTGCCACAGATGGCATTGCGCAGTGCACACTTGATTTTATCGGATACTTGGTTGTGCAGGGATGGCACGGTTGTCTTGGAGAAGTAGTGGCGGCTGGGAACAACATACTGTGGGACAGCCATAGACATCAGCTGTTTGAAGCTGTCTGTGTCCACCAGCCTGAATGACAGCATTTCAAAGGCCAGTAGTTTAGAAATGCTGGCATTCAGGCCCAGGGCTCGAGGGTGGCTAGGTGGGAATTTACGCTTTCTCTCCAAGGTTTGTGAGATGGAGAGCTGATTGCTGCCGTGTGACATGGTGGAGATGCTTGGTGACGCAGGTGGTGTTGTCGGTGGCACATCCTCTGTTTGGTGGGCGGCAGGTGCCAATATTCCTCCTGAGGCGGAGGAAGAGGCCAAGGCAGCAGCAGAAGAGGGAGCAGGGGGAGCCACAGTGAGTTCCTTGCTTTTAAGGTGTTTACTCCACTGCAGTTCATGCTTTGCATGTAGATGCATGGTCATGCAGGTTGTGCTAAGGTTCAGAACGTTAATGCCTCGCTTCAGCGTGCAAACCACTCGGGTCTTGTCGTCAGCACATTGTTTAAAGAAGTGCCATGCCAGGGAACTCCTTGAAGCTGCCTTTGGGGTGCTCGGTCTCTGGTGGCGGTGGCCAGTAGCAGGCGAACTCTCTTGGTGGCGGCTGTACTGCTTTTGCCCCCTGCTCCCTCTTTTGCTACGCTGTTGGCTCGGTCTCACCACTGCCTCTTCCTCTGAACTATGAAAGTCAGTGGCACGACCTTCATTCCATGTGGGGTCTAGGACATCATCGTCCCCTGCATCGTCTTCCACACAGTCTTCCTCCCTGACCTCCTGTTCGGTCTGCACACTGCAGAAAAACGCAGCAGTTGGCACCTGTGTTTCGTCATCATCAGAGACATGCGGACTCCGATGAGGTGGTATTCCCATGTCCTCATCATCAGGAAACATCAGTGGTTGTGCATCAGTGCATTCTATTTCTTCCACCACTGGGGAAGGGCTAGGTGGATTCCCTTGGGAAACCCTGCCAGCAGAGTCTTCAAACAGCATAAGAGACTGCTGCATAACTTGAGGCTCAGACAGTTTCCCTGATATGCATGGGGGTGATGTGACAGACTGATGGGCTTGGTTTTCAGGTGCCACCTGTGCGCTTTCTGCAGAAGACTGGGTGGGAGATAATGTTGTGAACATGCTGGATCCACTGTCGGCCACCCAATTGACTAGCGCCTGTACCTGCTCAGGCCTTACCATCCTTAGAGCGGCATTGGGCCCCACCAAATATCGCTGTAAATTCTGGCGGGTACTGGAACCTGAGGTAGTTGGTTCACTAGGACGTGTGGCTGAATGGCCACGTCCTCTCCCTGCACCAGAGGGTACACTAACACCACCACGACCGCGTCCGTGTCCCTTACTAGATGTTTTCCTCATTGTTACCGTTCACCAAGCACCACAATAAGACAAATAATATTTGGCCCAATGTATTGATTTCAAATTCAGGCCTTTTTTACAGGCACCTAACACTATCTGCCTCTTTATTTATGTAGCGTATTACACTAATCCAGGCACAGCAGTAACCACTGATTTAGTGGAATATCTCTTTTAGGGCTAGTATTTAGGCCCTGGATAAAAGGTATCCTTTTATGGATAGATTTACAATTGGCCTGCATCAGCTCGAACACCAGATTCAGGGTATTGCTATTTTGGCAATTGAATTTAACCCCAGAACAAAATATATGTTTTGGCGGACACTATGAATCTTGGCCTGCAACAGCTGGCACACCAGATTCAGGGCATTGCTATTTTGGCAATTGAATTTCACCCCAGAGCAAAATATATGTTTTGGCGGACACTATTATATTTTGCCAGCCACAGCTGAAACCACTGATTTATGGCATTGCTATTTTGGCAATTGAATTTCACCACAGAACAAAATATATGTTTTTTGCGGACACTATGAATCTTGGCCTGCAACAGCTGGGACACCAGATTCAGGGTATTGCTATTTTGGCAATTGAATTTCACCCCAGAACAAAATATATGTTTTGGCGGACACTATGAATCTTGGCCTGCAACTGCTGGGACACCAGATTCAGGGTATTGCTATTTTGGCAATTGAATTTCACCCCAGAACAAAATATATGTTTTGGCGGACACTATTATATTTTGCCAGCCACAGCTGAAACCACTGATTTATGGTATTGCTATTTTGGCAATTGAATTTCACCCCAGAACAAAATATATGTTTTGGCGGACACTATTATACTTTGCTAGCCACAGCTGAAATCACTGATTTATGGTATTGCTATTTTGGCAATTGAATTTCACCACATAAAATAATCTATCCTTTGCCAGACAGCAGACAGTATTATACTTGGCTAGCCAAAGCTGGAACACCAGATTTAGGGGATTGGTATTTGGGCAATTATATTTAACCCCTTAATAAGGTCTCATGCACACGACAGTATTTTTTTGAGGTCCGCAAAACGGGTTTCCGTTGTTCCGTGATCCGTGTCCGTTTTTGCTTCTGTTGTGTTTCCTTGTGTCTTCCGTTTTTTTTTTTTTTTACGGAGGCAAAAAAACAGAAAAGGTGGGATAAATTTAAATACCCACTCCCACCAGCATACAGGTATATATAATGGGCACCTGTGACTTTGGTGGCCATTTTCTGGACTCTTTACTGGGTACAGAGGTGTTTGCTTTGCTGGCTTTGTCTTTTTGTGGCTTCTCCCTTGTGGCATCTTGCTTTTAACATGGCGGATGACTCTGAGGAAGAAGTTGTTCTTGCCTGGCTGGTTTCTAGACGATGGGGACTGCATACCATGTTTCTGGACGAGGAACCGAGTAGAAGGAGGAGATTTTGGGTCCATCCCATTGTTTCCCAACGCTACCGGAAAGGACACTTTCTTACCTTGTACAAAGACCTTCGTCTGCATCCTGAGAAGTTTGTTGCTTTTTGTCGGATGTCAGTCTCCACATTTGATTGTTTGCTTGCGTCTCTACATACTGTCCTTACTTTTATGGACACCAATATGAGGCGCTGCATATTTCCTAAGGAACGGCTCATCGTCACGTTGAGGTAAAGCAATATTGTAATTTGACATGGGAAAGTAATGTTGTCCGATTCTGCCATTCTTTGTTTGGATGTGGCAGTTATTTGACATGTTCGTTTTTTGCAGAAAATTCCGGTGTATGCTTTTATACCCCAAAGTTTTGGGGCAAAGTTCATTTGTGTATAATTTGAAACCCTGGCAACATAACAAGGTTATATGTTTGGTATATTTTTGGCTGTAAGTGGTTGTTAAATGCGTGTTATACCACTGCCTCATCATGCTGAGTGTTTGACTCAAACAAAAAATGACCCCCACATTTCTAGATCAATTGCACTACCCAAGTGTTTGTGTTTTTAAATTTAAATGGCCAAAATCATTAGCTGCAAGTGTTTAAACCCTTCTATCTATGTTTGTAAGCTTGGTCAAATCTCCTTTTTTTAAGTTTTGTGTTTACTCGTGTGCTAACGTACATTCTGACTCCATTCTTTTTTTTTTTCCTTTTTTGATACACAGATTCCTTGCTACTGGGAACTCATTTGCCTCGCTGCATTTCGAGTTTCTTTTGGGGACCTCAACCATTTCTCGGATAGTGCGTCACACTTGTCATGTCATCTGGTCGAGACTCCGAGAGACGGTGATGCCACAGCCCAAGGCGGACGATTGGCTTCGGATTGCTGAGGGCTTCAATGTTTCGGCGCAGTTTCCCAACTGCCTGGGAGCGCTGGATGGCAAGCACATTCGTGTGAAGAAGCCTCCTCACTCAGGGTCCCGATTCTTCAATTATAAACAATATTTTTCTGTAGCGCTTATGGCTGTTGCCGACAGTAACTACAGGTTTATAATGGTTGATATTGGGGCCTATGGAAGCACTGCGGATGCTCGCATCTTTAGTGCTTCTACAATGGGTGACCGGCTTCGTGCCAACCAGCTTTCCCTACCCGAGTCCAGAAGACTGCCCGGATATGCAGGTCCACCGTCTCCATTTGTCTTTGTGGCGGATCAAGGGTTTGCATTGACTTACCATGTTATGCATCCCTTTCCAAAGCGGGGTTTGGATGTCAGGAGGCTTATTTTCAACTACCGGTTGACACGTGCCCGTCGGTATGTTGAGTGTGCCTTCGGAATACTCTCTAGCAAGTGGAGGGTGTTTGTCATCCATACAGATGGATCCGGAGAATGCTACCCTGGTGATTCAAGCTTGTGTTCTACACAATTACATCAGGATACACGAGGCTTCCTCTGCTTTTAACATGGATGATTTTCCATTGTCAGCAGCTTTGGGTTTGGATAGGAGCCAGCCGAGACGCCCTGGAACTGCAGGAATTGCGGTTCAAGAGCTCTATGCAGACTACTTTTTTAGCCCAGAGGGGTCCTTGCCTTGGCAGAGGGACGCTATTCGTGGCAGCTTTTAATATCTTCTGTACTTATTAGTTTTTTTTATTTTAAAGATAGCTTAATCAATTTATTATTGCCATAGTTGAGTGTAGGGACTCGCAAGATAAAGAGGACCCTTGACGTGGGCTTGTGGGCTGAGGTTTTTGGAACGGTTTCAAAATTCGACATCCCAAAATTACTTCTCAACGTTTTTTTGGGAAGTAATTGTTTGGACTCAAATCAATGTCAATATGCTATGTGTTCCAAAAAACCTTCTAATACCTCTTTGGCGTTCTTTTTTTCACACATGTCTCATTGTGTAAAATGTTCAAACAATTCAAAAAGGGTTGGTAAAGTATGTGTCACTTATGTGTAATGTGCACAATGTGTGGGACTTGTCCTAAAGTACGTACGCTTTTTAAATGTATATGGTTGTTAACCAATTACTCATTCTACTGTAGATCTGTTTTCCAAAGTTATTTTGTAATTTGCAATAAAACAATATCATGTTCCTGAATTTATGACAAATTTCGTTTGGTTTAAATCCAAAATATTTAATAAAGGCCCTGCCCAACAAAACATGAAACAGGCACACAATAGTGCAAATAAGTATGTACAACAAAAAAACAAAATGCTCACTATATACCGGCAAAGGATCAAACATTTCTTCCCAAAATTGTTAAAGGTCAAATAATTCCCTGCTATAGGGACCATGGGTAAATGTTGTCGGATGCCTCACTTGGGCAACTTGAGGTTGGATCGGAGGCACATGTGGCACATGATGAGATTGTGCTGGGGGTGGCCGAGTGTGCTGGCCCACATTGAAGGCTGGCATGGGGCAAGCAGGCTCCTGTGATGATGGGGGTTGGAATCTAGGCATCTGCTGGGGTGGTGGCAATACAATTTCACACCTTAGTTGGTGAATGCGGGATAAGATGTCCCCTTGATATGGGGATGAGAACATCTCCATCACCATCATGACTGCCGCTATACATGGATTTTGGCGTTGTGTGGGCACCTGGCGCAAAAATTGGGGCCAAGCCACGTAATACGCCCTCTTCTTGCCCCTCACTCCTCCTCTGTGCAAGAAACTCGATTACTCGGGAATCAATCATTTCGCGAGTCTGATGCACAGAGGCGGGGTCAGGGACATTGCGGCGCCGTCTGGCCTGGGGCGGAGCCAAGATTTCCAGACTTGGCCGACGAGTTGGTGCAGGTTCTTCATGGGGTTGTGGTGGGTCCTCAGGCGGTATGGGGCCTGGGCTGGATGGGGGCAAAAATGGTGCTGGAGTGCCACTTCCACCCTCTTCGTCCGACTCCTCCTCTGGTTCATCTAGACTGTCCACTGTTCTATGGAGCATAAAATTATAAAAATTAAATTTAGTTTACTAAAAATTAGTCTGCCTACTTGATTCTAAATTTGGTTTCAATTCTTAAACAAAAGGTGTGTTTGGAGTATGTGACAAAAAAAACAGCACAGATTTCCGAAATGTAAGACTCTCCTGCAAAAAGTGCAAAGGACTTCCAAAAGCCATTTAGAAAAATGAAGGAATCCGAGATTCGGCCAAACGTTAACTGGCATTCCACTAAGCTACAAGCGGATTTTTGGGAGCTGTCCACAAATCAGGAAGATCACAACTAGCAAGAGGCTAAGCTAATGCGAATTTAGCTCACATATATTTGTGTGATGTGTGTTTCCACAGACAGCAAAGCCTTCTATGCTCAACACCGATTTCGGCCATCCTGTCCTTAGGCCAAAATTAACTGTAATAGTAACTAAAATAGGTAAATAACATAGCTAAATCACTATTGACCAACACTTTGTCAAAACAGACAGTCTGCTGTATGAGGCCAAAAGGCCTGCAGGATGCATGTAAATATGATCTTCCCGTGTCACTATATTTATGAGTCTTCTAAATTGAAAGAGGGAAATTTGCGACATAAAAAGGCCCACACTGGTCAAAAAAATAATAAAAAAAAAACACTGCAAGGTTTGGATCTTTTTCCGACAGCATATCGGCAATGTGTAAAAACACATAAATATAAAGCATAATAATGTACACAGAGTATATGTCTGCAAAAGTAGAAATTGACACTGGCCCTTTAAGGTTTTCCAAATACTGGCTTAAACCAAAATGTCAAATCTTTCTTTTCGCATATACAAACCAGAAATATAAGTGCTAAAAACTTACGGCCTCAACTCCATCACCGGACATAAAAACTGCAATTGCGCAGTATAAAGATAGGGCCTTTTTCTGGATGAGCCTTCGCCACTGCGACCTTTTTCTGTGAGCTCACGACGAAACTGGTCCCTACAACTGTTCCATCTGGTTTTTATCCGCATGACTGGTATGGTAATAATTGGGTGTTTGGAAAAGAGAAAAAAAAAGGTCACAACAAGCTAAAGTAAGGTACAAAATAACTGACTATGGTCTGACTTGCCGAGAACCACTTTGAAGACATATATACGCCTGGACTACGTTACAAAGTTAAATTTCCAAAATGGTAACTAAAAATAAAAAAGGAGCAGTATATCGACATTGTACGCACATACCTAAATCGGCCCGCCCCCCGCGAATCCGCCTTTTCCCATTCTAGCCGCCTCAGCCGACGGGCAACCTGTTCCCAGGCCACCTCCTTCCGGACTCGGTGCTGATATCCTGCAGTCCGGCTGTCCCATAACTCAGGCTTCTCCTGTACCAGGGAAATTAATTTTTCTACATTCCAGCGTGGCATGTTTTCCAAAGGAGCACAATTTGACAAACTCCTCACAACTAGAGGTGGCAGATTCTAGCAAACTCCACACTCACAGGTGCCTAGCAATCAGCCAGAACATGTGACCTACAACTTCCTGGCTTTTTTCATATTTTATTGGCAAAATGTATTGCTGACAGTTTGCCAGGCAGATAAATTAAATAAAACGGACGTGGACACGGACGACATACGGTTGTGCATCCGCAATTTTTGCGGATCCATTGACTTGAATGGGTCCGTGAACCGTTTTTCACGGACAAGAATAGGACAGGTTATATTTTTTTGACGGACTGGAATCACCGACCACGGACGCGGAGGACAAACGGTGCATTTGCTAAGTTTTCCACGGACCCATTGAAAACCAATGGGTCCGCAGAAAGTCACGAAAAACGGAGCAACGGACAAGGAATCAAACAACGGTCGTGTGCATGAGGCCTAAAATATAGAAATTGCTATCCTGAGTTTCTAGGGGTGACAATTAGCACAGCCAAGCCCCTGATGTAGGATATAGCAAAAAAAAACTAGTATTGATGGGTTGATGGACTTGGTGGCAGATTCTTCTGGTGCACCACAAGTCACAAAATGGCCGCCGATCACCACAGAAAATAAGTGACAAAAAAAACGCTCTGTGCAGCTTAAAAACCAGTGAGCAAGTAACTAGCAGAAGTTCAATCATTCACAGCTGTAGATCGATCCGTTCATTAGGTGCTGTTGCTGACTTTTCCCTGACTAATCTCGCCCCCACAGAAGCTGCGTCCTCTCCCTACACTAATCAGAGCAGTGTGACGAGCGGCGCTACGTGACTCCAGCTTAAATAGAGGCTGGGTCACATGCTGCGTTGGCCAATCACAGCCATGCCATTAGTAGGCATGGCTGTGATGGGCTCTTAGGGCAAGAAGTAAAACGCTAGCTGATTGGCTGCTGTGCAGCCCTTCAGAAAGCGGGAAGTAATCACCGAACAACGAACCCAAACTTTTTTGAAAATGTCCGGGTTCGGGTCCGTGTCCCGGACAACCCCAAAATTCGGTACGAACCCGAACTATGCTACAACTGTTCGCTCAACACTAGTAAAAATTAAATGCCTTATTTATCGGCAAGCTACTGTGCCACCCGGTATCAGTGGTTGGCACTGGCAGTGGGCACACTACAGTCTGTGGAAGTGGGCCTGACACACACTGGCAGCAGGCAAGCAACTGAAATTAGACAAATGTGTAAAAACAAAAAGCGTTATTTATCGGCAAGCTACTGTGCCACCCGGTATCAGTGGTTGGCACTGGCAGTGGGCACACTACATTCAGTCGAAGTCGGCTTGACACACAATAGCAGGCAAGCAACTGAAATTACACTAAAGTGTAAAAATGAAATTCCTTTTTTTGATGCAAAGTCCTGTGCCACACGGGATGACAGGAGTGGGCACTGGCAGTGGGCACACTACAGTCAGTGGAAGTCGGCCTGACACACACTAGCAGGCAAGCAACTGAAATTACACTAAAGTGTAAAAATTAAATGCCTTTTTTTGATGCAAAGTCCTGTGCCACACGGGATGACAGGGGTGGGCACTGGCAGTGGGCACACTACAGTCTGTGGGCCTGCAGCTCCTCACACATGGGCAGGCCAGGAGACTGCAATATATATATATGGAGAAGAAAAAAAAAGCAGACTAAGGTTGCAGCCCTAAAAAGGGCTTTTTGGGGTGCTGTCAGGACGCTGTCCTTACAGCAGAGATCAGCTGAGTCTTTCAGGACTGGAGTGGACACTGAATACACTAGCCTAGCTATCAATTTCCCAATTAAATCAGCAGCAGCTACACTGTCCCTCCTCTCACTAAGACTGCAAATTCCGAATTAATCTAAAATGGATGCTGTTCAGGAGATGGGAGGGTCTGGGAGGGAGGGTATGCTGCTGTTTTCCTGGAATGTGTCTGCTGACTGTGAGGTACAGGGTCAAAGTTTTCTCAATGATGATGTATATGGGGCGAACCGAACATCACATGTGTTCGCCTGCCACGGCGAACACGAACAAGCTATGTTCGCCGGGAACTGTTCGCCGGCGGATAGTTCAGGCCATCTCTAGATTTTAAGTACTTGGTTAATTTGTTATTTGCTACAGAATTTGTTACTGGATTTTACGTATTCTAAGTTCTCTATAGGAAATGCGTACAATGGAGGATGCCCGCAGCAGACCACAAGTGCCACATAGACATACTAAATCAGATAGCAAGATGTGTGGATGTATTTGACTATATCAAATAAACATTTTAAAAAATAGGTGCACTACTGTGGAGGATGCAATTAACAAAATCTGACTAAACCCTCACACTGATGTTAAAATGAGACTTTAGCCAATATATCCTTATATGAAGGACATACTGGAGAATGAGCACCACGTCAAGGTATCTCAGGTGGCACGGGACCAAACGCTAACCTATCTGTGCCATATGGGCAGTACCAGGGGCCAGTGGGCGAATTACCGAAGCATAAGGTCCGACTCACAGCAAACAGCTCACAGTTGCCTCCAGTGTGAAACCACACATGAAATGAGAGGATGGAGGAGGCTGTGAGTCCCACTCACAGCTGACTGATATGATGCAGGCCTCACAGGCGCACCGAATGTTGCCTATAGATGAAAATCAGGCACATTCAAATTTGGAGTTTATATACCTCCAGATTGCATCCACCACAATAGTGCACCTATTGTTAAATTTTTTTATTTGATATAGTCAATTACATCCACACATATTGCTATCTGGTCTAGGATGTCTATGTGGCACTTGTGGTCCGCTGCGGGCATCCTCCATTGTACGCATTTCCTGCTTGGGATCGCCATTAGCAACGGACCACGTGTGCAGGATTTGCTCCCCTGGTTATAAATGCACAACTGCATATGGAATTGAGTATTTCTGGCTTTTTGAGACCACGTTATATTGTTATGCAATTTACATATGTATGTCTGGACGTGTATAAACGCCAAATTTGAATGTGCCTGATTTTTATATATAGGCAGCCTTCGGTTCACCTGTGAGGCCTGCATCATATCAGTCAGCTCTGGGTAAGACTCACAGCCCCCTCCCTCCTCCCATTGCATGTGTGGTTTCACACTGGAGGCAACTTGGAGCTGTTTGCTGTGAGTCGGACCTTACGCTTCGGTAATTCGCCCACTGGCCCCTGGTACTGCCCATATGGCACAGGTAGGTTAGCGTTTGGTCCCGTGCCACCTGAGATACCTTGACGTGGTGCTCATTCTCCAGTATGTCCTTCATATAAGGATATATTGGCTAAAGTCTCATTTTAACATCAGTGTGAAGATTTAGTTAGATTTTGTTGATTGCATCCACCATAGTAGTGCACTAAATGTTTATTTGATATAGTCAACTACATCCATACATCTTGCTATCTGGTGTAGGATGTCTATGTGGCACTTGTAGTCTGCTGCGGGCATCATCCATTGTACGCATTTCCTGCGGGGGATCTCCAGTAGCAATTGACCACATGTGCAGGATTTGCTACCCCGGTTATAAATGCACAACTGCATATGGGTAATGATGGACGAACATCAGCTGGGACATTTTACTAACGAGCAGTCGTGATCAAAAGTTCGCGATCAGCGCGTTCGCGGCCAGCCCCATTGACTTTAATGGCCGGCGAACCTGAAAAACCTTCAGGTAATATTTACAGCCACCAAATACTTACTAGAAGTGCACAAATAGTCCCACAACATGGACAGTGACATACCAGAGGGCAATCAATGGCAAAAATTCCAACTAAAATATTTATTTTAATTAGGGGCCATTTTTATGCGTCTTAAAGGAAAACTCTCAAAAATGTGCCCTACTGGAGCCTAGAAACATTATATTCTAGAACACGGGAGTACAGGCCCCAAAAATTAGGCATTCACCTGACAGAAAAGAACTTGTGATTATGTGGCTGGAGGTACATTAGGCAGTCACTGGATAACAATCTTACTGTAGGCCAACACAGGACCCCAAAATTAGGCATTAACTTGACAGAAATGAACAACTGATTGTGCGGCTGGAGGTACATTAGGCAGTCACCAGCTAAAAATGTTACTGTAGGCCAGTACAGGCCCCAAAAATTAGGCATTCCCATGACACAATCAAACTTGTAATTATGTGGCTGGAGGTACATTAGGCGACCACCGGCTAATAATTTTACTGTAGGCCACTGGAGTACAAGCCCCAAAAATTAGGCATTCACCTGACAGAAATGGCCTTTTATGCTGCTGTATATACATAAGACAAGGACCATTCTTTGAAAATTCAATTACACGTGGTCATCACAGGTGTTGAATTCCTCCAAGATCCATGCCTCATTCATTTTTAGAAATGTGAGGTAGTCTACACTGTCGTGAGCTAGGAGAGTGCGCTTATCGGTCACAATTCCCCCTGCTGCACTGAATGTCCTTTCAGACAGGACACTCGACGAGGGGCAAGCCAAGAGTTCCATGGCAAATTGTGCCAGCTCTGTCCACATGTCAAGCCTGCACACCCAGTAGTCCAGCGGTTCCTTGCTTCTCAGAGCATCCACATCGGCTGTTAACCCGATATAGTTGGAAACCTGTCGGTCTAGGCGTTCCCTGAGGCTGGATCCGGAGGGCAGCTGTCGATGGGTTGGCTGCAAGAATGATCTCATATCTGAAGTGACCAACTTCTTGCAGGTGTGATAAAATTAGTACCCACACCTGTTTCGCTGTGGGTGGAAATTCCTCTGTCAGCGCCCGCAACAGCAGAATGAAGCAACTCTTGCAGCAAGGCTTGGAAATGCTCCATTTTGCCAGCCCTCTGTGATGCTGGTAACATGTCCGCCATTTTGTGTTTGTATTGGGGGTCTAAGTTCGTTGCTACCCAGTACTAGTCCTTGCCCTTTATGCTTTTTATATGGGGTCCCTCTTCAACCACTGGAGAATTAAGGGCCCCATTTGCACTAAATTGGAAGCAGCGAAGCGCCCTGGCTCCTGCTCATCGCCCAGGAGAATGTCGTCCTCGGTCTCCTCCCCCCAGCCATGGAAACACCAGGGATCCCCGAAAAGTTTAAAGTACCCCTCAAAGCCTGCTCTTCTTGCTCCTCCTCCCCCCCAGCCAACATCCTACTCTGACTCCTCTTCAGACTCCTGCTGACTTGTATCAGATGTACTAGACCCCCTGGGAATTCATTCAGCATTGCGACGTCCTCATCTTCCAGCTCCTGCTCCTTGATGGCTTGATCAATGACACAACGCAATGTACGCTCCAGAAAGAAGGCGTAAGGTACGATGTCACTGATGGTGCCCTGGCTGCGACTGACCAGTTTAGTGAGAGCAACAAATGGCCACAGAAGTCTGCATGCGTTGCGCATGAGAAGCCACTGGCGCGGTAAAAAGAAACCAAGTTGCTCAGAACCTGTCCTGCTGCCGAGTTCGTACAGGTAGTCGTTAACGGCACATTGCTGCTGGAGCAGCCTATCTGGCATATACAAGGTGGAGTTCAAGAGCATTGTCATTTTCAAAATGACCCTCTGCAAAAGTCCATAGAGAAGAACAGCATTTGTGGAAGCGGTTATATCGCAGGCCTCAATCACTATTTTGTGGAAGCAGGTATATAGAACCCCTGAATCAATATTTGGTGGAAGCAGGTATGTCGCACCCCTCAATGAGTATTTTGTGGAAGCAGGTATATAGAACCCATTAATCAGTATTTTGTTGAAGCAGGTATATCGCAGACCTCAATCAATATTTGGTTGAAGAAGGTATTTGGCACCAGTCAATCAGAATTTTGTTGAAGCAGGCATATCAAACCCCTTAATCAGTATTTGGTGAAAGCATGTATATCGCACCCCTCAATAAGTTTTTTGTTGAAACAGGTATATCGCAGGCCTCAATCAATATTTGGTGGAATCAGGTATATTAAATCCCTTAATCTGTATTTTGTGGAAGCAGGTTTATCGCATGCCTTAATCAGTATTTTGTTGAAGTAGGTATATTGAACCCCTTAATAGGTATTTGGTGGAAGCAGGTATATCGCAGGCCTCAATCAGTATTTGGTGGAAGCAGGTACATCAATCCCCTTAATCAGTATTTTGTGGAAGCAGGTATATCAAACTCCTTTATCGGTACTTGGTGGAAGCAAGGTTATAGCAGGCCTCAATCAGTATTTGGTGAAAGCAAGTATATCAATCCCCTTAATAAGTATTTTGTGGAAGCATGTATATCGCAGGCCTCAATCAATATTTGGTGGAAATAGCTATATCAAACCCCTAAATCAGTATTTTTTGGAAGCAGATATATCATAGGCCTCAATCAATATTTGGTAGAAACAACTATATCAAACCCCTTAATCACTAGTTTGCAGAAGCATGTATCTCGCATGCCTCAATCAAAATTTGGTGGACACAGGCATATCGCACCCCTCTATCAATATTTGGTGGAAGCAGGTATATTGCAGGACTCAATCAGCATTTTGTGGAAGCAGGTATATCGAACCCCTTAATTGGTATTTGGTGGAAGCAGGTATATCTCAGGACTCAAACAGTATTTGGTGGAAGCAGGTATATCATACCCCTTAAACAGTATTTTGTGGAAGCAGGTAAATCGCAGGCCTCAATCAATATTTGGTAGAAACAGCTATATCAAACCCCTTAATCAGTATTTTGTGGAAGCAGGTATATCACAGGCGTCAATCAGTTTTTGGCGGAAACAGCTATATCACACCCCTCAATCAATATTTGGTGGAAGCAGGTATATCAAACCCCTTAATCACTATTTTGTGGAAGCAGAAATCTAGGAGTCCTCAATCAATATTTGGTGGAAGCAAGTATAACGCAGCCCTCAATCAATATTTGGTGAAGGCAGGTATATCGAACCCCTCAATCAGTATTTTGTTGAAGCAGGAGTATTTCAGGCCTCAATCAATATTTGCTTCAAGCAGGTAAATCGCACCACTCAATGAAATTTTTTTGGAAGCAGGTATATCGTAGGCCTCAATCAATATTTTGTGGAAGCAGATATATCAAACTCCTTAACCAGTATTTTGTCGAAGCAGGTATGTCGCGGGCCTCAATCAATATTTGGTGGAAGCAGGTATAGCTATCTCTTTAATCAGCATTTTGTGGAAGCAGGTATATCGCACCCCTCAATCAATATTTTGTGGAAACAGATATATCAAACCCCTTAATCAGTATTTTGTTGAAGCAGGCATATCGCACCCCTTAATCAGTATTTTGTGGAGGCAGGTATATAGAATTATTTAATCAATATTTGGTGGAAGCAGGTATATTGCACGCATCAATCAATATTTTGTGGAAGCAGGTATATCGCAGCCCTCTATCAGTATATTGTGGAAGCAGGCATATTAAACCCCTTAATCAGTATTTTGTGAAAGCAGGTTTATCGCACGCCTTAATCAGTATTTTGTTGAAGTAGGTATATTGAACCCCTTAATCGGTATTTGGCAGAAGCAGGTATATCGCAGGCCTCAATCAGTATTTGGTGGAAGCAGGTACATGGCAGGGCTCAATCAATATTTGGTAGAAGCAGGAATATCAAACCATTCAATCAGTATTTTGTTGAAGCAGGTATATCGTAGCCCTCAATCATTATTTGGTGGAAGCAGGTATATCAATCCCCTTAATTAGTATTTTATGGAAGCAGGTATATCGCAGGCCTCAATCAATATTTAGTGGAAACTACTATATCAAACCTCTTAATCAGTATTTTGTGGAAACAGTTATCTCGCAGACCTCAATCAATATTTGGTGGAAGCAATCATATCGCAGGCCTCAATCAATATTTGGTGGAAGCAGGTGTATCCCACCCCTCAATCAGTATTTTGTGGAAGCAGTTATATAGAACCCCTTAATCAATATTTGGTTCAAGCAGGTATATCGCACCCCTCTATCAATATATTTTGGAAGCAGGTATATCGTAGCCCTCAATTAATATTTGGTGGAAGCAGGTATGTCTAATTCCTTAATCAGTATATTGGGGAAGCAGATATATTGCGTGCCTCAATCAATATTTCGTGGAAGCAGGTATATCGCAGGCCTAAATCAATATCTGGTGGAAACAGATATATCGCACCCCTCAATCAGTATTTTGTAGAAGCAGGTATATCAAAACCCTTAATCGGTAGTTTGAGAAAGCAGGTATATCACACCGCTCAATCAGTATTTTGTGAAAGCAGATATAGAGAACTCATTAATCAATATTTGGTGGAAGCAGGTATATCACAGACCACAATCAATATTTGGTGGAAACAGCTATATCAAACCCCTTAATTAGCATTTTGTGGAAGCAGGCATATCGCAGGCCTCAATTTATAATTTGTTGAACCAAGTATAGAGAACTCCTTAGACAATATTTGGTGGAAGCAGGTATATCGCACCCCTCAATCAATATTTTGTTGAAGCAGGTATATCACAGGCCTCAATCAGTATTTTGTGGAAACAGGTATATAGACCCTTAATCAATATTTGGTGGAAGCAGGTATATCGAACCCCTCAGTCAGTTTTCTTGTGGAAGCAGTTATATCGTAGGCCTCAATCAATATTTGGTGGAAGAAGGCATATCACACCCTTCAATCAATATTTTGTGAAAGCAGGTATATCGCACCCCTCAATCAGTATTTTGTGGAAGCAGGTATATCAAAACCCTCAATCAGTATTTTGTGGAAGCAGATATAGAGAACTCCTTAATCAATATTTGGTGGAAGCAGGTATATCAAAGGCCTCAATCAATATTTGGTGGAAACAGCTTTATCAAACCACTTAATTAGTATTTTGTGGAAGCAGGTATATCTCACACCTCAATCAGTATTTTGTGGAAGCAGGTATATAGAACCCCTTAATCAATATTTGGTAGAAGCTGGTATATCGCACCCCTCAATCAGTATTTTGTGAAAGCAGGTATATTGCAGACCTCGCTCAATATTTTGTGAAATCAGGTATATCACAGGCCTTAATCAATATTGTGCACTTTGGATTGCTGTGTTGAGACTCTTAAATGAGGCTCCACGGTGTTTTCTGTAGCTGGTCTCCTTGAGATAAGCCCAATTATTTTGAGTAGTCTCCAAGGCTTCGCTCCCGGTTAGCCAGATTACTACTCCACACTGATGAGGAGCAACACCCCGAAACAGCTGTCTGTGGATGGATAACTGGCTTAGGTTTTCCCTGTCACATCCTTAAAGCTTGTAAAAAAAAGCGGGATCTTGACATAGGGGCCACTTAATATGGTGGATTGGTGATCTCTGTAATGGAGATATTCCTTTGCTCGGTTTTCTTTCCTTTGAGGGATATCTGGCTTTCATTGTGTTGTAGACCCAATACTGGGGCTCCACATTTATTTTGCATATTACTGTTTCCCAGGGAGCTTTGCACTTTGGATTGCTGTGTTGAGACTCTTAAATGCGGCTCCGCGGTGTTTTCTGTAGCTGGTCTTCTTGAGATAAGCTTTTATTTTGTTTGAGTAGTCTCCAAGGCATTGCTCCCGGTTAGCCAGAATCCTACTCCACACTAATGAGGAGCAACACCCCGAAACAGCTGTCTGTGGATGGATAACTGCTTTAGGTTTTCCCCGTCACATCCTTAAAGCTTGTAAAAAAGCAGGATCTTTACATAGGGGCCACTTAATATGGTGGATTTGGTGATCTCTGTAATGGAGACACTCCTTTGCTCGGTTTTCATTCCTTTGAGGGATATCTGGCTTTCGTTGTGTTGTAGACCCTATACTGGGGCTCCACATTTATTTTACATATTACTTAATCAATATTTGGTGGAAGAAGGTATATCGCACCCCTCAATCAGTATTTTGTGGAAGCAGGGATATCGCAGGCTTCAATCAATATTTGGTGGAAGCAGGTATATCGCACCCCTCACTCAATATTTTGTGAAATCAGGTATATCACAGGCCTTAATCAATATTTGGTGGAAAAGGTATATTGCACCCCTCAATCAGTATTTTGTGGAAGCAGGGATATCGCAGGCCTCAATAAATATTTGGTGCAAGCAGGTAAATCGCACCGCTCACTCAATATTTTGTGGAAGCAGGTATAACACAGGCCTTAATCAATAATTGGTGGAAGAAGGTACATCGCACCCCTCTATCAGTATTTTGTGGAAGCAGGTATATCGCAGTCCTCAATCAATATTTGGTTGAAGCAGGTATATCTAACCCTTTAATCAGTATTTTGTGGAACCAGTTATATCGCACCCCTCAATCAATATTGGGTGCATAGAATTGAGCGAACCCGAACTGTAGAGTTCAGGTAAGTACCGAACTATAGGTTTTTCGGCATCCGGACCCGAACATTTTCATAAAAATGTGGGTTCGGTTTCGGTGTTCGGCGATCGCTTGGTGCTTTTTGAAAGGTTGCAAAGCAGCCAATCAACAAGCGTCATACTACTTGCCCCAAGAGGCCATCACAGCCATGCCTACTATTGGCACAGCTGTGATTGTCCAACTGCAGCATGTGACCCAGTCTCTATTTAGGCCGGAGTCACGTAGCGCTGCCCATCACTCTGTTTGGATTAGTGTAGAGATAGTCTGCAGCTGCTGTGAGGGAGAGATCAGGGAGGAATCTTATGAAGAACTGCTTCTTTACTCAGCGATCTACAGAAAATGTGTTTTGTGGGTGCAGTGCACAATTATTTTAAGCCTGTCCTGAGCCAACTACTACTGAAAACAAACTTTTTTTCCTACAGTTAGTCAAAACATTATCGGCAGCCATTTTATGCCACGATAGTGCACCAGCACAGGATATCAGCATGTCTGCAAGTCCAGAAATACTGCTTTGAGACACTGGGGTTTCAAAAACCCTCTGTTTCATATTGTGCACCTCTAGGATTATTGCTGCATAAGTGACTGTTCAAGTTAGGCCAGAAATACGGCTTTCTCATACTGGGCCATACTGGGGTGATAAAAAAAGAAAACCTCTGTTTCATATAGTGCACATCTGTGATTATAGGTGCATAAGTGAGTGTTCATTTTATGGCTTTTATTTACTGGGGTTAAAAAAAAACTCTGATAGACTGCATATCTATGATTATAGGTGCATAAGTTACTCTGAAATTTAGGCCACAAATACGGCTTTTGATTTCTGGAGTTAAAAAAAACCTCTGATATACTGCACATCTGTGATTATAGGTGCATATGTTACTGTGAAATTTAGGCCACAAATTCTGCTCTTGTTTACTGTGGTTAAAAAAAAAACTCATATATAATGCACATCTGGGATTTTAGGTGCATTGTCAAATTTAGGCCACAAATATGGCTTTTGTTTACTGGTGTTAAAAAAAAACCTCTGATATACTGCAAATCTGGGATTATAGGTGTATAATTGAGTGTTACATTCAGGCCAGAAATACGGCTTTCTCTTACTGGGCCATACTGGGGTGAAAAAAAAACATCTGTTTCATATAGTGCACATCTGTGATTATAGGTGCATAAGTGAGTGTTACATTCAGGCCAGAAATACGGCTTTCTCATAATGGGCCATAAAGGGGTGAAAATGAACCCTCTGTTTCATTTTAGGCCACAAATACCACTTTTGCTTACTGGGGTTAAAAAAAAAACTCTGATATACTGCACATCTGGGATTATAGGCGCATAAATTACTTTGAAATTTAGGCCACAAATACAGCTTTTATTTACTGGGGTTAAAAAAAAACCTCTGAAGCGAGGCATTAACGTTCTGAACTTTAGCACAACCTGCATGACCAGGCATCTACATGCGAGACATGGGCTTCAGTGGAGTAAGCACCTTCAAAAGCAAGAAAGGGCTCAGGCCCCTCCTACTCCCTCTTCTGTTGCTCCCTCGGCCTCTTCCTCCGCCTCTGGAGAAACGTTGGCACTTGGTGCCCATCAAACAGAGGATGTGCCACCAACACCACCACCTCCGTCACCAAGCATCTCCATCATGTTACACGCAAGCGTTAAGCTCTCCATCTCACAAAACTTGGAGAGAAAGAGTAAATTCCCACCTAGCCACCCTCGATCCCTGGCCCTGATTGCCAGCTTTTCTAAACTACTGGTCTTTGAAATGCTGTCATTCAGGCTGGTGGAGACGGACAGCTTCAAACAGCTTATGTCGCTTGCTGTCCCACAGTACGTCGTTCCCAGCCGCCACTACTTCTCCAGGAGAGCCGTGCCCTCCCTGCACAACCAAGTATCAGATAAGTGTGCCCTGCGCAACGCCATCTGTGGCAAAGTCCACCTAACCACAGATACGTGGACCAGTAAGCACGGCCAGGGATGCTATATCTCCCTTACTGCACACTGGGTAAATGTAGTGGCGGCTGGGCCCCAGGCGGAGAGCTGTTTGGCGCACATCCTTCCACCACCAAGGATCGAAGGACATCATTCTTTGCCTCCTGTTGCCTCCTCTTCCTACTCGGCTTCCTCCTCCTCTTCTACCACCTCCTCATCCAGTCAGCGACAGACCTTCACCACCAACTTCAGCACAGCCAGGGGTAAACGACAGCAGGCCGTTCTGAAAATGATGTGTTTGGGGGACAGGCCCCTACACCGCGCAGGAGTTGTGGCGGGGTATAGAACAACAGACTGAGGAGTGTTTGCTGCCAGTGAGCCTCAAGCCCGGCCTGGTGGTGTGCGATAATTGACGAAATCTCGTTGCAGCTCTGGAACTAGCCGGTTTGATGCACATCCCTTTCCTGGTGCATGTGCTGAATTTGGTGGTGCACAAATTTATTCACAACTACCCCGACAAGTCAGAGCTGCTGCATAATGTGCGGGTTGTCTTTGGGCGCTTCCGGCGTTCTCATCCTGCCACCGCTCGGCTGTCTGCCCTACAGCGTAACTTCGGCCTTCCCGCTCACGGCCTCATATGCGAAGTTCCCACCAGGTGGAACTCCACCTTGCACATGCTGGGGAGACTGTGCAAGCAGCAGCAGGCCATAGTGGAGTTTCAGCTGCAGCATGCACGGGTGAGTCGCACTGCGGAACAGGACCACTTGACCACCAATGATTGGGCCTCCATGCGAGACTTGTGTGCCCTGTTGCGCTGTTTCGAGTACTCCACCAACATGGCCAGTGGCGATGATGCCGTTATTAGCATTACAATACCACTTCTATGTCTCCTTAAGAAAACACTTAGGGCGATGATGGAAGAGGATGTGGCCCAGGAGGAGGAGGAAGAGGTGTCTTTTCTAAAACTTTCAGGCCAGTCTTTTAGACTGAGGGAGGTTTTTTGCAACAGCAGAGGCCAGGTACAAATTTGGCCAGCCAGGGCCCACTACTGGAGGACGAGGAGGATGAGGATGAGGATGAAACATGTTCACAGCGGGGTGGCACCCAACGCAGCTCGGGCCCATCACTGGTGCATGGCTGGAGGGATACGGAGGACGCAGACCATACACCTCCCACAGAGTACAGCTTGTCCTTACCTCTGGGCAGCCTGGCACACATAAGCGACTACATGCTGCAGTGCCTGCGCAACGACAGCAAAGTTGCCCATATTTGAACGTGTGCTGATTACTGGGTGGCCACCCTGCTGGATCTCCGTTACAAAGACAATGTGCCATCCTTAATTCCCTCACTGGAGCGTGATGGGAAGATGCGCGACTACAGGTGCACTCTAGTAGACGCGATCCTGAGAGCATTCCCGGCTGACGCTACGGGACAAGTGGAAGCACATGGCGATGGCAGGGGAGGAGGAAGAGGTCACCATGCAGCTGTGTCATCGCCAGCACCTCACAAGGCAGGGTAATCATGGCCGACATGTGGAAAAGCTTTGTCAGCTCGCCGCAAGAACCAGCCCAAACTGCTGATATGCAGAAGGCAGCATTTGAACAATATGGTGGAACAGTACGTGTGCACACGCCTAAACGTACTGACTGATGGTTCTGCCCCATTCAACTTCTGGGTCTCCAAATTGTCCACATGGCCTGAGCTTGCAGCCCTGCAGCCATTTTACTCTCTGAACGTGTAATTAGCACGGCAGGAGGCGTCATTACAGACAGACGCAGCCGCCTGTCCACAGCCAATGTGGACAAGCTCACGTTCCTTAATATGAACCAGGGCTGGATCCCACAAGACTTGTCTGTACCTTGTGCAGAATAGACAGTTCTAACAGCCTCAACAATCCATCCTTGTACTCAAGTGCACTTATTCCTTTTTTTTTATATGTCCCAATATTTTGGGTGATACCCCTATGTAAAAATGCAAACTAACACACATCTGTGTTGGCTACCTACTCCCTCTTCGCCACGGCTTCCACCTAGGCCACCACGTGAGCCTACACCGCCACATACACCCATTCACCGCCTTCTCAACCTCTTCCTCCTACATCATTCCTAATTTTTATTTTTTTAAGGTCTTTTAGTGTTTTTTTAATTCATTTCCCTATCCACATTTCTTTACAGAGCATTTGCCATGCTCTTAAGTACATTTTGCTGCCTTTTGCAGCCCTATAGCTCTTTCCAGGGCTATTTTAGAGCCATTTTAGTGGCCAAAAGTTCGGGTCCCCATTGTCTTCAACCTGCCGAACCCGAACATCCAGGTGTCTGCTCAACTCTATTGGTGGATGCAAGTATATCACATTTCTGAATCAGTTTTTCATGGAAGCAGGAATATCACACCCCTTAATCAGTATTTGGAGGAAGCAGGTATATCAATCCCCTTAATCAGTATTTTGTGGAAGCAGGTATATGGCAGGCCTCAATCAATATTTGGAGGAAGTAGGTATATAGAACCCCTTAATCAATTTTTGATGGAAGCTGGTATATCGCACCACTCAATCAGTATTTTGTGGAAGCAGGTATATAGAACTCCTTATTCAATATTTGATGGGAGCAGGTATATCGCACCCCTCAATCAATATTCTGCGTAAGCAGGTATATCGTACCCCTTAATCAGTATTTGTTGGAAGCCGGTATATCAATCCCCTTAATCAGTCTTTTGTGTAAGCACCTATATTGCAGGCCTCAATCAATATTTGGTGGAAACAGCTATATCAAATCCCTTTATTAGTATTTTGTGGAAGCAGGTATATCGCAGGCCTCAATTAACCACCTCCCGACCGCCTAACGCAGGGATGCGTCCTGCGGGCGGCCGGGATGTTCCTCCGAAAATGAATTTTTTTGAAAAAAAAAATAATAATAATTCCATTTCCGCTAACTTGTGACAAAAAATAAAAACTTCCATGAACTCACTATGCCCATCAGAGAATACCTTAGGGTGTCTACTTTCTGAAATGGGGTCATTTGTGGGGTGTTTCTACTGTCTGGGCATTGTAGTACCTCAGGAAACATGACAGGTGCTCAGAAAGTCAAAGGGCGGAAATTCACTTTTTTGCACCATAGTTTGTAAACTTTTACCCAAACCAATAAATATACACCTATTGCATTTTTTTTTATCAAAGACATGTAGAACAATAAATTTAGAGAAAAATTAATATAGAAATGTAGTGTTATTTGAAAAAGTTTACAACAGAAAGCAAAAAATGTTGTTTTTTGCAAAAACTTTGTTAAATTTTTATTAATATCAAAAATAATACCACTAAATGAAAGCTCTATTAGTGAGAAGAAAATGAGGTAAAATTCATTTAAGTGGTAAGTTGTATGACCGAGCAATAAACCGTGAAAGTAGTGTAGTGCAGATTTGTAAAAAGTGGTCTGGTCATTAAGGGGGTTTAAGCTAGGAGGGCTGAAGTGGTTAATATGTGGTGGAAACAGGTATATCGCACCCCTCAATCAATATTTTGTGGAAGCAGGAATATTGCATGCCTCAATCAAATTTTGGTGGAAGCAGCTATATCAAACCCCTTAATCAGTATTTTGTAGAAGCAGGTATATCGCAGGCCTCAATCATTATTTGGTGGAAGCAGGTGTATCATACTCCTCAATCAGTATTTTATGGAAGCAGGTATATCAAACCCCTTAATCAGTATTTTGTGGAAGCAGGTATATCGCACCACTCAATCAATATTTTGTGGAAGCAGGTATATTGCAGGCCTCATTCAAGTTTTGGTGGAAGCAGGTATATCAAACCCCATAATCAGTATTTTGTGGAAGCAGGTATATCATAGTCCTTAATCAGTATTTTGTGGAAGCAGGTATATCGCAGGCCTTAATCAATATTTGGATGGAGCAGGTATATCGCACCCCTCAATCAATAATTTTTGGAAGCAGGTATACTTCAGGCCTCAATCAATATTTGTTGGAAGCAAGTATATTGCACCCCTCAATCAGTATCTTATGGAAGCAGGTATATAAAACCCCTTAATCAGTATTTTGTGGAAGCAAGTATATTGCACCCCTCAATCAGTATTTTGTGGATGCAGGTATATAGAACACCTTAAACAATATTTCATGGAAGCAGGTAGAGATGCCCGATTAATATTTAGTGAAAGCAGGTAGATATGGCCCGAACTATCTGCCGGCGAACAGTTCCCGGCGAACATAGCTTGTTCCGTTCGCTGCGGAGGGCGAACATATTGATGTTCGGTCCGCCCCATATACATCATCATTGAGAAAACTTTGACCCTGTACCTCACAGTCAGCAGACACATTCCAGCCAATCAGCAGCATAACCACCCTCCCAGACCCTCCCATCTCCTGAACAGCATCCATTTTAGATTCATTTAGAAGCTGCAGTCTTAGTGAGAGGAGGGAGAGTGTAGCTGCTGCTGATTTAATTGGGAAATCGAGCTAGGCTAGTGTATTCAGTGTCCACTCCAGTCTTGAAAGACTCATCTGATATCTGCTGTAAGGACAGCGTCCTGACTGCTGACAGCACCCCAAAAAGCCTTTTTTAGGGCTGCTACATTAGTCTGCTTTTTTTTTTTCTCCATATATATATATTGCAGTTGCCTGGCCTGCCCGTGTGTGAGGAGCTGCAGCCCACAGACTGTAGTGTGCCCATTGCCAGTGCCCACCACTCATCCCGTTTGGCACAGGACTTTGCATCAAAAAAAGGCATTTAATTTTTACACTTTAGTGTAATTTCAGTTGCTTGCCTGCTAGTGTGTGTAAACCTCTACTATGTTATTGAAAAGGAAGTCATGGCATCTCTGGCATACAGTGTTGGGGCAAGGGTCCATCTGACCACTGATACCTGGTCGGAAAAGTACGGTCAGGGCAGGTATATCACGTATACTGCACATTGGGTCAACCTGCTGATGGCTGACAAGCATGGAATGCGTTGCTCCGCAGCAAAGTTGGTGACACCGCCATGACTTGCAGCCAGGCCTACTGCCATCTCCTCTACTCCTACTCCATCCTCTTCGATATCCTCCTCGGCTGAGTCCTCTTCTTGCTTGCTAGTTTGTATCAGGCCGACTTCCATCTCCTCTACTCCTACTCCATCCTCTTCGATATCCTCCTCGGCTGAGTCCTCTTCTGCTGCAGCGTCTGGCTGCACATCAACTGAATCCACCCAGCTCCCCAGGGGCTATTCCACATCCCGGATACGACAGTGTCACGCTGTCTTGGGGTTCACTTGCCTGAAAGCAGAGAGCCACACAGGACCAGCACTCCTGTCTGCCCTGAACGCACAGGTGGATCAGTGGCTGACCCTGCACCAACTGGAGATTGGCAAAGTGGTGTGTGACAATGGAACAAATTTGTTGTCGGTATTGAATTTGGGCAAGTTGTCACATGTGCTGTGCATGCAACATGTGTTGAATCTCATCGTACAACGCTTTGTGTCTAAGTACCCAGGCTTACAGGACGTCCTCAAGCCGGCCGGAAAGGTGTGTGGCCATTTCAGGCGTTCCTACATGGCCATGGCGCACTTTTCCGATATTCAGCGGCGAAACAACATGCCAGTGATTTGCGACAGCCCGACACGTTGGAATTCAACACTCCTAATGTTCGACCACCTGCTCCAACAAGAAAAAGCCATCAACGCGTATTTGTATGACCGGGGTGCTAGAACAGCCTCTGCGGAGCTGGGGATTTTTTTGCCACGTTACTGGACGCTCACAATGCATGTAGGCTCATGCGTCCTTTTGAGGAGATGACAAACCTAGTCAGTCGCACCGGATGCACCATTAGCGACCTCATCCCATTTGTTTTTTTTCCTGGAGCATGCCCTGCGAAGAGTGCTGGATCAGGCTGTAGATGAGCGTGAAGAGGAAGAGGAAGAGTTGTGGTCACCATCACCACCAGAAACAGCCTTGTCATCATCGCTTGCCAGATCTGCGGCAATGCTGGAAGAGGAGTATGAGGAAGAGGAGTCAGAGGAGGAATGTGGCTTTGAGGAGGAGGAAGACCAACCACAGCAGGCACCCCAGGGTGCTCGTTGTTGTCACCTATCTGGGACCCATGGTGTTGTACGTGGCTGGGGGGAAGAACAGACCGTCAATGACATCAGTGAGGACGTGGAATAGGAAATGAGCAGCTCTGCATCCAACCTTGTGCAAATGGGGTCTTTCATGCTGTCATGTCTGTTGAGGGACCCTCGTATAAAAAGGATGAAGGAGAACGACCTGTACTGGGTGGCCACGCTACTGGACCCCCGGTATAAGCAGAAAGTGGCAGAAATGTTACCAAATTACCGAAAGTCGGAAAGGATGCAGCAGTTCAAAACCAAACTAAAAAATATGCTTTATACAGCTTATAAGGGGGATGTCACAGCACAAGGAGAATCTAACAGGGGAAGAGGTGAATGTAATACTCCTCCTACCACGGCGGCAAGGACTGGACAATTTACAGATGTGTTGTTGATGGAGGACATGCAGAGCTTTTTCAGTCCTACACATCGCCACAGCCCTTCGGGATCCAGCCTTAGAGAACGTCTCGACCGACAGGTAGCAGACTACCTCGCCTTAACAGCAGATATCGACACTCTGAGGAGCGATGAACCCCTTCACTACTGGGTGTGCAGGCTTGACCTGTGGCCTGAGCTATCCCAGTTTGCGATAGAACTTCTGGCCTGCCCTGCTATAAGTGTCCTGTCAGAAAGGACCTTCAGTGCAGCAGGAGGCATTGTCACTGACAAGAGAAGTCGCCTCGGTCAAAAAAGTGTTGATTACGGTCAGACCAAAAGCGATCGTACGGCTGTTTAATATTTCATAGAAAAAACATTAATTTACCTTTTTTTTTTTTTTTAAGTTGTATGGGTTTTTAATACATAAAAAAAAATCATAATAAAGTTAATAGTTTATTAGAAATAATGCAGACAATTAAAAAAATCCCCATCAATTCCAATACAAAGCAAGTACAGAGCTCAGAACTAAATTATTTCATGATGTCGTAATGGTTCGTTAATTCGACAATGGTTAATCAATTCGACACACGTCCCCGGATAGGGTACGTAACAGGGATTAAACTGAGAGTAATAGTACTAGTTAAGACACCACTCATATAGGGTGTCACAGCACATTGCTCTGTGCACGCGCAGTGCCCCAATTTGGGAATAAGAGGACCGACCAAGTTGCTTTTTCCATCTCTCGGTTCCTAAAATCAATTTAGTTTGGTGTATGAGAGTTTGGTCTGTCACTGTGAAGGCAGTCGAAGGTACCCGGCCTAAATTTTTTTTCCACAACAGGCAATCCCTGATATGGGACGTAACAGGGATTAAACTGATAGGAATAGTACTAGTTAATTGCACGGCGCAGACGCAGTGACCGTGGATTAAAACAAAGGGGAGGGAGCCAGCGTTTTTTTAACCATCTCCACGTTCGAAAAATCAATTCAATAAATGGACCCCAGATTGGGGACGTTAGAGGGATTAAACTGATGAGAATAGTACTACAGAAAATACCACTCATATCGGGTGTGACAGTAAATTGGACGGCACAGACGCAGTGACCGTGGATTAAAACAAAAGTGGAGGGAGCCAGCGTTTTTTTAACCATCTCCCTGTTCGAAAAATTAAATAAATGGACCCCAGATTGGGGACGTTAGAGGGATTAAACTGATGAGAATAGTACTACAGAAAATACCACTCATATCGGGTGTGGCAGTAAATTGCACGGCGCAGACGCAGTGATAGTGGATTAAAACAGAGTGGAGGGATCCAGCGTTTTTTAACCATCTCCCCAATCGAAAAATCAATTCAATAAATGGACCCCAGATTGGGGACGTTAGAGGGATTAAACTGATGAGAATAGTACTACAGAAAATACCACTCATATCGGGTGTGACAGTAAATTGCACTGCGCAGACGCAGTGACGTGGATTAAAACAAAGGGGAAGGAGCCAGCTTTTTTTTAACCATCTCCCCGTTAGAAAAATCAATTAAATTCTTTCGGGGACCCTTGGTGTTGTACCCTTGGTGTTGGTGTTGTACGTGGCTGGGTGGAGGAAGAAACCTTCGATGACATCACTGGGACATGGCTAGCTTGGTATCCAACCTTGTGCAAATGGGGAGTTTGCAGTTGTGCAAATGGACTGTTTGCGGTTGTTTGCGGTGCATTAAAAGGGGAGTTTGGTCTGTCAATGTCTGTGAAGCGGGCGTAACCCTTACACTACCTGACTGATACAACATCATACCTGATCGTATACACACACTAGATGTTTTAAAGCATGTTATTCCAAACAATTTAGGAATGTTAGTTGATTTATGCCCTTTATGGATTAAAACCCGACTCTGCGTCCACTACGTAATTTTCCATGGTAGTTTGGCCATGGATTCCCCTACGGCATGCCACAGTACAGGTGTTAGTCCCCTTGAAACAACTTTTCCATCACTATTGTGGCCAGAAAGAGTTCCTGTGGGTTTTAAAATTCGCCTGCCTATTGAAGTCTATGGCGGTTTGCCCTGTTCGCCTGTTCGTGAACATTTGCGGAAGTTTGCGTTCGCCGTTCGCGAACGGAAAATTTTATGTTCGCGACATCAGTAGAAGCAGGTATATCGCACCCCTCAATCAATATTTTGTGGAAGCAGGTATATCGCACCCCTCAATCAATATTTTGTGGAAGCAGGTATATCACACCCCTCAATTATTTTTTTGCCACAACAGTTATATCACACCACCTTGATTATTTGGGGCAACAGATATATTGCAGCCCTCAATCAGTATTTTGTAGAGGAAGGTACATCACACCCCTCAATCAGTTTTTTTTGGGTGCAACAGGTATTTGACACCCGTTGTAATTAGTTATTCCAATAGCGTTTGTCCCTCTCTATAGCTGCAGTCAGGGCCGGCGCGTCCTATAGGCGGAATAGGCCGCCGCGTAGAGCGCCCCTTGGGAAGGGGCGCTGTTAGGAGTGCCGGCCCGGTCTCATGCTGCAGTCACCGATCGCTCTGAATTGAGCCTCTGGCGCGTCCATGAGGGCGCACCGCCCGGGCGCAGCAAGAGGAGAGGAGCTGACAGGAGGGAAGTGCTCAGCGCTCCTTCCTTTCACTCCATTGTAGCGTGGCCGAGCTCTTTATGGCCGCGGGTACAGGAGCATCTGTCTCCTGTACCCGGCCGGACTGACATGAAGTGCGCACACAGTGTGCACTTCATGTCAGTCCCCTCGGGTACAGGAAACAAAAGCTCCTGTACCCGTGGAGCATACAGAGCTCGGCCACGCTAAACTAGAGGTGGTGGTGGCGGTGGGGGAGGGGCATGTGAAGAATGACAAGGGAGGGAGAGAATGACAAGAGGGGGAAAGAATGACAAGGGGGATTGTGAAGAATGACAAGGGAAGGAGAGAATGACAAGGGGCGGAGGAAGAATGACAAGGGGGATTGTGAAGAATGACAAGGGAGGGAGAGAATGACAAGGGGGGAAGAATGACAAGGGGGGATTGTGAAGAATGACAAGGGGGGGAGTGTGAAGAATGACAAGGGGGGGTGAAGAATGACAAGGGAGGGAGAGAATGACAAGGGGGGGAGGAAGAATGACAAGGGGGGGTGAAGAATGACAAGGGGGGAGTGTGAAGAATGACAAGGGGGGGTGAAGAATGACAAGGGGGGGGAGAGAGAGAACTGGCGTTAGTTAAAGGGGTTCTGAAGCCTCAGCCTTCTCGCTGTTTACCGCAGGCGCAGTGACGTCACGACTAGTATCACTGGCCTTGGCGGGGTTAAGCTCTGTTCACTTGAATGAATCTTAGCCCCACCCAGGCCAGTGATACTAATCGTGATGTCACTGCGAGAAGGCTGAGGCGCTACTGCCAGCGCCGCTGCTTCTCAAACAGCTGATTGGCGGGGGTCCCGGGTGTCGGACCCCTGCCGATCAGTTTAAATAAACTGCAGAACCCCTTTAATATGGCAGATCATATGGGTGGGGTATTGTGATGTCACATGGGGGGGGGGGGGCCCCAAACTTTTCTTTTGCCTAGGGCGGCAAAAATCCTTGCACCGGCCCTGGCTGCAGTAAAGCAGCAGAAGCGCACATACCTGCTGCACAATACAAATGCACTATAATATGCTTTCTCTGTTAGAAAGTATATTATAAGTATATCACACCCCTCAGTATATAACACATATACCAGTTCTTATGTCCCTGCTCCACAAAGCAACATCTTCCTACACTGCCAAAACACAAAATGTAAACTGGCTGCCAGATCGGGTTCTGTTATAGGGTGGGGGTGTGTCCATGTGCTGAAACTTCTCAATTGGCTGTCCTGTCCTACCTGATGGATGTGTCATGGATCAAAGTTCGGCACAATGCAAAAGAGTCTGGCGCCGACGGACATCACCATATGTTTGCATGTTCGGCTAATCACGGACGCGCAAAGTTTGCCTCGAAGCGACCCCAGGGTGAACCACAAGGCCATCACTACATATGGGGGTGAGCATTTCCTGCTTTTTGAGACCACGTTATATTGTTTTGCAATTTGTATATGTATGTCTGGAGGTGTATAAACTCCAAATTTGAATGTGCCTGATTTTCATCTATAGGCAGCATTCGGTGAACCTGTGAGGCCTGCATCAAATTAGTCAGCTCTGGTTGGGACTCACAGCCTCCTCCCTCCTCCCATTGCATGTATGGTTTCACACTGGACGCAACTGGGAGCTGTTTGCTGTGAGTTGGACCTTAGGCCCCTTTCACACGAGCGAGTTTTCCGCGCGGGTGCAATGCGTGACGTGAACGCATAGCATCCGCACTGAATCCTGACCCATTCATTTCAATAGGTCTGTGTACATGAGCGTTTTTTTTCACGCATCTCTTGTGCGTTGCGTGAAAATCGCAGCATGTTCTATATTCTGCGTTTTTTACGCATCCCTAGCCCCATAGAAATGAATGAGGCTGCGTGTAAAACACATTCATCCGCAAGCAAGTGCGGGTGCGTTGCGTTTTTCACTGATGGTTGCTAGGAGATGTTGTTTGTAAACCTTCAGTTTTTTATCACGCGCGTGAAAAACGCGTCAAAACGCATTGCACCCACGCGGAAAAAACACAGTTTTCACTGAACGCATCCGCAACGCATCCGGACCTAATCTGGACTTGCTCGTGTGAAAGAGGCCTTACGCTTCGGTAATCCGCCCACTGAAACCTGGTACTGCCCATATGGCACAGGTAGTTTAGCGTTTGGTCCCGTGCCTCCTGAGATACCTTGACATGGTGCTCGTGCTCCAGTATGTCTTTCATATAAGGATATATTGGCTAAAGTCTTATTTTAACATCAGTGTGAGGGTTTAGTCAGATTTTGTTGATTGCATCCACCACAGTAGTGCACCTATTGCTCTAAATATTTATTTAATATAGTGTCTATGTGGCACTTGTGGTCCGCTACGGGCATCCTCCATTGTACGTATTTTGTGCTGAGGATCACCATTAGCAATTGAACACATATGCAGGATTTACTCCCCCGGATATAAATACACAACTGCATATGGGGTTGAGCATTTCCTCCTTTGAGACCACGTTATATTGTTATGGAATTTGTACAATTTGTGTTATGCCCTAAACCCTTGGTTACCCTCTTCTCAAATGCAGCCGTACATGTACAGCAGAAGTTGGGTCTTTAACGATAGTGCCTGCTTGAGCCACCAGGTTTCATCTGTTTTAAACAGCAGATACCGGGGGCTAATGTCTTGAGTTGGGAATAATTTAGTAGATTCCACTGTCTTTAGCCAACTGATGGCATGCACTCAGCCTTAATAGAGGATACCTAGGCACTCCTATTTCTCAAGAAAAAAAAAATAAAATATATATATATATATATATATATATATGATCCTGCCTTGGGCAACTCTTTGGAATTGTTGTTGTGTTACAAGGTACATGCTAAGATCATTACATGGAGCAAAAATTATGGCCTGGGATAGCAGTACATGTCTCACATGGCTCACTTGATCATTGTTTTGTCTTGAAGAGAGGAAAATGCATCACTGCAACTAGGCCAGGTGCTCCTGACACCTCCATGGTTATGCACATCTGTTTCCCTCACCAGGTGGTTATGCACATTCTCCATGTTCTCTAATTGGACATCTTTCTATCCTGAACAGAAATAGTGCAGAGCATTGTTTCCACTCCTTTCAAATATGTAAGCTGAAGCACTGCCGTGCTGTCTTTCAACTGATGCACTGTCGTGCATGGCCTAATAGTCTGACACCTTCTCTGTTGTGCAGATCTGGTTTCAACAACAAGTACTTATCCACCTCCTCCTTAATAGACATCTTTCTGTCTCAAACAGAAACAGAGCAGAGCTCAAGTTCTGCAATGCTGTCTTTAAACAGATGAGCCTGGCCTAGAGAAGTCACAAAGCTATTGTGAATGAAACAATCAAACAGTAAACTGCCAAATGAATATTGCCACATAACTACAACTGTTCAACAAAGTCACCGGCAATGGAAGGGACACTGTGGCTCCTCTGCTATTGGGGAATATAACAAATGCTCTCTGTATGGTTCATATATATATATATATATATATATATATATATATATCATTTTTTTTTTTTTTTATGTGGTTTGCTGAAGAATGTGTGCATCTCAGCAGTTCTTATGTGGCTAAGAATGCCATCCTCAACCTGCAACAGAATAGTCTGCCTTTGCATTGCCAGATCTGCCACTTTTTTACTCACTGGAATTCCACCTTTCATGTAGTGTTGCTTTAATGTTTTCAATAGATCTGCATGAATTTGACCTAAAAGATTTTTACCAAAAACCTAAAAATAGACAACCAAATCAAACAATGAGTAAAAGATATTAGACGTGGTTATTTATTTATTTATTTATTGAGGAAAATGTTCCAATATTACATCTGTGACTGCACAAGTATTGAACCTTTGCCTTCAGTATCTGTTATAACCCTCTTGTGCAGAAATAATTGCAATAGAGAAGAGTGAATCGATTCAAAACAGATCAAAATTGTTATGAGTTTGACAAAAATTCCTCCACCAAATTAAATCGAAGCTTTTATTATTCTTTTCAGATGAATCTTGCAAAAATAGCACTCAGTACAATTTTACTATGAATATTGGCAGGCAAAACCAAGAGAGAGGAAGAAGATGGATGATCACATGACACTGGAAGGAAGTAGTGGGGAGGACTTTACCTGATTGGCTAAGAGGGTGAAAGAAAGCCTGATCAGCCAACCAGGGGCAGTAGGCAGGTAGATCCTTATAAAGAAAATAAAGGAAAGAATCACAATCTTGTCTTCAGCTTGTGACCTGGAAAGATGTGTTTTGGCTGTGTCTGACAAAAAGCAATCACAGATACAAGCCACTAAGGGAAAGCTTTAGAGAATGAGGGAGTGAAGGACTGTTCACCCATATTCTGACAGCTAGTTCTGCATTACAAAGCCCCCCTGCAAGAAAATGGAAGAGGCCTCCCTCTGCCTTCCGATTGGAGCCCTGGCAATGAAATTGCAGGGCTCTGATTGGTTACCTTAACAGTCTGGGGCCTGCTGAAGATTCCTGAACCTGTCATGGCAAGCTGCCTGTAAAGCTATGCATGAGGCATGGCTTCACAGGCAGGCAATGAAACTCATATAGAACAGAAAAATTCTCTATTATCTATTTTGTAAGTACCGCTAACATGGTAAAATGGTAACAGCTTTTTAGTCGGAAATATAAAAAAAGTTATGGCAGTCAGCAAAAGGTGAGGCAATGAAAATAAAATTAAATTAAAAATACACAAATTTGGTATCACTATTATCGTATTCAACAGCAGAATATGGGCATCGTGTCATTTTTAGTGCACAGTGAATGTCATAATATAAAAACCCAAACAACTTTGACAGAATTGTGGGTTTTTTCCAATTTTGCCACACAAATTTTTTATTTCGCGTTTTCTAATACAAAACATTGTAAATTAAATGGTGCCATTCAAAATGGCTCTTTTAATGCAAAAAAACAAAAACACTAATATGATTATGTGAACGGAAAATTAAAAGGTTATGGCTATTGGAATTTGGAGAGCAGAAATCAAAAATACAAAAACTAAAATAGGCCTGGTCTTTAAGGGGTAAAACACATTGCATATTACTGCAAGATAACAGATAGTTAAAGCATAAGTATTTTATGGCAATACCACCATTATTATGCCTGTGTTATTAACATGTTGCATATTGCTGCAAGATAGCAGGTAGTTACAGCAAAAGCAATAGAGCAGGAATTCCACTTCTATATCTGTATTATTGAAAGTATAGCTGAAAGACATTTTACCCCAAACTTTCCATTGTTAGGGCTCATACACCTATACTCACTACTGTAGCCAGTTTTGAGGTCTGCAAATAGTGATCTACAAAACTCGGTTACTTGGTCTGTGCTTTCCTCATTTTGTGTGCTTTCCCTCTATAGAGCAGTCCTATCCTTGTCTGTAAAATGGACAAAAATAGGATATGTCCTATTTTTTTGTGGATGGCATGGAACAGACATACGAATGCGGAAAGCACACAGTGTTCTGTCCAAATCTTTTGCGGCCCCATTGATGTTCATGTTAGTAAACATATGTAGTTGAAAAACATTTTGCCACAAACATTGTATTGTTATACCCGTGTTAGTGAATGCATTACTTCAAGAGACAATGTAGTTCAAACACATTTAATGCAAAACATGCATTTTTACTAAAGATAATTGTGAATAATAGTGTGCAGTGTGTTTGCAGAAAAGGAGGCACATTTAATTGCACCTTTGTCTTTAAATTACAGAAAAAAACTATTGCATTTTTGCTAGTACCATTTAATGATCTGCGTATCAAACCTGTGTCCTTTCATTTATAGGCCTCATAATAAAATGTCTGAACAATGGAAGAGTGAAAAACAAAAGACCTAAGCCTTGTCATTAGAGAGTTACAATGTGGGTAGTAGCAACAGTAGCAGCACCAGCCATCTGACTAGTAATAGTAGTGATAGTAGGCCTCAATTCTCTGGCTTCTGATAGGCGCCACATTATTAAAGAGGACAAAGAGGATGAGGTGACTTTAGACTGGATGGTTCACTTCTCTCTCAGTCACAGCAGGATGTTGTGAAGGTCATTTTTGAGTCTGAAACTGTGCCTTGGAGCCATGGCTCACAGAGTACTCCTGCTCCTCCTCGTTGCAACCTCAGAAAAGCCATTCAGTTGCATCCTCTCTGCCTTCACTGCCCGCTACTAGGCAAGAAAACACACCATGCACACATTTTCATTAAAGTTCAGGTTCAGGTCCGTTGTTCGGCGATTCTTCCTGCTTTCTGAAGGGCTGCACAACAGCCAATCAGCAAGCGATTTACTTCTTTGTCCCAAGAAGCCATCACAGCCATGCCTACTAAAGGCATGGCTGTGATTGACTGAGTGCAGCATGTGACCCAGCCTCTTTATAAGCTGGAGTCATGTAGTGCCGCATGTCAGTTTGCTGATGTTAGCCTAGTGAAAGGTTGCTGCCAATGCTATTAGGGACAGGATAGGCAAGAAATCTGTAGAACCTGTTGTACTTTAATCCACAAGATACAGGGATGAGGGAGCTTCAGTAAGCCTACATTTATGTACCCAGCCACTGCTAAGGAATTTTTTTTTTCAATCCATCTGTTACTGAGGTGGGGGTCCGCGGCCATTTTAGCAACTGCAATGTACTGCATATGTGCCAGCCTGCCAGGGACATCAGCCTAATCCTGTTTGGTAGCTTAGTGAAGGAAAAAATGCTTTTTTTCTGGCTGCTCAAGTCCCCTACATTGCCTTTTATATAACTAAGGGGTGACATAGTCCATTTGTCTAGTCTGGGACCTGTGGTGCCACAGAGCACTTGTGTATACAATGCACTAAACCGTATATTCAATTTCAGCAGTTAAATAGTGCATCAGTGTATTTTTGTGAGAAAAAGCAGTAATCCTGGTCCCCAAAGCATTTTTTAGTACACTGCTCAAATACACATTTGACATTTCTGCACTGAAATAGTGAATTAGTCTTTTTTTTGTGGAAAAAAATCAATATTCTTGCTTCACAAAGCAGTTGTGCATACAGCATACAAATACATATTTAATATTTATGCAGGGAAATAGTGCATCAGTGTGTTTCCGGGAAAAAAAAAAACGTATTTCTGGTCCACAAAACAGTTTGAAATACACCGCCCAAATACATATTTGACATTTCTGCAGTGAAATACTGAATTAGTCTTTTTTTGTTGGAAAAACAGCAATATTCTTGCTTCACAAAGCAGTTGTGCATACAGCGTTGAAATACCTACGTTTTATTTATAGCAGTGAAATACTGTATTAGTGTTTTTTTTTTAAAAAGCTGTGTTCTGGGTCCACAAACCACTTTTGCATACAGCGTAGAAATACCTATATTAAATTTACAGCAGTAAAATACTGCATTTCTGTGTTTTATTAAAAAAATCTGTGTTTTGGGTCCACAAACCACTTTTGTATACAGTGTAGAAATTCCTATGTTTTATTTATAGCAGTAAAATACTGCATTTGTGTTTTTTTTTAAAAAAAAGCTGTGTTCTGGGTCCACAAACCACTTTTGCATACAGCGTAGAAATACCTGTGTTAAATTTACAGCAGTAAAATACTGCATTTCTGTGTTTTATTAAAAAAATCCTTGTTCTGGTTCCATAAACCACTTGTGCATACAGCGTATAAATACCTAAATTAGATTTACAGCAGTAAAATACTGCATTTCTGTGTTTTATTAAAAAAATCTGTGTTCTGGTTCCACAAACCACTTTTGTATACAGTGTAGAAATACCTACGTTTTATTTCCGGCAGTTAAATACCGCATATCTGTGTTTTATTGAAAAAAGCCGTGTTCTGGGTCCACAAACCACTTGTGCATACAGCGTACTGTGAGACGGGACCACTCAGACAGTCTCTTTTCAGGGTTTATTAGGCACACAGTACAGTACAGGCTTGCTTTCCCCAAATAACAGAACAGTCCAAATGAAATAACAAAACACGGTGATACAGGCTTCCCCCTCCAGCTGCAGTTTTTCTCCCAGCAATTCCCTCACTGCCAAGAGGTTTGGTTTAGTAGTCTTCCTCCCAGACCACCACACACACACACACTGCTCTCTGTCAGAGTGTCTTTTAAAATCACCCTCCCATCTGTGTGTGTGGCGGTAACACCCGAGATGGAGTATGGGAGTGACCTTCTCACCCAAGCTCTTCAGTCACTCCTAAATCCCGGACCCAAATCACAGCTACCACCAACTCAGTGACCTACTACCACTGGTCGCTACTTACCTCCGGGATTTACATCAATGAGCGTAGCAGCCTCAGTGACACATTACTACCATCTATGATGTCACCCACTGTATGCTTACAGTACAAATACCAATTTTAAATTGCAGCACAAAAATAGTGCTTTACTATGTTTTACAGCGTCTGATATGTAAAAAAAAATGTTCTGGGTTCACCAAACAGTTTTGCATACAGCGTACAAATACATGTTTTACATTTCTGCAGTGAAATTGAGAATCAGTGTGTGTTAGGCCCAAAAAACTTTATTCTTGGTCCACAGAGCATTTTTATGACACAGCACTGCCTTAGCAAACTTAATTGTTGACAATTGGCAGTTAAATTGACACCGAAGAGAAAATATCTTTCAGCTTGGTGGGTGAACGCAAATAATGAGGAGAACATCAAATAAGGGACTTGGGCATGGTTGTGGTGGTGTTGTTGGAGCTCCTGTTGCTGGTAGAGTACGTGACTGTTCAGCGCCAACTACCGGTCCAAGTGAAGCACCTTGCTCTGGTGCGAATAGGGGACAGAATCAGCAGCGTTATTTGGTAGGCCAGAATGCCTCTCTATGGATGGTGAGGCCAGAACATGTACGCGATAGTAGATTGGGTGGCTGACAGTGCCTCCAGTTCCTTCACAGTTTCTCCCACCCATCAGTCTTTCACCTCACCCACTTGCAAATCAGCTAAGCAGTCAGAGCTCCAAGTCATGCAGAAAAATCTTATGCCCTGCCCCAGAAGTGGAAGACCTTGAATGCATTAATGCCCAACCACTTATGTTCTTATGTTACAGGATGAGGACATGGGAAGACCACCGCAGCACGTTTCTGATGATGACGAAACACAGGTGCCAACTGCGGTGGCTTTCTGCAATGTGCAGACCGATGAGGAGGGCAGGGGTCATGAATGGGTGGAAGATGATGTGGAGGATGATGAGGTTCTAGACCCAGACTGGACTGAAGGTCGTGCTAGTTATGTGTGCAGTTCTGAGGAAGAGGTGGTGGTCGCACAGAGGCAACAGCACGATGCAAAAGCGGAGTGGCCATTCCATAGACAGTACACCTGCTACTGCCCACCGCACCCAGGCACCAAGCACACCAAGGCCTGCTCCCAGGAGTTCATTGGCGTGGCAGTTCTTCACACAATGTCCTGACGATAAGATACGAGTGGTTTGCACGTTGTGCAATCGGAGCTTGAAGCGAGGCATAAACGTTCTGACCAGGCATCTACATGCAAAGCACGAACTCCAGTGGAGTAAACACCTTAAAAACCACTAAAGGTCTCAGGCTCCTCCTGCTCCCTCTTATGCTGCTGTATCGGCCTCTTCCTCCACCTCTTGTGTCAACGTGGCACCTGGCAACCAGCAAACAGAGGATGTCCCACCAACACCACCATCAACTCCGTCACCATCACCAAGCATCTCCACCTTGTCACAGGCAAGCGTTCAGCTGTCAATCTCTCAAACACTGGAGAGAAAGAGAAAATACCCACCCACCCACCCTCTATCCCTGGTCCTGAATGCCAGCATTTCAAAACTGCTGGCCTTTGAAATGCTGTCATTTCTTCTGGTGGAGACGGACTGTTTCAAACAGCTGATGGCGGTGGCTGCCCCACAGTACGTAGTTCCCAGCCGCCATTACTTTTCCAGGCGAGCAGTCCCTTCCCTGCACAACCAAGTTGAGGATAAAATCAAGTGGGCACTGCGCAATGGCATCTGTGGCAAGGTCCACATAACCACAGATGCATGGACCAGTAAGCAGGGCCAGGGCCGCTATATCTCCCTAACTACACACTGGGTAAACGTATTGGCGGCCGGACCCGAAGCGGATAGCGGTTTGGCGCATGTCCTTCTACAACCGAGGATCACAGGACATTATTATTTGCCTCCTGTTGCCTCCTCCTCCTACTCCGCATCCTCCTCCTCCTCTTATACCACCCCCCACATTCGGTCATCCTCACTCCCAACTTCAGCACAGCCAGGGGTAAACGTCAGCAGGCGATTTTAAAACTCATGTGTTTGGGTGACAAACCCCACACCGCACAGGAGCCTTGGAGGGGCATAGAACAACAGACCGATGAGTGGTCGCTGCCAGTGAGCCTCAAGCCCGGCCTGGTGGTGTGCGATAATGGGCGTTGCAGCTTTCTGACTAGCCAGTTTGACGAACATCCCTTGCCTGGCACATGTGCTGAATCTGGTGGTGCAGAAGTGTCTTAAAAACTACCCAGACATGTCAGAGCTGCTGCAGAAAGTGCGTTCGGTCTGTGCGCGCTTTCGTAGTTCTCACCCTGCTGCTCGTCTGTCTGCGCTGCAGCGTAACTTCGGCCTTCCCGCTCACTGCCTCATATGCGACGTGCCCACCAGATGGAACTCCACCTTGCATATGCTGGAGAGACTGAGTGGGCAGCAGCAGGCGATAGTGGAGTTTCAGCTGCAGCACGCACGGGTCAGTCGATCTGTGGAACAGCACCACTTCACCACCAGTGACTGGGCCTCCAAGTCACACCTGTGTACCTTGTTGTGGTCTTCTGAGTTTTCAACCAACATGGCCAGTGCTGAAGACGCCGTTGTTAGCATTACAATACCACTTCTATATCTCCTTGGAAAAACAATTACCGCGATGATGGAAGAGGATGTGGCACAGGAGGAGGAGAAAGAGGGGGCATTTCACAGGGTTTCAGGTTGATCATTCCGAAGTGGCTCAGAGGATGGGTTCCTGCAACAGCAGAGGACAGGTACACATGTGGCCAGCCATTAAAACAGTTCTGTTGGATAAGGGGGAGGATGAGGTAGAGGAGGAGAAGGAACCGGGTTCATTGCAGGGTGGCACCCAACGCAGCTCAGGGCCATCCCTGGAGTGTGGCTGGGGGGATACGGAGGACACAGACGATACAACACCTTATCCTTACCTCTGGGAGCCTGGCACAAATGAGGGACTACATGCTGCAGTGCCTGCCAGATCTATAAATATATCACAAAAAGTGCAACAACAAGTGATCAAAAACGCGTATGTCCCACAAAATGAAGACAATAAAGCTGTCACCTCATCCCGCAAAAAATGAGCCCCTGTATAAGAAAATCACTAAAAAAAAATAAAAAAGATCATTTTTTTTAAATGCTAAAATTGTGTTAAAGTGAAATAAATAACAAAAATTATTAGGTATCGGCGCATTGGTAACAACCAGCTCTATAAAAATATCACATGACCTAACCCCTAACATAAACACTGTAATAAAAATAAAATAAACAATGCCGAAAAAGACATTTTTTGTCATCTAATATCACATAAAGTGCAAAACCAAGCGATGAAAATGGTGTATGCCCCCCAAAATAGTACCAATCAAACCATGACCTCATCCCCTGTTAGATGAATCTTTTAAAAAATAAAAAATAAAAACTTTGCCAAACCAGCCATTTTATTGTTAACTTGCCTCAGAAAAAAAACATAATATAGAGTAATCAAAAATCATATGTGTAACGGGGCCCTTATAACCCAAATGAGTAACTCCGTGCTGTCCCAAGATCATACAATTTGGATATCCAGAACCATGCGATCCTAATGTCCCCTTTTTCTCAGAAGAAACCACACACCTCTGGTTCATGTGAACTCAGAACATAAACTGATTTATTGAGGAAAAACAACTGTTTTCATATCCCCCTCCCCAAGATGAGGGATAACAACAGTTTAGAATCCCCCCTCTCTCATGGCCGTTCACTTGACCATATCACATTCCATTGCCCTTATAAGGCTTTACAGGTAAACAACATTAAGTATAGTTGTTGATCTGTTGTTGCCGGCAGAGTCTCCACAGGGGATGGTGGACACAGTTACAGCCCTCATTCTGCATAGGGGAAGAGATGATAGGATTTCTGCACAGTTCATGACACACAACCATGGCACTTCCTCTCTTGATGTAACAATACTCTACCCTTGTCCAAAGGACCAGCAGACCCGGCCAGATCCTAACGGGTCGGCTAGGGGCTGTCCGGGAAGATCAGCATTGTTCAGTTCTCGAGCTCCAGTTGCCAGGACAGACCATCAGCATTCCTGTTCTGTTTCCCCGGTCGATACTGAACCCTGAAGTCATAGGGCTGCAAGGCAAGGCTCCATCTCAAGAGTCGGCCATTGTCCCCAGAAACACGGTGAAGCCATACAAGAGGGTTGTGGTCAGTGAGCACCGTGAAGGACTGCCTATACAGATATGGCTGGAACTTTTTGAGGGCCCAGACCAGAGCCAGACACTCCTGCACGGCTGCATACCCTACCTCCCGAGGCAACAGCTTGCGGCTAATGTACATTACCGGGTGCTCACAGCCATCGTCCCCCACTTGGCTTAGTACTGCTCCGAGTCCAAAAGCAGAGGAATCTGTGTGAACACAAAACCGTTTGGTGGGGTCAGGTGCAGTCAGTACGGGTGCAGTAACCAGAGCGTGTTTGAGTTTCTGGAAGGCAGGTTCACACTCCGGAGACCACAGGACTTGTTTAGGCAGATTTTTCTTTGTCAGGTCAGTCAGGGGCTCGGCTATGGAGCTGTACTCGGGAACGAATTTGCGGTAATAGTCAGCGGTATCCAGGAACGCTAAGACCTGGGTCTTGGTGCGAGGGGTGGGCCAGCGGGCAACTGCCTCTATCTTTGCTGGCTCTGGACGCTGGCACCCACTATCCACTCGGTGCCCAAGGTATGGAACTTCTGCTACCCCAATTACGCATTTGATGGGCCTGAGGGTGAGCCCCGCTGCCTGCACGCGGTCAAATACAATACCCAGGTGGTCTAAGTGTTCATCCCATTGCTGTAGATAGCAATGTCGTCCAGGTATGCGCAGGCATACTTCTGGAGGCCATCTAGGAGCCTATCTATCATCCGCTGGAACGTTGCCGATGCGTTCTTCATCCCAAACTGCATCACCTTAAACTGGTACAGGCCAAAGGGGGTGATAAACACCGACTTCAGAATAGTCTCTGATCCCAGATGAATCTGCCAGTACCCCTTACAGAGATCTAAGGTGGTGAGTAGGGATGAGAGAACCCGAACTGTATAGTTCGGGTTTGTACCGAATTTTGGGGTGTTCGTGACACGGACCCAAACCCAAACATTTACGTAAAAGTTCGAGTTTGTTGTTCGGCGATTTCTATGGTGCATTTTGAAAGCCTGCAAAGTAGCCAATCAATAAGCGTCATACTACTTGCCCCAAGAGGCCATCACAGCCATGCCTACTATTGGCATGGCTGTGATTGGCCAAGTGCAGCATGTGACCCAGCCTCTATTTAAGCTGGAGTCACGTCGCGCTGCACGTCACTCTGCTCTGATTAGTGTAGGGATAGGATGCAGCTGCTGTTAGGGCGAGATTAGGCAGGGATTAACTCAGCAACAACACTTAATGAAGTGATCGATCTACAGCTCTGAATCATTCAACTTCTGCTAGTTAATTGCTCACTGTTTTCAGGCTGCCCAGAGCGTTTTTCTGTCACTTTTTTGGGGGGTGATCAGCGGCCATTTTGTGTCTTGTGGTGCGCCAGCACAAGCTGCCACCAAGTCCATTAATCCATCAATAGTAGGTATTTTTTTTCCCTATATACTACATCAGGGGCTTGGCTGTGCTTATTGTCACCCCTAGAAACTCAGGATAGAATCTTCTATATTTTATTGAGAGGTGATATTCACTTAAAAAAACAGCAATCCCATAAATATGGTGTTCCAGCTGTGTCTAGCCAAGTGAAATACTGTCTGGCAAAGAATATATATGTTGTTCTGGGGTGAAATTCAATTACCAAAACAGCAATACCGTAAATCTGGTGTTCCAGCTGTGACTGGACAAGTTCCATAGTGTCCGTCAAAGGATATATTATTTTCTGGGGTAAAATTCAGTTGCTAAAATAGCAATACCGTAAATCTGGTGTTCCAGCTGTGACTTGACAAGTTTCATAGTGTCCGTCAAAGGATATATTATTTTCTGGGGTGAAATTCAGTTGCAAAAATAGAAATACCGTAATACTGGTGTTCCAGTTGTGACTGGACAAGTTTCAGAGTGTCCGTCAAAGGATATATTATTTTCTGGGGTGAAATTGGGGTGCAAAAATAGAAATACCGTAAATCTAGTGTTCCAGCTGTGACTGGACAAGTTTCATAGTATCCGTCAAAGGATATATTATTTTCTGGGGTGAAATTCAGTTGCAAAAGTAGCAATACCGTAAATCTGGTGTTCCAACTGTGACTGGACACGTTTAATAGTGTCCGTCAAAGGATATATTATTTTCTGGGGTGAAATTCAGTTGCAAAAATAGCATTACCGTAAATCTGGTGTTCCAGCTATGACTGGACACGTTTGATAGTGTCCGTCAAAGGATATATTATTTTCTGGGGTGAAGTGCAATTGCCAAAATAGCAATACCCAGAATCTGGTGTTCCAGCTGTTGCCGGCCAAGTGTAAATCTGTCCGTGAAAGGGTATATTACACTCAGCGTGCATCTCCAAGTGTATTTCTTTCCGTTAAAGGGTATATTACAGTAGGTGTTGAAAATGCAGCATATTCCTCTACATTTGCACACGCTGTTTTGCATCTCTAGATGTATTTCTTTCCAATAAAGGGTATATTACACAGAGTGTTAAAATACAAGTGCTGAAAGCATAATCCTATATATTTTATCACACGCTACTGTGCATCTCCAAGTGTAAATCTGTCCCTAAAAGGATACCTTTCATCCAGGGCCTAAATATTAGGCCTACAATTGATATTCCCCTATATCTGTGGTTACTGCAGTGCCTGGATTAGAGTAATATGGTACATAAATAGATAGCCAGATAGTGTTAGGTGCCTGTAAAAAAAGGCCTGAATTTGAATTCAATACATTAAGCCAAATAATTTTTTTCTTGTTGTGGTGAACGTTAACAATGAGGAAAACATCTAGTAAGGGACGCGGACATGGTCGTGGTATTGTTAGTCGACCCTCTGGTACTGGGAGAGGACGTGGCCGCTCTGCCACAGCCACACATCCTAGTGAACCAACTATCTAAGGTTCCAGTACCAGCAAGAATTTACAGCGATATTTGGTGGGGCCCAATGCCGTTCTAAGGATGGTAAGGCCTGAGCAAGTACAGGCGCTAGCAATTGGGTGGCCGACAGTGGATCCAGCACGTTTACAACATTATCTCCCACCCAGTCTTCTGCAGAAAGCGCACAGGTGGCACCTGAAAACCAAGCCCATCAGTCTGTCACATCACCCCCATGCATATCAGGGAAACTGTCTGAGCCTTAAGTTATGCAGCAGTCTCTTATGCTGTTTGAAGACTCTGCTGGCAGGGTTTCCCAAGGGAATCTACCTAGCCCTTCCCCAGTGGTGGAAGACGTAGAATGCACTGATACACAACCAACTATGTTTCCTGATGATGAGGAAATGGGAATACCACCTCATCAGAGTCCGCACATCTCTGATGATGACGAAACACAGATGCCAACTGCTGCGTCTTTTTGCAGTGTGCAGACCGGTCAGGAGGTCAGGGAGGAAGACTGTGTGGAAGACGATGCATGGGACGATGATGTCCTAGACCCCACATGGAATGAAGGTCGTGCCACTGACCTTCATAGTTCAGAGGAAGAGGCAGTGGTGAGACCAAGCTAACAGCGTAGCAAAAGAAGGAGCAGGGGGCAAAAGCAGAACAGCAGCCGCCAAGAGAGTTTGCCTGCTAATGGCTACCGCCACCAGGGACCGAGCACCCCAAAGGCAGCTTCAAGGAGTTCCCTGGCATGGCACTTCTTCAAACAATGTGCTGACGACAAGATCCGAGTGGTTTGCACGCTGTATCATCAGAGCCTGAAGCGAGGCATTAACGTTCTGAACCTTAGCACAACCTGCATGACCAGGCATCTATATGCAAAGCATGAACTGCAGTAGAGTAAACACATTAAAAACATGGAACGCACTCATGCTCCCCCTGCTCCCTCTTCTGCTCCTGCCTCGGCCTTTTACTTCATCTCGGGAGGAATTTTGGCACCTGCCGCCCACCAAACAGAGGATGTGCCACCAACACCACCACCTCCGTCACCAAGCATCTTCTTTAAACAATGTGCTGACGCTGTGCCATCAGAGCCTGAAGGGAGGCATTAACGTTCTGAACCTTAGCACAACCTGCTTGACCATTCATCTACATGCGAGACACGGGCTGCAGTGGAGTAAGCACCTTCGAAACCAAAAAATGGCTTAGGCCCCTTCTGCTCCCTCGGCCTCTTCCTCCGCCTCTGGAGGAACATTGGCACCTGCTGCCCAGCAAAAAGAGGATATGCCACCAACACCACCACCTCCTTCACCAAGCATCTCCACCATGTCGCACGGCAGCGTTCAGCTCTCCATCTCACAAACATTGGAGAGAAAGCATAAATTCCCAACTAACCACCCTCGAGCCCTGGGCCTGAATGGCAGCATTTCTAAACTACTGGCCTTTGAAATGCTGTCATTCAGGCTGGTGGACACAGACAGCTTCAAACAGCTGATGGCGATGGCTCTCCCACAGTATGTTGCTCCCAGCCGCCACTACTTCTCCAAGAGAGCCGTGCCTTCCCTGCACAATCAAATATCCGATAAAATCAAGTGTGCACTGCGCAACGCCATCTGTGGCAAGGTTCACCTAACCACAGATATGTGGACCAGTAAGCATGGCCAGGGACGCTATATCTCCCTAACTGCACACTGGGTAAAGGTAGTGGCGGCTGGGCCCCAGGCGGAGAGTTCTTTGGCGCACGTCCTTCTGCCGCAAAGGATCGCAGGGCCTCATTCTTTGCCTCCTGTAGTCTCCTCCTCTTACTCGGCTTTCTCCTCCTCTTCTTACACCTGCTCATCCAGTCAGCCACACACCTTCACCACCAAATTCAGCACAGCCCAGGGTAAACGTCAGCAGGCCGTTCTGAAACTCATATGTTTGGGGGACAGGCCCCACACCGCACAGGAGTTGTGGCGGGGTATTAAACAACAGACCAATGAGTGGCTGCTGCCGGTGGGCCTCGAGCCCGGCCTGGTGGTGTACGATAATGGGCAAAATCTCGTTGCAGCTCTGGGACTAGCTGGTTTGACGAACATCCCTTGCCTGGCACATGTGCTGAATTTGGTGGTGCAGAAGTTCATTCACAACTATCCCGACATGTCAGAGCTGCTGCATAAAGTGCGGGCCATCTGTGCGCGCTTCCGGCGTTCACATCCTGCCGCTGCTCGCCTGTCTGCGCTACAGCGGAACTTCGGCCTTCCCGCTCACCGCCTCATATGCGACGTGCCCACCAGGTGGAACTCCACCTTGCACATGCTGGGTAGACTGTGCGAGCAGCAGCAGGCCATAGTGGAGTTTCAGCTGCAGCACGCATGGGTCAGTCACACTGCGGAACAGCACCACTTCACCACCAATGACTGGGCCTCCATGCGAGACTTGTGTGCCCTGTTGCGCCGTTTTAAGTACTCCACCAACATGGCCAGTGGCGATGACGCCGTTATCAGCATTACAATATGACTTCTATGTCTCCTTGAGAAAACACTTAGTGCAATGATTGAAGAGGAGGTGGCCCAGGAGGAGGAGGATGAAGAGTGATCATTTTTAGCACTTTCAGGCCATTTTCTTAGAAGGGAGTTTTTTTGCAAAACCAGAGGCCAGTTACAAATGTGGCCAGCCAGGGCCCACTACTGGAGGACGAGGAGGGCTAGAATGAGGAGGAGGTGGAGGAGGATGAGGATGAAGCATGTTCACAGCGGGATTTCACCCAACGCAGCTCGGGCCCATCACTGGTGCGTGGCTGGGTGAAACGGAGGACGATACACCTCCCACAGAGGACAGCTTGTCCTTACCTCTGGGCAGCCTGGCACACATGAGAGACCACATGCTGCAATGCCTGCGCAACTACAGCAGAGTTGCCCACATTTTAACGTGTGCGGACTACTGGGTTGCCACCCTGCTGGATCCCCGGTTTTAAAGACAATGTGCCCACCTTACTTCCTGTACTGGAGAGTGATAGGAAGATGCGCGAGTACAAGCGCACGTTGGTAGACGCGCTACTGAGAACATTCCCAAATGTCACAGGGGAACAAGTGGAAGCCCAAGGCGAAGGCAGAGGAGGAGCGAGAGGTCGCTAACACAGCTGTGTCACGGCCAGCTCCTCTGAGGGCAGGGTTAGCATGGCAGAGATGTGTAAAAGTTTTGTCACCATGCCACAGCTAACTGCACCACCACCTGATAGGGAACGTGTTAGCAGGAGGCAGCAGTTCACTAACATGGTGGAACAGAACGTCTGCACACCCCTCCACGTACTGACTGATGGTTCGGCCCCATTCAACTTCTGGGTCTCCAAATTGTCCACGTGGCCAGAGTTAGCATTTTATGCCTTGGATGTGCTGGCCTGCCCGGCGGCCAGCGTTTTGTCTGAACGTGTATTCAGCATGGCAGGGGGCGTCATTACTGACAAACGCAGCCGCCTGTCCACAGCCAACGTGGACAAGCTGACATTCATAAAAATGAACCAGGCATGGATCCCACAGGACCTGTCCATCCCTTGTGCAGAATAGACATTTGCAACTACCTCACCTTAACCATATATTCTTGTACTCCAGGGCACTTCTTTATTGAATCCTCTTTTTTTAATTTTACCATTATTTTGTGGGGCAACCCAAAGTTGAATGAACCTCTCCTCCATCTGGGTGCCAGGGGCCTAAATATCTGAAAGTGGCCTTCTCCAGTGGTGGGTGACATGAAGCCTAAATCTCTGCTTTGGGACCTCTCTCCTCTGTCTGGGTGCTGGGGCCTAAATAACTAAAAGTGGCCTTCTCCGTTGGTGGGTGACATGATGCCTCTTTTGCTGCTATGGGACCTCTCTCCTCTGTCTGGGTGTCAGGGGCCTAACTTTCACGTACTTGCTTGTAGACATCTAACTCTTTTTACTGTCTAATGACCGCTCCATTGTCTGGGTATCAGGGGTCTATATGTCGTTTAATCATTTGTTGTCTTGGTGGGAGATATTAAACTCTTTTTACTGTCTAATGACCGCCCTATTGTCTGGGTGTCAGGGGCCTAAATTTCACATACCTGCTTGCTGCCTTGGTGGCAGACATTTAACACTACTTACTATTTAATGACCGCCCTATTGTCTGTGTGTTAGGGGCCTATATGTCGTTTAATCATTTGTTGTCTTGGTGGGAGATATTAAACTCTTTTTACTGTCTAATGACCGCCCCATTGTCTGGGTGTCGGGGGTCTAAATTTTACGTACTTGCTTGCTGTCTTGGTGGCAGACATATAAAACTTTTTACTGTCTAATGACCGCCCCATTGTCTGGGTGTCAGGGGCCTATATGTCGTTTAATCATTTGTTGTCTTGGTGGGAGATATTAAACTCTTTTTACTGTCTAATGACCGCCCCATTGTCTGGGTGTCAGGGGCCTAAATTTCACATACTTGATTGCTGTCTTGGTGGCAGACATTTAACACTTTTTACTGTCTAATGACTGCCCCATTGTCTGGGTGTCAGGGGCCTATATGTCGTTTAATCATTTGTTGTTTTAGTGAGAGATATTAAACTCTTTTTACTGTCTAATGATCGCCCCATTGTCTGGGTGTCAGGTGCCTATATGTTGTTTAATCATTTGTTGTCTTGGTGGTAGATATTAAACTCTTTTTACTGTCATGACCGCCCCATTGTCTGGGTATCAGGGGCCTACATTTCACGTACTTGCTTGCTGTCTTGGTGGCAGACATTTAACACTTTTTACTGTATAATGACTGCCCTATTGTCTGGGTGTTAGGGGCCTATATGTCGTTTGATCATTTGTTGTCTTGGTGGGAGATATTAAACTCTTTTTACTGTCAAATGATCTCTCCTCTGTCTGGGTGTCAGGGGCCTACATAAATGATAATGGCCTGTTCCATTGCAGGTTGACCTGAGGCCTGTGTTGCTGTTATGGGACCGTTCTGCTCTTTGCGGGTGCCACGGCCCTGAGTCTCTGAATGAGGCCTGTGTCACTGCAGGCAGACATGAATCCTTTTTGGCTGTGATGGAAACTTCAACTCCCATAGCATTCCCACCTGATGCCACCCCAATCTCCTATTCCACCTCCTTCTCCTCCAAGTTGCCAATTGATATTGGTTAATTTTTATTTGTTTTAAATCATTTCCCTATCCATATTTGTTTGCAGGGGATTTACCTACATTTTGCTGCCTTTTGCAGTCCTCTAGCCCTTTCCTGGGCTATTTTACAGCCTTTTTAGTGCCCAAAAGTTCGGGTCCCCATTAATTTTTAATGGGGTTCGGGTTCATTTTCAGGAAGTTCGGCCGAAATTCTCGAACCCGAATATCCAGGTATTCACTCAACTCTAGGCATCAGTCGTGCTCCGGTCATTGAGTCTCCGGTAGTCTATGCAAAAACGGGTCGTCCCATCTTTCTTAGGTACAAGGACTACCGGAGAAGCCCAGGGGCCCTTCAGATGCCTCGATAATCCCTAAATCAAGAATCTCTCTAATCTCTTGCCTCATCCCTGCTCTAACGGTCTCTGGTACCCTATAAGCGGCTTGATTGAGGGGAGGCTGCCCTAGGGTTTCTACATGGTGCATGGCTAGATCTGTGACTCCTGGGATCATCGAGGACAGGTCCCTATGGCTGGCTAGTAGTTCTCTGACCTGCTCCTGGTGGATATCCCATAACTGCTTGGATATCTGTATGCCTTCTATCCCTACTCAGGGTCCCCCTTGTCTGGGGATTTTGGGAAGTGGTAGCTGCTCAGTGTCGTCAGCTTCAGGGGCACAGATGGCAGCTACCTCCCCTGCCCTCTCCTCATATGCCTTTAAGATACTCACATGAAAGGTTCGTTTAATCCTCTCATTTGAACACTTGGCCAGGAGGTACATGGTGTCGCAGAGCTGCTTCACCACCTGATAAGGTCCTTGCCATTTGGCTTGGAGCTTATCCGTCCTTACTGGTTTTAGTGCCAGCACTTTCTGCCCTACTGCTAGGATAAGTCTCTGAGCGGTACGATTGTACCAAACTCTTTGTCGACCCTGGGCTGCCCGAAGGTTCGCCGCCACAGAGGCAGTTAGCTCCGTCAGCTTTGCCGGCTCAGCCCCAGCCCGTTCTTGATATCCTGCTAAGGTTGGATCAGCAAGCGTGGATTTCTGAAACTCTGCTGAGGTGGCCCACGGCCTATCGGGGGGGTCAGGACCACTATCTGGGGTACTACCTAGAAACTCGTCAGGGTTGCAGTTAGGGGCAGTATCACTCACTTGCTTCTCCTCCTCGATGGCCCCTCTGATCCTCTGGCTCTGCTGGCGTGTTACCACCGTACATGTCTCTGGGATTATGGTATCCTTCTGATAGTGAGAAGTTAAATAGCCCAAATCATTGGCCAGACGCACTTCAGCTGGTAACTCCTGCATAACTCCAACTTGGACCTGTTGGCTCCCATTACCCCAATCCATTTTAACGTGGACAAGGGAAATCCGATGTACGTTGCCTTCGGCCACTCGTACAGCTATGAATTTGGACAACTGTCCAGCAGGGGACCAAGTGGGGCTTAACAAGGGTGATAGTAGCCCCTGTATCTCATAGCCCCTCAGCCTTCTTGCCATTGATCCACACATCCTGCCAGTGGTGTTCCCTGTTCTCCCCAGAGGCAGCTCGGACTGGGTCCACCTCATGCAGGGTTCCAAAGTCCTCCTCGGTTTCTAGGCAGAGAACTGGAGGTTGGTCAGAAGTAGAGTTGTTCTTGGGGCCCCAGGTGTTTGTGCAGTGTACAGTTGTGTTCAAAATTATTCAACCCCCAATGCTGTAAAGGGTTTTAGGGAATTTAGTGTACATTTGTAATTGTGTTCAGAATTAAATCTTACAAGGACTTTTTAAAGAACCAAATGCAACTAAAATGACATCAATTGTTTTTGTAATACAGTATTAAAAGTTTTTTTTTGTGATTTATTCATTGAGACAATTATTCAACCCCTTAAAGACTACCACTCTTAAGAATAGAGGTTCATTCAAGTGTTTTCGATCAGGTATTGAAAACACCTGTGGATGTCAAGGAGCAGCAATCAAGCATAATAAGCACCAATTAGGCAGATTTAAAATGACTGTGATACTCAGCTCCTTCTAGACATTTACTGGTGTGTTTACAAACATAGTGAAGTCAAGATAATGGTCCAGGAAGACAAGAGAAGAGGTGATTTCTCTTCACAGGAAGGGCAATGGCTATAAGAAGATTGCAAAGATGTTAAACATACCAAGAGACACCATAGGAAGCATCATTCGCAAATTCAAGGCAAAGGGCACTGTTGAAAATCTACCTGGTCGTGGCAGAAAGAAGATGCTGACTTTGACTGCTGTGCGCTACCTGAAGCACAAAGTGGAGAAAAGTCCCTGTGTGACTGCTGAGGAACTGAAAAAAGATTTGTCAGATGCGGGTACTGAAGTTTCAGCTCAGACAATAAGGCGCACACTGCGTAATGAAGGCCTCCATGCCAGAACTCCCAGGCGCACCCCCTTGCTGTCTCCAAAGAATAAGAAGAGTCGACTGCAGTATGCCAAAAGTCATGTGGACAAACCACAAAAGTTTTGGGATAGTGTTCTTTGGACTGATTAAACAAAATTAGAACTGTTTGGACCCATGGATCAAAGCTATGTTTGGAGGAGGAAGAACAAGGCCTATGAAGAAAAGAACACCTTGCCTACTGTGAGGCATGGCGGGGGGGTCAATCATGCATTGGGGCTGTTTTGCTTCTACAGGTACAGGGAAGCTTCAGCATGTACAAGGTACCATGAATTCTCTTCAGTGCCAGGAGATATTGGATGAAAATGTGATGCAGTCCGTCACAAACCTGAGGCTTGGGAGACGTTGGACCTTTCAACAGGACAATGATCCCAAGCATACCTCCAAGTCCACTAGAGCATGGTTGCAGATTAAAGGCTGGAACATTTTGAAGTGGCCATCGCAGTCACCAGACTTAAATCAGATTGAGAACCTCTGGTGGGACTTAAAGATAGGGGTTGCAGCGCACAAGCCTAAGAATGTGACTGAACTGGAGGCTTTTGCCCATGAAAAATGGGCGAAGATACCAGTAGATGGCTGCAAGACACCTGTGTCAAGCTATGCTTCATGTTTAAAAGCTGTTATAACTGGAAAAGGATGTTGTACTAAGTACTAAGATTGAATATCACTTGGGGGTTGAATAAAACTGATAATGATGTGAGCACAGAAAAGACATTTGTGGTTATTTCATTATAAATGTTATGTTATATTTGTCTGACTTACAAGTGCCTCTTTGATTTAATTGTAAACAAGATGACTGAAATGATCAAAATCAATGTCAAACTGGCCAAAACACTCAATTTCAGTGGGGGTTGAATAACTTTGAACACAACTGTAGCTGGATATGTCCCGCTTGCCCGCAACAGAAACAGGTCCACCGATCTGGACGGGTTGGTCTTGCTAGCACAACTCTGTTCTCAGTAGATGGTGCCCGGTTAGGGTTTCTGGCAGCTGAAAGAGGGTAGGATGGTCTGGCAGCTGTGGGAGCAAGGGTTGCTGGACTGGGTCTGGGCTGGAACTGGGTTCGGTTTGGAGTAGGCGCATTCAGAATTTGCCTATTATAGTCGAGGTGCCAATTGCGTCGGGCGTCCAGGTACTCATCCCCAAGAACTGCTGCTTCTCTGCAGTTTTGGGTTTACTGTCTTTCACCCACTCGGTGACCGCAGGGGGAGCGAACTCATTAAATTCGCACCAGCAATACTAACTGGATAACGTCCGAAACTGTCTCTGCCCGGTTGCCCAAGATCCAGCCTTCTGCAGACCGCTTCATGCAGTGGGTCCACTCCACCTAGGACTGCTGTACCTTCCTTCTAAGGCTACAGAATTTCATTCGGTGCACCTCAGGGGTTATTCCATAGCAGGCGAGCAGGCGCTCCTTTACTCGTTCATAGTCCTGGCAGTCCTCAGCAGGCATGCTCTCATAAGCAGTCCGTGCTCGGCCGGCAAGCTTACTCACTAGCACAGGGACCCACTCATCCAGCTCCAGACATAAGTTCCCACACTGCCGCTCAAATACCTCAAGGAACTCCTCAATGTCTTCCAATTACTCTTTAAATGTTTGGAATTCCCCATAGGGTAGCTTGTTCCTCCCTATCCTCAGGGCCGGGAATACTGCTTCTTGCTGGGTCATCCACCTTTCCCACTCCAGCTTGTGCACCTGATCCAGCACCTGGTTCACCTGCTCATCCGTGGGGTGATCTCCATAAAGGGCAAGTCGCCACTTCACCTGATTTTTTGTGTCCCATATGACAGGACTCTCAACTCGGACAGCTCCTTGTTGCTGGTCTAACTCGCACAACTCCTCGATCATCATGGCTTTGGTTTTATTACCAGACGTCCTTCCTCGAGTCTCCACTCCAGCAGATCTTTCAGGGTCTCCCTCTTTAGAGTCTCATAGTAACGCTCCATCATTACAAAGGGGGGTCCCAGTTGGTGGTTTGAACATCACCCTTGTGGTGGGATCTTTCCCACCGCTGCCACCAAATTGTAAATGGGCCCTTATAAACCCAAATGAGTAGCTCCGTGCTGTCCCAAGATCATACGATTTGGACATCAGTTTCAAAACCCTCCTCTCTCATGGCAGGTCACATGACATTATCACATTCCATTGCCCTTATAAGGCTTTACAGGTAAACAACATTAAGTATAGCTGTTAATCTGTTTTTGCCGGCAGAGTCTCCGCAGGGGATGGTGGACACAGTTACATCCATCATTCTGCATAGGGGAAGAGATGATAGGATTTCTGCACAGTTCATGACACAAAACCATGGCACTTGCTGTCTTGATGTAACAATATGTACCCCAAAAAAGTACCAATAAACTGGCACCTTACCCCCTAGTTTCTAAAATGGGGTCACTTTTGGGGAGTTTCTCTATAAGGGTGCATTAGAGGGGCCTCAATGGGACATGGCATCTGAAAACCAGTTCAGAAAAATCTGCCTTCCAAAAACCATATGCCGCTCATTTTCTTCTGCGCCCTGATGTGTGCCCTTTTATCAGTATACAACCACAAGTGGGGTGTCACGACCTGTGGTGAGATCGTGACTTGGTTTGGTGGCATGCTATTGCCAGGTGGTTATGTTCTGGTAGCCGCACGTGTGGGCTATTACGCAGTAGCCTCACGTGCGGTTGCCGTTGGCAACATGTGTGCCACGATCTGTGGTAAGGTTGGGATCTGGGGTCTCGCATGCTCTTGGCAGCAGCATGTTTTCTGGTTTGCGCACGTGTGGGCTATTACGTGGTAGCCTCACATGCGGTTGCCGCTGGCAACTTTGTGCTTTAGAGCATGCAAGACACTCACATTTGTTTGTGTGCTCTATCCCTGGGTGCGGTGTGCACAGGGTTAATGTGTGTGTGCTGGGTTGGGTGGTTGTGACCTTAGGCTTCTTTTTATGTTGGTGTGCTGGAGCCTGAGGTCAGTTTGTTTGTCTCCAGCCATGGTGTGAGCATGTGCTGGAGGTTGCTGGTTGTTTCCCCTGTTTGGTCTGTGTGAGCCACCCTTATTTGCTATATTGTTTATGGTTATTGTTTCCCCTTCAGTGTGCATCTGTTTGCTCTTCCCCACCTGGTGTATGTTTATGGTGTGGGTTTGCGTGGAGGTATGTGTTCGGTGTCTCCTCCGGAAGGGGGTTGCTTTCCTGGAGGGGTTTAAGCAAAATCCAGACTGTGGTCTACCCTGCCTAGAGGCCCCAGGCATCTGGTGTCCGCATTGGGGTCCAGGAGGTCCTGGTATTGGTTTAATCTCTGCTGTGGCAGGTAAGCCTGGGTATGTTGGGTTAGTTGTATTTCCCTGTTCTCTTACCTGTTGTGCAGGTTCGCACACTGTTTCGCCACTGTCCTCTACTGGGCCTCTGGAGACACCTCTCATCCGTGCTCTAGGATGAGCGTGTGGTCTTTGCCCTGTCTCTGTCTTCTAGGGCTATGCAGGGATTCCTAGGGCTCCAGGTTTGTGGGCATGAGCCTCCTTACCATCTGAGGTGGCTCATGCATTAGGAGTCTAGGGGCAATCATAGTGACTTGTCAGGAGGTGAGCTGCTCCCTTGTTACCTGCATTCCTGCCCAGTAGTTGCGGACAATGCACGGTGGGGGGTTTCCCCCACTCCCCAACGTAACATGGGGTGTTTCTGTAAACCGCAGAATCAGGGTAATAAATATTATGCTTTGTTTGGTTGTTAACCCTCGATGTGAAAATCTGCCAAAAAAGTGAAATTTCTAAATTTCATCTCCATTTTCCTTTAATTCTTGTGGAACACCTAAAGGGTTAACATAGTTTGTAAAATCAGTTTTGAGTAATTTGAGGGGTTTAGTTTCTACAATGGGGTCATTTATGGGGGGTTTCCACTGTGTAAGCCCCACAAAGTGACTTCAGACCTAAACTGGTCCTTAAAAAGTGGTGTTTGGAAATTTTCTTAAAATTTTTAAGAATTGCTTCTAAAATTCTAAGCCTTCTAACATCCTAAAAAAAAAAAAAAAATTGTAGTTTACAAAATGATGCCAACATAAAGTATAAATATGGGGATATTTTATGAGGTATCACTTGCTGTTTTAAAAGAAGAGAAATAGAAATTTTGAAAATTGCTAACTTTTCAAACTTTTAGGTAAATTTGGTAATTTTTCATAATTAAAGGTGAAATATATTTACTTAAATTTATGACTATCATGAAGTACAATCTGTCACGAGAAAACAATCTCAGAACAGCTTGGATAAGTAAAGGTGTTCCAAAGCTATTACCACATAAAGTGATGCATATCAGATTTGCAAATTTAGGCCTGGTCAGGAAGGGCCCAGTCTAGAAGTGGTTAATATGGGTATAAAAATGACATTAATGTCATATATTACTTTTGCTATAATGCAAGTAGTTTAATAGCACTGAGAGTGCACTGGAAAAGTGTGATTTCTCAATGTTTGCAGAAGAATGCTATTGGGGTGCTGTGTTCGCAATAAGTTTATGCAGAAAATAGAGATTTTTTGGGGGGTTGGCTCTTTCTGTTCATATACAGAATTTTTTATTTTATTTTTTTGCGGTGGGTTGGCTGTAACCTAATGCCACCTGATTGGCTAATGAGGCTATCTTTTAGCCTCTGAGCCAATTAGGACATGCCTCCCACCTTTCTCCCAGTGTCGTGTAATCCTCCATCTCCTTCCTCCCTTGCTTTTTCCCCCCCTAACAGTAAAAAGGCACATTTAAAGGGGTATTCCCATATTTCTAAATCAGCCTGAGCTGCAGTTACAGCAGTATTCACTTCCTGGTTTTCTTCTTCTTTCTGCTTCTAAAGCTGGGCTGGCTTAGGCAGTTGATTGAAGGATGGCCACGCCTCCTTATTACCTCACACTGAGAGCTGAGTCCTGCGTGCTCGTTCATGTAGAAAGTATGAGTCACCAGTCTGACTGACACCAGGCAGTGTCTGTGAAGCTCATCTCTCCTGCTGTGGAAAATGTCCTGCACACATCCCTCCATCAGTGTCCTCCCCAGATCCCCCCCCCCCTCCATCAGTGTTCTCACCAGATTCCCCCCCCCTCCATCAGTGTCCTCCCCAGATTCCCCCCCTCCATCAATGTCCTCCCTAGATTCCCCCCACTCAGTGTCCTCCCCAGATTCCCCACCCCCACTCAGTGTCCTCCCCAGATTACTATACTTGTCTGACAGTGGCACACACACTGGACACTACACTGCCCAACCCCCTGACCCCCCCCCCCCCGGCAAATTTATCACGCTGCCCACGTGTTGCAGCCACCTGAGCCTGCTGCACACACACTGCCCCAGCCCCTGGCCAATTTATCATTTTTTCTTCGCACTGCTGTGCCTGAAAATCTGCCCCGGGCTCACCTCAGTCAGTCATCACGACGAGACACTAGTCTACTTGCTACTCTGCTTCGTTTCCGGCCAGACTGTGAGCTGAGGTGCCGGCCCAGACCACTCCCTCTCAACGCTCACCACCTATTGTCAGAACTCCGCCACTATCGCTGTGCTCTGTCCACAGCTGGTACTAATATGCTCACTCCGCCGCTGCCTCTCCTCTACCCGGAAGTCCGCGCTACATACAGAGCATGTGAGGCTTGTAGCAGACGCGGCAGAGAATCTATCAGAACGGTGCATGCGCGGCTAGCGTGCGCGTTATTGTGAAGAAGACTGGCCGCCTGGGTCAATGGTGAGTGCGGTGTTTGCTAACACGGCCCATGGATGCGGTCAAGAAGAGAGGCTGTATCTACAGGTTACCAAACATAAACAATAAAATATATTAGAAGTTATATTTCAGTGGGGCAGCATTTTTTTTAATACAATGTATTGGCAAAAATGATCAATGGCACAAGGGGGATCATTTAAAATATGATCTTAAAGATGGGAATACCCCTTTAACCACCTCCCGACCGCCTAACGCAGGGATGCGTCCTGCGGGCGGCCAGGATGTTCCTCCTAGACGCATCGGCGCGTCATCTCGCGAGGAACGAGATCTCCTGTGAACGTGCGTTCAAAGTATCACAACGGCAGGAACTTTAACTACAGCCTGCCAGCGCTGATCATGCGCTGGCAGGCTGTAGATGTTAAAAAAATGGCATCTGAATCGCATATCAGACGCTGTTTTGTAAACAGCGTCTGATATGCCTGCTGCCTGCTCCTCTGGTGGTCCCATTTGCTTGGGACCACCAGAGGACACTGTAAGTGTACCAATCACCACACACCAACACCCCCGCCCCCGTCACTGATTAACCCCTGATCACCCCATGTCACCCCCCCTGATCACCCCCTGTCACCCCCCCTGTCACTAATCACCCCCCTGTAAGGCTCATTCAGATGTCCACGGATCCGCAAAACATCGACACCGTCAATGTGCTTTCCGCATTTTGCGGATCCGCACATTGCCAGAACTATATAGAAAATGAATTTTCTTGTACGCAATTGCGGACAAGAATAGGACATGTTCTATATTTTTGCGGACCTGGAAGTGCAGACCCGGAAATGCGGATCTGCAATTCCGGATCCAAGCGGGACAAAGTCTGTCCCCATAGAAATTAATGGGTCCACAATTCTGTTCTGCAAAAGGCGAAACAGAATTGCGGACGTGTGAATGAGGCCTAAGGGTCCCTTATCACCACCAGTTAGTTAGCTACTTGTTGCTGATTAACGTCATCGCTGTCACTAATCAGCACTAGTACTATATAGTATCTGTAAGTGATCAAGACTGATCGCAATCAGATCTATATCAGTACATTAGGGTCATCTTAGGCTCTACAAAAACGCAGTGTTCGCCCGATCAGGCCTGATCTTGTGCCCACACTTGCGATCAATCCGCCCCACCACAGTGACAGAAATTTTTTTTTTCTGATCACTGCAAAAACACTGTAAAATCACTGTAAAGATCACTTTTGAGCATTTTGGATCAGTATTAGCGATCGCAGCTTTAGGGATCATTCACGCATCCGTGGTGTGCTGCAGACCCGCAAATTGCGGATCTGCAGCACACCATGCCGGCACTCTCCATAGAGATTCCTATTCTTGTCTGCAGGCTGCGGACAAGAATAGGACATGCTCTATCTTTTGCGGAGCTGCACATATGCAAATGCTCTCAAATGCTAGTATGCTTTCCGCATCACCGCCGGCCCCTTTCACACTGAATGGGTCCACATCTTTTCCGCAGAATTACGGAATAGATGCAGACATTTTTGTGGACGTGTGTATGGGGCCTTACTTCGCAAGCACTCCTATGTCCTTTCCCCTCTTTTTTTTTTTTTTGCACATTTTTTGGCTGAGATTTTTTCATCCATATTGATTGATGCGAATGAAGAAATCTGTGCCGTTCATTTTTTCTTTCAGCCTAGAGACTGAACGGAAAAAAAAATCTCATTACCCGTATGCTCAATATAAGGAGAATAGCAGAAACTCCGAATGCTGGCCATACATGTAATGATTGCGGAGACCCTCAAATGCAAGGGCAGTACAAACACCTCACATGTGACCCCATTTTGGAAAGAAGACACCCCAAGGTATTCGCTGAGGGGCATATTGAGTCCATGAAAGGGAGGGAGACTTTGCGGAAAGGGAGACTTTGAGAAAAAAAAAGTCAATTTCCGCTAACTTGTGCAAAAAAAAAAAATCTTCTATGAACTCGCCATGCCCCTCACGGAATACCTTGGGGTGTCTTCTTTCCAAAATGGGGTCACATGTGGGGTATTTATACTGCCCTGGCATTTTAGGGGCCCTAAAGTGTGAGAAGAAGTCTGGAATCCAAATGCTTAAAAATGCCCTCCTAAAATGTACTCATTGGAATTTGGGCCCCTTTGCACACCTAGGCTGCGAAAAAGTGTCACACATGTGGTATCGCCGTACTCAGGAGAAGTAGGGCAATGTGTTTTGGGGTGTATTTTTACATATAAGTGTTACAAATAATATCACATACATGATCGTGTTTAAAATATAACAATGATGCATAAAAAAAGTCCATCAAGGGTTAATTCTTGCATATCAGATTGTTGGTGGGAGGTGGGAAAAGCTGGCCACACAAACTTAGATGCACATGTACTGACCATAATAGAGATCATCTCACATCGTCGGCTTCATTCCGGCGTCCCGAAAACACAACTGCACATGCGCCGGAATGTGGAAACGTCACAGACATCACATGACCGCAAAGTTAATCTCCTGACGTGACCTCTTGGAAAGGGGCCTGTCCAGAACACAGACAGGGTACGCCCCCGGTGTGTCACCCGGCGGCTCCTCCTCACGGGTCATTGATGACATTCACACAGTCATGCAATGATCAGCCAGTTCAGGGGCTATAATAGTAAGTAGAAAACGTAGTCATACGAACGTCACTCAACTAAGCTAGGTGGCACGCTGGCGGGGGCTCCAGAATACCAGAGTCCCAACCATGGTGACACCTTCAGCTCCCATCTGTGCAAAAGACGGTTCTCCCCATTACTTCACCAAGCACACCAGGAGAAGAAACCTTCAAAAGAATATCCACACATTCCGAATTTGTGTAACAAAAAAAAAAGATGCCGGGAATCTAGTTATCTGGAAAATACAATGTGCACCAGTCAAGTCCAAGTCTCTAGCCGACCCAATTACCACCATAATCTGAAAGGAAAAAGAGAAAACAATTAATCTAAAAAAATAATGAAATAAGTAGTATACATTATTATCATATAAAACTTGTATTATGAAAAACAACCCACTGAGCAGGACTAGGTATCAGTATCCAAGCGATCACCCAGGGCAAACCACTATCTCAACCTGTCACCGAGATTGAACTCGACATTGAGGCCATTTGGTTTTAATGTGTTTAATACATGAATCCATTCCAATTCCTTATTTTTTTTAGGATTTTGACCCTGTGTCCTCCCCTCCTTGGGATTGGGACCTGGTCAATGATCCAATATTTTAAATCCCTTTCACTATGCTGCAGTTCAAAAAAATGTTTAGATACAGGTGAATTGGTTTGTTTTTTTTCGCATACTATACCTATGGTTATTTAGACGAGTCTTAAAGTCGGTTGTTGTTGTTTCACCGACATATAATAGATGACAAGGACATGTTAATACATAGATGATAGTGCAAGTCAAATGGAAACGTATAGGGAAGGAGGCACCTGTACCCGGATGTAGAAAGATCTTTCCTTTACATATGAATTTACAATTCACACAATTTAAGCATGGAAAACAGCCCAGCCCTACTTGTCAGTGTGGACTGCCTGCTTGTTTTCTTAGGGCCAATATCTGCACGTATCAGTTGATCCTTAAGGTTTTTAGATCTTATGTGGTAAAAAAGGGGGGGATTATGAAATTCTGCTACCCCCTTAATGGATCTCCCAAGTACAGGCCAATGCTTTCTAATTATGCCGCCGATGGCACCACTCATCTCCCTAAAAGTTGAAACCTCCTGTTTTTGTTGTGTCAATAAATTTCTCCTATCTAGTTTCATCACTCTTCTTTTATGCTGATTTAATAATTTCAAAGGATATCCCCATTCCTTGAATTTGCCTATCATGATGTTCAATGTATCTTTTAATTTGGATTCTTCAGAGACTATACGTTTGGCTCTCACCATTTGAGAGAATGGAAGATGTTGGACCATTTTTCTGGGATGCAATGCAATAGCGTCGTATTTTTTTCAGTTGGTTTGGTGTATAACTGGGTGTGTAAACTACCCTCCGAGAATACCACCTTGACTTTGCTTGAGAAAGGCTCATGTTTGCGAGCCGAAACGTCGCCACACCATAAAGGGTAAATAAAACCTATACATTTTTGCACAATTAATGGAGTGTTGCTCTTTCTTTTTTAATATGATTACAGACTGCTTATCCGAATTTTGAGCGTGCACCCGATATCGTTGGTCTGTGCTGCCTCATAGCCCCCTATATATATATATATATATATATATATATATATATATATTTATGCAAAGTTTAGCAACTGGGGAAAAATGTGAGACTTACAAGAATGGGAGTGTAGTACATTTTTAAATTAAAATAAGTAACCCAATTGATTTACCAATATGAAGGCCAGTGGAAATCTCGAATGGGAAAAATATCTAAAAGTAGGATGGTAATGTTTAAAAATTGCTAGTTGCTGTGATGACAATAGTTATTGGCAAAAAGGAAGGGTCAGAAACGTTATTATATTATTGTCGTAAGGTGTTCAACATTGTTGTTATGTGGATTTACTGTTTATATCTATTGTATCACATGTTTCATTGTAACAGATTTTTCATAATACCTCAAGATTTATATTGTATTACAATACAGTATTTTAACCCCTGGTATTTATTACATTTTGCATTACATTCAGTTGTCGCTAGCTGTCAGTATTGATTATAATTACCTAATTTCTCTGCTCCGTATTCTATCTCAAAATATTTTCTACAATGTGAAATATGTGGAAAAAAATGTTCCAAAAGGAAAAGCTTCAGCAGCTATAACAATAAACCCAGAGAATGACAACAATAATAGCCCCTGGCATTCAATGAACAACAAAATATTGTAAGTATTTTGATGGGAACTAGAATAAATGAAAATAATAAGGGTAGTTATTTCCCCTTAGGGGTGCATGTATTTTATCAGAGTCTGAAAGAACTTGAATTAAAATTAAAATTACATACCATGCTATCAACATTTTTTTTTTTTAAATGACTACATCTTTTTCATTAAAGAAAGAGTTAATCATAACCGTGTATGTTTATTTGTCTCCTGTCCATCCTCTCACACTATTAGAACTGATTGGCCAGTTTCAGAATGCATATGAAGATACTCCCAAACTGGTAATACCCACTTATCGAGTTATTCATAAGTTCCTAGGGGGAATATCAGAGTAAAACACATAATTCTAAAAAAAATATGTACCAGAAGTATTATTACTTCATGGAAAATATATTTCTTCTACTAAAACAGAAAGGTCTGAGGAGCTCACAGATAATCTTTAACTTTAGTCACCAAATTGAAAATTGCTAATCCAGAGACCCCCCCCCCCCCACACACACACACACACACACACACAAGGCTCTTTTTGAATCCCTTTGTCTTTCCTGGCCGTCTCATAAGTAGAATAGTCTGCCAATTTAACAAGAGATTAATCATTTTAATCAATTTTGGTAAAATAGCAGGGTATAGTGAATTCTACATTTGAAGGCTGTCTAGTGTGTATACCATAAATATGTCTTTAGCTATTCTTGCAACCTTACTTACTTTTAGCTATTTCATTCCTGTTGTTCTGTTTAGATATTATAGCTCATATTGACATGGTCATTGAATATAGGTTGCCTCTTTTTCTTGGATGGTTTCAATTGCAATGGTCCTTCAAGTTTTAAAGGAGTTGTTTGGTTTTCCTATATTGATAACCTATCCTCCCCCCAATCAGCTATAAGAAGAAAAAGTTGTGTTCTCTTCACTGTTTACCTGCTCACTGTCAACATTGCAGTGGTGAGCAGTGTAATTACTGCTCCTCCATCCCGTTCACTTCCTGCAGATCTGATATCGATGACCTATCCTGAGAATACAGTAGGTTATCAATATAGGAAAAGTGAAGAACCTTTTTAAATGTGCTTCCTTTATACTTACAGATGAGTGAGTTTGCTGAGATTTAATTCTGGCCCTTTTCTAACAAAACTGTTGGCAGATTGGCAATCGGTAATTGGAGCATAGCCGCCGCTAACAAACAGCCTGCTTAAAAACACACTGCACTGTTATTATTATTAAAATATGGTCCAAAATTATGCTTTTTTAGTGGCAGGTGCTTTCTTTTCTGTTTTCTGACCAGTAACATGGTGTCTCTCATTTTGAGAGATTCGACTGGATCGAATCGCAAAAGATTTGGATTCGGTTAATTTGTTGGGAAGTTTAATATGAATTTGAAGAATAAATTTGCTCATCTCTAGTTGCAGTATGTTTGCAGTATGTTTTCAACATACAATGGTGTTTTGTGGCTTGTAGCTTAAACCAAACTCATTCTACAATGTCACAGAAACTGCTGACCCATGATGAATGCAACTGACTGAAATATCCAGCCGACCAGCATGGCATTTTATAGCTCTATTACTAAGTACATGTACTGAGTGATGCCAAGTAGTGTTGAGCGAATCGAAGTTGATAAAGCGGAATTCGATCTGAATTTCAGGAAAAATTCGATTCATAAAGAAGTTTGAATTTTCTCGCGCTTTGTGGTAACAAATCATATTTTTTTTTTTCCAAAATGGCTGCTGCATATGTTACAAAGAGGAAGTAAGAAGCCGGAAAACGAGGGATCACGCACAATGCTTTGCAGCCAGCCATTCAGCAGATAGCCAGGCTCTGAGATGTCACAGCCCTATAAAAAGTCTCTTTCTGCCCAGTCTCTGCTATTTTCCAGTGAACATAGTGCAGGGAGAGAAGTTACAGGAGCTAGGGACAGTGATTAGGAAAGTCTTTATATTAACAAAATATTACTTTTGAGCAGATCAGGGACAGCTTTGAGATAGTTTAGTGATATAATAAGGAGACTTTATCTACACTATAGTGAAGAGAGCAGGGGCCAATTAAACAGTGTAAAGCTTAGCTAATAGGAGCTATTTTATAACACCTTGCTGCACTAATTGGGGTTAAAAAGCATTCTAAAAGGGGGCGTGGCCCATGCGAGGAAGGCAGCAGACATGCGGTCGCTGAGCTCCTGGGGAGAGGATCGTATCCATACCATCCTTCCCGTCCAAAAAGCCTTCCTGTGACATAACCTGCTGCAGTGGGATCCCCAGCAACAGGGGAACCTAAGGATCAGCACCTTTTGTGTTTTGGTGGAGAGCTGGGACTGGGGCCTAGTTGCTGGGCAGAAGCACCGGCCTTTCCTGCTTATTGCTGCCGACTGGAAGTTCAGCGGGAGAGCGGAGGCCCCGATCAGGGCCGAAAGAAGAAGCAGCTGGACGAGCACCTTCCACCCATGCTCCAGTGTTCCTGTGCCCCTTTTGGGGTGACCGCCAGCTCCACAATCGCTGCAGAGCCAAGCGCAGAAGGAGGGTGAGTCCATACATCACTAGCCCCTTGCTCTCCTCCTTCTAACACACAGAGAGGGAAGCGCGCCAAAACGCTCACACCACACGTGCAGCCATAGTGGAGGGACGGCAACAAAGAGACTGGTGCTGCATACAGGCCCAACTAGAGCCAAAAACCCCATAAACAAGACTACCCAACCCCATACCTCAGTATCCAGCTGAGGGAAGCTTTTGGCCTTCAATTTTTCTGGAACAGCCCTATTCTGTTCTGCCTCATTATACCAACTACATGTTACATACTGAACTGGGCTGAGCCAGTTTATTCTATTTTCTCATCTGGCCTCTATATGTGCATTGTGTGACCCCTTCAGAGACCAAGAGTGCGGAGTATCCCCATTTTCTGATTACATCTGTGGGACTCTACTTCTTAGAATGGTTTAAGTGGGAAAGCCAGACCCCGTCCCTGTAACGCACCAAATTGATCAGTTAGGATCTCAACTGCGGTGTCCTTTGACATCCACTTTTGGCACACTGATTGAGTGTTGGTGGTGTCTTTGCGGCTGCTCAGTGTGTACCCCAGGCGGCTCTCTCAGTCTTAAGCGGAGAGTATGGGGTTAACAAAATCATGTACCGCGTACTAAAGATAGAGTGTAAAACTAATAGTGAGAAAAGTTCGTTTTAGGAAATGAGAGTTCAGATTAAAGTTCATGAAAATAACAGCTCTTGGCAACGTTCAGGAATCCCAGGCCTGCAGTACTAATAACCACCAGCGCGAGTCCCTTCCTTTCAGTGAGCAATGTCAGTGAAACAAAATGACAGGCTTGATACTTGCTGTTGGAAGTCCTGCAGGGATCCTGCAGTGGTGGAGCCGGGTAAGGTAGGTGAGGGTTTCTCCTGGAGGTTCAGAGTTGCAGGTAGTTAGGATCTTGAGTCCTCGTGGTGAATGGAGCAGGCAGGGTGCGCACTCCATTAGTGGAACCCCCTGTGCAGCACCTGGCTCCTATTTATTGACCAAGTGTGGGTGGGCGGAGCCACCTTAGACGGCCCAGCGGCCACTGCTTCCAGCCTGGGAGGCAAACAGCGATCGTTGTCATGGTTACACAGGGCATGATCCAGGCTGGAGCGCAAACCACCGTATCCTTACAGTACCCCCTTAAGGGGACCCTCTCCGGGGTACCCCAGTAGGGAGGGTCGGTCGGAAATCTCCTGTGAAACAACCTTTGGAGTCTGGGTGCATGGACGTCTCGCACATCTTCCCAAGAGTCATCCTGAGACCCGTAACCCTTCCATCTAACGAGGTACTGGATCCTCCCCGTCTTCTTCTGGAGTCGAGAGCTGCTCAACCTCAAATTCCTCCTCACCTCGGACATTTATCGGGGGAGGGTTGAGGAACCCGTGAGAGGAACGGGCTAGGTCTAAACGGTTTTAGCAACGATACATGGAATGTGGGATGTACCTGTAGTCGAGGAGGAAGGGTAAGTCTCACCGTGTTGGGGTTGATAATTCTTTCTATCAGAAAAGGACCCAAAATTGCCTACCCAGTTTCTTAGCAGGTACCCCCAACCGAAGGTTTCTCGTTGACAGCCATACCGAGTCTCCAACCTGATAAGGAGGATTTTCTCTTCTGTGACGATCGTAGTAGATCTTCTGCCTTTCCTTTGCCCGTTGGAGGTTGTCTTTCAGCATCCTGAGGGTTGTTTGCAAGGTAGTTACAAAATCATCTGTGGCAGGAACGTTTGTAGGAAGGTTGATTTCAGGGAGAGACCTAGGGTGGAATCCATAATTAGCAAAGAATGGACTATGTAAAGTGGAGGAATTCACAGAATTGTTGTAAGCGAATTCGGCAAGAGGGAGTAGGCTTTCCCAGTCATCTTGAAGGAATGAGCAGTGACATCTGAGAAATTGTTCCAGACATTGGTTCACCCTTTCCGTCTGCCCGTTAGTTTGGGGGTGGTAGGCGGTAGACATTCTATGGTCGATTTGGAGTCTAAGACAGAGTGCTCTCCAAAATTTGGATACAAATTGTGAACCCCTGTCTGATATAACTTGGCTAGGGATTCCATGTAGTTTTATGACATTGGACAGAAAGGCCTCGGCAGTTTCACTGGAGGAAGGTAATTTTTTGAGGGCGATGAAGTGTGCCATCTTAGTTAGTAGGTCTACTACAACCATGATGGTGTTGTTTCCTCTGGAGCGGGGTTCTACAATGAAGTCTATTGAAACCCATTCCCAGGGTCTGTTAGGGATAGGAAGACTCATAAGAAGGCCATATGGTCGATTTCTATCACTTTTGCATGGGGCACATGTCTCGCACGTGGAAACATATTGCTTAATTTCTTTGGTTACTGTAAGGATACGGTGGTTTGCGCTCCAGCCTGGATCATGCCCTGTGTAACCATGACAACGATCGCTGTTTGCCTCCCAGGCTGGAAGCAGTGGCCGCTGGGCCGTCTAAGGTGGCTCCGCCCACCCACACTTGGTCAATAAATAGGAGCCAGGTGCTGCACAGGGGGTTCCACTAATATGTAACGCACCAAATTGATCAGTTAGGATCTCAACTGCGGTGTCCTTTGACATCCACTTTTGTTACACTGATTGAGTGTTGGTGGTGTCTTTGCGGCTGCTCAGTGTGTACCCCAGGCGGCTCTCTCAGTCTTAAGCGGAGAGTATGGGGTTAACAAAATCATGTACCGCGTACTAAAGATAGAGTGTAAAACTAATAGTGAGGAAAGTTCGTTTTAGGAAATGAGAGTTCAGATTAAAGTTCATGAAAATAACAGCTCTTGGCAACGTTCAGGAATCCCAGGCCTGCAGTACTAATAACCACCAGCGCGAGTCCCTTCCTTTCAGTGAGCAATGTCAGTGAAACAAAATGACAGGCTTGATACTTGCTGTTGGAAGTCCTGCAGGGATCCTGCAGTGGTGGAGCCGGGTAAGGTAGGTGAGGGTTTCTCCTGGAGGTTCAGAGTTGCAGGTAGTTAGGATCTTGAGTCCTCGTGGTGAATGGAGCAGGCAGGGTGCGCACTCCATTAGTGGAACCCCCTGTGCAGCACCTGGCTCCTATTTATTGACCAAGTGTGGGTGGGCGGAGCCACCTTAGACGGCACAGCGGCCACTGCTTCCAGCCTGGGAGGCAAACAGCGATCGTTGTCATGGTTACACAGGGCATGATCCAGGCTGGAGCGCAAACCACCGTATCCTTACAGTCCCCACCCCCACCCAGAAAAAGATAAATCACAAGATGGATACATTTCTCCAGAAAGGGCCCCCAAACCCTAAGCTTAAAAAATTGTGGTGGTGACCACCGCTTCAGACAATTGGGAACCTTCTGATTCTGATTTGACCAGTGGAACTGTGTCTACATCACAAAACCAACAATTAGTCACTACAGAAAAGGCACTACAGAATATCATTGAAACAGCTTTACGTCCGGTTCTGGCCGATCTCTCGGATATTAAGCAAAATATTAGAGACATTGGTGGGAGTCGATAAATTGGAGGAAACGCAGGAAGCTATCCAAACTTTTGGAAATGCGACTAGTAAGGCCAGTCCAGAATGAACAATCTGCTATCGTACCTGGAAGATCAGGATAACAGAGGGAGAAGGAATAATTTGAGAATCAAGGGAGTGCCGGAATCTGTATCTCACTCGTCTGTCATGGAAATGACATACTCAATCATCTGGCCTCTACTCAGTCCAGAAATGACTAATGATCTAGTATTAGGGCGCATAGAGCTCCTTGGCTGCGACCCAGGGAGAAAGACCCTCGAAGGGACATTATCTGTAAAGTCTTAAACACCCAACACAGAGATGCAATCCTGAAAGCGGCTAGATGCTAAAGAAATTACTTACGAGGGCGCACGGATAGAGTTCTTTCAAGCTCTCTCCCCAGTTACGCTAAACAAGCGCAAACAAATGAAACCTGTTACAGATGCGCTCAAAGCAAAGAAGATTCCTTATAGATGGCTGTTTCCATTCGGCATAGCATTTCCTGTACAAGGGTCCACCCGATATGTTAGGAGACTGGAGGACCTGGTCCAGCTGTGTGAGGACATTGGCCTATCACCTTCAGAGATACCGTTGTGGCTACAAATAACAGCTGACTGATCTACCACAGCTTCCAGAGGCGGCGGTTCAGACGAAGCAAGCGCAACAAACAACCTCAAGACAATGGAGACTGATTGTTCGGCCTCCAGTAGTGTGCAGTTAGAGGTGTTTTACTTATAGGCCTTGGTCCTATTGACACATGCTCACTAGTTCTCGTTACTGTTATCTGAACAACTAGAAGGGATGTGGAGATTACTGTATTCGTAAAATGCTTATGTTCACAGTTGTTGAGGGTTATTCAACCAGTTTGGGTTTAGAGGCCTGATATTATTAGAGGGGAACTGCCTCTTGGTACAGTTGGTTAATAGAGTTGACACCGTTGACCATACTTGTAACTGTCACACCATTGGGTGTTTCATATACCTGTGTTTACTGTTTTAATCTGTATGACTGTTTATACTCATTATGTCCAATATTACTATCTCCACATGGAACACCCGGGGAATGAATTCTCCCCAAAAACGCTCAGGCATCCTTCAGCATCTATGTCAGTTGGGTACCGATATAGCCATCCTCCAAGAAACCTACTTCAAGCGGGGTATGACTCCTTCACTGTCTAACAAATATTTTGCGCAATGGTTTCACTCCTGTTATGGAGAATCCAGATCCAGGGGTGTCACCATCGCCATTAAAATAAATATTCGGTTTGTGCTACAGGCCAGTGTGGAAGATCCAGAAGGTAGATTTCTGTTTCTGAAGGGCCACATAGCACACACGGTAATCACTATTGTTGTTTATGCCCCCAATGAAGATAAAATTCCTTGGTTCAGGGACACCTTGCAGAAACTGAAATCTTTTACTGAGGGTATATGCATAATGGGCGGAGACTTAAACTTGGTGTTAGAACCGTCCCTAGATTCCACCTCTGGAAAATCCCAGCTATCACTAAAGAAGATTAGGTGTTTGAGGCGGTGGCTGAGCCCGCTTAACCGAACGAGATTATTCCTTCTATTCTGAGGTACACAGTTCGTATCAAAGATTAGATTACATATTCTTGTCTAATACCCATTTACAAGCAGTGGTAAGATCCAAAATCGGTAATAAAGGAGTTTCAGATCATGCTCTGGTTACATTGACTTTATCGATCACTTCTCTTCTTAAAAGGGCATTTTGTTGGCGACTGAATGAATCCTTGTTTAAATCAGATGCCAACAAGAGTAAGAGAGCCTCAATTATTCGTAACTATTTTGAGGAAAATACTACGGATCAGATATCGCCAACGGTAATCTGGGAAGTGCACAAGGAGGTAGTTAGGGGGGAGTTGATCGCCCTGGGAACATTTGAGAAAAAGCATAAGCAAAAAGAGATAGACGATACTATGACCATGATTTAACGGTTAGAGCGCAAGCACAAACTCTCCTCAGCTCAGCAGGTGCTGACCAAACTCACTTCACACAGGAAGCGTATGAACCAATTACTGAACCATAGAGCTGAAAAAGCTTATATGTATGGAAAGCATAAAATATATCTGCATGGTAATAAAGGATCCAGACTAATGGCGTTAATGGCCAAGCGTAGGCAGGAACAAATATATATTCAGGAAATTGGTCTCAGACCTGAAAAGTCTGTGAAAACTACTGTAGAAATTGCAGCACAGTTTGAATGGTTTTATTCTGCCCTATACAATCTAAGGGCTAATGAGACAGCCCAGAATGCCTTGATCAGGCAGGACATAATAGATTGGATTCTAAAATCACTCATTTTACCGGAGGTGACTGAAATACAAAAAGAACTGCTGTCGACCCCTTTTTAATTACAGGAACTCCAAACTGCTCTTAAAGTAACTCCGGGGGGAAAAAACCTGGGGCCTTATGGTTTAACAATTACTTATTTTAAGATGTTCTAGGGCACCCTACTGCCACAATTTCTAAAGTCAGTAATTGCAGTTGCCTTTGGAATTCACTTCCCTCCCCAATCATTGGAAGCACATATTACGATCCTGCCTAAAGAGGGGAAGGATCCCAAAATGTGCGGTGGTTACCGACCAATCTCCCTGCTGAATGCAGACATTAAATTGTATGCTAAGATGTTAGCAAATAGATAAATCAGGAGCAGGTAGGTTATGTTAAGGGTCGTGAGTAGAGTTGAGCGAACACCTCGATGTTCGGGTTTGAGAAGTTCGGCCGACCTTCCCGAAAATGTTCAGGTTCGCGATCCAAACTCGACCCGAACTTCACGTGCAACCCGAACCCCATTGAAGTTAATGGGGACCCGAACTTTTGGGCACTCAAATGGCTGTAAAATAGCCCTGGAAAGGGCTAGAGAGCTGCAAAAGGCAGAAAAATGTAGGTAAATGCCCTGCAAACATATGTGAATAGGGAAATGACTTAAAATTAAAAAAAAATACAGAAAAATAATAAATAAACATTATAATCTTGAGCCCAAGTGAGTGACAGTGGCACCTGTCACCCAGCAAACAGAGCATGTAGCAGCAACGCCACCACATCTGTCATTGTCACCAAGCATCTCCACCAAATCCCATGGAAGTGTTCAGCTATCAGCTGTCCATCTCCCAAACACTGGAGAGAAAAATAAATAGAAAGAGGAAGTACCCCCCTACCCATGGCTCTGAATGCCTTATTTCAAACTTCCTGGTCCTTTAAAAGGCTGTCATTCTGTCTGGTGGACAGTTTTAAAAACCTTATGGCGGTGGCTATCCCACAGTACGTGTATCCCAGCCACCGCTACTTTTGCAGGCGAGCCATCCCTTCTCTGCACAACCAAGTGGCAGACAAAATCAAGTGTGTGCTGCGCAACGCAATCTGTGGCAACGTCCATGTAACCAACAACACAGTGGGTAAATGTAGCGGCTGGCCCAAAGGCGGATAGCATTTTTGCGACTGTCCTTCCGCCCCCCGATGATTGCTGGGCATTTCTCTTTGTATCCTGTTACCATCTCCTCCTCCTACTCGGCTTTCTCCTCCTTTACCTCCACCTCATCCACTCAGCGTAAAACCTTCACCACCCACAGAAGCTTAAGACATGTCCTCCTAGTAGGATATGTCGAACTAACCTCTCAATTTTAACATCAGTGTGAGGGTTTAGTATTGCCGCAGAGTGCACCTGCCTTTGCTATGTTTATGTTTTTGATTGTTCTCCACATCCACATTATTGTTATCGTATGTAGGATGGTTATTGTGGTACTTGTAGTCCGTTGCTGGCATCTTCCTTTGTATGCATTTTTTGCTGTTGATTGCCCCCGAGCAACGGACTAAAAGTACAGGATGTGCTCCCCTATATACATGCACAACTGCATATGGGTTGAGCATATCCTGCTTGTTAAACACCACACCACGTTTTCTAATTGTTTGCACAGCAGCACAGCCAGGGGGAAACGACAGCAGGTTGTTTTAAAACTTGTGTGTTTGTGGGACAAACCCTCACCGCGCAGGAGCTGTGGACAGGCATGGAGCAACAGAACGACCATTGGTTGGTGCCACTGAGCCTCCAGCCCGGCCTGGTGTTGTGCGCTAATGGGCAAAATATACTAGCAGGTCTGGGCCTAGCCGTTTTGACACGCATCCCCTGCCTGCCACATGTGCTGAATTTGGGGTGCAGAAATTCCTAAACACCAGACAGTGAAAATAAGTTCAGTTAATCGAACACACACAACACCCCCCCCCCCCTTTCACTCAAACCATTAACAAACTATTTACAAATTTTCTTAAAAACATATTAAAATAACTATAATGCAGCTGAACTTACTATATAAAGAAACAAAACTATATACACGCCTTATCCTTAACTTAAGGCCAACCAAACACAAGTGGCTCGGAGGGTGGGTATCTGCACCAACATAGGCCCTGGCCTGGAACACAATTGTCCAGCCAGGGAACAGTTCTGGAGGATGAGGAAGGGGAGTAGGAGGAACGCTGGGGGATACAGAGGACACAGATGATATACCTCTCTCAAAGTGGATAGCTTGTCCTTGCCTCTGGGAAGCCTGGCAGACATGAGCGACTACATGCTGCAGTGCCTGCGTAATGACCGCCCAGTTACTGCCACATTCTAACTTTTGCTGATTACTGGGTGGCCACCCTGCTGCATCCCCGTTACAAGGACAACGTGCCGTCCTTAATTCCCTCACTGGAGTGTAATAGGAAGATGAGCCCGCTAGTAGACACGCTGCTGATGGCATTCACACCTGACACCGGGGACTCAGTGGAAGTACAAGGTGAAGGCAGAGGAGGAGGAGGAAGAATTTGCCAATGTAGCTGGGTCACCAGCAACACCTCAGAAGGCAGGGTTAGCATGTGCAAAATGTGGAAAAGCTTTGTCATCACGCCACAACAACCTGCACCACCAGCAGATCTGGAACATCTTAGCAGGAGGCAGCATTTCAGCAACATGGCGTACTGATGGGTCTGCCTAGGGGAATAGCTACAGGGGAAGCAGGGGAAGCAACTGCTTTGGGGCTGTGACCTAGAAAGGGCCCATCCAGGAGGAGGAGGAGGACTAACAGTATTATACAATGAAATTATATACAGTGGCAGTATAGACAGTGTAGAAAGTGAATGGAACAGCTGCTGGACCTAGTCTGAGAGAGCGATCTTTAGTAGCCACAGGCATAGCGGCATGAATGGAAGGGGTTTGCGCAAAATTTTTTGGGGGAGGGGGGGCCCATTCAAAAATTTGCTGTGGTGCCCAATCATTTCTAGCTACGCCCCTGGGTCTGCCCCATTCAACTTCTGGGTCATCAAATTGGGCACATGTCCTGAGGTTGCCCTTTACGCCTTGGAGGTGCTGGCCTACCCTGCAGCCACTGTATTGTCTGAACGTGTGTTTAGCATGACCAGCAAGTCCTAGGAAAGCCTAGAGGGTCATGGGTTCTTACCATCCCGGGTGATCTCCAATGGCCAATGTGCCAGGCAGCGGCAGATTTTCCCACAAAGTCCCCGGTCCCTGGGCTGAAGGCACTGATCCCTCAAAGGAGCGGACCGTGTGGTGCAGCATCCTGGAGGTCGCAGAAGTTGGCGGCAGTCCGGGAGGTACACTAAGGAGCGGCCTAAAGGGGTGGCATCTCCTACACGCGCGGGCTCTGCACAATTCAATTGTATTGTGGGCAGAAGCCAAACAGCGCGAGCTGAAACAGGAAGGGGCGCGGTGACGTCATCAGAGTGCGCCGATGCGTTCCTCAGGCCGGATCCTGTCATGTGACCGGAAATAAAAGGAAAACAGCACAATGTAGGTTTGCCAGCGTTTCTAAGGTGGCAGGTGGAGTGGATTCCTGGCTGTGGATTGCAATATGTGGCAATCTATTTTCTGAAACAGGTGTTTCTTATCTTCTGGTGGGTCTTGCTTTCTGTCGGCTCTGAGGGGCAGTGGTACTCTCAAAGGAGAGGTGCTGTACCTGGAAGACAAAATATTGTTTCCTTTTCTCTCCCCTAAATATTCAAGCTGCATGTGCCCTTAGATTTAAAGAGGCAGCATGGAGGTCGAAAAAAAGGCGGAAGAAATGGAGGGAGAAAAGCAGACCCCGGTACTACTACTTCTGGAAGGGTGAGTGCCTGTGGTGTAATGATATCTGATTATGGTTATTTATTCTTTCCAGATGCCACCAAGGAAAGTCGTGGCGAAAAGAAAGAATAAAGAGTGTGCGTTATGTAAATGCCCCTTATCTTCATCTTTCTATAAAAGATTATGCCAGCAATGTATAGAAAGGACACTGGCGGAGGAATCGACAAATTTCATGAAAGATATAAGAGCCCTTATAAGATCTGAAGTTACAGACTCTTTAAAATCCTCAAAAAAATCTAAAAAAATGGAGGATCAGATTCGGATTCTTCTGAACGGAGTGAGGGCACATATAGAGAAGGGGAATCGGAAAATTCCTCTCCCTCTGAGGAAGATGAAGATAAAAAATTCTTATTTTCTGTGGGAGATATAGATAAGTTATTAAAAGCTATACGAGCTACCTTAGCGATAGAGGATGTCAAAGAAGACAAATCTATGGCTGATACAATATTTGAGGGGTTACGTAAAAAGAAAAGGTGTTTTCCCCTGCATAAGAGTATTACAGCTATGATTGACAAAGAATGGGAAAAACCTGATAAAAAAGCCTTTATATCAAAAAATTTCAAAAGAAAATATCCTTTTGAGGAAGATGCCTGCTCTCCTTGGGGTAAAGCACCTAAATTGGACATGGCCATATCTAAAATATCTAGAAGATCTCTCTTACCTTTGAGGACATGGGGTTTTTAAAGGACCCCCTTGATAAGAGAATGGATTCCTGTCTCAAAAACACTTGGGAAGCTTCCACATCTTCCTTTAAGCCTAGTGTGGCCACCACGGTTACGGCCAGATCTATGGCCATTTGGCTAGATAGACTGGAAAGCCAGATCAGAGACAAGTGCCCTAGGGAACAAATTTTGTCTTCTCTACCCACCTTACAAAAGGCAGTAGATTTTATTTCAGACGCCTCAATTGAAGCAGTGAGATTTGCTGCTAGATCTGCTTCTATATCCAATTCAGCCCGGCGGGCTTTATAGTTAAAGAACTGGAAGGGAGGCTATATGGCATCCAAACAACGCCTATGTAATATACCATGTCAGGGACAATTCCTTTTTGGTCCAGAATTAGATGCGCTTTTAGAGAAAGCGGCTGACCGAAAGAAAAAATTACCGCAAGAGTATTCCTTTTCACAGTTCAAAAGCTATCGCCGGCCCTTTCGGGGTTCCTCCAGATATCAGGGAAAGAGGCAAGGTAGGGAAAAAGAGCAAAACCCTAGAAATAGAGGATCAGGGGGAAGGGGGTTTTATATTTAGAAAATCCTCTTCCCAACCAGAAAAACAGTCAAAACTATGACGCCAGTCTGCAGGTGGGAGGAAGACTAACTCTGTTTCTTTCTGCCTGGGAAAATGTGGCAGGTCCTTGGATACAAAATATTATAAAGGACGGCTTAAAAATAGAGTTCAAAGAAAAATTTCCAGAAAGATTTATTATGACAAAAGAGACCCTAAAATAAAAACAGAGGTAGATCTTCTTCTCCAGAAAAATGTACTGATTCCGTTGCCAGAAAGGGAAAAAGGGGATGGGTTCTATTCAACCCTTTTTCTGGTAGGAAAACCGGATGGTTCCTTCCGTCCCATAATAAATTTAAAACAATTAAACAAATCAGTTCTAGTAAGAAGATTCAAGATGGAAACCATAAAATCAGCCATTCCCCTTCTCTCTCCAGGATGTTTCATGGCGGTGGTGGATTTAAAAGACACCTATCTCCACATCCCAGTCCACCCTTTTTTCTAGAGATTCCTCAGGATTGCTATGGTAAGGGGCGAGCAAATCAGGCACTTTCAATTCCGGGCAATGCCGTTCGGGCTTTCCACAGCCCCAAGAATTTTCACAAAGATTATGGCAGAGGTGGCCTCATTTGTTCGCAGTCAAAATATTATATTCCTACCTTACCTGGACGACCTGTTAATTGTGGCGGAATCTCTGGAGAAATGTTGGCAATCTGTAAACCGGGTAGTTCACATCCTGAAGAGCCTAGGATGGTTTATAAATGTAAAAAAATCAAGGTTCGAGCCAAAAACAAAACAGATGTTTCTAGCCCCTCATCTCGATTCTCTGGCTCAAAGAACGTTTCTCCCATGGGAAAAGATAGAAAGGATCAGGTCACAGATTCAGGAAGCCCAAGACCAACCTTGCATGTCGGTAAGGAAAGCAATGTCTCTTCTGGGGACAATGACAGCTTGTATTCCGGCAGTCCAGTGGGCACAATTTTATTAAAGGGAACTACAGTAAGAGATTCTGAAAGTATCAGAGGAAGGAAGGACCTTAGATTCAAAAATAAAGCTTTCAAAAAAGACACTGAAATCCCTCGACTGGTGGAAAGAGATAAAAAATCTGGAAGGAGGAATTCCTTGGAAATATCCGGAACCAATAGTGATTACAACCGACGCCAGTCCCTGGGGATGGGGGGCTCACTTTCAGGAGCAATTAGTGCAGGGATCATGGTCCCAGCTCAAAAAGAATTCTCCTCGAACAGGAAGGAAATGAGAGAGGTTCTCATGGCTATGCGAGCAGCTTTACCGACAATAAGACACAAACATGTAAGAATCATGTCCGACATCCGAACAGTGGTAGCATACTTGAATCATCAGGGTGGGACCAGATCCCGTTTATTATTGAAGGAAGCAGAAATGCTATTTTCAGAGTTTTAAGAGCAGGTGATACAGATCTCGGCTCTGCACAAGGGGCAAAGAGAACATACAGGCCGACTTTTTGAGTCGATGCAAGTTAAGACAAGGAGAATGGACACTGAACTCAGAAATTTTCGCGTTAAGAACAAAGTTATGGGGAATGCCGAAATAGACTTATTTGCCACAAGAGAGAACAGGCGAGTGAAAAAATGTTGCTCCCTGGATCCGAACGAATCCCCATACGGGATAGATGCTTTCCTTCTCAAATGGAATTTCCATCTAGGATACGCTTTTCCTCCCCTACAGCTCCTGCCCAGAGGCCTCAGGAAGATAAAGGAGGACAATGCAAACATGATAGTAATTGCTCCATTCTGGCTGAAAAGAGCGTGGTTCTCTCTTCTGAGGATGATGTCAGTGAAGGATCCCTGGATTCTCCCAGAGGTTCCGAATCTCCTGTCGCAAGGTCCAGTATTCCACCCAGAACTGAGAAGCTTGCATCTTACGGCATGGAAATTGAGAGGTCTTTCCTAGTTAGGAAGGGTTTCTCTAAAGACTTAGTTCCACTCTCCTTAAAAGTAGAAAGAGAGTCACTAATATTATTTATGCCAAAATCTGGAAGAAGTTTCTGTCATTCTCGAATCTGAATATAAACTCATTGCCAGACAAGTTGCCTGTATAAAAGGTGTTAGAATTTTTACAAAGAGGATTATCTATGGGGCTAGCAAAGAGTACATTAAAAGTCCAAGTATCTGTTCTCTCTGTGTTGGTGGGCAGGAGTCTGGCCTTAGACCCCTGGATGGTCAGATTTTTTAAGGCAGTCAATAGAATTACTCCAGTTAAAGGACCTAGATTTCCTTCCTGGGACCTAAATCTAGTATTAAAAGCTCTAACTAGATCCCCATTTGAGCCCATAGATTCTATCTCGTTGAAATTACTAACTTTAAAATTAGTATTTCTAGTAGCACTCATGTCAGCAAGAAGGGTTAGCGAAATACAAGCTCTGTCTATCAATCCCCCATTCATGTCCATTCGGGAAGACAGAGTAGTGATGAAGCCGGACCCCAAATTTATTCCAAAAGTACCTTCCAAAACAAACAGACTACAGGAAGTTGTTCTACCAGTTTTTTTTACCGGAACCTAAAGATGACAATGAGAGAGAATGGCATTCTCTCGATGTGAAGAGGTGTGTGATCCAGTACTTAGAAAGAACCAATGACTGGAGGAAGGCTTCATCACTATTGATTCTTTTCTCTGGGGCCAGGAAAGGTAATGCTGCCTCTAAGAGTACTATTGCCAGATGGATAAGAGAGTTAATATCCCTGGCATATTCTCATTCTGGATCTTCTCCGCCTGTATCTCTGAAGGCTCACTCTACTAGGGCGGTGTCCACTTCCTGGGCGGAGAGGGCCAGTGTGTCTATCGACCAGATTTGTAGGGCCGCTACTTGGGCCTCTCCGTCCACCTTTTACAGACACTATCATTTACAATTTGATTCTATTTCCGATCTTCTCTTCGGGAAAAAGGTGTTGGAGGCTGTTACCCACCCTTAACTTCTATGAAATCTCTCAGTGGTGCTGTCGTGGGGGAGGAGAAAAATGATGATTACACTTACCGGTAATCAGATTTTCCTGACCCCACGACAGCACCCGTCTAATTCCCTCCCTCAGGTGGTGGTACTGTGTGACATTCACGTAAAAAACAAAAATTATAATTAGATATATATATAGACAATGATGAAGGACCGCACCGCTTGCACAATAAAGTATGCAAAGGAGTGCCAGTGGCTGTAGCAGTATCCCACTTACTTCCAAAAATATAAAAAAATCATCCAGCAATTTACAACCCCCCTCTCTTAAAATATCACTTTTAATTATTATCACTAAAATTATTGCTGATACTGTGGTCGCTTAACCAAACCCCACCCCACTTTAATGGTCAAATATTGATACTATCATTTGTCATCATCTGTGTGTAACAGCCAACACCAGCTATATAGTTATTATTAGGTAATGGGTATGCCGAGGAAGATTTAGGTAATCGGGGTTAATCCTACTACTAGCCCTGCAATTAACCCTCCGTCTCTTCCTTTGCCCAGGGACGGCCCCTAGTGGTGGGACCTCCCTGTCCTCGTGCCTAAGGCTGAATCACCCTTGGTCTTACCCTAGTCTTCTAACAATATTATCTGGTGTTAGCCGTTAAAACACAGAGACGACGACAAGTGGTGTGTACGTCCCAATCATGCAAGTCCATACACTCCAATGAAGATCCCTGGTTAAGATATCACCGAGTCTTCTCTGGGTAAAACCTGGACTCCGAGTCTGAAAGGTGAGTTTAATAAGACTTAACACACCAGTTGTCCGTCAGTGTAATTTTACACATCATATTTCATTATGCCTTATATATTTTTAAACCTCGACGCGTTTCCCTTCAGATTACTGAAGTTCATCAGGAGGCCATAATGGGCATCAATGTCCCTAATATAGTACAATAGTACAGAATTGATATCAAAAACCTGATACGGCTCATATGTCAAGAGGAGTGATCTTTCATAAAGTGCAGATATCGCAGAATATCATTACAGCAGGCATGTGATTTGTGCCAATTCACATAGCGTTATATCATGCTCATGCATCGCGTCAGAGGAGGAACATTGATCTGAGCAGTGACATGTGAGGTGAGGTCACATCGACACGCATGAGCATGATATAACGCTATGTGAATTGGCACAAATCACATGCCTGCTGTAATGATATTCTGCGATATCTGCACTTTATGAAAGATCACTCCTCTTGACATATGAGCCGTATCAGGTTTTTGATATCAATTCTGTACTATTGTACTATATCAATTTCTATCACATCAATTAGGGACATTGATGCCCATTATGGCCTCCTGATGAACTTCAGTAATCTGAAGGGAAACGCGTCGAGGTTTAAAAATATATAAGGCATAATGAAATATGATGTGTAAAATTACACTGACGGACAACTGGTGTGTTAAGTCTTATTAAACTCACCTTTCAGACTCGGAGTCCAGGTTTTACCCAGAGAAGACTCGGTGATATCTTAACCAGGGATCTTCATTGGAGTGTATGGACTTGCATGATTGGGACGTACACACCACTTGTCGTCGTCTCTGTGTTTTAACGGCTAACACCAGATAATATTGTTAGAAGACTAGGGTAAGACCAAGGGTGATTCAGCCTTAGGCACGAGGACAGGGAGGTCCCACCACTAGGGGCCGTCCCTGGGCAAAGGAAGAGACGGAGGGTTAATTGCAGGGCTAGTAGTAGGATTAACCCCGATTACCTAAATCTTCCTCGGCATACCCATTACCTAATAATAACTATATAGCTGGTGTTGGCTGTTACACACAGATGATGACAAATGATAGTATCAATATTTGACCATTAAAGTGGGGTGGGGTTTGGTTAAGCGACCACAGTATCAGCAATAATTTTAGTGATAATAATTAAAAGTGATATTTTAAGAGAGGGGGGTTGTAAATTGCTGGATGATTTTTTGTTAATAATACTCCCTACTGGGATGCAATCATATTAGCTGGAACAATCAAAAATATAAAAAGTAGAAAATCCACTGCACATCCAAAATGGTGAAGAAAAAAGTAGTTTATTCACCGAGTAATAGCGACGTTTCAGTGCTCTCCATGGCACCTTTTTCAAGCAGTGTTGATATATATAAATTGGTTCAGTTGTAAGTGTGATTAATAAAGGAGGAGTCCCTCTCATACTCTGTAAACTCACTGAGGTGGGAGAGTGGCTCCACCTTTTTTTATGCTACAGGTTTCCTGTCCATGGAGGAGGAGCCATCTCTCAGTGGTGCTGTCGTGGGGTCAGGAAAATCTGATTACCGCTAAGTGTAATCATCATTTTCATGCAAGAATTGTAATTTCCCTGTCAGTTATGCAGTGCAGGGGTTTGTACCTGGCAAAAATGGTAATATTTCACCCAACAATTTAAAATCTATGCTTTGCCGGACAGTATTAAACTTGGCCAGCCACAGCTGGAACCACTGATTAACGGTATTGCTATTTTGGCAATTGAATTTCACCACAGAAAATAATCTATCCTTTGCCAGACAGCAGACAGTATTACACTTGGCTAGCCACAGCTGGAACACCAGATTTAGGGGATTGCTATTTTGGCAATTGAATTTAACCCCTCAATAAAATATAGAAATTTCTATCCTGAGTTTCTAGGGGTGACAATAAGCACAGCCATGCCCCTGATGTAGGATATAGCAAAAAAAAAAACTAGTATTGATGGATTGATGGACTTGGTGGCAGTTTGTGCTGGTGCACCACAAGACCCAAAATGGCCGCCGATCACCCCAGAAAATAAGTGACAGAAAAACACTCTGTGCAGCCTAAAAACCAGTTAGTGCCCACAGTTCAGCTAATGTCCCCATAATGTATGCCAGTATAAAATGCCCCTATATAGTGCCCCAGTAAATGACCCCATAGTTCTCCACTGCCCAATAGTGCCCCCAAATAATGTTCCTATAGTGCCACCAGATGCCCCATATTAATTAATTTGCCCCATACTGCCATCCATTTATTTGCTGGGCTTCTACCAGCAAATAGGCCTGAAGCCTATAGTGGTGATAGGCGGCGGGGCAGTGAACGATGCGCTCCCGTGCCCGCTGCAGCCTAATTAGAACCAGGGCCGTGCCGCCTCCGGCGGTCGGTAGCGGCCCTGGAGGATAAAAAAAAAAAAACTATTTAATGGATCTAGGGGGTCCAGACCTGTTGGACCACCCCCTGGGTGCGCCACTGTCCCTGTGCATCAAGTCATGTCCCACTATCACGTACTATTGTGGGCTGGCCGTTAAGTGGTTAAAATGCCAACAATGAGGGGAAAACAGAAACTACAGTAATAGAAAACAACATAACTGCAACCAAACTCTGTAAACTACCAAAAAAGTATTAACAAACCAAATAACATTATGCTATACCCAAACTCTCACAAAGTAAACCAAAATATTACTAACATAAAAATCTATAGCTACTGAGTTTAGATTTAAATAGGCGGTTTTTAAACTCATACTCCACACTAAGCACTAATTGTCTTGTAACCTGCAGTAATTGTTTATTTATTTATTTATTTATTTTTACAGTTGTGAACAAGTGTGTCCGCCACATGGCCAGGATGGAGCGGGAGTACAGGAGGGAAATGGAGGAGGTGGCCAAGCAGCAGCGGCAGCTGTTGCGAAAGATGCAGGAGATGGATAGGAGGCATCTCCGTGAAATGGCCAAGATGAGGGAGCTGCTGGCCCGGCTAAAAAAATTGCCATAGAGGCCTATTGTATTTATTTTTTTCTAATGTTATTTATAAATAGTTTTTTAACCGTTATAACTTGTGCTTTCGTTTTTTCTAATGTTATGTTACGGTGTAATTTTATAACTTAGTTGTAAGACCTCTTTAGTCTAGGGTCAGACTCATCTGGATCAGGACAGACAGTAGTAGGCACACGGTAACACTGTAGTATAAGGCCCACACATAACTCAGCAGTGTCAGGACATACAGAAGCAAGTATTGTTAACGGTGAAGTATGAAGCCCACACCATCTGCTGTTAGACGTAATCCAGCGTGTGTGTGGTGCTGATCATGTATGGGTGGGAAGAGCGGTGGTACACCCTCATCCTCCTCCATCACCTCCAAAAGCTTCCTGCATTGCCTTCCCCAAGATGTCCTACTCACAGTCGCTGTCTAACAGGAGCAGGGAGGATTCCAGGGGGGTTGGTCCTGCAGGAGGCGGAGAGCAGCAGTTGCTGCTGCTCAGAGCCTGGCCAAAGGACTCTGTGGCACAGTATTATGCCACTAGAGCCACAACTGCCTCGGCACCCTGAGAGGTATCGGCGGGGCGGCTGCTAAGAGCCAAAAAATCAATGAGTTGTATGATCAAGAAATCCACACCCGCACTGACCGTCCCTTTATTTTTGATCTCCATAGTAACCGCCCATTTAACAGCGCCCATATGTTTAATAGTGGCCCCTGCCCCCCATGCATGTAGCAGTGTAGTTGTGGCATTATCTGACTCAATATTTCAGGACATTCAAGTGGCAAAACCTTGGATCAGTTGTTATGGTAACCAGTCCAGGAGTAGGACCCGCGAGCTTCTAGTGGCTGACATGTGACCGTGTAAATGGCAGTTGCCAGCCTTGTATTGACTGTAATGGATGTCATTTTTTGGGAATAGCCCTGAAACGGTACGTCCTAGAGAGCAGAGACCCCCGCAAGTATTGATTCCAGGTACTAAGGGATGTGTACACCAAGTATCTTTGAAATCGATGGTTGCATGTTTGAGTATTTGTGGAACATACACACATGCAGACATACATATATACATTATTTTACATATATACAGTATATATCTATGTGTGTATATATATATATATATATATATATATATATAGTTAAGGCTGCTCGCAGCCTGTAGTTGTGGGCGGGGCCGAGGTCCCCCTTATTAACCCCCTCACCTGGGTCCTCGGTCTCGCACGCCGAGTCTACTTCCGGTCCTGCAGGCAGCCCGTCGGCTGAACGCTTCTGCAGCTCTACCCCGACATCGCTGTGCGACGGCCTCAGGTAAGGCGGGTTAGCACGCCGAGGGTGCGGGGGTCCGTTCTCCCTCGCCGTCTCATGCCCTCCCATCCAGCACAAGCGTTACGGCGCCCAGGAGGCCGAGCATTCACACGGGGCGGGATCCTGGCACCGGGCTGTCAGTCTGCTCCTTATGCCCGCCGGGTTCGGAGTCTCGCTCCCCTGCCCCCGACAAGCCCTCTCCCTCACTGGGATCCAGCGTTTGCACGCCTTTCAGTCATTGGCGTGCCGCCTGTCCTACGCAGGCGGCTCCCCTTTTTTCCGGCCTGGACCCCTGCCCACCTGCTTGTCTCCCCCCTTTTAAGAGGGGGGTCCGGTTCCCCATGGGTCGCGGTCAGGCCTGGCTACTGGGGCTTGGATAATGATGGAAAGGAAAAAATTAATTATATTTGATTTTAGTTCTGCTTTCCCTCTTCCTTCAGGTACACCCTGTCTACATTGGTAGCGGTTGCTTTATCCGCCCGATTCCCTCGTCTTACTTGTGTTTAAAAAAAAAAAAAACCAGGTCCTATAGTCCCTTCTCGTGCCTCCGTGGGTCAACAGGTGGACCCCCTTGTGTCCTCTCAGGTGGGTATTTTAGGTTCTTTTTCCTATTCCTCCCGTGCTGCGTCTCCCCACCCGCTGCGCCCGCTCTAGCCTGCAGTCTCTCTCAGCTGAGAGCTTTTACTTAGGCACCCTTCATCGCGCTCAGGCCTATTGGGAGGAAAAAAAAATAAAATAAAAAAAAAAAAAAATACCCCATCCATCCTTTCAGCTTCTAAGGTTCAGGCGGGCATCTACTCCCTTCCCAAGCACGGCGACCTGTCACCACACTCCCGTCAGCCTGGAGCATTCAGGGTCACTCCTTCCACCAGGGACCTGAGGCGTTCAGGTCACTCCGTTCCCCACTGCCTGAAGCGTTCAGGTCACTCCGTTCTCCACTGCCTGCAACGTTCAGGTCACTCCGTTCTCCACGGCCGAAGCGTTCAGGTCACTCCGTTCACCTCGGCCTGAAGCGTTCAGGTCACTCTGTTCACCTCGGCCTGAAGCGTTCAGGTCACTCCGTTCTCCACGGCCTGAAGCGTTCAGGTCACTCCGTTCACCACGGCCTGAAGCGTTCAGGTCACTCCGTTCACCACGGCCTGAAGCGTTCAGGTCACTCCGTTCTCCACTGCCTGCAACGTTCAGGTCACTCCGGTCTCCACGGCCGGGCGTTCAGGTCACTCCGTTCACCTCGGCCGAAGCGTCCAGGTCACTCCGTTCACCTCGGCCTGAAGCGTTCAGGTCACTCCGTTCACCTCGGCCTGAAGCGTTCAGGTCACTCCGTTCTCCACGGCCTGAAGCGTTCAGGTCACTCCGTTCACCACGGCCTGAAGCGTTCAGGTCACTCCATTCTCCACGGCCTGAAGCGTTCAGGTCACTCCGTTCTTCACGGCCTGAAGCGTTCAGGTCACTCCATTCTTCACGGCCTGAAGCGTTCAGGTCACTCCGTTCCCCACTGCCTGAAACGTTCAGGTCACTCCGTTCTCCACGGCCTGAAGCGTTCAGGTCACTCCATTCTTCACGGCCTGAAGCGTTCAGGTCACTTTGTTCCCCACTGCCTGAAACGTTCAGGTCACTCCGTTCTCCACGGCCTGAAGCGTTCAGGTCACTCCGTTCACCCCGGCCTGAAGCGTTCAGGTCACTCTGTTCTCCACTGCCTGAAACGTTCAGGTCACTCCGTTCACTACGGCCGAAGCGTTCAGGTCATTCCGTTCACCACGGCCTGTAGCGGTCAGGTTCCTTCTCCCGCCTTTCATTGCCGTCGTGGCTTCCCCTCTTCTCCGCCGCACGTCCATGCATTTCCCACTAGGGTGGGCCGCTGAGTGTGTTCAGGCTAGTCCCTTCCTGGCGCTCCCAGGCACTTCATCTCGCACCTTCGCTCCCAACGTCGTTCGGCAACACTGCGTGGCCAGCAGCTGGGGGCGTCATACCAGTCACGTGCTCACTGGGTTCATTATTTTAGTCCTCAGATCAAGCTGAGTTTTCGGCCCGGCTAGCCGTACGGCCAGGACGCCAGGTCTGTAATCCCAGGTACGTCCGATTTAGTTTGCGTCATCCGTTCTGGTGTTACGGTCCACACGACCACATCAACCTCCAATTGCTGTCAGTTTTCCTTATTACAGGTTCGTTGGAGACGGCCGCTAGGATCATCAAGCCATGTCCCAGGCTTCGGATATGGATGACGCGTTGTCTCTCCCGGGTTCAGCGGTGTCTGGCCAAGGCGGGCCAGAATCTCTCAGAAGATGGACTGTGCCAAAGCTCATTGCCGAGTTAAATAGAAGGGGCATCGGCTATAGGGGAGGCCCCGTCCCCATCAATTCAGCAGTCATTGGCTCAATTACAGGCCACCATGGATTCTCTCGCCTCGTCGGTTGCAGACATCCGGTCCAGGGTGGTGGAGTTGGAATCCGGAATTCCCTCTATTCCCCAGGTGCCGGGCCCACCTCCTGAGCCGTCTCCACCCCAACCGCTGGCTCCAGGTACGGCTCCGGTAGTTCCCGTGATTGCTCCAGCTCATTTCGTCCCAGACCACATTAGGAAGGACATATTGGCGGGGAAGGACGTCAACCTGGCGTCCATCTTGATTGCGTCCCACGATGGTGCGGAGAATAAGACCTTCGACTGCGGGGAGGTTTCGGTGGTCTTAAAGGCCAAGGATGCCGGGTTGAACCGTAAACTCACCGTTACCGAGTTTGTCCTGGCCTTCAGCCTGTTTAGAGACGTGATCTGCTCCGCCTTCCCCCTGAGGAGGGAGGAGCTCGATACATATCTTTACAGGGTCACTGATCTTGGGCACAAGTACGGCGGCACGGCCTTCTATGACTACCACCGCTCCTTCTCGGCCAAGGCCGCCGCCGCACTTGCCCAGTTTCAGTTTACCACCAGTTGGGCCAATTTAGATATGGAGTTGTTCTGCCGGCACTTCGCCGGTCTCCGGGCTCCCTCGTGTTCGACTTGCCAGTCGATCTTTCACTCCGCAGAATGGTGTCCCCAGCCTGCCACGGCTCACCCGGACAGGGCCACGCCCGGGTCCTCGGGGGTCCAACGCAATCCCACCACCACAGACAAATTAGGAAGGCCTATAGTCTACCTTGGCAACGCCCAAGTATGTAACAAATTCAACTTTGGCAGTTGTCTTTTCAGTGGCTGCAGGGCCTTGCACATTTGCGCCATATGCTTCAGGGCTCACCCCAGGTCCACCTGTCCTAAGAGATTCGCAAAGCACCTATGACTGGCCGACATTGATGTTAGTCTCCTGGCCGCTTTGTTACGGGACCATCCCGACCCGAGTTTTGTGGGTTCTCTGATTGCCGGGCTCACCTCGGGCTTTGACACTGGCTTGGTGGCTCTCCCTCACTGCAACTGGGAGTGTCCCAACCTCCAGTCGGCCAGGTCCGATCCGGCCACCGTCCAGGCGCTCCTGGACTCGGAGGTCGCGAACGGATTCGTGCTGGGTCCGTTTGTTCAGATCCCCTTCTCTCGGTGGCGGATTAGCCCCATAGGAATTGTGTCCAAAAAAGATTCTAATAAAAAACGTTTAGTTTACGATCTCTCGGCCCCGCATGATTCCGTCATCCCGAGCATGAATTCTCTAATTCCTTCTGAGGAATTTTCAATGAGATACTCCTCCATCGATGAGGCCATTGCACTCATTCTCCAGGTAGGGCAGGGTGCCTGGTTGTCCAAGGCGGACATAGCGGACGCCTTCAAGCTTCTGCCGGTCGCACCCCACTTATGGAAGTACTACGGCATCCAGTGGGAGGGCAAATACTACTTCGCAAATCGTCTCACGTTTGGCTCAAAAAGCAGCCCTTGGCTTTTCGACCAACTAGCTCAGGCATTGCACTGGATCCTGGTCCAGTACGGTAGCACTGCATCAGTCATCCACTATCTGGACGACTTTCTCATCATCGAACGGCCACAACGCCATCCTTCAGGACTCCAGGATCTCTTGAAGCTGTTTTCCTCTCTGGACGTACCCATTTCACAGGGCAAGACTACAGGGCCAACCACTTTCATCACTTTCCTGGGCATCTCCCTGGACTCGGACAGGTTAGAAGCTAGCCTACCAGGAGACAAGTTGGCGCAAATTCACCAGGTTATCTCTCAGACATTGGGGGCCTCCCAGCTGACCAAGGTGGAACTTCAGTCTCTCCTTGGCAGGTTGAACTTTGCCATGAGGATCATGCCCCAGGGCAGGGCTTTCATTTCGCGTCTTCTCTGTCTCCTCCCCACAGCCCCAGATTCTGACAGTATCATCCGTTTAGATAGGTCCGCCATGGCGGATTTGCAGATGTGGCATGACTTTATCGCGGGATGGAACGGGGTGAGCCTGTTTGTTCCCCCCTGGAATCTTTTTTCTGCCAGGGTGTTTTCTGATGCTGCTGCTTCCAGGGGGTTTGCTGCGATTTTTAGGGGCCATTGGTTAGCAGGTCAGTGGCCTCCCCAGATCAGCGCCGACACTCAGGCTCTCGCTTCATCCCCGTTTTTGGAATTATACTCGATCGTGGCAGCTGCCGCAACGTGGGGGTATCGGTGGGCTAATTCTAGCGTTATGTTTGTAACAGACAGCCAGGATGTAGTGGACATCATTTCCAAGGGTCGTGCCAAGTCTGCCAGAATCATGTCACTAATGCGCAGACTTGTCTGGCTGTCCTTGCGGGACAACTTCCATTTCTCGTGTTCCCACATAGCAGGGGCCAGTAACTCAGCGGCCGATGCCTTGTCCCGCTTCAACTTTCCTGCTTTTTTCCAGGTATGTCCAGAAGCCGACAAGTCCGGAGCCCAGATTCCCAGTTTCGGCGATCTGACGATGGACTGAAATCCCTCTTGGCAACTGCCAAGGTGCTCATGCATGGATCCCTATCAGCCAACACTGCCCGCAACTATCAAACCGGTTGGAATCTCTTTTCGAAATTTTCCAGGGAATATCCTCAAGGGGATACCGCATTCACATCATATGTGTTGGCGTTCATGGCACATTGCCATTCCAAGCTTCGATTGGCTCCAAACACCATACGTTTATACCTTGCCGGCATTCAACACCACCTGTCTTTACGAAATCCTGAGCATCGCTCAGTTTTTACGTCTCAGGCAGTCAAAGCCACGCTCAGGGTCATTGAAAGAAGCAGCAGGGACTCAACCCGGTCGCGCCGTCCGGTATCAGGCGAGCTGTTTAGGCAGCTGTCGTCGATTCTAGACGGTAGTCCTTTTGGCCCTTCCATCAGCTTGGTTATTAAGGCGGCAATGTATTTAAGCTTTTATGGGTTCCTGCGCCCGGGAATTCTCTGTTGGCTCCGCAAGAGGAACTTTCTTGAGGAAAGGACAATTGTCGTGGCACCAGGACCACTTCGTGTTGAGCCTTCCATCCACGAAGACGTCACAGACCGGTCCCCCGACAGAGATTCGATATTTTAAGACACAAAATACTTGGTGCCCCGTCAGTGTGCTTCAGCAGCTCCTCGCCATGGGTCAAACCTCAGGTCCCGATACTCCACTACTGCCGTTCCAGGGCAGACCGTTGTCCACTCTGCAGTTTGTGTCCCACATCAGGTCATTGGTCACAGGGTTGGGTCAGGACCCTGCCTCGATAACCGGCCACTCCTTCCATATTGGGGCAGCCTCCGCGGCCTCCAGACACAAGACCCCAGCTCATGTCATTCGCTTCATGGGTCGGTGGCGGTCTGCCTGTTTTTCTAGATACATTCCTGATCCTCAATCCGAAACCCGCGAGGTGTTTCGTTCACTAGCTTTGTAACACTATTAAACTACTTATTCACCTACCATGTGTCCTTTTGCCCTCTTTTAGGCCTGCCCACGGTACGTGGCTCCAGGCACACCTCGGCCACAGTTAGGGTCTTATCGGCCGCATTACGGGCCGTGGCGACGCACACAAATAGTTAAGGCTGCTCGCAGCCTGTAGTTGTGGGCGGGGCCGAGGTCCCCCTTATTAACCCCCTCACCTGGGTCCTCGGTCTCGCACGCCGAGTCTACCCTCCCGCCCTCCCCTCTGCTTGACTCTTCTAGCTAGGGTGGGCCCTCTTTTAGGCCTGCCCACGGTACGTGGCTCCAGGCACACCTCGGCCACAGTTAGGGTCTTATCGGCCGCATTACGGGCCGTGGCGACGCACACAAATATATATATACACTCACCTAAAGAAATATTAGGAACACCATACTAATACGGTGTTGGACCCCCTTTTGCCTTTAGAACTACCTTAATTCTATGTGGCATTGATTCCACAAGGTGCTGATAGCATTCTTTAGAAATGTTGGCCCATATTGATCTGATAGCATCTTGCAGTTGATGGAGATTTGAGGGATGCACATCCAGGGCACGAAGCTCCCGTTCCACCACATCCCAAAGATGCTCTATTGGGTTGAGATCTGGTGACTGTGGGGGCCATTTTAGTACAGTGAACTCATTGTCATGTTCAAGAAACCAATTTGAAATGATTCAAGCTTTGTGACATGGTGCATTATCCTGCTGGAAGTAGCCATCAGAGGATGGGTACATGGTGGTCATGAAGGGATGGACATGGTCAGAAACAATGCTCAGGTAGCCCGTGGCATTTAAACGATGGCTAATTGGCACTAAGGGGCCTAACGTGTGCCCAGAAAACATCCCCCACACCATTACACCACCACCACCAGCCTGCACAGTGGTAACAAGGCATGATGCATACATGTTCTCATTCTGTTTACGCCAAATTCGGACTCTACCATTTGAATGTCTCAACAGAAATCGAGACTCATCAGACCAGGCAACATTTTTCCAGTCTTCAACAGTCCAATTTTGGTGAGCTTGTGCAAATTGTAGCCTCTTTTTCCTATTTGTAGTGGAGATGAGTGGTACCCGGTGGGGTCTTCTGCTGTTGTAGCCCATCCGCCTCAAGGTTGTGCGTGTTGTGGCTTCACAAATGCTTTGCTGCATACCTCGGTTGTAACAAATGGTTATTTCAGTCAACGTTGCTCTATCAGCTTGAATCAGTTGGCCCATTCTCCTCTGACCTCTAGCATCAACAACGTCTGTGCAAAATTGTAGAGCAGCACCCACCAGATCTCTTTGGTCTCACGGAATGCAGCAGCCCACCTGGAGTCCTAGATCCATAGAACATCCCGTATTTCCAATCCAAAAAACAAAAGTGTAGGCAGCATGTGCAGTGATAATCCCTTTATTGGGAAAAGCTTACATGTGCAAACGTGAAATAAATGCTACGTTTCGGCTATATCCAAGCCTTTGTCAAGCAAGACAAAGGCTTGGATATTGCCGAAACGTAGCATTTATTTCACGTTTGCACATGTAAGCTTTTTCCAATAAAGGGATTATCACTGGACATGCTGCCTACGCTTTCGTTTTTTGGACTCTAGCATCAACAAGGCATTTTCGCCCACAGGACTGCCGCATACTGGATGTTTTTCCCTTTTCACGCCATTCTTTGTAAACCCTAGAAATGGTTGTGCTTGAAAATCTCAGTAACTAAGCAGATTGTGAAATACTCAGACCGGCCCGTCTGGCACCAACAACCATGCCACGCTCAAAATGGCTTAAATCACCTTTCTTTCCCATTCTGACATTCAGTTTGGAGTTCAGGAGATTGTCTTGACCAGGAGCACACCCCGAAATGCATTGAAGCAACTGCCATGTGATTGGTTGACTAGATAATTGCATTAATGAGAAATAGAACAGGTGTTCCTAATAATTATTTAGGTGAGTGTATATATATGAATAACGCCAGGGCGTAGCTATACGGGGTGCAGAGGTAGCAGTTGCAATGCTAACGGGCCCAGGAGCCTGAGGGGGCCCAAAGACCCTTGTGCCGCATATGAAGACACTGGTATTACGCTGGGTTCACACTTGGGTGTTTTACAGCGCGTTCAAACGCGCTGTAAAACGCTCAACAGGTGAAAAACCATGTTTCCCTATGGGCATGGTTCTCACCTGAGCGTTTTACAGCGCGTTTGAAAGCGCTGTAAAACACTCTATGCCCAAAGAAGTACAGGATCTTCTTTGGGGTGTAGCGTTTCGCGTCCCCCATAGGGATATATAGCGCAAACATGCGCTCGACGCGCAATTTTTACTTTAATTTTCGCAATGCGAAAATAGAAGTAAAGATCGCACGTCGTACGCCCGAAGCAGGACGCGCTGGTGTGAACCCAGCGTTATAGAAAGTGCATGCTGGTCAAGTTACACCTCTGACCAGGGGCGTAACTATAGGGGAAGCGGCTGATTTGGTGCCCAAACTCAGTAGGGGCCCACCCAGGTATTGTCAGGGCCCTCTCAACAGTATTATATAATGATAATATATACAGAAACAATGTACGAAATGGACGGAGGAGCTTCCGGGTCTCATTGCAGAGAGCGATCGTGACTAGCCAAAGGAGAGGGGGTTGCATGGGAGGAGTGGGTTGCATAGAAGTTTGTGGGGGGTAGTTGTTGGGGGGTAGGAGGGCCCATTCAAAAATTTGCTGTGGGGCCCAGTCCTTTCTCATTACGCCACTAAATAACGCTATACTCTACATATTCGCTCTCAGTCAAAAAGCGGGAAGGAATCATGTGTGGTCACACTCTGGCCAAATCAAATAAAAAAAAAAAAAATACGACTATTCTAAAATAGAAATATATATCATTATATTCAATATAATGCTATATATTTTCAGAATATTCGCGAGTATTCTATGACACGAAAAAAGTGCACATAAGGAAAGATGCCTATAGACAGCTAAGTTTGTATTCGCAATGAAAGAATATAGAAAAAAGTGGCAAAGTAATATTATCGCATATGTGAATAAAAACTTGGTCTCTATAGTCAACTTTCCTATTATTTGGCTTATCGAATATGGAGAATATAGCACTAAGTTTTTGTTCGCAATGCGATAATATTATCGAATATGGAGAATAGTATTAGGATCATATGCGATAATATTACTTACCTTTTTTTTAATAAATATAGTATAATTATCATACTTGATAATCATTATAATTATTTGATTTATTTTAAAAAAATGTGGCAAAGTAATATAATCGCATAGCGAATTAAACACAGCTGTCTAGTCAGTCAACTTTCCTATTTGATTGCTAGAATTAGCAAAGTTGACGAATAGGTAGCTAAAACGAAGATGGAGAATACTTTGTTATCTTCGTTTTGAGGAATATGACGAATACATTCGTCATCTTCGCTAATTTTACCAAACCCAACCATAGTAAACCAGGTCCAAGTTGAAATCGCAATGCGATTACTTCGTTATATTAATCGCATTGCGATTTCAACTTAGAGCTGTGCTTCTAATGGGTTAGCTTGCTAGAATTAACGAAGTTAACGAATATGGAATATAGCATTGCTAAGTTGAAATCGCAATGCGATTAATATAACTTGAAGTAATCGCATTGCGATTTCAACTTAGCACTGCTATATTCCATATTCGTTAATTCTAACCTATGTAAGATAGCAGTGCTAAGTTGTAATCGCAATGTGATTAATATAACTTGAATTAATCGCATTGCAATTCAACACAGACATGGTTTACTATGGTTGCAAAAACGAAAATGGAGAATACTTCGTTATCTTCGTTTTGAGGAATATGATGAATACATTCGTCATATTCGCTAATTCTACCAAGCCAACTATAGTAAACCAGGTCTAAGTTGAAATCGCAATGCGATTAATTCAAGTTATATTAATCGCATTGCGATTTCAACGTAATTCCTCAAATCCGACAGTACATTTTAGTATGGAGACGTTCCCATGGTGATGGGGACGCTCCATGAGCACGGAAGTCGGCAGAAGCGGCAACGGGCACTGACTAGAGCAGCCAGGAAGCCAGGAATCCTCAGGACAGGTAAGAGCTACTTTTGGGAAGTGGGAAAGAAAAAAATATAACAAAAAAAAAAGAATATTCGAAATAGCGAATTTATAGCGCTATATTCGAAATATTCGCGAATTAGCAAAGTGCCGATATTCGCTAAAAAAATTTGCTATTCGAATATTCGCGCTCAACACTAAATGTCTCCTGCCCTAACAGGGTGATATGCGAAGCTAAACGCCTGTCTAATTTTCAGTAGACCTCCCAGAGCATTAAATATTTAGGTATTCAGGTGTCCCCAGACCCCAGAAATTGGTTCCGTCTAAACTATATGCCGCTAGTGAGTCATATAGAACAGATGATCAACAGATGGCGGATACTGTACATTTTATGGGTGGGACGGTTGAATTTATTGAAAATTATGATTGTACCTAAGATCTCATGTTTTACAAACTTTGCCGATCTATCTTCCAGATGCCTACTTCACACAAATTAGGAGAATATTTTTGAATTATATATGGACAAAAGGAATGCGTAGAGTAGCATTTACAACTTTGGGCAGAGCTCGACAGTTGGGGGACTGGGATTCCCGGACGTTTCCACTGTTTACAAAGCAAGTCCCCTAACCCTAAGTTATATGTACGGATTGAACAGGAGATGGTGGGATACTCTCTTACGCAAGCACATGCCTAGGTGTTACAGGGCAAGCGTCCATCCCGTGATACGCCAATTCTAAACAAAAGCTCCTTTGCTGCTATGGTTGGGGTCCCAGTTGCCTCCTAAATTATGGACCCACCAGTCGATGCTCCTAAGTTTAGGAGACTTGTTAGGTCTAAATGCCCCCTTTCAGTCGGGTTCTGTGGGTAACCAAAGAGTACTGAACACTTACAGGCTGGGGAATCTGCTATTACATGGAGATTTCCCTGATATTGAAACCTTACGATCAAAAATCACACAAACTGAGTTGGATCCATTGATGTACTCCCAGCTTCTTTTTAACTTTAAATCCATACCAGCAAAGGAGATAGCAGACATGTTAGAACGGGACCCTAGTGACCTTGAAAAGATTGCAGCTGAAACTACGACCCCGCCCAAACTGATTTCAACTCTCTGCAAGGTGTTACTGAAATACGCTGAGGATCCACCCCCCCACGTATGTCAAGGCATGGGAGAAGGAGTTAAACATTGAAATTTCAAAGGAAGACATGGCTACAATTTATAAAAACTCGCATGGGCCATCGATGATGTGATGATGCAAGAAATTTCATACAAAATTGTGAGTAGTTGGTACAAAACTCCAGTAGTCTTACATACCATCAATCCACTTATTCCAGCAGTCTGCTGGAGATGTTAAAACGAAGTGGGCACATATTTACACTTATGGTGGGAATGCTGCTTAATAAAGCAGTTTTGGTCGAGTGTATCTCGGGTGATAGCTCAAGTATGCCCAGGTTCTCCAACCTTGGACCCGCAATTGATATTTTTGAGCCTTTTACCAAAAGATAGGACTAAATTCAATGCAGCCTTATCGCAATAATTGGTTCTAGTTGCTAAAGAAATGATACCTCTATATTGGAGACAGACTCAACCGCCTCCTTTGCTGTATTGGCTGCAATAAGTGGGACAAGTGGCGAGATTAGAGGGAGGAATTGGGAGCTGGAGGGAGTAGAACCCAGTTTTATAGGGTCTGGGATCCATGGTTGGATTTCATGAGCCAACCAGATTTTTAACATGGGTGTTGAGGAAGTGGGTGCAGGTTCCTTGTGTGTTCCTTGGAGGTGTTGGGGGACCTTTTCTTTCTTGTGGAGACATTCCATACTATTCCTGCTGTATGTTTTATTTCTCTCGTTTTTATTTTATTTTCATTTGCTCTGTAATACTGATGATCATTACTGCACATTCCAGAGAAATATTATTGTTCTTTATTGATTCTTGGGATACATTGGCACAGTGTATGGTATGGCGGATATTGCTGTAAATCCTGTTATTATCCTTATTACAAAACTAATAAATAAAGAGTTAAAGAAAATATATATTTATCAGTTGTACTGCATACAAAACTCTGTAAAAACAAAACCATAAAAATTGTGGTGGACAAAAATAAAAAAATAAAGTATTCTAATACTATTGATTCTATACATAAGTAATTCCATTCATCCTTGATTCTGTTATTGTGGTGAAATTGTGGTCTGATACTACAGAATTTGGGGGGTTCATGTTGTTTTATATATCATTCAATCCGTTAGTCCTTAATTGTGTAAATAGGGGTGAATTTATGGTCTGATACTACACATTTTAGGGTGTTCAGGTTCTTTTATACATAAGTACATAAGTATATCTATTCATCCTTGATTCTGTTATGAAATTTTGAACTGATAATACAGATTATAGGGTGTAAATAATTGAATCCACTAATCCTAAATTGTGTAATTGGGGTGAAATTGTGGCCTGATATTACTGTTATTTTACACTTACAGTTACAGTACAGTATCTCCAGCAGACAGGTTCCAGGGCCTTCTAAGGGAACGGGCAGTGGCCAAAATGTTTCTGGAACTGGCAGAAGTAGCAGCTGAAGAAAGGAGGGACATAGCAGACGTAGAGACAGGCCAGAGCTGCCTAGCCCTGCCCCAGAAGTGGAAGATCTTGAATACACTGATGCCCAACCACTTTTGTTGCAGGACATGGGAAGACCACCGCAGCACGTTTCTGATGATGACTAAACACAGGTGCCAACTGCTGTGGCTTTCTACAATGTGCAGACCGACGAGGAGCGCAGGAGTCATGAATGGGTGGAAGATGATGTGGAGGATGATGAGGTCCTAGACCCTGACTTGACTGAAGGTTGTGCTAGTGACGTGTGCAGTTCTGAGGAAGAGGCGGTGGTCGCACAGAGGCAACTGCACAGGAAAAGAGGGAGCAGGGTGCAAAAGCGGAGTGGCCGTTCCAAAGACATTACGCCTGCTACTGCCCACTGCACCCAGGCACCGAGCACAGCAAGGCCTGCTCCAAGGACTTCATTGGCGTGGCAGTTCTTCACACAATGTCCTGATGACACGAGTGGTTTGAACGTTGTGCCATCAGAGCCTAAAGCGAGGCATAAACGTTCTTAACCTGAGCACAACGTGCATGACCAGGCATCTACATGCAAAGCACGAACTGCAGTGGAGTAAAAACCTTAAAAACCACTAAAGGTCTCTTCCTCCACCTCTGGCATCAACGTGGCACCTGGCAACCAACAAACAGAGGATGTCCCACCAATACCACCACCACCTCCATCACCATCACCAAGCATCTCCACCATGTCACAAGCAAGCGTTTAGCTATCCATATCCCAAACACTGGAGAGAAAGAGAAAATACCCACCTACCCTGGTCCTGAATGCCAGCAGTTCAAAATTGCTGGCCTTTGTAATGCTGTCTGGTGGACACAGACTGTTTAAAACAGCTGATGGCGGTGGCTGTCCCACAGTACGTAGTTCCCAGCCACCACTACTTTTCCAGGCGAGCCATCCCTTCCCTGCACAACCAAGTGGAGGATAAAATCAAGTGTGCGCTGCAAAACGGCATCTGTGGCAAGGACCACATAACCACAGATACATGGACCAGTAAGCACGGCCATGGCCGCTATATCTCCCTAACTGCACACTGGCTAAACATTGTGGCGGCTGGGCCAGAGGCGGATAGCAGTTTGGCTCATGTCCTTCCACCACAGAGGATCACAGGGCATTATTCTTTGCCTCCTGTTGCCTCCTCCTCCTACTCCGCATCCTCCTCTTCTACCACCCCCACATCCGTTCATCGAAAGAACCTCACCCCCAACTTCAGCACAGCCAGGGGTAAATGTCAGCAGGCGATTTTAAAACTCATGTGTTTGGGTGACAAAACCCACACCACACAGTAGCTTTGGAGGGTATAGAACGACAGACCGATGAGTGGTTGCTGCCAGTGAGCCTCAAGCCCGGCCTGGTGGTGTGCGATAATGTGCGAAATCTCATTGCAGGTCTGGGACTAGCCAGTTTGACGCACATACCTTGCCTGGCGCATGTGCTGAATCTGGTGGTGAAGAAGTTTCTTAAAAACTACCCAGACATGTCAGAGCTGCTGCTAAAAGTGTGGTGCTCTATTTCGGCGTTCTCACCCTGCTGCTGCTCGCCTGTATGCGCTACAGCGTAACTTCGGCTTTAAAGCTCACCACCTCATATGCAACTTGGCCACCAGGTGGAACTCCACTTCGCATATGCTGGGGAGACTGGGCGAGCAGCAGCAGGAGATAGTGGAATTTCAGTTGCAGCGCACACACAGGTCAGTCGCTCTGCGGATCATCACCACTTCACCACCAGTGTCTGGGCCTGCATGCGAGACCTGTGTACCTTGTTTCGGGTTTTTTGGGTACTCAACCAACATGGCCAATGCTGATGACGCCATTGTTAGCATTACAATACCAATTCTATGTCTCCTTGAAAAATCAATTACCTTGATAATGGAAGAGGATGTGGCAGAGGAGGAAGAGGGGGCATTTCACAGGGTTTCAGGCCAGTCACTCCGAAGTGGCTCAGAGGGTGAGTTCCTGCACCAGCTGAGGCCAGGTACACATGTGGCCAGCCGGGGCACAATTCTGGCGGACGAGGAGGAGGAGGATGAGGTAGAGGAGGAGAAGGAGGAACCGGGTAAATTGCAGGGTGGCACCCAACGCAGCTCAGGACCATCTCTGGAGAGTGGCTGGGGGGATACGGTGGACACAGACGATACACCACCTACAGAGTACAGCTTATCCCTACCTCTGGGCAGCCTTGCACACATGAGCGACTACATGCTGCAGTGCCTGCTCAATGACAGCAGAGTTGCCCACATTGTAACTTGTGCTGATTACTGGGTTGGCACCCTGCTGGATCCCCAGTACAAAGACAACGTGCCCACCTTAATTCCCACACTGGAGCGTGATAGGAAGGAAGATGCGCGAGTACAAGCGCACGCTGGTAGACGCGCTCCAGAGGGCATTCCCAAATGAAACGGGGGAAAAGTGGAAGCAGAAGGCGAAGGCAGAGGAGGGGGAGGAGCAAGAGGTTGCCAACGCAGCTGTGTCCCGGCCAGCTCCTCAGAAGGCAGGGTTAGCATGGGAAAAGTTTTGTCACAGCAACCTGAACCTCCAGCTGATACGGAACGTCTTAGCAGGAGGCAGCATTTGAACAAGATGGTGGAACTGTACATGTGAACATGCCTCAACATACTCCCTGATGGTTCTTCCCCATTCAGCTTCTGGGTCTCCAAATTGTCCACATGGCCTGAGGTTGTCCTTTATGACTTGGAGGTGCTGGCCTGCCCTTTAGCCAGTGTATTGTCTGAACGTGTATTTAGCATGGCAGGGGGCGTCATTACAGACAAACGCAGCAGCCTGTCCACAGCCAACATTGACAAACTCATGTTCATTAAAATAAACCAGGCTTAGATCCCTCAGGACTTGTCCGTACCTTGTGCAGAATAGACCTTTATAACCTCCTCAACCTTACATTCTTGTACTCCAGTGCACTTATTCATTTAATCCTTTTTTTTTTATTTGTACCATTATTTCAGGGGCTACCCCAATTTGAATGAACCTCTCCTTTGTCTAGGTGCCAGGGGCCTAAATGATTGAAAATGGCCTGTTCCATTGCTGGGTGACTTTAACCTCTCATTGCCATGAATGCACCTCTCCTCTGTCTGGGTGCCAGGGCCTACATTTCTGATAATCGCCTGCTGCATTGCTGGGTGACATGAAGCCTGTTTTGCCATGCATTGTGCTCTCCTCTGTCTGGGTGCCAGGGGCCTACATTTCTGATAATCGCCTGCTGCATTGCTGGGTGACATGAAGCCTGTTTTGCTGTGCATTGCCCTCTCCTCTGTCTGGGTGCCAGGGGCCTAAATTTCTGATAATCGCCTGCTGCATTGCTGTGTGACATGAAGCCTGTTTTGCTGTGCATTGACCTCTCCTCTGTCTGGGTGCCAGGGGTCTAAATTAGTGAAAAAGGCCTGTTCCATTGCTGGGTGACATTAACCTCTTATTGCCATGAATGCACCTCTCCTCTGTCTGGGTGCCAGGGGCCTAAATGAGTTAAAATAGCCTATTCCATTGCTGGGTGACATTAACCTCTTATTGCAGTGAATGCACCTCTCCTCTCTCTTTGTGCCAGGGGCTTACATTAGTGAAAATGGCCAATTTCATTGCTGGGTGACATGAAGCCTGTTTTGCTTTGCATTGACCTCTCCTCTGTCTGGGTTCTAAAGGCCTAAATTAGTGAAAATGGACTGTTCCGTTGCTTGGTAACATGAAGCCTGTTTTGCTGTGCATTGACCTCTCCTCTGCTGAACTTCTCGAACCCGAACTTCCAGGTGTCCGCTCAACTCTAATCATGACTCCAGATGGAAAAAAATGACGAATATTCTCGAATTGAATTGATACACAAGTCAGTAATGACTCATTACTGATTTTGAATATAGTTCATTATTTAATATAGTTTGTTATGCAAAAAATTGGTAATTAAATATGCGCGTTAATCGAATCATGTAAGAGCGTTAAGCAACTTTTCTATTGGGTTGGCTTGGCTTGGTAGAATTGTGGAATATGTAGAATATTGCGTTATATTCGTAAATTACAAATATAGCACTATATTCTAAATATTCAACAATGTGTAATGTTTTCTTCAAAGATAGTACAAATCTTACACATTCTGCCTGGGACACAGCATGTAAACTTATAAACAATGCTGTATATGGAAACCGTCATAGGCAAAAAAATATATATATGTACAGTCGTAGCCAAAAGTTTTGAGAATTACAAAAATATTGATAATTGGAAAAGTTGCTGCTTAAGTTTTTATTAAAGCAATTTGCATATACTCCAGAATGTTCTGAAGAGTGATCAGATGAATAGCATAGTCCTTCTTTGCCAGGCGGTAGAGGAAGAAGCATACTGTAGTAGTAGTAGGAGGAGGAGGCAACTAGAAACGTCCTGCAATCCTCAGTGGCGGAATGCGCAGTGCACACCTGATTTTGTCCACCACTAGGTTGTGCAGGTATGGCTCACCTGGAAAAGTAGTGGCGGCTGGTAACCACGTACTGTGGGACAGCCACCGCCATAAGGTTTTCAAAAGTCTCTGTCTTTACCAGACGGAATTACAGCATTTCAAAGGCTAGGAATTTTTAAATGCTGGCATTCAGGACCAGGGATCGCTGGTGGGTAGGGGGGTACTTTCTCTTTCTCTCCAGTGTTAGGGGGATGGACAGCTGAACACTTCCATGCGACAGTATGGAGATGCTTGGTGATGGTGGTGGATGAGGTGGTGTTGCTGCCACATACTCTGTTTCCGGGGTGGCAGGTGCCACTGTTACTCCAGAGGGGGAGGAAGAGGCTGTGACTGCAGCAGAAGAGGGAACAGGAGGAGCCTGAGATCTTTCGTGGTTTATGCGGTGTGTACTCCACTGCAGCTCATGCTTTGCATGACTTAAAATAACATAAAATATAAAAAAATAATAATCTTGAACTAGGAGGTGGAGTAGGAGGTTTAGAAGGCGGTAGATGTGGCGGTGTAGGTTGAGGAGATGACCAAGACTGTTTGTCTTTTTATTTTATTTATTTTTTATTAGAAATTTGTGAAGGCACCAAAAAATTGGGAAATGGAAAAGAGAACGTACTGTCGCCTACGAGCACCTGAGGAAGGTGTTATTTTTGGGCGTGTAGCTGGCACATGTCGACCATGTCCTCTCCCTGCAGCAGGAGCTCCACCAACACTAGCAGCACCATGACCAGGGCCAAGTCCCTTATTTGATGCTCTCCTGATTCTTTGAGGTTAACGACTGAACTTAATTTCCATGTCACGTGTGCAGTGCAGGTGTACCCAAAGCCAAAAATGGGAATATAAAAATCACAGCAAAATAGATGTTTTTCTTTGATCAGTGAAGTATTTTATTTCTTAGAGAAAGCGGCAATATACAAGTGCAAACCTTTTCAGCCTTTATTGGCCTTCGTCAGGCACTACAAATAGTAATATCGGTATAAATCAATACATGTGAACATTATTGTCAGCCTTTATGTTTTAAATTGCAGAAAAGATAAATCAATTTGCAAAAAATCAGTCGTCTCTTACATGTAATTACAAACATTAAGTGCTTGCAGAAATTTTGTGACAGTCATATCTGTTGTATAGGTAATAAGAAAAAATCCACCATGGATATACTTTTATCTCATGGTGTACACTGTTCAAGTCCCGCTTTTTATCTCGTTAGCGGGACCGGTATGCCATCTGCAACAGGAAGAGGAGGCGCGGCCGGCGTGCGTTTCACATAAGCATAAGAAAGGCAGTGGAACGCAAAATGCGTTCCAAGTAGCAGGAAGTGTAGAGTATGTGCGTTCCATAGACCGGAAGTGATGCCGGCGGAGCACATTAGATAGGGACTAATAGAGTACAGATACTATAGCAAGGACAGAAGAGAATTTATTGAAAAAGAATACCTCCTGCCGCATGGTTCTTAGGAATCTAATTAGGTACCTATAGGGATTGTAAAAAATATGAAATATTAGTATTTATGGAAATATTCACGAGGATGTTCAGACTATGGCGATATGCAAATTCTGGCAATACAGGAATAATCCACATGGATGACACTTGTCATCATAACCTTATAGAATAACCAGCGCATAGTTTTGTCATCCACATTATTCATTAATGTAAGGACATGAAAAATATTGAACGGCATAATCAGGTCAGAGGTTACATAAATGCATATAATTCATACTCTCTATTCAGTCCTTTGGGAGACAGGGTCTGTAGAGTGTGGATCCAGAATGCCTCCCTATGTTTCAACATTCTGGATCTATCTCCTCCTCTTCTTGGTGGTAACACTTGTTCAATAATTTGAAATTTCAGTTGTTAAATATTGTGTTTGGCTTGATCAAAGTGATATGGGAGTGGTAATAGCAGATTCTGACGGCGTATTCTGGATTTGTGTTGACATATCCGATTTCTGATTGTTTGTGTGGTTTCGCCTATATACATTAGACCGAAGGACATTTTATGGTGTACACTACGTAGTCTGTGTCACAAGTAAAATAACCCAGGATGTTGAACAATTTGCCTGTATGTGGGTGAGAAATGACTGATCCTTTCTGAACATTGCTACATTGTGCACAGTGTAAACATGGAAAAGTACCGGTTTTCTGAGTCTGGAACAATAATTGTCTTGGATGTAATTTGGATGGGCCTATGTCTGCTCTAATGAGAAAATCCTTGATATTCTTTGGTCTATGATTACATGGAAGGATGGGATTCTGAAATTCCTCAATTTACGGAAAGGCCTTTCGTAAGAGTGGCCAGTGGGATTTGATTATATTGATTATTTTGCGAGTACTAGGATGAAATTTGTGGACAAAGGCAAGATGTTTGTCATCTGTGGATCGTCTAATTTTCTTTTTTTTTGGGATCTGTAAGGTATGTGACGGATAGCCCCTTTCTCTGAACCAGTCCTTCATTTCTATCTCTCATTGCTTTCTAAGTAAAGGATCAGTGACTATTGTCTGTACTCTTCTGAGTTGTGAACCCGGTAAGGCTTTCTTTGTTGTTGGAGGGTGAAAACTGGTAAAATGTAACAAATTATTTCTATCTGTTGATTTACGAAAAAGATTAGTGGATAGTTTGCCTAATGAGTCTTGTATGTACCATTGTGTCCAGAAAACTAATGGATGTCCTGTCATTGTGTATTGTAAATTGTAACTCTGGATAGATGTTGTTTAGAAACTGATGAAATTGTATGAGGGTGTCCATGGGTCTGAACCAGATGCAAAAAATATCGTCTATGTAACGTTTCCATATTCGGCTATAGGTAAGCTCTTAGAATAACCATTATCGGTTCTCACTTTTCCTCCTGGCTCATTACAGATTAACAAATATATGATTGAATACCTAGTAGGAACTGTTGTGATATAGATAGACCTTGGAAATGGGATATAAAATATACTAAGTGATCGCACAATACATTTTCTCATAGATCAAGCTATTTATAGGTAAAGAGATAAAAGTATATCTATGGTGGATTTTTTCCTTATTACCTATATAACAGATATGACTGTCACAATATTTCTGCAAGCACATAATGTTTGTAATTACACAGAAGAGACGGCTGATTTTTTGCAAATTGATTTATCTTTTCTGCAATTTAAAACATATAAGCTGACAATAATGTTCACATGTATCACATGATTATTTATGCCGATATTACTTTTTGTAGTGCCTGACGAAGGCCGAGAAAGGCCGAAAACGTTTGCACTTGTATATTGCCGCTTTCTCAAAGAAATAAAATACTTCACTGATCAAAGAAAAACATCTATTTTGCTGTGATTTTTGTATTCTACTATCACGGGTGGGGACCCTATCCACAGCATCTAAGGAGACAGGTGGCCACAAAGCCTGGCTATGAAAAATGGGTATATGTCACCCACCTATCTAACAGACAGATTAACTATATTAATTTCCCTGTCATGGATGCACTGCAGGTGTACTTCACACCAAAAATAAGTATATGTTCCCCACCAAACTAACAGACAAATTAACTGTATTAATTTCCCTGTCACGGTCACCCTCAGAATTAACAGTCAGATTAATTATTATATTTCTGTGTCAGGAGTGCAAAGATGGTACATTGCACCCACAAAAGATCGCTATAGGTCACCCACAAAATTAACAACCAGATTAATTTTTATATTTCTGTGTCAGGGGTGCAAAGCTGGTGTATTGCACCCACAAAACAAAATCACTATACGTTACCCCAGTATAAATAGCCAGATGAGATTCCTGACACTTTCCCTCACTTCAGCTACCTGCTTCCTGTCCCTGCACTACTCAGAGCTGATGGGCAGTGCTACACGTGATCCAGCTTGTATAGATGCTGGGTCACATGATTCACCGGCCAATCACAGCCATGTCATTACCAGGCATGGCTGTGATGGGTTCTAAGTGAACACAGCTTAAAAGTTTATTGATTGGCTGCCATGCAGCCTTTCAAAATGCTTTATTAACTGCCCGAACACCAAACTCGAATCCGAACTTTTGATGAAAAGTTCGGGTTTGGGTCGGGTACCTGAACTCGCAAAGTTCGGTACGGACCTTAACTTTGCAGTTCGGGTTCGCTCAATACTAGTAATTACCAATACAGGAAGCTATTGATAGCTAGAAAGAAAAGGCAGAACATTAGGGGGAGAATAGGGTTTGTACAGAAGAAGGGATTATGGTATTTTATTTTTTATATATTACAGAAAAGTGATTTTGCAAGGGGAATGAAGCCTTTAAGTCCATAGGTGAGAGATTAAAGGACATGCAAAATTTTAAGAAGTTGAACTCTTTTTGTTTACATGTGACCAATGTGTATGTAAGATGACTATATGTAACTTACCAATATATCCTTTGCTGATAATCTGTGCAATTAGCTATATTTCATAATCTATGTCCCTTTTTAGGCAATTTTTTTGTGCTGTCTGCATAGAGGTAGGTGCATAAGTTCGCCGCTGATAGTGTCATGTGACCAGACACTTCACTCAGTCTTATTCTAACAGTGCACCTGAACTAAACTCCTAACCAATACAGGTGCAGTGTATCTGAATGGAGGAAACATCACATGGAGGTGATTTTTCTGGTCACGTGACTCCCCATCAGCAGTCCTTTCATGGAAAGCAAAAAATACTTTGCAAACAAGGGGGCAGAAAATGGTGCAGAATTTTAAAAAGGCTACATTAGTAAGTGCTATGTAGTTATCATAAGAACGCATGCTGTAACAGGTTCATGATTTCTGATAAAAGATATTATACCCAATCTTTTGTTAATAAAAAGATTTAAAGAACAGGCTATTGTTGTTTGCCAAAACATTAATTAGTGCTAATTAGTTGATTGTTGCTTTTCATAAGAGGACATAGCCAAGTTTAGTAAGAATTGTTTCATAAATCGGCTTCCAATCCTTATATATAAGTGCTTGCCAGTGAATTTGAATATAAGTGAATTTAAAATATACCCAGAAATGCTAGATTAAATGAAAATTGGGACATTGCAAATGTGAACTAATTCTCTAAATGGGACACATATAATTTCATAAAAAAGCTTTGTTATAGTAAAATGACCATTATAATTTTAAGACCCCTTTTGTTACCTCAACATAAAATGCAAATGCATGCTAAATCCCATTTGTGAAAAGGTAAAAATCCAATTTAGCCCTGTATTACCAGACCTTCATAAACCACCTTCACCTACACCCGGTGCTTTTTCATTGACATTCATATAATGCGTCTTTTTAAAGGCAATATTGAACTTGTAATTTCAGCTTTCTACACTGGACAGCAAATTTTTTAAAATGTATTAATTCTTTTTTATAGAAGATTATTATTTGAAAGATGAGGCAGTTACTTTGTCACTGAGCATACAGGAAACCTCCTGAGTTTTGCAATTACATTTACAATAAATGACTATAATGTCATAAATCTAATGGTCCAAATTGACAGAAATGTTTCTTTTCCAGTAGCTTTTTACTTATCTATTTTACTCAGTTAATAGCTGGCATAATCTGTACTATAATGCAAGCTATATTTTTCTTTTAAAATGTAAGTGAAACAGAAGGTTTGGAAGAAAAATATTAGGTTTTGTATTAAATATTTTTATTAAAACTCTTAGTGTTTCAGTTTTGTTGCTCATTTTGTCAATTATTTAATATTTATGTGAATCAACATCAGTGTCATGCCAATATCCTATATAAATAAATACATTAATTGTGTTATTGTAAGATAATTAGAAATCTAGGACAATCCTTAAAATCACTTAAAAAAAACATGAAAACTCACCTCTTTCTCCAGGACCACTCTGTCTACATTCAGTGTCTATTATGTTCATATGGTATAATTTTAGCTGTAGAGGAGCTCTGCAATACAAATGGTACGGCACAGTGCTATGAAGTGCATGCGTCCTTTCAAGGGAGCATATTTTATCTGTATATTTATACATCTGAGCAACCTTAAGAAAATAACAGACTGCAGTTGCTGAAATCTGACATAGAGAAATTGTAGCTGCAAAAAATTACTGTGCGAACACTGAGGTTTTAGAGATATAGCACATATAAAACAGAGTAGGTGGCTTCACCTTTTCAAAATTCCAAAGGTTTGATGTACTTTACTGGCTTTGTCTTACCAGACTGTCCACTTTTAAAGTCATGAGTAGTGATAAGAGGAAGGGTCTATATTAGAATTTGTGATATTTTGAGCATATTTGGGCGAATATTCGTCATATATTCACAAATTTGTGGTAATTTTTTTGATTGCAAAAAATCGGCAGTGTAATATTCACGGATTGTGTGCACAATATAGGCATGGGTCACTTTAGGTACATTTGTAAAGCTGCTAGAAGTTTACTGAGACTGGAGATGGTTGGCACGGCAGAACATTTCAATAGCTTTATATGCAGATAGAGTGCTCCAATATATTTACAATTGTGAAAATCAGCAAATAATGATGCGCATATTTTGGCACAATACATGCAACTGGTGACATGTCTGTAGCATGTATGTATATGGACAGCAGAACCTGTCACACTACCTAACATCCTACACTAATCTAACCTACACTGACTATCGCCCACTAACTATCTAAATTATATATATATATATATATATATATATATATATATAATGTTAACTGTCTAATGTATATACAACAAAGCACACAGCACAGCAATGACACTGCTGTCTCTCTCAAAACTCCATTACACTACAGAAAATGGCTGCTAGGGCGGTTCTTATGTAGTAAGGGGCAACTTTCCTATTGGTTGCTAGGGATGTTGCTAAGCTCAGACAAAGCCATTGCAGCCTTCTCATTGGCCCACAAGCAAGAGGGAAGTTACTGATGGAAAAAAATCTAGAATGCCCGAAATTACGAATATATACAGTGGATATAAAAAGTCTACACACCCCTGTTAAATGTCAGGTTTCTGTGCTGTAAAAAAATATGACAAAGATAAATAATTTCAGAACTTTTTCCACCATTAATGTGACCTATAAACTGTACCACTCAATTGAAAAACAAACTGAAATCTTTTAGGTGGAGTGAAGAAGAAATAAAAAAAAAAAAATAATGTGGTTGCATAAGTGTGCACACCCTCTTATAACTGGTGATGTAGCTGTGTTCAGAATTAAGCAATCACATTCAAAATCATGTTAAATAGGAGTCGGCATACACCTGCCACCATTTAAAGTGCCTCTGATTAGCCCCAAATAAAGTTCAGCTGCTCTAGTTGGTCTTTCCTGATATTTTCTCAGTTGCATCCCACAGCAAAAGCCATGGTCCACAGAGAGCTTCCAAAGCATCAGAGGGATCTCATTGTTAAAAGGTATTAGTCAGGAGAAGGGTACAAAAGAATTTCCAGGGCATTAGATATGCTATGGAACACAGTGAAGACAGCCATGAAGTGAAGAAAATATGGCACAACAGTGACATTACCAAGAACTCAACGTCCCTCCAAAATTGATGAGAAGACGAGAAGAAAACTGGTCTGGGAGGCTACCAAGAAGTCTACAGCAACATTAAAGGAGCTGAAGGAATATCTGGCAAGTCATCGCTGTGTGGTACATGTGACAACAATCTCCCGTATTTTTCATATGTCTGGGCTATGAGGTAGAGTGGCAAGATGAAAGCCTTTTCTTACGAAGAAAAACATCCAAGCCAGGCTACATTTTGCAAAAACACATCTGAAGTCTCCCAAAAGCATATGGGAAAAGGTGTTATGGTCTGATTAAAAGAAGGTTGAACTTTTTCGCCATAATTCCAAAATACATGCTTGGCCACAAAACAACACTGCACATCATCAAAATAACACCATACCCACAGTGAAGCATGGTGGTGGCAGCATCATGATTTGGGGCTGTTTTTCTTTAGCTGGAACTGGGGCCTAGTTAAGATAGAGGGAATTATGAACAGTTCCAAATACCAGTCAATATTGCCACAAAACCTTCAGGCTTCTGCTAGAAAGCTAAACATGAAGAGGAACGTCATCCTGACCTTCAGCATGACAATGACCCAAAGGATACATCCAAATCAACAAAGGAATGGCTTCACCAGAAGAAGATTAAAGTTTTGGAATGGCCCAGACCTGAATCCGATTGAACATCTGTGGGTGATCTGAAGAGGGCTGTGCACAGGAGATGCCCTCGCAATCTGACAGATTTCGAGTGTTTTTGCAAAGAAGAGTGGGCAAATCTTGCCAAGTCAAAATGTGCCATGCTGATAGACTCATACCCAAAAAGACTGAGTGCTGTAATAAAAATCAAAAGGTGCTTCAACAAAGTATTAGTGTGCACACTTATGCAACCATATTATTTTATTTTTAGATTTTTTCAGTTGTTTTTCAATTGAGTTGTACAGTTTATAGGTCACAATAAAGGTGGAAAAAGTTCTGAAATGATTTATCTTTGTCTCATTTTTTTTTTACAGCAGAGAAACCTGACATTTTAAGAGGGGTGTGTAGACTTTTTATATCTACTGTAGCACTATATTCTAAATATTCGTGAATTCTCGAAATGGCAATATACGTGATTAATATGCAAGCCAGGGATATCAGGGGTTACAGGAGTGGTCCTGCAAGAGTTAATGCAGGGTTGGTGGCTAGGTAGGGGTAAATGCAGGGATTGCAGGGGTACAGGGGTTAATGATACTCAGCCAATGTTCATAGTCTCTGTTTCAGGAGGGGCTGCTCAGCTTATCTCAGGTTCACTCTTCCTTCCTCTGTTTGTGCTGATGAGCCAGAGAGAGAGAGCCTTTGTCCTGCCTTGGGCTAATATAAAGCCAAAGCAGCCCACCGCCCCCCTCCTCAACCTAAGGTGCAGGGATATGACATCATCGTGTGCGTGTGACGGAATACCTGCTCTCAGACTGTAACAGATAACTGCCAGTTGGCCCCCTGAGGCTAGCTTAGGATCTGTACAGACAAAAAAAATCTAAGGAATTCCTGCCCAATGTGTAAATGAGAAAATTTCCCCCAGATACACCATGGCACCATAAACACACCCATGTCATAACAATCCCTAAACAGAAGGTGGGGAAGAGTATAATAACTAGGCTGTTATACATACAGAAATTCACGGATAATATAATTGGTTTCACCTCTCAATTATTGAAATTCACGGAAATGGAGGAGAGATGTGTACAAACACTAAAACTTAGCAATCTTTATTGGTATGCTCTAAAATAGTAGAGGGTGAAATTGGCCTAGAAAGGGCAAGACTGCTTCCCTGGTCTGCAGAGGATCAAGAGCATATAAGTCATGCAGCCAAAAAGATGCAGCAAAAAGTAAAATTAAACGACAATCCTATTGGCATAAATGCAACAGGTGGCAAATGGATAGCAGTGTTGCAGCAATGAGCCAGCCACCCCAACCAGAGGTAACACGCTGTGAACTGTCTGCCTGCAATATCTCATACGTCTGCCATCAATGAATAATAGGATCATCGTTATAATCTGAACATATAACCATCCATCTGCTCAGTCCGAACGGCCGCTAATGCGGGCGGTTAATTCGGAGATATAACTAAGCAGGATTGGAATTGGACTACCACTGGGCACAAGCCTGGCATCCCCCCTAACGAGGGATCTTACAGCCTGGCTGTTAGTGCCACATGGGAGTCCTATGTTCAGATCTGATTCCAGCTATAACGGCTTAACACCATCGGCACCTATTAACTTCGGTGCTGGCAGCAATGAGCCATTGAAGTGTACAGATGAGGCAGGAGGCTCAACGCGTTTCAACAAAGATCATCAGGAACCTATCCTGCACGTTAAAGGTCGGCATCCCACACTTAGTCAAATTGTTGCTGGAGCGGCTGTTCCACGTGTGTGGAGACAGTCTGCCGGCGCTGATATGGCCGTACGGCCGCGGCCGTCAGAGCTACAATAAATGCCTGAAGGACCACCCTCCAATGATGACGTTCTATCAGCTCGTCCAATGGGGAAGCCGGAGGGCGGGTCAGCCGGACCGGCCCCCACACAAGGGACCAATAGGCAGATGAACCTTGTCAGTAACACAGCACTATATGGCAGGTATGATCGAAAGAATAACAAGTGGTAAAAGTATAGGGTAACAAATGAAAACAATATCAATTGCGCCACGGACCAAGCGCATAGCACTATGCAAAAAAGAGTTATAGCCGAACTACTGCCATGATTAGTACTTAGGTCCCAATCATGTACCTCATGGCAGCAGCATAACAAATCGAACAACTAGGTGCCCACCCGTATTAGTGTGACCCCTGCCCATAGTTGAGGGGCCATGATAGCATCCCATATATACATAGGTGGACAGATGGGTCGGCTGGCTATAGGTACACCTAGTGACGGCTGTTATTCATAATCGTGAACAGGTTAACATAGGGCGCGCTGATGTCAGTGCGCATAAGAATGCAAGGGATATGGTACCAGTGAACCAATGCCACAGTCACTGATATACCTCATAATACGTCTATAGGCGGAGCCATAGCTCCTATCATTATACTGTTGGCATATAGCAAATATAAGTTGAAAATCGCTGCGCCAGTTCATCATAATGACACTAAAGGAGCATCCCTAATGTGAAGGGCACTGGAAGAATTATGTTTTTTTCGCATCAGAGGGTGAAGATCATAATCACACCTCCATTACTTTGAATACATTAGAAATACCTACTAATTGTCAATAAAACTGACATAGGAGATATAATCATTGAGACCATCCGGTTTTAGAGTTTTCAATTTAAAGGTCCATTGGGCTTCTTTTTGCAAAATCAGCTGGTCCAAGTTTCCACCCCTTGGTGACCCATGAACCAGTTCGATCCCTTGGAACCTGATCGCAGCAATATTGCCGCCATGACAGCTATTAACATGTCGTGCGATCAGGGTATCTGCCAGGTTCCGGATATCGTTGAGATGCTCTCCGATGCGGCGGCGTAACTCCCTTGTCATTTTACCGACATATTGCGTCCCACAGTCGCATGTCATAAGGTATACCACACCAGTGGTCTTGCAAATTGATAAAAGAACGTATGGTATATCTCCCATTAGTGACCGAACTGAAAAAGGTCGAACCTGTGAGGATAGAGTCGCACGCAATGCATCTGCCGCATCGATACGTGCCCTTGAGGGGGTTTTGTAGCCAGGTGCGCATTTTTGTTCGTGGAAAAAGGCTATTACACAGCCTATCCTTCAGATTGCGCCCCCTTCTATACGTCACACTCGGCACCGGACTAGCCAAATGGCCCACATCGGGGTCCATCATAAGGATCTACCAATGTCTTGCCAAAATGTCCCGTATTTGATTGTTAGCTGCATCGAAAGAAGCAATCAATCTAATCTGTCCATCCTCCTTTTCCCGTTGTCGGGGATTAAGCAGGGACTCTCTGATGCTAGCCGAGGCATGCTGATATGCCTCAGATAACACCTTAGCAGGGTAACCTTTTTTCTGAAATCTGTCAGACAGTTCTCTTGATTTAACCCTGAAGTCGTCCAAGGAGGAACAATTACGCCTAATCCTCAGAAACTGCCCCTTTGGAATGCCCCTTTTAAGGGGGTACGGATGACAACTAGACCAATGTAAAAGGGCATTGGTGGCAGTTTCTTTTCGATATAGGCTAGTCTGAATGTATCCATCCTCATTCTTACAGATCACCAGATCCAGAATTGTGATCTGCTTGGGATGAATCTCAAATGTAAAAAAGAGACCATATGAGTTCACATTTAAGTTGTCGACAAATTGCTTAAATTCATCTGACGTACCCTCCCAGAGGATCAGCACGTCATCAATATAACGTAACCAAAGGCCAATATTGTGTGCCCACATACTCATCTCCTCTCCGAATATCGTCTCCCTCTCCCACCAGCCCAGGTACAGATTGGCGTATGTAGGCGCGCATGGACTGCCCATGGCCACGCCCCTGAGCTGGTGGTAAAGACGACCGTCAAAGAGGAAGACATTATGTCGGAGGATGAAATCAACCAGGGCAACTACAAAATGATTGTGTGGCCCCAAAGCTTTGTCCCTCTCCCTAAGGAAGTGTTGGATGGCCCTGCACCCCCCTATATGGGGGATGGAGCTATACAATGCCTCAACATCAAGGCTTGCTAGAAGTGTATTCTCCCCTACATGAAGGCCATCCAGTTTATTTACCACTTCCATGGAATCTCGAGTGTAAGAGGGCAGGGACAACACAAATGGACGCTAGATAACATCTACATAAGTGCTGATCCTCTGGGTAAGGCTGTCATTCCCAGACACGATAGGCCTCCCTTTAAGGGGATTACAACCCTTATGCACTTTCGGGAGACTATAAAAGCATGCTAATCTAGGATGCCTGGGAAGCAAAGTGTCGTATTCATTCTTACTGATGAGATTCAATTCCAAGGCATACTCCAGTATCTCTTTTAGTTTATTGATGAACTGTGGTGTAGGATTAGATGATAATTTATTATATCATTCACTATTATCCAGTATGTCACGACACATTCAGACATATTGGTCTTGGTCCAGTATGACAATGTTACCCCCCTTATCCGCCTGTTTAATAACAATGGAGTCATCTGACTCCAGGGATAGTAACCCAGATAATTCGTCTTTGCTGAGGTTAGGGACACCCAACTTGTGACCCTTTGCTTCAGATAAATCCTTGCTAACCACTTGGAGAAAAACATCCATTGGTGTAATATCATTAATGGGGGGATTTAATCGCGATCGGTTCCTCATGGTGGTGAAGGGTCCTTCTCCAGGGGGTCTTTCAGATTCCTCTAAAAGCCCTGCTAGGTCCCTCACACATTCAAGATCTCCAGGACTGATATTAAGTTCTTCACATTGCCGTCTATTCCGTAAGGAGAAGAATTTTCTCCATTTGAGCTTCCTCACGAATAGATGTAAGTCCTTAATCCATGAGAAGAGGTCAAATGAATGTGTGGGGACAAACGATAACCCTTTCTTGAGGACACTGATTTCTCCCTCTGTGAGGATTCTCTTGGAGAGGTTGACAACCTGAAGCTCATCTTGATTGGGGGGACAACTAGTCTTATTTGGAATATACATATCCGTCATTTGCCCTTCCCCCGGGTAAGGTAGGATGGAAGGGGGGGCCCTGGCCTAAAAAACTTTCTCTAAGGGGACCTCTGGGCAGGCACGAGACAGTCTGAATACAGTCCAAGGACTGGGCAAGCAGAGTATGTGCATTAGGGTGTTTCATTTTGTAATGCAAACAATTAAATGTTAAAATTTTTGCTGACTTTGCTTACCCCCCAAGTCTCAGTGATGTAAAAGATATGTATGCCAAATTTTAAGAAGATTGGATAATATTTCAGAGTTGCACGCATTGATCACTTTTATCCATTAATACATTATCGTTATTACTATTAAAACCAGGTTTTTACCCTCTAATCGCTTCATTTCCTTTTTCTTTGCAGGTTTGGTTTCTACATTTTAGTCATATTTTCCTTAACAGCCTGAGTAATACGTTTGTCCAAAAAAGCCAATCCTACGTTTGTTTCTGACAGATACCAAAGGTGTCTCTTGGCAACTGTGAGAGCACTTTTTTGATGTCTGCACCTGGGTAAGTGCATATATTGCCTTTGCCATCCACCTTGCTTGATGCATAGCCCCTGGGATCCTGAAACTGAAGTCCTTATTAGACCAACCTCCTAGGTACAGGAGTGAGAGTTGTAATAACTATAATGTACTAATGGATAAAAGTGATCAATGTGTGCAACCCCTAGATATTATCCAATCTTCTTGAAATTTGGCACATCTATGTTTTATATTTCTAAGACTCAGAGTGTAAGCAAAGTCACATGAAAATCACATCTTTGGAAAAATGAAACACCCTAATGTGCATATTCCAGATAAAAATTCCAAGGTTGGGGCAGGCTGAATGTGTGTAAATTCCACATAGAAATTCCAAGTTGGGGTAGGTGGCAAGGAGCAGAATTGATAGGCAAGGTACTGTACAAAGGTAGTTAGATGAGAGATCACACCTTAACTTGTTACTAGACTAGAGAACCTCAAAGCTCAGAAGGGAAGGTGGATCCACAGACTAGCTAAATAGAAAGGATGATAAGACCCTTAGCAGTTGGGATGTGAGCGCTAGGAAAGGATTACAGGGGTATTCTAATTAGATTAAGTTTTCCCCTATTCACAGGATAGGGGATAACTACTAAATTGGTGGGAACCTACCACTGGGACCACAAATCACAGGATAGGATATAACTATTAAATCGGTGGGGTCCTACTACTGTGACCACTAATCATGAGAATGGGTGCCCCATACCCCCTATAGCCCCCCTGAAATGAACAATGCAGACAGTCGCACATACGTTCTTGTGATCGGTGGGGGTCCCAGCAGTAGGACCTCCACCAGTCTAATAGTTATCCTCTATCCTGTGGATAGGTGACAACTTAATCTAATTAAAATACCGGTTTTATTCTCACAGTGCTGAAAGACTAGTCCCAATTAGTCGTAGAGTGATGTCCACACCTGCCCGGGGCAGCAAGTGTTAGTCTGGAACCACCGGCATGACATAATGAGTGGTAATATCAATACAAAGATACCAGGAAATAACTTGAAAGCATCCCATTATATAACTGATAAATATTTAAATAAGGGTACCAAGTTAAAATGAAAGAAATCCCAACTAATTGAAAAAATCAATACACAAATAATGTGCGGGCTACAAGAAAATAGACACCAATATACTGTATAACGAATGAAGCTATCTAACAAAAGATATATCCTGAATGTAAAGTTGCTAAAATATGAGTGTTATCAAAAGAATAATGGGATATCATACTGTATAAAGTGTAATGTATGCAAGTGCTGATATACATAGATATGACAAGTAAATAAACTAAATAAAGAATGAATTTTTAAAAGAATGATTTAAGTCCACTATATAGCAAGGAAATGAATACATAATTGAATAGATAAACATCAAAATAACTTACATAATTAATTCGCAATGGTGCCATTGGTGTCCGCGAGAAACCCTCAGCGCATGACCAGTGAATGTCCACATGCTTGACCTTTCTTTCCTCAAACATATGCCATTGTACCTTAACGAGTTTGTGCAGCCTATTTATGTTAATGACCTCTCCTCAGAATAGGTCATTAATATCTGATTGGCGGGGTCTGACACCAGGCACCCGCACTGATCAGCTGTTTGAAGAGGAGGTGGTGCTCCATGTGAGCACCAATTCCTGGTCTTTACATTATGCTTCATCTCCACTGTAGTGGTGGCGTAGTGTAATTACAAGTTTACACTGCACTTCTGAGATGATGGGCAGTGTAATGAAGAGTACGTAGTGCTCGCATGGAGCCCCACCTTCTTTACAAACATCTGATGCATTGTACATTTGGGGAAGTGGCTTCCCCCTTTTGCACTATACACTCCAAGGGTTTCTAATCAGAGTATCATATAGTTGCATTGTACATTGCCCTGAATTTTGTAGGCCAAAATCACAGGAAAAGCAAGTCTGTTAGTGTAGGTCCCATCTGTAGGCAGCAATCTTGTCGCTGGTAGATGGGCCAGACACAACTTTGATCAAAAATATGTACAAAGAATTTTCATATAGCAAGTATAGCAATAATGCAATTTACTTTTATTCATGTATTCAGTGTTTGCATGTTTCTTTGCACTAGGCAGTCTGCTCACTAGATGTATGGAGGGAGAGGGGGCAGCCTGACAGCAGCTATCACTTGTCTCAAACTTAAACTTTTACTTCTCACTCCTGAGTGAGCAGCGAGCCCCTGAGAAGACGGAGCAGAGGATGGTAGTGGTAGTAGCCCAAATTAAGTGCTGTAGTGTTGTGTCACGGTGTACTCCCTCAAGCCGTCCATCAGTGTTTTGCAGTAAATAAAGGCTGTATTATTTAAACAGATTATATACCAGATATCTAAGAGATTTCTGACCAATCATTGGTCAGATGGCCTATTAGACACAAAGATCTTTTGCTATACACACCAACTATTGGTCTGATTGGACCGGTATTGGTCAGATAATCTGTTGGTGTAATAAAGCTGTAAGTGATGTGGAGGAACCAGGCTCAGATTATAGAAAAAAGAAAATCTTTCTTTACTGAGTGAAAAAAAAAAAAAAAAAAAAAACAGCAGCATATCCAGCAGCAGTTTGTACAAAGAAAGTATAATCTCCCCTCCTAGAAAATGGGGTATGGTGGCTGGTAATATGGGAGAAGATAGCACTCAGAAGTTTGCTAGCTGACAATGTCTCTCTCTTGATTCTGTGCCCTATGGCTGTACATTGGCACCTGTAGATTTAGGTGTCGACTGTACGTTGCAGGATTCTAGATATGCCTGTCCTGAATTGCAGTGAAGGTGTCTTAATGTTTTTCCCTCTCCTTGCAGGAGAGTCTTGATAGCTTGATGTCTTGCTCACTCTACTGACATAAATATGCTGTAGTTTACAAGATTTCTATAGCCTAGGACCCTGCAGGCTCTCTGAGATAGTGGTCCTCACAGATGAGCTGACTTATGGTCCTCATGGCCTGGAGGAGCTATGTCTCTTCCTTGGCAGGAAGTTGGACCTGCCCACTCTTACCAAGAGGGGAGGAACGGGATGGTAAATCCCATTACTGTTGTCTAGAATGCCAATCATACCCAATATACTAGTAAACAAACTTTATAACATGATATTATAGATTGTTGCATTACACCACAAACCATTTACAATAGTAGTACCCTCAGGACTAATTTGTCAAGATCACACCTTCTGACAAAAGTTCACTAAGTGTAACCCCATCAAGTGAAGCAGAGGAAATCTGGATGCTGCGGTATGCAGGACTGCAGCTTCAGCTTCCTCTTAGTGGGGTCTATCAGGGTTGCCAACAGTCCATAAACTTCTGGACAGTCCATAAAAATAATTGACTATTTTCCTTTGTCAGTGAAAATAAAAGATATGTCCATGATTTTTTTGAGGCTGGTGGTAATTAACAAGAATATTTTGGTCATTTTCATCATTTTACAGCTCACAGTAAATGCTGGTAATGAGTTTTTTTGAGCTATAGACATGTATCACTTAAAGGGGTTTTTCCATCTCAGACAACGGGGGCATATCGCAAGAATTGTCTGATAAGTGTGGGTCCCACCTCTGTGACCTGTACCTACACTGAGAACAGAGCCCTGAAAGTGGTGGAGTGCGCACTGTGCAGCTGCCCTCTATGCCCTCCTGGCTCAGCTATTTCCATCGGCACTAAAGAAATGAATGGAAGCGGTGGCCATGCAAGCATTGTGTGCTCCCATTCACTTCTATGGGAAGAGCACTTGCTGGTGGCCAGACCTGGGGTAACCCAGGGTCCTCCAGCCACCACCTTCCCAGCTTCATTCTTGATATAGGTGCGGGTCCCAGAGGTGGGACCAGAACCTTTCAGATAATGGGGATATATCCTGGCAGTATGCCCCCATTGTTTCAGATGGGAATACCTCTTTAAAAGTTTTATCATTCATTATGGTTTTCCAATTTGACTGTAAAAAATGTTGGCTGCCCATGATTTAGGGATAAGTTCTCTAGAAAAAAGAAAAATTCTGGTTGGCAACCCTGGCCCATATTTACTATGGTTCCTCTGCTGCTGCTCTGCCATGGACTAGTGTTGGGAGGAAGTGTGATTTCAGGAGAAGATAAATGTCATCAAATCAATCTGCTGTAGCGGCTTTGACACAGTCCCTATTGATAGATTTGTGAGATGTGTACAGCATACATGTAATGGATGGATTACATGTTTGCTGCAATTGATATGTGAGTGGTGTATTTATGATGTTTATCTAATGTGTAAGTAATGTGTGTACAGAAAGTATCTTATTTGTGAGCGGTGTGTACACCATTTTTCAAATGTGAGAGTGTTGTGTGAGTGGCATGTATCTAATGTTTCGGTGGTGTGCCTACAGCTGATGCCCCATTTGCAATATATCTGTTGTGTGTTGCAAGTGTCGGATTTATAAACTGACATGTATGAATTATATACACATTTCTTGCACAGGGCCCCTTGCTGTCAGTGTCTGCATGAGGACTGAGCAGATCTTAAATGCATCCAATCAGTTTGTAGAACTTGAGCAGTATTTCTTGCCTTCTGAACTGAGTTTTGTATTCCCTTCCCTCCCAAAGTCATAATGTTTTATTTTTTGGCTCACATACTGTAGTGGTATGAGGGCTTCATTTTTTGTGGGACGAGTTGTACTTTCTAATTTACTGTTGTATACGAAATAGTGGGAAGCTGGAAAAAAAAATCCAAATGTGCTTTTATTTAATTTATATATTTTTTCTTGTGGTTTAGTACTGAGAAAAAAATAAATAAATAAAAACATTGGAAATAATATTTTTTTGCTTTGTGTTGCCATATTCTGACCCCCAATAATCTTTTTTGTAGTTAGGTCTACTGAGCTGTGTGAGGGCTCATTTTTTGCAGAGCGATCAATACCATGTTGTAGAGCGATTAATACCATGTTGGAGTGTGTATGGCTTTTCACTTTTCATTCAATATATTTAGGGGGGGGTGAAAAAAAAAGGCAAATCAGCCATTTTGATTTATTTTTCTGTTGCCCTATTCCTTGTATCAGATAAGTATTTTAATATTTTAGCATGGTAATTTTCAGATCGAGCAATGCTAATGCTTTTTTATTATTATTATTCTGGGGAAGAGGAGTGATTTGAGTATTCATAATTTTTTTATATTCTTAAAGGCTTTTTTTTAAAAAAGCAGCAGGTAATGCCAGCAGAATGCTTGGGTGTATAGGGAGAGGCATTAACAGTAGAAAGAGGGAGGTGCTCGTGCCGCTCTACAGAGCACTAGTGAGACCTCATTTGGAGTATTGTGTGCAGTACTGGAGACCATATCTGCAGAAGGATATTGAAACTTTGGAGAGAGTTCAGAGAAGAGCTACTAAATTAGTACATGGATTGCAGGACAAAACTTACCAGGAAAGGTTAAAGGACCTTAACATGTATAGCTTGGAAGTAAGAAGAGACAGAGGGGATATGATAGAAACTTTTAAATACATAAAGGGAATCATCACGGTAAAAGAGGAGAGAATATTTAAAAGAAGACAAACTGCTACAAGAGGACATAGTTTTAAATTAGAGGGACAAAGGTTTAAAAGTAATATCAGGAAGAATTACTTTACTGAGAGAGTAGTGGACGCATGGAATAGCCTTCCTGCAGAAGTGGTAGCTGCAAATACAGTGAAGGAGTTTAAGCATGCATGGGATAGGCATAAGGCCATCCTTCATATAAGATAGGGCCTGGGGCTATCCATAGTATTCAGCATATTGGGCAGACTAGATGGGCCAAATGGTTCTTATCTGCCGACACATTCTATGTTTCTATGTTTCTATGTTGCCGCCTTAGGTAAATATAACTAGCAATCATTAGATTGCCAGTTGCATTCTGCATTTTATATTCCAATGCAGTTCTTCCACCTGTAGGCCAGCATTGGAATTTACTAGTAATCGGCGTGAAACAGTCGAGTACGGGCTGAAGCCTTTTACTACTATGGAACATCTTGCTTCATCACAGCAAGGGGGAAGGATTCCAGGCTGGAAGGCATGCTGCTCCTGGTTTTAGCACTCTGAGATGGGTCTGAGGGGTTAAATGTCTGTGATCGGTGTTATTGGTGTTACAGACATTAGCTCAAGGTTTCTGCTGTTTAAAACAGCAGAAACCTGACAGTTATGGTGCCTGCTACGTTCCTGAGCAGACACTATATTTAAAGCCGGAGGAGATTTAGGCCTCTTTCACACGGGCGTCATGTTTGACGCCCGGATAAGAGGCGGGTGCGTTGCGGGAATACGCGCAATTTTCCCGCACGGTTGCAAACGTTAGTAATGCTTTTTGCACGCGCATGAGAAAAATCGCCATGTTTGGTACCCAGACCCGAAGCCAAACTTCGTTAATCAAGTCCGGTTTCAGATCTTCTGGAGAATTTATTACTTTCCCTTATAACATGGTTATAAGGGGAAATAATAGCATTCTTAATAAAGAATGCATAGTAAAATGAAGTGGAAGGAGTTAAAAATAATAAAAGTTAACTTACCTTAGCCACTTGATCGCATAGTTGCGATCTGTCCTCTCTGGTAAGATGGACCATGTGATTGGACCATGTGATGTGACATCATCACAGGTCCTTTAGTTCTTAGCTGATGCTGGGAAAGAGAGGACAGATCGCAACTACGCGATCAAGTGGCTAAGGTAAGTTAACTTTTATTATTTCTAACCCCTTCCACTTCATTTTACTATGCATACTTTATTAAGAATGCTATTATTTCCCCTTATAACCATGTTATAAGGGAAAATAATAAAGATCGGGTCCCGTTGCTAAGCAACCATGCGGGAAAATCGCAACGCATCCGCACTTGCTCGCGGATGCTTGCGATTTTCCCGCAGCCCCATTCACTTATATGGGGCCTGCGTTGCGTGAAAAACGCACAATATTGAGCATGCTGTGATTTTCACGCAATGCAGAAGTGATGCGTGAAAATCACCGCTCATGTGCACAGCCCCATAGAAATGAATGGGTCCGGATTCAGTGCGGGTGCAATGCGTCCTCCTCACGCATTGCACCCACACGGAAAACTCGCCAGTGTGAAAGGGGCCTTATGGAACTAGATAAAAGAAGTGTCTTTGTTGCCCATAGCAACTGATCAAAGCACATATTTCATTTTTATTAGTATCCTTAGTAGTATACCTGTAAGTTGCATTGTAATTGGTTGCTGTGTACAATAGGCAGTTTTTGTTAGACATAAATGTACCCCAAAGTAGTTTTTTTTTTTTGTTCTTTCACAGATTGCTTTAGTGTTGTATTGTGGGATTATCTGCTTTAGTATATGATAACTATTGTCTGCAAATCATAAAAAGAAATATAAAGTAAACTTTAGGGTTATCAGATGTGAAGTTCATTAGATCATCAACATCCCTGAAATATGGAATATATAAATATATCTCAATGTGTACTATATTTTTGTGTCCAGGCTCAGCCAAATTCATTTTATCTTTGGCTTTCAAAGTGGAAGAAAGACATAACCTTTTTTCTATTATCTGTTTGGTTGGTTGTTTTTACATATAAGACATGTTTCTTATTTTATAGAGACTGTTATGAGTGTTTTTCACGTTGAAAGATTTGCCATAGCTACACATAACGTTGTCCTTTTGAGTCACTTTCTTTAACAAACTAAAATGTTCTGTGCTATGACCTCTGCTATGATGTTTTCAGGTCACAAAACTTTATTATGTGATTTTTATTATTGTTGCTAGTGTTGAGCAAATCAAGCTTGGGATCTAAGATCCGAAGTCGTTTAGTTCAAAACTTTGTTTGAATGATGTACCCTGAGACAAATCTCCGTACAGCATTCTAAAGTATGGGCACCAGAAAGGGAAATTTATCACCAAAGTCTTACAGGACATCAGTGAATAACTTTTGGCTTCCATTTTTAAACTTGAAAATAATTTTTTTTAAACTTGGACCCAAAGTTGACTTTGGCAAAGAGGTACTAGCCGGTACTGAAGCCAACTTTGGATCCGATTTTAAAAATGGTTTTTAAGTTCAGTGATAACGAATTTCACATTGCTGGAGCATATACATTTTAATGCTGTACAGAGATAGATCTCCATACAGCATTAAAATGAAGTTTCTAGCAAATTGACTTCAGATCTTTGATCCGAATCTCGATTCACTCAGCACTAATTGTTGCTAATGCTAACACCTACAGTGGCATGCAGAAGTTTGGGCATTCCTGGTCAAAATTACTGTTACTGTGAACAGTTAAGCAAATTGAAGATGAAATGATCTCTAAAAGGGATAATCACACATTCCTTTTGTACATTAAGCAAAAACATTTTTTTTCCATCTTTTACATTTTCAAAATAACAAAAAAGGAAAAGGACCTGAAGCAAAACTTTCAGAACACTGTATGGTTAGTACCCAGTAAAACCCACTTCGGCAAGTATCAAAGCTTGTAACTGCTTTTTGTAGCCAGCCAAGAGTCTGTCAATTCTTGTTTGATGGGTTTTAATAGATTTTTCCTTGCAAAAGTCTTCCAGTTCTGTGAGAATCCTGGGCCATCTTGCATGCACTGCTCTTTTGAGATCCATCTACAGGGTGGGCCATTTATATGGATACACCTTAATAAAATGGGAATGGTTGTTGATATTAACTTCCTGTTTGTGGCACATTAGTATATGTGAGGGGGGAAACTTTTCAAGATGGGTGGTGACCATGGTGGCCATTTTGAAGTCGGCCATTTTGAATCCAACTTTTGTTTTTTCAATAGGAAGAGGGTCACGTGACACATCAAACTTATTGGGAGTTTCACAAGAAAAACAATGGTGTGCTTGGTTTTAACGTAACTTTATTCTTTCATGAGTTATTTATAAGTTTCTCTTTGTTTACAGCCATTGACATGTCGACGAGTTTAACATGTAAGGAGCGGATAGAAATTGTGTTGATGTCTGGTGAACGCAGTAACCGGGTCATTGCAGCAGATTTCAATGCAATACACCATATGAGACCACCCATCTCCCATGCTGCAGTTAGCAAACTGCTTGCTAAGTTTTGTGAAACTGGTTCAGTGTTGGACGCATGAAATCTGTCACTAATGAAGAAACATCAGTGACTGTCCTAGCTTAATTCAGCAAGAGCCCACAGCGTAGCACTCGCCGCATGTCACTGGAGAGTGGCATTAGTCGAACATCCCTTCGGCGGATATTAGCTACTCACAAATGGCACCCTTACAAACTCCAGCTACTGCAGCATCTCAACGAGGATGACCCAGATCGGCGCACTGAATTTGCAGACTGGGCAAAACAAAAATTGGAACAGGACCCTCAGTTTACGCAGAAGATTTTGTTCAGTGATGAGGCAAACTTTTATGTGAATGGTGAAGTTAACAAACAAAACTACCGCTATTGGTCTGACACTAACCCATATTGGATAGATCCCTCCAAGACTGTTGGAACAAAAAAATTGATGGTATGGTGTGGTATATGGGGTACAAAGATAGTGGGGCCATTCTTCATCAATGGAAACCTCAAGGCCACTGGATATGCGAAATTGCTACATAATGATGTGTTTCCCTTTTTATGCACTGAAGCTGGCATGTTCCCTGAGTTTTTTCAGCAAGATGGTGCACCACCATATTATGGGTGTCAGGTCCGAGCATTCCTAGATGAACAGTGGGAAAGTGGATTGGTCGTCGTGGGCCAGTTCAATGGCCCCTAAGGTCTCCTCATCTGATCCCCTTAGACTTTTATCTTTGGGGTCATCTGAAGGCAATTGTCTATGCTGTGAAGATACGAGATGTGCAGCACCTGAAACTATGGATACTGGAAGCCTGTGCTAGCATTTCTCCTGCGGTGTTGCTATCAGTGTGTGAAGAGTGGGAGAAGATGGTTGCATTGACAATCCAACACAATGGGCAGCACATTGAACACATTTTATAAGTGGTCAGAAACTTGTAAATAACTCATAAAAGAATAAAGTTACGTTAATACCAATCACACCATTGTTTTTCTTGCGACATTCCCAATAAGTTTGATGTGTCACATGACCCTATTCCTATTAAAAAAACAAAAGTTGGATTCAAAATGGCCGACTTCAAAATGGCCACCATGGTCACCACCCATCTTGAAAAGTTTCCCCCCTCACATATACTAATGTGCCACAAACAGGAAGTTAATATCACCAACCATTCCCATTTTATTAAGGTGTATCCATATAAATGGCCCACCCTGTACAGATTTTCAATGATCAGGGGACTATGAGGGCTATTATGGATTTTGAGGAGTGTTTAGGATCATCCTCTTTTCAATTTCAGCTTTTTTTACAGTTGGGTTTATGTTTGCTTCCAAAATTTGTGGAATTTCATTGATTATATTATTCCTTCTACCTATGAAGTGTTCCCTGTGCCATTGGCTACAAAACAATCCCAAAGCATGATTAATCCACCCCCATGCTTATTGATTGGAGATTTGTTCTTGTCATGAAATTCTGTGCCCTTTTTTCTCCAAACATACCTTTGCTCATTGTGGCCAAGGAGTTCTATTTTAACCTCATTGCATCGGTCCATAGGACTTGTTTCCAAAATGCATCAGGCTTGTTTAAATGTTCTTTTGCAAACTGCTGAATTTTGTGGTGAGGATGCAGGAGAGGTTTTCTTCTGAAGACTCTTTTTATGAAGCCCATATTCGTGCAGGGTTTGCTGAACAATAGAACACTGTACCACAACTCCAGAGTCTGCTAGGTCTTTTGCAGTCAAGCTGTTAATTTCAGCTGTCTGAAACTTTTCTTGGTCTTCCAAACCTTCTCTTGACCTCCACTGTTCCTTATAACTGCAATTTCTTAATTACATTTCGAACGGAGGAAATGGCAACCTGATAGCGCTTTGCAATCTTGTTATAGTCATCTCCTGCTTTGTGGGCCTCAGCCATTTTCATTTTTAAGTGTTACGCAACTGCTTAGAAGAACACTTGGCTGCTGTTTTTGGGAAGAGGTTAGAGGAGTCTGAGGTTAGAGAAGTCTGAACTTTTAAGACATATTGGATGCAAAATTCATGTAAACATACAGGAGCAGATCCCTTGTATGTATGTGCAATACAATGCAACAAATTATTTTCCATCGATTTCCATCTTCATGGTAAGAGCAGTGAGACTATGGAACTCTCTGCCTGAGGAGGTGGTGATGGTGAGTACAATAAAGGAATTCAAGAGGGGACTGGATGTATTTCTGGAGTGTAATAATATTACAGGCTATAGCTACTAGAGATCCAGGGAGTTATTCTGATTGCCTGATTGTAGTCGGGAAGGAATTTTTTTTCCTCTTAAGTGGGGAAAATTGGCTTCTGCCTCACAGGGTTTTTTCGCCTTCCTCTGGATCAACTTGTAGGAAACAGGGCGAACTGGATGGGCAAATGTCTTTTTTCGTTCTTATATACTTAGATATTACTATCTGTGGTTGGTATGGTAGTGTCAACAAAATAACTGTCTTGGACTATGACATCCTATGATGCATAAAGTCTAGGACAGAACAGACTACTTTCCATGGGCCCAGAGGCAGCAGAACAATAACATTTTTGTATTTTCTCTGGATGCCTGCATTATTGAAGGCCATCTGTGTTTATTCCTACAGGCTATTTCCACATTATAGCATAATGCTTTGCCTGTAAAGATGTAATTCAGAATGTTATAGACGTTCCTAATGTGGTTGTGAAAGATTTTAGAAATATTAATGATATAGTATGTTTAATGTAGCCCTATTAATACATTTTTGAATGCTCTTTCATGTACAGTTATACTCCTTTTGGTCATAGCACAATGACTTACATACACATAAATGTTATTGGTATTTAGTCAAGCAAGTCATGGTCAGCACTGCTATAATACAATGTCGGCTGTATCAGTACACTTACGTTGTGAACCCAGGAATGATTGTTTGTCCCAGGACTAATTGTGTACTGATTTGTAGTTACAGTAGGTAGTGTACATCATAATGTGACAATTAATTACCTGTCGTTCTGATATTTTAGTTCATGTATTTTTTTGTCCCCATGAATTATTTTATATAGGTAAAAAATACATCCTGTATTAAAATGTTTTAAGGAACATGTCTATTGAATGACAACCAGTAAGGAGTAACCCAAGTTGACATAGTTATATTAAAGAGGTACATAATGGTGAAAGTAAGTGTCCTCTGTCTCCCCTATTTAATATTTAAGACAGGCGTGCAGAAACCACTTGGATTATATGTACTGAAGCTTTGATTGCCCATAGGCCTAGATGATACAAATGATCACTGCTCATTTTTGTGTTTTAGATGCGGTCATTGTGTATATTTTATAATCTCTATTTGCCTATATTTTGTAACTTTTGTACAGTAACACTATCTTGTATTGACGCGCAGAGGACTAGAAAGCACAGCATTACAATCTCCCAGAAGGCTTAACAAAGCACCATACTGATGTGAAACAGCCGTAGGCTGTATCTCTGTGTCTAACCCCTTTACATGAACCAGCGTGTATTCCTGCATACAGACTCTGCTGACTAGTGAGTGCTGTGGATATTTTTTTGGGGAGGGGTTATTGGTACTTATAATCAACATATAACACACTTGTTTTTGTATTATAGTTACATGTGCTAACATTAGCAGAAAACCAGAAGCAGGTTGTCAATACTTTTTACTGTGATCATTAAAGGGGTTGTCTCACTTCAACAAGTGACATTTATCATGTACAGTAAGTAAATACAAGGCACATAATAATGTATTGTTATTATCGATATTGACTCCTTTGCTGGCTGGATTCATTTTTCCATCACATTTTAATTCATACCCAAACTGAATTTCTCAGCTTATTCGCACATATTGGACCGAAATGAATTTTAGGAAATCTATGCCACCTTTAACTATGCCCAACTAGTTTATAGATCCTCCCACCCATCTACTTACATAGACACTCCCCTATCACTGATAATCAAATGCAACAGTGACTACACTCTACTATTTATTTTGCATCTCTCTGCCTCATTTGACACTGTAGGTCACCATCTCCTACTCAGAATACTATCTATTGGCCTTAAAGGGAACCTGTCAGCACCAAAATGGGCCATAAACCGCCAGCTGTACCTTTTAAAGCTGTTGACATCAGGTTGCTAATGATGTTCTTGTGTAAGATGTCTGAGGCGCATGATCTCTATAAAACAACTTGTATTTCCTCGCAGGTCCTATGCAAATAAGCTTCTTGAAGTCAAAGGGCAGCAGATTTCACTCTTGAATTCGAGTTAACCCCTCCTCTTTCCCGATTCTTCGCATTTGATTGATTGCCTTTTGAATTCTTTCAGATGCGATTCCATCATGTATAATCTTGTTTCCGGGGCCTTTGTATTGATCCCCGCTCTAATGTACTTGGTCCAGCGAGTCAACGTGCAGTCGCTCCTGATCCTGTAATGGATGCTGATGCAGAATAATATTCTCTGAAGTGCTTTCCCATGTGAGTCTGCGCCTGCACATTGACTTGCTGAAGCCAAGTACACTACAGCGGGGATCAATGTGCAGAAGCCGGAAGCGAGATTATATGGCGCATGCGCAAAATTTCAAGATGGAATTGTGCCTGAAAGAATCCAAAAGGCCATCAATCAAATGTGAAGGGGCAGGAAGTGGGCGTGGAGTGCTTGACTTCAAACGTTAGAGCAGCTGCCCCCTTGATTTCAAGAACCTCATTTGCGGGGGAATTAAAATAGTTTTACAACGAAAACGCGCCCCAGACATCTTACACAAGAACATAATTAGAAACCTTCTGTTAACAGCTTTAAGGTACTGCTGGAGGTTTATGGTCCATTTTGGTGCTGACAGGTTCGCTTTAAGGACACTGCTGTATCTTGGTTTTCTTCCAATCCCTCTGGCCACTCTTTCATTGTATCATTTTCACATCCCTTCCTCTGCCTCTTGCTTTTGGGGTTCCTCTGGGTTAAGTCCTAGGTCCTCTGCACTTTTCTCTCTGCACAGCCCATTTTGGACAGACTTTGTTTTCAGTATCATGTCTATGCTGACGACAACCAACTATACACTTAAACCCGTGACATCATCCCTGCTGTACTACAGAACACTAGTGACTGTCTTTCTGCTATCTTTGACACCAAGTTATCTCTCTATCTGAAACGGAATCTTTCAAAATCTGAACTACTTGTGTTTTCTTCATCTAGTAACCTACCTAAACCTGATATTTAAATTTGTGGGTATTACGATTACATATATACAGTATTCCCAAAATCTTAGTGTTTTATTTGACACTGAGCTTTCCTTTGTCCGGTATATTCAATTGTTTGCCCACTCATGCTGCCTGAACCGCAAAAAAATCTCTAGCATCTGCCCTTTTCTTACTGTGGAAGCAACAAAAATCATTGTGATCCCGATTCATTCTCGTCTCAATTACTGCAACTGATTACTAATTGTCCTGTCCCTCATCAAACTCCCCCTTCTCCAGTCTATCTTTAATTAAGTAGCCAGACTCATCTATCTGTCTAACAGCTACTCTGATACCTTGTGCCAGTCATTGCACTGGTTGCCCGTACAGTATAGAATCCAATTTAAACTTCTCATTCTCCCCCACAAAGCTCTGCACAGTGCTGCATCCCCATACATTTCTTCCCTCATCTCTGTCTACCACACTACCCATGCTCTATGCTCTTCAAATGATTTATGACTAACATCCACCATAATACGAACCTCTTACTCACGGCTTCAAGACTTCTCCCAAGCTTCCACAGTTCTCTGGAATGCCCTAGCCCAAGCAATTAGGTTATTTCACATCAACAGTTTTAGGTGCTCTCTAAAAGCACATTATTTTAGGGTGGCCCATCACATCTCCTAATCTAACTTTCCCCCACTCACCCACAACCCAACACCATTCTTCTGAAGATGATCCATCATCAAACATTATCAACCACACCCCTTGTACTCAAAAGGACTAACAATATTGGCTACCAGCTGGGTCATGCAGCTTTATATATACTTCACTAGTTTAAGATGGCTGGACCATTGTACAAAACCAGCCATGTTTACCTTTTGTGTCACCCCTATCTCCTCATAGATTGTAAGCTTGTTTTAACCCTTTCCTGACCAATGACGTAATAGTACGTCATAGCGGAAAGTGACTTTCCTCAATTTGACCTACTAAAGTAAAAAAAAAGTAAAAAAAAAAGTTTACAAAATAGAAAAAAAAGAAAAAAACACACAATTTAGTTATCGCCATGTCCATAACAACTGGCTCTATAAATATATTACATGATGTGCACCGTAAAAAAATAAATAATTAAAAATTGCCAAAAAAGGATTTTTTTTTATCACCTTACAAAACAAACAGTTCAACACCAAGCAACCAAAAAGTCGTACGTCCCCCAAAATAGTACCAATCTAACCAAAAACTCATCCTGCAAAAAAATTCGCTCCTACATAAGATATTCGGCTCTCAGAATATGGCTCTGAATATGGAAACACTAAAACATGTTTTTTTTTTGTTTTATATTAGGTATCGTCGCATCCATAACAACCAGCTCTATAAAAATATCACATGACCTAACCCTCACGTGAACACCGTAAAAAATAAAAAATAAAACTGTGCCAAAAAAATCTATTTATTGCCACCTTATATCACAAAAAATGTAAGGCCAAGCAATCAAAAAGTGATATGCATCCCAAAATAGTACCAAGCATCAAACAGTCACCTCATCCTGCAAAAAATGAACCCCTACATAAGACAATCTGCCCAAAAAAAATGTCTCTCACAATATGAAAAAAACTAAAACATAATTTTTTGTTTCAAAAAAGCTTTTACTGTGTAAAACTTAAAAAAATAAAAAAGTATACACATCGGGTATTGCCACATCCATAATGACCTGCTCTATAAAAAATATCACATAACCTACTCCCATCTTGCCCCATAAAGTATAATATCGAATGATCAAAGAATCATATATACCAAAGAATTGTACGAATAAAAACGACAACTCTTTCTGCAAAAAACAAGCACCTGCAAAAGACGATCAGCAGCAAAAATACAAAAAATATGGCATTCAAAAAATAGAGAAACAAAAATATAATTTTGTTTCAAAAATGCTTTATTATGTAGAATTGAAACAAACAAAAAAAGGAGACACATTTGATATTGTTGCCTTCGTAACAACCTGTTCTATAAAAATAGCACATGATCTAACCTGTCAGACGAACATTGTAAAAAACAAAAAATAAAACCTGTGCCAGAACAGCCATTTTTTGGTTACCTTGCCTCACAATAAACGTAGTATAGAGTGATAAAAATTCATATGTATCCCAAAATAATACCAATAAAACTGTCTTATCTCGTAGTTTCCAAAATGGGGTCACTTTTTGGGAGTTTCTACTGTACGGTGCATCAGGGGGGCTTTAAATGGGAAACCATACGGCGCTTTTATTCTTCTGTGCACTGCCTTGTGCCCTTAAATCAGATTTCCACCACATGTGGGGTGTTTCTGTAAACTGCAAACTCAGGGTAATAGATACTGAGTTTTGATTGGCTGTTAATTAACCCGTCATGTGTTACAGAAAAAAAAAGATTAAAAAGGAAAATCTGCCCAAAAATGTAATCTCTAGGGATAAGCGAACCCGAATTGTATAGTTCGGGTTTGTACCGACCCGGACCCGAACATTTTCAAAAAAGTTTGAGTTCGTTGTTCGGCGATTTCTTCCCGCTTTCTGAAGGGCTACACAGCAGCCAATCAGCTAGCGTTTTACATCTTGCCCTAAGAAGCCATCACAGCCATGCCTACTAATGGCATGGCTGTGATTGGCCAAGTGCAGTATGTGACCCAGCTTCTATTTAAGCTGGAGTCACGTAGCGCCACACGCCACTCTGCTCTGATTAGTGTAGGGATAGGACGCAGCTGCTGTGAGGGCGAGATTAGGCAGGGAAAACTCAGCACCTAATGAAGTGATCGATCTACAGCTGTGAATCATTCAACTTCTGCTAGTTAATTGCTCACTGGTTTTTATGCTGCACATAGCGTTTTTCTGTCACTCTTTTCTGGGGTGATCGGCGGCCATTTTGTATCTTGTGGTGCACCAGCACAATCTGCCACCAAGTCCATCAATCCATCAATATTAGGTTTTTCTTTTGCTATATCCTACATCAGGGGCTTGGCTGTGATTATTGTCACCCCTAGAAACTCAGGATAGAAATTTCTATATTTTATTGAGGGGTTAAATTCAATTGCCAAAATAGCAATCCCCTAAATCTGGTGTCCCAGCAGTTGCTGGCAAAGTTTAATAGTGTCCGGCAAAGGATATATTTTGTTATAGGGTGAAATTCCATTGCCAAAATAGCAATACCATAAATCAATGGTTTCAGCGGCAAAGTATATATTATTTCTGGGGTGAAATTCAGTTGCCAAAATAGAAATACAGTAAATCTGGTGTTCCACCTGTGACTGGACAAGTTTCATAGTGTCTGTCAAAGGATATATTATTATCTGGGGTGAAATTCAGTTGCCAAGATAGAAATGAAGTAAATCTGGTGTTCCAGCTGTGACTGGACAAGTTTCATAGAGTCCGTCATAGGATATCTTATTTTCTGCGGTGAAATTCAGTTGCAAATATAGAAATACCTTAAATCTGGTGTTCCAGCTGTGACTGGACAAGTTTAATAGTGTCCTGCAAAGGATATATTTGTTTCTGGGGTGTCTGTCAAAGGAAATATTATTTTGTGGGGTGAAATTCAGTTGCAAAAATAGAAATACCATAAATCTGGTGTCCCAGCAGTGGCTGGCCAAGTTTAACCCTGGGTTCACACCTGAGCGTTTTACAGCGCGTTCAAACGCGCTGTAAAACGCTCAACAGATTAAAACCAATGCATCCCTATGGGAGTGGTTCACACTTGAGCGTTTTACAGCGCGTTTGAACGCGCTGTAAAACGCCCAACGCATAAACAAGTACTTGAGCTTCTTTTGGGGCGTTTGACGCGCGTTTTGTGATTGACACCACTGTAGTCAATCACAAGAACGCGCGTACGAACGCGCGTTTCCTATTTGCAAAAACGCGCAAAAAAACGCGCATCAAAAACGCGCGTAAAACGCGCGTTTTTGGAATGCTCAGGTCTGAACCCAGGGTAATAGTGTCCTGCAAAGGATAGATAATTTTCTGGGGTGAAATTCAATTGCCAAAATAGCAGTACCATAAATCAGTGGTTTCGGCTGTGGCTGGCAAAGTTTAATAGTGTCGGGCAAAGGATATATTTTTTGCTGGGGTGAAATTCAATTGCCAAAATAGCAATACCATAAATCAGTGGTTTAAGCTGTGGCTGGGCAAGTTTAATAGTATCCGTCAAAGGATATATTATTTTCTGGGGTGAAATTCAGTTGCAAAAATAGAAATACCGTAAATCTGGTGTTCCAGCTGTGACTGGACAAGTTTCACAGTGTCTGTCAAAGGATATATTATTTTCTGGGGTGAAATTCAGTTGCAAAAAAAGAAATACCGTAAATCTGGTGTTCCAGCTATGACTGGACAAGTTTCATAGTGTCCGTCAAAGGATAGATTATTTTGTGGGGTGTAATTTAGTTGCAAAAATAGAAATTGGATCCCATGGGTGTTAGACTCTAAAAGCAATGTACTTTATTGGTATTCATTAAAAATAATAACGCAAACATGATAATATCTATATATAGACAGAGATTCCCCCCAAAAAAAAAAAAAAAAAATTCAAAAAGTGTGGATAACACCAGGGAGGGAAGGTCAATAATAACAGTGGATAGGAATTGGCTATGAGGCGACAGGTGTAGTATCCATACCGTATCCCTTATATATCCCTCAGCCCAAAGAACACACCTTGTGGTGGTGAGTCTTCGTCCACGTGCCTATCCCTGGAACCCTGCGTATCCCTAAGTACACCTGAACACCCCGACGCGTTTCCCCCTACCAAAGGGTTCCTCAGGGGGTCAATATAGCAAAATCAAATGTGTGTGAAAAAATGATAAACGTAACCATAACATAGGAGGGGGCTGGTTTTAACCAGCAATACCTGATGAAGGTGAGGCAGCACTCGTCACATGACGTATATAATGTTGCAGCCACCGAAGTATCCAACCCCCTCAGAGGTCCTCTGATGTCCAGGACCTGCAAAAATAGAAATGCCGTAAATCTTGTGTCCCAGCAGTGGCTGGCCAAGTTTAATTGTGTCCGGCAAAGGATAGATAGTTTTCTGTGGTGAAATTCAATTGCCAAAATTGCAATACCCAAAATCTGGTGTTCCAGCTGTTGCAGGCCAAGTGTAAATCTGTCCGTAAAAGGGTATATTAAACTCAGCGTGCATCTCCAAGTGAATTTCTTTCCATTAAAGGGTATATTACAATAAGTCTTAAAATACTGCATAATCCTCTACATTTGCACACACTGTTTTGCATCTCTAAGTGTATTTCTTTCCGTTAAAGGGTATATTACACAAAGTGTTAAAATACAAGTGCTGAAGGCATAATCCTATATATTTTTCCAAACGCTACTGTGCATCTCAAAGTGTAAATCTGCCCGTAAAAGGATACCTTTTATCCAGGGCCTAAATACTAGGCCTACAATTGATATTCCCCTAAATCTGTGTTTACTGCTGTGCCTGGATTAGTGTAATACGGTACATAAATAGATAGCCAGATAGTGTTAGGTGCCTGTAAAAAAAAAAGGGGTGAAATTGAATTCAATACATTGGGCCAAATAATATTTTTTTATTGTGGTGAACGGTAACAATGAGGAAAACATCTAGTAAGGGACGTGGACATGGTCGTGGTGTTGTTCGTGGACCCTCTGGTGCTGGGAGAGGACGTGACCGTTCTGCCACTGCCACACGTCCTAGTGAACCAACTACCTCAGGTTCCAGTACCCGCCAGAATTTACAGCGATATTTGGTGGGGCCCAATGCCATTCTAAGGATGATAAGGCCTGAGCAAGTACAGGCGCTAGTCAATTGGGTGGCCGCCAGTGGATCCAGCACATTCACAACATTATCTCCCACCCAGTCTTCTGCAGAAAGCGCACAGGTGGCGCCTGAAAACCAAGCCTATCAGTCTGTCTCATCACCCCCATGCATATCAGGGAAACTGTCAGAGCCTCAAGTTATGCAGCAGTCTCTTATGCTGTTTGAAGACTCTGCTGGCAGGGTTTCCCAAGGGAATCCACCTAGCCCTTCCTCCGTGGTGGAAGACGTAGAATGCACTGATGCACAGCCACTTATGTTTCCTGATGATGAGGACATGGGAATACCACCTCATCGGAGTCTGCACGTCTCTGCTGATGATGACGAAACACAGGTGCCAACTGCTGCGTCTTTTTGCAGTGTGCAGACTGAACAGGAGGTTAGGGAGGAAGACTGTGTGGAAGACTATGCAGGGGACGATGAGGTCCTAGACCCCACAGGGAATGAAGTTTGTGCCACTAACATTCATAGTTCAGAGGAAGAGGCGTTGGTGAGACAGAGCCAACAGCGTAGCAAAAGAGGGAGCAGGGGGCAAAAGCAGAACAGCCGTCACCAAGAGAGTTCGCCTGCTACTGGCCACCGCTACCAGGGACCAAGCACCCCAAAGGCAGCTTCAAGGAGTTCCCTGGCATGGCACTTCTTTAAACAATGTGCTGACGACAAGACCCAAGTGGTTTGCACGCTGTGCCATCAGAGCCTGAAACGAGGCATTAACGTTCTGATTCTTAGCACAACCTGCATGACCAGGCATCTACATGCAAAGCATGAACTGCAGTGGAGTAAACACCTTAAAAGCAAGGAACTCACTCAGGCTCCCCCTGCTCCCTCTTCTGCTGCTGCCTCAGCCTCGTCCTCCGCCTCGGGAGGAATGTTGGCACCTGCCGCCCACCAAACAGAGAATGTGCCACCAACACCACAACCTCCGTCACCAATCATCTAAAGCACCATGTCACATGGCAGCGTTCCGCTCTCCATCTCACAAACCTTGGAGAGAAAGCGTAAATTCCCAACTACCCACCCTCGAGCCCTGGGCCTGAATGCCAGCATTTCTAAACTACTGGCCTTTGAAATGCTGTAATTCAGGCTGGTGAACACAGACAGCTTCAAACAGCTGATGGCAATGGCTGTCCCACGGTATGTTGTTCTCCAAGAGAGCCGTGCCTTACCTGTACAACCAAGTATCCGATAAAATCAAGTGTGCACTGCGCAACCCCATCTGTGGCAAGGTCCACCTAACCACAGATACGTGGACCAGTAAGCACGGCCAGGGACGCTATATCTCCCTAACCGCACACTGGGTAAATGTAGTGGGGGCTGGGCCCCAGGCGGAGAGTTCCTTGGCGCACGTCCTTCCGCCGCCAAGGATCGCAGGACATCATTCTTTGCCTCCTGTAGCCTCCTCCTACTACTTGGCTTCCTCCTTCACTTCTTCCACCGCTTCATCCAGTGAGTCACACTCTCAAACTCATATGTTTAGGGGACAGGCCCCACACCGCGCAGGAGTTGTGGCAGGATATTGAACAATAGACCGACGAGTGGTTGCTGCCAGTGGGCCTCAAGCCCGGCCTGGTGGTGTGTGATAATGGGCGTCGCAGCTCTGGCACTAGCCGGTTTGACACACATCCCTTGCCTGGCGCATGTGCTAAATCTGGTGGTGCCGAAGTTCCTTCACAACTACCCCATGTCAGAGCTGCTGCATAAAGTGCGGGCCGTCTGTGCGCGCTTGCGGCGTTCACATCCTGCTGCTGCTCGCCTGTCTGCGCTACAGCGTAACTTCGGCCTTCCCGCTCACCGCCTCATATGCGACGTGCCCACCAGGTGGAACTCCACCTTGCACATGCTGGAGAGACTGTGCGAGCAGCAGCAGGCCATAGTGGAGTTTCAGCTGCGGGTCAGTTGCACTGCAGAACAGCACCACTTCACCACTAATGACTGGGCCTCCATGCGAGACCTGTGTGCCCTGTTGCGCTGTTTCGAGTACTCCACCAACATGGCCAGTTGCGATGACGCCATTATCAGCGTTACAATACCACTTCTATGTCTCCTTGAGAAATCCCTTAGGGCGATGATGGAAGAGGAGGTTGCCCAGTATTATGAGGAGGAGGAGGAAGAGGGGTCATTTTTAGCACTTTCCGGTCAGTCTCTTAGAAGTGGCTCAGAGGGAGGTTTTTTGCAAAAACAGAGGCCAGGTACAAATATGGCCAGCCAGGGCCCACTACTGTAGGATGAGGAGGAGGATGAGGAGGTGGAGGAGGATGAGGATGAAGCATGGTGGTGGCACCCAACGCAGCCCGGACCCATCACTGGTGCGTGGCTGGGGGGAAACAGAGGACGATGATGATACGCCTCCCACAGAGGACAGCTTGTCCTTACCTCTAGGCAGCCTGGCACCCAATAGCGACTACATGCTGCAGTGCCTGCGCAACAACAGCAGAGTTGCCCACATTTTAATGTATGCGGACTACTGGGTTGCCACCCTGCTGGATCCCCGGTACAAAGACAATGTGCCCATCTTACTTCCTGCACTGGAGCGTGATAAGAAGATGCGCGAGTACAAGCGCACGTTGGTAGACGCGTTATTGAGAGCATTCCCAAATATCACAGGTGAACAAGTGGAAGCCCAAGGCGAAGGCAGAGGAGGAGCAAGAGGTCGCCAACACAGCTGTGTCACGGCCAGCTCCTCTGAGGGCAGGGTTAGCATGGCAGAGATGTGGAAAAGTTTTGTCACCACTTCACAGCTCACTGCACCACCACCTGATACGGAACGTGTGGAACAGTACGTGTGCACACCCCTCCACGTACTGACTCATGGTTTGGCCCCATTCAACTTCTGGGTCTCCAAATTGTCCACATGGCCAGAGCTAGCCTTTTATTCCTTGGAAGTGCTGGCCTGCCGGCGGCCAGCGTTTCGTCTGAGCGTGTATTCAGCACGGCAGGGGGCGTCATCACTGACAAACGCAGCCGCCTGTCCACAGCCAACGTGGACAAGCTGACGTTCATAAAAATGAACCAGGCATGGATCCCACAGGACCTGTCCATCCCTTGTGCAGAATAGACATTTATAATTACCTCCCCTTAACCATATATTCTTGTACTCCAGGGCACTTCTTTATTGAATCCTCTTTTTTTTAATTTTACCATTATTTTGAAGGGCAACCCAAAGTTGAATGAATCTCTCCTCCGTCTGGGTGTCAGGGGCCTGAGTCTGTGAATGAGGCCTGTGGTACTGCAGGCAGACATGAATCCTTTTTGGCTGTGATGAGAACATCAACTCCCATAGCATTCCCACCTGATGCCACCCCAACCTCCTATTCCACCTCCTCCTCCTCCAAGTTGCCAATTGATATTGGTTAATTTTTATTTATTTTATTTTGTCATTTCCCTATCCACATTTGTTTTCAGGGGATTTACCTACATTTTGCTGCCTTTTGCAGCCCTCTAGCCCTTTCCTGGGCTATTTACACCCTTTTTAGTGCCAAAAATTCGGGTCCCCATTGACTTCAATGGGGTTCGGGTTCGGGGTGAAGTTTAGGTCGAGTTCGGATCCCGAACCCGAACATTTTCGGGAAGTTCGGACGAACTTCTCGAACCCGAACATCAAGGTGTTCGCTCAACTCTAGTCATCTCCATTTCCCTTTTAATTCTTGTGGAATATGTAAAGGGTTAACAAAGTTTGCAAAATCAGGTTTGAATAACTTGAGGGGTGTAGTTTCTAAAATGGGGTCATTTATGGGGGGTTTCTACTACTTAAGCCCCACAAAGTGACTTAATAACTAAACTGCTTTATAAAATGTTTCTGTTGAAAATTTTCAAGTAACCCTGCCAATAGCGGCAGACCACTCAACTGCTACTGTCCCTGTGTGTGCGTCTGTCCCTGTGTGTGTGTGCGTCTGTCCCTGTTTATGTGTTTGTCTGTTCCTGTGTGTGCGTCTGTCCCTGTGTGTGTGTGCGTCTGTCCCTGTGTGTGTGTGCATCTGTCCCTGTGTGTGTGTGTCTGTCCCTGTGTGTGTGTGTGTGTGTGTGTCTGTCCCTGTGTGTGTGTGTGCGTCTGTCCCTGTGTGTGTGTGTGTGTGCGTCTGTCCCTGTGTGTGTGTGTGCGTCTGTCCCTGTGTGTGTGTGTGTCTGTCCCTCTGTGTGTGTGTGTCTGTCCATGTGTGTGTGTGCGTCTGTCTCCGTGTGTGTGTGCGCGTCTGTCCCTGTGTGTGTGTGCGTCTGTCCCTGTTTGTGTGTGCATCTGTCCCTGTGTGGGTGTGTCTGTCCCTGTGTGTGTGTGCGTCCGTTCCGTGTGTGTGTGCGTCTGTCCCTGTGTGTGTGTGTGTGCGTCTGTCCCTGTGTGTGTGTGTGTGTGTGTGTGTTTGCGTCTGTCCCTGTGTGTGTGTGCGTCTGTCCCTGTGTGTGTGTGTGCGTCTGTCCCTGTGTGTGCGTCTGTCCCTGTGTGTGTGTGTGCGTCTGTCCCTGTGTGTGTGTGTGTCTGTCCCTGTGTGTGTGTGTGTCTGTCCCTGTGTGTGTGTGCGTCTGTCTCCGTGTGTGTGTGCGCGTCTGTCCCTGTGTGTGTGTGTGTCTGTCCCTGTGTGTGTGTGTGTCTGTCCCTGTGTGTGTGTGCGTCTGTCTCCGTGTGTGTGTGCGCGTCTGTCCCTGTGTGTGTGTGCGTCTGTCCCCGTGTGTGTGTGCGTCTGTCCCCGTGTGTGTGTGCGTTTGTCCCCGTGTGTGTGTGCGTCTGTCCCCGTCTGTGTGTGCGTCTTTCCCCGTCTGTGTGTGTGTCTATCCCTGTGTGTGTGTGTGTGCATATGTCCCTGTGTGTGTGTCTGTCTGTCCCTGTGTGTGTGTGCGTCTGTCCCCGTGTGTGTGTGCGTCTGTCCCCGTGTGTGTGTGAGTTTGTGCTCGTGTGTGTGTGCGTCTGTCCCCATCTGTGTGTGCATCTTTCCCTGTGTGTGTGTGTGTCTGTCCCTGTGTGTGTGTGTGTGTGCGTCTGTCCCTGTGTGTGTGCGTCTGTCCCTGTGTGTGTGTGTGTGCGTCTGTCCCTGTGTGTGTGTCTGTCCCTGTGTGTGTGTGTGTGTGCGTCTGTCCCTGTGTGTGTGTGTGTGTGTGTGCGCATCTGTCCCTGTGTGTTTGCGCGTCTGTCCCTGTGTGTGCGCGTCTGTCCCTGTGTGTGTGTGTGTCTGTCCCTGTGTTTGTGTCTGTCCCTGTGTGTGTGTGCGTCTGTCCCTGTGTGTGTGTGCGTCTGTCCCTGTGTGTGTGTGAGTCTGTCCCTGTGTGTGTGTGCGTCTGTCCCTGTGTGTGTATGTGTGTCTGTCCCTGTGTGTGTGCGTCTGTCCCTGTGTGTGTGTGTGCGTCTGTCCCTGTGTGTGTGTGTGCGTCTGTCCCTGTGTGTGTGTGCGTCTGTCCCTGTGTGTGTGTCTGTCCCTGTGTGTGCGTGCGTCTGTCCCTGTGTGTGTGTGTGCGTGTGCGTCTGTCCCTGTGTGTGTGTGTCTGTCCCTTTGTGTGTGCGCATCTGTCCCTGTGTTTTTGCGCGTCTGTCCCTGTGTGTGCGCGTCTGTCCCTGTGTGTGTGTGTGTCTGTCCCTGTGTGTGTGTCTGTCCCTGTGTGTGTGTGCGTCTGTCCCTGTGTGTGTGTGTGCGTCTGTCCCTGTGTGTGTGTGCGTCTGTCCCTGTGTGTGTGTGTGCGTCTGTCCCTGTGTGTGTGCGTCTGTCCCTGTGTGTGTGTGTGCGTCTGTCCCTGTGTGTGTCACCATCACCATACCCACAGTGTTCCTATGTCTTGACGCAGCTGCATCAGGACAAAAGCAACAGGAAGGTAGTGGTGCGCTCACCTGGGATGTGGTGCAGCACGGACTGCGTCCGGATCCAAGACGTATAAGATTCACTTTGTATGGAAATAGGAAGATGTCCAGCTTGTAGCACCAATGTTCATCTTTATTGTTCAAGCGATAAAAATACAGTGACAGTTATGTCGCGTCTACGCGTTTCGGATCTTAGAGACAATCCTGATCCTTAATCATGACAAAGCAACATTAAAAATGACTCCATATATATGGGAGTGCATCAGCTGAGGAGAATTTCCTCAGTAATGGGATGCCTCCCATATACACGCCCACACACCATGTGCAAGGTAATTACAAATACAGAGTGAAGGAAGACAAAAACAGTAAAAGCACATCAAAAGATTAAAAGAGAAATCATTAATAGCAACAGACAATAATCAGTAATGTAGGATCAGATCATGCTTCAAATTCAGGCCATTAGGTGAGCAGGAGCCCATTTTATATATCCAATAAGACTCCCTGTTGAGGAGTTTTTAACGGTGGTCCCCACCTCTGATAGGGGGGAAGACCCGTTCTACTCCCTGGACTCGCATGCTATTCACACTGCCGGCATGTACTGCGGCAAAGTGAAGGCTAGCTGCAGACACACCTCTATCCCATGTATGTGGGATATCAGAGATGTGTCTGCAAACTCTAGTCTTCAAACAATTGGTGGTGCAGCCAATGTATTGGAGTGCACACTCAATACAAGAAATGCAATATACTACAAAGGATGTATTACAATTAATGTATTGCCGAATGGCAAATGTTTTATTTTTAGAGAAAGAGGTAATTTCACCCCCCACCATCATGTAAGTACAACACGTACAGATTTTGTGACCACATTTGTAGTTACCCAGATATTGCAGCCAGGTGGGACGAGATTGCGATTTCTCCCTGAACAAGGATGGGCTGACTTTATTGTGTAAGCTGGGTGCTTTGCGGGACACACATTTTATCCCGCCTGCAACAATATGCCGCCATTCCTTCTCCATGGATAGTATAGGCAGGTGCGATTTAATAATGTTGCAAACCTGCTTGTACTCCAAGCTATAGCTAGTGACAAAAACCGGTGTGCAGGTATATGAGGGACTCTTCCGTTTTAATTGTGCTTTTTGGGGAAATATGAGGTTTTTCTGTGGAATGCTGAGAGCGTGACCCTGGGCTGTTTCCAAGCTATGTTTCGGATATTTTCTGACTGCAAGGCGACCAGAGGCAGCTTGCATCTCCACGCGACACCTGTCATCCATAGTGCAATTCTGTCGTATCCGGATGAATTCACCTTTGGGAATGTTTTTGATGACATGCGGAGGATGACAGGATGTGGCATGGAGGATGGTGTTTCCTGCTGACTCCTTGCGGTAACCAGAAAAAAGAATTTTTTCAGCTGCAGTATCGCCTTGCAAAGTAAGATCCAAAAAATCGATGGATCTCGTGTTGCAGGCGACAGTAAATTTCAAATTATTAGGATTAGAGTTGAGAAACTGCCCAAAGGATGACACGCTCGCCATGCCACCTGACCATATGAACAACAGGTCATCTATACAGCGACCATACCATCTCAAAGCGGGGGCCCATATGTTGCATGATGAGAAAAGAAAAAAATGTTCCCACCAACACATATATATATTGGCCGGCGACGGGGAAAATTTAGCCCCCATAGAAACACCTGTTAATTGCAGGAAAAACCGCTGGTCAAATACAAAAAAATTGTGTTGTAATAGAAACAGAGTGACCCTGACAACATACCTGCGGAAATTTTCAGGATAGTGAGAATAGGTAGCTAGAAACCATGTCAGTGCCTGGATTGCCAGGTCATGTGGTATCGCTGCATCAGGACGTTCTGTGCGGGGCAAGAAGAAGATCGAAGAGGAGGCAGCGCCGCCAGCATGGAGTCCGTGGGAGAGACACAGGGAGGCACACTAAGGAAGCAGGTAACACTACCACATGATCTACACTAGTGTAATCTGTGGTTTTACATAGAACTGCAGGTAACACTACCACATTATCAGCACTAGTGTTATCTGTGGTTTTATATATGACTGCAGGTAACACTACTACATTTTCGTTAATCGGAGAGCTATCACTGTGTTATTTGTAGTGTTACATAGAACTGTAGATAAAACCTATGGAATATCCACAGGATTGCCATGGATTCAGGTACCACAGGGTTTGGTTCCTACTGGATTTCCTTTGCCTCAAAACTGACCTTTGCCCTTCATTCTCTGAGTTAGTAGAAATACGTACGAACGTATGTATAAATTTCTTTATGGGCAAATGGGTGTGTGTCAGGGGAGGAGCCAGGACATGAGGCTGGATGGGCCAGGGGTGGGTACTGGGCAGGGTTAGGGGGCCCAATTCAGATTCTTGCTATGGGGCCCAGTGATTTCTATGTACTCCCCTGCTGCAGTGCATACCTGGCTGTGAATAATATTCTATTACAGTACATTAGTCTGTCACATATTTTTGTGACCTAAAGCGATTTTTTTTTTTTTAATCTGTGTGCCACAGGCACTGCATATCTGACAGTCCAATAAAACCGTTAAACACTGCAGTTACCTTGCTGCTGTAAAAAAGCACACTTTTTTGTGCTAGATAGCATATTTGCGTTCTAAGCTGCATTTCAGATAAACCATTGAAACACTGCATTTTTATAGTTGGTTGCAAAAAACACTGGGTTTGTGCTAGATTGGCTAGATACACATTAGTGGCCTAGTCTGTATTTCAGATATTCCAATTAACTAGTAAAATACTGCATTTTTATAGCTGGCTACAAAAAACACTGTTATAGTGCCACATAGCACATTAGTGGTCTGGTCTGCACTTCAGATATTACAATTAAGCTGTGAAATACTGCATTTTGATAGTTGGTTGCAAAAAACACTGTTATAGTGCCACATAGCACATTAGTGTTCTACGCTGCATTTCAGATATTCCAATTAACCAGTGAAATACTGACTTTTTATAGTTGTTTGCAAAAAACACTATTATAGTGCTACATAGCACATTAGCGGACTGGTCTGCATATTCCAATAAAACCGTAACCTACTGCATTTACATAGCTGGTTGCAAAAAGCATAGTTTTTGTGATAGATTGCACATTTGCAGCCTAGGCTGCCTTTCTGACAGTCTAATTAAACCGTTAACTTCAGCTGTTACATTGTTAGTTGGAAAATTCACTTTTTCTGTGATAGTGAAGTAATTGTATTGAATTGCTCTGTTACCCTGTTGTGTGACATAAAGAAATGTATTCTATTTATGACACTGACACTGCCTTACTGTTAGTGAACTTAATTGTTGACTATTGGCAGTTAAATTGTCACCTGAGATAAACCATCTGTTAGTTTGGTGGGTGAAAGTAAATAATGAGGAGAACGTCAAATAAGGGACATGGCCCTGGTCGTGGTGCTGCTGGTGTTGGTGGAACTCCTGTTGCAGGGAGAGGACGTGGTCGATCTGTGCCAGCTTCACGCCCAATTGAAACACCTTCCTCAGGTGCGTGTAGACGACAGAGCCTTCAGCATTATTTAGCAGGCCCGAATGCCGCTCTACAAATGGTGAGGCCAGAACAAGTACAGTCACTAGTAGATTGGGTGGCTGACAGTGCCTCCAGTACCTTCACATTGTCTCCCACTGGTCCACTGCTGAAAGCTCAGAATTTGCACCTACAGGCCCTGGACATCTATATAGCACCTCACCCCCTTGCAAATCAGCCAAGCAGTCTGAGCCCCAAGTTATGCAGCAGTCTCTTATGCTTTTTGATGAGTCCGCTGGCACCGATGCCCAACCCCTTATGTTTGAGGATGAGGACATGGGAGGACCACCGCAGCACGTCTCTGATGACAAAGGTGCCAACTGCTGCAGCTTTCTGCAGTGAGCAAACTGACAAGGAGGGCAGGGGTGAAGACTGGGTGGAAGATGAGTTACTAGAGCCCACATGGAATCAAGGTCATGCGAGTGACCTATGCAGTTCAGAAGGAGAGGCAGTGGTCGCACAGAGCCACCAGTACAGCAAAAGAGGGAGCAGGGTGCAAAAGCAGAGCTGCCGTCCACTAGACAGTACGCCTGCTACTTCCCACCGCACCCAGGGACCGAGCACAACAAAGCCAGCTCCAAGGAGTTCCCTGCTGTGGCAGTTCTTCAGGCAATGTGTAGATGACAAGACACGAGTGGTTTGCGCGCTGTGTAATCAGAGCCTAAAGCGAGGCATAAACGTTCTAAATCTGAGCATAACCTGCATGACCAGGCATCTAAGTACAAAGAATGAGCTGCAGTGGAGTAAACACCTCCAAATCCAAGAAAGGTCTCAGGCTTCTCCTGCTCCCTCTTCTGTTGCTGTCTCGGCCTCTTCCTCCACCTCTGGAGTAACAATGGCACTGGCCGACCCGCAAACAGAGGATGTGTCAGCAACGCCATTACGTCCGTCTACTTCAACAAGCAGCACCACAATGTCCCATGGCAGCGTTCAGCTGTCCATCTTCCAAACAATGAAGCGAAAGAGGAAGTACCCCCTTACTCAGCCGCAATTCCTGGCCTTTGAAATGCTGTCATTCCGTCTGGTGGAGACAGAGAGTTTTAAAAACCTTATAGCGTTGGCTGTCCCACAGTATGTCGCTCCCAGCCGCTTCTACTTTTCCAGGCGAGCCATCCCTCGGGTGATGATTCTCAGGGGGCTGCCAGAAGCAATTAGCGCTTCCATCAATACAGATAGAAGCGCTCATTGCTGGAGCGCTGGGAGCTGCGGTCCTGTGACTCACCACTCAGCTCCCAGCGCTCCTCCCCTCCTTTAAGCTGGCAGCGCTCTGAATGGTAAAGCAGGAAGACTTCTTCCCGCTCCACCATTCAGCTTGCAGACACAGATCGTGCTGCCAGCCTGTGTGGGTGGAGCCTGCAGCCCAAAAATCTGCATAAGCTCCGTCCACACCGTGCTGCAGAGCAATCTGTGCCTGCAGAGAAGAGAGGTATGTGAGCTTCAGGAACGGGACAAGGTGAGTAGTTACAGTTTTGTTTTTTAATACAGAGGGCACGCGACACCTGTCATCCATAGTGCAATTCTGTCGTATCCGGATGAATTCACCTTTGGGAATGTTTTTGATGACATGCGGAGGATGACAGGATGTGGCATGGAGGATGGTGTTTCCTGCTGACTCCTTGCGGTAACCAGAAAAAAGAATTTTTTCAGCTGCAGTATCGCCTTGCAAAGTAAGATCCAAAAAATCGATGGATCTCGTGTTGCAGGCGACAGTAAATTTCAAATTATTAGGATTAGAGTTGAGAAACTGCCCAAAGGATGACACGCTCGCCATGCCACCTGACCATATGAACAACAGGTCATCTATACAGCGACCATACCATCTCAAAGCGGGGGCCCATATGTTGCATGATGAGAAAAGAAAAAAATGTTCCCACCAACACATATATATATTGGCCGGCGACGGGGAAAATTTAGCCCCCATAGAAACACCTGTTAATTGCAGGAAAAACCGCTGGTCAAATACAAAAAAATTGTGTTGTAATAGAAACAGAGTGACCCTGACAACATACCTGCGGAAATTTTCAGGATAGTGAGAATAGGTAGCTAGAAACCATGTCAGTGCCTGGATTGCCAGGTCATGTGGTATCGCTGCATCAGGACGTTCTGTGCGGGGCAAGAAGAAGATCGAAGAGGAGGCAGCGCCGCCAGCATGGAGTCCGTGGGAGAGACACAGGGAGGCACACTAAGGAAGCAGGTAACACTACCACATGATCTACACTAGTGTAATCTGTGGTTTTACATAGAACTGCAGGTAACACTACCACATTATCAGCACTAGTGTTATCTGTGGTTTTATATATGACTGCAGGTAACACTACTACATTTTCGTTAATCGGAGAGCTATCACTGTGTTATTTGTAGTGTTACATAGAACTGTAGATAAAACCTATGGAATATCCACAGGATTGCCATGGATTCAGGTACCACAGGGTTTGGTTCCTACTGGATTTCCTTTGCCTCAAAACTGACCTTTGCCCTTCATTCTCTGAGTTAGTAGAAATACGTACGAACGTATGTATAAATTTCTTTATGGGCAAATGGGTGTGTGTCAGGGAGGAGCCAGGACATGAGGCTGGATGGGCCAGGGGTGGGTACTGGGCAGGGTTAGGGGCCCAATTCAGATTCTTGCTATGGGGCCCAGTGATTTCTATGTACTCCCCTGCTGCAGTGCATACCTGGCTGTGAATAATATTCTATTACAGTACATTAGTCTGTCACATATTTTTGTGACCTAAAGCGATTTTTTTTTTTTAATCTGTGTGCCACAGGCACTGCATATCTGACAGTCCAATAAAACCGTTAAACACTGCAGTTACCTTGCTGCTGTAAAAAGCACACTTTTTGTGCTAGATAGCATATTTGCGTTCTAAGCTGCATTTCAGATAAACCATTGAAACACTGCATTTTTATAGTTGGTTGCAAAAAACACTGGGTTTGTGCTAGATTGGCTAGATACACATTAGTGGCCTAGTCTGTATTTCAGATATTCCAATTAACTAGTAAAATACTGCATTTTTATAGCTGGCTACAAAAAACACTGTTATAGTGCCACATAGCACATTAGTGGTCTGGTCTGCACTTCAGATATTACAATTAAGCTGTGAAATACTGCATTTTGATAGTTGGTTGCAAAAAACACTGTTATAGTGCCACATAGCACATTAGTGTTCTACGCTGCATTTCAGATATTCCAATTAACCAGTGAAATACTGACTTTTTATAGTTGTTTGCAAAAAACACTATTATAGTGCTACATAGGCTTTATTGCTATGGATGGGGCACAGAGTGCTTTATTACTATGGAGGGGGCACAGAGGGCTTTATTACTATGGAGGGGGCACAGACAGATGACTTTCTTACTACTTTATTACTATGGAGGGGGCACAGGGGACTGTATTACTATGGAGGGGGCACAGAGGACTTTATTAATATGGAGGAGGCACAAAGGACTTTATGTTTATGGAGGGGGCACAAAGGATTTTATTACTATGAAGGGGGCACAGAGAGCATTACTACTATAGAGGGGGCACAGAGGGCATTACTAATGTGAAGGGAGCACAATGGCCATTTCTACTATGGAGGAGGCACAGAGCCAGAGGGCATTACTACAATGAAGGGGGCACAGTGGGCATTATTACTGTGAAGGGGGCACAATGAGGCTTTCTACTATGGAGGGGGCACAGAGGGCATTACTAGCACAGTGGGCATTACTACTATTAAGGGGGCAAAATGGGCATTATTACTGTGAAGGGGGCACAATGGGCATTATTACTATGAAAGGGCACAATGAGCATTATTACTATAAAGGGGGCACAATGGGGATTATTACTATGAAGGGTACACAATGAAGATTATTACTATGAAGTGGGCAAATTGGGGATTATTAATGTGAAGGGGGCACAAAGAGGGCATTACAACTGTGAAAGGGGCACAGAGAGGACATAACTACTGTGAAGATTGTACAATAATGGTAACACTACTGTTTGGAGGTACAATTTTTTTTATGTATTAGAAGGGGGGGGGGGTTGTGCCAGAGAAAGGACCCGCCCAGGGTGCCAAACACCCTAGGCACGCCACTGGCCAAAAGAACAATATTTTACAGTATACATCCAAATACTTTTGGTTTTTGGTATACCAACTAACTAGTAATAAGACATGTGGGTTTGAAACTTAAATATCAGTTTTTATTATTTTAAAGATTAATGTAATTGCACACATTTATCTGATTATTTTTTTTAACAGATTTTTAATTTTAAATATATCAACCTTGCATGTGCAGGAGAACATGCAATAATATACTCTGTATAAGATAATGCTAAGGCGCGGCTCACATCACCATTATGCATTCCGTTATTGTTTTCTGTTATAACTGAAAATAATGGAATCCATAGGACAGGCGTCAAAACGGAAGCCTTTAAGAGGCATTCCGTTTTGATTCATCATAATTGAAGTCTATGGGCAAGCAAAACCGACCTGTCAACATGACTTTGTTTTCCATCCAACATAACGGAATCCAGACGGATCCGTTATGATTGTCCATATACTTTTATTATGACAGATCAAAACAGAATGCCTCTTAAAGGCTACCATTTTGATTTCCGTCTCATGGATTCCGTTATTTTCTGTTATAACCATGTTATAACAGAAAACAATAACGGAATGCAAACGGTAATGTGAACCCGGCCTAAGTAGGGTTGAGGACACACAATGAGTGTATGAACCTGGAAAGGAAGGCAAAATATGTAATATACTGAAGCTTTTAATTTAAATAATAGAAAAGTAGTATTTTGCATTGTAAGAGGCCAAAGGCCTTTATTCCTTACAACCCGTGTAGATGGTTCTCAGTAGAGACAAGTGATGTTCTTAAAAACTCGGTTCGGCTGCTTTGCCGAATTTTACCCAAAAATTTGCTTTGTGACGAATTACTTAAGCATGAAGTGCATTTCTTTGTAAGTAGCAGGTGCAATGATGGGGAAGTGTGATTGTGCTGCCCCATGTCATGGAACACCTCAGATGCCATGTTCAGCATTGATCATGACATCTGAGATGAATATTAAGGCCTTTCAGGGGTTGATCAGTTAAAAAAAAATTAAAGTGTACTTCCATTTGAGTAGTAATGAGCAAGCCCCAAAGTGTTCGGGTGTTCTGGTACTCGGTCCGAACACACAGTGATATTCGTGCACTCGGCCGAGCCCCCAAGTATAACCAGGCACCCCCTGCCCAGATGAGGGAAGGGTGCCTGGTCCATTGGAAAAGGTCAGAAAGTGACAGAAACACCACCGAAATGGATCTGGAACAGCATTGCGTTCATGTCTGGGTGCATCTTGGACTCCAATGTTACTGCTAAGAACCATATTGTCCCAGTTGTCCACCACTTTAACATAGCGACAAAATCACGCCCCCAAAAAAAAAAAAAAAAGGAAATTTTTAGAGGTAAAATTGTTAGGAAACATTCTTTCCAGTATATTCAATTGTATATATAGTGCAAATTCTGCCAAAAAGTACAAGGAAGAAGCACTCCGATACAGCCTGTATATCACATAAAGGAGGGCCTCATTCACATGGTGCTACAATTGTTCAGGTACACTGCTGCACTCATAAAGCATATGCACTAAGTGAAAGGGCTGGCAAAAATTACAAGGAACCGACACTCCAATACACCCTTTATTACACATAAAGGAAGGCATCATACACACCCTTGAAAAATTATCATTGAAGGCCTACTAGTGACCCTCTAAAACATTATAGTTGAGGGCCTAAAGGTGAGCGGACTGTATAAAAAATTGTAGTGAGGGCCTGAAGGTGAGCGATCCCTATAAAACATTGCAGTGATGGCCTACAGGTGAGCAGACCGTATAAAACATTAGAGGTGAGGGCCTGAAGGTGAGCGAACCCCATAAATCATTGCAGTAAAGGCCTACAGATGAGCAGACTGTATAAACCATTGGAGGTGAGAGACTGAATGTGAGCGAACCGCATAAAACATTGCAGTGATGGCCTATAGGTGAGCTGACCGTTTAAAGCATTGGAGGTGAGAACCTGAATCCCAGCGAACCCCATAAATTATTGCAGTAAAGGCCTACAGATGAGCAGACCGTATAAAGCATTGGAGGTGAGGGACTGAAGGTGAGCGAACCCCATAAAACATTGCAGTGATGGCCTACAGGTGAGCAAACCGCATAAAACATTAGAGGTGAGGGCCTGAAGCCTAGCGAACCCCATAAAACATTGCAGTGACGGCCTACAGGTGAGCAAACCATATAAAGAATTGGAGGTGAGGGACTGAAGGTGAGCAAACCCCATAAAACATTGCAGTGATGGCCTACAGGTGAGCAGATCGTATAACGCATTGGAGGTGAGGGACTGAAGATGAGCGAACCGCATAAAACATAGCAGTGATGGCCTATAGGTGATCAAACCGTATAAAGAATTGGAGGTGAGAGCCTGAATCCTAGCGAACCCTATAAAACATTGCAGTGATGGCCTACAGGTGAGCAGACCGCATAAAACATTAGAGGTGAGGGCCTGAAGCCTAGCGAACCCCATAAAACATTGCAGCGACGGCCTACAGGTGAGCAAACCATATAAAGAATTGGAGGTGAGGGCCTGAAGCCGAGCAAACCCTATAAAACATTGTAGAGAGGGCATATATATTCTGTAAGGAAGAGGAGGGGGAGGAGGAGGCGGATGAGAAAACAAGATTCAAACATATACCCTTTTTTTGCAGTGAAAATGGTACATCTGAATCTTGTGGATTGAGTACATTATAAAGCATTTAATTGCGTTTTTGTTCCTTATTAGCTCAGTTTTCCTCTGGTGGAGTGGAGAAATCAGGGCCAATCGAGGCCTTGTTCATTTTTATCTAAATCAACCTGTCAGCAGCGTCAGTGGACAAGCGGATACGCTTATCTATTATAATGCCAACAGCAGCACTAAATACACGCTCAGACAATATGCTGGCGGCATGGCAGGCCAGAACCTCCAAGGCGTAGAGCGCAAGTTCGTCCCATGTGTCCAGCTTGGACACCCAGTAGCTGTAAGGCACTGAGGAATAATTTTGGAAGCTGACACGGTCTGCAATGTATTCCTTCACCATCTTCAAAAGCTTTTACCTCCTTGTAGTACTAGGCCACGCTTCAGGGTGAGGTTGCTGGCGGGGTGTCATGAAAGTGTCCCATGCCTTGGAAAGTGTTGCTCTGCCTCTGTTGGAACTGCTATGTGTTCCCCTTGTCTCCCTTCCTCGGTTGCCTAAGGAAGTACGGGCTCTGGCGGCCGCATTGTCAGATGGAAAATTTTGGAACAATCTGTCAACAAGTACCTTCTGAAATTGCACGGTTTTAATCGTCCTCTGCACCACACAAATGAGTATTTTTTGTAGCCGGGGTCGAGAAGGGTGAACACCTAGTAATCTATGTTATCTAAAATGTGTATAACGCGAGGGTCGCGGGAAAGGCAGCCTAACATGAAGTCAGCCATGTGTGCCAGAGTACAAACGGGCAAGACGTCGACGTCCACTCTGAACAGATTGAATTAAAGTTCCATGGGTACTAGCCTTTTGGCACTACACTATGCCACAGAAAATGAAATTGTTACAATACACACTGTATTGGCTTGCTGTAATGTACTAGATACAGAAAGATAAATATTTTCGGCACTACACTAGGCCCCAGATAAAGAATTTTTTATACTACACACTGCATTGGCTTGCTGTTATGTACTGGATACAGAGAAATACAAATTTTCAGCACTATACTAGGCCACAGATAATTAAATGTTTACACTACCACTGTATTGGCTTGCTGTAATGTACTGGATACAGAGAAATATAAATTTTCAGCCATACGCTAGGCCACAGATATTGAAATATTTACACTACACACTGTATTAACTTGCTGTAATGTACTGGATACAGAATATTAAACATTTTCGGCACTACACTGGGCCACAGATAATTACATTTTTACAATACACACTGTATTGGCTTGCTGAAATGTACTGGAGACAGAAAAATATTAATTTTCCGCACTACACTAGGCCACAGATAATGACATTTTTAAAATACACTATATGGCTTGCTATAAAGTAATGGATACAGGAAAATACAAATTTTCGGCACTACACTAGAGCACATATAATTAAATTTTTACAATACACATTGTATTGGCTTGCTGTAATGTACTGGAGACAGAAAAATATAAATTTTCGGCACTACATTAGGTCACAGATAATGAAATTTTTACACTACACAATGTATTGGCTTGCTGTAATGTACAGAATACAGAAAAATACAGATTTTCAGCACTACATTAGGCCAGAGAAAATGTAATTTTTTTTTTTTTTTTTAATTTTTATTGACAATTTTTCAGTTACAAGTAAGCGAGAAATAAGCCGGTTTGGCAAAGTGCAGATGCAGTGGGTTCGCGTATATCATTGAAACAGTAATCATTGTCATTTGAGAGAACATCAAAAAATGGTCAACAATACGTGTGGGACATAACAACCAAACATTGTGTCTCATCATTGTTACAAAGGCAGTAAGAGTAAATGAGTCTTAAACCATTGCTTCTCATGATGCCACGTATCTGAAAGCTTTCCAAGCTTTCCACCTAGTCTCAAATTTGCTATGTGAATAAGTCTCCCAGGCGGCCAATTCCTCAAATCTATAGAGGGAGTCGATCTTGTTAAACCAGTGGTCTAGGGATGGGGTGTCAGGGGTCAGCCAGTGCCTCGGCAGTAAAAGGCGAGCTGCACATATCAATTGTCTGACCAAATATGAGTGGGGAAAAGGGGAATCTGACATGTCCAGGTTAAGTAGGGCTAAAATGGGGTTAGGGTCAAGCTTCGTACCACAGATGGGGTTACATTTCTCAAAAATAGAGTTCCACCATGTCTGTACAATCGGGCAGGTCCACCATATGTGATAGAAGGAGCCTTTGTCCACTTTACATCGCCAGCAAATATCCAAATTTTGAGGAGAGAATCTACTAGTGATATCAGGGGATTTATACCACCTAGAGAGCAGTTTGTATCCGTTCTCCTGAATCCTTACACACCTGGAGGAGGTATGGGGAGTCAGGTACAGTTTGGATTTCTGGATATCGGAAAACGTGTGCTGTAGATCCTTCTCCCATAGACGGACAAAAGCTGGGGTGGGCATTAAAACGGGGATGCATAGACGCTTATAAAGCTGTGAGATTTGCTTGGTTGGTGGTCTGTGGTTCAAAACAAGACTCTCGAACCAGGTTACAGGTCTCAGCAAGGAGGAGTAAGATATGTGTTTTGCAATATATGTCTGTAGAAAGCGAGTGCCCTGGTAGTATTTAATCAAGTCAGGGTGAGAGGCCTTGATAAGGTTTTCTGAAAGGGTTCCCTCTTCATCAAACAGTTGAAGAATAGGAGTGTTTAGCGTTCTGAGGGAGGTGGGAAGGGCCTGAATTAGTTCTTTGGGAGCAAGTGCAATAACATCTTTTACTTGTATTATTGGGGAGGGCAAGGGGAAACCCCAAGGAGATGAGAGGAACCATTCCCAAGCAGAGAGAGTAGCTTTGACAGTGGGAGGGCAGGGGAGCGGGACATGTCCTTTGTCTAGTGGCATTACTAAAAGGCTCCTAAAGGGTCAAAGATATTGGGCCATTTGCATACCAACCCAAGTTTTATGTTCGGTGTTCCTTAACCAATCCACGACTCTAGACAAGTGAATAGCTTTATTGTAGAGGTGTGCATTGGGCAGTCCTATCCCACCATAGGACCTTGGTCTGGACAAAGTGGAAAAGGCTATACGTGGGTGCTTGTCTTGCCAGACAAAGGACCTGACGAGTTTGTTCAAGGCTGAGAAGTAAGTTTTAGGAATGGGAATGGGAATGGGAAGGACCTGTTGCAGATAATTCAGTCTAGGGATTATCAGTGAGGTTACCATGTTTTTCCGGCCAAACCAGGAAAGAGTCGGAATATCAAGGGAAGACAATTGGTCCCGTATAGATTGAAGTAAAGGAGTGTAGTTCAACTGGAAGAACTTATGTAGATCAGAAGTAAGTTTGACCCCCCAGGTAAGTAATGGAAGGTGTGTTCCAATTAAAAGGGGAACCACTAGCCAGGGAATTGCGGTTAGCAGGGGAAAGACCAACATCCAGGACTAAGGACTTACTCATGCTTATTTTAAAATTGGAAAAGCACCAAACTGTTCAAAAAGGTTCGTGAGTATGGGTAGAGACGTTTCTGGGTTGGTTGTCATATCTAAATTGTCATCAGCGAAGGCTGCTACCTTATGCTCATGACCTCCCAGAGCCAGCCCTTTGATTTGAGCCTGTTGCCTAATTATTTGGAGTAAGGGTTCCATGGTCAAAACAAAGATCAATGGGGAAAGGGGGCACCCCTGCCTTGTGCCGTTTTTAATAAGGAAAAGAGGGGAGTAAGTATCATTCACCAGCACCGACGCCGAGGCATTGTGATACATAGAGAAAAGTGCGTTCAAGAATGATTCAGGAAGACCAAAGCATTCAAGAGCAGATTTCAAGTACGTCCAGTCGACCCGATCAAATGCTTTCTCTGCGTCGGTGCTGAGAAGAACTAGGGGTAGGCGGTGTTTAGTGGCAAAGGAGATAGCATTACCTATCCTAGTGGAGTTATCCTTACCTTCCCTACCAGTAACAAAGCCAGTTTGGTCCTTAAAAATGAGTTGGGGCAATAGGGGGGCTAGGCGGTTCGCCAGCATTTTAGCGAGAAGTTTAAGGTCCAAGTTTAATAATGATATAGGGCGGTAATTAGAACAGGAAGAGGGGTCTTTACCTTCCTTTGGGATTATTGTGATAGTAGCTTTAGTCATCTCTGAGGAAAGAGGACAGCCATGTAGGGTTCTATTACAGACCTGTAGTAGGTGAGGACATAGCAAGTGTTTAAAGGTGGAGTAATATACCGCCGAAAAGCCATCTGGCCCTGGGGCTTTACCTTTTGGTAAGTGATTTATAGCTGCCAATAGTTCCTCCGAGGAGAATGGAGTTTGAAGTGCTTCAATTTGGCTAGGATCAAGTCGAAGGAGGGTAGCCTGATGAAGAAAGGCCTTGAGTAAATCAGATTTGGAAGAGAGAGAGCTAGAAGGGTCATGTTGGGCCAGGTTGTAGAATGATTGGTAGTAAGCTTGGAATTGGTGGGCAATTTCAGAAGTGACAACAGCATGACTTCCATCAGGCTTGACTATCTTAGCTTTGAGATTTCCTGCGCTTCAGTCTACTCATCATAAATCTAGACACCTTGTCACCATGTGCTATATTTAGAGTACAATTGGAATTTGGCAGAGCGCGTATTCATGAGGTTCTTCAGTTCCGCACGTAGAGAGTCAAGCTTGAGGAGGTGAGCTTCCTGTAGGGATTTTTTGTGCATTGTTTCAATTTTATAAATCTCTGATAGAATAGAGGACATCTGGGCATTTCTCTTTCTTTTGTGTTGGGAACCAAGGCTAATAAAATGGCCTCTCACCACTGCTTTGTGAGAGTCCCAGAGCACCTGTGGCGAGGTGTCAGGTTGATTGTTTAACAGAAAGAACTCATCAATCTGTTTCTTTATATAGGCAATGTCGGCTGCAGACGAGATTAGTTGTTAATTTAATCTCCACCTGTAAGATCTTGGAGGAATCTGGGAAGCTTGGATAGTGGTGAAAACAGGGGCATGGTCGGAAAGGTGAATGGAATCTATATAAGATTTTGAGCAGAGGGGGATATGTTCTTTGGAGATTAGGATGCAGTCTAACCTATGGTAGGAACGGTGGGGATTGGAGTAAAACGTATAGTCTTTAGACAGGGGGTTGAGAGTTCTCCAGGTGTCAAGTAAACCTAAGGAGAAGAGTTTTTTTTTTTTAAGGGAGGCCAAGGTTTTATGGTAGAGTGTGGATTTTTGGGAGGTAGTATCAAGGCGTGGGTCAAAAGCTAAATTGAAGTCTCCTCCCATAATGGTGATGCCCTCCATGAAAGCTTCAACAACAGGGAGCAGAGCAGTGAACCATTCATATTGATTGGTGTTAGGTGCGTAAATGTTAATAAATGTATAGATCTGATTAGCAATGTTACCTTTAAGAAGCAAATATCGACCCTCAGGGTCTAAAGTTTGCGCTAGCAGCTGAAAGGTCATTCCTTTCCTGAATCCTATGCTGACTCCCCTGGAAGCCGAAGAACCGGATCTGCAATGATACCAATCTGGATAAGAGGAATAAGATAAGTTTGGATAATGATTGAAACGGAAATGAGTTTCCTGTAACAGAGCGACAGTGCAATTCTTCTTTTTTAGGTGAGAAAAGATTTGGCATCTTTTCGAGGGAGCGTTAAAGCCCTTTACATTGTATGAGGCTATTATTAATTCCGCCATATCTGGTAGCTATGTTTGTGGTCCGGGTCTCCGGGCCCAGGGAACCCGCCCACAGGAATTCTGTCATGGGAAGAGTAGATAAACAAAACAGTGACATGTGGATCATTGAGACACAGTTGAAAACACGTGAAAACAACTAACTGGTTATCAACATAAAAACAAAAACCTCGCATGGTGTACCAGCGGAACACCAGTTGGAGCACAAGTGCTCAAATATAGAGCACTATGTAAAACAGTGGTCAATTCACTGTAAAGTAGTAGGAGGTAGATTGTACAACTAGGAAAGGTAAACCTAGTGGTATTGGTAATGGTAAGGAGGGGGGGTTAAGAGTAAACACATCATAGCATCACCCTGGGTTATTATCAATACCCAGATGGGAGAGGAGGAGAGCAGAGATAAAGGAGGAAAGGGAGGTGCATATTGGAGAAGAATGAATGAACAAAGCCAAATATGGAGTGGAGAGAATGCGGTAGGGCATAGAGAGGTAGAGTAGGGGTCTGGTAACTTGGCATCTCATCTTATTCAACAATCCTGGGGTGGGATCGGCCCAGCAGAGTGAGACAAAAAGCAATGCCAAGCTCAAGAGAGGAGAGAGACAGATAAGAGAGTATTCCCAAAGCATGAGTCTAGGGAGAAGTAGAAGAGAGATGAATGGATGTATAAAGCAGGAGGGAGAGCAAGAGGGCATGAGGGCAGATGTGAGTAAAGAACATCGCTAAGTTTAAGATATAGCATTATGCGGCGTTATTGGTGGGTCAACCGCCGCAAACGTCCCGTTCTCAACAAAAGAGAGAAAGCAGAACCTTAAAATGGGTTAAGGGATAGAAAAACATTTCGACCATCGAGGTGGAGGTTAAAGAAGTCTCACATATCCCCTGTCTGGAAAAGTTCCCGCATCTTGCTGGAGGGGATATTTCCTCATGTTGGCTGTATGGGGGGTTCTCAGGTATCCATTGAGAGCCGTCTGGGTTGTGAACCCGTTGCATGTCTCCTGTTCTTCTGAGCCTTTGGGGTACGTGGTTTCTCCCACGGTTCCGTAAGTGGTAAGTCAGGGAGGTCAGCTAGGGACTGCACGGGGTCCCAGTTCTGGATGTCCAGCGGGTTGATCTGTAGATGGTCGTATACCGACGGCATGTCAGTGAAGGATGAAATAGAGATCCTTTTCCCCTCGTATAGGAAGGAGAGACCGAATGGATAGGACCAACGGTAAGGCGTGTTGTGGGAGCGGAGCCAGTCAGTGAGCGGCTTCAACGCTCTCCTTTTCAGTAGTGTGGATTGGGCAAGGTCTTGGAAAATAAGGACATCATGGCCTTCCCATTTCACCGTCCCCGATTCTCTGGCTTTAGACAGGATTGCTTCCTTTACTGGGAAACTGGTAAACTTGCAGATAATGTCTCTCGGCGGGGCAGACGGTAGTGGTTTCGGTCTTAGAGCTCTGTGTGCCCGTTCAAGAATCACCTCATGAGCGGTGTCCGGTCCCAATATGGAGAGACATAACTGCACAAAAGTATAAGAAATGTCACCAGGCAGTATAGATTCGGGTAGGCCTCGAAAACGCAGGTTATTACGCCTGCCACGGTTTTCCTGGTCTTCGAGGGCATAATACAAAGAGTTCAGATTAGATTGTATTGCAGTTAGATGACTGCCCACCACCCGCTTATGCCGGATTATGGGGATCTGGGCCTCTTCCAGGGCTTCTACTCGCCTGCCCATTTGTTTGATATCCTGTTTAATATCCGCAATGTCGGAGCTGATGGGCTCTAGCGCTGCGGCAAGGGAGGAGGCTAAAGTCTCTTTCAGAAAGGAGCGGGATATGGGTAGAGCGTCGGTATCTGTCTCACCTCCCTGAGTACAGTCCTCTGTATCTGTAGGCTTGCGGCCGGGAACACGAGGAGAGGGCGGCGCCATCTTGCCATCTCGCGCCACATAGGAGGAGGCCGCTTTCCTGATGAATTTCTCCATCTCTTCGCTTGGAATGTTTGATTTCAATGTTCCCTGGTTGTCCCCAGGTCTAGCTCCACCAATCTTCACCATCTTAGGGTGGATAAGCAGTAAATCCAGGCGATTTGGGTGATGCTGCAGACGGAGCTAAGCACTCACACCGCCATCTGCCTCAGGCGCTAGCTCCGCCCCCGCCATTGAGAAAATGTAATTTTGACAATACACACTCTATTGGCTTCCAGTAAGGTACTGGATTCAGAAATATACAGATTTTTAGCACTAAACTAGGCCAGAGATAATGTAATTTTTACATTACACACTGTATTGGCTTGCTGTAATGAACTGGATACAAAAAAAATACAGATTTTCGGCACTACACTAGCCCAGAGATAGTGTGATTTTGACAATACACACTGTATTTGGATGTAGGTCTATATTGGAGACAAATGTGTCCCAAATAAAATCTATTCTCTGCGGGAATACTGTATTTACAGTTGTGGCCTAAACACACACACAGATGTGCCCAAAACTAGTTAACTATGGCCAAAATGCAAATCACTCTCTGCTGGAGTATTCAATATAACGGTTGCGGATTGAACGCCCACACAGATGTTGCACAAGTTAGGTTAATTTCCCTAGAACAAATCATTTCTCTCATGGTGCAGTGTATATCTCAGTAGCAGGCACACTGTAGTGAATAATCCCCTTTTTATAATGTCTGCCCAACACACTGCTTTATGATGGTGCAGTGTAAATCTCAGTAGCAGACACACTGTAGTGAATAAGGCCCTTTTTATAATATCTGCCCAACACACTGCTTAATGATGGTGTATTGTAGATGTCACTAATCTGAAATCTTTCTGTCTTTTAGAAGTTAAAAAAGCGATTTTCAAACCCTGCACTATCTGTCCCTTCCTGGTGACGCCTGTCCCTGATAGTGCTGAAGCAAACCCCTTCTTAAAAAAAAAAAAAAAGATGCTGCACTGCTGTCAAACACACACTCTAGTCCTTAAAAGGACTGTTAGGTCTTTCAATAATGTTTTTGGAGTGAAATCAGTAAGTTTAGCGCAAAACACTATCTGTCCCAGTCTACTGTCTGCTCTCCCTGAAGCTGAGTGAGCCGAGCTCCGGACCTCAGCTTCTATATGAAATGGTATCACGTGTTCCGGCCAGCCTATCAGTATAAGGCTTACAGCTTACATGGCTATGGCCAGGGCTGGGACAAGGTCCACCACCAACAGAGGCTGAGCTGCCCAAGTGCGCCCCCCACCCCCCCTCCAACTTGTGGATGACACTGCTATGGGGGATCTGTGATGGATGACACTGTTATTGGGGAATCTGTGGATGACACATATGTGTCATCCACAGATCCCCCCTCCCCATAACAGGGTCCGTGTAGGAATGACACCAATACAAGGGGTGAGGCTGGGGGGTTGTATCTGCTTTTTTGATGACAGCGCCAGCGCGGCCCGTGCAGTGACTGTTTTCTACTACACCCCCCCACACACACTGCATATAATCTTAACTATATAACTGTAGTGATTTACTACAGTTATATAGTTAATAAGATTATATCCAGTGAGCGGGGGGGATGGGGTGTAGTAGAAAACAGTCACTGCAGGGCCCTGCTGTCATTATGAAATAGCATATGTGACCCCCATCGCTTTTATTGGTGGTCATTCAGTAAATTAACCCTGTTTTGGGGGGTGGGGGGGTGTCTGTGGATGACAAATATGTGTCATCCACAGATTCTCCCCATAATAGGGTTCATTTAGTGAATAACCACCCAAATTGTGGTGACCCAATACATGGGAGTTGCATCTGCAGAGCTTTTGTATAATGCCACCCCAAACAGTAATGTCCGCCACACTGCCCCCCACACAGTAATGTCCGCCACACTGACCCCCACACAGTAATGTCCGCCACACTGCCCCCCACACAGTAATGTCCGCCACACTTTCCCCCACACAGTAATGTCCCCCACACTGCCCCCCACACAGTAATGTCCGCCACACTGCCCCCCACACAGTAATGTCCGCCACACTGCCCCCCCACACAGTAATGTCCGCCACACCCCCCTCAACCACACAGCAGTGCCCCCACATAGTAATTTGTCATGCTCTCCCCTCTTGCCATTCTCCCCCTCTTGTCATAATCCCCTCTTCTTGTCATGCTTTTTCTGCCCCCTGTCATTCTCCCACCATCTTTTCATGCTCTTTATACCCCCCATGTTGTCATGCTCTTTCTGCCCCCCATGTTGTCACAGACTTCATGTAAGGAGGGCGCCTGAGGCCCGGCATTAAGTACAGTGATAATGCCGGGCCCCCTCAGAGCTCTCCTCTCACCTCCATTATGTTCACTGCTCCAGGCTTCCGGGATCCGGCCCCAGCGCTGCCACACATTAAGCAGGTGGGCGGAGCCTAACAGAGGTCCGTTAGGCTCTGCCCACCTGCTTACTGTGTTTCTAGTTAGAGGCAGCGGGGCCTGATGCTGGAGGCCTGAAGCAGTGACCATAATGGAGGTGAGAGGAGCGCTCTGACGGGGCCCTGCTCAGGGAATGACAGGAGGGAGCGCTGAGCAGTTCCCCCCTGTCAGTCCCTCTCCCTCTGGCCGGCCCCTGCCTGTGCCCTGAGGCTGGAGTGCCCTGAGGCTGGAGCCTCCCCAGCCTCTGTGTCGGCCCGGCCCTGGCTATGGCCTTACACTGAGAGGAATTACTTACCTGGACCTTTATTGGCTGCTTAGAAGGCGCCAGACTCGAGCAATGCGACGAATACACGTGGTGTTCGGCCGAGCGCCGAGCGTAGCGATGCTCGAGCCAAACCAATACTCAGCCGAGCATGCTTGCTCATCAATACTTTTGAGTACGAAGAGGCCACCGTTGCCATCTTGCTTGGAGATCCAGTGCAAAATATTGCTTGATGTCATCACACTGCACGGCGCGGTTACGTCATTCGTCACTGTGCACAAGAAGTCGGGGTGGCCTCTTGTCACTTAAAATGGATGACATATGATTTTTGTACTATTTTTACTGCCATTTCAGGGAAAATGTATTTGTTACTACGAAGCAAGAGGGAATTGGGCTTCGTGACAAATCCAATTTTTCCCTGAAATTCGGATTGAAGTTCACTTTGAATACTTTGATTCGCTCAACACTAGTTCTCAGTCGACTACTAGTGGGTTGTTGGGTTTTCAGCAGATTGAGACATCTAATTGCTTGTACTGAAAGTACCGTAGGCTTCTTTGCCTATTATTTAAAAGATAAGAAAAGAATACTGCAATGTTTACCTCTTTCTCTAGTGACTCAAAGCTTCTTAGCATATTTAGCGAAAAATCTTAAATTTTGCAAGCATTATATCACTTCATAACACTGGAAATAATTTTTCTTGTTATGAAAAGTTGTTACGAACACATCTTCACACTTTTGTGGCTGTATATGGGAGAACTGTTCTGAAAATAGGTATCTAGGGAATACAAAGCTTGGCAAGATTTTTATAAAATGATTTGCATGGGTCGTTTTATGAAGATTTCCAGCTTTCAATTTACACCGAATAGCATCTTTCATATATGTCACGCTTGTGCATGAAATGCATTCACAGTAGCTGGAGAAGTTTTTGTGCTGGCTGGATGTGTTTTAAGTGCAAATTTATGAAACATGGCCAAATAAATCAAGGATCCTGAGGGGTGAATGCACAGGGGAGGTGTTGAGAATAAAAATATGTACGTAGAAAACTTGGTAACTCAGCATCTTACAAACACAATTGACTGATTAATTCAGCATTCCATAGTGAAGTTTGCTTCTTGTTAAAATCATGATTATCCTATTGCTGTAAGACTTTTGACATGCCATTGTATTCTCAGATGCTGCAATGAAACTGTTTTATACTGTACGTAACTTCAGGGTGACAAAAGGTATTAATGAGTCATCACAAATTGATCCAAACAATAACTGTTATACATGCCTCATTATTAACCCCTTAAGGACACGGCCCTATTTGACCTTAAGGACCAGGTCATTTTTAAAAATCTGACCAGTGACACTTTATGTTTTTTCATCACATATTGTACTTCATGACACTGGTGAAATGGAGTAAAAAAAATGTATTTTTATTTATAAAAAAAATACCAAATTTACCCAAAATTTTAAAAAATGTGCCAAGTTTCAATTTCTCTACTTCTATAATACATAGAAATACCGCCAAAAAAGTTTATTAATTTACATCCCCCATATGTCTACTTCATGTATGGATCATTTTGGGAATGCCATTTTATTTTTTGGGGACGTTACAAGGCTTAGAAGTTTAGAAGCAAATCTTGAAAATTTTCAGAAATGTTCAAAAACCCACTTTTTAGGGACCAGTTCAGGTTTGAAATCAGTTTGTGAGGCTTTCATAATAGAAACCACCCAAAAATGTCCCCATTCTAGAAACTACACCCCTTAAGGTATTCAAAACTGATTTTACAAACTGTGCATAGAGATAAAATTTCAGATTTTCGATTTTTTGGCAAATTTTCCATTTTAATCCATTTTTTCCAGTAGCAAAGCAAGGGTTAATAGCCAAATAAAACTCAATATTTATTGCCCTGATTCTGTAGTTTGCAGAAACACCCCATATGTGGTCGTAAACTACTGTATGGCCAAACGACAGGGCTCAGAAGGAAAGGAACGCCATATGGTTTTTGGAAGGCAGATTTTACTGGACTGGTTTTTAGACACCATGTCCCATTTGAAGCCCCCCTGATGCAACCCTAGAATAGAAACTTCCAAAAAGTGACCCCATTTTGAAAACTAAGGGATAAGGTGGCAGTTTTGTTGGTACTATTTTAGGGTAAATATGATTTTTGGCTCTTCTATATTACACTTTTTTTGAGGCAAGGTAACAAAAAATAGAAATTCTGAAATTTCACCTCCATTTACCAATAACTTTTGTGGAACACCTAAAGGGTTAATAAAGTTTGTAAAATCAGTTTTGAATACCTTGAGGGATGTACTTTCTTAGATGGGGTCACTTTTTTGGAGTTTCTACTCTAGGGGTGCATCAGGGGGGCTTCAAATGGGACATGGTGTCAAAAAACCAGTCCAGCAAAATCCGCCTTCCAAAAACCATATGGTATACCATACAGTAGTTTACGACCACATATTGGGTGTTTCTGCAAACTACAGAATCAGGGCGATAAATGTTGAGTTTTGTTTGTTAATGGAAAAATTAATTAAAATGGAAAATTTGAAAAAAAATAGCTGTTTTGGGACCGTTTTAATTTTTTGTTATTTACATAGTTGAACTGACAGGTTAGATTGTGTGCTATTTCTATAGAGCAGGTTGTTACGGACGCGACAATACCAAATATGACTACTTTTTGGGAATTTTTGTTTCAGTTTTTCATCATAAAGCATTTGTGAACAAAATTATTTTTTAGTGTCTCCCCATTCTGAAAGCCATATTATTATTTTTTCTTGGGCGACTGTCTTATGTAGGGGCTAATTTTTTGTGGGATGAGATGGCGGTTTGATTGGCACTATATTGGAGTACATATGACATATTGGTCGCTTGCTATTACACTTTTTGTGATGTATGGTGACAAAAATGGCTTTTGACACCGTATTTATATTATTGTTTTTTGCTGTGTTCACCTGAGGGGTTAGTTCATGTGTTATTTTTATAGAGCAGGTTGTTACGGATGCGGCGATACCTTATATGTATACTTTTTATTTTTTTATTTTTTTAAGTTTTACACAATAATATCATTTTTTAAACAAAATAAATCATGTTTTAATGTCTCCATAGTCTGAGAGCCATATTTTTTTATTTTTTTGGGCTATTGTCCTATGTAGGGTATTCCTTTTTGTGGGATGAGATGACGGATTGATTGGCACTATTTTGTGGTTCATATAATTTTTTGTTCGCTTGCTATTACACTTTTTGTGATGTGAGCTGAGAAATCTTTTTTTGGGACACAGTTTTTATTTAATTTTTTTTACGGTATTTACCTGAGGGGTTAGATCATGGAATATTTTTATAGAGCATGTTTTTACGGACGCGGCAATACCTAATATGTATACTTTTTTTAATGTATTTTACTTTAACACAATAACAGCATTTTAGAAAAAAAAATCATGTTTTAATGTCTGCATAGTCTGAGAGCCATATTTTTTTTATTTTTTTGGGTGATGGTCCTATGTAGTGGCTTATTTTTTGCGGGATGAGATGACGGTTTGATTGGTACTATTTTGAAAGGCATACACCTTTTTGATCGCTTGGTATTACACTTTTAGTGATGTAAGGTGACAAAAAAAAATTTATGGTGTTCACCTGAGGGGTCAGGTCATGTGATATTTTTATAGAGCAGATTTTTACGGACGTGGCAATACCTAATATGTGTAGTGTATTTTATTGTTTTAAATTTTATTCCGTGATATGTGTTTTTTTTAATTTTGAAGATCCAGTGGATCTGGTGTCTATATAATACAGTAAAGTACACTATATAGTGTACTTTATTGTATTTTCTACTTTACAAAGTCTGAATAGACTTTTGCCTTTAGCGGAAGTCTATTCAGACTTTCAGTATCATGGAGAGCAGGACGCTTCTGAAAGCATCCAGCTTCCATGGCAACCATCACCCGCTGCCATATCTGAACCTCCCAGGGACTTGATCTGCAAATTCATCAACTTTCAAATTAAAATGGCCGTCCTGGAAGCTGCTAGAAACCACACAGATCTGACTTATGAAGAGTCTCCTGTTTTGATTTATCAGGACCGGTCCAACAAGATCTCATACAGATGGACATTGTCATTCGGATTATCCTTATTTCATGATGGACGCCGCCTCACCATATTAGCATTCGCTGACCAGATACTTATTTCTTAGTATGATGGTGCTGATGGAGTTTGTATGGAAGTGTTATGGACGTGAAAGAAGAAACAAGACCAAGTTCGAAGACAGCGGAGAAGCAGACATCAGTTATATAGAGAACATGTATTTTATATCTACGTATTGCTTGTAGGATTGAAAAGTTCATTGATAGACGTATATATATATATATATGCCAATGGATATGAGAATGATTAGCAGCATGGGATATCAGAGTGAGAAAACGTGAATAATATGATGGGTGAATATAGATTATTAAATATAGGGATTGGAATATTGAAGGGTTATAATCGTAATATACAGGCACTTTTGGCACGGTACAATATTTTGAACATTGGAGTATTGGAGGATTATAGTGTTTGAATCATGATATAGGCATTTTTTGCACAGTAGATTATTTTATAGTAGTTGATGAAATTATGGGCACTTGCACTTTTAGTATGGTATTACACAGTGTTTTTATTGAAAAGAGTATTAGAATAGTATATGATGATGTTGACTGGGGTAAGAGAATATAATATATATTAAAAGGAGATATTGGAAATGGAGAAATATGACTATGATAGCACTATATGCACTTTATTAGTATGGGTTGTATATATATCAATTATGCACGGTATTATTATGAAGATAGTAAGAATGTATTTCTATCTAAGAGAATATAATATATATTAAAAGGAGTTATTGGAAATGGAGAAATATGACTATGATAGCACTATATGCACTTTATTAGTATGGGTTGTATATATATCAATTATGCACGGTATTATTATGAGGATAGCAAGAATGTATTTCTATCTATATTCACGGTTTATCATAGAATTTTAGGAGAAGAAATGGAGGTATCTATATGCAGACAGAGGTGGTAGTGTATTTATGCGTAGATTTAAATGAGTAGCTGTCTTCTTCGGGTTCTTATGTCTGTGCGCATCGCAGCCTTACGGCCCAGCGCACTTTGGCGCATGCCCGTTGAATCGACGTTCGGAGAGGGGAGAACAGGAAGTCACCTGCTTGCCCTCACTGAGGCCGATCTGTGGCATGGCGGAAGTGCGTGATACTGGGCGGCGGAGGTGATGTGATGCGCCGCTACGACATAGATCACATGAGGTCCATTCAGATGTATGATTGGTTAGTGCCTATTTAAATAGCCGAGTAGCACACCATAATGGCCTCTCCTCCTGACGAAGCGAATACGCGAAACGCGCGTAGAGGGGACGCCATTCCTGCGGGATTTAGCAAGAGAATCATTGAGGGTACGTTGCCTGATGTTTTAATATTTTATGTAATTATGCCTAGGATAGGTGTGGTTTAGTGTAGGAAGACTCTAGAAGCCGGTGGGCGTATTTGTCTCCCAGACCACAGTAACTATCGGTATAGTGGATTATAAGGAGGGTACATTGATAGATCATTTGTTACAAGTATTACCAGTCTCTCATTTGATAATAATGCAGGAAGGATGGCGTTTTGTAAGAATGGTTTCCTTAATTTAAATTGGTTGTAATTTTAAAGAATCTCTAATAAAATAATATTGTTTTATTAAATTTTGGTGTTGTGCTATCGATTTGAGGAATAGTTTAATTTATTTTTTGTCTCTTGGCACCTCTTATGTCTTTATTTCCTCGCCCTCTTTCTGATATGCCTCTCTTTCCCTACCTTAATTAACAGTGGATTGAAATACTCACCCTTACCATTGTGCTGGCAACAACTTACTGTTGCTTCTGATATCTGAAACTCTTCTGACTCTCACCCTTATCCCAGCTGACCTGTCCTTCTCTTTTTCTCTGTCTGTTCTGATACAGTGTCATGTTTAGCATGGAAATAATCCTCTTAGGCCCCTTTCACACGGGCGAGTTTTCCGCGTGGGTGCAATGCTCTATATTGTGCGTTTTTCAGGCAACGCAGGCCCCATATAAGTGAATGGGGCTGCGGGAAAATCGCAAGCATCCGCAAGCAAGTGCGGATGCATTGCGATTTTCCCGCATGGTTGCTTAGCAACGGGACCCGATCTTTATTATTTTCCCTTATAACATGGTTATAAGGGGAAATAATAGCATTCTTAATAAAGAATGCATAGTAAAATGAAGTGGAATGGGTTAAAAATAATAAAAGTTAACTTACCTTAGCCACTTGATCACGTAGTTGCGATCTGTCTTCTCTTTCCCAGCATCAGCTAAGAACTAAAGGACCTGTGATGACGTCACATCACATGGTCCAATCACATGGTCCATCTTACCATGGTGAGGTAACCCATGTCAATCGAGACACTATGGCTGTCTTAACTGTTGAGTCTCACAATACATTTGTCATATTCGCTAATTCTACCAAGCCAAGAATGTCTCCATATTAAAATGTACTGTCGATTTGAGAATTACGTTGAAATCGCAATGCAGTTAATATAACTTGAATTAATCGCATTGCGATTTCTACTTAGACCTGGTTTACTATGGTTGGCTTGGTAGAATTAGCGAATATGGCGAATGTATTCGTCATATTCCTCAAAACGAAGATAACAAAGTATTCTCCATCGCAATGCGATTAATTCAAGTTATATTAATCGCATTGCGATTACAACTTAGCACTGCTATCTTACATATTAGGCTAGAATTAACGAATATGGAATATAGCAGCAGTGCTAAGTAGAAATCGCAATGCGATTACTTCAAGTTATATTAATCGCATTGCGATTTCAACTTCGAGCTGGGTTTATAATGGGTCAGCTTGCTAGAATTAACAAAGTTAAGTTAACGAATATGGAATAATGCGATTAATATAACTTGGAGTAATCGCATTGCGATTTCTACTTAGCACTGCTGCTATATTCCATATTCGTTAATTCTAGCCTAATATGTAAGATAGCAGTGCACTGCTAAGTTGTAATCGCAATGCGATTAATATAACTTGAATTAATCGCATTGCGATTTCAACGTAATTCTCAAATCCGACAGTACATTTTAGTATGGAGACGTTCCCATGGTGATGGGGACGCTCCATGAGCACGGAAGTCGGCAGAAGCGGCAACGGGCACTGACTGGAGCAGCCAGGAAGCCAGGAATCCTACTTTTGGGAAGTGGGAAAAAAAAAACAACAACGAATATTCGAAATAGCGAATTTATAGCGCTATATTCGAAATATTCGCGAATAAGCAAAGTGCTGATATTCGCGATAAAAATTCGCTATTCGAATATTCGCGCTCAACACTACTATCTATCTATCTATCTATCAATTTCCCCAGTCGTCTCCATGGCAGCACAAACTGAGATTGCCTTCCTCTGATAGGACAGGAAAAAGCACACAGAGGTTAAAAACCCCACCCCCACCCCTCATCGCCAGTGTTTTTTCCTGTCCTGACAAGGAAGGAATGCCAGAGAGGTGCTGGGAGCTCTTCTGGGTTCCCTAGTCCTTTTTTCTCATTTTTTTCTGCCCTGCTACGGCGGGGTGTCACCTGCTAGACCAGAGGTCGGTTCCGGGGTCCGGCTCTTCCCTCCTCCAGGCACGGTCTATGCCCGGGTCACCCTTATTTATGGTGACCCCGGCGAAGTTCCTTCTGCAGCGGCCCAGGCGGGCTTGAAGCAGTGTGGTAAGGGCTGCTGGAGCGACGCTGGGACGCGCTTCCCTCCAGTCGCCGGGTGATGACGTCGGACGCCAGGAGGCGTGGCCAGCGTCGTGACGTCACGGAGGCAGCGGCCGGCGCCAAATTAAAAAAGGGACTCTGATTCGGACCGCTCTGAGGCCTCGACAGTTCACCCTGCCTGCTGACTGCATCTTAGGTGGACGGGAGCTGAGAGGATGAGCGCCCCCTACCACCACTGGCTCGGGTCCTGAGCCTCCTACCACTCTGGGCGGTGTGAGTAGCCTGCTGGCACCTTTTTTTCATTCTGTGTATTTGCCCTGCTGTGGTTGACCCTTTCCTCCCTTGTGTGTTACAGGGAGAAAAGAAGTCTACCTCCTCCGTTAAACCCAGACCCAGGAAGTGCGGCATCTGTTCTAAGCGCCTTCCTTTCTCAGGGTCCAAGCCACTGTGTAAAGACTGCACCTCTACTGTGGTGAAGGCAGAGTCCTCTAGTTTTATGGAGGAGATCAAGACTCTGGTCAGAACGGAGGTCCAATCAGCGTTGGCTGCTAGGGACCCCCCTGCTTCCCCTTTGCCCCAGCCCCGCCCCACCACAGACCACCCTCTTCCAGAGGACTTGACTACTCTGAGAGTGACCTAGATTCGGCCAACTCTGACTTATCAGATGTGGGAACTTCTGCTAGATCTCTGGAATTGGAGGAAAGTAGCGAATATAGAAGATTCCTCTTTAACACGGAGGATATCGAAAATTGATCCGTACCATCAGGGCCACTATTAGGATGGAGATCCCTAAGAGGTCCAAGTTTGTCCAGGAGGAAATTTTTGGGGGTTTAGGGGAGAGGCACAAGTCGGTGTTCCCGTTCCCGGACAATGTCCAGAAGATGATACGGGCAGAATGGGAGAAGCCGGAGAAGGGTTCCTTTATTCCACGAGGCCTCAAAAGGCGTTACCCTTGACGAAGCGGACTGTGCCGATTGGGAAGCTATTCCCAGGGTTGATGCTCCCGTTGCTAAGGTGGCGGAACGGACAGTCCTACCATTTGAGGATGCAGCACAGCTCAAGGACCCTCTAGATAGGAAAGCCGAGAGTCTGCTCAAGAAGACATGGGAAGCTACAGCAGCTATCCTAAAACCGGGGGTAGCAGCAACGTGTGTTGCTCGTACACTTGAACAACTTGAGCACCATATAGCGAATAAGGCCCCTCGGGAGGAGATCCTCGACAGTATTCCTCTTCTGAAGAAGGCCACTTTCTTCCTAGCTGATGCCACTGCAGAATCAGTTAGGCTATCTGCTCGCACGGTGGTCCTGTCCAATACCACCAGACGGGTACTGTGGCTTAAGGGCTGGTCAGGTGACACTGTATCAAAGAACAGGCTGATATCTCTACCCTTTCACGGTCAATACGTGTTCGGGTCTGACCTGGACAAGATCCTTGAGAATGCCATGGACCGTAAGAAGGGCTTCCCAGAGAACAGATCCAAGTCCAGGAGACAATTTTTTCGGAGGCCCCAGCAGGATCCCAGGGCCGATAGGAGGAGCTGCAAGGGTCGTGGATTTATGAAAGGTGGGAGAGGAAAACCTTTTTTCCTTAATCCCAACAAGGGAGATCCCTCTTCCTCTTCATCAAAACAATGACATCATCCCGGTCGGAGGAAGGCTCAGCTCCTTTCTAGGGGTTTGGGAACAAACCATCACGGATCCGTACATTTTAGGCATCGTAGAACATGGCTATACTATAGAACTGGATTCCCTTCCTCTGCAGAGGTTTTTCTTGACGAAGCTCACCAGGGACCTCAAGTCTCCCTTATCCGAGGATGTAAGAAGATTATTACACCTGGGGGCAGTAGAAAGGGTCCCTGCCGGAGAATTGGGGAGGGGTCACTCACCCTTATTCCTGGTCCGGAAATCGAATGGCAATTTTCGGACCATCATAAATTTAAAACCCCTGAACAAACACATCACCTACCACAAGTCAAGACAGTCAAGTCGGCAGTGAAGCTCATCAAAAGAGGGTCTATGATGGCTACAATAGACCTCTCCGACGCATACTTCCATATCCCCATACAGGTCCGTTCCAGAAGATATCTGAGGTTCGCGGTGGAACAAGGTGGGACAGTTCGCCACTATCAGTTCAAGTGCCTCCCGTTCGGCATATCATCGGCACCCCGCATATTCACCAAGGTTATGGCGGAGGTCGTAGCCTCACTAAGCAAAGAGGGGATTATAATCGTCCCTTACCGAGACGACCTGCTAATAGTAGCAGACTCCTCAGATCTTTTTCTCAGACACATCCAAGTGGTTCTCTTGCGCCTCCAGAGCTTGGGCTGGTTGGTCAACCGGGAGAAGTCCGACATGCTCCCAGACCATCGGAAGGTATTTCTGGGTATCCTCTTGGATTCGGCTCTTCAAAAATAATTTCTCCCTCCGCTAAAGGTACAGAAGCTGAAGTTAAGGATCCTCCACTTCACCAAGCAGTCCCGTTGCTCAATAAGGCATGGCATGGAGATGCTGGGCCATCTCACCTCCTGCATCCCTGTGGTGGCCTGGGCTCAATTCCATATGAGGCCCTTACAGAAGCTGGTCCTGAAACAATGGAACAGATCTCGATCATCCCTGGACCAGGAGTTGTCGGTGTCCCGGAAGGTAAAGGCTTCACTGGGCTGGGGGCTCAAGACCAAAAACCTGGAAATGGGAGTTCTGTGGAGACAGGAGGGTGTGCTTTCCCTCACAACGAACGCCAGCTCTTGGGGCTGGGTGGCCCTCACGGCTTCAGAAACTTTTCAGGGGATTTGGTCAGAGGACCAGAGAAGGGTGTCCTCCAACTACAGGGAACTCCGGGCGGTTTGGGAAGGCCTCAGGTCCATCCAAATACAGGCCAAATATCGCCACGTCCTGGTCCACTCGGACAACTCCACAGCTGTGGCGTTTATCCAACACTAGGGAGGAACAAGACACGGTCACCTCCAGAGGCTCTCAGACCAAATCTTCTTTTGGGCAGAAAAGAATCTACAATACCTTGCGGCAGTTCATCTGAAGGGATCCCCGAATCTCCAGGCGGATTACCTCAGTCGGCAAAGTCTGGTTCCAGGCGAATGGTCTTTGTCCCAGACCGCTTTCCAACAGATTCAGGATCGTTGGGGGAGTCCCATCCTAGACCTGTTTGCCTCAGCAAGGAATCACAAGATTCAGGATTTCTTCTCCCTCAACCGAAGAGACCCATGTGTGGCAATAGACGCCTTTACCCAGAGCTGGACAACGGGCCTGGTCTACGCCTTTCCCCCGATACCAGTAATCCCAAGAGTGCTCCAAAAGTTTCAGTCCGAAAGGTGCAGACTGATTCTGGTGGTCCCATTCTGGCCCAGCAGAAGCTGGTTTAGGCTCCTCAGGTCCCTCAGCCCGGAAGATCCCATCCGATTCCGGCCAGAGGAGGGTCTTCTAACCCAGGGTCCCATACCGCACCCCAATGTCAACCTCCTCAAACTGTCTGCCTGGATTCTGAGCAATCCCTCTTGCTAGGGCTCTAAAAGAGTAGTTAAGACCCTCTTACTCAGTAGGAAGTCCAACACCTCCAGAGCATACCTTAAAATTTGGAGGAAGTTCGCCTCCTTGGGGGGAGTCAGGTTTAACCAGTCCTCCCCTAATATCCCTCTTATCCTGGAATTCCTCCAGGATGGGTTGGATTTGGGCCTTGCTCCTAACACATTGCGTGTCCAGGTATCGGCCTTGGGGGCCCTCTATAATACCAGCCTTTATGAGGTCCCCTGGGTAACAAGATTCCTGAAAGTGGCAGATTGACTAAATCCCCGAGTCAGGAACATGGTCGCACCATGGAATCTTAATACCGTCCTGTCTGGACTGTCAGGGGTACCGTTTGAGCCTCTTCTCTCCCTATCTATTAGGTGGCTCACTGTGAAAACCATATTTCTAGTGGCCATATCCTCCGCAAGGAGGGTTTGCGAGCTTCAGGCCCTGTCCATACAGGAACCCTCTCTTAAGGTCCTGGACGACAAGCTTGTTTTCAAATTAGACCCCTGTTTTCTTCCTAAAGTGGTCTCCTCCTTCCACAGTTCACAGGATATAGTTATCCCGTCCTTTTTTCCTAACCCTAAAGATGAGCAGGAATCTAGATTCCACAATTTACATGTTAGGCGTTCAGTTCTTCATTATTTACACACCACAGAGGGGTGGCGTATCGACAAAAAATTATTTGTCCAGTTTGCAGGTCCAAACAGGGGTAAGAAGGCAGCTAAGAGCTCTATTTCCCGTTGGATTAGATGCTCCACCTCCGAGGCCTATAAAGCCTCCGGTAAGGAGGCTCCTCCATCCCTTAGAGCCCACTCAGTTAGATCGGTCTCCACTTCCTGGGCTGAGAGAGCCTCTGCTTCATTAGAACAGATCTGCAGGGCAGCCACCTGGAAGAGGGCCCACACCTTCACCAAGCATTATAGGGTGGACGTGTTTGCTGACTAGGACTTGGCCTTTGGACGTAAGGTCCTAGGTGAGTAGTCACCCCCTAAGTTTCTTTGTTAGTTCTCAGTTTGTGCTGTCATGGAGACGACTGGGGAAATGAGTATTACACTCATCGGCAATCCGGTTTCCTGGAAGTCTCCATGACAGCATAACATTGTCCCGCCCTTGTTTTTTTTTGTCATTAGACTATTTTGACTGGTTATGTTCTACCCCTTGTCCTAGTCCTGTTATAATACACTGGCGATGAGGGGTGGGGGTGGGGTTTTTAACCTCTCTGTGTGCTTTTTCCTGTCCTATCAGAGGAAGGCAATCTCAGTTTGTGCTGTCATGGAGACTTCCAGGAAACCGGAAACCGGAGTGTAATACTCATAGTAAGTCTACTGTGTTATGTGTAACTTGTTCAGGGGGTGGGAGACTAGGGGCCCACCTGGGGATTCACTTGTACCCCTGTGGGCCAGTCCAAGCCTGTATGCGCTAGAGACAGTGTTGTAGAAAACTATTAATAGAAGAATACTGCATAGGGAGAGTGCAGGGAGATCGTAGGGAGAGTTAGTCAAGACTGTAGGGCGAGCATGGACAGATAGGAGGGACACTGCATGTTGAGTGTAATTGCCATGTGCATCTTGTTGCACTGCTGCCACATTTTTAGTTAATCTGTCAAATTATACATAGACTTAATGTGCCTCAGTATTAAAGGGCAGTGTAATATATCACTGTTTGTATCTTATTCAACTGCTGCTACATTCATAGTTAATCTGTTACATTACTGAATGTTACTATACACAACAGACAGTTGCCTGGTCCTTCCAGAGGAATGTGCAGTTGCAAAAATGCTGCTGTAGCCACCCCAAGTACCAGCTGAAGACGGGGGGGTTGGCCGCAGCTGCAGTAACAGGCCAGAGCATCCACTGTCATTCAGCGGTCGTTTTTTAAACCACAATCCAGTTTTACTGGAATGGTTGACCCAGGGTGGAAGTGTATCCATGAGACAGCAAGGTGGAAGCAGTGGGAGATCTGCAGCCAAACGCAGCAAGGGTACACCATCTGCTACTCGGAAGACTATCTGCGATGAACACACTAGCAGTGCACGGATTCATAAAAGCAGTGGCAGGCAGGTATCACGAACTGCTTGAGGGAAATTGCTATACTCTCCAGTGTTGGAAATTTTTAACAAGTCGCTGGGGGACGTTAGTGTGATGGTATGCAGGACATGTCGGCAGAAGGTGAAGTGTGGCCTAGGTGCTAATGTTGGCAAGTCGGCCCTGCATCAACACACCATAAACACCATAAAGAGGCATGGAAAAACTGTGACACTCAATTAGTGTTACAGCCTGATTCAGAAACCACTGCATCTCCCACCAGCCCACACCGTCTCTCCAGCAGTTGGGGCTTAAACAACATCAGCAGAAGAAAGCTGTCGTTCCTTCCCATGAACTTCAAAGCGGTCCATTGCTCCTGATGCTCCTCTTACACCTCATCACTTTTTTCAACAGTAATCAATCATTGAGGCAATTTCAAAAAGACAACAGTATGCGTGCATTCATCTGAATGTGCACCTGACCATGGTACTACAGTCCCTCTATTTCTATGTAGTTGTCTCTGCACATTTCAAAGAACCGATGGCTTGTGCCCACCCAAGAAGGAGAGTCCAAAGCTGACAGTACTTTTCCAAAAAAGCTGTACTAGCCCTGCACACATACAGTTGTGTTCAAAATTATTCAACCCCCAATGAAATTGAATGTTTTGGCCAGTTTGACATTGATTTTGATCATTTCAGTCATCTTGTTTACAATTAAATCAAAGAGGCACTTGTAAGTCAGACAAATATAACATAACATTTATAATGAAATAACCACAAATGTATTTTCTGTGCTCACATCATTATCAGTTTTATTCAACCCCCAAGTGACATTCAATCTTAGTACTTAGTACAACATCCTTTTCCAGTTATAACAGCTTTTAAACGTGAAGCATAGCTTGACACAAGTGTCTTGCAGTGATCTACGGGTATCTTCGCCCATTCTTCATGGGCAAAAGCCTCCAGTCACATTCTTAAGCATGCGAGCTGCAACTGCTTTCTTTAAGTCCCACCAGAGGTTCTCAATCGGATTTAAGTCTGGTGACTGCGATGGCCACTTCAAAATGTTCCAGCCTTTAATCTGCAACCATGCTCTAGTGCAGTGATGGGCAACGTGCGGCTCTCCAGCTGTTGCAGAACTACAACTCCCAGCATGCAAAGCCTGTCTATAGCTATCAGCCTACTGCAGGGCATGGTGGGAGTTGTAGTTTAGCAACAGCTGGAGAGCCGCACGTTGCCCATCACTGCTCTAGTGGACTTGGAGGTATGCTTGGGATCATTGTCCTGTTGAAAGGTCCAACGTCTCCCAAGCCTCAGGTTTGTGACGGACTGCATCACATTTTCATCCAATATATCCTGGTACTGAAGAGAATTCATAGTACCTTGCACACGCTGAAGCTTCCCTGTACCTGTAGAAGCAAAACAGCCCCAAAGCATGATTGACCCCCCGCCAAGCTTCACAGTAGACAAGGTGTTCTTTTCTTCATCGTTGATCCATGGGCCCAAACTGTTCTAATTTTGTTTCATCAGTCCACAGAACACTATCCCAAAACTTTTGTGGTTTGTCCACATGACTTTTGGCATACTGCAGTCGACTCTTATTCTTTGGAGACAGCAAGGGGGTGCGCCTGGGAGTTCTGGCATGTAGGCCTTCATTACGCAGTGTGCGCCTTATTGTCTGAGCTGAAACTTCAGTACCCGCATCTGACAAATCTTTTTTCAGTTCCTCAGCAGTCACACGGGGACTTTTCTCCACTTTGTGCTTCAGGTAGCGCACAGCAGTCGAAGTCAGCATCTTCTTTCTGCCACGACCAGGTAGTGTTTCAACAGTGCTCTTTGCCTTGAATTTGCGAATGATGCTTCCTATGGTGTCTCTTGGTATGTTTAACATCTTTGCAATCTTCTTATAGCCATTGCCCTTCCGGTGAAGAGAAATAACCTCTTCTCTTGTCTTCCTGGACCATTCTCTTGACTTCACCATGTTTGTAAACACACCAGTAAATGTCTAGAAGGAGCTGAGTATCACAGTCATTTTAAATCTGCCAAATTGGTGCTTATTATGCTTGATTGCTGCTCCTTGACATCCAATAGGTGTTTTCAATACCTGATCGAAAACACTTGAATGAACCTCTGTTCTTAAGAGTGGTAGTCTTTAGGGGATGAATAATTGTGTCAATGAAGAAATCACAAAAAAAACATTTAATACTGTATTACAAAAACAATTGATGTCATTTTAGTTGCATTTGGTTCTTTAAAAAGTCCTTGTAAGATTTCATTCTGAACACAAATACAAATGTACACTAAATTCCCTAAAACCCTTTACAGCATTGGGGGTTGAATAATTTTGAACACAACTGTATGTTGAGCAAAAGGTGGCCAGTCCTTGGTAGAGTTCACACCAGCACTGGCGTATGGATTTGTAACTATGATCAAGGACAATATATGTCATTCACAGGCCACTGGGTAAATTTTGTTCCAGAGCAGGCAAACCAGCATCTTGGCCAGGTGTTTGACAATGCTGCTTCTGCGTTGTAATGCTGGGATATGCGCCAGTATCCTCCTCTGCTTCCTATGCAAAGTTAGGCGTTGCCATGTGGTTCTGCACCTGCTCAGCATCATCAATGGGAAATCAAATACCGGCTCCTTGCCAATTGGAAATACTGTAGGAACTGTGGTTAACGACAACAGGAAGATTATTTTGTCTTTGCTGCGTCAGGGAGGGCTGATCAATGAGTTCAGCTTGGCACGCTACTTCAATCTCTTTATCACACAGTTCCTCAAGTCTTCCACTGAACTGCAAGAGCTGTTATAAATGTCCAGGAAACTGTGCATGTGCTTTAACCATTCATACTGTGCAAAACCCCCCTACTTGAGCTGAAAAGACAAAATACTCATCACCAACATTGTCTGATATGCAACATTTCCACCCATTGGAACGCCACGCTCCATATGTTAGACCATCTGTATGAGTAACAATTTCTTAATGCTGCAGACAGGTCTACTCCCGTAGTGTAACTTCCACATTAGTCAGTGGCAGCTCATGCGTGAAACATGCTGTTTGTTTAGGCCTTTTGAGGAAGCCACTTTGTTTGTCAATCAGCAGAACTACGGTATGAATGATGTTGTTCTACTCTTTCATATCCTGGAGGGAATGCTGACAAATCTGATTGGAGAGAGGAGAGATGACGTGGCACCTACTTTTCAGAACAACTGAGGAGGATGAACTAGCAGAGGAGAAAGAGGAAATAAACGGCCAGGAATTTTATATAGAACTAGGTGGTTTATCTACCCAAGCCACAAGAGAGGAGCAGGAGGAGCATGAGTAGATGGAGTGTGATGATAAAGACGACGCAGATGACCCCGACAGACCATGGCACTATGCAGTGGAGATGGAGGCAGGGAGGCCCTCTGGGTCCCTTGTGCAAATGACCAGATTTATGTTTGTGTAGTGACAGCCGCATTGTCAGAATTCAGCAGAGGTGGGGGGGCGGAGTCAGTGCCTGACCGGCATGGATGTGTGTGTCTGAGCTCTGCGGCCAAGACTCAGTTTTATCCCAGCTAACTTTAGCTATCCGACCTCTAGATGGGCAAGATTGGTTAACAAAAGACCAGGGACTCGTCCCTGCACCATAAAAAACCCTCAAGCGGAGGAGGCATGGATAAATTCATCAAAAAAGCAACCGCCATATGCGCTGCTAGAGAAGCCAAGATGGCGCCGGACGCTTGCAAAGAGACGGAGGACAGCGATCTAGACCTACAAGCAGACTTGATTGACCATGAGGAGGCCAGAGGCCGCAAACACCTCCCGATCTCGAGGAAGTACCTGGCCTCAACTCTGCAGAAGGCTCTAGATCCTCTGGTTGGCGAAATTGCTTTCCTGCGGCAAGATGTCAGGCAAGTGGGGAATAGGGGGGAGGCCCTAGAAAATACACAAGACGCCATGTTAGATTTCCAGGATGCCACCACCTCTAGCGTTCAAAAATGCCAATGTCATTTAAATACAATATACAATGCCCTGGAAGACCAGGAAAATCGGGGTAGAAGAAATAATCTGAGATTCTGTGGCGTCCCGGAGTCGGAGCCTAACCAAGACCCGTCTGACGCCATAAAGGCTATGCTCTGAACTACTAGGCCCCGACTGCCCTGACCCCATTATCATTGAAAGAGAACATCGGGCATTACGTCCCAAACCGTCTGCTTCAGACCCTCCTAGGGAAATAAAAAAAATCGCCAAGGAGGCGATCTTAAATAAAGCCTGCAGACCCGGAGGAGTTCAATTTAACGGAGTGAACGTCAGCATTTTTCAAGACTTGGCTCCTGTCACTCTCTAGAAGAAGAGAGCTCTGAAACCCTTGATGGAATGGCTCCGGAACCACCGGATCCTTTACAGATGGAACTTCCCCTTTGGCCTCTCCTTCTCCTTTAAAGGTCAGAGGCTTAACATAAAAAATCATACGAATCTGGGTTCTGTGTATGACCTGTTGGACATTTCACCTCTGGATATTGAAGACTGGTAAATTGTTCAGGATCTAACCTCTCTACCTGAAGTTCCCAGGATTTTACCCTTCGAATCCAGGAACACCCCCAAGACCCAGTGCCAAAAGAAGAGGAATCAACTCCTGACCCCAAAACGCATCTCCACGGACGTCTTCTGAGTTATCTCCTCAACTAACTCCAGCTTCCACATACTGTCCCCTCCCCTGGGGATTGATGTCCAGAATGGGTGACTTCTAATAGTGTCTCCTTTTTATTGCTCTCATTTCTGTGGCTCTGAGGCACTTTTACATTCACCACTATTTAGTCATCAATAGTCCTACCTACAAGGGGATCTTCCAACTCTTTTCATTGTTTTTTCTATCTCTTCTCTAGATAGGTACGTGCCTCCGATGTGATAATTCGCCTGAACTATACACTGTTATATATGCTATGTCCTCAGTTTAACTAATACTCTATAACCCTTCATCCTCCCACGTGTGGTTGAAGATATGTTCTGATAGGTCCTTTAGTGCTCCTGCTTTACCTCTCAAATCCTTCCCCCCTATACCTCCCTAACCTCTCCTTTTACCTCTCTCTTCTACGTTTCCCCCTTATCCACATTCTCTCTACCTCCCTTTACCCCATCTTTCCCATTTCGACTAATTATAACCTCACAAGCCCATTTAGTCTCGGATTAGGCTCCTAACCAGATTTGCTCTATATAACTACATCTTAGGCCTACATAACCATCCTTTTCAGAGGAACTGTTGTCCTTCAAAAGTGTTCCTTACTATTCCCCCTACATACAGTTGTGTTCAAAATTATTTAACCCCCAATGCTGTAAAGGGTTTTAGGGAATTTAGTGTACATTTATAATTGTGTTCAGAATGAAATCTTACAAGGACTTTTTAAAGAACCAAATGCAACTAAAATGACATCAATTGTTTTTGTAATACAGTATTAAATGTTTTTTTTTTTGTGATGTCTTCATTGACACAATTATTCAACCCCTTAAAGACTACCGCCCTTAAGAACAAAGGTTCATTCAAGTATTTTCGATCAGGTATTAAAAACACCTCTGGATGTCAAGGAGCAGCAATCAAGCATAATAAGCACCAATTAGGCAGATGTAAAAGGACTGTGATACTCAGCTCCTTCTAGACATTTACTGGTGTGTTTACAAACATGGTGAAGTCAAGAGAATGGTCCAGGAAGACAAGAGAAGAGGTTATTTCTCTTCACCGGAAGGGCAATGGCTATAAGAAGGTTGCAAAGATGTTAAACATACCAAGAGACACCATAGGAAGCATCATTCGCAAATTCAAGGCAAAGAGCACTGTTGAAACACTACCTGGTCGTGGCAGAAAGAAGATGCTGACTTCGACTGCTGTGCGCTACCTGAAGCGCAAAGTGGAGAAAAGTCCCCGTGTGACTGCTGAGGAACTGAAAAAAGATTTGTCAGATGCGGGTACTGAAGTTTCAGCTCAGACAATAAGGTGCACACTGCGTAATGAAGGCCTCCATGCCAGAACTCCCAGGCGCACCCCCTTGCTGTCTCCAAAGAATAAGAAGAGTTGACTGCAGTATGCCAAAAGTCATGTGGACAAACCACAAAAGTTTTGGGATAGTGTTCTGTGGACTGATGAAACAAAATTAGAACTGTTTGGGCCCATGGACCAATGCTATGTTTGGAGGAGGAAGAACATGGCCCATGAAGAAAAAAACACCTTGCCTACTGTGAAGCATGGCGGGGGGTCAATCATGCTTTGAGGCTGTTTTGCTTCTACAGGTACAGGGAAGCTTCAGCGTGTGCAAGGTAACATGAATTCACTTCAGTGCCAGGAGATATTGGATGAAAATGTGATGCAGTACGTCACAAACCTGAGGCTTGGGAGACGTTGGACCTTTCAACAGGACAATGATCCCAAGCATACCTCCAAGTCCACTAGAGCATGGTTGCAGATTAAACGCTGTAACATTTTGAAGTGGCCATCACAGTCACCATACTTAAATCTGATTAAGAACCTCTGGTGGGACTTAAAGAAAGCAGTTGCAGCGTGCAAGCCTAAGAATGTGACTGAACTGGAGGCTTTTGCCCATGAAGAATGGGCGAAGATACCCGTGGATCGCTGCAAGACACTTGTTTCAAGCTATACTTCACGTTTAAAAGCTGTTATAACTGGAAAAGGATGTTGTACTAAGTACTAAGATTGGATGTCACTTGGGGGTTGAATAAAACTGATAATGATGTGAGCACAGAAAAGACATTTGTGGTTATTTCATTATAAATTGTAACGGGATTAGCTTCCGGGATCGCCGTCTCCTGGGATAGACGGGCGCTATAGGCACATAAATCCCAGTCCAGTCCACTCAAGTTTTATGCAACTGGCCTCAGCCAGTTTTATTGATGTTTGCAGGTCAAAATATAAAACAAAAACAGTTCAAGAATAAATGAAATACCTGGCCGTCTGGCCACTACGTCTAAACAAGAAGTAGTTCCTCACTACATGAGACTGAGCCTTGTGCCCAGCTCCATCAACAAAACACACAGTTTGTTTTACTCACACCAGAGTTGATCCCAGGAGCAGAGACCACAGCTAGTGCGCCGTCTGCCCTTTTATAGCTCACCCAGGTTCCAGGTGATTAGCCACAGTTACCCTGAATACCTGGAGTGGCTAATTGGAGCAGGGTCCCACCCAACTCTCCCTGCTCCAAGCAGCCAGGCCCTTCTAACCAGGTTTTTTAACAAAACCCTTGCAATGGGAAAACCTAGTTTTCCTTGCTGTCAATTCCCTGGCTGCTTTTAGAACGTATATGACAGGAACCTAGGATAAATGTAGACTCCTTCTATCACTTTCCCCATGGTCCTGTCACATTTCCTCCCCCCTGTTTCGACCTTGGGGTAGGAATACACTGTGCCCTTAAACAGTACACCCTGGACAGGGCATCAGCGTTTCCAAGCTGACGCCCGGGTCTATGTTTAACTGTAAAACTATAATCCTGAAGAGACATGAACCATCGGGTTACTAGCCTGTTTTTCTCACGGTTTTGGCACATCCATTTAAGGGGGGCATGGTCAGTTACAAGTTTGAATGTTCTTCCTACCAAATAATACCTGAGAGCTTCTATGGCCCACTTAATTGCAAAACACTCCTTTTCTACAACTGAGTATTTCTTCTCATGTTCATTTAACTTTTTACTCAGGTAAACTACTGGATGCTCTCCCCCATCCCTCACTTGTGACAACACAGCCCCTATGCCAACATCAGAGGCATCTGTTTGCACGATGAACTCTTTTCTAAAGTCTGGTGTGACTAACACTGGCTGGGCACATAGAGCATGCTTCAGGTTCTTAAAGGCTTGTTCCACCTCTGGGGTCCATTTGACCATGGTTGAATCCTTCCCTTTTGTAAGGTCTGTTAAAGGGCTCGCAATGCTAGCAAAATTTTCAATAAAACGCCTATAATAACCAGTTAAACCTAGGAATGCTTTGACTTGCTTTTTGTTCAAAGGCCTTGGCCAGTTCTGAATGGCTTCCACTTTGTTTATTTGAGGCTTTATAGCCCCTCGTCCAATCGTGTACCCCAAGTACTTTGCCTCTTCTTGCCCAATGGCACATTTCTTTGGGTTTGCTGTCAAACCCGCTTCCCTAATAGAATTCAGGACGGCTTGAACCCTGGGTAGGTGACTTTCCCAATCTGTGCTATGGACTATCACATCGTCTAAATAGGCAGCTGCTTATTTACGATGTGGTCTTAAAATTTTATCCATCATTCTCTGGAATGTGGCCGAGGCCCCATGCAAACCAAAGGGAAGGACTACCTACTGAAAATGGCCATCAGGGACACTAAAGACTGTTTTTTCTTTGGCCTCATCAGTCAACGGTACTTGCCAGTAACCTTTTGTGAGATCTAATGTGGTAAAGAACCTCGCATTATGAAGCCTGTCAATCAGCTCATCCACTCGCGGCATTGGGTAAGCATCAAACTTTGAGACCATGTTCAGTATCCTGAAGTCATTACAGAAACGTATGGTGCCATCAGGTTTGGGAACCAAGACTATAGGACTAGACCAGTCACTATTGGACTCCTCTATAACCCCTAACTGAAGCATTGTTTGGACTTCTTGGGAGACAGCTTTACGTCTAGCCTCAGGTATTCTATAAGGCTTTTGGTTTACTCTAGCCCCTGGTTCTGTTACAATGTCATGTTTAATTATATCTGTTCGACCAGGTAGCTCAGAAAAGACATCTCTATTTTTCTGAACAAACTCCTTTGCTTCTTGAGTTTGAGATCCCGACAAGGTGTCTGCAATTTTTACCTCTGGTATCTCAACGCTATTTCTCTTTTTGCCAATGCTGTTAGCTGCTAACACCTCTCGGTCCTTCCAGGGTTTGATTAGATTCACATGATAAATTTGGTAGGGCTTACGTCTACCTGGTTGGTGAACCCGGTAATTCACTTCTCCGACCTTCTCAACTATTTCGTAAGGTCCTTGCCATTTGGCCAACAATTTACTTTCTACTGTGGGGACAAGGACTAGTACCCTATCCCCAGGGTTGAAGTTTCTTACTCTAGCCGACCTGTTGTAAACCCGGGACTGACTCTCCTGGGCCTGCAGCAGGTGTTCTTTTACAATGGGCATTACTTTTTCAATCCTTTCCTGCATTTGTGCCATGTGTTCAATCACACTTTTGTAGGGTGTAGCCTCACTCTCCCAGGTCTTTTTGGGAAAATCCAGAAGACTCCGAGGGTGCCGACCATACACTAGCTCGAAGGGAGAAAATCCGGTAGATGCTTGAGGCACCTCCCGTACAGAAAACATAGGATATGGTAAAAGACAATCCCAGTCTTTACCATCCTGTGCCACCACTTTTCTGAGCATCCTTTTTAAGGTTTTATTGAACCTTTCGACTAGTCCATCCGTTTGGGGATGATAGACTGAGGTACGCAAGTGAGTTACCTTCAACAGTTTGCACAACTCTTTTGTAACCTTTGACATAAAGGGCGTCCCCTAGTCAGTAAGTATTTCTTTAGGTATGCCCACTCTAGTAAACATCTGGAACAACTCCTTGGCTATCATCTTTGCAGAGGTTTTCCTTAGAGGTATTGCTTCTGGATAGCGGGTAGCATAATCAAGGACAACCAAAATGTATTGGTGACCTCTGGCAGACTTAACAAGAGGTCCCACCAAATCCATTGCAATTCTCTCAAAGGGAGTTTCAATAATTGGGAGTGGCACTAACGGACTCCTAAAGGTTGCCACCGGGTTGCGTAACTGACACTCTGGGCATGAATCACAGTATTCTTTTACGTCTTTATGTACCCCGGGCCAATAAAACCTCTGCAAAATCCGGTCTTTGGTTTTTTCATAGGCCAAGTGCCCCCCGAGCACATGTGAATGCGCTAGATCCATCACCTTTTGGCGATGTGATTTTGAGACCATAAGTTGCTCCACAACTTGTCCATTTTTCTCATCAACTCTATATAAGAGTTAATTCTCTAAAGCAAAATGGGGAAATATTTTCTCTACCCCAGGTTCTTGAGACACCCCATTGACTACTTTTACACTTTGTCATGCATGGGTTAGTGTAGGGTCCCTGAGTTGAGCTGTCCCAAAGTTGTCACTGGAGACTGGCAAATCAGGGTGTCCAACTTCTGGGACATCATCAGTATCACCTGCAAGCACTGCTAAGGGAAAACCCTCGGTTTCACTCTGGGTCACCCCTACATTTACAGGTTCAGCCAGAGGAATAGGATCTACAGCAGACCCACTTAAACGCTTATCAAGAATATTCCACATTTGCCAAAACAGAGGAAAATCACACCCCACAATGACAGTATGCATCAGACTATTTAAAACCCCAACTTTATGGGTTACTTTCACGGGGTATCAAAAGAGACTATAGCAGTGGGGTACTCTTTTGTATCACCATGTATGCAGATGACCCCCATCTGTCTCTTTTGCAGCTTCCTAGTGTCCACCAGGCTGCCATGCACAAGAGTCACTAGACTACCAGAGTCCAACAGAGCTTGCACTGAGTGTCCTTCAATCACCAAGTTGCAAGTTTGTCGCTCCGTATCTGGGGTTGGCAAAGCAGAGCAGGCAGGTCCCGCAAACAATGACCTCCTCCGCCCACTGTCACACTCCATAGGCTCATCAACCAATGGACAGTTGGCAGCCACGTGGCCCAGTCCTTGACACCTCCAGCAAACAATGTTTTTGACAGCCCCAGGCTGTTTAGGGCTAACTGGCTTAAGAGGTCGGGCTAATAGGTCAGTCTCAGTTCCAACTTTACGGCCCTCCCTCCCTTTACACCCCCTTTAGATCAGGAACAGTCTTACTGCGATCAGCAGTCTTCTGGCTCCTTGGGGCCGGCCGAGCAGGAGAGAAGTCTTGTAGATACTCCTCAGTGTTCAGATACCGCTCCACTAGGCGACAAGCTGATCCGCATCCCTGAGATCCGCTTGACCAACACACTGCTGTATCCGAACTGCAGAGCACGAACAAACCGGTTTAAGACTACTCTTTCAACCACCTGAGCGGCTGTACTTACCTCCGGCTGCAGCCATTTTTTATCCAGGTGGAAAAAATCATACATTTGCGACCTCACTGGTTTATCCAGTTGGAAAGTCCAGTTGTGCACTCGCTGGGCTCTGACCGCAGACGTTACACCTAAGTGAGCAAGAATTTCTGCTTTCAGTTTGTAGTACTGTCTGGCATCCTGCTCACTCAAATCAAAGTAGGCTTTCTGCGGCTTCCCACTGAGAAATGGAGCAAGGGTGTCTGCCCACTGTTCCACTGGGAGTTTCTCTCTTTCAGCGGTTCTTTCAAACACGGTGAGGTAGGTCTCCACGTCATCCTCTGCGACCATTTTTTGAAGTGAAACTTGCACTCTCCTCCCCGCAGAGATGGATTCCTCCCGGACTTGGGGCCTTTCAGACAACATCTTTATCTGCTCCACCAGACTTTTATTAACTGATTGCTGTTCTCTGAGCCCAGCTTGTGTAGTCTCTATGAGCAACCAGTTAGTTTCTTGCTGGTTAGCATTCGCTTTCTGGAGCTGAATGTTAGCCTGGATCAGCTGTTTAACAACTTCCTCCATGTCTGCACTGTTTGGCTTTACAAGCACAGCAGACTTAACCCAGGACATAAAACTTGCTGGATTTTTGTGCCAGCACAGCCTCCACCATATGTAACGGGATTAGCTTCCGGGATCGCCGTCTCCTGGGATAGACGGGCGCTATAGGCAAATAAATCACAGTCCAGTCCACTCAAGTTTTATGCAACTGGCCTCAGCCAGTTTTATTGATGTTTGCAGGTCAAAATATAAAACAAAAACAGTTCAAGAATAAATGAAATACCTGGCCGTCTGGCCGCTACGTCTAAACAAGAAGTAGTTCCTCACTACATGATACTGAGCCTTTTGCCCAGCTCCATCAACAAAACACATAGTTTGTTTTACTCACACCAGAGTTGTTCCCAGGAGCAGAGACCTCAGCTAGTGCGCCGTCTGCCCTTTTATAGCTCACCCAGGTTCCAGGTGATTAGCCACAGTTACCCTGAATACCTGGAGTGGCTAATTGGAGCAGGGACCCACCCAACTCTCCCTGCTCCAAGCAGCCAGGCTCTTCTAACCAGGTTTTTTAACAAAACCCTTGCAATGGGAAAACCTAGTTTTCCTTGCTGTCAATTCCCTGGCTGCTTTTAGAACGTATAAGACAGGAACCTAGGTGAAATGTAGACTCCTTCTATCACTTTCCCCATGGTCCTGTCACAAAATGTTATGTTATATTTGTCTGACTTACAAGTGCCTCTTTGATTTAATTGTAAACAAGATTACTGAAATGATCAAAATCAATGTCAAACTGGCCAAAACACTCCATTTCAGTGGGGGTTGAATAATTTTGAACACAACTGTATATGGGCACTTTTGTGCTACAGTTTTATTTCATTTATTGCATTTACGATTTTGTTTTTCTGTTTAAGTTCCATAGGTCCACATCCGGGTTAATCTCCTATCGTCAGAGACGGGTCGCTCAAATATGTAACCTGCTACCAAGACTCCTACTGGGCCTACTGAGAGATGAGTACTTACTTAAGTTCACTCAGCATATATGCCTCATTGAGATTACGATTTTGCTTCCTTTCCATCCTCTGACTTCTCATGATGGCTCTTAAGGTTGCATCATATAATTTTAAAGGCTGCAACTCTCCATCAAAGAGAAGCCAGATCTTTGGGGTCTTGAGGAGGGAGGGGGCAAATGTGGTTTTCCTTCAAGAAACCCACTTTAAACTCAACCACTTCCCCAATCTTTCTTTTTCATACTATCCAACATGGTTTCATAGTGGCTCTACCTCTTCCAACTCAAAGGGTGTAAGCATTGGCTTCCAAAAGAAAATCTCTTTCCTTTTATTAGACCAACTTTGTGACACGGAGGGGAGATATCTTATGATAAAAGGAACAATAGGTCAACAACTATTTACATTTGTAAATGTATACTCACCTAATACCAATCATCCTCGCTTTAAGGAAGGTATAACTGTCTTGGGCGGTGATTTTAACCTTGTCATGAACCCTTTTTTGGACTCCTCCTCTCATAAATCTGTACACTATCAGAAGGTGCTCCACTCTCTAGTACACTACCTCTCCCGCTGCCACCTTGTAGATGTCTGGCGTACACTCTACCCAGACGCCAGAGACTATACATTTTTCTCCCAGACTCATGGCTCCTACCAACCCCTAGATTACCTGTTCATCTCCAAAGACCATCTCCAGCTGTGTTTCAAAGCCGATATAGGCTCTATTGTAGTGTCCGATCATGCCACAATCTATATTCAGATACTGACACCCCCGAACGAACGTCCTACTAGACATTGGCGACTTAATGAACAGCTTCTGCGTCTCCCAGAAACTAATTCACGTATGAGACGCGCTTTAGAGGAATACTTCGCAGTCAATTGCTCCTCTGACATCTCCAAACATACTATCTGGGATGCTCATAAAGCATTCATTAGGGGACAATGTATCAATCTAGGTGCCCATATTAAAAAAGAGACAGAAGCAAATAGATGCCCTTCATGAGAAAATAAAATCTTTAGAAAGTGTTCATAAGCGTTCCTTACTGCAAACCCATTTAGAAGAACTGACCTCTTCTAGAGCCTCCCTCAAAAATCTGCTAAACGCTTCTTCAGCTAAATACTTTCTCCATTCCCAACAAAAAATCTTTGCCCATGGAAACAAAGCTTCTAAATTGATGCTGCAAAGACTTAAGAAACGGAGACTCAATAACTATGTACACAAACTAAAAACCTTGAATGGTGCCCTGACCTTTGACTCTCAAAAGATAGCCTCCCTCTTTCGGGATTTCTATGAAGCCTTATATAACCTTCCTTCCTCGCCCTTGACTCCTCCTGATCAGACAAACCCTCCCTCTCATAAAACATTTTTAGATAATTTAGGCCTCTCTAAACTGACAGAAACAGACAGCCTACAACTAATCACTCCTTTCTCAGCTGAAGAACTTTCAAAAGCTATTAAAAGTTCCCCTAAAGGGAAAAGCCCAGGCCCTGATGGTCTGCCCATCTTTTACTTCTCACATTTCAGAGATATACTGATCCCCCATCTCCTTCCTATCTTCAATGGTGCTCTGAAGGGTACTCCTCTTTCAAGCGACATGACCAAGGCTCACATCACCCTGATCCCTAAAGAAGGAAAAGATCATACCCAATGCTCCAACTTTAGACCTATTTCCCTTCTTAATATTGAACTAAAGCTTCTAGCCAAAATGTTAGCCAACTGCCTAGCTATAATCTTGCCCTCCCTGATACACAGGGACCAAGTAGGCTTTATCAAAAACAGAGAAGGGAAAGACAATACAGCAAGGGTACTTAACATTTTACACTATGTTAAAAAAAAAAAGCACTGCCATTGGTCCTTCTCAGCATGGACGCTGAGAAGGCCTTTGACAGGGTCAGCTGGCCGTTTATGTACTCAGTCTTACGAAGTCAGACTTCAGAACAGAATTAACGCAATGTATCAACATGCATTAGCTTCTATTGCTGTCAATGACATCCTTTCAGCCCCCTTCAGCATACGCAATGGCACCAGACAGGGGTGTCCCCTTTCTCTCCTTCTTTTTGTCCTGACACTAGAACCCCTTCTACAAGCTATTCGACTGGACACTGACATTCAAGGCATCACCTTAGGTGATCAACAGCATAAAACAGCCGCGTGCGCGGATGATATGCTGTTGATGGTCAGTAATCCAGCGACTGCTTTGCCGAAAATCTATAGCCATCTGGAGACCTTTGGAATCCTCTCCAACTTCAAAGTAAAGCACAATAAATCGCTTATAATTTCCACAGGTATCTCTTGAACCTTGAAAAAAACATTGGAATCTAATTCGCCTTTTTACTGGACCTCCCCTCATTTGACCTATCTAGGAGTTAAGACTTAAATTAAATCCCCCTTCTAAAAACATTGAAAGATGACCTCACCCGCCTAGACATACCCATACTATCGTGGTTTGGGAGAAAAAATGTACTTATCTCGCTAATAATCCCCAAATTGACATACCTTCAACAAGTTATCCCAATCCCGGTGCCCTCAAAATAATATACCACCCTCCTCTCCCTCTTTGGTTCCTTCATCTGGAACCAAGAGAAAGCAGGAAGGTCATATAAAGCCCTTTCTTACCCCAAGGATAGAGGTGGGATTTCCATGCCTGACCCGGAACTTTATGGCCATGCTGTCCTTCTGACAAGACTAGTGGACTGGCTGAGAGCCCCCCCACACACACAAATCTTGGGTTTCGATAGAACAAACCCTACTGGGCTTTCCTTTTCATTCCCTTCTGTTGGGGAAAAAATCTCCCATACCTCCTAAATCCAAGCTTTGCTAGATGGAAACCTGCCCTCTGTGAAAATGTCCGAAGCAAAGATCAGGGACCTTTATCATAATGAAGACTCTATTACTAGTGAAGCCCTTTCTAAGCCTTTTAGGGGTCCCGTCCTCCCGCCTCTACTCAATTTATTTTCTTAAAGCATACATGTCTCAGCATGGTCCATTAAATGCTTTCCTCCGACCCCATACATGGTTTGAAAACCTAATCTCACATCCTATTCCCCCCATTAAATTAATATCTCAAATCTATAATAAACTCAGAGCCCCCTCCAACTCGCGAGTCCCTGATTTCATTCGACTCTGGGAGAAGGATCTCGACAGGACCTTTGAGAGAGATGAAATCTCCAAAATATACAACTCCCCCCACTCACTTTCGAGATGTGTGAAAATTCAGGAAAATGGATACAAGATCACTAGTCACTGGTACAAAACACCTGATAAGACCTGGTTATAATCAACCACGGCCTCGGACACATGCTGGAGATGCTCTTCGGATAGAGGAACCTATTACAATATCTGGTGGAGCTGTCCAAAATTACTACCATGGTGGAAGGAGATTTTTAAAATTGGAAACCAAATTTGTGGAACCTCTACCGCCCCCTAAACCCCCCCCCCCCCGCCTGAACTGGCCCTTTTAAATATTTTCCCTAGGAGTACAGGCCCGTCCAACTCCAGGCTTTTTAAGCCCCTGTTATGTGCAGCGATACTCCTGATACCCGTTCACTGGCTGTCACCGGATATCCTGACGACTGAACAGTGGTACCTCAAAATTGACCAAATATACAGACTGGAAGAATTCAGCGAGATCTCATCATGTTTTGGGGGAAGTGGAGCTCACACAGGGGATACCAAACCTAATACTCAGACACATCATACTTTCAACCCACCAAACGTTCAGATGACTTTCTTTCTCTCTGAAACCTCATTTGGAAGGACTAGACTGACTCTCTCTCCGTTGCCCGGCCCTTCGGTGGAGTTTAGTACTTTGAGTGACCCGTCTCGGATGAATACTTTGCCTTAGATGTCTGACACGTTTCAGACATATGCCTCGAGTAGGTTTTTCTTTTATTTTTCTCTCCTTTTTTGTTGCCCTATGCGCCAAATTTTGCACTGTGATGTGTGGACCAATGTTTCCCTGTTTGGACTCCTTGTTTTTGAACATACTGAATCTTCAGGAGGTCTGTTCAATTTATCTCCTTTAATTATACTTGTACATGTATTTTCTGAATACCCTTAATAAAGTGTTTAAAAAAATAAAATAAAAAATTCAGGTATGAGGTATGAGTACTGGCTATCCACATTGTTAGACCCTCTAGCTAACAGTCAAAAATGGGGCAATTTTTTAGACCTTCTGAGAGGAATACAAAAATATACTACTATACATATATGCTATGTAGTCAGATGGTTGCTGCCTATGAGCGCCATAGCCTGTCCCCAGGAAGGAACCTTTGCGCATATGCTCCACTGTCATGACTGATGAGGGAGAGGAGGAGCACCAGCTCCATTTGCAGAACCTCATCAAGCAGGTGGTGGCATATTTGAACTGCACACTGTCACCCATGATCCAAGATCCCCTGGACTACAAGGCATTCAAACTTGAAGTATGGCCGCAACTGGCTACGTTTGCCAAGGGCATGCTTTCCTGCGCAGCCAGTAGTGTGGAATTAGAGCGGGTATGTAATGCGGTGGCTGGCATAGTTAACCCCTAAGAGAACTTGCCTTTCCTCCCTAAATGTTGAGAGACAAACGTTCACAAATATGAATCAGTCATGGATTTCCAGATGCTGGTGCTTGAAACAGAATAGATAATTTTGCCACTAATGATCAAACTATAGTGTGCTGCCATACAAGAATATTCATCAAAACGGACTGTTACATCTGGCCACATGCTGCTTCCACCATTCTGATGCTGCCACCCGCCTGCTGCCTCTACTGCCATTCCTACAATGGAGCTTCTTGGCCTATTGATACAGTATATACATGTTAAATTTAGGCCTTGATTTCACACTGTTGTTTTTGGGTTCTGCTTCTACTGTGATCTGCCACCATCTTGTGCTGTATGCCACTGCCTGCGGTCCCCCTCTTCAGTCTGTAAAGGGGCGACAATTGTCACTGTCAATGCTGCCTCCCCCCCCCCCACTCTGCTATTGGTTCACTATTGTCCCTGTTACTGCCACTGCTGTTAGCCCCCATGCCCACTCTGTTTTCGGACCACTATTGTTCCTGTTTCTGTCCGTTCTTCTTATGCATCCTGTATTTTAAGCATCCATAAGGCCTCTTTCACACGAACAGCCTTTGCAGTATTTGATCTGTATTTTTACACATTTGTAAGATGCAAATATTTCCATTATATTTTGGACCCACTCCTAATTTTTGTCTTGCAAATACTGATCGAATACTAATGCAAAATACTGAACAAATACTGACTGTGTGAATGAAGCCATTAAAGGGGTTGTCTTACTTTAGCAAAAAGCGTTTATTATATAGAGGAAGTTAATACAAGGCACTTACTAATGTATTGTTATTGTCTATATTACTTCCTTTGCTGGCTGGATTCATATTTCCATCACATTATTCACTGCCCATTTCCAAGTTTATGACCACCCTGCAAGCCAGCAGCAGTAGTCGCATGGTCCTGGCCACCAGAAAGGCCAATGCTTTTTCCTATAGTGATCAAGCACAACCACCACTGATAAATTGCAGGGTGGTTGTAACCATGGAAAGGAACAGTGTATGATATTATGGAAAAATGAACCCAGCCAGCAAAGGAAGCAATTTGGATAATAATACATTAGTAAGTAGCTTGTATTAACTTCTTCTACATAATAAATGGTATTTGCTGAAGTGAGACAACCACTTTAACACCTTAAGAACCTTGCAATTTTTCACCTTAAGGACCAGGCAGTTTTTTGGAAACTTGACATGTGTCCCTTTCTGTGGTAATAACTAGTGATGAGCGGGAGGTGCCATATTCGAATTCGCGATATATCGCGAATATTCGAATGTATATTCGTAATATATTCGCCGAAATCGAATATTCGCAATTATTAACCTAATCGCGATAATATGCGAATATTTTATTCGCATACATGCGAATTGAACTTCATATCTCCCGATGGCCTGCAAACATGAACGAATACTCTAAGTTATATGCGCATTGCGAAAAAAAAAAATTACCATTTTTTTTTTTTTCAACAATCACAATACTTACTTAGAAGTGTTCAATTTCATATTCTGTTCATTGGTTAAAAAAAAATTTTTTCGCATTGCGAATCCAACTTGGAGCTGAGTGTCAATATAGGCAACTCCTATTGCAAATGCATTTTTGAATTCGCGTATAGAATATAGCGATATATTCGCATTCACCATATTCGTTAATTTGAACAAGCCAATAATGTATTCGTATTTCTGTAGATGTACAACACGACTTTAATGCGAATAATTTTCATATAAACATTCGTGTGCGTACAGATGTTATTGTTCAAGTTAGGTGGCAATAACAACTCATTCGTATGTGCTCATGCGCGTTTTTGTGCGCGTGCTGTGCGCATGCGCACGCGCACATACAGGCGTGGCTTCTTCCTGGGAGCAGTTCCAACACGTTTTCTTGTTGTGCATGCGATCCATGCGAATCAAGATGGTGGGCAGCAATTTTACAAGAGAGGAGGAGGATATCCTGATTACAGTAAGTGATTGAACATTACATTACAGCTATAAGTACATGATGTCACACGCTTGTAACATTCAAATGTATGTTTATGGAGATAAAACATTCACACATTTTTGCAATACATATAAAATCTCATCTCACATAGTTTGCTTACTGCAGTGCTTACATAGAGATGATTTGTGGAAAAAAGTATTGTTGGCATTCAAAAACAATACTTATTGCCCCAAATCATTAATATCTACTGATCTCTTATATATCTAAAAATGAGTTTCTGTCTGTTATTTATGGCCGACGAAACGACTGGACCGATCTTCACTAAGTTTGGCAGACGGGTACATTAGGTGTCTGGGAAGGTTTTAGACCGGGCTCAGCTCTATAGGAAATATTATTTCTGAGATATTCCCCAAAAATGACCTGCATTAGCAAAAACAAGCCCCCAACTGCCATCCACACGTCACATGTCCCTTATCAGCCAATAGAAGCTCGCTTGTCCCCAGGTTGCCATAACAAGTGATCACAGGTTTCAATAGTTTTCAGGTCCTTAAATGTTCATTTATATCATGTATGACGATAAAACTACACTGCTACATGCATGGGGGGCAGGGGCCACTATTAAAGGGGCGGGCATTGTGGAGTTCACTGTCATTAACCCCTTAACGCAAAACGCTGTGCATGCACGGCTAGATGATCGGGTGGGTGCAGGAGCTGCGCCTGACCAATCACTGCAGGGGTACGGCAGTCCCTGATAGCCAGGCCCCTGCTGTATCCGCCGGCATCACTGTTTACAGCGATGCTGGCGGATTAAACCCTTCTATGTCGCGGTCAGCGCTGACTGCAACATAGAAGTGTTTTGCGGTTAGTGAACGAGCGCATCGGGTCCCTGTGCTGCTGTGACGGGGACGCGATGTGTGAGAAGGCAGACTGATGCCGTGCAGAGGCTGCCCAATGCCTTGCATGGCATCGGGACCTGCCTTCTACGGGTGCCCAGTGGATCCTGATGCCGGAAATCCGTTGCTGATGGCAAGCAACAGCAAAAAATACATACAGTGGAAGATGCCAGCCAGTCTTTGCTATGGTTATGTTTTTGATTGTTCTCCACATTATCGTTATCGTATGTAGGATGGTCATTGTGGTACTTGTAGTCCATTGCTGGCATCTTCCATTGTATGCATTTTTGCTGTTGATCGCCATCAGCAACGGACTACAAGTGCAGGATGTGCTCCCCTATATATATATGCACGACCGCATGTGGGTTCGAGCATATCCTGCTTGTTAAACACCACACCACGTTTTCTAATGGTTAAAAAAAAAGGATAGCAGATAAATCTAGATATGATTCACATTGCACATCTAATCTTCCGCCTCACACAATATACCCACCACTACATACCACCAGACCCCCCTCAAACCCACACCACCTCTGACCACCCCCACCCCCACCACACACACACACACATACACAGTCTATAGCAGGCATTCTCAAACTGCGGCCCTCCAGCTGTTGTAAAACTACAACTCCCATGATGCCCCACTATAGGATGATAGCTGTAGGATGTCATGGAATGTTGTGATTTTTAGTTTGGAAAAAGCAGGAGGGCCGCAGTTTGCAGGAGGGCCGCAGTTTGCAGGAGGGCCGCAGTTTGCTGGAGGGCCGCAGTTTGCTGGAGGGCCGCAGTTTGCTGGAGGGCCGCAGTTTGAGGATGCCTAGTATATAGATTCTAATAAGTGTCCCGTTGGCCAGGAGAAGCAATGTTTGACATTCAGTATTTGCTGGTTCATTTAGCGTTACCCAGGGTGCACCACGGGGAGGCGAACCAGCCTTACACCCCGTACCGTCACTTCACTAGACGGGTACATCTCTCCTCAGATGGCCAATATCCAATATCTCATACTACACACACAAACAATTTCAACACAATCCCAAATTTTAAAAAAATACGATTAGGCGACTTTCACATTAGCGGCAGGGGAGTACATCTGACTATTCTAGGGGGATGAACAGCCTGTTGGATCCGTACTGCCGCTACTTCTCCCACGCTTCGTCCATATTTACTATAATGGTGGCGGGGGCGGCGGTACAGCATCAGCAATGCAGCGCACGGCGAGAGACAGTCTAACTGAAAGATCTGCATGTCATAGTTTAAGCCCGGGGAAACTCTCGCCGTGCGCTGCCTTAGCCATAGTCACCAACATTTATTCATCATCTCAACCACCGAACAAAAAATGATTAGTGTTTGAAAGTGAAATATTAGATTTAAAGTTACCGTTATAAAATCTGATTATATGCTTTTTTTTTTATACTGCAGCGCATGTTGGAGAAGGGGTATCACCTCACCCGCTCCCATGAAGAGAAGGCGGCCATTGTGCGCAGGGTCGCCTATGAACTCTGGACGGAGTTTGGGAAGAAACACCTGCGTCTGGCCATTTTAAAAAAATGGTCAGATCTAAAACGGAGGCACGCAGAAAGAATCCGCGAAATACGGGACGAGACATGCCCAGGTATAATGATTACATTACTTTTGTATCTTTATTCCAACACTCAGTAAAGCATCTGTACATTTTTGTTTTTGGATTTTTTTTCTAAAAGTAGTAAAATTTGTTATTATAGGTGTTCCTTTGCCTGCAGTCAGGCGCAGGCCTCGCAGACAGCAGCAGGTGTGGGAGGTGTCTGCGTCAGAGGAGGAGGAGGCCGGACCCTCAGGGCATCTTCATGCCCCTAGCCCCCCAGAGGAGTCAGAGGCAGGAGCGGGGGGTGGACCCTCACCCCAACCCACCTCACCCCCTCAAGTGGCTGATAACGGGGACGAGGAGGAGGAGGAGCTTATCACCACCCCCCACAAGGAGAGTAAGTATGTGCTGTGGCTGTTTTCACTCACTCACTGTTCACACACACGTGTCAGTTTAGTCTTCACCATAGACACACTTTTTTGGAGCAAACAATAAGCATTTTAAAGCTTTACTAATAATCTTTCTTGAGCCCACACATATCGGAGAACCTATAGTCCCACACTTACAGTTTGGTACAAGTGGGATAACAAAGAAGTACTATCTCAACCCTCTTTACAGTCTTCCAGAGGTCTGGTTCCCCTCTAGGATTGTTCTGCGTTCCAATCGCCTAGCCAAACTGTACTTTACCAGCCTTTTTAACCACAATGTTATGAAAACCCCAAGATGTAGTACGAGTGTGACCTGTCCCACCCAATGTCTCTGACTATTAAAACCCAGGCCCAAAATAATTTCTAAAGAAAACCTCCCTGAAACCGATAGTTACAGGTGTACTGATTCACCGAGGTAAACATTCCCACATTCCCATTGAGACATACCGAGCAGCCATGATTATTCCCCAAACTCAGACCAGATATTGTTGTTGTCAACCCAAATAAACGGGTATATTTTGGGGGGCGGAGATACCATTGGCCAATGAAATTTTAGCTATTTTCTATACGCTACTCCTCCCACAGTTGTAGGAGTACAATTAACAAACTTTGCTTGTGCTTTGTTAACCGATCCCCCGTCCGGGCCCCTGGAGCGGCCCCCGGAGACCCCATTTTGTCCAATCGACTTTCATAGGAAAACTATTAGGTTTTGTCACTCCTTCAGCTTTCAAGTTAAAGTCACCAAACTTGTGTCACTTATTCATGAGGTCACCCTGAAAATCTGTGTCAAATTTGGGGGACATTAAAAAGTGGGCAGAGCCACAAACAACCAAACAAATTTTCACTGATGACTTCAGTGTGAAAACGTTAAAAAGCTGTCATTCCCACGATATTTAAGCCAGGGTCCCCAAACTTGGCACTGTGGGTTACTAGGTGACTGGGATTAAAATTTATAAAAAGTGGGTGGAGTCTACACTGCCCAATCAAATTACAGGCATTTGTTTAAAGGTGGGAAATCAAACTGCCGCTGCTCTTAGACTTTGATTGTCACAGTCTTCAAACTTTGCAAAGTTGGTCACTGGAGGACTGGGATTAAAATTCAAAAAAGTGGGTGGAGCCACCAACAGCCAATCAGATTTTTAAGCCAACATCATGTGGTTTCTTCAGAAACTACACCGCCTATTTTATTTATTGTTTTTATTTTTTTACAGTATTAAAACAAATGGATTTAAAAATCCGTAAACTCAAAATGGAGCAACAGGCCGAAATGAAGGCCTTCCGGGAGCATCAACTCCGGAAGATGCGGGAGATGAAGCTCCAGTTCTTAAATGGCCTCAGAAAAATGGAGGAAAAGAACGCCAAGGACGTGGAGGATTTGGAGAAGATGGTTCAAGATATGAGGGCATTGCCCTAATTACATCTTCTGAAATACTTTTATTTTATTTTTTTGTAATTATATAGTTTATTTTATTTTATTTTTATTAAAAAACTTTAAAGTTTTTATTACAATGGTTCAACATTTATTTTTTAATGAAGGCCCCTAGAGTACATTCCCAAACTAATCAGTATCCTGACATACAGCATCCGCAGGTATATAGAAATAGGGTAGTATGAGGCCTACACATAACTCAAATGGATCACGATAGTAGTAGTCATTGGTAATGGTTGTGTATTAAATATTAAGTACAAAGCAAAGCATTCTAATAGTCCAGAGTTACATTCAAAATACATTTTTGGTTAATTTCCCTAGTAACTAAATTATTTTATGTAGTAAGATAAATTTCAAATTATCGTGAATAATAAATGTATTTTTCATCAAACAATTAACTACTAAAATACAAAACTTGAACAGAGTAATAATACCTACAAAAAACCTTGTTTGATTGATAAAATTAGCAAAATTATAAACTTTTACTTATTCTAAAAATTTCTTTACAATCTTATTATCAGAAATATAAAACAAAAAAAAAAGGAACAATGTTGGAACAATAAAATGGTGGGGGTAAGAACTAACCAGCATGGATCTTCGATAGCGTCCAATTTTATAATAATTTGCATGTTGTAGCATTGCTTCCGCCGTACACATAGAAACATATGATTGATTACATGACTATGATTATATGAATTCTCTAACCGGTGACATGTCTCCAAGAACATCATATAGTGCACATTTTATACCTAAAATCTTAAAGCAGTGGTTATATATAATTAGCATGTGCAAATCCTTATTACATAATTGCCAATAAGTGACATAAACAAGCAAAGTAACTATACATATTTACATGTTGCTACATGGCTCCATTCACAAAACCGGATTTCCACACGGATGAGTATAACGCCAGTCACACCCAACCATGTAGAGAGGTCAACACGGAAGTCAGCCATCCCTCCCAGAACGACAGACAACACCGTGTTGGATCCTAAATCCGTGTGACAACAAAAAAATAAAATAAAAATAAAATATATAAATTTGCGTAGGTTCATCAATCAGTCCTGTACAATGCCAACTGCACAAGACCTTTTGACAAGGGAAGGCCACATGCGGTCCACACCGTGCTACAGCGTGAACCACAACATAGCCGCCCCAAACCACACTTAATTTAAAATAAAAATAACAAAATAAAGTAAAAACATTTCATTTTGTGAATGAAGCCAAACAACGCTAGATGAAATGTCTTTTTAAAAAGATTATTTAATTTAATATTTTTATGTCGAAATATTGACAATACATAAAGAAGCTGAGCACATGCGAGAATACGAAACATGCAAACCAGGTTAAGAGAATTCATAATTCTATACTTGTTAAAGTGCAAAAGATAAAATCAGGTCCATGATGGTTGTCTACACACTATCAGGACATACAGCATCTAGAGTTAACACAGTACTAGAATGCTGACTCATAAGTTTCCATTTGTAACTAGGCGGAATAACGCCAGGCACTGGCAGGTAAGCACACTTCCAGTTTATAATACAAAATTAAATAACTCAATAGAAATTTTACTTTAAAAAAAGTGTGAAGGTCTGGATTATTCCCTGTGCGATCAAATGTCACTAAAAATTTTCATGAATTGCAGCAGCGGCATCAACGGCAGGATTTAGGGAGTGTTGTATTATCAGGCCAACATGTAGCTAGGCCCGATTCGGCTTCAGAGGCAGCAGCAGGCGTTATGTTAAATGGATCAAATGTAAGTCAAATTTTTCATGACATGCAGCAGCATCAACGGCAGGATTTAGGGAGTGTTGTATTATCAGGCCAACATGTAGCTAGGCCCGATTCGGCTTCAGAGGCAGCAGCAGACGTTATGTTAAATGGATCAAATGTAAGTCAAATTTTTCATGACATGCAGCAGCATCAACGGCAGGATTTAGGGAGTGTTGTATTATCAGGCCAACATGTAGCTAGGCCAGATTCGACTTCAGAGGCAGCAGCAGACGTTATGTTAAATGGATCAAATGTAAGTCAAATTTTTCATGACATGCAGCAGCATCAACGGCAGGATTTAGGGAGTGTTGTATTATCAGGCCAACATGTAGCTAGGCCCGATTCGGCTTCAGAGGCAGCAGCAGGCGTTATGTTAAATGGATCAAATGTAAGTCAAATTTTTCATGACATGCAGCAGCATCAACGGCAGGATTTAGGGAGTGTTGTATTATCAGGCCAACATGTAGCTAGGCCAGATTCGGCTTCAGAGGCAGCAGCAGGCGTTATGTTAAATGGATCAAATGTAAGTCAAATTTTTCATGACATGCAGCAGCATCAACGGCAGGATTTAGGGAGTGTTGTATTATCAGGCCAACATGTAGCTAGGCCCGATTCGGCTTCAGAGGCAGCAGCAGGCGTTATGTTAAATGGATCAAATGTAAGTCAAATTTTTCATGACATGCAGCAGCATCAACGGCAGGATTTAGGGAGTGTTGTATTATCAGGCCAACATGTAGCTAGGCCCGATTCGACTTCAGAGGCAGCAGCAGGCGTTATGTTAAATGGATCAAATGTAAGTCAAATTTTTCATGACATGCAGCAGCATCAGCGGCAGGATTTAGGAGTGTTGTATTATCAGGCCAACATGTAGCTAGGCCCGATTCGACTTCAGAGGCAGCAGCAGACGTTATGTTAAATGGATCAAATGTAAGTCAAATTTTTCATGACATGCAGCAGCATCAACGGCAGGATTTAGGGAGTGTTGTATTATCAGGCCAACATGTAGCTAGGCCCGATTCGGCTTCAGAGGCAGCAGCAGGCGTTATGTTAAATGGATCAAATGTAAGTCAAATTTTTCATGACATGCAGCAGCATCAACGGCAGGATTTAGGGAGTGTTGTATTATCAGGCCAACATGTAGCTAGGCCCGATTCGGCTTCAGAGGCAGCAGCAGGCGTTATGTTAAATGGATCAAATGTAAGTCAAATTTTTCATGACATGCAGCAGCATCAACGGCAGGATTTAGGGAGTGTTGTATTATCAGGCCAACATGTAGCTAGGCCCGATTCGACTTCAGAGGCAGCAGCAGACGTTATGTTAAATGGATCAAATGTAAGTCAAATTTTTCATGACATGCAGCAGCATCAACGGCAGTGGGATCAACGGCAGTGTGGCGGAACCAACCAGGCCAATGGGTGCTTGAGAAGCCTTGTTGCCAGCTTCTTGATCTTGACCCAGGATTATGGCCCCTCTCATCAGCCCATGCTAAAATTAAACCCCATGGTGATTTGACTGTGTTTGTGGCATCTGAGCGCTGTTTGGATATATTGAGCGCTCAGATCCAAGCCATCTGGGGATATGTTAAATGTCTGTGTGTACTGTAAAGGGTGGGACATTGTATATTGAATAGTGATGTCTGTCCTATTGTCCCCACATGTGTATTGGCGATTTCCCTTTGTCCTGAGAGATAATTGAATGACTCCTCTGTTGTCTCCAGGACAGAAGACATTGTTTAAAACTATGTATTCTCCTGCCTGTGATTGATAATTACATCAACCCATTGTGTAAAGTAATTTTATCACAGGCAGAAGGGAGAATTTCGTAGGGAGTGTTTAAACTGTAAAGCTGTAAAGGATTGGCTGCTAGGTCATGTTCTCAGTTCCCAACCAGGATTTCAGAAGTGGTCTATTATCATGGCCACATGTAGCTTGGCCAAATTCAGCAGCACAGCCAACAGCAGACATTATGTTTAAAGGCCCAAATGTAACTCAACATGTTCAAAACAAATTCATAATTAAAAAATTAAATTAATATATACATTATACAAACTAGACAATAAATATCGATCAAATAAATATCAATAAATAACTAAAAAAGTAATTCATATAAAGTTAAAAACAGAGGGAACAATTAAAAAACAACGGAATTTGGGAGGGAGAGCAAAGGAGAGGGATGGACAAGGGACCCTTCAGCGCCCTGAACCGACAGCGGGGGCCATGAAGTCACTGCCGATCCAGGACTCATTCATCTTAATGAATGTGAGTCTGTCCACGGAGTCTGTGGACAGACGGGTCCGCTTTCCGTGACCACCCCACCTGCCGCGCTGAATGCCCGCTCAGACAGTACGCTGGAGGGAGGGCAAGATAGTAACTCCAGCGCATACTGAGCGAGCTCACGGCAGGTGTCCAGCCTGGCAACCCAGTACTCCATGGGGTCGTCGGTGGTCATGCTGTCAGAAGCACCGACCGACCCCATGTAGTCTGCCACCATGCGGGCCAGCCGCTGGTGGTGACTGATGCTGCTGCTGCTGGTACTGGGTCGCGCAGACTGGTAGAAGAGCCTCATCTCACCCAGAAGGTCACCTGCTCGGCTGGTGCTGGTGGTGCTGCTAGTGCCAGCCGCCTGCTGGAGTGAGATGGGCGGGAGAACTGGAGCTTCAGGCCGAGGGTTTGCCTCTTCCAGCCGGTGGATAAGACAGGCCCGCAATTTTTCGAGACGGGCCTGCCTCCGGCTGGCTGGGATGAACTGCTCCAGTTTCCCCTTGCAGCGAGGGTCTAAAAGGGTGGCCAACCAAATGTCTTCCCTCTCCTTAAAATTTTTGATCTGGGGGTCCCTCCGGAGGCATCGCAGCATATGGGCAGCCATGGGGAAGAGCACAGCCCGCTGTGACTCTTCACGACTGCCCGGGACCATGACCTGCTCATGCTGCTGCTCCCAGTCGGAGATGCCCCGGACTAACGGTGCCCCCAGCACCGGCTCTCCCTCCTGACCAGGCCCAGACTCCTGGACGTACACTGATTCCTCCTCCTCGTCCTGGGCCTGGTCCTGGTGGAGCAAGGCCGCCTCATCTTGCTCCACCAAGGCACTCTCCCCAGCTTCGAGCAGGCGATCTAGTGTCCTGTCCAGCAGGAACACTAGGGGGAGCACGTCATTCAGACCGACATGCTCTGCGCTGACCATCTTTGTCGCCTGCTCGAATGGGGCCAGCACGTGGCAGACCTGCTGTATCTGCCCCCACTCCGCATTGGTGATGTAGGGAGTGGGTGTGATGGCCCTGAAGTGCCTAGGTCCAGCAGGTATTCCCTCACCGCCCGTCGCTGCTCCCACAACCTCTCCAGCATGTGGAGGGTGGAGTTCCACCGCGTCACACTGTCCACAATCAGCCTGTGGTGGGGCAGGCTGTTGTCCCTCTGTAGTTTGGACAGGGACGCGGCGGCAGTTGGGGAGCGTCTGAAGTGGCTGGCAATCCTACGTACCCTCAGCACAATGTCACTCAACCCTGGAGTACGTGCGAAGGAACTTCTGTACCACTAGGTTGAGGACATGTGCCATGCAGGGCACGTGGGTCAGACTGCCATCATGAAGGGTGGCGAGTAGGTTGCTGCCGTTGTCACAGACAACCATACCTGCTTGGAGCCTTCGGGTGTCAGCCACTTCTGAACCTGAGCCTGTAGTGCGGACAGAACATCAGGTCCAGTGTGTCTCCGGTCCCCTAAGCTCACAAGCTGGAGCACGGCCTGGCAGCGGACGTGCCCCACACTTGCGTAGCAACGGGGACGCTTGCTGGGGGCTCAGCAGCTGTGGAGACAGTGGCTTGCGGGAGAGCAGCAGTTCTCCCTGGACACCCGGGCGGCACCACAAAATCAGAAGCCGCCAATCCCTCCCCGGCGCCTCGGAGGGACACCCAATGGGCTGTGAAGCTTATATAGCGTCCCTGCCCATGCCTGCTGGTCCAGGCATCCATTGTGAGATGCACCCTGTCGCTGACAGCATGATCCAGCGACAGGGATACTTTCCGCGCAATGTGCTGGTGAAGGGCAGGGACGCCGGTCCTGGCAAAATAATGGCGGCTGGAGACACGCCATCTGGGTTGGGCCTGCTCCAACATCTGCCTAAATGGATTGCTATCCACCAGATTGTAAGGCAGCAGATGTTGGGCGATAACCCTTGCCAGGAGCCCATTGAGTGAACGCACGCGACGGTCCCCGGGGGCGTAGGGCGCGGTGCGTTCAAAAGCATCTGGAATAGATGGCTGGCGCCGGACGGCAGAGGAGGGTGCAGTGGAGGCAGAGGTATGGCTGCCGGTACCAGTACCTCTATTAGAGGGAGCGGGGGAGTGGGAATGAGTTGCTGGAACGGGTTGGGGTGGCTGCAGTACAGTGGCAGGAGCTGCTGTCTCCCGCACACTGCTGGTGGCGCTGCTGCTTTGACCACCCCGCATCTGTTCCCACTCCCGCCAGTGGTTGACTCGGATGTGCTGGTTGAGGGCCGTGGTACCCAGCCGAGCCATAGATCTCCCTCTCCTCACCCTGGCATTGCACAGCTTACAAATGCCAACTGTGACATCATCTGCTGCCAGGGTGAAGTAAGCCCAAACAGGCGACTTCCGCACCGACCTCCTGTCAGATGGAGTGGTGCTGGTTTGCGCCTGTTCGGGCTCGGTGCGCACAGGTGGAGCTGGCTGCTGCTGCCTACTCCTGCTGCCATTACCAGTGGAGCCCCTGACACTGCGCTCCCTGGTGACCTGGCGCACCATTTGCCTCGGGTGCCTACCTTCATCGGTGCTGCCGTCACCTGACAAAGGAGGCGGCACCCATTCGGAGTCACCCTCCTCTTCACCCCTGATATGTCAGACCCAAGGCCAACCTGTGGTGGACTGACGGGAACAGCTGACATGGAGCCCCTGACCGGGCTCCGCTGTCCCCTGCTGGCGCCTGGGTCTGAATAGGTGCAGGGGTTGTGTGGCTAACACCACCTGCACTAGTTGGAAGGGATCTCATAGGGGATTTATAGGCCCCTCCTCCTCCTCATCCCCAATCCCTTCCAACAGGTCCTGCCCATCCGCAGGGCTGAACAGTATTTCCGCCTCCTGCATTGCCTCCCCCAAGATGTCCCTCTCAGTCTCAAAGTCTTCAAACATGAGAGGGGACAATTCTTGGGAGCTGGGGGTTGGTTCTACAGGAGGCGGTGTGCTGCAGTTGCTGGCAGCTGGGGGAAAGGACTCCGTGGCACTCGAATCGGCCACGAGAGCCAAGACAGCCTCTGTATCCTGGGAAGTTATGGGCCGGCTGCCACTTGCGAAAAAGTCACGGATCAGGCGGACACCCCTGCCACCTGCGCCTGCCTGTCCGTGGCTTGATGAGCGGCCCCGTGCTGGGAGTGGTCCAGCGCGGGAACCAACTCCCCTGTTACCCCGACCACGCCCACGACTGCCTGCACTCATACTGGGGATGAGGGGAAAACTTTATTGGGTTGGGGAAGATGGGTGAAAACAAGAAAGGACGAAAACTGTAACACACGACACTAAACACGTAAAACTATCAAAACTAAGACTAAACTAACAGACACAAATTTTTTTTTTTTTTTAACGGAGGACTGACAAAACTACACTAAACACAAAAAAAACGTAAAACTTTAAAACTTTTTTTTTTTTTTTTACCTAAGACAGACACTAACTGACACAGAGACTAAAAACGTTTTTATTAACGGATGACTAACAAAACTACACTAAATGCAAAACACTTAAAACGTACACTCAATATTTAACCTGACACAAACAGTAACTGACACACAGAGACTACAAGACGGGGTTTTTTTAACGTAAGACAGAAAAAACTACACTAAACACGTAAACCTATAACCTTTTTTTTTGAAGTTTTTTTGTTTTTAAACCTAAGACAGACACTAACTGACACACAGACAAAAAAAAAGTTTTTTTCTTTAACGGAGGACAGACAGAACTAGACTAAACAAAGAACATATAAAACTTAATTTATTTATTTTTTTCTTAAACTAAACACAGACACTAACTTAGACTAAAACACTTTTTAAAATTAACAAACAATGGAAAAAAAATAAAATAAAAAAATACACTAACTGGACTGACACTAACTGACAGACAAAACAGACAGATAGACCCTACACTATACTATATAAGTAACTAACCTAAACTACACCCTGCCCTGAAAAATCTAAACTTTAGTATTCCCTAACTGTAGCCCTAATACCTAACCTAAACTATCAAGCACTATCTATCTATCTATCTATCTATCTATCTATCTATCTATCTATCTATCTATCTATCTATCTAACAGCTACCTACCTAACTCGATGCCCTACACTTAACCCTGCACTGAACCCTATCTGCTACACTAGGCCCTAACACTAACTATGTTTTTCTCCTAACTCTACTAAACTACTAAACTACCTCAAATTATTTCGACCCTATCAGCTATAAAACTAAACTACACTGTTCCCTAATCACTACTTGAAACTAACTAACTAGAATATTATAAATCAAATCAAGATTATATAAAACGCACAGCAGACAAAATAACACAGCTCCAAGCTCCAACAAATCCAATACCACAAAATGGCTGCTGGGTGATGTCGTCACTTATATAGTGAAGGGGTAGTCTAGTTTCCTATTGGTTGCTAGGGATGTTGCTAAGTTGTGACAAAGCCTTCTCATTGGCTATTCAAGCTAGGAGAAGGGAGGGAAAATGATAATGATGAGTCACCACATACATTGTAGAGAAAAATATCACTATATTCTACATATTCGAAAATTCAAACAAACAAAACCTGTACGAAAATAGCTTGATGCCCCTAAGCAGTTACAAAAATGCAAATATTGCATTCTAAATGACTCTAATTACTGAATACTGATGTATAATTTTCCTCTTTACTGTATTTTATGTCATGCGAAAATTCGGCAATTACATATGCTCGTGATTCGGATCGCATAAGGGCAGTATACTATTAGGTTGGTCTGCTGGGTCGAATAGACGAAGATAAAGAAAATAGCGAATGTAGTGCTATATTCGCAATGTTCGTCTATTCGAGTAGACCAACCAAGACAACCCATGAAATGAACCTAATAGTATATTTCCCTCATGCGGTGCGATTCACGCGCATAGGTGATTGCCGATTTTTCGCATGATGTAAAATACAGTTTACTACAAGAAGAGGCAGATTATAGATCACAGTAACAATTCTCATAACTGATTTCTAATTGTCCTCTGTATGTAAGATAGTTTGTGTAGTGCGAAAAATCGACAATTACATATGCGCGTGAATCGCACAGCATAAGGAGCAGTATACTATTAGGTTGGCATGTTGGGTCGAATATAGAGAAGATAGCGAATGTAGTGCTATATTCGCAATATTCGTCTATTCGAGTAGACCAAGATAACCCATTGAATGAACACAATATCATACTCTAATGCTGTGCGATTCACGCGCATATGTAATTGCCGTTTTTTCGCACTACACAAACTATCTTACATACAGAGGACAATTGTAAATCAGTTATGAGAATTGTTACTGTGATCTATAATCTGCCTCTTCTTGTAGTAAACTGTATTTTACATCATGCGAAAAATCGGCAATCACCTATGCGCGTGAATCGCACCGCATGAGGAAATATACTATTAGGTTCATTTCATGGGCTGTCTTGGTCGTCTAGGTCATAAGATCTAAGTAGAATTCGCATTGCGATTAATATAACCTGTAATGCTCGCATAGCGAATTCAACTTAGAGCTGGGTTCCTAAATGGTTGGCAATGGCTTACTAGAATATTACGATTATAACGAATTCACGAATATAGCACGATATTCACAATCTTCGTTATATCCCAGCAAGTAGCAAGTTCAACCAACCATTTGGAGCTCAGCTCAAAGTTTAATTCGCGATGCGAGTATGTTTCGCATCGCGAATTAAACTTTGAGTTGAGCTCTTAACGGTTGCATTGCTATAATTGACGAAGATTGAGGATATAGCGCTATATTCTCAATCATCTTCTAGCAACAACCATGAGGATTGGAACTCAGATCCAAGTTTAATTCGCGATGCGAACATATGCGCGCATTGAGAATTAACGTCAGAGTTGGGTTGATGGATTCCCATTTACAATGAACACATAATTCCTTCCTGCTTAACTTGCTTGTGGGCCAATGACTCATTGGCCCACAAAGAACAGAGGACAAGTCCTGTTTTCGCTTTTCAGATATTGGAAAATGACGAATATTCGAATTAGCGAATATATAGCATCATATTCTAAATATTCGCGAATTCTCGAAGTTGCGATATTCGCGATAAAAATTCGCAATTCGAATATTCGCGCTCAACACTAGTAATAACTTCAGAATGCTTTTACTTATCCAAGCCATTCTGAGATTTTTTTTTCTCGTGACACATTTAGTCGATATAATTCACCTTTATTATTAAAAAATCCAAAATTTACAGAAAATTTGGAAAAATTAGCAATTTTCTAAATTTGAATGTATCTGCTTTTAAGGCAGATAGTGATGCATCATAAAATAGTTATTACTTTACATTTGCCATATGTCTACTTTCATGTTTGTATCATTTTGTAAATGTAATTTTATTTTTTAGGATCTTATAAGGCTTAGAATTTTAGAAGTAAATTTTTAAGAAAAACCCACTTTTTTAAGGACCGCTTCCATTCTAAAGTCACTTTTTGGTGCTTACATAGTGGAAACCATCCATAAATGACCCCATTGTAGAAACTACACCCCTCAATTTTTTTTAAAACTGATTTTACAAATTTGTTAACCCTTTAGGTGTTCCACAAGAATTAAAGGAAAAAGGACATCACATTTTTAAAATTTCAAGATTTTCCATTTTAATTCATTTTTTTCCTGTAACACATAAAGGGTTGACAGCCAAATAAAACTCAATATTTATTACCCTAATTCTGAAGTTTACAGAAACACTCCACATGTGGTTGTAAACTGCTATACGGCACACGGCAGGGCGCAGAAGGAAAGGAGCGCCATATGGATTTTGGAGGGCAGATTTGACTGGGATAATGTTAAGTTGCCAAATGACATTTAAAGACCCCATGAAGTAAAAACTCCAAAAAAGTGACCCAATTTTGGAAATTATAGGATAAAGTGACACTTTTATTGGTACTATTTTGTGGTATATATGACTTTTGATTGCTCTATATTACGCTTTTTGTGAGGCAAGGTAACCAAAAAATGGCTTTTCTGGAACAGTTTTTATTTTTTGTTTTTTACGGTGTTAACCTGACAGGTTAGATCATGTGCTATTTTTATAGAGCAGGTTGTTATGGACACAGCAATACCAAACATATCTACTTTTATTTTTCTTTTGTTTCAGTTTTACATAATAAAACATTTTAGAAAAAAATCATGTTTTTGTGCCTCCTTTTTCTGAAAGCCATATTTTTGTTTTTTGCGCGATTATCTTATGTAGGGGCTCAGTTTTTGCGGCATAAGGTGACAGTTTGATTAGTACCATTTTGGAGTGCATACTACTTTTTGATCGTTTGGTATTACACTTTTTGTGATGTATGGTGACCCAAAAAAATTATTTATTTTTTGCACTTTTTTTATGGTTTTCACCTGACAGGGTAAATAATGTGATATTTTTTATAGAGCAGGTTGTTATATTGTTATGTCTCCATTTTCTGAAAGCCATATCTTTTTTTATTTTTTGGGGGCGATTGTCTCAGTTAGGGTCTCATTTTTTGCGGAATGAGATAATGGTTTGATTGGTATGATTTTTGGGCACATATGACTTTTTGATCACTTTTTGTGATGGAAGATGACAAAAAACTTTTTTTTAAGAACAGTTTTTTTTATTTTTTTTCTTACAGTATTGACCAGATGGGGCGGATCATGTGATATTTTTATAGAGCAAGTTGTTACGCACACGGTGATACTAATATGTCAGTTTTTTTTTTTTTTTTTTTATTTTTTACAATTTTATATGTCTCTTTTTATGGGAAAAGGGCTTTTTTATTGAAACTTTCTTTTTTTATTGTTAAAAACACTTTTATTTCACTTTTATTAATTTTTTATTTTGTCCCACTATGGGACTTCAACATTATAGGATCTGATCCCTGTTTTAATGCAGCACAATACATCTGTATTGTACTGCATTGACTATCAGTGTATTACACAGTGTAATAAACTGATAGTTTGCCCATGAAATCCAGCCTGGAGGCTGCGCCTCATAGCCCTCCGTACATGCCGGGCCCCAAGGCCATATGCCGCAGTCAGCACTGACCGCAGCATATGAGTGGTTAATCCACCGGCAGCGGCGTTATCACTGATGCTGGTGGATGCAGTCAGTAAAAGCAGGATCCCTGCCGCTGATCGGATGCAGTCAGTAAAAGCTGGATCCCTGCCGCTGATCGCGGCACCGTATGTGGGGGAAGAGAAGGACCACAGGACAAGAATGCTCATCCCGGGGCACAAAGTACCTGTCATTTAGGGCTCTGCACGGTTTTGTCCACTGAGCTAATACTGACGCACAGTAAATCTACAGTGAACAGAAGGGATAAATAGCACATGTTTGGACTGCCACAAATTAAATTTTTTTTGTCTTATAATAAAAACAAAAAAATCACTAAATACGTAGCGGTAGGTTTGCGCTGCAGATCTCCGATGTGATGTGGGTAGAAATCACAAAGTTCGGTAAAATAATAGCATGGAAGATCGCACTACACCACCTCCCTCCTCAGCAAGGGGTTAAAATGGAAAAGACACGAAGGCAGAGATCATAAGGTTTCACACAATAGTATCCCTCCTTTGATCGACACTCCTGTAGATAATCAAGGAATTGCAGTCATAGTGAAGTACTGACTACCACCATATATTCAAAGGGTTTATTGTACTTACAAGTGTATTGTACTTACAAGCGATTTCTGTGCATGGCACGTCTGTGACTTTTATGCTTTTAAGAAGTTTACGTAAGTACAATAAACCCATTGAATATATGGTTGCAGTCAGTAATTCATGATGGCTGCAATTCCTTGATTATCTACAGGAGTGTCGATCAAAGGAGGGATGCTATTGTGTGAAACCTGATGATCTCTGCCTTCGTGTCTTTTCCATTTTAACCCCTTGCAGTGGAGGGAGGAAGTGTTTTAAAGCAGCGCAATCTTCCATGCTATTATTTCTTTTTACTTCACAACTTTTTTGGCGCTGCCTCCAATTCTTTATTTTGTTCTGCTAAGAGCGATTTAGATGCAGTTTTTTCGCTTTACTGAAGGGTGCTGTATGCTTTTCTTTTTGTTTAACAGAAGAGATTAGCTATGAATCTTGACGCACTACACAGTTTTGTAGATGGTGATAAGTTACACCGGTAATACTAATGGCACAGTACCTACAGAATGGATTTACTATGAATGTGGGTGCACTAGAACGTAATGCATGCGGTGATACATTCTCCCTGCAATCTCCCTGCAGTTTAAGTTCCAAGCCTTCACACTGAGATTGGGCCATTAAGTGTGATGAATATGCAGAGTGGCCTGAATAAACCTGATTTATACCGATTCGTGATCAATTAATTTGCAACAAATCAAATTTCTTGTTGAAATTTGGCGAATCAGCCAAATGTAATTTTTCTAAACTTTTACTCACCTATGGTGAAGGTGTATAGGCACAACAGACACTGAGGAAGTGGTTAGGACAAACCCTGAAACACATCTGGTGATTTAATACTACCTGCCTTTCCAGACATGTAAGGACAAACTACTTGGAAATGCTTCCATCAAAGAACATTTGCCCGCACATCCACAGCAACCTCCTCAGGATACAGAGCCGGCGCGCACTGATCGCGTGGGATGCCAAGCCTCCATACTACGTGGGATGCCAAGCCTCCATACCACGTGGGACATCAAGCCTCAATACCATATGGGACGCCGAGCCCCCACACCACGTGGGACTCTGAGCCTCCACATTGCAGGGAACGCTGTGCACCACGTGGGATGCTGAACCAGCCGCCACTACTGAAGGAAGACAAGGGGCAACTACCCATTAACAAGTGTCAGAGGACTCACACAAAGACATCTAGAAAGGTAACCGAAGACAGCATTTTTTCTCCTGTGGGACACCACAGGAGGATAACAAACAGTGCCTGTCTGCCTTAAAACCTGGGTTTTCCATCTTTATATAACTGTATGAGTGGGTTTATTCACCAATAATTGTAACAGCCATATTACCATTCAAAATAAGCAACTGCTTTGTAAAACTACAAGCTAAAATAGCTAAATTCCCTACCCTTGGGTATTGAATACATAATATCTATAATATTGAAAGACCTGGCTGAGAATTACCCAGCAGATTAGACTGTGTGGCTGCTACTCTACAATTGACTAGGCTACTGAACTTGTTGATTGGAACTGTGACCTCACAGTGATTTTCGACTTTTTATTTTTATTATTTATTGCCTCAATATATTTTTATTTTTATTAATTATGGAAAAACACCCCTAACAAGGACAATTTAGCACAAACATACTATGTGTTTTTAAATCTCCCATTTCATGCGCCTGGTCCCCCACCCCCTTTTATTACTATATTGTATTTTTAATGCCAACTCTGTTTCTACCTTTTTCTCATCTAAATTGATATTTCTTATAGTAGAAGGATAATAAAAACCACCTATATTATAATCAACCATTGTCT